>JAQPPZ010017252.1:2984072-4476108 GCA_028583015.1 Wollemia nobilis | reverse complement strand
TAGTTGAACTAATTAAATAATAGAGGATAATTATTTTCTTTATATAGTGTATTGAATAGGAATCTATGTAGTTAAAAATGTGTGTTATAGGTTATGTGAGGATTTGTTGATTTCGAGGGTGCTATTTATGTTATTTTAGATATAAATACTTCATTTAATTTCTATAATTCTTATTAGCTTATTCAAATAATATTTTTAGAGATAATATGTGATAAATATAAAGAAAGAAGATGAAAAATAAGAATTTTATGTGTAATTTAAGTATTGAGAACTTTAATTTTTTAATTTAACTTTTATTTTGTTAAATTTAAACTTTGTATAACATTATTTTAGACTGAATATGAAGGTTTTTTTAACATATTTATATTTTGCATATAATTTCATTGCTTTGACTAAATTACATGTATAAAATAAATTTAATACTAAAGCAAATTTTATGTTATATAATATGATTACATTTTCTTAAGATTATTAACTTTTGCTTTTTTTATGTTATAAATTTCTTATAGTTACAATACATTGCACATACTTGTATAATATTTAAAAAATAAATATATTATTAAATAAATATTTTAAAAAATATATTTGATTTATGGTTTTGAATAATGAAGTATTTGTTTATAATATCTATTATAAAAAATTAATCAACTCAGCTTAATTGTCCATGGCTAATTAATTAAAAATTATGATTTTTTACACATAATTATCTCTTCATTATAAATTATAACTTGTTTTTCTAAAGTTTTGATAAATTTCTAATCTAATAATTATATTTTATTTAATTTTTTTAGATTTAAATTTTTTTAATTTAATAATTATAATTTCTAATCTAATAATTATATTCTATCTAATTGTTTTAGATTTTAAAATTTTATATAAATAATAAAATAACTTTAAAAACAATACTTAACATAGTTTTCCATTTTCATTCCTTGTATGAAAAGTCAATTTTAATAATCAAAAAAAGTTATAATGTTTTATAACATTGATGCATCCATGTACTTTTTTTTTCCTTCGCATCTGTTATAACCTCTTTACAACATTAAAATCATTTCTTAATATATTTAACAATTTATTTAAATATGTAATTTTTAATTGAAGTATGTAATCTATTATAAGGCTTTTTATGTGCAAGTACCTAGTAATAGAAAACTTTCTTTAATAAAAAATTGATTAGTTATTTTTAAATTAATGAAAATAGTTGAAAGTATTATATATTAATTTTTTTTTAATAGATTTTATTCTAGTAAAATATATGTAATCCAAAGAATTTAAACCATTTTCATTATAGAGGTTATATCAAATATTCATTGCAATATATAATATATCTTACAACACGGGATAGACAGATATTCAAGATGCACTTCATTACGAAGTAAGAGGTCTTAATCAAAATGGTGTGAAATTATTTAGTTGGCATGCTTGAATGAGAGACATCCCGCATGAAGGCCACAGAGCTACAAACAGAGAGGATTGTAAAGGCTTATCGAGAGTTCATCTAGCAATATAAATCGTAGGTACCTTGATTCATGGATTTTTTTTTATAAAATAAAAAATTTATTAACTCAATAAAACATTCAAAATACAAAGAAAATGAACGAAGTTATTAAGATATATCAGTTTTTAATAAAGAAGAGAGAGATTGAGAGCAAGCAGAAGAAATTTGAGACCAATTTTAAACATCCCAACCATCTTGAAAATCAGAAACCCATTTAGCTAACAAATTCGTTACCCTATTTTACTCCTGGGGAATATGCACAAAAGAAATCCAACTCCAAGTGAGCATAGAATCAGATTCACAAACAATCTGATGCCAAATCAAAGTATACCCTTGCTCCAAAGCATATAAAATCGTAAGGGCTTCCATGAAGTTATTAGAATGGTATCCTTTAAAGCAAGAGAAAAAAAATTGGACAATACCACTACTGTCTTGCCCCACCCCACCAATACCCAGATTACCCCAGGAAGATCCATCCAGAGGAGGTGGATTCCATTTACTAGCCCTTCGCACCCGATTACTCTGACCCATCCATCTACAAGAGACATTAGGACCAAGACCATTAACCAACAAACCTAATCTTTCCATGACGTTCTGCTTGGTCCACGGAAGAAATAATATGACATTTTGCAGACACAATTTCTTGTATCATTCACAAAATCATTTGCGAGACCTAAGAAGCAGTTAACTCCTTCCCTTGGAATATTCGACGATTTCGTTCAAGTCAAATCTGCCAAAAAATGCACGAAGGACCAATGCTCCACCCAACTTGTAAAAATAAAGTCATTGCAGGAGGTCGCCCCATACTCCTCCAAAAATCAACTACAGATGAAGCATGTGAACAAGGTTGATTCCACACTCCCCACCGATAATGCCAGAGTTGACGAGCAAAGTCGCATTGGAGAAGTAAATGCCCAATAGACTCCTCATATTTCCCATAGTTATAGCATAAAGAGGGGCCAGCAAAACCATATTTTTTAATATTATCCCAAGTGAGACACCGATTATGAGTAGCCAACCACACATAAAAACTACAATTAGGCCAAATAAACGTATTCCAAACTTGTTTCCAACATGGGATCACATTTCCCTAAATCGCTATTGATCCAAAACACAATAACCAAAAGCAACCAAAAATATCCCTCTAGTATTCCTCCCCCATGCTAGCACATCATCCCTAGGCAGAGAAGAGCAGGGACGGCTAGCCAAAATACGTGCCAATTTCACCCTCGCATGCATAGTGCCACCAGCAGGGTACCTTGATTCAGACATATCAGCTCTCAATAAAGAAGAGAGAGACTGAGAGCAATCATAAGAGATCAATTCTGAACATCTCAACCATCCTGAAACTTAGAAGCCCATTTAGTTAACAAATTCGCTACCCCATTCCACTCCCGGGGAATATGCACAAAAGAAATCCAATTCCAAGTGAGTAGAGATATTGAGAATTTGCTGAGCAATCCAACTCAACCGCCAACTACCATGAAGACTATCCCCAAAATTCAACAAATTTATAAAAATCTGAGAATCAAATTCACAAACAATCTCACGCCAACCCAAAGCATACCCTTGCTCCAAAGCATATAAAATCGTAAGGGCTTCCATGAAGTTATTAGAATGGTATCCTTTAAAGCAAGAGAAAAAAAATTAGATAGTACCACTACTGTCCTGCCCCACCCCACGAATACAAGCATTACCCGGATTACCTCGGGAAGATCTATCCGGAGGAGGCGGATTCCATTTACGAGCCCTCCACACCCGATTACTCTGACCCATCCATCTACAAGAGACATTAGGACCATGACCATTACCCAACAAACCTAATATTTCCATGATCTGACGTTCCGCTTGGTCCATGGGAGAAATAATCTGACATTTTGTAGACACAATTTCCTATATCATTCGCAAAATTCTCTTCCAGACCTGAAAAGCAGTTAACTCCTTCGCTTGGAAAATCCAACAGTTCCGTTCAAGCCAAATCTGCCAAAAAATGCACGAAGGACCAATGCTCCACCCAACTTGTAAAAAGAAAGTCATTGCAGGAGGTCGCCCCATACTCCTCCAAAAATCAACTACAGATGAAGCATGCGAACAAGGTTGATTCCACACTCCAATAATGCCAGAGTTGACGAGCAAAGTCGCATTGGAGAAGTAAATGTCCAACAGACACCTCATCCTTCCCACAGTTATAGCATAAAGAGGGGCCAGCAAAACCACACTTTTGAAGATTATCCCAAGTGAGACACCGATAATGAGTAGCCAACCACACATAGAAACTACAATTAGGCCAAATAAACTTATTTCAAACTTGCTTCCACCACGGGACCACATCCTCCCCAAACCGCTGCGGATCCAAAACACAATAACCGCTGCGGATCCAAAACACAATAACCACAGCAACCGAAAATATCCCCCATGCTAGCACATCATCCCCAGGCAGAGAAGAGCAGGAACGACTAGCCAAAATCCGGGCAGTTCCGCCCTCGCATCCATAGTGCCAGCAGTAGGGTACCTTGATTCATGGACTTGCCAAAAAAACAGGAAGAATTTTATATCACATTTTGGAAAAATATAGGGTGCAAAACTTTTCTAACAAGTCTTAAGAGTTATATAAATCGGAATAGACCTCTGTCAATCTTTAAGAAATATCACTCCAGAAGGCCGTTTGATTAAGGAATTGCCTGGTCTTCCAGAACGTCTCACTCTTCTTCATGTTGCTGGATGTTTTCAACTTCAGAAATGTATGAAAAAACTTGAAGACTATGCAATTAATTTCCTGCCCGGGCCTTACTCAACTTCCATAGCATTGGGTGAGTAGAATTATATGAGGAAGGGCATGTAAAAAGTTGGGGCAACTTGGGAAAGTATATTGGGAATCCAATGCATAGCATTGGACAACACACCCTTTGAAGTTAAAAACTTTAATGTCACCTCAGGCTCCATATATTTTTCTTATTCACATGGTTGGGCTTCTTGAGCTTAAGTCATGCACCTATAGAATTTGCAGTCACATTCTTGTCCTTTGATATGTCATTCATACATGGAAACGTTCCAATGTTGCAGTCACTGATCAGCATTTTTGACAACGAGAACAATGTTGTTACCTAAATTAGCTAGTCAGATGTCCGAGCTACGATGCATCATATGTAAATTGAGTTCAGAATTACAGAAGATAGTTGACACTGCTTTAAATCTATCTGTATGTATTCGAACGAAGGTTTTGAAAAATAATCTCGGCTTTTTCTATTCCAAAGAATTATTGCGTTGTTCACTACCACAGTGCTTATGATTTAGATCTAACATGTTATATATCATACTTGTTATTATTGGGTATGTTGGTGAGATAACACTGGCCAAAACTTCTTTTATGGTTGTGGAACAGGTATTTCTATTGATAGAAAATTCTCAAAATCTACAAGTGGTAGAGGAGGCTAAATATCCAATGCAGAGAAGCAAGTCACAACAGAGTTTAAAGACCGTGGGTGGTGCATTTGCTATACGAGCAGCCTTTGTCATGGTAGCAGCACTATACCAAACATTTTGTTGTCATTTAGCACCATGGTGATAAATAATCCAAGAAATCAGAATATTTAGTTATCCAGTTCCGAAAGCAAGTGGAAATGAGACTAGAGATAACAAATCAAAATTGTTATCCAGCATATAAGAAAATAAGAGAAAAAAAAAAAACACCACACTCTAACTGAGACTCCAGGTTCAATTGTAGGTCCTTGTATGTCATTTTGGTACACGGGCATTTTATTCAATTTGAGGTGAATCGGGAAAAGAACAAGAGGGAGAAAATAAGAAAAGAAAATTTTCAATTGCCGGCCCTTGTATGTACACATTCGTCTAAGGTAAGCGTTTGTTTTTCGCACCGGTCTGTCTTAATAGCTATGCTTGAAATAGGTTTTATTTTATTATATAATAATATAATAATTTTAATTATACAAATAAATTTTTAATTTAAATTTTATTTAATCATATAAATGTTAGACCATTTCAAATGATAATATAAATTGCAAGTGGGGCCCAAGCGCTTTCGCCCCCACTTGAGAGCAAAGCCCATTTCGGACCTTGTATGGATGAAACACCTTTGGCTAGAAGATAACCGAAATGCAAACTAGGATCCAAGTGCTTTCATCCCAACTTGAGAGCATAAGCCCATTTCGGAACTTGCATGAGCGAAAGCACTTTTTATCATTTTTTGGTCAATAAAAAACTGCATACTGGGTCCCACCTCTCCAACAAGGCGACAAAGAGTTTTGATATTCGTAAAGTGACTTCCAAGTGGCATTCCATGACGTGTCTGGTGATCCTGCTATGATAAAAGAGTTGAGCGAAGGCCCTTTTCGGGTCAACACTCAGACAAAGGTAAGTTGGGACCCACACCAACAAATTTCTGTTTCGCTCGAAAGAGGCATCAAAACTCCTTTTTGTGCCTCTTAATGAAATTCATTTTCTCCTCTGTTTCAAATGGTGGTCACGCGAAGCAGATTTCAGCATTGTGCTTTCTCTCATTTAATGGTGGTTGGTCAGAGGAAAATCTAAATCTAATCCCCTAGGATCCTAGAATCTGATTTTCACCATTGAGGTGGTCCAACAAGAAAGGAGGTGGCATTGCAGGTGAATCTCGTCACATTGAAGCCATACAGCTACTTCTCAAGGAATCATCAAATTTGGGCCATGCTTCATTACTTTCTGATGAGTGCTGGAATCAAATCTTGGCTACCACCGTGATGTTTTGTGTTTGGGCATTTATATTTTAGAGGTAAAATCCTCTATAAAAACTAGCAATTCTAATGTAAAATTATGGATGTTTTGCTAGAGAACTACTGTGCTTAAGCTCTACTATGAATACAAAGGATCCTTGGCTCTAAATCTGAATCCCTTTCATGTGCATGCCTTCTATTCTTTATTTCTATTAAATTTACTTCTTTATCTCATAGTTATAATTCTATTTTTGGATCTAGATTCTAACAAAGAGTAGACACTGGAATAATTCTGTAGGTTGCATATTGTGAGAGTATCTAGTTTTAATTTTTGTTACATCCTTTGTAGTAATGGCTATTGGTTTAAAGTATAACTAAGTGATCATGTTGTTTATTCATCACCCCTTGTTAATCTGGCTCACAACCACATTTCCCATCCCTTTTAGTCATTTATCATTCCTTTCTTGTTTCTTTAAATCTAACCCAAGTTTAAAGTAGCAAGGGAACTAGCCCTCTCTGGATATTGGTACGGGAGGTATTTCTTCCTTTCGACATTTCAATGTTGGCCAGGTCTAGGGCGCATGGATGAAACATTCCATACCTAAGGCAGATTCTTGACCAACATTTTTTGGTACGCCTAGTGGGACCCAAACGTTCCACATCAAGCGGTATTAAGAATTGATGTTCATATTTTTATTTTAAAATAAGAACATCTGGTGACTCATCTGAACTTAAAAGCCTCTAAATCTTCAAATCTAGTTAAAGGCCCTCCCCCTCATGATCACAATATTGAAGGCTATAAATCCAAAAGATACTATTAAGTTCTTTGAGCTTAACATCAATGCTTTGGGAGAACATCCTAGAGTAGTCCCCTCGACTATCCCATTAGTAGGGAAATCCTCGTAAGTAGCTGGTATATTTTCACAAACTCCAAGTCCTTCCAGCACTGCAGCTAGCTTGCCCCCTCAACCAAGCACTCCAGTACAGATGGCACAAAATTTGTTGAGGCATTTTTTGACCTAGAATCATTTGGCACCACTCAATATATAGGCTCAGAACCAGATCCCAACCATAGTATTGAAGGCTCTACCCACATATGATGGTATGAAAAAAGATAGCTTATGAGCATGTAAAAGATGTCACTTCGCTGGAAACTATCCATGGCAACGTAGAAGAAGACATCATGGTAAGACTGCTAGTACTCTCGCTCATAGGTAAGCTTCTTTATTGGTATCGATCGCTACCGCCTAGTACCACTGCTACATGGGACCAGTTAGTGGAACAATTGATAAGGGGTTTCAATGAACAGGCGAACCCTTTATCCTTGTTGCACCATTTCACCATCATTCAGAGGCACCCTCAAGAAGAGATAGAAGATTTTAATGGCAGGTTCATCCGAACCTGGCAGAGAGTTACTGTCGACCTTCGGCCTACCCAGATCAAGCGGTATTTTATTACCTAAGAGCTTTCCATTCTAACATTAGCATGAAAATCTGACACGCTAATGTCAACATATTTCTAGTCTTATATTCTCAGGCATAGAAATCTAAGGCCGACTTAGTCACTATTGGTAGGTTACCTCTAAAAATGGCTATGCCAATTTTTCCAGACTTACCCCAAAATCTATATCCTAATGCATCATTTTAGTCATTGCCTACATCCCCAATGTACCCTATTCCATCATGGAATCCTAATGTTTTTTAGAACCATATGGTGCTTGTCTCATAGTTTTAAGAACCTGTTGTTCCCCAACTTCCAACTCCTATCCCATATCTGGCATTACCTGCACCATTTGCATCATTGCCATTACCTGTGCCTCCAACACATGCAAATCTAGAGCATGCCAAAGAATTACAGGATATACGATCATCAATGAGTAAAATGGTGAATGAGATCACCTTCTTGAAAAGGAGGTAATTTGATCATATTTTCCAGCCAAGGAGATTCACTCCTCCTCCCCCGATTACTAGAGAACAAGCTACTTTCACTAGTAGGGCTCCTAAGAGAAATATAGTGGTGTTAGATAATGAAGAAGTTGGTCTATCCGATAGAGCTTATTGGTGCTCCACTTGCAATGACCCACATGGTGAGGATACTTGCATGGTCCATTTAAACTATTTGCAAACCCTGGCAAACAGTGTTCATGGTGGGCAAGTGAATATGATCAGAGAGGTGGACCACAACTTTATGATCCCCCCTATCGAGTAGGTTTCCATTCTTACGAGGATAGGTAGAAAATCCATTGTAGTTGATCTAATTAAAATGGAACCATTAAAGGTACCTCCTAGTTCTAGGATGTCGAGCAAGAAGGCGCTACCGCTAGTAAAAGAACCTACCCAAGTGTCAAAGTTGGAGTAACCTATATTATTGAAGGATCTCTTACCTTCGAGAGCTAGGTAGAGAGTTCCTCAACCACAAGCTTCACCCTCCCAGCCCTAAATCGATACAAGGAACCAGGCAAGAGAAAGAATCAGGTATCCCTCATTGACCAAACATTAGAGGGTAGAAGTGATGCAGTAGTATCGAACCAGATATGATACTACAAAGGAGGGAGGTGAGTCTGGTATAGGAGCATACAGTATTGTTGAAGAACTAAAGAAAACTCCAGCTAAGGTAAGCCTCTTTGATGCACTTAAACTACCTAGCCAAGTTGATCTATTGCAAGAATCATTGAAGTCTACTAAAGGCAAGGAAAAACTGACTCAGACTGCCTTGACTCAAACATTGACTACCTCAACCACTGGGAAAAATAGGCCACCACCATTCTATCTATTCCTCGAGATGGAGGGGTCGGTTTTCCATAATTGCATGATCGACTTTGAAACTGTAACTATTGTGATACCCAAGGTTATTTGCAAGATTATGGGCATGGAGTACACGAGGATTAGTCCTGGAGTGCTCCAGCTAGACAGAACTCTATTCAAGATAGTAGGGGTGATCAAGGATGTTCCAATCATATTGCATAAAATATTGCAAATCATCGTGATACAAGAAGTCGTTGTGGTGGATTTAGAGTCATATTTTAGTATGTGTCTATAAAAGGAATTCACTACCAAACTAGGAGGCTATTTGTATCTATATTATTCACATCTAGAAATCTCCTTCAGAGGAAGAAGAATTAAAATTTATAATGAGAAACCCTATACCTTTCATATAGAAAGGATCCAAGATGCGGAGAAACAAGTGGATTTAGACAATATGATTGAGGAAGTGGAGGAAGAAGTAGAACTAATGGAAGAAGCCCTGGACAAGCTCCGCATAGAAGATGAATTTTCTATGCATGATTTCAATGCCATGATCAAATCAAAAATAGGGTGCTACTCGATCATCAGGCCTAAAAAGGCTAAGGTACCAAGTGATGAAGACCCTATTTTTGATCAACTATAAAAGCTCTTCTTCGATGATGCACGATGTAATAATGGCATTGAGGCAAGGGTTGTCCTTATCTCACCTTCAAGAAAGCAGTAAACCTACTCCTATAGAATCGCATGGATCTGTACTAATAATGCAGTTGAGTATGAAGCATTAAGCTTGGGGTTAAGAAAAGCAAATAAAATAGGAATCAAGCAGTTGCAGATCTTCAAAGATTCAGAGTTGATCTGCAATCAAGTCACCAATAAGTGTGTCGTAAAGAACATTACCTAAATATATACTGCAACAAGGTATGGGACCTGCTCAAATATTTCACAACACTGAATATTTGAGCCATTTCACGAGAGCAAAATAAGCATGCTGGCCTCTTAGCATCTATTGGAGCTATATTATTGCCCATTGATTCAAAAACTAAAGATGGTAAGAGTGATTTACAAGTCTTCAGTACCAGACAAGAATATCCACTGGTAGGTGTTCGATAATGATGAACAAATTATCAATTTTTTGGTTAATGAAGCCAACACTATCAAATATAGAACCCTTGATGAAGAAGAGTATAAGGTATTAATACAGTTGAAGAATAATCATGTCCCAAAGGGCTTGTTCACACTTGAAATTCTATTTGATCAAGATGATAGGTCACTTGCTCAAAATATCAAAGTAGACATGAGAGAATATAAGTAACTAGAGCTAGAACCCAAAAAGATAATCAAGGTTGGTACCTTTTCTACCACATGCATAGTTATTTCATTTTCATCGCCAAGAATCATACCAGTAAATAGGGTAAGGTGCTCCCAGTTTATCAATGGACCTAAATTTTATCCAAAGGTGATTCCTACTATAATTTCAATAGTATTTTTCTTGGCCTAGCTCTGGAGCTCATCTATGGTGTTTGTGAATGATATATGAGATAGTGCAGAAGAAGTTGGGTGATGTGTTCCATATTATGTAGGGCCTTGTCATAATTTATGGGTTTACTAGAAAACCCTTCCTATTGCCATACTACACCATGGAGTACCTTTTAGCCCTCGAAGTTGCTCAGCAAAGTGACTTCACTGATAATACTTATGGGTAGGAAAGGAGGAAGTCGCACACCTACACCTCATATTTTTAGTTCAATGATATTGAGGTAGCATTCACTAAGTAGAATTATTTCCTTGCAGTGACGTTGTATGATTTCAGCCTAGTCGAGGTCCCCAAATCAGATAAAAAAATTTCCACAATTGCTCATGCCTAGATATTGAAGTACAGCATAATAATCCCATAGGTCGCAATATGGGATGGCATATAGAGAATATGATGTCAGTAACTCCGTAGCACAACTTCTACATGATGGAGGTTGAATATGACCCTATGCACAACCCAATGCATGTACCTAACAAGGAGTTGTTACAGGTAATAAAGGACAAGTTGCCCAATTGGTCAGACGACAAGATTACCAACTGGTGGATCATGAGGGTCCACAATAAAAAGTACACATCCAAATAGTTCCTCGTGTTGGATGAAAATTTCTCCATGATATATGATGTAAATATTGACACGTATCAACCTATCCCATTTGTTGATATTGTGCCTCAGAGCACTCAAAGCCCTGGTAGAGTGGAGGATATGATGGAATAACAGGGGCAGCCGATTGAACAAGATCCACTTGTCATGGAGAAATATGAGTAGCTACCCCTTAAATAATAGATAACCCCAATGAAGAGGAGCACTAGTACAACACTTTCACTTCCTCATGTTGCAAAGAAGTGTTAGACTAGTGCAGCCCGACTCCACAATACAAACCCTTCTACAACATTGACAACCATGGAAGAAGTACTTGTCCCAACATAGCAATAGTGGCAAGAGGTAGAGTTGATTGACCTATAAGCAGATGCATAAGATAGAGAAAATAGAATAATAAGCCCAATCACACAGCAGTTTACCATTTTGTCTCTAGCAAGGCTTGAGCCTGCAAGTACACTATCTCTTTCTCCTTCCCTCGCTTTTGATCCTTTAGCGACTATGTCTTACAATATTGTAACCCTCATTTCCACTCAATATTCATTCAATGTCCTCATGTCTACCATACCTTTCCCTACATCCCAGTCGATACTCCCCTCATCATCCCCTCTTATTTCCTAGATATTTAGTTCATTTGTGTCCATCGCAAATGCATTTGCGTTTCTTGCATCGTCCACCTCTACCCCTCAGGTTTCTATCGATCCAATCATTATGTTCACTGTCACCACCAAACCAAACCCTTTTTCACTCTCACTAACCTTCTCATTTGTAGCAATATCCTGTGATATTCCACTCACATATCCTAATGCCTCGATCGCATCCATCCAAACCCCAACATCACCAAGAGTTAGCCTAATCATTGCCTCATCTGTTCCTGATATATCTACTGAAGAAAACCCCCAGCGTGCTCTTTTCACCTTCATGCCACTCTTTGGAGTATAGGAGCCACTATAAATGGAGCTATAAGTTCTACAAGATCACTTGATTGCATAGAGCATACATCGAGCGCATTAGAGTTCCTCAAGCTGGCTCAAGGGTTGGAAAATAAAAAATGTGCAAGATCCAACTAAGGTGGAAAAAAGGTCTATGTTCGAACTGAAGAAGATGGAACTCCACAAGATGGAGAATGTGCCCAAATTTCAAAATCCCCAAGAGGAGATGACACCATCAGATTACTCTTATCATCATATGGTTGAAGACAAGAATAATCAACATAGTAGAGATGATGGGGAAAATCCAGGTTGAAATGGGCTCCATCTATTTCCATGGGGAGCACTTCAAAGATTTCTTCTTTGAAGCCAAGGCTAAAAATGTGGAGCTTGAGGAGACCTTAGCGCAAACAAGGGCACAACTCGAGGAGGCTTAGTCTAAATCTAAGCAATTGCAGTAGTGCATGGCTAGTTTGGAGCAAGATGTGGACAATTACAAAAGGGTGATTGAACATCACCTCAAGCCACATGCAAAGGCGAAAAGCTAGATGTAGGTATTGAATGCTCATATCCAATAACTGCAAGTTTAGTTGATAAATATAATGGTGCAAGGAAAGGTCTTCATAAAAGACCGCATTAAGGAGGTTTGTTGTCACTTCTTGGCTAACTTTCGAGCTAGGGCATCGAAAGTAATAGCAGTCCTCACATTCATTTGGGAGGCCAAGCAAACAATTACTCATGATAGACCTATCATGGAGGATGCCAAAAAGGACATAGACCGATGGCTAAAACTAGCTATGAAGGTGTAAACCTTAAAAAAAATGGGCCTCCAGCTTACTCCTATGAGTCCACTCGCTCGGTCATGGGCAACTACAAAGGTAACACTACGGGCTTAATCACAAAAGTGGAAATATCCTGAGATGCAAAAATGTTGTTAGAAGTGTTCAAGTAGGAAAGGCATATTTCTCGGATGTATTTTGAAGCTCTTGCATAACTCATTTCCTTGGCTTCACTGATGAGGAAGAGGCTATTTTGACAAAGGAAGAACTGAACCCAGTTTGGGATACCTTTGAGGGTAACACTTCTAAGATTGACATTTGGGGTGAGCCTATTACAAAAGCCCAAGTAATGCAACTAATGATAAGGTTCATGCAGATCAAATCTTGTTTGGTAGATCTCAACTAGAGGGCTAACTTCTTTGACGTAGACCATATTGAAACTTTTGGATACCTTGTTAGGGAGATCCAAGACCATGCTCCACTCTAAGAAGATGCCTGGACCCTGGTTCATGTAACCTATGATCACATCTATGAGTGTCTCCCACAATTGGAGTCTTCCCAGCAACATAAATATCAAGGAGATAAAGAAGGAGACTAAGGAGAAGAAGGGGACCGTGAGCACAAAAGAGAAGAAGGAGAAGAAAGAGATAAGTTGGAGGAAGAGTCCGCTACCAGCACTAAGCATTCATAAAAAGAGAGTGATGATGACTCTAAGCCCAATAGATAATGCCTAGGATCTTCACATTGAGGTGAGCTCAATCCTCCCATGAGTTTCCAGAGATTTTGGTATCCCTGCCATATTGTTTTCTTTTGTGAGAAATTTTACCATGTAATATGTCTTCTTCATTTAAAAACTCTTCTTTTTAGAATGTGTTCCTTCTTTTTCGTATTTTTCTGTTAATATGTGTTGGTTGTGATCAAGTAAGCATGCAATCCTTTCCTTTCACTCATCATACAGGGTCTTTATTTTTAAGTCATGGGTGAGAGTAGTTTCACACCATGCTTCAGTGCAACTTGATTTCGGAGGAGTATAGCAAAAGCCCATTTAGGGCTAAAATACGGTTGAAATGCCAAGTGGGGCCCAAACCTTTTCACTCCCACTCAAGAGCACAAGCCCATTTTAGATCTTGTATGGGTGAAAGCATATTTTATCATTTTCTAAAGCCAGTGCAACTAAGTTTTGAAGAAAATTACAAGTGGGACCCAAGCGCTTTCACTCCCACTTGAGAGCGCAAGCCCATTTTGGACCTTGTATGGGCGAAACTCCTTTAGCTAGAAGATAACCAAAATACAAAGTGGTATTTTAGTACTTTCAACCCAACTTGAGAGTGCAATCCCATTTAAGAGCTTGCATGAGCGAAAGCACTTTTGTGTTATTTTTTGGCCAATAAAAACTTCATACTGGATCCCACCTCTCTAGCAAGATGACAAAGAGTTTTGATATTTGTAAAGTGACTTCCAAGTGGTATTCCATGATGCGTCTAGTGATCCTGCTATGAGCAAAGAGTTGAGTGAATGCCCTTTTTGGGTCAATGCTCAAACAAAGGCAATTTGGGGCCCACACCAACGAATTCCTATTTTTCTTGAAAGAGGTATCAAAACTCCTTTTCGTGCCTCTTCTTAGCAAAACTCATTTTTTGCTATATTTCAAATGGTAGTCACCCGATGCAGCTTTCAGCATTGCACTTTCACTCATTTAATGGTGGTTGATTAGATAAAAATCTAAATCCAATCCCCTAGATCCTAGAATCCTATTTTCACCATTAAGGCAGTTCTAGCAAGAAAGGAGGTGGTATTATAGGCGAATCACATTGTCACATTGAATCCATGTAGTTACTTCTCAAGGAGTCAAAAATTTAGGACATGCTTCATTACTTTTTGATGACTGCTGGAATCAAATCTTGGCTGCCATCGCGATGATTTGTGATTGGGCATTTATGTTTTAGAGGCAGAATCCTCTATAAAACTAGCAATTCTAATGTAAAATGATGGATGTTTTGCTAGAGAACTAATGTGTCTAAGCTCTACTATGAATACAAAGGATCCTTGGCTCTAAATCTGAATACCTTTCATGTGCATGTATTCTATTATTTATTTCTATTAAGTTTACTTCTCTATATCATAGCTATAATTCTATGTCTGGATCTAGCTTCTAACAAAGAGTAGATGCTGGAATAATTATGGAGGTTGCATATTGTGAGAATATCTAGTTTTAATTTATGTTACATCCTTTGTACTAATGGCTTTTGCTATAAATTATAACTAAGTGATCATGTTGTTTTTCATCACCCCCTGTTAATCTGGCTCACAGCCACATTTCCCATCTCTTTTAGTCATTTATCATTCCTTTATTGTTTCTTTAACTCCAACCCAAGTATAGATTAGCAAGGGAACCAACCCTCTATGGAGATTGGCACGGGAGGTATTTCTTTCTTTTGGTCTTTCAATGTTTGCTAGGTCTAGGGCACATGGATGAGACATTCCATACCTAAGGCAGATTCTTGACCAACAAATCTCATTATATAATGTTATTCAGTATATTGTACATTGGAACCTTACTATATCACTTAAATATATTGAACATATAAAATTAATTAGAATAGAATAGAAGGATTTTAACATCCTTGAGGTCAAAACTAGTCTATGAAATAAGAACTTTATCAAGAATCATTTTTTTTCAATCCTAAAATATGACTCAATTATTTTCTTTCTACAATTTTTATTTGCTATAAATTTTGATGAAAATACTTTGAATTTCTATACTTTCTCCTCTGTAAAAAATTCTTACAATGATTTCACTGCTACAATATTAGCATAGCTATCTTGAATATCTTTATATGCCTCAAATTTTATAGTAAAGAGCTTCTCTACTTAATTTCCCTTAATGTACAAAATGTACATATTTTCTTCTTCCATTCCTCTTTTGGTATCTTCCATCTTCATGTTTTACATCAAAGTTGGTGAGAGTTGGTCCTTCGGTGGGCCATAAACATATTTGCTTTCCAATTAATTTTTTACCCCTATATAGGTATTTTGGTATTGATCATATTTAGGGTTAAATTTATTAATATAATGTTCTTTATTTCTTTTTAAATTTTTTTCTCACGTAGCTACACTAGATTTTTTTTTAAAATTTACATGGTGGAATCGGTAGCTGCCATGAATCCGGGCAGGCTGTCCAACTTTTATGGCCACTATAGTATTTAGCACTATCTGTCATGGAAGCTGCCACACAGATCTTCAAGCAGTCCACCCCTATAACCACGATGCCATAATCATTTTAAACCTTTTATGCCATTGAAAGCACCAAGAAAGGGACAAGCGTTCAATCCAGTGAACACTAGATTTTTTTTAACAAATGACTTTTATATCTTTTTTATTATTTGGACATTCATTCAAGTTGATATTTTATATTTTCATCCACTTGTATTTCTATTTCATCCATGTTTTCTTTATTTTGCTCAAATTTTCTTCTATTATAGCTTTAGATCATATGTTTACATCTATTTGTTTGACTTGTTTTAGATATCCTAGGAGAAAAAACATAGTAGTTTCCTTTGTAAAGAATGTACCTATTTTTATTAGAAGAATCTCAAGTAGAATTGGATAATTTTATTTTGAAATATTTATAATTAGATTATTTGTATCCTCTATACCTCCATTTTAAATCATATGTGATGCTATGAAATATTTCACACCCATACAATATTAGTGGTACCACTAATATACCAAATAAAACTTGTATAGTCTTTTAGTCCTATAATTCTTCCTCTCTACTACTATTTTGTAATGCAAAAAGGGGTCTCCATCCTCCTAATGTTGTATTCATTCTATATCTTTTCTAACTAATCCTATTATTAAAATTTACCAAATATAATTATACTCTCTTACTTCTTCAAGAAGACCCCCTTCAAATTAAAAACTTAATTTATTCTTTTTCTTTTGATTGAATATGATTATGATATTAGTTTTATTGATATTTAGCACTAGATAACCTAATGCAAGAGCATCCAATGGCAGCAGAGCAATCTTGCATCATCAAAAAAAAATAATAATAAAATAAATAATATATATATGTTTAGAACCATGTGTTTAAATATATATATATATATATATATATATATATATATATATATGTCTAGACCCGTATGTTTAGACCCATGTGTTTAGACCCATATGTTTAGACCCATGTGTTTAGACCCATATTTTTAGACCCATATATTAGAAATTCAAATTTCAAGTGAATATTTTCCTGGCTGGGAAAATAAAAATTAAAAATGAATATTTTCTTGGTGGGAAAATGAAATGCAAGAAAAGGAGTTATACTTACTAGAATTCTTTGGGAAGTTATTTATAGGGGGAATAAAGATTACTGAAGGAGTCCGGTATCAGAGATCATGGCTCCAATTTTTAGATCTCCAGTCTTTGTAATAAAATCAGCCTTATGGTCATACATTCAATTTTCTAATACAGTTTTATTGAAGAAATATTTTATGTGAGGATTCTATTGAATTTTTATGTGATTTAATATTAGATGTGGGGTTTCTATTGAATTTTTCTATGATTTTGAGTATTGTGTGAGTGTTGGGTGGAGTAGCCCTTCATCAAGTGGTATCAGAGTGGGAGTTCTTGAGTGTGTAAGCAGATCACCAAACGTAAGGTAGTTTACACCAGGATCTATGGTTCGGGTTTGGATAAGACGGAGCAAGATACCTCCACAAAAGAACCGAGGTGTTGCTAGTAATGTAGTAGTTTCAGCAGAGGATTTTTGAGCTTTGCAGAGGCAAGTCCAAGCATTACAAGAAGAGCTACATAGAGGGTTTGACCCAAGAAGAGAGTAAAAGAGCGAAGATGAAGTCGAAGAAGAGGAAGACCAGTTTGAGGAAGAAGAAGAGGCAGTAGATCCTACCCAAGCGAGGTTGTATAGAGCCATATCCTAGATTGGGAAGAGGTCAAATATTAAGGTTTCCACATACTGGGGAAATATTAACCTGGAGGAGTTGATTGACTGGATCAATGACCTGGAAGAATATTTTGAGTATGAAGAGGTGGAAGATCCTGATTGGGTCAAGTTTGCTAAGACCAAACTTAAGGGTCATGCTAGAATATGGTGGAAAGGAGTACAACTTGACATAAATAGAAGGGGAAAAGAGAGGATCACCATATGGGAATAAATGATGGAAAAGTAGAAGAGGCAGTTTATTCTGGTATATTAGGAGTTGGATCTGCTGAAGACGATGCAAAGTTTGAGACAAACAAGAAAGTATATCAAATAATACACCAAGGAGTTCTACAATATCTTGATCCAAAATCACCATTATAAGGCTAACAAGGAGAAGGTAGCCCGTTACATCAATGGGTTGAGAACCAATATTCAAGAAGAGTTGAGTCTAGTTAGGATGAGCACCATTGAGGATGTTTACCAGTTTGCTCTAAAAGTTGAAGAGAAGCTGAATAGAAGGTTTGAGGGTAAGCAAAAAGGAAGATATAATGGAGAAAGAATTGGTGGAAGAAAAAATGGAGGATGAGGTGAGAAGAAAGAAGAAGCTAGTAGCAATTAGGACTAGAAGGGAGATAATGCTTATATATCCTATGGTCATAACAATAACTACCCAAGAGGAAGAGATAAATCTAGCCAAGGAAATGGAGGAAGAGGGTTTCATAGAACCTGCTTCAATTGTGGAGAACGAGCATATGAGTGTCCATAACACCAAGAGAAGCCAAATAGGAGGCCAAAAGGTAATGCTAGAGCTACTATTGTAGATGAAGGAGCTGAATTAGAGCACTCTAAGGAGGTAGAGAGAGGAGAAGTTATGGTCACAAGGAGAACCTTATTGAATGAGGAGAAGGAGCCAGACTAAAGGAAGAACCTGTTCCGCACAAGGTGCAAATATTCAAGTAAGGTCTGTAATGTTATTATAGATAATGATAGTACTGATAACTTGGTATCTAAAGAAATGGTTACTAAGTTACAGCTAGAGAGGAGGAGACACTCACATCCATACTAGATTGTGTGGTTGCAGAAGGACCATAGGGTATTGGTCAATGAACAGTGCTTAGTCAAGTTTAATATTGGGAGATACCAAGATGAGGTCCTGTGTGATATCCTGCCTATGGAGTCTTGCCATATGTTGTTAGGAATACCATGGCAGTTTGATCATCGTGTAGTCCATGATGGACATGCCAACACTTACTCCCTAAAAAATGGAGTGCACCATAAACTAAATCCACTGAATGAGATGGATGAAAAGAGTTTGTTGATAGCAATAAGAGTGAAAGTTGTGGGGTTTGAAGAACTTAAGAGTTTGTACCCTAAATACCAAATTTTACTAAAGCTTGGAGAGCTTGTACAGCACCAGTTACTCTCGATAGGACTGTTAATAGGAGTACTAGTAAATCACCATTCCAGAATGTATATGAGAGTAGTCCAAGAAATGCTTCTGAGTTAAGAAAGTTGGACATGGAATAAAAGAATAGTGCTGAAGCTAAGAACTTTGGAGAGCACCTGAAGGATTTTTATGAAGAAGTAAAACAACACATCAATAAGATGAACACTCAGTACAAGACAAATGTTGATCATAAAAGGAAGTTTAAGCAGTTCTAGGTTGGTGATGAAGTCATGGTGCACCTGAGAAAGGAGAGGTTTCCTGCTAAAACATATAACAAGCTAAAAATGAATAAGTTTGGACCATGCAAGATCATACAGAAAAGAGATTCAAGAAATGCATATGAGGTGGAGTTGTCAAGTGGATTGAAAATATCACCTGTGTTCAATATTTCTGATTTGGTAGAGTATCATGAAGGTTTCAGTTCTAAGGAACAAGTTGTAGAGTTGTGGAGTGTTCTGGCATCGGCTCCAATGACAGAAGAGATAGAGGAAATATTGGATACCCGCATCAACAAAAGTACAAGAAATAGGCAATATGAAGAATATCTAGTGAAATGGAAGGGAAGGCCTATAGAAGATTCAACTTGGTTGTCCAAGTCCAAGGTTGACCACCTTGGTTTTCCTCCAACAGCAGAGAAGTGAGGTCACTTCTCAAACTTACCCTAGGTGTCTGATGCAGGAGCATCCAATGGCAGTAAAGCAATCTTGCATCACCAAAAAATAAATAAATAATATATATATATATGTTTAGACCCATATGTTTAGGTCCATGTGTTTAGACCCATATATGTTTAGACCCATGTGTTTAGACCCATATGTTTAAACCCATATGTTTAGACCCATATGTTGGAAATTCAAATTTCAAGTGAATATTTTCCTGGTCGGGAAAAATGAAAATTAAAAATGAATATTTTCTTGGTGGGAAAATGAAATACGGGCAAAAGAGTTATACTTACCAGAACATTCTTTGGGAAGTTATTGATAGGGGAATAGAGATTATCGAAGGAGTCTGGTATCAGATATCGTGGCTCCAATTTGTAGATCTCCAATCTTTGTAATAAAATAGACCTTATGGTCATACACTGGATTTTCTAATACAATTTTATTGAAGAAATATTTGATGTGGGGATTCTATTGAATTTTTATGTGATTTAATATTAGATGTGGGGTTTCTATTGAATTTTTCTATGATTTTGAGTATTGTGTGAGTGTTGGGTGGAGTAGCTCTTCATCATAACCTTCTTACACAAGTGCTCTAAAGCCTTTAAATGCTCTCTTAAACTTTTTTTTAACCTTATAATGAAAATGAGACCATCTACATAAAAAATAAATCTCACCACATATCTTCCCAAAAGAACATCATTCTCTCCACTCAGACTTAGCTACTCTTCTAATTTGTTAATATATAAACCAAATAAGGTATAGAATAATGAACATCCTTGTTTAACTTATGTGTCACTTCTAAAGCACTCTAAAAGTATTGCTTGCATTTTGATTTTAGCTTTGACCTCCTTATAGAGTATATTAACTAGTACTCTATATTTTTTGGCATGCCTAAGTCTTTCATTCCATTGTCAAAGGATTTATTGAAGTCCATGGTGAAGGGCTACGCCACCCAACACTCACACCATACTCTATATCACAGTAAATTTCAAAATATACCCAACATCTGATATTATTTCATTGAAATGGAAATATAGAATCATAAAATTACACAGTTACAACCACAAGGTCGATTCTATTACAAATAAAATCTATTGGAAATTTACAAGTTGGAGCCACGATCTGTAATACCGGAATAACTTTAGTAAATCTTTGTTCCCCCTTTAATAACTTCCATAGAATATTTTGAAAAGCGTAACTTCTCTTTTATCATAGTTCATTTTGCCACCTAGGAAGATATTCATTTGAAATTTGAACTTTGGTGGCACAACTTCCCAAAGCCATAACTTTTGACTCGGTTGTTCGATTGACTATTATAATATATCATTGGAAAGCTTACAAGAATATCTACAACAATAAAATTTCATTAATTTTTCATCCTTTTAGAGCCTCTAAGGTCTTCAAATTTAATTTTTAAACTTTATTAGCGAGATTTCTCGAGACAAAAACTTTAATCTCTCAGACCGTTCAAGATATTGGGGTGATTTTTTTGCCACTGGATACAATTTTCAATTTTGCTCCTTCGAATAAATTTTCAATCCATACGTGCCCATTTAGGTTGACTTACTAAAAATATTTGATGACTATTTTTCACCTTTTTGGACTTATGACTGACTTACACTGTCATCATGGACTCCAAAACAACTAAAGAAACCTATAACGGAAAGAGAAAATGCAATTTTTTTCTTTGGTGATGCAAGATAGCTCTTACACCATTGGATGCTCCTACATTAGACCACAAAATAGTTATTGGTTTATCTTTTTTCATTTCAATGATATATCTCAGAGTGATAATATGGTTTACCTTGAAGTGTTTTAATATTAAACCTTCGTGTCTATTTTCTCTATTTTCCTTTTATTCTACCCACTTGTTGATTCAATTCTCAACCATACTTTCAAATAGCTTGCAAATAAGGGATTGAACATAATAGTTCAATAATTTGAGGGATTTTTTGTCTCCTCTCTTAAAGAGAGGTGTTGTTAAACTTATCCAATTACTTGACTTGGAAATACATGCTAGATGATGTTGTTGAATATCCTCTTGATATGTGGTGCTAAGTCCTCTATTCCCCATTTTAATTATCTCATCTATAATCCATCCATGTCATAAGCCTTATGTATTCCTATATTTTCAATACCTTCCTTGACCTTCCTTAAGGTAAATACATTTATTTATTTCAAAAAGAGTGATTTACAAGCCTTCGGTACAAAACAAGAATATCCACTAGCAGGTGTTCGATAATGATGAGCAAATTGTCAATTTTTTGTTTAATGAAGCCAACACTATCAAAGATAGGACCCTTTATGAAGAAGAGTATGAGGGATTAATACAGTTGAAGAATAATCATGTCCCAAAGGGCTTGTTCATACTTGAAAGTCTATTTGATCAAGATGATAGGTCACTTGCTCAAAAGATCAAAGTAGACGTGAGAGAATATAAGGAACTAGAGCTAGAAACCAAAAATATAATCAAGGTTGGAACTAATTGTACACTGGTAGAGATCGAGTAAATCAGGATCCTATGCAATAAATATCCAAATATCATCGCTTGGAGTTATTGAGACCTGAAAGGATATGATAAGAGCATTTTTCAACACACAATCGAGCTGCAAGAAGGGGTCAAACCTTTTAGATAGAAACAAATCTTGATCAACCCAAATATTGAAGTGTTGATGAAGGCTGAGCTCCTAAAGATGTTGGAGGTAAAAATTATCTATCCTATCAAGCACTCTTCTTGCATGGTGAACTTGGTCTCGGTGCAAAAAAAAGAATGGAGACATCTGCTTGTGCATTGAATTTTGAAATATCAATCAAGCATCTCTAAAGGACCACTACCCGCTACTCCAAACTGATCAAATTTTTCATGTAGTGGTAGGAGCATAGAGGTTCTCTCTACTATATGGCTTCTCTATATACAATAAAATCCAGGTGAAGGATAAGGATCAGTACAAAACTGCTTTCACCATCAAGGGGGGCACTTTTGCCTACCAACAAATGTCGTTTGACCTCTCAAATGTCGGAGTGAATTTCCAAAGAGCAATGGACTTAGCATTCGATGAGTTACTAAATCATATCATTGTAATTTATTTAGATGACATGAATATTTTCTCCCACAAAAGAGGATAACACGGTTTACATTTGCATCAAATATTTGAAAAGTGCCAAGAGTTTGAAGTTTCCATAAATCTAAAAAGTCCATTTTCATGGTGAAATAAGGTAAGTTCCTGGGCCATATAAGTTTAGAGAAGGGACTAGCTATCAATCCTACTAGGGCTGAGGTCATCCTCAAGCTACCTCTTCTAGTATATAATAAATACCTCCAATCCTTTTTCGGGCAGATCAATTTTGTTAGGAATTTCATATCCAATTTTGCTTAGGTGGTAAAACCAATGACTAAACTCATAAATAAGGATGCTAAGTTTCAATGGACTGAGGAAAGGAAGTGGACATTCAGATAAATCAAAGATATAATCGCTCAAACCCCTATTTTGGTGAACCTCGATTACTCTAAAGACTTTATCCTTTACCTCATCAATGAACCAGAGAGCTATGCAGCTATCCTTACTCAGAAGAATGAGAATGGGTATGAACGATCAATAGCATTCCTAAGCCAATTCATCAATATGCACAAAGAGATGTGTAACTTCATTGAGACACAGGCACATGTAGTGATGCGATCATTAAAGAAGTTTCACCATTTCATCTCCTAGAGTAAGACAATAGTGTACATAGTACACCCTAATGTTAGAAACTTCATCATCCAAGGTGAGCCTGGTAGTAAAAGAGTAGGATGGGTCTCCAAGATCCAATAATTTGACATGGAAGTCAGGCCCACTAAATTGGTCCATGATCAAGTATTGTGCCAAGAGCTTTCCAAGAGTACCACATCCAAGGTAATAGCATGCCAGTAGGATGATCCAACATAAGAAAGTGATCTTGCAAATCGATCTGTAGATGGAAAGGATTGGATAGAGGACCTTGTCAAATATTTTAATACCAGAAGATGCCTTTCTCACCTCAATGCTTTATAGAGGAGAAGTTTTAGGCTTCAAGCTTGTAGGTATGTGTTGTTTTCGAATGGTTTATTTCACATAAATATAGATGGTATTCTCTTGAGATGTGTCAGGGGGACAGAGAAACAAAGGATCCTTTATGATTTCCATTCTAGGATGTCAGAAGTACATTTCACAGGAAGACCTATGGCCTTAAAAATAATTAAAGCAAGCTATTATTAGCCCACTATTTTTATCAATGCCTTCGAGATCAGTTAGAAGTGTGACAAGTGCTAGAGATATGTCGATCGAGGCAGGAATACTTCTTTGCCTTTACACCCAATTTAGTTAGAAAATCTATTTTAGAAATGGGGCTTAGATTTCATTGGGGTGATAGATCCTAATTCCTTTGTAGGGAATAAGTACATCCTAATAGCTACAAACTATTTTAGCCGGTAAGCAGAAGTAATGCCAACCAAGCAAGATAACTAGGATGTGGTTATTGCCTTCTTGAAAGGATTGATAACCCACTTTGGAATACCAAATACAATCATAACCAATAGTGACACTCACTTCACCGATTCTAGAATCTGTGCATTCACAAGTAAGTATGATATCTACTTAAAAACTTTGTTTAACTATTACCCGCAGGGCAATGGTCTAACGGAGTCCACGAACAAATACCTACTGAAGATCTTGAAGAGAATATTTGAGGGGAATAAGCATAGCTAGCATCTGCTCTTGGACCTAGCCTTATGGGCTAACTGCATCTCAATTAATAAATCGATCAAGACATCTCCATATTCCCTGGTGTATGGGAAGGAAGCAGTTCTCCCCACACACATCAAGTTACCCATAAGAGTTTGATGGCAAATACAAAGAATTTTATGGGAAGGAATCAATCACTCTGATCGTTAGATGGAAAATACAAATAGTTTGATCCCATAAGTGTTAGGATGTCCCAATTTCTAAAGTTGGAAGAAGAAAGAGAAAAGTCCTATGAAGCTTTTATGAAGCATGCGAAGACTACAAAAAATTGGTTTGGTAAGAGAACCTCTAATCGAACCTTCCAGATTGGTGACTTGGTGTTAAAATGGAATGAGAGAAAATATAAACCAGGAAATCACAATTTTGATGCATTCTAAGAGGTTCCATTTCAAATTTTTGGGGTTAATCAAGTAACTCTTTCATTCTCCAAGATTTAGAGGGTTTCACTCTCTCAATATCAATCAATGGCCTTCATTTGAAGGCATAGTACCAGTAAGAGGTAGTAGTGAAAGTTCCTTAGTTGTGTATACAGCTATTCCTTTGTTTGTATGTAAATATATTTTCTCTCAAAGAATAAGTCTCTTCGCTTCCCTTCCTTTCGCACTCTCAATAGTGCAGTTTTGGCCAAGCTCCTAGTTATGGTAAGGAATCGAGTTGGCAGGGAAATGTAGTAGAAGATTTTAAATAAAAAACTTTTTTTAGTTTAGTTTACATGTTTCCTAGCACCAAAAAAATAAGAGTAGTTTTGGGTAACCAAGCTGGCTAAAGAATTTTTGCTCTTCTTTTGAACAAAAGGAGTTTGTTTTGTTGTTTTACATACATCACCTGGAAAAGCAATGTAGCAAATAAAGGGTTCTTTGTCGTTTTGATGTCTCAAGGTTGGATAAATAGGAGTTTCACTCTTGCATAGGAGTGAAACTATGTTTCAACACCTTAAGTAGCAAAAGCTACAGCTGAGGTAGGGCCAACCAAAAACATTTTTGGTCCCCGAAGGTTTCGAAAAGAAGTTTCATTGACATTGTTTAGTGAATGCTCATAGTCAATGTTAAAAGCATGAAGTTTTGACAAGCTCATACTTTTGAGGGCCACATGTCAAATAATAAATAAAGGAGTGCTTTAATGTAAATTATTTTGTCATTCTGACATCGAGGATTGGTCAAAGGCACTTTTGGGTACTTTGTTGAGAGAAAGGTGCTTTATAGACGAGATCCAAATCGTGGTCCTTCGGGCTGCTTTTGTGCAAGTGCCACATGGAAATGAATTAAAAGAGATTATTTTCACTATAAATAAAGAGTATATTATGAGCCTCTCCCAATTAAAAAAATCTTTGCATAAATTACAATGATTTTTTCTATTTTGGGCATTAAATGGGCGAAAGGGTTTCTCGTTGACTTTTTAAGCGAAAGTTGGTTCGGCCCTTAAAGATAACAAAAGTGTTCATGAGAGCTAAAGAGAGTTTCATTTTTAATACCTCAAGATTACAATTCAAAGCAAAATATAGCAAGCGCACACCTTGAGGAAGGTCATTGGAGCAGGAAATCATACCTTGAAAATTGAAAAGTAGTGAACCATGACAATCAAGTCAGATTGCAGCTCACGCAGTTAGCCATCATTGGAGGGAGTGCTCAACCATTATTTAACACAAAAATGAGATCGCCCACTTTGCCCATGATCTCTCCATGCATTTACTTTTTCCCAAATCATAATTAAGGTGGTGAGTCAATTACAATGCTATAAGAAGGCCAACACTGTGACTCAAATGAAACCATAAAGAGATTATTACAGGTTTTTTACTAGCACTATTTGTTTTGCAAAATTTTAGAGTGAGAGGGTTGCTGGTAAAGCGTGGTGCACTAAGTAGCAGTGAGACGTTGTATTTTTCAAAGTAAGTACCTGGGCCAATGCATAATCAAAATGGGTAAGAAAAGCACCGAGCCCAAAAAGGAGAAGACCTTAAAGAAGGGAGAAGGCATGAAGAGGCAAACAAAAGAGAAGAAACAAGTGGAGGTGCCACCACCCATTGATAGGTTGGGAATAATCAAATATTGTATGTTGATGAACAAAAGTGTTGAGAAGCTACCCCAGATCATTGATGCCATATTGATGAGGGTGTCTACCAAAATAAAGTGGATGACCGCCTATTACTCTCACTTCTATTGGTACCTATGCATGCCCGTGCATAACTGCCCAGAGCTAGTATGCAGAATTACAAAATTCTACAACCCTCGGACCAGGACGGTCCAAAATTCTAGAGGAGACAGGTTTTTCACCATTTCCAATGATGTCTAGGAGGCTTGTGGAGAAAATCCCCCTACCAACTACACAATTATGAAAATAAACATAACTGAGCATAATGAAAGGTACACACTGATAGCATAGATGCGACAATTTATGGAGATGCAGTTACTAGAGAATTTAATGCCCAAAGAATTGCCAAATCTACCCAAACCTCTGAATATGTTCAAGAATCCTGACATATACTCCATGTCGGCATGGGTTATAGGACTCTCCACATACACAACAGTAAACAAGTGGCAATTTTTCCTCATAGAGTGTATTTCGTATGGTGAATTCTACTCTCCCTCCACCATGAAACTAGAGATAAAGCTTGTGTTCTTCGACTGGGTAGAATGGGTGGTGCAGCAGATGCACATACTTTTGAGTGATGTGCAAAGTGGTAAGGATATATCATTATGACTGATATTTCCTTGCTTGGTACCTTTTCTACCACATGCATAGTTTTTTCGTTTTCATCATGAAGAATCACACTAGTAAAGAGGTTTAGGCACTCCCAATTTATCAATGGACCTAAATTTTATCCAAAGGTGAGTCCTACTATAATTTCAATAGTATTTTTCTTGGCCTAGCTCTGGAGCTCATCTATGGTGTTTGTGAATGAGTAACAAGGCAAATGAGAGATGAGATAGTGCAGAAGAAGTTGGGTGACCTTGTCAGGATTTATGGGTTTACTATAAAACCCTTCATATTGTCATACTACACCATGGAGTACCTTTTAGCCCTCGAATTTTCTCAGCAAAGTGACTTCACTGATAATACTTATGGGCACGAAAGGAGGAAGCCGCACACCTACACCTCATATTTTTAGTTTGATGATATTGAGGTAGCATTCATCGAGTAGAATTATTTCCTTGCAGTGACCTTGTATGATTTCAGCCTAGTCGAGCTCTCCAAATCAGAGAAAAAAAATTCCATAACTGATCATTCCCATATATTAAAGTACATCATAATAATCCCATAGGGCACGATCTGGGATGGCACATAGAGAATATTATGTCACTACCTTCGTGACACAACTTCTACATGATGGAGGTTGAATATGACCCTACGTACAACCCAATGCACATACATAACAAGGAGTTGTTACAGGTAATAAAGGACAAGTTGCCCAATTTGTCAGACGACAAGATTACCAATTGGTGGATCATGAGGGTCCACAATAAAAATTACACATCGAAACAGTTCCTCGTGTTGGACAAAAATTTCTCCATGATATATGATGCAAATATTGATATGTACCAACCTTTCACATTTGTTGATAGCGTGCCTCGGAGCACTCAGAGCCCTGGCAGAGTGGAGGATATGATGGAAGAACAGGGGCATCAAATTGAACAAGATCCACTTGTCATGGAGAAATATGAGTAGCTACCCCTTAAAGAATAGGCTACCCCAATGAAGAGGAGCACTAGTACATCACTTTCACTTCCTCATGTTGCAAAGAAGTGTTAGACTAGTGCGTCCCAACTCCTCAGTATAAACCCTTCTACAACATCGACAACCATGGAAGCAAGTGTTCTTGAAGTACTTGTTCCAACATAGCAAGAGCGGCAAGAGGTGGAGTTGATTGACCTAGAAGCAGATGCATCAGACAGAGAAAAAATAATAATAATCCCAATCACACAGTAGTTCACCATTTTGTCTTTGGCAAGGCTTGAGTCTGCAGGTACACTATCTCTTTCTCCTTCCCTCACTTTTGAGCCTTTAGCGACTATGTCTTCCAATATTGTAACCCTCATTTCCACTCAATATTCATTCAGTGTCCTCATGTCTATCATACCTTTCCCTACATCCTAGTCACTACTCCCCTCATCATCCCCTCTTATTTCCTAGATATTTAGTTCATTTGTGTCCATAACTAATGCATTTATGTTTCTCGTATCGTCTACCTCTAACCCTCCTCAAGTTTCTATCGATCCAATCACTATGTTCACTATCACCACAAACCCATACCCTTTTTCACTCTCACTCACCTTATCATTTATAACAATATCCTGTGATATTCCACTCACAGATCCTAACACCTTGATCGTAGCCATCCAAACCCCAACATCACCAAGCGTTAGCCTAATCATTGCCTCATATTTTCCTGGTCTGTCTATTGAAGAAAGCCCCTAACGTGCTCTTTTCACACTCATGCCACTCTTTGGAGTATAGGAGCCACTAGAAATGGAGCTAGAAGTTCTACAAGAGCACTCGATTGTAGAGAGCATACATCGAGCATGTCAGAGTTCCTCAAGCTGGCTCAAGGGCTAGAAAATAAAAATGTGCAAGCTCCAGCTAAGGTGGAAAAAATGTCTATGTTCAAACTGAAGAATATGGAACTCCACAATATGGAGAAGGTGCCTAAAGTTCAAAATCCCCTAGAGGATATGACACCATCGGATTACTCCTATCATCATATGGTTGAAGATAAGAATAATCGACATAGTAGAGATGATGGGGAATATCCAGGTTGAAATGGGCTCCATCTATTTCCATGGGGAGAACTTAAAAGCTTTTTTCTTTGAAGCCAAGGCCAAAAATGTGGAGCTCGAGGAGACCTTCGCACAAACAAGGGCACAAATCAAGGAGGTTTAGTCCAAATCTAAGCAATTGCAGCAGTGCGTGGCTATTTTGGAGCAAGATATGGATAATTACAAAAGGGTGATTGAACATCACCTCAAGGCACATGCAAAGGCAGAAATCTGGATGCAGGTCTTGAATTCTCATATCCAAGAACTGCAAGCTTAGTTGATAAATAGAATGGTGCAATGAAATGTCTTCATAAAAGACAGGATTAAGGAGGTTTGTTGTCACTTCTTGGCTAAATTTTGAGCTAGGGAATCAAAAGTAATAGTAGTGCTCACATTCATTTGGAAGACCAAGAAAATAATTACTAATGATAAACCTATCATGGAGGATGTCAAAAAGGACATAGACCGATGGCTGGAACTAGTTATGAAGGTGCAAACCTTAGAAAAAATGGACCTCTAGCTTACACCTATGAGTCCACTCGCTCGGTAATGGGTAACTTTAAAGGTAACACTATGGGCTTACTTTGCAAAAGTGGAAATATCCCGAGAGGTGAGAAGGTTTTTAGAAGTGTTCAAGCAGCATAGGCATATTTCTCTGATGTATTTTGAAGCTCTCGCGTAACTCATTTCCTTGGCTTCACTGATGAGGAAGAGTCTATTTTAACAAAGGAAGAACTAAACCCAGTTTGGGATACCTTTGAGGGCAACACTTATAATATTGACAGTTGGGGTGAGCCTATTACAGAAGCCTAAGTAATTCAATTAATGACAAGGCTCATGCAGATCAAATCTTGTTTGGTAGATCTCAACTAGAGGGCTAACTTCACTAACATAGACCAGCTTGAAACTTTTGGGTACCTAGTTAGGGAGATCCAAGACCATGCTCCACTCCAAGAAGATGCCTGGACCCTGGTTCAAGTAACCTATGATCACATCTATGAGTGCCTCCCACAATTGGAGTCTTCCCGGCAACATAAATATCAAAGAGATAAATAAGGATACTAAGGAGAAGAAGAGGACCATGAACACAAAAGAGGAGGAGAAAGGGATAATTTGGAGGAAGATTCTGCTAGCAGCAGTGAGTATATATAAAAAGAGAGTGATGATGAATTTAATCCCAATAGATAAGTCCTAGGATCTTCACATTGAGGTGAGCTCAATCCTTCCGCAAGCTGCTAGAGATGTTGGTATCCCTGCCATATTGTTTTCTTTTGTGAGAAATTTTACCATGTAATATGTCTTCTTCCTTTAAAAAGTCTTCTTTTCAAAATGTGTTCCTTTTTTTTCATTTTTTGTTGTTAAGATGTGTTGTTTGTGCTCAAGGAAGCATGCAATCCTTTCCTTTCACTCATCACGTAGGGTATTTGTTTTTAAGTCATGGGTGAGAGTAGTTTCACACCATGCTTCATTGCAAGTTGATTTCGGATAAGAAGTATAGCAAAATCCCTTTTAGGGCTAAAATATGATTGAAATACCTAATGGGGCCCAAACCTTTTAACTCCCACTCAGGAGTGCAAGCCCATTTTGGATCTTGTATGGGTGAAAGCATCTTTTAGCATTTTCTAAAGTAAGTGCAACTTAGTTTCGAAGAAAATTACAAGTGGGACCCAAGCGCTTTCACCCCCACTTGAGAGTGCAAGCCCATTTTTGACCTTGTGTGGGCGAAACTCCTTTAGCTAGAAGATAACCAAAATGCAAAGTGGTTTTTTAGTGCTTTTGACCCAACTTGAGAGTGCAAGCCCATTTCAAAGCTTGCATGAGCGAAAGCACTTTTTGTTATTTTTTGGTCAATAAAACACTACATACTAGATCCCACCTCTCCAGCAAGGTGACAAAGAGTTTTGATATTTGCAAAGTGACTTCCAAGTGGTATTCCATGATGCATCTAGTGATCCTGGTATGAGAAAAGAGTTGAGCGAAGGCCCTTTTTGGGTCAATTATCAAATAAAGGTAAGCTAGGATCCACACCAACGAATTCCTATTTTGCTAGAATCTGGTGGAAAGGAGTACAAATTTACAAAAATAGAAGGGGAAAAGAGAGGATCACCATATGGGAACGAATGGTGGAAAATCTGAAGAGGTAGTTTATTTCGATAGATTATGAGTTGGATATGCTAAAGAATGTGTAAAGTTTGAGACAGATAGGAAATTCTATCAAAGAATACATCAAAGAGTTCTAAAATATCTTGATCCAAACTAGCCATTATGAGGCTAACAAGGAGAAGGTAGCCCATTACATTAATGGGTTGAGAACCAGTATTCAAGAAGAGTTGAGTCTGGTTAGGATGAGAACTATTGAGGATGCTTACCAATTTGCTCTAAAATTTGACGAGAAGTTGAACATAAGGTTTGAGGGTAAGCAAAAAGAAAGAGATCATGGAGAAATAATTGGTGTAATAACAAATGGAGGATGAGGTGAGAAGAAAGAAGAAGCGAGTAGCAGTCAGGACCAGAAGGGAGATAATGCTTATAGATCCCGTGGTTAGAATAATAACTACCCAAGAGGAAGAGGTAGATCTGGCCAAGGAAATGGAGGAAGAGGGTTTCATGGAACTTGCTTCAACTGTGGAGAAGAAGGACATAGAGCATATGAGTGTCCACAACACCAAGAGAAGCCAAATAGGAGGCCATCAGGTAATGCTAAAGTTGTTATTGTAGATGAAGGAGCTGAATCAGAGCACTCTAAGGAGGCAGAGAGAGGAGAAGTTATGGTCACAAGGAGAACCTTATTGAATGAGGAGAAGGAACCAGACCAAAGGAAGAGCTTGTTTTGCACAAGGTGCAAATATTCAGGTAAGGTCTGTAATGTTATTATAGATAATAGAAATACTGATAACTTGGTCTCTAAATAAATGGTTACTAAGTTACAGCTAGAGAGGAGACACCCGCATCCATATCGGATTGCGTGGTTGCAGAAGGACCATAGGGTATTGGTCAGTGAGCAGTGCTTAGTCAAGTTTAATATTGGGAGATACCAAGATGAGGTCTTGTATGATATCCTGCCTATAGAGGCTTGCCATATGCTATTAGGAAGACCATGGTAGTTTGATCACCGTGTAGTCCATGATGGACATGCCAAAACTTACTCCCTAACAAAGGAAGGAGTGCACCATAAACTAAATCCACTGAAGGATATGGATGAAAAGAGTTTGCTGACAGCAATGAGAGTGGAAGTTGTGGGGTTTGAAGAACTTAAGAGTTTGTGCCCTAAAGACCCATATTTTACTAAATCTTGGAGAGCTTGTACAACACCAGTTACTCTGGATAGGAATGTCAATAGGAGTACTATTAAATCATCATTCCAGATTGTATATGAGAGTAGTCCAAGAAATGCTTCTGAGTTGAGGAAGTTGGACATGGAAGAAAATAATAGTGTTGAAGTTGAGAACTTTGCAGAGCACCTAAAGGATTTGCATGAAGAAGTAAAATAGCACATAAATAATATGAACACTCAGTACAAGACAAAGGCTAATCATAAAAGGAAGTTTAAGGAGTTCCAGGTTGGTGATGAAGTCATGGTGCACCTAAGAAAGGAGAGGTTTCCTGCTAAAACATATAACAAACTAAAAATGAAGAAGTTTGGACTATGCAGGATCATACATAAAAGAGATTCAGGAAATGCATATGAGGTGGAGTTGTCGAGTGGATTGAACATATCACCTACATTCAATATTTTTTATTTGGTAGAGTATCATGAAGGTGACAGTTCTAAGGAACAAGTTGTAGCGTTGTGGAGTATTCTGGCATCGGATCCAATGATAGAAGAGATAGAGGAAATCTTGGATACCCGCATCGATAGAAGTACAAGAAATAGGCAGTATGAAGAATATCTGGTGAAATGGAAGGGAAGGCCTGTAGAAGATTCGACTTGGTTGTCCAAGTCCAAGGTTGACCGCCTTGGTTTTCCTCCAACAGCAGAGAAGTGAGGTCACTTCTCAAACTTACCCTGGGTGTCTGATGCAAGAGCATCCAATGGCAGCAGAGTAATCTTGCATCACCAAAATAAGTAAATAAATAAATTATATATATGTATATGTTTAGACCCATGTGTTTAAATATATATATATATATATATATATATATATATATATATATAGTTTAGACCCATCTGTTTAGGTCCATGTGTTTAGACCCATATGTTTAGACCCATATATGTTTAGACCCATGTGTTTAGACCCATATGTTTAAACCCATATGTTTAGACCCATATGTTGGAAATTCAAATTTCAAGTGAATATTTTCCTGGGTGGGAAAATGAAAATTAAAAATGAATATTTTCTTGGTGGGAAAATGAAAGGTGGGAAAAGGAGTTATACTTACCAGAACATTCTTTGGAAAGTTATTAATAGGGGGAATAGATATTACCGAAGGAGTCCGGTATCAGATATTGTGGCTCAAATTTGTAGATCTCCAGTATTTGTAATAAAATTGGCCTTATGGTCATACATCGAATTTTCTAATACAGTTTTATTGAAGAAATATTTGATGTGGGGATTCTATTGAATTTTTATGTGATTTAATATTAGATGTGGGGTTTCTATTGAATTTGTTTATGATTTTGAGTATTGTGCGAGTGTTGGGTGGAGTAGCTCTTCATCATAACCTTCTTACACAAGTGCTCTAAAGCCTTTAAATGCTCTCTTAAACTTTTTTTAACCTTATAATGAAAATGATATCATCTACATACAATATAAATATCACCACATATCTTCCCAATAGAACATCATCCTCTCCACTCAGACTTAGCTACTCTTCTAATTTGTTAATATATAAACCAAATAAGGTAGGGAATAATGAGAATCCTTGTTTAATTTATGTGTCACTTCTAAAGCACTCTAAAAGGATTGCTTGCATTTTGATTTTAACTTTGACCTCCTTATAGAGTATATTAACTAGTACTCTATATATTTTGGCATGCCTAAGTATTCCATTTCATTGTCAAAGGATTTATTGAAGTCCATGGTGAAGGGCTACGCCACCCAACACTCACACCATACTCTATATTATAGTAAATTTCAAAATATACCCAACATCTTATATTATTTCATTGAAATGGAAATACAGAATCATAAAATTACACAGTTACAACCACAAGGTCGATTCTATTACAAATAAAATCTATTGGAAATTTACAAGTTGGACCCACGATCTCTAATACTGGACTACCTTCAGTAAATTTGTGTTCCCCCTTTAATAACTTCCATAGAATATTCTAGAAAGGGTAACTTCTCTTTTCTCGTCGTTCATTTTCCCGCCCAGGAAGATATTCATTTGAAATTTGAACTTTGGTGGCACAACTTCCCGAAGCTATAACTTTCGACTCGGTTGTTCGATTGGCTATTATAATATATCATTGGAAAGCTTACAAGAATATCTACAACAATAAAATTTCATTAATTTTTCATCATTTTAGAGCCTCTAAGGTCTTCAAATTTAATTTTTTAACTTTATTAGCGAGATTTCTCGAGACGAAAACTTTAATATCTCTCAAACCGTTCAAGATATTGGGGTATTTTTTTGCCACTGGATACAATTTTCAATTCCGCTCCTTCGGATAAATTTTCAATTCCATACGTGCCCATTTAGGTTGACTTACTAAAAATAGCTTATGATTGTTTTTCACCTTTTTGGACTTCTGACTGACTTACACCTCTCAAGTGTCATCATGGACTCCAAAACAACTAAATAAACCTATAACTAAAAGAGAAAATGCAATTTTTTTCTTTGGTGATGCAATATTGCTCTTACACCACTGGATGCTCCTACATCAAACCACAAAATAATTATTGGCTTATCTTTTTTCATTTCAATGATATATCTCAGAGTGATGATATGGCTTACCTTGAAGTGTTTTAATATGAAACCTTCTTGTCTATTTTCTCTCTTTTCCTTTTATTATACCCACTTGTTGATTCAATTCTCAACCATACTTTCAAATAGCTTGCAAATAAGGGATTGAACATAATAGTTCAATAATTTGAAGGATTGTTTGTCTCCTCTCTTAAAGAGAGGTGTTGTTAGACTTATCCAATTCCTTGACTTGGAAATACATGCTAGGTGATGTTGTTGAATATCCTCTTGATATGTGGTGCTAAGTCCTCTATTCCCCATTTTAATTATCTCATCTATAATCCATCCATGTCATAAGCCTTATGTATTCCTATCTTTTTAATACCTTCCTTGACCTTCCTTAAGGTAAATAATTTTTTTTTTAATTTCACACTTTGTGTTTTTATAATGTTAATTTCTTTTTATATTTATATTGAAGTTCCTTCTAAAACAGCTTTTGATTATTATTTTTTAATTAAATTAGTCTAATAGTCTTCCATTCACATACTTTTATTTTTTATTTTAACTATCCATTTGTATTAAAAATTATTTTCCTCTTCTTTACTCAATTTTTTTAGATCCCTCCTTAATACCTCACATTCTTCATCATACCTTTGCATTTGTTAAAAAATTCTCTTCTTCCTTCTTCCTTCTTCCTACCTTTAGAACTTTTACACCTTTTTAATGCTTGTAAAATTGTATTTGTTAACTCATCTTCTTGCTTGCTTTCTCTCTTGTTTCTTTTCTTCCTTTCGTAAAATTTCTTTTATTTCTTCTAAATTAATCTATTCTTTTGGTTTATGCTATCTTTCCCTCTATTGACTATTATTGATGGGGATGCACTTTTTCTTTTTGTTGATTCCTTTTCTAAAATGATAGATATATACACACTATTTTTTTTTGTTAGGGTAGTGTGAGAAACTCCTATGATCAATGCTTAGGATTGGGCATTCCCATCCCAACCATGACCCCTCATAAGGTCAAGAGCTAAGCTTATTAATAGGGGCTAAACATACAACCATACACACACCCACCCCTTACACACTCGCCCACACCACAATTTGAACCGTGACCTCCATGCAAGTTTGGCATGTATACTTTCTACATTTCTTTCATCTAATATGACATTGATTTGTTTTAGATGCATCTATTATTCAAGATTACTATTTGTAAGATAAGGTTTAAGTTTTTATATGTTTTTTTTCTTAAGTCAATGTTAAATGAGCATAGGTTTGCTTTTGAATTTGAAACTTTATCTTGTTAGAAATATATAGGAAAAAAAGAAGTAAAAAGTTGAATTGATACCAATAGTTAGTTAATATGTTAGTTGAGATAAGAAGATTCAATACTTCGAATATTTTTTACCTACAACTTGAAAATAAAAATCTTAAAATTTTAATATAAAGATATGTTACTCGCTTGTGGTAACACATGATTGTATAAAATTTAATTTTATATTATATATTTTATATTGAAAAATGTTTATTATATATATATATATATATATATATATATATATATATATATATATATATATATATTTTTTATGAACACACACCCACCCCCTCACACACTCATCCACGCCACGGATTGAACCTTGGACCTCCTAAAGAAGAGATAAAGCCCAAACTATTGTGTTGTCCCCTAGGACATATATATTTTCTTTTTGATACATTTTAAAAAATATCAAGATATGGCTAATCTGATATTTATTTAGATATTTTTTTTAAATGTTAGCATGACCATACATGGAGTTATACAACTTTTGGTATAAAGTGCACTACTAATGATCCACTTATAAGTAATACATTTATTATTATTATCTTTGAAGAGATATAATTCAAATCTAATATTTTTCAATGTTGAAAAAAAATATGTATAATTACATTGGATGATGCGATCTTAAATTATGTGGGTAGAGATTTGAATACAATGGAAGACTTTTTAGCTAGATAGGTATTGAGAAGGATGTATGGGTTTAGTAGCATAATGGCATGGCTACTAAGGATGAGAGGATTGGATAGGTTGGCAAGAAAATATAGCATTTAACTAATTTGTATAGCTAACATAGACACATATTTTAGAATTTTTGACCCCCATGTAGGTCTCCTTTTAGTGTTGTAATAAAAAATGGTTACATCTTAGGTTCCTAGGATTTAAAGTCATGGAAGTTTTTTGGAAAGTCAAAAAAAAAAAATAGGTGCTCTTGGTGGCTAAGGCTAGGAGAAGTCCCATCACAACATATAAATAATCTTTGCTCTAATATATTATTTTCAAAAAAATAAAAAATAATATAAAACAATATCAAAAACTTACTATTATTAAATTTTTATATAAACTAAGATATACAAGGAAATCTTGGTGAAAATAAAATTTTAAGGTCCACTAACATTGCACATTTTATACCACTCCTCCAGTTATGTGTGAGAGAAGAAGGAAACACTCATGTTGTGTTATTCACCTCTTAAGGCCCACTCAATCTTGTAAATGAGTAAACATAAGGTGCTCAATTACTAGCTTCTCTATTTTATGTTTAAAAATTTAATATTTGTTATCATTGTCAATACTTTTTTTTGAGTTATCTGTTGGACATTTTGAGTCCCTAAGCTAAAATATTGTCATTAATGTCATAAGTTTATTTGATGTCAAAAGGATCTATGATGGCACGAATTATGTTTTGTGAAAGTGCAAGGAAGGGTTTTTGTGAAAACCAAGGTAGGCAAAATAAAAGGTTTTCTTTAAAACCATGGAAGACAGATTTAAAATGGGTTTTTTTTAAAACCCAAGTTAGCTTTTCGTTTCATAGAAAAATGTGCCACGGTGATGGAGATATTTAATTTTAAATATTTAGTTTAAATTTTAATTTATTTAAAATTTAAATATAAATTTTAAAATTAAACTAAAATAATATTCATCGACATCATAAAGGAAGGCTCAAAAGCATCGATGTTTCCAAGCTAAGGGAAGGTATATATATGCCATTAAAATTTTTGAAGTAATAATCCTTGCTAGATTGAGATTAATGATTTGTTTTTGCGAAGGAAGAGCTCGTGTTATTTTCATTTTGTGAAGCAACGAATATTGAAAGCTAACCGCGTCCATTTTCCAAAGCATCTTGGGCATTTTGGCCTAGTGGTATCTTGGTTTGTGCAAAGGTTTTGGTGGCAAGAAGGTTCACGTTGGACAAGACGGGGGTTCGATTCCCCTCGAGGCAGGTATTGAGGTTTTTATTTATTTTGTTATTGCCTAAGGTGGAGTGATAAGGGGTAAAGATGATTTGATTGTTGATGTATTGAATAACCTTAGGAATAAGGTTATAGTGGTTGTTTGAGTTGTGGAGTTAAATTTTTAATTGTGATTTTTGAAATTATTAGGAGTAATAAGGGTTATTGATAAAGTTCTTTTAGTGAAAGTTATTTTTGAGTAAGGGTTTTCTTTAAAATAACTTTGGTGGATGCTAAAATAAAGTAGGAGTAATAAGGTGTTATTTGGACATTATTTTATTGTTGTGTTATTACTCAAGATCTCTAACCCTTGTTGAGATTGGAAAAAGAAAAAGTGTTGAGTGTGGCAGATTGAGTGGACAACTCATAAGGCATCAAAAAGGTATGATTAACATTCTCCATTGATTTTATTTGGGTGGTTGATTTTTGAAAATCATTGGAGTGAAAAGGATTGATTGTTTTTTCCTATTCAAAAATAGTTGGTTTAATGCTTCAAGGTTTTATGGTTTGAAAGTTGTGATTAAAACCTTGTTTTATAAGCATTGTTGTTGGAGTGAGTTGTTGTGCAAAGAACTTGAACTTGAGCTGAAAAGAACATGACTATAATTGTTATATAAAGTGGTTGTTGAGTATTTTTGAAGACATTTTGAGTTGGTTGATTCAGGCTTGGACTAGGGTTTGTGAGAAATATTTGTCCCTTGTAGTGATTGGTTGAGTAGAGTTGTTTGAGCCTAGTCAAGTGACTATGTAAAGTGGTTGTTCAAGTTCCATAAAACAAACTATTCTATATTCTGATTTGAATTGAGTTGAGAAAGAAATTGGATTTGAGTATAGAACATATTGAGTCTCTAACAATTCTCTTTATGCTTCTATGAGATTTCTGAGTTGATATTGTTGAGTTGAGATTGATTTGAGTTGAGATTGGGATTTGAGTATAGAACATATTGAGTCTCTAAAAATTCTCTTTATGCTTCTATGAGATTTCTAAGTTGATATTGATTTGATTTGAGATTGGGATTTGAGTATAGAACATATTGAGTCTCTAAAAATTCTCTTTATGTTTCTATGAGATTGTTGAGTTGATATTGATTTGATTTGAGATTGGGATTTGAGTATAGAACATATTGAGTCTCTAACAATTCTCTTTATACTTATATGAGATTGAGTTGAGATTTTTTTGAGCTGATTTGAGGTAAGTCTTTGAGAAGGCTTGTGGACTGATTTTGAGTAAGCTTTTGTAAAAGCTTGCTATGCAGATTTGAGCAAGTCCTAGAGAGGATTTATTGAGCATATTTGGAAAAGTTCTGAGTGAGCTTGTTAAGCAGATTTGGACAAGTTCTAAGTGAGCTTGTTGAGCATATTTGAGCAGGTTCTGAGTGAACCTATTGAGCATATTTGAGCAGGTTTTGAGAGAGCTTATTGAGCACATTTGAGCAGGTTCTGAGTGAGCCTATTGAGCAGATTTGAGCAGGTTCTAAGTGAGCCTATTGAGCATATTTGCATAGGTTTTGAGTGAGCCTATTGAGCATATTTTAAGAGGTTTTGAGTGAACATATTGATAGAGATTTGGAGGTGACAGAGCATAGAGGATAGAGTCTCAATGGATAGAGATATAGCAGCCCAGACAATTGAATATAGATCTGAGTGAGGAGTCTTCAAGTGGAGAGAGATCCACCAGTCAGTGCAGTAGAGAGACAGAGTCTTCTAGAAGATCACTAGCCGGAGTAGAAGGGGAAAGAGTTATCCTATGGAAGAGATCCATGAACTTGAGATTTAGGGGATCAACATCTCTTTTGTACAGAGGTCCATAAACATTGTAATTAGGAAGGATTCCCAAGAGATTGATTGAGAAAGTTTTAGCAAAATATTTTCTCCGTGGAGTAGCCCGCATTGGGTGAACCATGTAAATTTTTGTGTCACTTTTGTGGATGGTTATTTGTGCATTGCTTTGATTATTGCTATTAATACTACTATCTATACACTGTATAATATTGAATTGAAAAAAAAAAGTAAAAAGTGATCTTATACTGTTCACCCCCCTCTTAGTATAAGCTTGTGTTCTCTAATTGGTATCAGAGTGGGTTCCTCCATAAGAGTTTGACAGCTTGAAGGAAAAGTAGTCTAAGAACACAATGGATAAAAAGGATCAAAGATACATACCCTTCAATAATGCAGTACAGTCTTTGATGGAAGTGACTTCTTAAATTGGTGTATGTTGATGATATTTTACCTAATGACACTTGGAAATGAAGTTTGGGATGCAGTGGAACTTGGATATGATTCAATATTAAATCCTCCTACAGATAAAGAAGGTAAGCTTCTAATGCATGTAAATTCAAGAGCTATGAATGAAATTATAAAAGGTTTGTGTAGAGTAGAATCTATGAAGGTTATGGAAGGTAAAACAACAAAAGAAATGTGGGAACTTTTGCATGAAATGTATGAAGGAGATAAAGGAGTCATAATGGCTAAGATCAGAAATCTCAAAGGAGAATTTGAGAACCTAAGAATGGGGGATGATGAAAATATTCGTGATATATCAACAAGGTTGATGAACTTGTACATGAGATGAAAGGTCTTGGAATGAAGGTTGATGAATCTGATGCTTGTGATAAGATCTTGAGGACTCTTCCAAAAAGGTATAGTGAAAATTTTTTTGCTATAGAAACATCATTTGATAGTTATTATTTGACAAGGAATTCTTTGATTTGTAGACTTACTACTTTTGAGATAAGAACAAAAGATCATATTCCTTCGAAATAAGTTGCTTTCAAAGTAGAAAAAAATAAAAAGAGAAAGAAGATAGAATCAAACAGTGAGTCATCCAGTGATGAAGAAGCAAATTATGGTAGAAGAGATAGAGGTTCCATAAGACCCATAGATTTAAGATATATCAAAGGTTTAAATTATGGACGGTATGGACACTATGCAATAGAATTCAAAGAGCCAAAAGGCAACAATGATGAAGAAAAATAGGATCACAGATATAGGGAATCATAAAGATAAATGTACTAGAAGAGAAGAAAGGATGGATAAAGTAGACAAGGAAAGAAGTTCTTCCAGAGACAAAATAGAAGCTACTATGCGTAAAATGCAAGTAAGTACTCAATTGATAGTGATGCTAGTTTTCTAGACAATGATAGAGATGAAGTCCTATTTATGGTTAAAGAGAAAGATCCAGTTAAGAAAAGGACTCCAGTTATTCTCAAGTGTTTTAGATGTGGTAAATTTGGACATCTTGAAGATGATTGCACTAGGGATGGTTATAGTTTCAGTGATGATGATTTTGAATATGCACTTGAAAGACTAGATGAGAATATTCTAATGGCTTTGGAAGATAAAGAAGATGATCCTATAGAAGACAAGCCAAAAGAAAGAAATAATATGGACAAAGGTAAAAAAATAGAGGATTATTCAGTAGAGAATGACTATGATCTCAATGGAGAACTTATCTATGCCCTTGACACAATAAATAAGGTTATAAAGCAACACTCCAAGATTGAAAGTCAGTTTCAAGAATGTGATGAAGAAAGGTTATTGATCATAGAGGATTTAGAGAAGTCAAAGGCTAAGGCAAGCAAGTTCAAGGATAAGTTAGAAGCAAATATTTTGGAATGTGAGAAGTTAGCACAAGAAGTGGCTACTCTAAAATAAGACTTAAAGGACTCCAATATCAAGATGAAGAGTTTCACAAATAGCTCTAATAACTTGGATAAGTTCATTTGTGGACAACAACGAACATCATGTTCAACAAGTCTTAGCTTTGGAAAATTTCAAAAGAAATAGAAAAAATAATCTACTTCAATTCTTGATGAAGAAACTTCAGAAGAATATACATCAGAAGAAGACAGTTTAAGTGAAAGTGGGACATCAGAGGATGATTTGGACAAAAAATAGTTCAACAAAGAGAGGAACAATGCACAAAGAAGATACAAATGGAACAACAAATAGAATAGGAGACTAATGAGGTCAAGACAAGGAGGCTTCAATGGAAGATGTTTTTCATATCACATGTTTGGACATATGGCTTCACAATGCAGGACACATGAAAGATAGGAATATGGGAAAGGACATATTTTCCATGGGTATTGCTACTCATGCAATGGGTTTGGTCACAAGGCAATGAATTGCAAGATTCATGGTAGAAGAGGATATGGTTTCACTAGGAGGTATCCTAAGATATTTGCACCTCCAAGGAATAATAACATTAAGTGTTATAAGTGCAATAATGATGGACACACGGCAAGATGGTGTAGAGAAAATATTCCAGAAGTAGGCATGAACAGGAATAGAAATATGATCAGGAATAGGAATATGGATGAGATCAAGAACATGAATAGGAATAGAAGTGATGACAGAAACAGGGATGATGAATTGGAAAGAAATAGTAAGAGGATTCAGAAAACTCAAAAATGAAGAGAGAAAGATAAAGGTAAAGAGTAGTGCTTTCGGGGAGTAGATATACTCCCACCCCAGAATTAAATACCTCATGAGGATGTGGGAGAGGGGCTAAGCTAAGAGGATCATTATTAGACCTAAGCCCCAAAGGTGACCCTTTGCCATTTATGACAAAGGGGGAGAGATTTGTGTATATTGGGGAGATTTTTTTATATGGGGAGAGATTTTATATTTGAGAGAGCATTGAGCTAGGGGGAGCAAAAAAGAAGGTCAGATTTCAGTAAAATGATATGGGTTGCCATCAATGACAAAGGGGGAGATTGTTGGATATTTTGAGTCCCTAAGCTAAAATGTTGTCATTGATGTCAAAAGGTTATTTGATGTCAAAAGGATCTATGATGGCATGCATTATGTTTTGTGAAAGTGAAAGGAAGGGTTTTTGTGAAAACCAAGGTAGGTAAAATAAAAGGTTATATTTAAAACCATGGATGATAGATTTGAAATGGATTTTTCTTAAAACCAAAGTTGGATTTTCATTTCATCGAAAAAGGTGCCTCGGTGATGGAGATATTTAATTTTAAAGATTTAGTTTAAATTTTAATTTATTTAAAATTTTAATTTTAATTTTAAAATTAAATTAAAAGAATATTCGTCGACATCATAAAGGAAGGTTCAAAAGCATCAACGTTTCCAAGCTAAGGGAAGGCATATATATATGCCATTAAAAAATTTTAAGTAGATAATCCTTGCTCGATTGAGATTAACGATTTGTTTTTGCGAAGGAAGAGCTTGTGTTATTTTTGTTTTGTGAAGCAACGAATATTGAAAGCTAACCACATCCATTTTCCAAAGAATCTTAGGCAGTGTGGCCTAGTGGCAGCTTGGTTTGTGCAAAGGTGTTGGTGGCAGGAAGGTTAAGCGTTCAATTCCTTCAAGTGTCATTTTGGCTTTGTTGAGGCACTCAAGGCGCATTTCTTTTTCGCTTGGCGAAAGGAGAGAAGAACAAGAAGTGAGTGGTACTTCTTTCTTCATGACGAGACCATAGCTCAAGCGGTAGCTTGGCCACAACTAGGGCATTCACGTTGGACAGAACGGGGGTTCGATTCTCCTCAAGGTAGGTATTGAGGTTTTTATTTATTTTGTTATTGCCTAAGGTGGAGTGATAAGGGGCAAAGGTGATTTGATAGTTGATGTATTGAATAACCTTAGGACTAAGGTTATAGTGGTTGTTTGAGTTGTGGAGTTAAATTTTTAATTATTATTTTTGAAATTATTAGGAGTAATAAGGGTTATTGATAAAGTTCTTTTAGTGAAAGTTATTTTTGAGTAAGGGTTTTCTTTAAAATAACTTTGATGGATGTTAAAATAAAGTAGGAGTAATAAGGTGTTATTTATTTTATTGTTGTGTTATTACTCAAGATCTCTAACCCTTGTTGATATTGGAAAAAGGAAAAGTCTTGAGTGTGGCATATTTAGTGGACAACTCATAAGGCATCAAAAAGGTATGAGTAACATTCTCCATTGATTATATTTGGGTGGTTGATTTTTGAAATATCATTGGAGTGAAAAGGATTGATTTTTGTTTCCTATTCAAAAATAGTTGGTTTAATGCTTCAAGGTTTTCTGGTTTGAAAGTTGTGATTAAAACCTTGTTTTATAAGCATTGTTGTTGGAGTGAGTTGTTGTGCAAAGAACTTGAACTTGAGCTGAAAAGAACATGAGTATCATTGTTATGTAAAGTGGTTGTTGAGTATTTTTGAAGACATTTTGAGTTGGTTGATTCATGCTTGGACTAGGGTTTGTGAGAAAGAGTTGTTCCTTGTAGTGATTGGTTGAGTAGAGTTGTTTGAGCCTAGTCAAGTTATTGTGTAAAGTGGTTGTTCAAGTTCCATAAAACAAACTATTCTATATTCTGATTTGAATTGAGTTGAGAAAGAAATTGGATTTGAGTATAGAACATATTGAGTCTCTAACAATTCTCTTTATGCTTCTATGAGATTGTTGAGTTGAGATTGTTGAGTTGAGATTGATTTGAGTTGATATTGGGATTTGAGTATAGAACATATTGAGTCTCTAACAATTCTCTTTATGCTTCTATGAGATTATTGAGTTGAGATTGATTTTATTTGAGATTGGGATTTGAGTATAGAACATATTGAGTCTCTAAAAATTCTCTTTATGCTTCTATGAGATTGCTGAGTTGAGATTGGGATTTGAGTATAGAACACATTGAGTCTCTAACAATTCTCTTTATGCTTCTATGAGATTGAGTTGAGATTTTGTTGAGCTGATTTGAGGTAAGTCTTTGAGAAGTCTTGTGGATTGATTTTGAGTAAGCTTTTGTGAAAGCTTGCTATGCAGATTTGAGCAAGTCCTAGAGAGGACTTATTGAGCAGATTTGGACAAGTTTTGAGTGAGCTTGTTGACCACATTTGGACAAGTTTGAGTGAGCTTGTTGAGCAGATTTGAGTAGGTTTTGAGTGAACCTATTGAACATATTTTATCAGGTTTTGAGTGAGCCTCATGAGCACATTTGAGTAGGTTTTGAGTGAGCCTATTGAACAGATTTGATCAGGTTCTGAGTGAGCCTATTGAGTAGATTTGAGCAGGTTTTGAGTGAGCCTATTGACCATATTTGAAGATTTTCTAAGTGAACCTATTGATAAAGCTTTAGAGGTGATAGAGTATAGAGGATAGATTCTCAATGGATAGATATCCAATAGCCAGGACAATTGAAGATAGATCTGAGTGAGGAGTCTTCAAGTGGAGAGAGATCCACCAATCAGTGCAACAAAGAGACAGACTCTTCTAGAAGATCACTATCTAGAGCAGAAGGGGAAAGATTTCTCTTGTGGAAGAGATCCACGAACTTGAGATTTAGGGGATCAGCATCTCCTTTGGATAGAGGTCCATAAATATTGTAATTGGGAAGGATTCCCAAGAGATTGATTGAGAAATTTTTAGCAAAATATTTTCTCCGTGGAGTAGCCTGCATTGGGTGAACCATGTAAATTATTGTGTCACTTTTGTGGATGGTGATTTATGCATTGCTTTGATTATTTCTATTGATATTGTTATCTATACACTGCATAATATTGAATTGAAAAGAAAAGTAAAAAGTGGTCTTATACTGTTCACCCCCCCCCTCTCAGTATAATCTTGTGTTCTTCATTATTATAAACTTACTACTTTAAAAATTTAATATGCATTGATGTGGTACAAAAATGGATAATAAGGGTTAAATAGTTTTTAACATCTACCAATACATAAGGCGTATGAGATGACCCTCATGGAGGATGTCATTTACTCAATATATGATTATCCAACTATACTCTAGTTAATGAATTATGGTATACAACCCTAGCACTCATAGGTTGTGAACATTTGACATTTATTGAGAGTTTCAAAGTCTCCACCATTAGAATCTTAAGCAATCTCACGAGTAAACATAGAATGCTCAACCACTAGCTTCTATCTTAAATTTAATCTTTCTTATTATTGTCTAAAAAAATGATTTTTTTTTTTTTTTTAGATATTTTATTGAAGGAGATAATTGTAAATAGTTTTATCCTAATAAATGACCAAGTAACAAATTATTTAAGTTACATCAAAAGAAATAAAATCAGTTTATGGAAATCTAAGCAAGTCAGACATAGAAGAAAAAAAAGGGCCAGAATGAAATGTTAACCAAATCCAACAATTCCACTAAAAACATAGCAAATTGAGATATTAATTATATAAATGATGAGATATTTTTAACTCTCTGTATGTATAACTAATAATATCAAATAATATTACGTCATCAGATATAAATAATATTACTATTTGAGGATCAGTGCCTTGGTGTCTTACATCATCACTCTAGAGATTTGGGCTTTCAAAAAGTGGTAGACTTCTGGGAGATTCATAATGGAAGGAAATCTTGGTTTAACCCCCTCTCGGGTCTGAGCAATGAAGACAATCTCCTTTTGTGGCGTACTCTCTTGGATGAGCTTTGGCTGGTTGTGTTGTGCCATGAAGATGTTGATGATCAGTTGGTGTGGAGTGGGGATAGTGAGGGTTCTTTCACTATCATATCTGCGTATCAACTCCTTAGTTCGAAATAATTTACCAATTTCCCAATTAATTTAATATGGATTAAGAATTTAATCTTGAATATCAATATGTTTTATTGGTTGGCTATGCAAAAAAAATAACTTACGATAGAAAATCTCCTTAAGATATGTTTATATCTGTTCAATAGGTTTTTGATTTGTAAAAAGGATTGGGAATCGGCTTCCCATTTGTTGCTCAGTTTCCAAGGTTTTTATTCAGTGTTATCCTTTATTCTTTCTTGGTTGGAAGTTGCTTGGGTTCTCTCGAATACTATTATTGATTGTGTTCTTCAGTGGAAATATCCCTTTTCCTCTTGGCATCTTAAATGTTTTTGGATGTTTCTTCTCCCCCATGTTCTTTGGGGGGTTTGGAAGGAACGCAATGCTAGAGCTTTTAAGAATGTGGAAAGTAATCTGGAATTGACTAGCATTAAAATTATTTGGAAGGTTTCATAGAATGTTACAGCTGCTCTCAAGAACTTAAATATTTCTTCGACTCCTTTCCCAAGTGAAGTCATACTCTGAAATATTAGGTGCAAACATTAGAAAAATATATTCATAATGCTAAATTTAAATACAATTCCATAGGATAAATATAACCTAACAAATTGCTATAATTAAGATAGCTAACCAACTAACAAAATATTGTCAATCACTAATGATACCGATAAATACATAACGTGTAAAAACAAACTATCACAAGATATTTCAAACAGTGAATATCTTCAAGGTAAAGTAATAAAATGATGTAATAACCTAAATCTACCATGTGGTAATAAAATCTACTAAGGTAAAAATGATTTTACCCTAATAATATACCTAGGATAATTTACTAATTACCAAATGAGGTAATAATCATAGTTACTATAGCATAGTAACTCTAACATCCCCCCTTATTACATTATTTGGGTAATGTATATAATTGCCCCAATACAATGAAGAAGAGAAATGAAAGATGTTGATCTGTTGGCTTTTGCTATGGCTCATGGCTCTGGCTGCTCCAAGCAAAAATGGTTCATTCCTCACTTTTTTTTCACATCAATGAATGTCCTTATTGTAATATTATTGCATGGGTAACTAGCCACTGCAACCGCTAAGTGTACTAGAGTATATCACTACATACGAGGTTCATTCTGTTACAATATGATTTTGCAAAAATTTTGATAAGGTAGCTAAGGTGTCAATTGCTGTCAAAAATGCACCCTTATAAGTTTTTCCCTTTTTGCAAAACATGTTGTAAAAGAAGTTTGACTAAGATGTCGGTCTCTGCCGAAAATGCACCCTTATAAGTCTTCCTCCATTTTTAGAAAAAAATATTCTATGAGGTAGGAAAGAAATTTTTATCCCCCCTTAAGTGCAAAATATATGCAACTTATGAAGCTTGTTAAGGCTTTTACAAAGATTACCTCCTAGGAAAATTTCAAAAATTTCACCAAAAAATCCTCCCTTTTATTACAAGTACTTCAAACAAAAAGAGTTTTCTATTTATGAAGCCTAAAAAGAGGTACAATCCCCTCTTTATTGTAAGTATTTCAAACAAAAATATTTGTTATTTATGAAGCCTAAAAAGATGTTTGAAATGGTGTTTCCTAGGTATAAAAATTTGTTTTACTTACAAATTTTTATAGGCCATGAGCACCGTGTGGTATTTCTGAATTAGAATCAGAATCAGAAACCTCGCTAGTAACATGGAATCTGTGTTGTCTATTTTATCTCTGTTTGTCTTTGTCCTTTTTGTCTTGCTTATTTTTAAACCAACACCGATTTGTGTCATGGTTGTCCTTTTTAAAAGTTATGTAAAACTTATTTTTTGATTTAGGTTGCTTGCCCTTATCTTTGGAAGATGACCCCATCTTCTTTTGTTGACCCTGTTTATGTGTAAAAAGTGTAGTGTTGGACACTTAATCTTTTTGTATATGATTTGCTTCTTTAGTTTGAAGTAAATTTACTAACTCCATAAAGGTCACCTATCTTTGAGACACTTGAAGATATGTTATTAACATTTTGTAGGAGTTTGGAATAGCCCTTAGAATGACCTAAGTCAAGACCTTATCTTCAACTTTTTCTCCCAAAGCATTGAGTTTTGATTTTATTTCTACCACTCTACAAAGGAATAACTCTACTGCTTCACCTAAATTCATATGGAGAGTATGAATTTGTGATTGAATTTTAAGAATTGTAGCTTCATTTTTCCCTTCAAAAATGGTAGATAAAGCATCCCATGCTTCTTTACCATTTTTAGCATCACAAATGTGAGGTTGAATTTCATCAGTGGTGGCTAGCAAAATCAGCATGATAAGTCTATTATCCTTTTTATCCCATGCCTTATTATTTGCTCCTGGTGTAGTGGGTCTTTTTACAGTGCCTATTACTAGATCCCATAATTCCTCTATAATAAGAATGGCCTTCATTTTGGTCTTCCATGATGAATAATTAGAACCTTTAAGCAATTGAGTATCATTGAGATACTTGTTTATTGTAGCCATTATGTAGGTTCTTTATTTGCACCAAAATGGTTTCTCTTTCACTCTAATTGATATTTAATGGCACCTGCATAAAAACCCTCCACAAGAAGGATAATTAGTTTGAGGATTTTAAGCCAAACAAGAAGTAATAAAAGAGAATACACTCTAATTGATATTTAATGGCTCTTGCCTGAAAATCCTCCTAAAGAAGGATGATCAGTTTAAGGATATTGAGCCAAATAAGAAGAGTGAATTATCAAAAAATTGGCTTATATTTGTGCAATGAATCATACAAATGAGTGTGAAATTTTGGGTTTTGAGTGCTCTTGATTTTTATGATTTATAATTGCAGAAAACAAGAAATTAAATGCAATAATCAATCAAAGAGTGCCCACAAATTTTTACCACTTAGGTGTCGAATGCAACCAAAAATGCACATAATTTTAAGAATACCAATTTAACAAAAGGTGTCGAATGATATCAAAAATACACCTTATTATAGTATTTTTTGCAACAAATTTTTGATTTGTGTTGTGCAAAAATTTTGATATTCAATTTCTCCCTTGTCTTATAATTTTGCAAAGAATGTGGCAAAAATAATTGCCTTTCCTTTTTGTGTTGCAAAATAAACAAGTTTCATTCCTTTAATTTTCACAATTTTCCCTTGTGTTATAATTTTACAAAAAAAGAATCCAAATCTTGGTTTGTCCTCCCTCTTTTTTGCAAAATAAAAAAGGTTGTGAAAATTTTTAGATCTTCAATGTGATGAGATCTTTTTTCAATTTGAAAAAATATGAATGTCCAATTTTTTTTGTGTTATATCCCAAGGTTTGAGAAAACAAAATGAACAAATTGCCTTTGAGTTTGCAAAAAGAAGTGTTGTTTTTCAAGTGCCCCCCTCCTTGTGTTACAAATTTGCAAAAGTCTTATCACCACTTTGCTTTGCAAATATAATAAGGTAGCACTCCTTTCAAGCCAAGTCGACACACGACAAGCTTTTGAAAGGCAATCCAGAACCAGTTGACACACGACTTGGTTTTAGTGGACCCAAGGTCTATTTTTTTAGGAGAAAAAAACTCTTACCCTCAAATTGTGAGAAAATTTTAAAAGAAGTCCTAATTTGCAAAAAAAATATGTTCTTTATTTGTCTTACATTCCCCTCTTGGAGAAAAATAAAAACACTCTTTCAAAATGTGCTATTATATGTATTATATCTCAAAAAAAATTGAGAAAACAAAAGCACAATTTTGTATTTTGCAAAAAAAATAGGTCCTTTTAATTTTCAATTTTATTGCATTATCTAATTAATTTAAGCATAATTTTATTAATAATAAAAATTATTTTGTTAAAAATCACCTTAATTTTTTTAAATGATTTTTATACAAAAAATATTAAATTATTAATAAAAATACTAAAAAATAATTTAAAAAATACATAAAATTAAAAAATGTACCTTTGAAATTGATAAAATATCATTTTTTTTATGCAAGAGTTATTTCGTCCCCACCGAGACTCGATTCGCTCTTGTTCACGGATGAGCACCTTATGCTGACCTTCGTTACTAGTAGGCTCCTATGGCTAATCTGAAAGCCACAGGAAGTCACACATTGTTTAAGCGCTTCTGCTGCGTTTACAAGGAAAAAAAAATGGGGATCAATATCCCACATTGTCTGTGTGGGTAATGTTTCCCTGTTTAAAACAAAGAACACGTAGATTTGTTCCCAAATACCTACGAGCAGTCCACAAAAGTGTTTTTTTATCAATCAGATAGATGGAGATCTTGTGCCACATGTACAAGGATGGAATATTGCAATTCGATGGTTCGATGGTTTGTGGATCAGGGGCATCAGGCTTGCCACATCAACAAAACAGGCATCGAGTTTGCCACATTAACGAAATAGGTCACATGTGGGGGCCTCGGATCACGTGTGAGTTCCTTCGATTACGTGCCTTAGGTGCTCATCAGATCCATCTATTGTATGGTGGATTTTAGTGCTTGCAAGGTTTTCATCTAGGGATCTGCTAGAATCAAGGTCGCGACCATCGAATTCAAAACCCCAAACTTGCTATCACGGTGGGATCTCCACACGTGTTGTCAGATGATGACAGTGCTATAGTAGGATTCTTCACACTACAGTAGGGTTATCCACTTTGTCATTAGCCAATAGGAGGTTATTTATATAAGATTCACTCGTAGAAAGACACAGTTCACATCGAAACCAATGATTTCATGCTCTGGTCTGATAGTGCCTCAATTTTTGTGCTTTGTCCAAGGGGGTCCCGAGTCTTGAGATTTGGACATTGTGGTCCAGCTGAAATGAGTCGCTGCTCACCTTGCCCAATTGCAATGTCGAGTGCCCAAGTAGGTCACCTCTTTGATACCATGAAATATTAGATGCGAACATTAGAAAAATATATTCATAATGCTAATGTTAAATACAATTCCATAGGCTAAATATAGCCTAACAAATTGTTATCATTAAGATAGCTAACCAAATAACAAATTACCATCAATCACTAATGATGTCGACAAATACATAACATGTAAAAACAAACTACCATAAGATATTCCAAACAGTGAATATCTTCAAGGTAAAGTAAGAAAATGATGTAATAACCTAAATCTACCATGTGGTAAATAAAATATACTAAGGTAAAAATGATTTTACCCTAATAATCTACCTAGGATAATTTACTAATTACCAAATGAGGTAATAATCATAGTTACTGTAGCATAGTAACTCTAACAGAATCGAAGAACGGCTTGGCTTTGTGTCATTAGTTCATCCTCCACTGCACCCAACCCTAGAAGTTTTGTACATTGGTCCCCACCACCCATGGGCTGGTTCAAATTAAATTTTGATGGGGCCTCTAAGGGGAACCCCGGATTAGCTGGCGTAGGTGGTGTAATTCGAGATAATCATGGTGATCTTATCCTTGCTTATGGGCAGCTTTTGGATTATGATGTATTTTTTTATCCCATAAATATATAAAAGTTTTTGTGTTGTCATCATGTGTTTCCTTACTGCTTTATTAGATGTATGCAATGCTTATGTTTGCTTTATTGATGCTTTTATGGATACCTATCATGGATGTATGTATTGTAATATGATGAAATTTTATGATATGTGTATGAGTGTATTCATAATGAAATGGATGATTTGTTAATCTGTATGATGATTTATGAGTAATATTTGGCATACTAGATGTTGTAGAGGGGGAAAATTGCCTATCGCATACAATTCCCAAACAAAATGTTGGATCCGCAAGGAGGACACATTTTGTGAGGTGAACCATAGGGGTATGTTGTGCTCTACACTCAATGCAAGGAGGAAGGGTTCACCAGGAACGGTTTAATGACTCGCTCCAAGTCCTCAAGATTTTGGGATGGTTTGATGTATTCAGTTTCAAGGCAAACACCTAAGTTTAGCCTTTCTATATCTAAGCTAGAAAATATAAAGGACAATGCAAAAAATATAATAATGTAGCTAAAAACAGAATGTATGCATACAAAAGCTATCTTGGAATGATTATTTCTTTTGAATGCTTACTAGCCTAGGGTTTATTTCATAAAACCTTTAAAGTAGATATACACAAGATAAATGCACAAAAATTATCCCTAGATGCAAGATAAATACCCTTTCACTTTCAGATGCCTAAGAATCAAAAATGAAACCCAATTTTCAACCAATAGAATGAAAAGAGCACTTATCTAGACCGGAGGTTGACTATAGCCTTTTTGCTTCTTTTCCAATGATATCAAGAATACCTGTTTTTGCAAGATCACTCATGAAACACTAAAAAATAGAATTAGTATTAGGGGGCCTCCTTAGGCTGTTGTGTAACAGATATAGCAGAAGTCAAGCCCCCTAGGTCCTTTTAGATGACCTTTTAATACAAAAGTAGAAATTGACCTTTGGAGAATTAATCATAAATTAGAAAGATACTAGCAAAGAATAGAAAGAAAAGTACAACAGTATGATCTAGAGAATGGAATGCAATAGTGAAAGCAGAATTTGGAAATTTCCTCCGATGTACCCTAGGGTAAAATCATGCCTCGCTTGGAGTGAGCACGATAACACAGTAGCGAAGTCATGCCCTATTTGGATGGGGCATGATTTTGCTTCTATGAATAAATTTACCCTAATTATGATAGGTGAAGTCGCACCTCGCTAATGCCAAGCGTAATTTCATTGTAAACTAAAGAAAAATAAGAAGTGAATGCAGAAGATGAAATAAATGCAAACAATAAAATAATCAAACCCTAATGGACATCGCAGAAGCAAGAAAAAGATACCCAAGAATCTAAGTAGGCACTCTATCTCTCCGAGCTACACCATGAATCCACCAAGTTGCATAGCCAAATCAATCCAATCCATGCAATAGAAGATCAATCCAAAATTTGTACTTCAAGGGTTAGCTTGCAGCAGAGAAAATAAATAATAGTGAACTATAAATTTTGAGCTTAATCAATTCGCATAGAGATCGCACATTAAAATTTTGCATATCACCAATTGCACTTCCTATGATTAAGCAAAAACATCCTTTTATAAATGAAATTGGAGGAAGAAAGTGGGCACAAATAAACTCACGGTCGATGCCAAAACATACGAGAGGGTTTAAACCTAGGTCTAAGCAGGATCAAAAATAATAAAATAAAATAAATTTAAAAAACTAGGTTAAACAGCAAAGTCACACCCCAACCTGACGGGGTGCAATATTGATGGCACGAAGTCATGCCTCGTAAATACGGGGCATGATTTTGCTAAAAGGTAAATAAATTAAAAAATGGAGGTAAAGAGGTCTTCCCTTGCTCTTGGCAAGGGTTGAGGGTCTCTTAGGGGTACTAAGGAAGATTTCCCACTCAAAGTGGGTCAATTTTTTGTGTCAAAGAAATGATGTATATTCCTATGGGTAAGCATACAACAAGCACACAACAAGTGCAAGGAAGTGGTGGCCAGGTTTGGTAAAAATGATGAGGTATTACTACCATTAATGCTTTTGTGGCTAAGGTGTCCCCTTGACTTTTTTAAAGGGAATAAATTCACTTAAGAGAACTTGAAAAGGCCAAAGTAAAGAAAGCAAAATACAGAAGAAAAAACAAGTAAAGCAAAGCGAAGATTATTGAGTACAGAATGAATCTAATGCAACTAATATTAAATGCATGGAAGAAAAGGAAGGGAAGAAGAATAAATAAGAAGACAGATAAAGAAGAAGAGTGAGAAATAAGAGAGAGAGAGAGAAATAAGAGGAAACAAAAAACTATGAAGTCGAAGAAGAAAAAGAAGACAATGATAAAACTCTAAAGGAGCTGATCCTGTAATGGGGTGTTGTGCCTGCTAAATCAAAAGATAACCCGATAGGGGTGTTATAGTGTATGTTGATGTATGGGTATTCCAGTACTACCTAAAATGGTGTATGTGCATGTATGTATGGACCGATCAATATGAGCATAACATAATGAGTGTGTGCATGTGCTAGAAGAAAATAAGAGGAAGAAAATGAGAAGCAAAGCATTTGTGTGTGTGCTTCAAATGAGAAGCAAAAACTAATGAAAATCAATAAGGATGAAATGTGTAATCAAAGAAGATAAGAATGTATATCCTTATCAGAATAAATAAGACAAAAGGAGAAATAAGAATCATGTAAAAATACAAGGACATACCAAAAGAGGATTCCATTCCTTAACTTTGGAGAGAAAAGATGATCATTGTAAAAACTTTCAAAGTCAAGGAATACAAGAAGAAGAGAGAAGAGAAGAAAGAGCAAAGGAAGAAAAGAAGAGAAGAAGGGATGAAAATGCATGGGCCCTATTGAAATCAAACTAGGTGGCATTAAGAAACATTAATAACAAAATTAATACATCTTTATTAATCTTCACACAGCGCCAACAACAAACTTAGAACATAGGATACTAATTTATATGAAGAGGGAAGAGAGGAAGTCGACGGAGAGAAAAAGAAGGGAAGTTGGAGGAGAAGAGGGAAGGAAGGTGGAGTGATAAGGAGGAAGAGAGAATAAAGGAGGGAATGGAGGGATAAGGGATATTCACACTTGCCGACAAGAATTTGCCGACAACACTAACCTAACCTAGCCACTAAATTGATCACTTAATAAATTAAGTGTTCACACTTGCTACATTCTCCCCCTTAAAGTTGAGAGGATTGACAAGACAATCTCTCAGCTTTACAAATTGAGCTTTAGCCAGTGCCTTGGTGAAGATGTCTGCAACATTCTCCATAGTGGGGCAATAGTGAAGCTCAACAGTTTTAGTTTCCACCATATCTCTGATGAAGTGGTACTTCATATCAAAATGCTTTGATCTACTATGGTGGACAGGATTGTATGCCAACTGAATGGCACTAATGTTGTCACAAAATATCCTTGTTGGACCACTTTGCTGCTCTCCAATCTCTTCTAATACCTTTTGTAGCCATAGAGCTTGAGTAGTAGCATGAGTGACCGCTATATACTCAGCTTCTGTTGAAGATAGTGCTACTACTATCCGCTTCTTGGAACTCCAAGTTATTAGTCCTGATCCCAGACTAAAACAGTTCCCTGAGGTTGATTTTTGTCATCAATGTTGCTACCCCAATCACTATCACTGAAGCCTACAAGCTTGATAGTGTTACTTTTATGGTAATGGATTCCAAAATCCCATGTACCCTTTACATATCTAAGAATTCTCTTAGTTGCCTGCAAATGCAATTCATAAGGGTTAGACATAAATCGAGAGACAAGAGAAACATCATACTGAATATCTGGTCTGGTGTTGGTGAGAAACATCAAACTCTCAACCATGCTTCTGAAAGTGGTCACATCAACTTTTGATGCTCCATCATCTTTGCTTAATTGGATCCCATGTCCAACTGGAGTTGCAACTGGTTTGCAATGCTCCATAGCAAAATTCTTAAGCATGTCCTGAGCATACTTATGTTGGCATATGAAGATCCCTGTATCTGACTAATGAACCTCCATTCCAAGGAAGTAGTGCATTAAGCCAAGATCCTTCATCTCAAACTGCTCCATCATGGAGTGTTTGAACTTCATATTCAGTTTTTCATTACTACCCATGAATATGAGATCATCCACATACAAGCAAACTATGAGGATGTAATTTCCTTGTTGGAGGTAGTAAAGGGTGGGTTCATTTCTAATTTTGGTGAACCCAAATTCTTTGAAGTACCCATCAATGTGTGAGTACCAAGCTCGTGGGGCCTGCTTGAGGCCATAAAGTGCCTTCTTCAGTTTGTAAACAATATGTTCCTTGTCTTTCTCTTCAAATCCTTGTGGTTGCTCAACATACACTTCTTCTATCAAGTAACCATTTAGAAATGCACTTTTTACATCCATGTGTTGGACTTTCCATCCCTTATTTGCAGCTAAGGCAAGAACTGTTCTAATAGTCTCTTGTCTGGCTACAAGAGCAAAAGTCTCTTCATAATCAATTCCATATTTCTAAGTGAATCCCTTTGCAACTAGTCTCGCCTTGTGCCTTTCAATGCTACCATCAGCATTAAACTTGGTCTTGTAGACCCACTTACATCCAACACATTTCTTACCTTTAGGAAGCTTTACCATCTCCCAAGTGTCGTTTTTTTTTATAGAGGTTATCTCCTCTTTCATGGCATCTTGCCAAATTTTTTGAGTACATGCCTTCTCATAACTAGAAGGTTCAAGTTGTGTACTAGTTAAAAAAGCATAGTTAACTTGATCTCCCCTAGGTTCCTGCTGGGAGACATCATCACCATAGAGGTGCATACTTTCTAATCTATGTAAAACATAATCCATTTCACTAGCTTGACTCCTAGTGTATCTTCTTGAAAAAAATTTATCCAACATCTGAGATGATGGATGATACTATAGAGTTCTCTTACCTTTGGATGGAGAATCAATGTCCATTGGTGAAGAACTTATGGATCACTGCGGAGAAGGACTTGGTGAAGAAGAAGAATCAGAAGATGAACTTGGAGTTGCGAGAGGAGACTGCTTTCCTTTCTATGGTGTCTGTTGTTGCACCTGCTTAGAAACTACATCAGTGGATTCAACATCATTGAATATTTGGGGCTTACCCCATTCTCCCCCTTCATCAAAAATTACATCCCTGGAAATCACAAACTTTCTAGTCCGAGGATTGTAGAGTCTGTAAGCTTTTGTATTCTCACAGTATCCTACAAAGATACATGCCTGACTCTTTGGATCGAGCTTCTTCCTAAGATCATCAGGAATGTGAGAATAGGCCAGTGAGCCAAATACTCTGAAATGCTTAACATTTGGCTTTTTACCATACCAAGCTTGGTAAGGTGTCAGTCCTTTCAAACTTGAAGTAGGACTTTTATTCAAGATATATACACTGGTCCTGGCTGCATCTGCCCAATATGAATTAGTCAAATGCTTTGTCTGAAGCATAGACCTTGCCATCTCCACAATGGTGCAATTTTTCCTCTCTGCAACACCATTTTGTTGTGGAGTGTAGGCAGTAGTGAACTACCTCTTAATGCCATGTTGCTTACAGAAATTCACAAACTCATTATAGGAGTATTCTCCTCCTCTATCTGATCAAAGACATTTTACAAAATATCTACTCTCACTTTCAACTCTCATTTTGAAATCAATAAAGCATTCATATGCTTCATCCTTATGTTTCAAAAAATATATCCAGCACATTCTAGTATAATCATCAATAAAGAGTAGAAAGTAAGAGTTGTTACCCAAACTCTGTGTCTGCATCGGACCACAGATGTCGGTATGCACTAGCTAGAGTGGATAGTTGGCCCGCCATGCTTGTCCATGAGGAAACTTTGATCTGGCATGCTTCCCAAGAGCACACCCTTCACAGACTTCTTTACTATCCTAAACTTTAGGAAGCCCAGTAACCATGGCTTGGGAAGTTAGCATTTTCAAACTAGCATAATTCAAATGGCCATATCTCAAGTGCCATAGAACACTTGGATTGGAAATAGCAACACTTGCTAACTTATCTCCCCCTGGCTGGCCAAACTTTAAAGGAAACAATCTATTCTTTGACATTGGCACTTGAGTAATGATTCTATTATTGTTATTTTTATCAAAAATAGTGCATTTACCCTCATCAAAAAGCAACTTGTAGTTCTTTTCTAACATTTGACCAACACTTAAAAGATTATGTTGGAGATGGGGTGTATAATAGATATCACTTACTTGTTTGACTCCTTCTTTAGTTGGAGCCGCCATAGCTCCAATGCCTTCTATCGCCAATGATTTATCATCTCCCAATTTGATGTTGGATTTGTAGGAGGAATTTAGAGTAGCAAAGGGCTCTTCTTTGCCACTCATATGGTTTGAACACCCAGTGTCTAAGATCCATGTATCATTCATGTTCTAATCTGCCTGACCATATGAGAGAAAGATATTTGTGGCCTCTTCCTCTTCTCCAAAGTTTCCAAACTGACTCCTCTGGCTGCTACTAGCTCCTTTTTAAGTCTTAGTCCAATAGTCACGAGCATAATGGCCAAGTTTGCCACAATTGTAGCAAGATTGTTTTGACTTATCTCCTCCTTTACCTCTGTCTGATTGTTTCCCTCTATTTTACTGTCCTCCTCTATTCTGCTGTTGTTCACTGTTGTTTGAGAATCCTCCTCTATTCTGATTTCCTCCTCTGTTAGGAGTTCCACCTCTCTTATTATTTCTGCCTCTTCCTCTATACTTTCCTCTACCACAACCTCTACCTCTGCCTTCTTGAGAAGCAAAGGCTTTATCATCTCCTCCATGACTCGTGGAAGGAGTTGGCTATAATCTCTCCTCATGTGAGGGAAGTGAGCCAATGAGGGTTTCAAAAGACAAAGAAGTTAGGTCTTTAGATTCCTCTATAATTATTGCAACTGAATTCCACTTAGGAAGAAGTGTCCTCAACACTTTCTTCACTATAACTTCAGGCTTTACATCTTCTCCTAAAGTTACCATCTTATCTACTAAGGCTTTCACACGCACGCAGTAATCACCAACCTTTTCATTTTCTTGCATTTTAAGAGTTTCAAACTCTCTTTTCAAGGTTTGGAGTTTAACTTGTTTGACTTGGTCACTACCCCTATAACTTTCTTGTAAAGCATTCCAAGCAGATTTAGTAGTTTTAAAAGAAGCTATTCTAGGGAAAATACTTTTATCAAGGGCAGCATGAATGTGATAAAGGGCAAAAGAATTATTCTTCTGTGCTTCTTTTCTAGCCCTTTTATCATCACCACTCAAAACTGTCCACTCAGCAGCTGAAGGTTCAGTATATCCCTCTTCAATCACATCCCAAAGACCTTTGCAATCAACAGAGTTTTCATTTTAATTGACCAATACTCGTAATAACCACCATTGAACTCAGGGATTGGTAAACTAGTATTGGAAGCCATTTTAGAAAGCAAATTTTATTTCAACTTCAAACAAGCTGTACAAAAAAGTACAAAATAGATCATTGATTTACTGATTTAAATCAAATATAGATTTCTTAAAATGCTCACTGATTTGGTGTTCTTCTTCTTGAGGATTTCCCAAAACTGGAAAGGTGAAGTTGTCTGCTTCGTCGTCACTGATTATAATGACTTCTTTTGCTGCTGCTGCTGACTCAAGATGCATTTTGAGAACAACTCGTTCTTCAATTGCTGGTTTCACCTCCACTAGTTCTTTTTCCTCTACTTTTGCTTATGCTTCTGTTGGTTCTGAATCAGGAGAGCGAGGTGTATAGCTCTCAATCGTTTCAACTTTAGGCACTGCAAGAGTATAACTATCACTTGATTGTCCTTCAGGTACTGTTTCAATCGTCTCGAATTCAACAACTCTTTTCCTAAAGATATTATCTTCAGAATCTGCCTCGTATCCAGAGTCTGGTTTTCTCTGATGTGCTATTACTTGGTTTTCCAACTGACAAAACACTGTATGAAGTCCACTCTGCTAGACTTTCCTGTCAAAGGAATCAAGATTCTCTCTTCTCAACAGAGAGAGCAATGCATAATAGCATCTAGATGACTGAATCATCTACCCAAAAATACACCGCATGCACTGGGTTACAATAATGATGCCAAAAAAAAACCTTTTCACCCGTTTAATTTTTTTAAACAATTTTCCAAAATTTGTTTTAATAAAGCCCTTAAAAAAATTTAACAATTTTCTATATATATTTTAAATTAGTTTTCTAAATAAAAGTTTATTTAAAAAAACAGAATAAAAAATATAAATAAAAATTATTAAATATTTTTAAAAAACTTTAATTAAGAACTAAATAAAGAAAAATTAAATAAAAAAACAAAAACATTTTTTTTTCTTTTGTGAAATCCCCGACGGGATTCGACCTGAGGACCTCTGTTGTCTACCCGCAAGGTTTAACCGCTGCACCCCACAGCTCCGGTGGTAAGAAGGCCGACCTCCGCCTTCTTAAACCTTGCTTCTGGCGATTACAAACAAAAATAAAAATAAAAAACTTTTTTTCCACCCCAACGGGATTCGACCCCGGGACCTCTCTTCCGCCAGCAAACAACACAACCAACTACGCTAAGCGCTTCGGCGGATAGAGGAAGGAACCGCCTGTTCCTTATACCCTCTACCACGGCTAGTTTTTTTTTTTTTAATTTTGTGGATTTATCCCACATGCAGTGGGAAGAAGGCAAAACGGCCTTCTAATATGCGCGCGAGCGCATGTAAGGTCGATTGCCTTCGGGCAATCGCTCCTCAACTCTATGCTTGCTCGGTCAATCTGTGTCCGCCACGTAAACTACTTCAGACAAATATGCTTCTACCACGTGGACAAACCAATTTTTGCCACGTCACCACATGCTCAATCTGCCACGTCGGCTCGCCACCTCTGCTCGCCACATCAGCTCTCGGTTCGCCTAGTTAGCACTCTGTCAGCGCCTGCCACGTCAACTTCAGGTTCCTGCCACGTCAGTGCCCAGTCATCACTCTATCAGTGCCCGCCACATGTTAGCTTCAGCCATGTAAGCGTCCACCTTAGCACCTTGATCTACGTGTCCAGCACGCTTGCCCAACTGGCTCTGATGCCAAATATTGAAATCGAACCAGGTGGCATTAAAAAACATTAATAACAAAATTAATACATCTTTATTAATCTTCACACAATGCCAACAACAAACTTAGAACATAGGATACTAATTTATATGAAGAGAGAAGAGAGGAAGTCGACGGAGAGAAAAAAAAGGGAAGTTGGAGGAGAAAAGGGAAGGAAGGTGGAGTGATAAGGAGGAAGAGAGAATAAAGGAGGGAATGGAGGGATAAGGGATATTCACACTTGCCGACAAGAATTTTCCGACAACACTAACCTAACCTAGCCACTAAATTGATCACTTAATAAATTAAGTGTTCACACTTGCTACAGGCCCTAGGTTGGGGCTTTGCTAGGAATCAAAGCCCTAGTTATAGTGCAATGTATGTGAGCTATGATCTAACTAGATATCATCACATGTCATTGTTGCAAATTGATGAGCACTAGAAATGCTCATTTTATATACACTTTTAAGGGTATCATTATTGATTTAAATTAGCATTTGAAATGTATTTTTATATAGTTTTTGCATATAATTGATAGAAAATGAAGTATTATGCTCTACTAGTGTTTTTAGTGGAAAGTGTGTGTAAATGTAGGTTTTTGCTACTAATCTAGTGTTTTGAGTCTACATCCCATTTGCGCTTGGCAATGCACGAAGATATCTTGAAAACAAAAACGGTATATGGTGAGGGTAAGCGCTTGATTCCTGACTATTGGCGGCACTTGATTCTTGACTATTGGCGGTACCTAGTTCTTGACTATTGGCGGCACCTGATTCTTGACTATTGGTGGCGTTTGCTTCCCAACTATTTTATGGCACCTGCTTCCCAATTATTTTTTTGTGCCTGCTTCTCGACTATTTTTGGTACTTGCTTCTCGGCCTGTATGGAATCGGTCGGCTTAAACTAGTCCTGATAGATACAAGCATAGCATGCCCTACTATGAGTGCAGTAATGTAGAAAAATGTACTTATTTTCCATCAAGGAAATAGTACCTATAATCAGACCAGCAAAAGTGCCTTCTTCCTACCTGGATGAAGGCACCAATAAGCAGTGTCAATCTTCCACTAAGAAGAGTGATGCCCAAAAAAAAATCTCCAAGATAAATCAATGTCACAACAACTTCATTTTTCGTCGCATGTAGATGTTTTAGGCCGCATGTAGACGTTTCGTACCATCCGACATTGTGCATATCATGATCTGTGAAATTCAGCCAGGTATGTACTGAGTTTTTTATTAATTATATGCATAGTTATTTTAAAAATTATTTCTATGTTAATACTAGTAGATGCCCCCATATTTCTCTTTATTAATTCTCCCATTAGAATTCAACCATATGGCATGCCTTAAATAGGAGAAGAATTTCATTGCCCTAGAAATATTTTCAAAAAAAAAGTGACTCCCATATACAGGTGCCTGCTTTCCATATACAGGTCATATACAAGCGTCTGCTTCCCATATACAGGCACTTGACTCCCATATATAGGTGTTTGCTTCTCATATACATGTTCCTGACTCCCATATACAGGTGCCTGCTTTCCATATACACACCATATACAGGTGCCTACCTCTCATATACAGGCATCTGCTTCCCATATACAAGCCATATATAGGTGCATGCTTCCCATATATAGGCTATATACAGGCACCTGCTTCCCACATACAGGCATTTGTTTCCCATATACATGCCATATACAGGTGCCTACTTCCCATATACATGCGTCTGACTCCCATATAAAAAAAAAAAATCTATACCGGGGCCTATGATATGAGGACATGTCAATTCTTTTGGCATGGGGGAATGATGAGCACCAAAAATGCTCATTTTATATACACTTTTAAAGGCATCATTATTGATTTAAATTAGCATTTGAAATGTATTTTTTTGAGCTTTTGCATATAATTGATAGAAAATGAAGTATTATGCTTTACTAGTGTTTTTAGTGGAAAGTGTGTAAATGTAGGTTTTTGCTACTAATCTAGTGTTTTGAGTCTACATTCCATTTGATCTTGGAAATACACGAAGACATCTTGAAAAGAACAACAATAAATGGTGAAGGCAGATGCCTAATTTCTGACTATTGGCGGTGCCTGATTCCCGATTATTTTTGGTTCCTGCTTCCTGACTATTTTTTCTGGTGCCAGCTTCTTGACTATTTTTTGGTGCCTGCTTCCTGACTATTTTCTGGCACCTGCTTTCTGACTATTTCTAGCACATACTTCTCGACCTATTTTTTTGATGCTCGACTCCCATTAATGAGTTGATCGGTTGACCAAGTCAATGTTGATCGGTTGACCAATTGACCATGCACTTTTGAAGGAGGTTGTTGCACAAAAGATAAAGTAGAAATAATTTGTATTCTTATGCATATTAGATTTTTGTGATCAAAATAGAATAAAGCACTTTTATTCTATTTTGACCATGTAAGCTTTTTAAAGGCATTATTTTAGGATGCATTATTCTAGGATTAGTTGTTATGTACACCTAAGGATTAATATTGATTCCTTTGGTGAACAAACATGCTTGTAAATAGGAGAATAATATCTATTATTCTAGGATTAGTATTTACGTACACCTAAGGATTATTATATTTATTCCTTTGGTGAATGAACATGCTTGTAAATAGGGAGAATAATATATGTGTACAAATGTATTGTAACAAATCACGTTACGTGACTAAAAGAGACCATTTTATTATTGTAATAGGATCTGGTTGCATTCTATATAAGAACACAGGTCAAACAAATACAAAGGTTGGATCGAAGAATCAAAGGATCATTTTTACACAGTCAATAAAACTATTCTATTATGCATAATTTATAAAGTTGCAAATACTCTTAATTTCATAAAGCAATATTTATGTAATTAACCGAGTGGACTACCTATGGGATCCTTGGCCCACTCCCTGCAGTAGTCCTCCTCATTTTATTTTTGTTATTTATTTTCAATATATTAGTTTCCTACTTTATTTTAATTCAATTGTGTGTTTTATTTTTCACATTTTATTTTCAGCACTTTAATTTTAGTTTGTAATTTATTTATTTATTTATTTTTCTACACTTAGCTTAATTTGGTTTGGCTAAAATGAAAATACACAAACAAAACCAATAGGTACAAAGGATTAATTTCTCACATTGCAGGCATATAGTGTGCATGACTCTCACAAGTTTACAAGTTGTCCCGGATTGACAAATTAAATGGAGGCAAGAAATTGAACCGTAGATTAACCAATATATTGCCCAACATGAATCTGTGGAAGCTATATGAATCTGTGGAAGCTATATGAACAAGAAGTCATGAGCAAGCAGTAGTGCAATGGATGACAAATAATATGCAAGAATAGAATGTCAAGCAATCATGCCTAATATGACAGGGAGATGTGCATAATATGGCAGGCAAACATGCAATATGATCTAACTAAATGCATGTGCAATATGAAAAGCAGATCAAGCATAATATCTCTTTAAAGTATTATATTCATTGGTTCTTTAAGTTCTTTACCATCCATGGAAGTCAACTTATAAGCACCAGAACCAAATTTAGTTGTTACAACAAAATGCCCTAACCAATTGGGCTAGAATTTACCTCAAATATCAACACGAGCATTAGTGTTCTTTTGGTTTTCCTTGAGGGAAAGGTCCCCAATATCAAAAGAACGGTTGTGAACCTTCTTAGAGTAAGATCACCGAAGCCTATCCTGATAGGCTCGCTAATGCTCTAAGGTATGGATGTGTTTTTCATCCAGTAGCTCCAATTGGTGCAAACGATCTACACAAAACTCATCACCAACCACGGTATCTTACAACAAGATGCGCAAAGAAGGGACCTCTAGCTCAAAAGGAAACATTGCCTTAGGCCCATAAACCAATACATATGGTGAGGCCCCTATGGGAGTATGCACACTAGTACGATAGGCCCACAAGGTAGGATAAAGCTGAGTATGCCAGTCACGATTGGTCTTATTAACTAGCATCTTCAAAATCCTAATCAAAGATTTGTTGGATGCTTCGGCTTGTCCATTACCCTGGGATTAATAAGGGGTTGACCATCTATGCTGAATCTTTTACTTAGCACAAATATTATGGATATCATTTTTCTTGAAATGAGTGTCATTGTTAGAAATAATTATTGAAGGAATCACAAACCTACAAATAATTTGGTTGAAGATGAACTTAGAAACCTGAGTTCCAATCACCATGGCTAGAGGTATGGCTTCAACCCATTTAGTGAAGTACTCAATCACAATGATGATAAACTTGTGACCATCAGACAATGCTGGGTTAACCTTTTCGATAATATCCAATCCCCACATGGAAAAATGCCAAGGAGAATATATCACCCGAAGGTCTTAATAAGGGGCATGGATAAGGTGATCATGGAGTTGACACTTGTTGCAGCACCAAACATAATTGCATGAATCTTTCTCCATGGAAGGCCAATAACACTCCATTTGAAGGAGCTTTTTGGAAATAGCATTACTGCTAAAATGACCTCCACATGAACCTTCATGAGCATCACTAAGAGCAAGCCGAGCTTCATCAAAGTTAAGGCATCATAAAATGATATCTTCAAAATAATGTCGATATAAAGTATTGCCAATTATAACAAATCGGTATGCTCTTTTGCGCAATAGCTTACGTTGATTGCGATCTAAACCATCAGGCATCAAGTCGTCTTTAATAAAATTAAAGATGTCATTATACTATGGTGAGGATGGGGAATTTCCAATGGTAAAACACTCTAAAGGATCCAAATAAGAACTCAAATATGCGGGTTCCTAGATTTTTCGAATGATAATCGAAGCTTGATCATCTTCTAACTCCAAAGGGAACAAAGATGCAACAGCAGCCATGGCATTTGCATCCATAAAATCAAAAGTAAAAATGGGGAACAATAGAAAGGTTCCCATCATGGGCAAAGGAAATATCATTATCCACACCAGGCAAGGTGAAAGAAAAAATATCTCTGATGTGTACTATGTACCTAGGTTGAAACATAATCTGCTAAGCATTGGACATCTTGTGCAGAACGGGTACACGATGCAGTTTAAAAATAGAACCTATATCATTCATGATAAATAGAATGGGCTTGTAGCAACAATATCCATGACAAAGAACAAAATGTTTCCCCTACAGATTCAAAATGAACTGCTACTTTCATTTAGTGTAGTGGTAAAATATGCTACCTAGATGTGGCATCTTAGATTCGATCACCTGAGTTTTAATGGCCTGAACTTGCTGCACAAGAAATAGCTGGTGAAGGGATTACCCCTTATATAATAACCCAATAAAGTTTGTTAAGGTTTTCTAGTAGACAAGTAGCACAAGAATGCATTCCCTATAGGGCATTCTTGGAGAGCTTCACAGCCATTGGAGCTGGTACACTTAGATATCTGTGGTCCTATGCAGACCAGCACATTTGCTGAGAATAAATACTTCCTAACTTTCATATATGATTTCATTCGGAGGACATGAGTATATCCCATCAAACAAAAGTCAGAGGCTTTCAACAAATTCAAGGATTTTAATACTTTGGTTGAGAAACAGAGCAGCTATTATGTGAAGACTCTCATAACATATGGAGGAGGTGAGTACATCTCCAATGAATTCCATAATATTTGCAAACAGAATGGAATTCAGAGGCAATTCACTTCCAGATACCCACCACAATAGAATGGTATTGCAAAGAGAAAGAATAGAACCATTATGGAGATGGCATAGAGCATGCTGAAGGTAAAATGTTTACCATATGAGTTCTAGGTAGAAGCTGTAGTTTATGCAGCTTATCTGTTGAACATGTGTCCCACAAAAAGTTTAAAGGACAATATTCCTGAAGAAGCCTGGAGCAACCAAAATTCGAGCATTTCCCATTTAAGAGTATTCGAATGCATAGCATATGCACATGTTCTAAATGAGAAGAGAAAAAAGTTGGATGACAAGATGGAGAAATGCATCTTCATTACTTATAGTGAATAATCAAAGGCTTACAGGTTGTATAACCCTATAACAAAGAATCTCATTATCAGTCGAGGTGTGAAGTTCCTAGAAGATGAATCCTGGAACTGAAAATCCAAGACTGGTTAGCCAAAGCTAGCAATTATTGGATTTGAGGATTTGGAAGGAGATAAAGTGCATCCACTTGTAGCCTCAAGCAATACTATTGGTACTAGCAGTAGCACTACCTCATCATCACGGTCGCCTCCACTTGCAACAAGGATCTCCAACTTGAAGACACCAGCAAAGACAAGGAGCTTGCAAGATATTTATGAGGTAACCAAGAATGAAATAGATGAAGAACATTCTAATTTTTCTTTATTTTTTGAGTGTGATCCAATTACATTTGAAGAAGCAATTCAGAATAGAAAGTGGGTAAAAGCTATGGATGATGAGATAGAGGTCAGATAAAAATCAGACCTAGAAATTAATGGATATTCCAATAGGTAAGAAGACCATTGGTATGAAATGGATATACAAAACTAAGTTTAATACCCAATGTGAAGTTGAAAGGCATAAGGTCAGTTTAGGTGCAAAAGGTTATAAGCAGAATTCAGGAATTGACTATCATGAGGTATATGCACCTGTAGCAAGACTTGACACAGTTAGAATGATCTTGGCATTGGCAGCTCAAAAATACTGGAATGTTTACCAGATGGATGTCAAGTCTGCCTTTTTGAATGGAGTATTGGAATAAGAGGTCTATATAGACCAGCCACCTGGCTATGAGCTAGAAGGGCAAGAAGGCAAAGTCCTGAAGTTGAATAAAGCCTTGTATGGGCTAAAGCAAGCACCCAGGACTTGGTACAGCCGCATTGATGCATACTTTTAGGAGAATGGGTTCATAAAATGCTCATATGAGCATACTCTACATAAAGATAAATGCATATGGGGAGATGATGATAGTCTACATGTATGTATATGATCTAATATATACTGGCAATAGTAATATGCTATTTGAACAGTTCAGAATAGCAATGAAGGAGTTCGATATGACGGACTTAGGTCTAATAAAATATTTTCTTAGTATTGAAGTTACTCAATCTACGGATGGTATCTTCATCTCTCAAGGCAAGTATGCAAAGGATATCTTGAAGAGGTTTAATATGGAGGAAAGCAAACCTGCTATCACACCAATTGCAACATGCTTGGAACTGAGCAAAACTGATTACAGCAAAAATGTTGATCCAACTTTCTTTAAAAGGTTAGTTGGCAGTCTCATCTATTTGATTGCAACCAGACCAGACTTGATGTTTGTAGTGAGCTTAATTAGAAGGCTTATGGAGTCACCAAAAGATACTGGAAAGTAGGCAAAAGGATTATATAGTATGTTAATGGGACCAGAAACCATGGAATCTACTATGCAAGAAAAGACCAACTTCAATTTGTTGGCTACACAGATAGTGATTGGGCTAGCAATATAGATGATAGGAAGAGCACTTTCGATTATGCATTCCATTTTGGATCGGGTGCAGTTTCATGGTCATCAAAGAAGAAACCAATTGTTGCACTATCAACTGCTGAGGTAGAGTATGTTACCACCACTTTAGCCGCATGCCAAGAAGTTTGGCTCATACAAATTTTGGGGGAGGTAAACCATCCACCAAAAGGGGCAACAACTATATTTTGTGATACAATTCAGCCATAGCACTGTCAAAAGATCCAGTGTTTCATGGCAGGACCAAGCATATTGACATCCAGTACCATTTCATCAGAGTTGGTGAAATCTAACAAAATTGAGTTATTTTGTAGGTCCAACGAGCAAGTTGCGGATATTTTCACAAAACCTTTGAAGGAGGAAGACTTCAACAGGTTGAGGGAAATGCTCGGTGTCAAAGTTTTTATGAAATCTATTTTAAAGGAGGGTGTTAGAATATTAAACCATATTTGACACCTTTGATAGATTTTGATCTTTTGCATCAATCGTCGAATTTTGTTATACCTGTATTTATTATCGGTAGTTTGCGATCTGACTGTAGTTGTTCAAAAAGTTCATTGGCATCAGGTTTGCATTTAATGCATGAGCCTTTCTTGCACTGCTCTCCATCCGTGACTCTATATATAGGAGTCCCTGGCATTAGTTCAAAAATAAGAAAGAAGAGAGAAGAGGTAGAGAAGAAGCATGAAGAAAATTTGGAGGAAAACTTCGAAGAGCAGAGCGAGGAGCTAAAGCAGCAGCACTCAGAGACTCTAGTCTAAGATTCAACCTGCAACTATGTTTGCAGATGTATGTAAGCTTTCGGAGTAAGAAGCACTCGGTGTAGAAGGTTCTACTTATTTGTCATTATAAAACTACGATAACAGTTGGTTTCAAATTTTCGTCAATATATGAAATATATATTTTATATCTATGAGCACTACGTGTGTTCCTTGTTTATTTATGTGTTCCTTGTTTATTTAATAGAGAAGGGTTAAATTCAAATTTGCTTTCTCCTTTCATTGTCTCTACTCTCTCATGTCTTAGAATCTCTCGTAATCTGACATAAATGAGTGGGTCCCTGCATTGTGGAGAAGAAATTGCGATGTTAAACTAAAAACCATAGTTGAGAAGTTAAATCACAAGTAAAAACCATAGTAAGTGTTAGAAATGATCGTGAAATCATGACGTTTTTGCATTGAAGACCGCGTTGTCTATGGCGAAAACAAGACATCATAGACATCATGATATTGCGACAGTTTTGGCCTCTACTCCTTATTGACCAATCTGACTCGTGAATCTGACGCATTTTTGTTGGTCGTAATTTTGTGATAGTTTTGCCTCCCAAAGGGTGTTGACCAAGTTGACTAGCGAAATTGACGCAAAATCACTGGTCACAATTTCACGTTATTTTTAGGACCTCCCTGCCTTTGCTGTTGAGTGGTAGCGATTTCACGACAGTTTTCAACAGTTAGTTTTTTTTTAAGCTCCGCTCTTGTGACCTTCAGAAATCACGCAAGCTGAGTTTCACTGAACTTTCACTAATGACCTCCTTTACTGTATTCAAGAAATGCTACTTGTCCAACGGCTTCGATGTTACACTGAGTGTGACCAAGTAAATTTTTTGGTAACAATGCATAAATTGAAATCTCTATTTTATCACAGACTATGACTGAAAAGGTAGATAACAACGTTACCTCAAAAGTGTAATACATGTAGGTTTGAATTTCTTTAAATTAGAACTAAAAGAATCATTTTCATAGGTGTATAGTATTCATCTGATTGGAACCAAATAGGAAGAAAAGAATGGTAAATTTGCACAATAAACAATCAGTATATATTTTATTCATTGTAGAAACTTGCAATGTATTTCCTTACCAATAGCTATTCTCAAAGCCATATTTGCACTCGCAGATGTCTCAAACAAGGAGTGAAGAAGGAGCATCTTGTTTCTTCAATTGTAATGCTTCTTTTACTTTGACTGCAACAATAAACCAATTCAAATTTCTGAGCATCCTTGATATGACTGTCACTGAAATGGTTGCACTTAAATGGTTTATCTTCTCAATGAAGTAGGAGGGCTACTCTGTCTTCAGAAAATATGGCCGGTGGATGTTAAATGTTGAAATATTTAATGTTCAATTTATGTAATTTTTTTTTTTTAAAACACAAAGATGCTTTGAATTTTGAACCTCTAATGAAAAAAACCAAAAAAATAATTGTAAAGTCAAAATAGAATAACAATAGTTAAAAAAAAAACAAAGCTAGCAATATTTTTTAATAGGAGTGAAAAGCTAAAATTTAAATTTTTGAGAAAGTTGGCTTAATTTTTGGATTGGGGTGGGCATTTTTTTATAAACACGACAAAAGTGTTATAATCATGTCCTATCTCCATCAATTGAAAAGTGTTATAAACATGTCGTACCTCTATTAATTGAAATATCTTTGTTTAATGTAAATCCTCGTTTAATATATATTTTCATTTAGTGATTATAGGGGGACATTAAGTGTATTAAATCCATTTAGTGATTATAAGGGGAAATTAAGTGTATTAAATCTATTTAGTGTAATCTATTTGAGTGCATTTAGTGGAGCTATTACACCAAGTTTTATATCTTGTGGTGAAATTGATGATTGTGTTAATTTTATATCTTTCGAGTATTTATTCTTTTGTTATAATATCATATCATTTGAGTTTTCTGAGATATTATAGATGGTCTGTATTTCCAACATAACATCCAAGCTTTGTAGGGGAAGGTCATGCTAGTGGATACATACGTCGGATCTTCCAAATTGTAAATTATTTAGTTTGGACTTGTAAAGATTATTTAAGAACATGAAGGAGATATTTTTGTCAAGTAGAATAAACTCTTGAGGAAATGAAGTTTAGAAGAAGTGCTTTTATTTAAAATTTAGGTGGAAAAAGAACAAGATTTATTTTTAGGTTTGCAACTTTTTGATATCCTCATATCTAGAATTATAGAGTTCTTGTGCTTTTGAGTATGGATGGTATTGATCGTGATCAATTTGAATTGGTGCATATTGTACAAAATATGAATTTTAATTTGAGTTGTGAATAATAAGAAGTTAAGATCATTGAATAAAAATTGTATAGAATAGATTGATACTTTCAGAAAGACTACTACTTTCAAAGATAAAGATATCATGGTATTTGGTAATCAATTGAATAAAAAGGAACATATTTTTTTATTGGTTAAGGAGAATGATAAACTAAAGACTATTGATTGATTGTTAGTGTAGTTGACTCTTCTTGTGAAACTATAGATCTACTTTATATTATAGACAATATTAATGATGATGGTGTCTAGTTTTTTAAAAAATACTTGAAAAAAAGTTTAATAAATCTAGAAAAATTATTTCATAAAAAGGGGATTTAGCTTGCTAGGATGTGTCTTCCAAATTAATGTCAAATATGGGTTGTAAATAAAAAGGGCTTGGTAAGAATGAGAAAGGTATGGTAAGACCAATTGAAGCTGAAAATAGACCAAAATACTTAGGTCTTTGCTTTTGTTGAGATCTTTGTGATTCAAATGTAAAATCCAAAGAGGGCATCAAAATCATTAAGGGAAAGGTGCTTCAAATGAGGGAAATCAAGATAAAGGAAAACATGATCACAAATATGTGTATTTTACAATCAAGATAAAGAACTTAAGAAATAGTAAGTACAACTATTGCAGGTGAGGTGGTTACTATTCATGTCAATGTTGGAACTTGTATCCATGTGAAATATACAATGGATGTAATCCCTCTTATTTTTGTTGTTGGTAAAAAGATATTATTTGGGATGGTGAAAAAATTCAAGTTGGTCAAATCCCAAAAAATAGAAAGTATGCCAAAGTTATGAGAGTGTGGTTTCTCATGAGGACATCATTTAATATAGGATTAGTTTATATATTCTTAAAGAAATTAGCTTATTCATTGTAAACGTGAGCTTACTCATGTCCATTCTCAAGAAGCTTCTTAGTTGGTTAGCTTCTAGATAACTAGTTGATCACAAACTCTTTTAGATAGTTATTTGTTAGCAAATTTTGGTGTTTGTTAGCGTTGTTTGTTGAGTAAGCTCACATTTACAATGAAGAAGCCAATTTATTTAAGAATGTCTAAGCTAATCCTAGCTTGAATGATGTCCTCATTAATTTCCAAAAAGGAAGCTAAATTGTTAAATAAAATCATTACAACTTTATAAAGAAATAAAAAAGTTGTTGGATTACAAAGGACCTTAGTTACTTAATAAAATAATTCTTAATGAGTGTTGGTTTGTTGAAAAGCAAATCTTTATGTTATGGTTATGGGTAATCCATGAAACCCTTAGAGCTAACAATCTATTTCAGAAGTTTTCTTAACAACCATGATGTGCCTTTAGAGGTATATTCTATTTGTAAAGCGGTGTCTAGTTAGGTTGTTTCCAAGACCCATATTAGTGAGTGTATTTTGGTGTATGTGTCCATCCCTACCCAAAATAAACATTAAAAGAGGATGTTGAAATATTTAATAATTATTTTGTGTAAATTTGGATAAAGAGAACAAGAAGAAAAAAGCAACTACAATAGTAGAGTAAATGTTGTGGTGAAAAATATCAAATGGTATTAGCTCAATCGAATAGATTCTTCAACATTCGAGGAGACCCAGGTTCAAATATTACCAAGTGATAGATGGATAATATTCAAGCTTTGTTGAAATACCACTATGTGGTTATGATGTAATATGGGTGGGGCCTATTTCAATCCCATATAACGAATTGAAAAACTGAATTTATAATAGAGGTAGGATAAAAGAGAAAGAAAAAATAGTAATACTTTTAACAAGAGTGAAAAGCTAGCTTTAAGAAAGTTAGTAGTATTTATATTTATAGGGATAGGTACTTTATATTAATTTTTTCAATGAGTAATAAGTCCTTTATTATTAACACTTTGAAAGTGTTTTAAATATGTTCTTCATCAATTGGAATATCTCTATTTTAGTGTGTTTTATTTAATGATTGCAAAAAGACATCAATTCCATTTAATATAGTTTATTTGTATCAATCTTAACAAGTAAAAATAGGAGACATCAAGTCAATTTAATATAGTTTATACCAATCTTAACGGGTGTAAATATTAATTTTTAGTAGTGCTATTATATCAAGTTTCATATCTTGTCATGGAATTGATGAATATATTAATTTTATATCTTTACATTATATATTTTTTTGATACAATATCAAAACATTGAGCTTTATAAAATATTATCAAAAGGTGCACAAACTACTTTACGTTTGCTTCTACTTTAGAACAACTATATTTGAGAAGTTGTAAACTAATGAAGCTTCCTCCAATTTTGTAATATCTTGTCAACATGAACCTCATGTACATCCATGGAAATAGGTTTAGGATTTTTCCAACAAATTTTAATACACTAAAATATTTAGGATATGTAAATGCAAGCTCCAATTCAGAAATTGAGGAAGTTCCTTCTCTTCCAAAAAAATCTTATTGGTCTTAGCTTTTCAAAATGTAGCAAGCTGCAAAAAAAATCCAATATTTCTCATCTCAAAAAACTGGAGACCCTTGATATGTCTAATTGTGAGCAACTTTATAAATTTTGAAAACTAGATTTCATTCATTCATTAAAGGAACTGAGATTAAATATATGTTATAATATTACAAAATTGTATTCTCTTTCAAAGGGTCTCAATAAGATCTTCATATCACTAATTATTTTCAAGTACAAAATATTTTCTTTGCATCAGTGAGATCTTAATATCTTGATTGTACTGATTGTTTTCAAATACAAAAGATTTCATTTGCATCACTTATGAGAAATTTGAGGAATGTAATATTTTTATAATCCACTTGTTGATACCATTCTCATTATTCAAATTTAATTTTATGGATTGTTGTAAAGGTTCTAAAATATCCATGGAAACACATATTTGATTGTATACAGCATGTATTCTCTCCTTAGTAGTTGGTTCTTCCTCGATGAATTCCTCTAGATTATTTTTAATATTCTTTAAAACCTCCTTGTTGATAAACTGATGAGGATGACCAAAAATTCTAATCCATAGCAAAAGTCTTTTAATAGTCTTTATCTCGATACAAAGAATCTCACTCTATGGTCTTAAATATGTTTGAATATGTGGTGATTAAGCTTATCTTGAGGCCACGGCAAAAACTTTGTTATGTTTATCCTTTGGGCCCATGTAAACCTTGAAAAAGGTGTTTTTGTAATTTTTAATATTTTATTCCGAAGGGTTGGTCTCATAACCTTGCCCTAAAGGAAACATGTACTTGGGTAGAAATACCCTGCCTCACCAATAATTTTATTGTTGGTTTGACTATAATTTTTATTCTCTTTGAGTGAAGATATTTTTGTGTCTACGAACACCCCATCATTTACTATGTTTTTCATATATTGTGTATTTATTTTAAAAGGTAATATTGGGTAATGTTTGATTCCTTCATTTTTGGAAACTGTTACAAAATCTAACATGGTATCAGATCTAGTGTAAATATTCATTATTCGTTTGCTTTTACCAATGGTAGAATTCTCTTTTAGCTTCTCTTGAGGACAATTTTCATAGATGCTTGTGGAGAATACTTTTGAAGTTGACAATGTAATCTAAAAAAAGGATTTTTGATAGAAAAACCTAGTGGACTTGGATTGTGAGGATCTCACTAGATTCAGCATATTTTGCTCTAAGAAATTTATTTACCGATACGTTCATTTTTTTCTCTCATTGGCACTCAATCTTGCTTTGTTAATTTTTTAAAAAATGATTTCTCTCATTTTAGGATTTAGTTTTTTGAAAACCTCATCTATGTTTGAAGAATATTTTGAAAAAAACAATTTTCTTTTCTCTTCTGATTTTCTATGATCAATAGCAGCACTTGTGAGAGGATAAAAACTTAACCATAATGAAAGAAGAAAAGAAGAGGCTAATTTTTTCAAATAGATCCTTGGTGCTAGAGAAGCCATGAAAAGTTTTTGTGCTTAGCAAAGACCTCCAAGCCACTTGACAAAGTTGCAAAAATGGTCCAACAACTTTTTTGTTGCATAGGCATGAGAGGAGGGTTTGATTGGTTGTATTTGAAAAAATGGTTATGTAAGAAAAATTATAATAGATATGGATGAACCATCAATATTTTTGGATTTCTTGTGAAATTTCAGGGGGGTCATAATTCAACACTTTTTGTTGTTTGACCTCTAGGTACCTCCAAATCGCATTTGAAAATTTTATTTTCCTCCAAATTTTGAATTTTTTAAATTTAAATTTGAAATATTATGGTTAATGTTCCTTTTTTGGGTGGGAAAGGACATTATTTGACATTCCATCATAATTTTTACATAGGGCTACAACACTAACATAAAAAGATAAAGTACTTGAGCATTTTTTACGTAATAAGTTTATTCATTTTGTTTTTCCATCTAAGTTATGAGTTTGGAAGGGAAACTAGCACACTTTATGCTAGAGTGGTCCCCAAGGAAGCTCCTAAGTTTGAACCCCCCCTTATATTTTTATATTGATGTCAACAAACACGTCTTTCCCTTTGATGATATAATAATAGTTGATGACATGGAACCCCTAGACGACGTGATTGATGATGTGGTCGATGAGGTGACATCCTATTCCCTCTAGTGTGATCACATGGAAAGACCATATGGATATTATATGCTATTTTGTACAGCTAAGGTGGCATGAATTCCAAGGTAACATGTGCCAATCCATACAACTAAGTTGGTAGGTGCATGCATCCTAAGGCAACACATGGTGGTCCATACAGTGAAGGTGACATCAAGTGAATGAATCCTAAGGTGACACATGGTGATTTGTATAGCTAAGTTGACAATTGCATGTATTTTGAGGTGGCACATGGTAGTCCAGGAAACCAAGGTGGCACCAGGGGCATCAATCTCTAGGCAAAACATGGTAGTTCATATAGGTGATATGGCATTCCATACAAGGGACTTGGTAGGAAATACATAAATCCCAAAGTGACACATGGCACTTGAGATAGTAGTCTAGAAAAGTGTAGGATGATACATGTTAGTTTTTTAGTACAGTGATGTGGAATGCATATTGAGGCAACACATGGTGTGATCTAATTGGGTTGATATGGCAATCCATACTATGGTTGAGATGGTTGTCCATATACCACTTGGCATCTATAAAAACAAGATTAGCAAATCATATTTTGTGATCTCATTGAACTTGATAAATAGCTCGTACAATCAACAATAGACTTGGTAACATGAATTTTAGAGAAAATCAAAAAGTGACAAATGGCACATCATGGTTCATAGAAAAGGCAACAAATTAGATTATGGTAAGTGGTGTCACATGGTTTGCTAGTACACTGCATAGCACACAGTATGCACCCTCTCAGTCACTCAAATAACAACATGTGGTGACCTCTCATTTGCTACAGGTACTAAAATATTTTTCAAAATTTTCAAAGGTTTTAAAGGTAATGTTTATCATTTTTGGGCCAAAATTTTGGGAGCCATATTTTTTGCATATAGAAGCATTTTGAGCCCTTCTTTTCAAATCACACAATATTTCAATCTCTTTGCTTGGTATTACTATTTCTAGTTATAACTATATGCAGATTTTTTAATTTTTATAGAATATTTATAGATCATCATTTTCCCTTGTTGAATGGTCCTAACTATGTCACCTAGAAGCTCAAGAATCCTACTTGTGAGCTCTACAAAAAGAGAGGACAAAGGTAGAATTTTATAGAATTTAGATCAAGAGCTAGGAGTAAGTATTAATAAAGGGGGTGTTGTTGTAGCTCTCTTCTATGCACAAGGTGAGGATATATTTGATGAAGAAAACTCATAGGAACATGTGGCAATTAATTCTACATATTGGGCATTCACTTCTTCAAATGAGTGGATAGTTGATTCACGGGTTACTAGGCACGTGATGAAGTATAAGCATTTTCTTCAAGGCTATAACAAAAATCATTAAGGGGACATGTCGTGATTGGATATGACTCTTCATTATAGGTTATAGAAAGTAGAGACATCACTATTGGATCTTCATAATTCATTGAGGTACTTCATGTTCCTAACGTTGGTCCTAATATTTTTTTTATGAAATTACTCACACAAAAAAGAAAGTAGAATTTTGGCTTGATAGATGGGTGATTAAGGATATAGACAATGTATTTAGGATTTTTGCTTCTAGATATTGTAATGAATATGATCATATGTCTAAGTTGGGTAAAAGACTCACTTATTCTTCTATCAAAAATAACTTTGTTGTAATGGTTTCATAAATTGATAATGAGAGTCAAAAATGGCATCATAGGCTTTGATATCTCAGTTATGGCTCCTTGAGGTACATGGGTAAACATGATATGGCTATTGGTATTACATACATTTTCCCTTCTAGTGGTGTGAGGGATGCATTTTTGGAAAGCATCATAGAGAGACCTTTTTGAAAGGAGTTGTCAAGAGGGTATCTCACCCTTTGGAGATCATTCATAGTTGAGTATAAATTATCTTTAAGGAAATAGGTGCTTTCTTCTTTTCATTTATTACTTTTCTAGACGTATGTGGGTATGTACCATTCATACCAAATATGAAATTTTTAAGAGATTCAAAACTTTCAAGGCTCCTATTTCAAATAAGTTAGATAAGAAGATCAAGTTTCTAAAGAGATATGAGGGTGGTGAATATCTTAGTCATATGATTCATGATTTCTTAGCCACTCATGGAATAACATATCAAAGGACTATTCAATACACTTCTAAATAGAATTGACAGGGGATAAGTTGTATGTGTTTATATTCTAAATCTTTGCTCTTCAACATGGGCTCACATACCCAAGGATATTTGAAAAAATGAGGAACTTAAGATCCATAAGTGTATATTTATGGGATATTATGATATAATTAAGATATATCATCTCTATTATCCTTAGATACATTAGGTTTTGAGTAAGAGAGTTGTCATTTTTGATGAGGTTCTTCTAGGTACTCTTTCCACTCTCCCTTATAATATTTTAACTTCTTATTATTTTAATTCTCTGCCTATTCTAGATCTAGTAGGTTCTTCAAATATCTTAGTTGATTTCATCCTTGTTAGAGTATCATACTCTTCTAATGTTTGTTCACTACCTATCAATTTGACTTCATGAATGTTTCTCAAATAGTCTTCTCTTCCCCTCGAGTAGGATGGCTTAGTTTAGAAAGCTCTACTTTTGCATGATGATGTGAGTGGTGATGAGTTGGATTCTTCTATTTTATTTTTTGATATTGAGATAGTGTAGGATATTAATGCTTTGTTAGAAAATCCCACCCACAAGTGGCTTAAGACACTTCTGAAAGATGCATAACCCATTTTATCCCTTAAGTGGCATTGAAGGACTCATCCCCAAGCTTTGAATTTGGCCCATTCATAGGATCCTATCACCTACTCCAATTCTAAGGGAAATACTAAATGGGAATATGTCATGGTAGTATAATATGATGTATTTATGAAGAATAGAACATTGGAGTTGGTTCCTCTTCTAGCAAGGAAGAATGTTGTGGGGTGTAAATGGATCTATAATACCAAGTACACATTGAATGGTCAAATTGAAAAGAATAAGGTACATTTTGTTTCCAAGGGTTTCTCTCAACAAGAGAAAGTAGACTACTCTAAGACATTTGCACCTATAGCCATGTTGGATTTCATCAAATTATTCTTTCCATTGTAGCTTCCTATGGAAGGTGCATCAGATGGACATGAAGAGTGCCTTTCTCCATAGAGAACTTCAAGAAAATATCTACATGTAGCAACCACTTGGATTTGAGCTAAAGGTAGCTACTTCATTGATATATCACTTGACCAAATATTTATGTGGTCTTAAGAAGGCTCCTCAAGCTTGATATGAGAAAATCCACTTGTTATTCCTTAGTTGTGGATTTTAGTGATGTAAGCCTAAGCATGATGTTTACATTAAACATCATGATAAAAATTATGTGGTGATTTTATTTTATGATGATGGCCTTCTTATAATTATAAGTTCCACTACTTTTATTTAGGATGAATTCATGGCTTCACTTCACCTTTGAGATGATAAATTTGGGTCTCTTACATTATTTTTGGAAATCCAGATTGATTAGTTAGATTCTAGCATAACTATTTCTTAGCCCAAGTATGATTTGAATTTTCTTCAATGGTTTATGATGGAGGGATGTAATTATACTTGGACCTCTTTGGCTCCAATTTTGAAACTATAGGCTAATTGTATTATACCTGTGGTTGATGTCATTTTATACCAATATCTCTATCTCACTCATACTAGACTAGATTATAGTACATGCATGCTCCTTGGGAGATTCATTGGATAGAATCCAAGCATATTCTTAGATACATTAAAATAACATCATATGTCCATATTAGTTCTCTAATTTTGATAGGGTTTTATATGTTTATTAGACAGGATATTTGGATGAACGATGGTCTACCACAAGCTTTATTTTCTACTTGGTATCAGGTTGTATTTCAAGGTGTTCCAGACTCCATAGTCCCCTATGAAGGATGAATATTATGTTGCCAATGAGGCATCCAAGCATCTTAGGTAGATGTTAATAATTTTTGGTGGAGGTTGGCATCCTTCAAAGTTCTTTGATTCTTCTTTGCTATGACAATTAGAGTACTATTTAGCTTACCTACAATATTGTGTTTCATTAACAAATTAAGCACATTGAGATATGGATGCATTTTATGCAATGGTTTCATGCTTGTGGGATGTTAGATCCAAACTTTGTTTCTTCATCAAAGTAGATAATAGACATTTTGATCAATATTAAGCCATAGGTCCCTTCCATTCATATGTAAGAGTTTCTTCAAGTAGGAGAGTGTCACTTAAGGGGGGATTCAACAAAAGGGTCTCTCTTTGTGTCCCTTAGTCAACTTAAGGGGGATATTGGAATATGTGGTGTTCAAGCTTCTCTTGTAACTACAACTAATATTTTGTTATTTTTTCCCTTTGGGCCAATGTAATTTTGTAATTTTGAAAAAGGTATTTTGTAATTTTTTAGTATTTTATTCCTGTGGCTTGGTCTTATAACCTTGACCTAAAGGAAACATGTACTTGGGCATAAATACCCCTTCTTACCAATCATTTTATTACTATTTTGATCATAATTATGATTCACTTTAAATGAATATATTTTGGTGTCTACAGACACCCCATCATATACTATGTTTTTCATGTGTATTTCATTTAACAAACAATACTTGGTAATGTTTGATTTCATTCGAATCTGGAAACTAATATGAAAATTGACTAAATATAATTTATCTTTGCCCTTAAACCAAGGGATACCATCTAATATTTTATCCTTGATTTATGAATTAGAGAACATAATGAGGAAAAATCCTTTAGGAAGAAAATTCATGGAGTAATTTGAATTCAATCCCCACATCCTCTTAATCAAATTTTGAATATCTAAAAAACTTGGTCAATATCTACATAACTTATATATTAACCCTCACAATTTAAGAACTATTATCTCATGCTCGATCATATCATTCATGATAACCATTTCTAGTGTAGTATTGGCTACCTAAATAGGGTTTCTCATATATTTCCTCTTCCTTTTATTGTTAACTAGGCATCTTTACTTCTAGTAAGGACTTTTAAAATTTATATTCCTACCATGTTACCTAGATATTCTTCACATTATCCTTTAGTTTTTATTTTCTACTATGATCTAGAACAAGAATAAGTGGCACTTGCACTTTGCTTTCTACCTAAAACAAGAAAAGGGTGAGACCTAGTCTCAACTCACATCAAAGACTTAATTTTTAGATATATGGATGTTTATGGTTGATATGGTTTATGAGAAATATTTTATGATTTTTGGGATAGAATAGTAATAATAATTGCTTAAAAATAAATACTTATTGAAGAGTATTTACTTAGTTTTTGGTTATGTCTATGTGAATTTTTAAAAATCTTTAATATGGATATCTAGGTTTTTAGATTATAGACTTAATAATCTAAATAGATCACTACCATTTTTTTCGTAATTTTTTTTATCATCTATATGTGGCTTCTATTGGAAGCCACTCCCATTACAAAAACAAAACATTACATTGCTCTTATTACATTTTTAATAAGTTAATTAAACCATTTCTAGCTTGCCTTTCTATCAAAGATATTTTTCATTTGCCTTTCTATCAAAGATATTCTTTAACTTCCCAAAACTACTAAGTTTCCACAATCAACTCCTTTATATCATATGCTTTTCGAAATTTAATTTTTTTCAAGATGAAATTCAACACCATGAATGGCTAAAGTATTTGTTGTCTCATTTCCATATCTATAAATATCTTATCTATAACAACCTGATAATTTCTTAATACCTTTTAGGGTTCTTATTCATGCCCCTAATATTCCAAGATATCATTTACATTACAAAAACAAAACATTACATTTCTCTTATTACATTTTTAATAAGTTAATTAAACCATTTCTATCTTACCTTTCTATCAAAAATATTTTTCATTTGCCTTTCTATCAAATATATTCTTTAACTTCCTCAAACTACTAAGTTTCCACAATCAACTCCTTTATATCATATGCTTTTCAAAATTTAAATTTTTCAAGATGAAATTCAACACCATGAATGGCTAAAATATTTTTTGTCTAGTTTCCATATCTATAAATATCTTATCTATAACAACCTGATAATTTCTTAATACCTTTTAGGGTTCTTATTCATGCCCCTAATATTCCAAGATATTATTTACATTTTTACTTTTTATTTTTATTTATGTGTTTAGCCCCACTTCTTGTTAACACTTGTGATATTTGCTTTTATTTTCTCATATCAATATCCCTTTGGGTTTTTTTTCTCTTTGTTTTTGCTTCTTGTGTCTTCTTCTATTTTTTTCATTCCTAGCAATACTTTCATTTTCATAAATCTCTTCACTTTTTTCACACTAGTCATAGTAAGACTTATCATCTTTAGATTTGTCTTGCTCTCAAGGATTTCAAGTGCAAGGAATAACCTCAAAAGCATGTTCTTATTTATGTTTCCTTGGAAACCCTAAAGTGCAAGGATCCTCTTCCATAGCAATTACCTTTGTATTCTTCCCTAAAAATCCTTAATTATTTTAAATTTCCTCCATCCTTCTTTATTATGCTACTCTTGAAACCTTCGAGTGCAAGGGATAACATCTTCACCATTTTCATTTTTATTACCAGGAGAGGATTCTATAATACTTGAGGAAAATGAAGATGATTTACCTATAATAAAATTGACCTCTTCTATCATATTTTTTTAGGATTTTCCTCCACATCTTCCTTTACACCTTTAATTCCTTCTAAAATTGCCAAATGATATTGTAGATAGGATTTCTTTACCTCTTCTTTTGGAGTGGAGTATTCTTGATCTGATCTACCTTCTAATATTGTATAATTTCACTGCTTTATCTTTATGTTTATCTCATCACCAAAATTTTATCTCTTTCTTCATATTTTTCACTTTGTAAACTCTTGCTATGTGTCCTATCTCATAACAATTGTATGTGATATTTTCATAATCCACTGGTTGATCCCATTCTCTAGATTCAGATTTAATCTTAATAGATTGTAGAAAAAGTTTTGAAATATCCATAGCAATACATATCTTTATATATATGGTATTATTTCCCTCCTTATTAGTGAGTCCTTCCTTTATGAATTCCCCTAGGGTATTTCCAATATTCTTTAAAACATCCTTATTGATAAGTTGGCATGGAATTCCAAAAAGCGTAACCCACACCAATAGCTTCTTGATAGTTTTTATCTCAACAAAAAAATTATTCCATGGTCTCAAATAAAGTGCATCTCTCTCCCTAAACCATGGGCCACCACTCATTATTCTATATCTAATTTCTAAACTATAAAATATGATGAGGAAAACCTTTAGGAAGAAAAGTCACAAAATAATTTGAATTCAATTCCCAATTCCACTTGATCAAATTTTGAATCTCCAAAAACCTTGGTCACGATCTATGGAACTTACAAATTAACCCTTTAATTTTAAGAATTATTATGTCATTCTCAATAATCTCATCCTTTATACTCACTTCTAATGTAACATCTACAACCTAGATTGAACTTGTCATGTTTTCATTGTTTTGCTTATCTCCAACTTGGGCCTCCATACTTCTAGCTAGGGCATCATGATTTCTAGGTAGGGCATATTGAATTGCCATTAGGGCTTTCAAATATTAATTTTCTTCTATACTTGATAATGGGGCTATCTCTTGGCTTGCACTCCCTCCCACCTCACACTTGCTCCTAGATTTCACTCCCTTCAAGCTCATACTTGCTACTATCTCTTCTTTCTCCCTAGCAGTATTTTGCTTTGATAATTTTTTTGAAAATAATATTACATGAATTTGTGGCATGGGTTTGAAGCATTGATGCACTCGGTATGAACTTGCTACTCTTTTTCCATGACTGAATCTTAGCTTGCTCTCCCTCTTGTCTTGCAAAATATACTATCACTTTTTATTACACAAATGTGTTAAAATATGTTTTTGCATATATGTATTAACCAATTGTATCATCAATTTAGCATGGGTGCATGGTATTTTCCAACTATAGCCACCATCATAGCATATAGGAGCATTAATTTAGCATACATATGTAGTGCATACATATTATCTAGTAGTTTCCAAGTGATACTACAATCACAACATCAATGTGGTGTCCCATAACAAAATATCATGGGATTTGTAGGGGTAGAATTTATATGGCTTGGAAGTCTCCAAGTGATAACACCCTCATATCATCAATGTGATGTCCCTTAAAAAAATATCATGGGATGTTGCATTGACCCTTAAAAATATATAAAAATAAATTTACCAAATAAACTATTAAATGATAAAATCTTAAGATCGTTATTACATGGGAACATGTTTTTGATGTATTCTAATGAGTATAAATGAATTTTTTGTTCAAAGTACACATAATAGGTGAGGAATTCTATTCCAAATTTAGGTTAATTAATATAATTATTTTAGGTTACAAATTTATAAATATTGTTTTAAGTTAAAATAAAGGATACGTGCTACAAATTCGATAAATATAATGGATCAAATACTTTTCAATTAAAATCATGGATGAAGGATATATCATTTTCTTGAAATTCATTTGATAACTTTAGAATATCAATAGAGAATAGTACTCATTAAAATATATTTTTAAACCTTACTATAAATTCCTAAATATATTTAATATACAAAACTAATTAGAATAGAGTAGAAGGATTTTAACATCCACAAGGCCAAAAGCAGTCTAGGGGACTGGAATATTACAAATAATCATTGCTACCAACCCCAAAATTAGACCCAAGCATATTTCTACAATGTTGATTTTTTGCTACTTAGTTTGATGATAAGTTCTACTTTATCCTCTTCAAACAATTCTTGCATGATTCCACCGCTAGAATATTAGCATGGATAGCTTGAATATCACTATATGCCTCACATTTCAAAAAAAAAATGGTTCTCTATTTCAACTACCCTTGATCTACAAAAGGTACACATCTTGTCCACTCATTTCTCTTTTGGTCTTTCATTTGTCTATTTCACATCTAAGGTAGTGAGAATTGGTCCTCAATTGGGCCATGAGCATCTTTCCTCTCCAATTAATGCTTACCCCTATATAGACCTTTCGGTGGTGATCATATTAGAGTTAGATTCAATAAGTAATGTTCTTTCTTTCTTATTAACTTCTTTTCCCACCTAGCCACACTAGGTTTTTTCTTAGCAAATGTCTTTACATATTTGTTATTATTTAGGCATTCATCCAAGTAATATTCCATTTTTTCATCCACTTGTATTATTTTATCCATGTTTTCTTTCTTTTGTTCAAATCTTCTTTGATTATAACTTTAGGCCATATAAATGGATCTATATATTTGATTTTTTTAAATATCCTAGAAGATAAACGATTGTAGTTGCTTTTATAGGGAAGGTACTTGTTTTTTCTATAAGAACATCATACCAAATTGATTCTTTTATTTTGAATTTATTTGTAGTCATATATTTTTGAATCCTCTTTGTCAACATGTATTTTTAGTCTAATGTGATGCTAGCACACACTTCACACACATACTACATCAGTGGTAGCATTAATAGCCAATAAAAATACATATAGCCTTCTAGTCCAATAATTTAGCCTTTGTACTTCTATTTTGTAATGTATAAAGTGCTTTCCATCCTCCTAATATTCTCTTCATTATACATGTTTCCTAATTTAACCTATTATTAAACTTTATCCAAGGTATTTGTATTCTTTTACTTCTTCAAGAAGACCTATTGGCATCCCTACAACATTGTTTCTTTTATAAGAAATTTCGCTATATAATGATCTCTTCTTCCTTGAAAAACTCTTCTTTTTCATAATACGTTCCTTCTTTTCCATGTTTCATTGTCCAAATTTTTTTGGTTGCACTCAAGGAGACGTGCAGTCCTTTCTTTTCACTCATCATGCAGGGTCTTTCTCCGAGTTCCCATGGTGAGGTTCAAGTAATTCATGGCTTTTGACATGCAAGAGTTGTTTCACACCAGCACTTCTGCTCAAAACTCATTTCGGCCTCGAATATGGCAATAGGAACTAGTTACATTGGCCAACGCAAGTGGATTTCAGATAAAGAGTGGAGCACAAGCCTATTTTAGGATAAAAAATAGTGAAAACCAAGTGGGGGCTAGGCCTTTTCACTCCCATTTGAGAGCACAACTTATTTTTGGGTCTTGTCTGGGTGAAACTCAATTTTGCAAGAAAAATGATAAGTGAGGCCCAATCCTTTTTACCCCAACTTAACAATGCAATCCCATTTCAGACCTAGTATGGGTGAAAGTGCCTTTGACTTTTCTCAAATTTAGCATAAATCTGCTTTAAACAGTGTGGGGACCAAGCGCTTTCACTTCAAATCAAGAGTGCAACTCAATTTTGTGGCAAGAAGGGGTGAAAGTGAATTTTTATATTTTTTGAAGTCAGCGCAAAACTTTGTTTCAAATAAAGTTGCAAGTGGGACCCAATTCCTTTTCATCCTAACTCAAGAGCACAATTCAGTTTTGGAGTTCATTTGGGTGAAAGCGCCTTTGATTTTTCTTAAACTTCAATGCAATTTTGTTTCAAGCTAAAAGGTAGTGTGGGCCCCAAGCACTTTCATCTCAATATTGGAGTGCAAGCCCATTTTGGGCTAGAAGATAGCGAAACACAAGTGGGGCCCAAGTGCTTTCGCCCCCACTTGAGAGCGCAAGCTCTTTTCGGAGCTTGTATGAGTGAAATGCAAATGGGGCCCACATCAACGAAGCTCCTCTTTCTCATTCAAACTCCCCTGATTTAGTAAAAATTCTCCAAAAAGTTTCTCAACTACAAAATTAAGTTTCAAAGGTGCATCTTCAACCATTTAAGTCTAGTCGGTCAGAGAAGCATCCAAATCTAATCCCCTCAGATCTTAGAATTTTATTTTCTATTGAGGTGGTTACAGCAAGTGAGGAGATGGCACTATGGGTGAATCGCGTCATCACATTAAATCCATGCAACTACTTCTTAGCGAGTCACAAAATTTGGGCCATGATTCATTACTTTCTTATGAGTGCTATAATCCAATCTTTTTTTCCACCACGATGTTTTGTGGTTGGTTATTTATGTCTTAGAGGTGGAATCCTCTATAAAAACTAGCAATTCCAATGTAAAAGGATGGACATTTTGCTAGAAAACTATAGTACCTGAACTCTGCTATGAATGCAAAGAATCCTTGGCTCTAATTTTAGATCTCTTTTTATGTGTATGTTTTATATCCTTTATTTCTATTAAGTTTACTTCTTTGTCTGAGGGCTATAATTCTATGTCTAAATTTAGCTTCTGATAGAGGGTGAACCCTGGAATAATTTTGGAGATTGTGCATATAAGATATCTGGTTTTAATTTTAGAGTGCGACTAATTAATTATGTTGCCTGTTCATCACCCCGTTCATCTGGCTTGAGGCCACTTTTCCCATCCCTTTTAGTCATTTATCATTTCTTTCCTATTTCCTTAATCTTAAATTCCCAAGTTAGAATAGTAAGGGAACCAGCCCTCTCTATATATTGTCACAGGAGGCATTTCTTCCTTTCAACCTTTCAATATTGGTTGAGTCTAGGGCGCATGGATGAAACATTCAATACCTAAGGTAGATTCTTGACCAATAGTTTTTGGCATGCCCGATGGAATCTAGACATTCCACATCAAGAAGTATTAAGACTTGATGTTCATCTTTTTGTTTTCAAGTAAGAACATCTGGAGACTTAGCTGAACATAGAAGCCTCTAAATATTGAATTCGGTTAAAATCCCTCTCCTTCATGATCATAATATCAAAGGCTATAAATCCAGATGATACAGTTGAGTTCTTTGAGCTCAAGATCGATGCTTTGGGATAAAATCCTAGAGTAGTCCCCTCAACTATCTCGTTAGTTACAACACCCTCACAAGTAGTTGTTATAGTTTCACAAACTCCAAGTCCTTCCAGCACCCCAACTAGTTTACCCCCTCAACCAAATCCTCTGGTCTAGATGGTCCAGTCTCTACCCAGGTAGTTTCTAGTCTAGAATCATTTAGGACCGATCAATCTAGAAGCTTAGAATCAGGTCCCAACTTTAGCGTTAAAATTTTTACCCATGTATGAAAATACAATAAAGATAGCTTATGAGCATGTCCAAGATGTCACTGTGCTAGCAACCATCCACCACATCACAGAATAAGACATCATGGTAAGACTACTAGTACTCTTACTCAAAGGTAAGCTTCTCTATTGGTATTGATCACTGTCGCCCAGTACCATCACTACATGGGACCAGTTAGTGGAACAATTGATAAGGAGTTTCAATGAACAGGCGGACCCTTTCTCCTTGTTGCACTAGTTCACCACTATTCAAAGGCACCCTCAAGAAGAGATAGCAGATTCTAATGTCAGGTTCATCCGAACTTGGTAGAGAGTTACTAATGACCTTCATCCCACCCTGAAGCAAGCAGTATTTTATTACCTAAGGGATTTCCATTCTGACATCAGCATAAGCATTCGACATGTTAATTTCAACATATTTCCTACCTTGTATGCTCAGGTACAAAAATTTGAGGCCGATTTAGTCATTATTGGTAAGTTACCTCCAAAAATGACTATGCCAATTTTTTTGGACTTATCCCAAAATTTATATCGTAGTGCATCCTCTCAGTCACTACCTACATCCCCAATGTACCCTACTCAATTGTGAAATACCAATGCTTCTCATAACCAAATGGTACCCACCTCACAATATCAAGCACCCATTGTTCCTAAACTTCCAACTCTTATCCCGTATTTGGCATTGCCTACACCATTGGTGCCATTGCCATTACTCGTGCCTCTGGCAGCTGCAAATGCAGACTAGACAAAAGAATCACAAGATCTATGATCATCAAATAGGACAATGGTAAATTAGATCACTATATTAAAAAGGAGGCAATCTGATCAAAGTTTTCATCCAAGGAGATTCGCTCCTCCTCCCTCGATTACTAGGGAACAAGTTGCTTCCACTAGTAGAGATCCTTAGAGAAATGCAAAGGTAGATAATGAAGAAGTTGGTCCATCTAACAAATTTTATTGGTGCTCCACCTACAATGACCTGCATTATGATGAGACTTGCATGGTCAATTTTAACTATGTATAGACCCTCGTAGATAGTTTTCCTAGTGAGCAAGTGAATATGATAAGGGAAGTAGATCATAACTTTATGATCCCCCTATCGAGCAGGTTTTTGTTCTTATGAGGACAGGTAAAAAACCCATTGAATTTGATCTTATTCAAATGGAACCATTAAGGGTACCTACAAACTCCAAGGCACCGAGCAAGAAGGTGTTGTCACTAGTAAAATAACATGCTCAAGTATCAAAGCTAGAGGAACCTGTCCTATTGAAGGATCTCTTACCTCCAATATCTAGGGGAGAGTTCCTCAGCCATAGGCTACGCCTTCCTAACCCCAAACTGAGATAAGGTATCAAGCAAGAGAAAGGCTCAAGTATCCCTCATTGACCAAGAATTAGAGAGTAGAAGCAACACAATAGTAGCGAACTAGATACGAGACTGCAAGGGAGGGAGGTGAGTCTGGTATAGGAGTGTACAGTATTGTTGAAGAACTAAAGAAAAATCTTACTAAGGTAAACCTCTTTGATGCGCTTCAACTACCTGACCAAGTCGATTTATTGCAAGAATCACTAAAATTTGCTAAAGGTAAGAAAAAACTGACTTGGACTATCTTGACTCAGATATTGACTACCTCAGTCATCAGGAAGAATATGCCACCACCATCTTATTTATCCCTCAGGATGGAGGGGTGGGTTGTGCATAATTGCATGATCAACTCTGGTACCACAACTACTATTATGCCCAATACTATTTGTGATATTATGGGCATGGAGTACACGAGGAGTAGTCCTGGAGTGCTCCAGCTGGATGGAACTTTGATCAAGACAGTAGGGATGATCAAGGATATTCCAATCATGTTGCATTAGATGTTGTAAATCACCATGATACAAGAAATTGTGGTAGTGTATTTAGAGCCATACTTTAGTATGTGCCTATAAATGGAATTCATCACCAAACTAGGAGGCTATTTGTATTTGGATTATTCGCATTTGGAAATACCCTTCAGAGGAAGAAGGATTAAAATTTTAATGAGAAACCCTCTACCTTTCATATCGAAAGTATTCAGGATGTGGAGAAGCAAGTGAACTCAATCAATCTGATTGAGGAAGTGGAGGAATAAGGAGTAGAATTGATGGAAGAATCCCTGGATGAGCTTCACATAGAAGATGAATTTTCCATGCACTATTTCAATGCCATGATCGAATCAAAGATAGGGTGCTACTTGATCACCAGGTCCGAAAAGGCTAATATACTTAGTGATGCAGACCCCATTGTCGATCAACTATGGAATATCTTATTTTACAATATGTTATGTAAGAATGGCACCAAGGTAGGAGTTGTCCTTATCTCTCCTTCAGGAAAACAGTGAGCCTACTCTTACATGCTCGCATGGATATGTACTAATAATGTTACTGAGTATGAATCCCTGTGCTTGGGGTTAAAAAAAGTGAACAAACTTGGAATCAAGCAATTTCAAATCTTTGGATATTCAGAGTTAATCTATAACCAAGTCACCAATAAGTGTATCGTAAAGCAACATTACTTGAAAGCATACCGCAACAAGGTATGAGACCTACTTGAATCTTTCAAAATGTTGAATATCCAAACTATTTCATGAGAGCAAAATAAGCACGCTGATTTTTTGGCATCTATTAGAGCCAGATTATTCCTCGCTAAAAATATGATGCAAAAACCAAATATGGTCAGAGTGATTTATAGGCCTTCGATATCAGATAAGAATATTCACTAGCAGGTGTTCAACAATGACAAGAAAATTATCAATTTTTTGATCAATGAATCCAAAACTATCAAAGATAGGACCCTTAATGAATAAGAGTATGAGGGGTTGATATAGTTGAAAAATAATCACATCCCAAAGGTCTTGATCACACTTGAGAGTCTATTTGATCAAGATGACATGTCACTTGCTCATAAAATCAAAGTGGACGTGAGAGAATATAAGGAACTAGAGCTGGAACTCAAAAAAGTTATCAAGGTTGGAACCGATTGTACACTAGAAGAGATAAAGCAAATTAGGATCCTATGCAAGAAATACCTAGATATTATCTCTTGGAGTTATCAAGACCTAAAAGGGTACGATAAGAACATCTTTCAACACACAATCAAGCTGTGAGAAGGGGTCAAACCTTTCATATGGAAACAAAGATCGGTCAACCCAAACATTGAAGTGTTGATGAAGGTTGAGCTCCTGAAGATGCTAGAGGTAAATATTATCTATCCTATTAAATACTCTTCTTGGATGGTAAACCTAGTCCCAATGCAAAAAATAATTGAGACATCCGCTTGTGCATTGACTTTCGAAATCTCAATCAAGCATCTCTAAAATACCACTACCCGCTGCCCCAAATTGACCAAATTCTTCACGTAGTGGCGAGAGCACAAAGGTTCTCTCTACTAGATGGCTTTTCCAGATACAATCAAATCTAGGTGAAGGATGAGGATCAGTACAAAACTACTTTCACCACCAAGTGGGGCACTTTCACCTACCAATGAATGTCGTTTGGCCTCTCAACCATCAGAATGAATTTCCAAAGAGTGATGGACATAGCCTTCAGTGAGTTACTAAATTGCATCATTGTGATTTATTTAGATGACATAACTATTTTCTCCCACAAAATGAAAGAACACATTATACATTTGCGTCAGGTATTTGAGAAGTGTTGAGAGTTCAGAGTTTCCATAAATTTGAAAATTTCCATTTTTGTAGTGAAAGAAGGTAAGCTCATGGGCCATGTAATATTAGAGAAGGGACTAGTTGTCGATCCTACTAGGGCTGAAGCCCTCTTCAAGCTACCTTTGTCAGGAAATAAGAAAGGCCTCCAATTATTTTTTGGGCAAATAAATTTTGTTAGGAAGTTCATATCTAAATTCGCTCAAGTGGTAAATCTAATAATCGAACTCCTAAAGAAGTATGTTGAGTTTCAGTGGACTAAGGAAATGAAGTAGGCATTTAGATAAATCAAAGAGAGAATTGCTCAAGCCCCTATTCTTGTGAACCTTGATTACTCTAAAGATTTTATCCTCTATGTCATCGATGAACCAGAGATCTATGCATTTGTCCTCACTCATAAGAATGAGTATGGTGATGAACGATCGATGGCATTCCTAAGACAAGTCATCCATCCACACGAATAGAAGTATAACTTCATAGAGAGATAGGAGCATGTAGTGATGCGATCATTGAAGAAGTTTCACCATTTCATCTCCTAGAGTAAGACAATAGTGTACGTAGTACACCTTGACGTCAAAAACTTCATCATCCAAGGTGATTTGGGTAACAAAAGAGCAGGATGGGTCTCCAAGATCTAATAATATGAAATAGAAGTTAGGCCCACTAACAAGAACTTGCTCAGAGCACCACATCCAAAGTAATAGCATGAAAGTGGGATGATCCAGCATAAGAGAGTGACCTTGTGAATCAATCTGTAGATGGTAAGGATTGGATAGAGGACCTTGTCGAATACTTCAATACTAGAAGATGCCCTTCTGGCCTCAATGCTTCGTAGAGGAGAAGGTTTAGGCTTGTAGGTATGTATTGTTTTTGAATGTTTTGTTTCATAGAAATATAGATGGAGTTCTCCTAAGGTGTGTCAAGGGGATAGGATCCTTTATGAGTTCCATTATAGGATGTTGGGAGGACATTTCATAGGAAGGCCTATGGCCTTAAAAATCATTAAAGCAGGCTATTACTAGACCACTATTTTTCTCGATACCTTTGAGGTTAGCTAGAAGTGTGACAAGTGCTAGAGGTACATCGGTCAGAGCAAGAATACTTATTTGCCTTTGCATCCAATTTAGGTCGAAGCTTTGTTTTAGCAATGGGGCTTAGATTTCATTGGGGTGATAGATCCTAATTTCTTTACAGGTCACAAGTATATCCTAATAGCTACAAATTATTTTACCCGATGGACAAAAGCAGTACCAACCAAACAAGCTAACCATGATGTATTCATTGCCTTATTGGAAGGACTGATAACATGCTTTAGGATACCAAATACAATCATAATTGATAATGGCACCCATTTCACCGATGCTAAAATTTGTGCATTCGTAAGTACGATATTTACTTAAAAACTTCATCTAATTATTACCCACATGGAAATGGTTTAGTAGAGTCCACTAACAAAAACTTACTGAAGATTTTTAAGAGAATATTGGAAGGGAACAAGTGAAGCTGGCATCTGCTGCTGGACCTAGCCCTATGGGTTGACCACATCTCAATTAAGAAATTGATCAATACATCCCCATATTTCTCTTGTATGGTAAGGAAGTAGTTCTTCCCATGCACATTGAGTTTCCCGTATTGCAGTCTCTCTGGTCCTTAGATGACGAATACGAGGAGTTTGATCCCCATGAGTGTTAGGTTGGCCCAAATTCTACAACTGGAATAATAAAGAGAAAAGGCCTATGAAGCTTTTATGAAGCATGCGGAGACCACAAAAAATTGGTTTGGTAAAAGAACCTTCGATCGAACCTTCCAGATTGATGACTTGGTGTTAAAATGGAACAAAAAAATCTAAACCAGGAAATAATGATAATTTTGATGCATTCTGGGAGGGTCCGTATCAAATAGTTGGGATTAATCAGGTAAAATATTTCATTCTCCAAGATTTATATGAGTTCACTCTCCCAATATCAATCAATGGCCTTCATCTGAAGGCATACTACCAGTAAGCGGTAGTAGTAAAAGTTTCTCAACTATTTTTATTCCATTATTTGTATGTATATCCCTCTTTTCTTTCAAATTTTAAGTCTCTTCACTTCCCTTTGCACTCTCAATAATGCAATTTTGGTTGAACTCCTCACCATGGTAAGGATCGAGTTTGCAGGAGAGTAGTGGAAGATTTTAAATAAAAAGCTTTTTTAGTTTAGTTTGCATGTTTTCTAGCACTAGGGAAAAGAGAATCATAGTTTTAGGTATCAGAGCCGGCTAAAGTATTTTCACTCCTCTTTTGAGCAAAGGAGTTTGTTTCACTATTCTAATCATTGTCTGGAAAAGCATTTCATAGCAGATAGAAGGTGCCCTATCATTTGGCAAAAGGGATTTTTGCTCTTGCATAGGGGTGAATCTATGTTTCAGTGCCTTAGGGAGCGAAAGCTACAATCGAGGTGAGGCCAACCCAAAAATCAAAGTCAAAAGCATGAAGTTTCAACGAGCCTATGCCTTTAAGCACCATGTGTCAAGGAAGAAAGAGAAAAGTGCTCTTAAAATTTGTCTTCTTTCTTCGAGCGTCAAAGAGTGATCAAACTACATTTTGGGTGCTTTATTGAGAGAAAGGCACTTTCGCTCTCCTTTATGGGTGAAATTCAAATCATGGTCCTTCAATCTATTTTTGTGCAAGTTCCACGTGGAAAGGGATTAAAGGAGATGATTTTCGCTCCAAAGGAAGAGTGTACAATTAACAAAAGCTTTAAATTTTGGCACTTTCTTCTATTGTAGGCATTAAATGGGCAAAACGATTTCTCGCTTAACGTTTTAAGTGAAAGCCATTTTGGCCTTTGAAAAAATGAAAACGTTTTCTAGAGTGAAAGGAAGTTTCACTTTCTCCAATTCCATGGGCACACAATTCCTAGTAGAACCTAGCAAGCATACACCCCGAAGAAGTTCATTGGAGCATGAAATCATGCCTTGAAAATCAAAAAATGGTGCATCATATCTTTCAAGTAAGATTGCAGCCCACACAGTTGACCATCATTGGGAGGAGCACTCAACCACTGATTAATGTGCAGGGGATCTCCCACTTCGCCCATGATCCCTCCATGCATTTACTCCACCCCAAGGCATAATTAAGATGGTGGGTCAATTGCAATGCTATAAGAAGGCCATCGCTATAGTTCAAGTGAAACTATAAGGAGATTGTTGAGGGTTTTGCAGTATCGTTGTTTGTCTTGCCAAAGTTTAGAGCGAGAGGGTTGCTGATAAAATGTAGTGTACTAAGCAGTAGTGAGACATTATCTTTTTCAAAGTGAGCACCTATGCCAAATACATAGTCATTATGGGTAAGAAAAGCACCGCACCCAAGAAGGAGAAGACCTTGAAGAAGGTGGAAGGAATGAAGAAACAGAAGAAGGAAAAGAAACAAGTAGCACCACCACCACTTGAATATAGGCTAGGCAGAATCTGGGATTGTATGCTTACAAACAAAAGTGTTGAGAAGTTGTTCCAGACCATTGACATCATGTTGACTAGGGTGTCTACCAAAAGTAGTCTGATGGCTACCCACTACTCCCACCTCTACTGGTACCTGTGCACACATGTGCATAACTACCCAAAGTTGGTGTGTGAAATTGATTAGTTTTATGACCCTCGGACCAGGGTGGTCCAAAATGCCAAAGAGGACAAGTTGTTTGCCATATCTTCCAAAGATGTCCAAGAGGATTTTACTTGTGGATAAAATCCCCCTACCAACTACATAATCAGAAAAATCAACAGTATTGAGCAGAACAAAATATACACACTGACAGCGTAGATGCGATAGTTCATGGAGATGTAGTTACTATAGAAGTTGATACCCATACTATTGCCAGACCTGCCAAAACCCTTTAATATGTTCAAACACCCTAACATATACTCCATTTTAGCATGGTTTATGGGACTTTCCAAAGATGCAATGATATATAAGAGGCAGGTTTTCCTCACATAGTGTATTTCGTATCGTGAATTCTACTCTTTCATTGCCATGAAACCAGAGACCAAGCTCATATTCTTTGACTGAGTAGAGTGGGTGGCATGATAGATGCACATACTATTGAGTGATGTACAAAGTGGAAAGGATATGTTATTTCATCTCTACTCTTTCCTTGTTTTGTACTTGTTCTACCACATGCACAACCATTTTGTTTTTATCACCAAAAATCACACCAGTAAAGAGGGTAAGGCACTGCCAGTTTATCAGTGGACTCAAAGTTTATCTAGAAGCAAGTCCTACTATAATTTTAATAGGATATTTTTTGACCCAGCCCTGGAGCTCATCTATAATTTTTATGAATGAGTGCCAAGGCAAATGAGAGATGAGGTAGTGCAGAAGAAGCTGGGTGATATTTTTAGCTTACGTAGGGCCTTATCATCAAAATTTATGGGTTTACTAGAAAACCCTTCCTGTTGTCGTACTACACCACGGAGTGCTTATTCACCCTCAAAGTTACCTGACAAAGCGACTTTTTTTATGATACATATGGGCAAAGGAGAAGGAAGCTACATACGTGCACTTCACCTTTCCATTTTGGCGACATTAAGGTGGAGGTCACCAGGCAGAACTCCTTTCTTGCAGTGACATTGTATAATTTTGGTCTAGTTGAGCTCCCCCAATGCTGGAGGTGTGACCCGTTAGATGTTTTCAAGAAATTTATTAGATCAAAGAGTTTCCATATTTGCCTTCATCCAACTATTGAAGCACACCGCAATAACCTCTCAAGGCACAATTTGGAGTGGCATGTGAAGAGGATGATGTCACTTCCCCTATGGCATGACTTCTACATGATGCAAGCTGAATATAACCCTACACATAAACCAGTGCATGTGCCTTATAAGGAAGTGTTTTAGGTGATGAAAGACAAATTTCTCGACTGTTCAGACAAAAAAATTGCTAACCGATGGATCATGAGGGTCCACAACAAAAAATAAACATCCGATCAGTTCCTCATTTTGGACAAGAATTTCTCCATTATTATGATACAAATAGTAATATGTATCAACCTATCTTATTTGCTGATATCGTGCCTCAAAGCACTCAAAGCTCTTGTATAGTGGAAGATGTGATAGAAGAATGAGGGCAGCCGATTGCACAAGACCCACTTATCACATAGAAATATGAGCAGCTACCCCTTAAAGAATAGGTTACCCCAATAAAGAGGAGCATTCATGTAGCACTTTCACTCCCTCATGTTGCAAAGAAACCTCAGACTGGTGCAGCCTGGATCCTTAGCACAAATCCTCCTATAACGTCAGCAACCATGGAAGCGAGCACTCCTAAAGTCCCTCAATGCAGTAAGAGCAATAGGAGGTGGAACTGATTGACCTAGAAGTGGATGCATCAGATAAAGAAGAAGGAAGAGCAATCCTTATTACATAGTAGTTCACCATTTCAGATCTAGCAGCACCTAAGCCCGCAGGTGCATTATCTCTTTCTCCTTCCCTTACTTCTATACCTCTAGCAGCTATCTCTTCCAACATCAAAACTCTCATTTCCACCTAGCTTTCATTCAAAATTCCCATGGCTACCATACCTTTCCTTGTATCCTAGTAATTACTCCCCTCATCATTCCCTATTATCTCTCAGATATTTAGTTTCTTTGCATCTATTGCCAATGCATTTGTATTTCCTACATCGTTCACCTTTGCCCCTCCTCAAGTTTCTGTTGATCCATTCACTGTGTTTTTTGGCATCACCAACCCAAGAATATTTTTGCTCTCATTCGCCTCCTCAACTGTAGTGGCATCTTCTGATATTCCACCCCTAGGTTATCGTACCTCGATCGTAGCTATCCAAACCTTGATGTCTCCCAAATTTACCATAGTCACTACCATGTATGTTCTTGATCTGACCGTCGAAGCAAACCCCCAGTGTGCCCTTTTCCTCTTCACGCCACTCTTTGGAGTATAGGAGCCACTGGAAATGAAGCTAGAATTTTTGCATGAGTGCCCAATTGCTAAGAGCATGCACCAAGCACATCAAAGTTCCTCAAGCTGGCTCAAGGGTCAAAAAAGAAAAAATACACACGCTCTAGCCAAGGTGGAAAAAAAGACTGTGTTCTACCCAAAGAATATGGAACTCCACAATATGGATAAGGTGCTCAAAATTCAAAATCCCTTGGAGGAGATGACCCCATAGGATTACTCGTATCATCCTGTAGTTGAATACTTGAGAACAATATACGTAGCAAGGAATATGGGGAATATCCAGGTCGAAATGGGCTTCATCTATTTTCATGAGAAGCACTACAAAGCTCATTTCTTTGAGGCTAAGGCCAAAAATGTGGAGCTCGAGGGGACCTTAGTGTAGACAAGGGCACAACTTTAGGAGGCTCAATCCAAATATGAGTGGTTACAATAGTGCATGGCCAGCTTAAAGCAAGAAGTGGGTAATTACAAAATAGAAACTGAACATCATCTCAAGGCACACACGAAGCCAAAAAGCCAAGTCCAGGCCTTGAATGCTCAGATCCATGAAATACAAGTTTAGTTGATAGGGAATATGGTGCAAGTGGAGGTCTTCACAAAATATCACATTAAGGAGGTTCACTATCACTTCTTGGCTAACTTTCAAGCTAGGGTATCAAAAGCAATAGCAGTCCTCACAATTATTTGGTAGGCCAAACACACAGTTACTCAAGGTAGATCTATCATGGAATATGTCAAAAGGGATATAGACCAATGATTGGAAATAGCTATGAAGGTGTAAAATTTAGAAAAAATGGACCTCCAGCTTACTCCTATGAGTCCACTTGCTCGATCATGGGCAACCACCAAGGTGATACTACGGGTTTACTTCGTAAAAGTGGAAAGATCTCGGGATGCTAGGAGGCTATTAGAAGTGTTCGAGGAGGAAAAGTGAATTTCTATGATCTATTTCAAAGCCCTTGCACAACTTGGAATCCCTAGCTTCACTGATGACGATGGGGATATTATGATGAAGGAAGAGCTAAAACCAGCCTAGGATACCTTTGAAGGCAATGCTTTCAAGATTGACAATTGGGGTGAGCCTATTACAAAATCTCGAGTAATGCAGTTAATGACCAAGTTCGCATAGATCAAATCATGTTTGGTGGATCTTTGCCAGAGGGCTAGCTTCACTAACGTAGACCGGCTTGAGACTTTTGGATACCTGGTTAGGGAGCTCCAAGATCATGCTATGCTCCAAGAAGATGCTTGGGCCCTGGTCTAAGCAACCTATGATCGCATCTATGAGCGTCTCCCATAATTAAATTCTTTCCAACAGCATGAATATCAAGTAGAGATAGAAAGATACCAAGGAGAATAATGGGACCATGAGCACAAAAGAGAAGAAGAGGAAGGAGAAAGTGAGAATTTGGAAGAAGATTCCGCTACCAACAATGAGCATTCAAAGAAAGAAAGTGGTAATGACTCTGAGCCCAATATATAAGACCTAAGATATTCACATTGAGGTGAGCTCAACCCCCCTGTCAGCCGTCAGAGATGTTGGCATCCCTGCCACATTATTTCTTTTGTAATAAATATTGCTATATAATGATCTCTTCTTCCCTAAAAAACTCTTCTTTTTCAAAATACGTTCCTTATTTTCCATGTTTTGTTGTCAAGATTTATTGGTTGAACTCAAGGAGGCATGTAGTCCTTTCATTTCACTCATCATGCAGGGTCTTTCTTCAAGTTCCCATGGCGAGGTCCAAGTAATTCATGGCTTTTGATAGGCGAGAGTTGTTTCATGCTAGAACTTCTGCTCAAAACTCATTCCAGCCTTGAAGATGGTAATAGAAACTGGTTAATTTGGCCAATGCAAGTTGATTTCGGACAAAGAGTGGAGTGCAAGCCTATTTTGAGCTAAAAAATAGTGAAACCCAAGTGGGGCCTAGGCCTTTTCACCCCCATTTAAGAGCGTAACTTAGTTTCGAGCCTTCTCTAGGTGAAACTCAATTTTGAAGGAAAAAATGCTAAGTGGGGCCCAATCCTTTTCACCCCAACTTAATAGCGCAATCCCATTTTGGGTCTAGTATGGGCGAAAGCGCATTTGAATTTTCTAAAAATAAGCACAAATTTGCTTTAAATACTATTGGGCCCAAGAACTTTCGCTTTAAATCAAGAGCGCAACTCAATACCGGGGCAAGAAGGGGCGAAAGAACCTTTTTTGTCTTTTTGAAGCTAGTGCAAAACTCAGTTTTGAAGAAAGTTGCAAGTGGGGCCCAATTCCTTTTCGCCCCAACTCAAGAGTGTAATTTAGTTTCGGAGTTCATTTGGGCAAAAGCACCTTTGAATTTTCTTAAAAGTCAGTGCAATTCTATTTCAAGCTAAAAGGTAGTGTGGGCCCCAAGCGCTTTCACCTCAAGATTGGAGCACAAGCCTCAAGCTAAAAAATAGAAAAACACAAGTGGGGCCCAAGTGCTTTCACCCCCACTTGAAAGTGCAAGCTCTTTTCAAAGCTTGTATGGATGAAATGCAAATGGGGCCCACATCAACAAAGCTTCTCTTTCTTAGTCAAACTCTCTTGCTTCAGCAAAAATTATCCAAAAATACTTCTCAACTATGAAATTAAGTTTTGAAGGTGTGCCTTCACTCGTTTAAGTGCATTTGGTTAGATAAGCATCCAAAATATGATCCCCCGAATGTCAAAATCTGATTTTCTATTGAGGCGGTTCTAGTAAGTGAGGAGATGGCACTATGGGTGAATCACATCATTGCATTAAAGCCATGTAGCTACTTCTTAGCAAGTCACCAAATTTGGGCCATGGTTCATTATTTTTCTGAGTGCTGGAATCCGATATTTGCTACCACCATGACATTTTGTGGTTGGGAATTTATGTCTCGAAGATAGAATCCTCTATAAAAACTAGCAATTCCAATGTAAAAGGATGGACGTTTTGCTAGAAATCTATAGTACCTGAACTCTACTATGAATGCAAATAATACTTGGCTCTAATTATGGATCTCTTTTTATGTGTATGTTTTCTATCCTTTCTTTCTATTAAATTCACTTATTTTTTTGAGGACTATAATTCTATTTCTGGATTTAGCTTCTGATAGAGAGTGAATGATGGAATAATTTTGGAGATTGTGCATATAAGATATATGGTTTTAATTTTTGTTATATTCTTAGTGTGAAGTGCTATTGGTTTAGAGTGCAACTGAGTAATCATGTTGGTTTTTCATCATCCCCGTTCATCTGGATTGAGACCTCTTTTCCCATCCCTTTCAGTCATTTATCATTTCTTTCTTATTTCCTTAATCTCAAATCCCCAAGTTAGAATAGTAATGGAACCAAATTTCTTTGGATATTGGCACGGGAGACATTTCTTCCTTTCGGTCTTTCAATGTTGTTCGGGTCTAGGGCGCATGGATGAAACATTTCATACCTAAGGCAGATTCTTGACCAACAAGACCCCCTTCAAAGTAAAAATCTAACTAATTTTTTCTTTTGAATGGAGAAGATCATGATCTTGGTTTTGTTATTATTTACTATATGTTGATCTCCTTTGAAAAGTGCTCTAAGGCCTTTAAATGCTTTCTAAAATCCTATGCTAAAATTGTAATTGAAATGATATCATTTGTATACAAAATAAGTCTCACCACATATCTTCCCAAATGAACACCATCCCCTCCACTCAGATTTAGCCACTCTTTCAATTTGTCATCACAAAAAAAAAATAAGGTAGATGATAACAGGCATCCTTGTTTAACTCGTGTCACTTCTAAAGCATTCTAAAAGGCTTGTTTGCATTTTGATTTTAACATAGACCTCATAAAATCTATGAATTTCTATTTTATACTTTTTTGGTATGTCTAAGTCTTTCATTCTACTCCATAGTTTACTTCTAGAAATTGTGTCAAAAGCTTTCTTGAATTTCATGAAATAGCAATTGGATTCTTCTTTTTCATTCCATATTTTTTTTATAATATGCCTCAATGTGATGATGTGGTCTACTGTCGAGTATTTTTGTATGAAACTTGCTTGTCCTTTTGTCCTCTTTCTTTTTTTCTATTCAATTGTTGATTCTACTTTCAACATGCTTTCAAAAAACTTTGCAAAGAGGGCATTGACCATAATGGTTTAGTAACTTGAGAGATTGTCTATACCCCCTCTCTTGAAGAGAGGTATTATGAGATCTTATTGTTCAATCCCTTGAAAAACCTTGTTGAATGATGTTGATGAATATCCTTTTGATATGTGGTGATAAGTTCTCTACTCTTTGTTTTAAGTATTTTAATTGTAGTCCATCCATGTCATAATCCTTACTTGGTCTTAGCTTTTTAATATCTCCCTTGACCTTCCTTAAAGTAAATAAACTTTCTATTATGATGATTATGGGACGTGACTTTCTACTTGCTCTCATTCATATAGCTATTTTTCATATTTCAACCATTGAATTTCTATAATGTTATTCTCTACTTATTTTTTTATTGAAGTTCCTTCTAGAATAACTTTAGGTTATTGTTTTCTAGATAAATTAGTTCTTGTCTTGCACTCACATACTCCTATTTTTTTACTTTCATTTTTTATTTATACAAACTTTTGTTTTCCTTATTGTTAAATATTTTTTATTGTACCATGCATTTGTTGGAAGAATATATTTTTTTCTTAGTCCTAACTTTAGATCTTTTGTACCTTGTTAATGGATTTAGAATTATACGTGTTCACTCATGGGTCTTGATTCCTTACTCTCTTGTTTCCTTTACTTCCCTTTGTAAAAGTTGTTGTATTACTTCATTGAAAAATAATCAATTTTCTTGGGTTATGAGGACCTTGTGCCATATTGACGATTGTTGATTAGGTTGTACTTTTTGTTTTTGTTGAGCTTTCCTGCCATGATGGTTTTATATACACTAGGCCATAGTCTTATTTTACTTCTATTGGGAAGTCTTCAATATCTAACTTCCATTATCTTGTCTATTGGACTCTAGGAGCAAATAATATAGTCGATAATGCTTACCCTATTGTGAGTTTTGTATGTATACTTTCTTCCATCTAATCTCATATTTTTTTGTTTTAATTGTATTTAATTAAATTATTGTAGAAGATTACTATTTACAATATAAGGTTAAATTTTCATTTATTTTTAGTTTTTCATATTCAATGTCGAATGAGCATATGTTCTTTTTTGCATTTCAAATTTTATTTGATAAAAATACATAGAAAAAAAGAAGTAGTTGAATTAAAACCAATAGTTAGTTGACATGTTAGTTGAGATAAGAGAATTCAATACTTGAATATTATTTGCCTACCACTTAAAAATAAAAAATTTAGAAATTTAATATAAAGATATGTTATTCACTTGTGGTAAAACATGATTATATAGATTTTTGTTTGGTATTATATATTATATATCAAAAAAACATCTTTAAAAATATTAAGACAGTCACTCTACTCTATATTTAGATATATGTTTTTAATGATAACTTGACTGTTATGTGGAGCTATAAAAAATTTGGTATAAAGTGCACAACTATTAAGGATATACTTATCAAGTAGTGATCTACCTAAATTTTACATATAATATTAATATCTTAAAAAAATGCACTTAAAGTATAGTATATTGACAATGTTGAAATAAATTATGTATAAAGTAAATTATAAAATATAAAATAATGTCATCAAGTGGCATTAGCTCAACCGGTTAGATTCCTTAATATTTAATGAGGAGACCAAGGTTCAAATCTTGTCAAGCAATACATGGATAATATTCAAAACTTTCTTGTAATACCACTACAACCAATTGAAAAAAAAAAAAAAAAATATATATATATATATATATATATATAATAATATCAAATTTATTGCTATTAATCCGCCCATGTAGAGGAGTTGGAGAGCAAGTGGGTAGTTAAACCTCTCTAGTTGTTGAGAGGCCCAGGTTCAAATCTCTCGCCTCACATGTTGCGGATATGTTATGTAATGGTTCCCTCGTGGTCACAGTCTGTTTACCCCTTGTGGCCACCACCAAAAAAAAAAATTATTGCTATTAAAATTTTATATGCAATAATGTGATATTAGCTAATCTTAATGAGAAGTAAATTTCTAAGGTCCACAAGCATTGTGCATATCAAATTATCTTGTACCCCTATGGATCCATATACATGGGAGGATGACACAATTATATTATCTTATTCGCCTCCATGAGACCCACTGATCCTCGTGAATGAGAAAACATAAGGTGCTCAACTACTAACTTCTATTAATTATGTTCAAAACTTTTATCATTGTCAACAAATTGAGTAAACATAGGAACTACTAACTTCTCTTTCTGGAAATCCTCGAAAGGAGGTCCGGGGTTCAAGTCTGGCGGCCTGCATCGGTTACAAAAAACTCCCTCGGCTAGCCTGATGGGTATACCTGTATGGGACATACCTCGTGGAACGGGAAGTCCTGGCCCCCATGGAATACGGAGAACAATTGTCCTTAACATAATATTTTTGGTCGTCCATCAATCTATTCGTTTTCGTATCGCACAAGGGTTTTAGCCTTGCTTATTGTGAAGGAGGTTTCTTGTTTTGCTTCAGAAGAGATCCAATCGCTATCATTTTTTATAAACCTGCACCACCGTTATTCGCTAGGGTTTTAGTTTTTATATTACACCCATGTGAGGGTTTTTAGAAGAAACAATTTGCACAAGCTAAATCAAGTGGCTAGATTTTTATTCATGTGCATAAGTTGATTTCAACCACAATCCTTATGTAATTTTAGAGGAGCATTATAGAGGAGGCAGATTAGGGTTTCAAAGGAGTATTGCAGAGAAGGTATATTAGGGTTTCAGAGGAGCATTATAAAGGAGATGGATTAGGGTTTTAGAGGAGCATTGTAGAGGAGGTAGATTAGGGTTTCCAAAAGAGCATTGTAGAGGAGGTAGATTAGGGTTTCAGAGGAGTGTTGTAGAGGAGGAAGATGAGCATTACAGAGGAAGTGGATGCTTGGTTGGGTAGCTTTGACCCCATTTTTGAAGAAGCTAAGTTCATGAAGGTGGGTCCATTTGACTCCCGTGACCCCTCCTTTTCGTTTGAATGGGAGGAGTGGGATCCTGGTAAGCTCAGAGGTGGGACCAGTAGAACCTGCAAGGAGGACCCCATCCCTCCTAGTGCACCTTCATTTACAAAAGTGGCCACTAGTGGTAATGGAGGATCTGACACCCTCTTCGACATTTCTCCTCTGTCGAACCAGATCCATATCCCCGATAGCTTGATTGATAATATCCTAAAATATGGGTTGTGGAATCTTATGGAAAAATTCCAAGGTAGGAGGTCGAATATTGATTCTCTGAGGAGATGGGCTTTGGCAAGATGGATACCTATCGGGTCTCTTGAAATTATGGCCATCCCAAGAAATTTCTTCCTTATCAAGCTCAACTCTGAGGAGGATTCCAAGCGGATCTTGGAAGGGGGTCCATGGTTTTTTGGAAAACAAGGTTTATTTCTATATAAATGGGGCCCATATTTTAATCCCCTGATGTAGAGCATTAATCTTGTCCCACTATGGGTCAAGCTACCAAACTTCCCACTTCATCTCTGGCATGAGAGCATCTTCCAAGCTATTGCCAAGATGATCGGGGATTTGATTTTCTTCGATCAGATTACCAGTTCCAAATCTCAAATGCTCTATGCTAGAATGTGTGTGATGGCAGATATTGAGAAGGATCTACCGAGCTTTGTTGAACTCTTTTCTAATCTTGGCACCTGGGTTCAGAACATTGAATATGAAAATAAACCCCAAGTTTACTAGGAGTGTGGTAAGGGTGGGCACCATAAGAGCTTATACCCCCTGCATACTAAAGCTCTAAGTACTTCGGTGAGCCGTAAGGAAAACAATAAGAAGCTCAGTGAAAAGTGGGTGCCTAAGCAAAACCCTCAAAATTTGAAAGGACAATATTTGATTTCTATTTCTCAAGTTGGGCTCAATGAGGAATTACAGGAGGAATCCCTTCTTCCATAAATCATGTTTGATGGAGAGGAGGAGTTGAACATGGTTCCTGTGAAGAGAAGGGAAGTGAGCCCAATAGTGGGGATATTTTTCAACTTCCTAAATTCGAGGAGAGTGGAGAAGAGGTAAATCCCTCTAGTCTTATCCTCCAAAATTCCTTTGACTATCTTGACATGGATGATCTAACTCTTCAACAGTTAATGGAAAGCTCTCTAGCCTCTCCAAAAATTGTGTTTGAGAAAGGCTCTCCGGGTCCGAAGACCAAAAGTCACAGGAAAGCTCGTATTGATGTAGGGGATGAAAGGAAAGTGGGGAGACCCAACAACAGAGCACTCAAGAAAAGGGAGATCGACTCTGAAATTGCTAACGGAGTACAACCCCTTCTAACAGATAGTTTTGAGGCTCTACATCCTGAAGAGAATGAGGTTGTTCCAATCGTGGAGACTTGGAACAAATGTGTTTAGGAGTGTGGCCTGAAAAAAGGATTTCTTTCTATGGGGGTCAAAAAAAATGTGGGCAGGCCTCCCAAGACCTCACTAAGAAAGGCTTCTAGCAAGTGATTTTTGTTTGTTTTTGGTTTAGTTGTTTGTCAGGCTGGATGTTGTTGTTGTAGATCTGATCCAGTTTTAGGCGATATTCTTGGCTCTCTAGTTCTCTAAGCACCCCTAGTTGTTTTGGGTGTCGATTTCTCCTATGTTGGCCCTTGTTGCCAACTAGTTGTTTGACCATGACAATCTCTTGTATTTGCTTTCTTGATATCTTATTGCTAGATCTAAGGTTTGGGGGTGCCTTTCAAAACCCTACTTGTAATAGGTTTAGGAACCCTTTAAAAAATCCCTTCTACCAACCAAAAAAAAAATTATCATAAAACACGTTCAACTAGCAACCTAGTTAAGTTACACAAAAAGAAATCAAATTCAAACCAACTAACCATAGAATATTTGAACTTGAATAAATAGGATAACAAGTTAACTAAAACTAAGAATCCACTAAAAAAAATATCAAATTGAGGTATTAGGTTACATAATTAATAGACCTATAATGTGATACTAGCTAATCTTGATGAGAAGTAAATTTCTAAGGTCCATAAGCATTGTGCATATCAAACTATCTTGTACCCCTATGGGTCCATATACATGGGAGGATGACACAATTATATTGTCTTATCACCTCCATGAGACCCACTGATCCTCGTGAATGATTAAACATAAGGTGCTCTATTACATTCCATTATTAATATAGTCGATGGCTATATTATAACAAGATTTGATTATTAATATTTCCAAGTGTTTTGATTTTAATCACCTATATTTTTATTCCAAATTTCATCTGCGCTATTCACACAATTGCCTATATGACGAGGGAGTGCCCACCTCAAGTGGCGATCCATTTCTTTATAGTTCTTAAGTTTTTGATTTAGTGTGGAGATTTGATTGCGATATTATATCTAAATTTAAATAGTGGTATGTGTTATTTCAAGAGAATAAGAAATAGCATTTCAAGTGGTATCAGATTCATCGATACTCGAGCTTGTGGTAGTGTTCCTCACGTCACAATTCGTCACTACCTGGTACTGCATTTCCAAACACAATTTTTTAGCTCACCGCGAAAACCAAGAGGCACAGTTCTATCGTGCATTATTGAAAGTTTGTCAAGAAAAAAATTAAATCCCTGCCAATTCGCGTTCGAAGAAAAAGAGCAATCAGCACGTCGCTATTTATTGAGCACTCCACACGATTTCTGAAGCTGTGTACCTATCAAATAATTTTTTTTCCCACTACGGGTCAGCCAAAGGACAATCATAGAAGCCACGTTTCATCTTTGCTGCAGAAGCTTTTGGAAATCCTCCCAAAATCATTGCAGAATTGTCATAGAAACCACTGCGTACAAACTCCAAAGTCTTCGGCCAATAAAAACACATTATTAAAACATAGCTCTTAAGGAAACCTAAGGTTCGCGACAACTTTATAATTTTTTTTATTTTTCTGCAGGGAATTATTCCACATTTGTTGTTGGGGGGTAAAAGTGTGGTTTAAAATACGTGGTTCATGTCTATTGAAGCGCAACTTCGGTCACATTAGTGGCTTCTCTCACGCGTCGTCGTTGGTTCCTCCAGTCTTGTCATGTCCTACGTGTACTGTGTTGTCTTCGTGTCTTATGTGGGTCACATATTTCATATGTTGTGTTGTCTTTGGTCTCGTGGTCACTGTCATGTCTTTCCATCCCCTGTCTCGGATCTCATGGTCCTTCTCATTGTGTTGGTCGTGTGTCGAGTCACTATTGTTTTGAGTTTCATCTGAGTTGTCCTCCTCGCATCCTATGTCATATCTATTATCCTTAGTCTTTGTTTCGCCTACGTGTCCATTTTATGTTTGTCTTTCCAAGTTGTCTTGTCATATTGGGTGTGTTGTCTGGTTTCGTGTCTAGCCCCTTGAAAGATGTCCTTCGTGTTGGATTTCATGTCCATTCGGGTGGTCCTATCACGTTGTCTTGTAGAGTCCTACTTCAAAAATAGTCGCGTTCATTTTTGTGTGTCACGGTGTTGTGTATCGATTCCTCTTCATTTCTCGTGTCCGACCTATCATCGTGTAACTATCTCCACGTCGTCAGGATTATCAAAAGTTGCTGTCAAGAAATTGTAACCAAAAGTTGTCCAAAGTTGCAAAATTCGTCCAAAATTGTTGTCAAGAAATTGTAACCAAAAGTTGTCCAAAGTTGTTGTAAAGGAGGTGAGCCAAAAAATTCAAATCCGCGTCGTAGTTGGAGCGACAGTTGAAGCGGAAAACAAACAATTTTTGGCACAATTTAACAATTTTTTGCAGAAATTTGAAGCTCAAAGGCTCCTAAGCAGGAGATTTTGGAAGGTGCATGAGCAGAAGTTGGACCAAAGGATCTGATGGATGATTAACAAGCTCGAAAACTCCCAACAACAATGCAAGAAGAGCTCGTCGAAGCCAAGGTACAAAAAATTCTCCTTCTCCATCCGAAATTGGTAGTTTTAATCCGAGTCATCCAGTGGTCAGCCCAATGGCATCCAATTCCTCTCCAGATTCCGCACATGAAAACGTCACCCAAGTAGAAAGTAATCATCCAGTGATCAATGATGAGGTGTTAAAAGAGTTAATAGTAAATCTTCAGATGATGACTGCAAGCTTCAACGCATCTAGGAAACCGCCCCAACCAAATCCTTCTAGTTCCAATCATTGGAGTACGGATGTCTACTATGATGACTATACACACCATAGAGGTCAAAATAGTCAATCCATGAATCACAATGGTCACCAAAATATTGAGGATGGGGGTAATGAAGAAAATAGGGAGCAACAAAGAGGTTTTAATAGACCTTATCAAAATAACAACCAGAGACAGAGAAGTAACGAGGAACAAGATAGAAACAATGTTCACACCCAACCAAGAGGTCCAACTGGAGTCAATTATCCACGCGTTGACATGCCTACCTTTGAAGGCCAGGATCCACGCGGGTGGATTGCAAAAATGGAAGGCATCTTAGAATTCTACAAATTCTAGGAAGGGGACAAAGTCCCTTTTACTGCAACCAAATTCGGCACTGAAGCTTACCAGTGGTTTACATGGTATAAACGTGAGGATCCCCAATATGCATTATATTGGGATACTTTCAGAAAAGCCTTTCTTCACAGATTCGACAAAGGTCCCACAGGTTCATACATAGTACGATTGTTGTCACTTAAGCAAACAGGATCAGTAGGGGACTATATTTCAGAATTCACCAGTATGCTTTCCTATGCACAAGACCTACAACAGGATGTGGTAGTAGCGGCTTTTCGAAATGGATTAAAAGCACATATTAAAGTTGAAGTAGACCTACACAATCCATCCAAGTTGGATGAGTGTATAAGGATTGTTGATTTGGCGGAGACAAAGGCGCACGTAGGCCCATCCACACGACGTGATTCATATGGGCGACCTCCATTTCGCAACAACTCTTTTCATAGAAATGATCAACCGTCACGGTACTTCTGCTACAAATGTCGCACTCAACATCAAAAAGACCAAGCATGTACACCACGACAAAATTTTTAGATTGAATATGCCGACAAGGAAGAAGAAGAAATAGAGGAGTATGATGCACCTGAGGATCTCCCAGTTGAGGACCAAAATGAACACAACGAAGTTGTCGCTGAGGAGGATACTATGACTATTTCAGTACATGCTCTCATGGGGTTATCTTCTCACCATACAATCAAGGTGGTCGGTTTCATTCGAAAATAGAGGGTGATAGTATTAATTGATTCTGGAAGTACTCACAACTTCATTGATGCAAAACTTGCAAGGACATTGGGGTTGCACGTCTTCTCTTCTAGTCAAGATCGGTTTCAAGTTAGAACCACGAGCAAGGAAATTTCTCAATGTCTAGGTAAGACATCTTCAGTTTCATTACAAATGGGTACGTATACTTGGCAAGGTCCTCTTTTTGTTATGGAATTAGGAAATTCAGAAGTTATTTTAGGCGTTGCATGGATGGAACAATTGGAAACCATAGTGGGTTTTAACCACAAACATCGCTTTGTCGAATGGCAAGCCAATGGGAGGACTATTCATCTTCAAGGACTACCCACACCTCCATCAAAAGTTGTAAGTTCACATAGCATGGAAAAGATATTAAGAAAATATGGTGGGGGATTCATAGCCCGAATCAATTGCATAGAGAAATTAGACCAAGATATTCCTGAAATCAAAGAAGATGATCTCCAAATCATTGTGGCTAACTATGAGGAGGTTTTTCAAGAACCAAAAGGATTACCTCCCAAAAGATCTCATGACCATGCCATACATCTAGTGCCTGGTAGTCTTCCACCCAATGGTCATCCGTATCGATATCCCCAACCCCAAAAAATAGAAATTGAAAAGATTGTCCAAGAGCTATTAGACCATGGCATCATCCATCATAGTACGAGCCCTTACTCCTCACCAGTAGTCTTAGCTCGTCGAAAAGACAATTCTTGGCGTATGTGTCCTGATTTTCGTCCTCTCAACAAAATCATGATCAAAGATAAATTTCCTATCCCTGTCATTGATGATTTACTAGATGAATTACATGGTGCCAAATTCTTTACCAAATTAGACTTACGTTCAGGGTTTCACCAAATCCGAGTTAGGGAAGAAGATATCCCCAAAACAGCTTTTCGAACTCATGAAGGTCATTATGAATTCTTGGTCATGCCCTTTGGTCTCACTAATGCACCATCTACATTCCAAAGTCTCATGAACCAGGTGTTTCATCCATTCCTATAAAAATTTGTTCTAGTCTTCTTTGATGACATACTCATCTATAGTAAATCATGGAAAGATCATTTAGTACATGTGGACAAAGTTCTCCATATCCTACACAAAGAAAAGTTGTTTGTCAAAAGATCTAAATGCTCCTTTGGTGTTCAAGAAGTTGAGTACCTCGGTCATATAGTATCTCACGAAGGTGTTAAGGTAGATCCCAATAAGATTAAGGTAATACAAGATTGGCCCTTGCCTAAAACCATCAAGAAACTTCATGGTTTTTTGGGTCTCATGGGATATTACCACAAATTTGTGCATGACTATGGTAAAATTGTGGGTCCTCTCACGACTCTCACCAAGAAGGATGCTTTTCAATGGTCAGTAGTAGCTACTAAAGCCTTCGAGGCTCTCAAGGAGGCAATGTGTACGACTCCAGTTTTGGCCACTCCAGACTTTCAAAAACCATTTGTCATTGAATGCGATGCCTCAGGAACAGGTATTGGTGCAATACTCATGCAGGAGGGTCATCCCTTGGCATTTGAAAGTAAACAACTTTCAGGAAAAAAATTGGGTAGATCCACCTATGAAAAAGAAATGTTGGCTATTTTACATGCAGTGGAAAAATGGAGGCATTACTTAATCAATAGCCATTTTATTATTAAAACCGATCACAACAGTCTCAAACATTTTCTAGAACAAAGGTTCTCGTATCCCGAACAAAATAAGTGGTTGACTAAATTATTGGGATATGATTTTGTGATTGAATATAAGAAAGGGAAAGAAAATGTGGCAGCAGATGCCTTATCTAGAAAATACGAAGATGAAGTAGTTATTAATGCCATTTCAGGACCATGTTCACAATGGGTGTCTCAGTTGCAGGCATAATGGTTGTCCAACAGTGAAACAACTCAAATAATTCAAGAATTATCTATGGGTTCCTCTAAATACCCTCTTTTCACATATGATGACCAAATATTACGTAAGAAGAATCGCATTTACATCCCTCACAATTCACCAATCAAAATACAGATTCTAGAGGAGTCACATGCTTCTCCTTCAGCAGGACATTCAGGTTTTTTGAAAACTTACATGCGGGTTAAACAATCCTTTTGTTGGAAAGGATTAAAAGTCGAGGTTAAGCAATGGGTAGCTGAATGTGAAGTGTGCCAACGCAATAAGGGAGAAACAGTTAAATCACCAGGATTGCTTCAACCGTTACCTATTCCGGATCGCCAGTGGGAACATATTTCCATGGATTTTATTGAAGGTCTTCCTAAGTCGGAAGGTAAAACAGTAATTTTCGTGGTAGTTGATCGCCTTTCCAAATATGCTCATTTTCAGGCTTTACAACATCCATTTTCAGCAAGCAAAGTGGCCAAGGTATTTATGGATTCAATTTTTAAATTACATGGAATGCCCAAAAATATTGTAAGTGATCGTGATCCCATATTTACTAGCAATTTTTGGAGAGAATTGTTTCGACTTAGTGGTACCAAATTAAATATGTCTTCTGCATACCATCCACAAACAGATGGTCAAACGGAGGTGGTTAACAAATGTTTGGGTACCTACCTAAGATGTTTTGTTCAGGATAAACAATATCAATGGAGTCAATGGTTGTCATTGGCAGAATGGTGGTACAATACTTCTTACCATTCTTCCACTAAGATGTCTCCTTTTGAAGCATTATATGGAACGAAGCCACCAACAATAGCCGATTATGTACCAGGATCTTCCAAAGTGGCCCAAGTCGACGATTGGTTACAAAAGCGACAAGCAATGCTCACTATCTTGAAAGATAATTTGGTCCAAGCACAAAATCGTATGAAGCAGCAACAGGACAAGAAGCGTTCAGAAAGAACATTCAATATTGGTGATATGGTATTCCTACGTCTTCAGCCCTACAAGCAGCTATCATTGAAGCTCAAATCCAGTCAGAAGTTGTCACCACGATTCTATGGTCCTTATAGAATTGTGCATCGCATTGGCGAGGTAGCATATCAACTGGAGTTACCCCAATCTTCTCGCATACATCCAGTATTTCATGTCTCCTGTCTCAAATAGGTGATTGGCCAAAAAGTACACTCTCAATCGGAATTACCAGTGCTGGATGAAGAAGGGCGTATCTATCTACAACCAGAAGACGTACTACAAACTAGAACACGCAGACTCAGATTTCGTCACATCCAGGAATTTCTCATCAAGTGGCAGGATTTACCTGAAGAAGATGCAACCTGGGAATCTGAAAGTATCTTCCAGTCATTTCCAGCTTTGAGGACAAAGCTTTCCGAGGAGGGGAGTCATGTTACATTCCATTATTAATATAGTCGACGACTATATTATAACAAGATTTGATTATTAATATTTCCAAGTGTTTTGATTTTAATCACCTATCTTTTTATTCCAAATTTCATCTGCGTTATTCGCACAATTGCCTGTACGGCGAGGGAGTGCACACCTCAAGTGGTGATCAATTTCTTTATAGTTCTTAAGTTTTTAATTTAGTGTGGAGATCTGATTGCGATATTATATCTGAATTTAAATAGTGGTCTGTGTTATTTCAAGAGAATAAGAAATAGTGTTTTATGCTCAACTACTAACTTCTCTTAATTATGTTCAAAACTTTTATCATTGTCAACAAATTGAGTAAACATAGGAACTACTAACTTCTCTTATGTTTAATCTTTTTAATCATTATTTAAATATATATATATATTTAAATATATTATTAAAATAAAAGCTTATCAATAATTTTATCATAAAAGACGTTCAACTAGCAACCTAGTTAAGTTACACCAAAATAAAGTAAATTCAAACCAACCAACCATAGAAGATTTGAACTTGAATAAATAGGATAACAAGTTAACCAAAACTAAGAATCCACTAAAAAATATAGCAAATTGAGGTATTAGGTTACATAATTAATAGACCTATAATGTGATACTAGCTAACCTTGATGAGAAGTAAATTTCTAAGGTCCACAAGCATTGTGCATATCAAACTATCTTGTACCCCTATGGGTCAATATACGTGGGAGAATGACACAATTATATTATCTTATTCGCCTCCATGAGACCCACTGATCCTCATGAATGAGTAAAATAAGGTGCTCAACTACTAACTTCTCTTAATTATGTTCAAAACTTTTATCATTGTCAAAAAATTGAGTAAACATAGGAACTACTAACTCTTATGTTTAATATTTTTTATCATTATTTAAAAAATAAATTTTTAATTTTTAAATATATTATTAAAGTAAAAGCTTATCAATAATTTACAAGAGATTTTTTTTTTGTCCTCCTTGGCATCGCAGAGGTTCGAATTGTGGACCTCACGTTCAACGGGGCTAGGCTCGCCTTCTCCACTTTCGCTACAAAGGCAGACACATTTTAATTTTATTATTGTCAAAAGGCTAAAACTGGTCTAGGGTATTTTAGAAGGTACAATATAAAAGAGTAAGGGAAGTGTAGAGGCATTTAAAAAACTAGAGAGAAAAAAAGCCATATATAAAAGAAAAGTATTAAAATGGAAAATAATAAAAAAAATTATAAGTTTAAAATAATGTTTGATGGGTTCATAAAAGATGTTCAACTAGCAACCTGGTTAAGTTAAACCAAAAGAAAGCAAATTCAAACCAACCAACTGTAGAAGATTTGAACTTGAATAAATAGGATAACAAGTTAACCAAAACTAAGAATCCACTAAAAAAATATAGCAAATTGAGGTATTAGGTTACATAATTAATAGACCTATAATGTGATACTAGCTAATCTTGATGAGAAGTAAATTTCTAAGATCCACAAGAATTGTGCATATCAAACTATCGTGTACCCCTATGGGTCCATATACGTGGGAGGATGACACAATTATATTGTCTTATTCGCCTCCATGAGACCCATTGATCCTCATGAATGAGTAAACATAAGGTGCTCAACTACTAATTTCTCTTAATTATGTTCAAAACTTTTATCGTTTTCAACAAATTGAGTAAACATAGGAATTACTAACTTCTCTTATGTTTTAATCTTTTTTATCATTATTTAAAAAATAATTTTTTTTAATTTTTAAATATACTATTAAAATAAAAGCTTATTACTAATTTTATCATAAAAGATGTTCAACTAGCAACCTAGTTATGTTACACCAAAAGAAAGCAAATTCAAACCAACCAACCATAGAAGATTTGAACTTGAATAAATAGGATAACAAGTTAACCAAAACTAAGAACTCCACTAAAAAAATATAGCAAATTTAGGTATTAGGTTACATAATTAATAGACCTATTTTTAAAGGGTATATATATAGAGTATTAAACGGTCTGAGTTCAGATTTTTACAAATGTTTTTGACTTTCAGAGTAGAGAGATCAAGTTTTGTTGAGCTATGTATGCATAATTATCAAAAATGTTAATATAAAATATCAATAAGTTTTGTGGAAATACCATGATAATTGTTTTTGTTAAAATATCATGATAATTAGGATGTAATATTAATGGGGCTCATTTCCATCTCATAAATACAAATAAAAAATTATTATTATTTATTTATTTAAGTGGAAATAAATCAATTTTACCTTTGAACAACTTAAGAGGCCTAAATTTCAAATGGCATTAGCTCAACCAATTAGATTTCTCAACATTCAAGGAGATCAAGGTTCAAATGTTGCCAAGTTATACATGGATATTATTCAAGATATTGTAATACTACTACATGGTGATGATGTAATACAGGTGAGGCTCGATCTCATATAATCAATTGAAAAAGAAACTTAAGGGGCCTAAATACAACTTGAATGGGTCTAACAATGAAGACTTTAAAACTTTAAATAAAAAGTCCAAAATTCGAATCCAAAAGGGGGTAGGGTTGTAGACCATGCTTTAGTGACAGGAATCCAAACTTAGTGGAGCAGGGTTACATAAACACATATCCTTCATGAGGATCTTCCCATATGGCATATTGGCCTTGTGAACCTCAAAAAAACACTTTTCAGCTTTCCTTGTTCTTGGCATTTTATCGATCATATACAAGAAATACAACTAGTGTGCATGTCATCTATCTTGAATATGCCACATTGTTGGTTAATCACAATGCAAACTTAAATTTTTTTAATAAACCTTTTTAAGTTTAAAAGGAATTTATTTATTTTTTTGACAAATACATAACAAATATGTTATGTATTTATAAACCTCATAAAATTATTAATATTTTTTTTATTTGGTTATTGTGAGAAACCCTCACAATAAAACTCCCAACCATGACCTCTCGTACATAAAATTATAAAGCTGAGCAGTCTCCTCCCAACCATGACCTCTCGTACATAAAATTATTAATATTACAATTTAAATAAAAGTTATAATTAAACACACTCAAATATATAACAATATTATATCATTATCTCAATTGTAAAACAAGGATTCAATCCCTCCAATGAACCTTAACATAAATCAAATGACATGGGCTTAAGGAATTTCAAGGTGGAGACCAAGGTTAAAATATTGTAAGAATATATATATATATATATATATATATATATATATATATATCGCTATGTGGTTGGTTAAGGAATTTCAAGGTGGAGACCGGTTAAAATCTTGTATATATATATATATATATATATGGTTGGTTTGTTGAGATAGTTTTAATCTTATATAAACATAGAAAATTTAAAAAAATATCGTTCCATTTACACCATGGTTTGTTAAGATAGTTTTAATCTTATATAAACATAAAAAATTTAAAAAATATAGTTCCATTCACACCATGTGTATTATCTCAATATTAGATCAAGGTTTCAATCCTTTAGGTAAACCTTAATATAAATCAAATGGCATGGCTCAAGAACTTTCAAGGTAGAGACCAAGGTTCAAATCTGGTTAGATTATATATATAATTGTCCAATATGCACTTGTTGGGACATCGCAATTTAAAGGCATTGGACTCTCTTCATAGAGTTTAAAGGCATTGGACTCTCTTCATAGAGAACCAAGTTTAATTCACGGGGAGGGTGGTCTCCAATGTGCCTCAAGTTGTAGTTGTATGCTTTAGTTGTTATTGTATGTTTTCATAAAAACAATTGTCAAATACCACTATGTAATTTGTTGAAAGAATTTAATAATGCATAATACTAATGAAAAGTTCCAACAAAGACACCTCAATGGCAAAAGGCATTAGACTTTTCTAGAGGAGACCCAAGTTCAATTAACGGGGAGGGTGGCCCATGCCCCAACTTCCTATTCAAAATAATAATAATACTAATGAAAATTGTCTTAACCCTGCGCTGGACAGTTACTAAAAATCGTTGTTGTAACCAATTCTCCTATATAACGAAAAAAAAAAAATTGTCTTAATCTCATATAAACAATTATTAAAAAAAACTCAAATATTCCATGCACACCGTGAGTATAAAAAGGTGGTGTATGAAATATTTTTAAATCCCGTGACTAAATTATTATTAAAGGTGTATGAAATATTTTATACCTCATAATTAAATTATTACTAAGTGAGATAGTAAAAACTTTAGTTTAAAAGGAACTACAACTATAGTTGAGACTAAAGTGATCATACAGTGGTTAGGGCTTTGTGCTCTCTTTTGGGAAACCTAAGTTCAAACCACGGCAAAATGTGTGTACTTATGTGTATCATTAAACTTGTGACATTGATTGTCTTTACAAAATTCTAAGATTTTTGGTTCTTCTCTTCTTATACGCATAAAGCCAAGCCTCTAAAGAAAACTAACATCACCCCACAATGTTCATGTCTTCATTCCTAATCATATTAAAATATGCAAAACACTTTTGTAAATATTAAAAAAAAAAATCATGATTACTAAAAATTGCATTTATCATTATATAAAAATTATATTTTTTGTTTTCACATTTTTTTTCTCACAATTCATTCTTTTACAATAGTTAACCAGCAAATTGTTTTAAAGATGATTTTTTTTTCATAAAAAAATATAATTACACAATTTATGGTTTTAGTAGAAAAATTCAAACCTTAGGATAACAAATGAACACATTGACAAGGTCAAATTCCTCTAAAAAGGAGCATAGTATTGATGCAAGAAATATAAATATTATACTTAACAATGTTTCTAGTAAGTCATGGGAAGACCATGATTTGTGAAGCTTAAAATATACTGATTAAAAACTCATCATTGTCTTTCTCTTTGGATTAAAAGAAAATGGCACAAAAATGCTTACAAACCCAACACTTAATTTATAAAATTTAAGTGGATTTAGTGGTGAAGACTTTGATACTCAAACAAAAATATTTACACGGTTCAAATATAGAAGAGAAAAGTAGTACACCAAGGTTCAAATATGCAAGAGAAAAGTAGTACACCAAACTTTAGTAACTAGAATACCAATGTTTAAGTAAGTTTAAATATATAAATTTATTTTTTATGCAAATAACCAAGAAAAGCAAAGAAAGAGTTGTACACCAAACCTTAATAACAAAAATATCAAAGTTTGGATATATTTAAATATATAAATTATATTCTTATATAAATAACTAAGAGCAAGGGAAAAGTTATACACCGAACTTCAATAACTAAAATATCAAAATTTCCATAGTTTAGATATCCAAATTTTATTCTTATGCGAATAATCAAGAAAAATAAATGCCATGATATAGAATGTGCATGGCTCAAATCTTTCATTAAAATGGAATTCATTTATGGTTAATAATAAGTAATTAATCTCAAGTTGCAGTAGCTCGCTCAACTAGTTAGATTCCTCAACATTTCAAGGAGGAGACCCAAGAGACCCAGGTTCGAATCTTGCCAAACGATACATGGATAATATCGAAGCTTTGTTGTAATATAGCATTAGCTCGCTCAACTGGTTAGATTCCTCGACATTTCAAGGAGAAGACCCATGTTTGAATCTTGCCAAACGATACATGGATAAAATCGAAGCTTTGTTGTAATATCACTATGTGGTGATGATGTAGTACGGGTGGGGCCCGTTTCAATTTGATGATTTTTTCCTTCCACTTGATTTCAACACCTATATACGTTTTTTCTTTGTGGTCATCTATTGGGTTAAACTTTGCAATATAATATTGTCTTTTCCTACTTACATTTTTCCACATTCCACTTCTAAACTTTTCATTCAGATAATTTTTTGTCTTTGTTGACATTTGGGCATTCATTTATGTTGATCTCCCAACGTTTCATCTATTTCTGATTTTTTTTCATCCATGTATTCTTCGCCTATGCAAGCCCTAGGTAATCTGTCGTTTTTCATGTTTTATGTTTTTTTTCAAGTAACATAACAGCTTGGTCATAGCAATTGCTTCTAAAGGGAACATTCCAGTTTCAACTACAATAATTTCATAAGGGGTTGTGGCCTTAATTTTGAGAAAATTTGTAATTAGATATTTTTGAATCCTTTCTATTTGCCTCCATTTTGCATTTGTTGTGCCACTATCCCACACCTCGTAACCATACAATAAAACCGGTGTAACAAGTAGGCCAAATAAGACCTTGGTGGTCTTCCAATCCCACAACTTGGCATTCCTACACCTGTTTTGAAGTGCATATAGTGCTCTCCAACCACTTTGAGTTTTTTTCATCCTACATGTATTCCAATTAAGTTTGTCATGGAAGTCTATGCCCAGGTATTTGTATTCTACTACTACCTCTAGCAGTTCTCCTGCAAACTGAAATTCGAGTTGCTTCTTTTTTGCTGAAAAAATCATAATTTTTGTTTTGCTCGTGTTCACTTGCATCCCAACTTCCTTACAAAAGAGTTCTAGAGCTCAAAGGTGATCTTCTAGATCTTTGGTTGTTTTGGCCACAAGAATTACATCGTCTACATACATGAGGAGTTTTACCACATATTTGGTTAAGTGCACACCCTCTCCCCCAAATTTGTTTATCCATTCTTCTAACTTGTCAATGTACAGCCCAAATAAGGTCGGAGATAGAGGGCAACCTCGTTTGACACCTATGTCACTACCAAAACATTCAGATAACCTTTCCTATGTTCTGATTCTAGCCTTTACATGCTCATATAGTCTGTGAACTACTACCCTGTAGTGAATTGGAACCTCTAGCTCTTCCATTCTGCTCCATAATTTTTTCTTTGGCATTGTGTCAAATGTCTTTTTGAAGTCTATAAAACAACAAAAAGTCTCCTCTTTTTTGTCCCATATTTTTTCCACTGTGTCTGAGCGTGATACAGTGATCAATAGTTGAGTGCTTGGGCCTAAAACCTCCTTGCCCCTTTGCTCTATTTCTTTTTTCTTCTGCCCATATGTTGATCCTACATTCTATCATGCTCTCAAACAACTTTGCAAAAAGAAGGTTGATCATGATAGTTTGATAGTTTGAGAGATTATTTACATCTCCACTTTTAAACAAAAGAATGGTCAAGCTAATTGTCCACTCGGTAGGGAAGCCATTTCGTATTGACTTCGTTGAAAATTTCTTTGATCTTTGATCTTTGATCGTTGAAGCCATTTCTTACAATAATAGAATCATGATCTAACTCTAGAGTTTAGGTATATTTATATAAGCAAGATTCACTCTTAAGCATGATACATGCATACATGTCAATTTTAATCTCACTTTTAATATTCATGATCTAACTCTAGAGTTTGGGTAAGTTTAAATAAGCAAGATTCACTCTTAAGCAAATTACCAAGAAAAGCAAATGCCATGATATAAAACGTGTATGGCTCTCTTTTTTTTCAAAAAAATCTAATTCAAGTGGTTAATAACATGGTTTTTCAGTGTGAAGACTTGGGTTTAAATGTTGTTATTTATTGCAGTCACATAATCATTATGTAACATAGGTAAAAGTCTATTTCAATCTCATATAACTTTTATATAGAAAGGGATCCATTTCAGTGATAGATATATTAAGTAATAAAAGAATGTTAATAATTATAATGTTAATAATTATTATTTATGGCTTTATATTACTTTAAACTTATTATAAAATTTATCTGTGATTTATTTAGGCCTTACAAAACAATTTTACACATTTATAGCGTTATACAATATGCCACTATTTTTCAATGGATAATCACACGTTTTAAAACTTTTCAATTGGCTTTTTTTATAAAGTTATGATTATGATCTATATTCAAGTCTCATTTGGTAAGCTTGTTATTTTTTGCATACAAGTTCAGTTCATAAGAATTCAGAGATGTTTAAGCATGACAATGTATTAGCTTGTAGTTGTTTTAGTTTGTCTATTAAATATGTGAAAAACAAAAGCGGTCATTTTGTTAAAAAAGATGATATCACGCAAGGCGCACAGGAATGTTTGGCATGTTCTCTTGCAATTTTTTACTTTCTAAATTTTATGTTTAATTCCTTTTTCTTGAAGTCCACTCGCAGTATAACAAAAATTGTAATGTGAATTTTGGGATTTGACCTTTGCATCACCCATGCACCCTTCAGTTGTCTGGCACCTATCATTCATATGTATGCTTTGATGATATTTTAAGGCATGTTGACTTCTTAGGTATTTTTTTCCATATTAGAATTATTGACTGCCTAAAATTTGTCAACCTCACATGAAAATTAGGGTTAAGTAAAGATAATCAATTCCAAGTCATTTTTATCCTCCTTGAATAATTAAGTAGAGAAGGTACATGCAAATTAAGTTGGGACGCATCCCCAAAATTGTCAAATTCGAACTACTATGTGCAAGTGCATAATACATGCAAAAACTTAGGTCCACATTAATCCAGATGGCCAAAAATTGTAACAATCAGAAAGTGTCATGATAAATTAATTACAGTAACTTGGGAATATTACACAACCACAAATCTATTGCAATCAATTTGAAAACCAAAAAAAACTTTTGCATTTGTAAAGATATTTCTTTTGGTAGGCACATGGAAATTTATCCAGATGGAAATAAACACAACATATTCCATCTTGTATGGAAGTCCAGCTGCAGTAAACATTAGTTTCACATGACAGGAATGTGTGAAAAATGAATAATTAACTTCAGTGTAGAAGGAGAAACAAATGACAAATGATTTTAAGATTATTTTGGCAAATCATGCAATCTTGTTCCTCTAATCTATACTACCTTTAGTACAAAATCCTGAGCGATTTGCAAAGGTACAAAAATTGATGACCCGCAAGGTATTCCATTCGAGTTTCCACAGGAACATATTTGTTGAAGAATCAAAACACTTCTCCATATCCATGACTATAAAATTATGAGTTTAATTCTAATGCACTAGCTTACTTGGCACATGCAATCTGGAGCAGGATATGTATATATTGACTGTTTTTCTTTCCGTAGCCTAAGTTGCCCTTGTCTTTGCTTATGACCCATTCGAACCCTTTCTTGGAAGTCTGACCACTCAATACTTTGATTAATGAACAACTGCCCCAGTAAAATCATGTGTGGACGAAGTGTCTTCTTATGGTATTCATAAGCACGATGGGCTGCCTGTTAAGCAAAAAGTTAACAAATGTCAATTGAAATTAATAAAACAACACAAATAGAAATATTAAAATTATGAATGAATATAATTCTCTAGGGAAAGACAAACAAGTGAAATTTATGACATGGAAATCAAATATGCTCAAAGAAACATTCTCAAAGACTGATTGTGAAAGACTAGCAAGGACCTCATCTTCGTCCCATCATTGATCAATTGATATGTCATTGGATGCAGCCAGTAATCAAGTACTATAAATTGTGTTAAAGGGCATTCCCTATAAAAGTTTCAAATTATCATTATATGAGAATTTTCGAGCTATCCCTAGTCTTGCAAAATTAATCTTGTTTAATCATCCTTTGAACGTCAGCTATTGATTACTTCAACATAAGTGAAAGAGCAAAATAGAAAAAGTAAACAACAAAGTGAAAAAATACTACACAAGCATTCATCAAAAGCAGAGGCTTAAAATTCAACTATTAGTTCCCACCATCTTGAATGCCACAGCCAAAATGGAAGGACATAAGCTTGTCTGTAAACTAGCCCTTGTATTTTTCAGACAGCATAATATTACCGTTCTAACATCAATGTTCCTTATTCAGAATAAATAAGCTTATGACAACCATCTTAAAAACTAAAACTTCTGCATTAACATGAATAGTGTCATTCTCAATTCTTGTTCTTTTTACAGCTTGTGTACAAAATACAAGGCTTTGAAGAAAACATAAGTTGCATGGTACATGCTAAGAACTCCGAAAAGAAGAAAGCTTGGGCAGTAGAGTTGAGGACCATGTATTGCAAAGTCTGTTGATGGGAGATGGTGCATAAGAAACAAAAACTGTTGAGTTCTTCATCGTTGCAGGGAAGAGCATAGACTTATGTATTAAAGTGAGCAGAAAAATAACTAAACCAATGTGTATATTCTTGGAGAGCAAACACCTACTGGCAAGTTGAGATTTCTCGTTTTCTTCGATTTCGTAACATGAATTATGGATGGGTGGTCCACTTCAACCAGTGTATGAGAATTTATATTATATTAAGAATTTAAGATATTATATTCATAAGATATTTATGGAAAATATGCCCATAGGGATAGAGCAATCCCTTGTACCGGGAATACAATTTGGCACTAAGGCAGCCTCATGATCTCCAGGGATTGTGGCAACACAGCCAAGGTGGTGGACCCACCTTTCAATGAACCCCAAATAAGGTGGAAGGTGTAATGGCTCCAATATAGCCACATCGACTATCTTAATTTTTATTAGCTTGGGCCCTACGTTTAGATAGTCGGCCCTTGAGTGTTAGGGTTAGGGTTAATGATTGATTTAATCTATAAATAAGAAAAGTTAGGTGATGGTTGAGATCATCTTTCATATTTGAATCTTAGTCGCATATGCTGCACATATGAGACTTTGACCTCTCCAGGTGGCTATGAGGCTTAGCCCTTTCTAAGTGGCTAAGGATTTGCACTGATTTGAATCTAGAATTTGATTATTGCATATTTGATTTTTTGGTAATTGGATCTGAATTATTATTATTTGGGTAAATGTTATTAGGACATTATTGGATTGCTATTGCTATTGCTATAATTCTCTAAGTTGTTTCGTAACAAGTGGTATCAAAGATTCGATCTCGGCTCCCTATAGGGTGCAAATTTTCTGCAAAAGGGTGCGCAAACTATTCTAGAACCTCTGCCAAACATTATTGCTACTTGTTTCCTGGTAATTTTTTTCTGTCCATCTTCAACTGCAATTATCTTCTAAAATATTGCGAGTTTGTTGTTGTTACTTCCTTTTCCCAAACCCGAAATTAAAAAAAAAAAGAGGGGTATTGAGTGTCGCCAGACCCTTGTGAGAAACCTATACCATTGCAATCGTCTCTTCAAGATGGTCAAAACAAGGGGTATCTCCAACAACACTTTTTCGGAAAGCGAGTATCCCAAGACCCTTGTAGAAGACCTACCTCTCCATGATTCTCTCTTCAAGCTGATCAAAGTAAGCGGTATTTTTCCAGTGTTCCACGGGGACGCACCCCCCACCCCTAGGAACATGTCCACGTCCCCCTCCCCCTCCCCCTTTCATCCCTAGTACCGAGGGACATCAAAGGGGACGTTTTCCCGCCATCCCCCTATTGGGAGGGGTAGGCAGGGCGTCCTTGGGACGTTGCCAAGTCGCCAAGCCGTGGGGGACGGCCAACTGTCCCCCACGGTTGGGCGTCCACATAAAATTTTAAAAAAAAAAAAAACTTGGCTTTTTTTTTTTTTTTTAAATTAAAACATGAGGGGGTGGGACCCACGAAAGTCTCCACCCCCAAACCCTAAAAAAAGTCTATAACACACTCATTACAAGCATTTGAAAAAACACACTACCCACCAAAAAAACACAGCAGTGAAGAGAACAGCAGGAGAGCAGCAAGGAGGAGAAAAGAAGTCACAAAACAGAGATCAGCAAGAGAAAGGAGCAAATCAACATCCAAGTTTGTTTTCCTATTTTCATTACCTCATCCAAGTTTGTTTTCCTATTTTTCTTTCAAGTTTCAACATGAGCAACAGTGAAGGATATGAATCAGACCCATGTGACATTCAAATGGAGGGGGAAAATCAAAATATTGATAAGGATTCTTCCTCTCATATCCAACCTTCTCAAACTTCCAAAGAGGGCAGCACTACTTCTAGTTTTGATTGTCCATCATCAATGTTAAAAGAACATGCCAAGGGTCCATTTAATCTTAAAAAACCTCTTCTGCAATTTGTAACCAACCGTGACCATGGGAAAAAACTTTTTTGGGGCTCAAGAACATGGTTGTGCCATTTTTGTCAAACTGAGTTTAAGGGCAGTTATACTAGGGTTGAATCTCTCGACGGTGGGTGTGTGTTTGGTGAAGAGGGTCGGTTTCTTCTTTTGAAAAGGAGGGGGGGGGTGTTTCAAAAATGAACTGGATTCATCTTACTGAAAAACCAGGAACAGGGGTTAGGGCTTGCAAAAAAATGAACCTGCTACAAGTGGTTGAAGCCAATAGGCTTGTGCAAGAGGCCAAACTTAGAGGTTTAGGCATGTCTTTCCCTAAACCTGGCCAAACATCTAGAAGTGACCATGGAGCCTCCTCAAGACAAGAAACCCAAACCTCTAGTATGCCACCGCTACCCTGAAGGAAAAGAGGAACTATAAATGACATGCTTAACGTGCAAGCAAGAGAGGAAGCAGATGATGCTATAGCACAATTATTTTTTGCACATGGGTTTCCTTTCCATATTGCACGTTCCCCTTATTTCAAGGAAGCATTAAGAAAAGCATCTAAGGCAAGGCCTTCATATGCAGTGCTTGGAGAGCATAAGCTTCGTACCTCTCTCTTGGAGAAACAATATTCCAAATGCAGTTTGGTTATGGAGCAAATGAGGGACACATGGTTAAGGAGTGGATGTTCTATCATCATGCATGAGTGGACTAACATTCGTCAGTGTCCACTCATCAGTATTATTGTCACATGTTCAGCAGGTCCCTATTTTCTTCGAGCCATTGATTTCTCGAAAAAAGGAAAGGATATTGAGTACTAGTGCCTTCTGTTGGAGGCTATTGAGGAGGTTAGACCCTCCAATGTTGTATAGGTAATCAATTTCCGTTTTCTTATGAAATTCTATATGATTGTGTAAATGAGACTATTTTTGTTGTGTAAATTATTCTAAATATTTTTGTTGTACACTACAGGTAATTACAGATGCAGCCCAAAGTTGCAAGCTTACTACAATGGTAAGGGCTTTGGCCTCTCTTTGAGAGGTCCAAGGTTCAAACCCCACTCGGTATGAGGGGACAAGGACCCCTCATAAAAACCTGTGTAAACTTATGAATCAAATGGCATTAGCTCAACCGGTTAGATTCCTCAACATTAAAAAGAGGAGACCCAGGTTCAAATCTTGCCAAGCGATACACGGATAATATCCAAGCTTTGTTGTAATACCATTATGTGGTGATGATGTAATACGGGTGGGGCCCGTTCCAATCCCATATAACCAATTAAAAAAAATTACAGATGTAGCCCTTGTTTGCCAGCGTGCGGGGCAAATGATAGAGCACTCATATAGACATATTTTTTGGACCCCGTGTTGTGTTCATGCATTGAAGGACATTGGGAGGATAGATTGGGTGAGGGCTATGGTTGCAAAAGCCAAAGACTTGCAAATGTTCATTTGCAACCATCACACTTCCTTGGCCCTCTTTCGATCCTTCTCAAAGGAGTTCATCAAACCAACACATACTAGATACGCCACCTACTTCATTTTATTGGAGAGGATGTTCGAGGTGCGGGATGCTTTACAGTCCATGGTAGTATGCACAGAGTGGAAGAGGTGGCCGGAATCAAAGACGGGTGGAAAGAAAATCAAAGACAAAGTATTGGATGAGAGTTGGTGGACTCAAGCCAGGTAAGAAATGTTGAAGTTAAGATTTGGTTTATGTTTTTTTTTTGTTTACTGATTTATCATTTATGATTTTATGATTTTTCATTTTTATCTCATAACTGTTTTAGTTTTACTTTTGTAGTTTCAAATTGGATTGCTCATATAGTCTTTCATTGCCCCAACTGTGTAGTCATCAGATATGCTTGATACAGATGCTCCTAGTCTAGGAGAAATCTATGAGACTTTTGGCAGCATGCTAGTGGAGATAAAAAGAATCATTTGTGCTAGAGATCCAGCATTATATGAGACCCACATTAGACCTATATACGGAAGAGGTGGGATAGGATGAACACCCTTCTTCATATGGCAGCATATGTGGTAAACCCAAAGTGGTATGAGCCTAGGCCTAGGAGAGTGCCTCCCTATGATGATACAAAGGTGAGACAAGCGTTTTTGAATGCCCTTAAAAAGATGTGAGGGAGGAGGGCTCAAAACTTAATGATGAGTGGCTCAAAACCAGGGTTTTTCATAGTGGCGAATTTCGCAATTTAGCGCGAATATTCGAATTTCCAAAATGTTAATTTTGCGAATTTTGGGACCATAAAGGTCGGCCCGTTCGCCCGAAAATTTTGGGATCCAATTTTTTTAAGGGTAAATTCGCCCCATTGTCATAAGGTTTCCCGCCTAATTTTCGCCCTAAATTTATTAAAAATAAAAATTATCCCACCTAATTCGCCCCTTGTACCCCATTATATATAGTTAACCATAACAACAACTCTCATACTATCAGTCGCCATCTGCCAGTCGTCTTCTGCCAGTCGCCACGTGGCGACTGGCAGAAGGCGACTGGCAGATGGCGACTGGCATATGGCGAGTGGCAGATGGTTACTGACAATCATTTTACAATTTTAGGCATCAAAATATATCCAAACATAGGCATATTTGTACTCGTTGGAAAGATCTTTTCAAGCCAGATCTAATGGTGGTATTTTTATTAAGTTTGAAGATGATTTAATAGGTTGAACATGGTCCCAAAGATGGTGATAAGGAGGTAATGTCATTTAAGGTAGATTTTGACCTACTAAATCATCTCAAAACTTCATAAAAATACCACCATTAGATCGGGCTCGAAAAGAGCTTTCCAATGAGTACAAATATACCTATATTTGAATATATTTTGATGCCTAAAATTGTAAAATGATTATCAATCGCCATCTGCCAGTCGCCTTTTGTCAATTGGCATGTGGCGACTGGCAGAAGGCGAGTGGCATATGGTGAGTGGCACATGGCGAGTGACACATGGCAAGTGGCACAAGGCGAGTGGCATATGACGAGTGGAAGATGGCGAGTGGCAGATGGTGACTGACAATCATTTTACAGTTTTAGGCATCAAAATATATCTAAACATAGGCATATTTGTACTCGTTGGAAAGCTCTTTTCAGGGCCGATATAATGGTGGTAGTTTTATGAATTTTGAAGATGATTTAATAGGTCAAACATGGTCCCAAAGATGTTTATAATTTATGTGCAAAATTTTTTAAAATTCGCCATATTTTGATAATGTTTTTGCAAAATTTTGAAAAATTCGCCCCACAGTTTATACATGATTCACCTTGATTCGCCCCAAATTTATAAATACTTTTTTGGTACTACCTCTTATGCATAACCCTGCTCAAAACTTAGATATGAGGGGCCCTTGCTTCAGCCAACCAAAGTGTAGAGAGGATATGGCTACCATTGCCCAATCAAATCCCATTGGATGGTAACAGCTATATGGGGATGATACACCTAACTTGCGACATTTTGCAATTAAGCTTCTTTCCCAGGTTGCTAGTTCCTCTATTGTTGAGAGGAATTGGTCCACAATGATACAGCTTTATCCACAGTGTGAGGAGGAACAGGCTTACCTCTTGCAGAGCAGAGAAGCTAGTTGCAGTGCATAGCTCTCTTCGCCTTCATGAGAGAGTTATAGGCAATCTCTAGATACATGATGGAATGTTGATCCAGAGGATGCGAGACAAATTGATGAGGATGAGGATGAGGATCAGGAGGGGTTGGTTGGAGTTCCATTGGAGGCTCTTCACTTGGTGATGAGGGCAGCTCATCAGATATAGATACTGATAGCCTAGCAAAAGGCACACTATCGCATGAAAATTTCTAAAAATTTTAAAATATTATACTTGTCCCCTAGTCGCCCCCCAACCATTTCCCAAAATCAGCTTGCCATTCCCCACCATCCCCGAAACCCGTTTTCCCGTCCTATCCCCCCGTCCCCGATACTTCTGTAACCTTGTATTTTTCACAACACTTTTTTTAGTAGCATTCCAAGTATTTTTTGGGTTTTTCAATTACCCCTAGTGTATGAATGAACCTGCTACCACTACTAGTTGGGCACGAGACACAAATCAATTGCAGCATACTGTTCCTTCAAAGGATGTGTGTATGAGCAGAAAGAAGCGCCAACCCAGAAATCCTAATAAGCATCACAACACTTCCCCAAATATCAATAGTTTGACCGTCTTCTTTCTTCCTTAAACGCCATGGATTCACCTCCCAACACCTCAGGTTCTTCCTCTCCTCCCAATAACCCTTCCCTGGTCACCCCTCTCGCTACCCCTCCAATTGGTAATCCTATTCCCAGTACTATTGACCCTAATCTACGTGCATATCCTTTGAATCAAGAACAAACGATTACTTTCATTGTCAAGTCTTTGGACAATAAAGACCAGACAATTACTTCCATTGCCAAGTCCTAGGATAGAATCCAAAGAAGCCTATAAATATCCGCTACTATGCCTCTTGTCCAAGAGTCACAACAAACCGTAGGCCAACAACCCTCGATCATTCATCAGGCACCAAATACTAGTATTCTCCCACAACTGCCACCTAGTCATAGTCCTCCAAATTCCTATGGAAGTCACTCAACTCCTTATGCCACCCAAGGTTCTCCTCCAATTATGGGTGCTTACAACCTAGGCTTTGCTTTTGATTTGGACTCCACGGTAGGAGGTGCTTCTAATTTCCTTAATTAGACTCCCTAGTGTATGAATGAACTTGCTACCACTACTAGTTGGGCATGAGTCAACGGTCGATTGCAGCATATTGTTCATTCAGAGGATGTGTATGAGCAAAAAGAAGCGCCAACCCAGAAATCCTAATAAGCGTCGCAACACTTCCCCAAATATCAATAGTTTTGACTTTCTGCTTTCTTCCTTAAACACCATGGATTCACTTCCTCCCGACACCTCGGATTATTTCTCTCCTCCCAATAACCCTTCCTCGCTCACTCCTCCCGCTCTGCCTCCAATTGGTAATCCTCTTCCCAGTACTACCCTAATGTACGTGCATATCTTTTGAATCAAGAATAAACGATTACTTTTGTTGTCAAATCCTTGGATAATAAAGACCACACAATCACTTCCATTGCCAAGTCCTTCGATAACATCCAAATAATCCTACAATTATCTGCTACTACTCCTCTTGTCCAAGAGTCACAACAAACCGCGGGGCAACAACCTTCAATCATTCATCAAGCACCAAATACTAGTGTTCTTCCACAACTGCCTCTTGGTCATAGTCCTCTAAATTTTTATGGAAGTCACTCAACTCCTTATGCCACCCAAGATTCTCCTCCATATATGGGTGCTTACAACCTAGGCTTTGTTTCTAATTTGAACTCCACAGCAAGAGGTACTTCTAATTTCCTTAACTAGCCTCATGAAATTCTTGTTCCTCACATCGATATGCCCACCTTTGAAGTCGATCCACAAGGGTGGCTAGCCAATATGGATAGCCTTATCCGCCTACACCATGTTCCTGAAGTAGGTCATGTTGTATTAGCAACTTCCAAGTTGGGAACCCGAGTTCATCAATGGTTGTTGTGGCAACTTCGCCAACAAGGGGGTTCTCTTTTGTGGCCTTACTTCAAAGAACGATTTCTTGAAGATTTGACAAAAGATCTTCCACATCGTATATGGTCCGACTTATGCAAACAAAGCAAATAGGAACAATGGAGTATTGCTCCGAGTTCACCAGTCTTCTCACCTACACCCACCAATTGAATCCAATGGTGGTGGTCTCAACCTTTCACCATGGCCTTAAGGATAAAATTCGATGGGAAGTCGACATGCTCAATTCCTATACTCTCAGCGATGCTCACCATATAGCTTTGTTACCAGAATAGAAGCTCCAAGATTCCAATCCCCAACACAGACATGACTTCAACTCTCATCATCCTTATCGTAATAATGAACATTCCCAAGGATTTTTCTATTTCAAATGTTGTTCTCACCGTCCACGAGATCAAGCCTATGAAGAATGTCGTAACTTTCAAGTGGAAGGTAAAGACACAATAGTATATGAAGATAAAGATTCATTATAATAGGAGCAACCAATAGAAGTAGATGAGGCAAAACATGAGGATGATACCATGGCTCTCTCTACTCATGTGCTTATGGGGCTCCAAGCTCACCATACTATCAAGGGACAAAGATTTATTAAACAAAAGCATGTGAATGTGTTGATTAATTCAAGTAGCACACATAACTTTATCAAAAGTAAGACCGCGAGTCTTAATTGCAAACAGGAGTACCACTCAGTGTGGGTCGAATAGCTAAAATTAACATCCAAATGGGGGAATATACTTGGTCAAGCAATCTCTTGCCATGAACCTAGCTAGTTTAAATGTCATATTGGGAGCACAATGGCTATCTCAGCTTGGTAATGTTGCTATTAATCTACAATAATTATATGTCAAATGCACGAAGTAGGGAAGAGTCATTTGTTTCCAAGGAATCCAACCCCTTCCCTCTAAGGTGATTAGTTCAACTTCACATAGCATGGAAAAGATATTGAAGAAAGGGGGTTGTGGATTCTTTGCCCAAGTCAATTCTATGGAGGTTCGGTCTTCAAAGCCACTTCTTCTAGCTCTTCCTTCAGATTTATAGAATATTGTGGATCGCTATGAGGTCTTTAGTGAGCCCACGGGTCTTCCTCCTAAGCGCACACATGATCATGCCATCCATCTTGTTCCAAGAAGTCAACCTCCTAATGTGCATCCTTACCGTTATTCCCAACCCCAAAAGTCTAAAATTGACAATCTGGTTTAGAAAATGTTGGATCAAGGAATCATCCGTCCAGGCATTAGTCCATACTCCGCTCTGATTGTGATCGTACAACACAAGGATAATTCTTGGCAAATGTGTCCTGATTTTCGTCCTCTCAACAAGATCACTATCAAAAATTAATTTCCTATCCCTGTTATGGATGATTTGTTGGATGAATTGCATGGTGCTAGATACTTTACAAAAGTAGACTTGCATTCTAGATTTCATCAAATTAGGATTAGAGAAGAGGATATCCCTAAGACTGCTTTCCATGCACATGAGGGTCATTATGAGTTCCTAATCATGCCTTTTGGTCTCATTAATGCTCCTTCCACTTTCCAAAGTCTCATGAACTTTGTCTTTCATCCTTTTCTTCACAATTTATCCTTAGTTTTCTTTGATGATATTGTAATTTATAGCAAGTCCTCGGAAGATCACCGAGTCCATTTTGACAAAGTTCTTCACCTATTATAGAGGGAAAAACTTTTTGTCAAAAGATCCAAAAGTTCCTTTGGGGTCCAAGAGGTCGAACACTTGGGACATATAGTAACTCAGGAAGGAGTCAAAGTAGATCCTAACAAGATCAAAGCTATGAAAGATTGGCCCTTGCCCAAATTCCTTAAATAGCTCCATGGATTTTTAGGACTCAAGCTACTACAAAAAATTTGTCCGCAGCTATGGCAAGATTGTCACACTCCTCTCACTGCTCTACCTAAAAAGGATGCCTTTGTTTGGTCTGAATCCGCTTACCAAGCCTTCCAAGCCCTCAAAGAAGCTATGTGTACCACTCCTGTTTTGGCCACTCCTGACTTTAGCAAACCTTTTGTCATTGTGTGTGATGCTTCCAACACAGGTATTGTAGTTGTTTTGATGCAAGCTGGACACCCATTACCCTTTGAAAGTAAGCAACATTTGGGCAAGAATCTGGGACAGTCCACTTATGAGAAGGAAATGTTAGTTGTTCTCCATCCCAAGAGAAATGGAGGCCTCATTTGTTAGGGCATTATTTCATCATCAAGACCGACCATAGCAACGTTAAACATTTCTTTGAGCAGCGTCTCTCATGACCTCAATAGAATAAATGGATGACCAAGCTCTTGGGTAATGATTTTGTCATTGAATACAAGAAAGGAAAGGAGAATGTGGTGGCTAGTGCCTTGTCCCGCAAATATGAGGATGTTGTTGCTTTTAATGCCATCTCTAGTCCTCTTCCACAATAGCTTTCTCAACTTTGGGAAGATTGGCTTTCTGATCCGAAGATTGCACAAATCATTAAGGAAGGCGGGCTCATCATTGCATTCTTGTTTCTCCTATTCTAATGTAGTGCTTCGCCCAAAAGATTGCATTTATCTTCCTCAGTCTTTGGCTATTAAGTCAAATGTTCTCCAAGAATTGCATGCATCTCCTTTGGCTAGACATTTAGGATTCTTGAAAACATACCAATGGGTGAAGCAATCTTTTTCTTGGAAAGGATTAAAAGCATATGTCAAGACGTTTGTGGCCAAATATGAGGTGTGTCAACATAACAAAGGGGAAACATTTAAATCTCCTAGATTGTTGCAACCCTTGCCTATCCTTGACCACCAATGGGAGCATATATCTATGGATTTCATTGAGGGCCTTCCCAAATCTGAGGGCAAAACGGTGATCTTTGTGATCTATGGATTTCATTGAGGGCCTTTCCACCTATGCTCATTTTTGTGCATCACAACATCCCTATTCAGCAAGGTGAACAGGGTATTTCTTGATTATGATTTTAAATTACATGGTATGCCTAAAACCATTATGACCATGACCCTGTCTTCACTGGTAACTTTTGGAGAGAATTGTTTCATCTTAGTGGTACTAAGTTGAGTTTGTCCTCTTCTTATCACCCTCAATCAAATGGCCAAACAAAGAATGTGCTTTAGCTTCTTAAAGATAATTTGACCCAAGCCTAGAACCGCATGAAACAACAGTAGGATTCACACCATTCTAAACAACAATTTACCACAGGAGATATGGTCCCTGCAACCCTACAAGCAATTGTCCTTGAGGACCAATTCTAGTCAAAAGTTGGCTCTTCGATTTTATGGGCCCTATGAGCTGGCTTGTCACATCAATAAAGTGGTACATCAATTGGACCTTCCACCATTTTCCTGCATCCATCCTATCTTTTCATATATCTTGTCTCAAACAGGTTATTGGCTAAAAGGTGTAGTCCCAGACGAAGCTTCTAGTACTTGATGACAAAGGTCGAATCACTCTCCAACTTTAAGCAGTGTTGTGGTCCAAAGTTCGTTATTTTCAGTCTCGACAAATTTAAGAGTTCCTCACCAAGTGGCAAAACCTTCCAAAAGAAGATGCAAGCCTGAAAGCATTTTCTAGTCTTTTCTAGCTTTAAGGACAAATCTTTTAAGGGGGGGAGCCATGTAATGGTTCCAATATAGCCACATCGGCAATCTTTATTTTTATTAGCTTGGGCACAAGGTTTAGATAGTCAGCCCTTGAGCATTAGGATTAGAGTTAGTGATTGATTTAATCCATAAATAGGAAGAGTTAGGTGGTAGTTGAGATCATCTTTCATATTTGAATCTTAGTTGCGTTTGTCACTCATATGAGACTTCACCCTCTTCAAGTGGCTATGAGACTTCACCCTCTCTAAGTGGCTAAGGATTTGCATTGATTTTGAATCTGAAATTTGATTATTGCATATTTGATTTTTTAGAAATTGGATCTGAATTATTATTATCATTTGGGTAATGTTATTTGCACATTATTGGATTACTACTGCTATTGCTATAATTCTTGAAGTTGTTTCGTAACAGAAGGGAACTAGCACATGGGGAGTGCAAATGTAAGGTTTTTCACAGGTTCTGATCCCTGGAATCCCAATAGCTTAATGGTTGGATGTTGGTGAGGCCCATAGCCCCTTGTTTTAACACAAGGAAAGTTCTATTTTTGGAGCTTGTTGTGGAAGCTAATGAAATTATAACAAGAATCATATATACAATTTTCCTTGTCATGACTCAAGAGACTAAGGTGATTACCGAAGGGTTAGGTTAGACACTTTTTCCAACTGCTGAAACTTGGTACCAGTTTAAAGAATTATGAGAAAACGATGCTAATTTTTTATGGTCAACAATTCTGTTTATAAGAGTTCTGTTTATAAGAGGAGATGGTAACCAATCCAAGGAGGGGGAAATTAGACTAGTTTGTTGTGAATGCAATGAATAGGTTAATTCCGTAACTCCTATTTTCACTACCTTTGCATGGTAACAACTTGGAGGTTTTGTCCTCCTTTCCTACCATTTTCACCAACACAGTCACCATTGACATTAACAATTACCCCAAAGTTGGGTCTTGAACTTTTAAAATAACACATAGCCTGATTCTGCCCAAACTGATTGTGTTTCTCACCGTCCTAATAGTTATCATCAAAAATATGAGTCCACTTCAAGAGCAGTCATCCAAGTTCAAAAGGTTGAACAGTTCTTGTGAAAATTCATGGAAAAGACCTTAGTTTGCAGATTAATAAGCCTCTAGACTTCTGCCAAAACTTCATAAGAATAAATCCTATCTAACTGAAAATTAGAATGCAGAAATGAAATAATGTTAGGTGCTTGTGGATACTGCAAGGGGCTCCTTACTAAACCAGTAAACAAAGAAGCTTCCACAATAGAACCTACTTCTTGTATGAATCAAGATTCTTGTATGAAGCAGTAGATTTGGATGGGCTACAGGCAGAATTTCTGAAGCATGGCATTGACCCTCTTGTTGGGCCCCTCACTGATCTCTTTAATCTATCTGTCTGCTCTGGTTTTCCTGACTCCTGGACTCAGCATATCATTCACCCCATCCATAAGGCAGGTGATCCCCATGAACCCAATAATTACAGGACTATCATAATTGGACATATCTTTGCCAAGCTTTATGCCACAGCATTGGATGTGCTTCTCTCCCGAAGGTTGGAGGAGGAAGGTCACAGGGCTATTGGCCAAGCTGGTTTTCGACAAGATCACCAGACCACATATCACATCCTAGTCCTCAAAGCTATTATTGAGGAGGCGTGTTCCAAGTCCTCGAAGGTTTATTGTTGCTTTGTAGACTTCAGGAAAGCTTTCGACACGGTGCCTCGGCATTTACTTCTTGAGAGACTTCGGTCAGTTGGCATCTTTAGGCAGCTTTTGACAGCGGTTTCACGGTTATATGAGACTGTGAAGGGTCGGTTTCGCTCCTCTCAAGGGCTTTCAGCCAGTATTCTTAGCACCACAGGAGAGAAACAAGATTGCCCCCTTTCCTCGACACTTTTTGGGATCTTCATCGACGAGCTTGAGATTTTTATTAGGGAGAACACTCACGCAAAGGATGGTTGCCTTCTCCACTATGTGCTGATTTCTATTCTCCTCTTTGCTGATGACGTTGTTCTTTTAGCCTCATCCCCTGAGGGGCTTCAATGTCATCTGGATGCACTTGCCGCTTTTTGTGACTCGAGACAGTTGACGGTGAATCTTTCTAAGACCAAGGTTATGGTGTTCAATACTACCAAAGAGGCTCTATCCCATCTCCACTTCTTTTTTCAAGGTCGGGAGGTTGAGATCGCCACCTCATATGTGTACTTGGGGGTTCTCTTCATTGGTCCCACTTTTGGTATGAAGCCCGTCGCCCAGGCTCGGGTGTGTAAGGGGTATGCAACTCTGTCTTTGCTCGAGAGGAATTGCTTCAAAGCACATTTTCAGGACATCTCTGTGAAGATGAGGATCTTTGACGCCTTGGTCAAGCCAACTATTACTTATGGGTCAGTGGTTTGGGGTCCTAGTCTTGGCCCGATTGAGTGGTCACGGGTTGAACGAGTACAGACACTCTTTCTTCGATGATTCATTCATTGCAAGGGCACAATCCCCCACTCTATTATTCTGGCAGAGTTTGGGGCCTCTCCTCTCCAACTTGAGATTATCTTCTTGATTATTGGTTATCTTCATAGGATTCATACTTTAGGAGATACTCCTGCGGGTTGCAAGCGGTACCCTTACCTCACCCTTTTCTCCTCGATGGAACTCTCTCCGAGTTCTCGAGGAGGCCGGAGGAGCTGGTATTTTCAGGTCTCTGTCCTCTTGGCCAGCATTCAAATACGGATAGACAAGCTCCCCCTTTATTCCTTGAGTGTTCTCCCCCCCCTCTCGGCATAGTAAGGAGAAGATGCTCCACGAGATCCGGAAGGATGTTAGTCTCCAATACACTAGATGCACATGGATCTCTCTTGTTGCCCCTCTTTCCCCCAAGTTGTCTTTCTACCATGAGCACTTCTTGCAGATTCAAGAGGGCAGAATAGTTCCTCCACAATACCTTTAGCAGCACACAATGCATAGTCTTTGGATCCCGATTGGGCAACTCAAGGTGTGTTCTCACCAACTCCGGATTGAGTCAAATCACCATCTTCCGATGAAGGAGCGGGTTTGCTTGTTTTGCTCCTTGGGTGAAGCTGAAACCCTGCATCACTTTATTTTTTGTTGTCCCATTTATTACGAGATCCGAGGCAGATTCCATTGCCTTTTCAGGGACAACTCTCGATTTGTTTCTACCTTCTTCAAATACCCGGACCAGCGGTGTCTCGCACTCTTTCTTAGGGAGATAACTCAGTTTCATCGACATAAAAGCTCTCCTCCAGATGGATCTCACCCCCCTCAACATTGGCTCATCACAACTTACTTCACCAGCTCCGACGAACCAGGTGACACCAGTCGGAAACGCTCCGCTTCATCCAGTTCGGACGGCAGCAAGGTCACTAGGCAGCGCACCCACAACTTGTTAGGGTCCCGAACTAGTGATGGACAGAGACATATCATGGACTTCTTCAACTCGAATACTTCGGCCTCGACTGTTAGGAGAGATTAGTTTCTGGGGGTTCTTGGAGCTTGCCCTTCCTGGGCTGCTCCCTCCCCCCTCCCTCTCTCTCTCCGTTCTTCTTGGCGTGCACTCCGCTCTTCTGGACTGCAACCCTCCCCCCTCTTCTCTCCCTTCTCTTTTCCCCTTCTCTTTGGCCCGATTGTCGGGTTACGTCTTGTATTTAACTTAGTTTCTTTTCTTTGTTGGGATTTTTAGCCTGCTAGTTGGCAGTCATTATTGTCCTTCTTATAGTCCCTTGGGTCTTTTTTGGCCCACCATGGACATTAATAATATTTCATTTCATGAAGTGACATACAAGTCTCCTGACAACTCAATGGTGACATTCTAGTGGTTGTCGCAGTATAGATTACTATTTAAATTTCTTTCAGAAATTCAGAATGTGCTATCATTGATATACAAGGGAACACTCATAGTGAATATACCTCTGATCCTGACCTCACTTTGGAACACAGTGAATCCAGATAATGCTAAAAAAAATGGTGACAATATCTCTCCCCCTCCTAATGTCTACTTCATCCTCAGAGAAGGATTGTCCTCATCTGGAAGACGGAATAGCTTCACCTTGACATAATTTACCCATTTCTTCACTTGGGACCCAACGTACTCTTCAAGCTACTACTTTACATTATCATCTATCTCGGCTACTCTACAAGGGCCCATCTAATTAGAAAACAGTTTTGCAATACCTAGTTGCACATCAACAATAGGCCCAAATCATATACCTGGAATTGGGATGGACCACTTGATCTTTTTGTCAAGATATTGTTTTCGTTCCTCCCTTATGGTAATATGGTCCTCCAGCATTGGTCGCATCTCCCCTAGTTGATGAAGTTATATGATCCTGTCCTTAATAGATTCCACTTCATCCCTTCTATTATTCATCATAATTTTTAGAACTGGCACATCATGTTCGAAGTGAACTGAAAAGGAGAATATCCTATTGATGTTCCACTATGGCCTTATATGCCCATAGTGTGGTATGGATCCTCTTATCCCAAATGTGTACTTATGTTATTGCATCCTTGGCAAAGATCTGGCACAACACGTGGTTAGTTCATTCTAGCTATCGAATGGTGCTAGGTTGGTAAGCAGTTGCCTTCCTATGCTTGATAGCAAGCCTATTGTTTAGGGTTTACACTACTTCATAAATCGATCTAATACTAACTCCAATGGACATCCAAACTTGGTAACAATTTACTCGTAGAACCACGCTACCTCTTCCTTTGTTTCTTTTTTTTTGAAGACCTAACCTTAGTTCATTTCACCAATTAATCTGTAGCGACCATAATATACCTATTTCCTCTTGGTGTAGGAGGGAGATGTCCAACAATGTCAATTACCCACTTCTCAACAGTTCCTACAAAAAGAATGGGACATAATAGTGCTAGTGTAGCCTTTCAATTACCATGCAACTAACAAATGTCACGCATCACAGTAGTTGATGCAATCTTTAAAGCAAGTAGACCAGTAGTATCTTACATCTAGAATCCTATCGATCATGAGTTGTCCTGAGAAGTGTCCTTCACATGTGCCATTATGAAATTTTTCAACTAATTCCTTTCATTTTTCCTGTCCAACTACTTGTTAGCATTTACCATGTGCTCTAGTCAATATAGCATACTTCATATAATAGATTCAGAATGGCTAGCTTGACTGATCTTCTGTATTTTTGTCATCACACCTTCAAAAAAATTGAATTAAATTAAGCAGTTTCAAATGTTTACATATTCATTTCAAATGGTTTTCTAGAGAGCAGTGTTGCATCAAGGAATTCATCATCTTCACATTCAGAACCCACAATCACAGGTTTGAGAAAGGATATTAACATTGACATTCTTCTTCCCAACCAATCAACAATATCAAATTCATATTCTTGCAATGGTAATATCCATATCTGCATCTTGTCAAATGGATTTGGCTTCTTCACAATATACTCAACGAATTTACACTTTGAAATCTTAAAAATTTGAGATGAACAGGTTGTTCTTCTTGCTGAGCAGGAACGTCTCAAAGAAGCATCAACTGCACAAAGCCAAAAATTAGCTGACCAACAATCTTGGGTTCAAGTTGTAGCCGGAAAGAAGAACCCCCCTCCCATAGTTGAGTTGGCTGTCCAAGCTAAATTTGAAGAAGAAAGAATCCGTAATGCGAAAGCACTCAATCTTAGGGTTCGTGGGGTGCCCAAACCTATTGATCCGCTTCAAGTTGGAAATGCCTTCATTCACAACACTCTTGAGTTAACAGATGTTACTCTCGAGAGAGCATGGTTCTCTCCTGACTCCACATTGGTCATACGCTTCAAAAATGAGGAAGAGCTTATGAAGGCATTGAGGGCCAAACGGAAATTATTTACTCTTCGGGACAAGATCTACCTTGATGAGGACCTTACGCGACTCCAAGTTGAAGAATTGAAGAAAGCTAGGGAACAAGTAGCCACAGCCAGGAAAGCTAACAAATGAGCAGTTATTCATAATTTGCGTGCAGTGATTAGGGACTCTCCCCCACCTGGGTGGTCCAAACCCTTGCCTAGCAAATGACTCCATCGGCACGGAAGGGGGGTGGTAGATAAGCTAGCTATAGCTTGCTGGAACTGCAATGGTATGATGTAGTCTGCCCCAAGGTCCCTTCTTGATGTGATTGGTAGACATGACATCATTCTTATCTGTGAGACACATGAGAGTCCCGAGCAGGCCCTTCCAGTTATCTCTGGTTACTTTTGGTGGTCCAGTTGTCGGCAACTCACAAGACGCTCTGGAGGGGTTAGAGGATCAGGAGGGGTTGCTGCTCTTATCAAGGATAAGCTCCAGGGTTCGGTTTCCTTGATTTCGACCATAGTTGAGAAAATCTGCAAAAAATCCCGATTTTGCCGATTTTTTCCCGATTCACAGGCTAGCCGATTTTCTCCTAATCTTGCCGATTTTCTCCTGAAAAATTCTGATATGCATGAAAAAACCTTTTTTCAATGAAAATGTGTACTTAAAGCTTGAGCCTTGTATGATGTCTTGACTTGAATTGTTTTTATTGCAATATCTGATTTGCATAATGTTAATTCATTGTAATATGCATGAAAAAAAAAATCAAAAAGAAAATTCGTTTTCTTCAGTTTTTTTTTTGCCAATGTTTTGCCGATTTTTGAAAAACTCCCGTCTTATTGCCCAGTCGATTGACTCCCGATACCGATTTTCTCAACTATGGTTTCGACTGACCCCCACTCCAGGTTTTTATGGATTAAAATCCATCGTCACCCACCTCTTTGGGATATCTACATTGCCACCTGTTACTTTCCCCCCACTACGTCCAATTTTGTTATTCACACGGACGGGGACCCTTTCCGGGGATCTCTATGAGGACATTACTAGATACTCGGCTTCAGGGGAGATACTTCTGTTGGGAGATTTTAATGCTCGGACCGGACCTATGCAGGTTTCTCTTCATGACCTCACAATCGATGAGATGCAGACTCGGGAATTGGATCTTGAGGCACATAGGTGACTGCTTATGGTAAGCATCTTATTGAGTTGGGTGAATCCAACAAGCTAGTTCTTCTCAATGGTATATCTTGTTTTCCAAATTCTAGTGGGTTTACTTGCTTTCCTCATAGTGGTGGAGCCAGTGTTGTCGACTATGCTATTTCCTCTACCACCCTCATTTCATTCATTTCCCGATTCAACGTCTCTGATCACCCTCCTCCCCTTACCGATCATTCAGTTCTTTCTCTTACGTTATCCACTGTTTCCCTTCCTGTTACTCCTCCCCCTCCTCCCTCCCCTTCAGTCCCTCGAGTCACTATAGACTTTGACTATTATTATTCCTTTACCTACATGGACCGGTTGCATCATGTTCTCCCCAAGGTGTCTTCTCTTTCCGATGTTTCCGATCGTTCTGCTTGCTTGGTCCAAACTATTTGGAATGCTGCTTTGGAATCATACCCCCACACTATTCGTCCTCCCCCTCATCCTCGTCCCCCTGGTTATTGCCCCATGAACATCTGGTATGATGAGGAATGTAAGTCTGCCCACCGAAGGTTGAAATATGCCATTCGAAATCCTTCCCAGCCCCATGCCATTTCTCCCAAAGACTATAGGATAATTCTTCGAAAGAAGAAGCGTCTCTTCCTCTCTCGGCATCGACTTGATCTTATCCACTCCCTTCAGCAATCTCCTAAATCCTTCTAGCGCCTTATCCTCCCCCGTGATCGGATTACTCATGGGATCAATCTTTCCTCTTGGACCATCCATGCCTCTTCCCTTTATACCATCCCAAATCAGCCTCGTATTTTTGTTCCCTCCCCCCTCTCTTCGTGCCACCTCTTTTCTACTGGTCTTGTCAAGCAGGCTATCTGGAAACTTTGTACAAGCAAAAGCAACAGATTTGGATGGGTTACAGGCGGAATTTTTGAAGCATGGTATCGACCCTCTTGTTGGGCCCCTTGCTGATCTCTTTAATCTTGTTGTCTGTTCTGGGTTTCCTGAGTCCTAGACTCAGCATATAATTCACCCCATTCATAAGGCGGGTGATCCCCATGAACCCAATAACTACAGGACTATCATGATTGGGCATCTCTTTGCCAAGCTCTATGCCACAGCATTGGATGTGCTTCTCTCTCGAAGGTTGGAGGAGGGGGGTTTCAGGGCTCTTGGCCAAGCTGGTTTTCGACAAGATCATCAGACCACAAATCACATTCTAGTCCTCAGAGCTATTATTGAGGAGGCGCGTTCCAGGTCCTCGAAGGTTTATTGTTGCTTTGTAGACTTCAAGAAAGCTTTCGACACGGTGCCTCGACATTTACTTTTTGAGAGGCTTCGATCAATTGGCATTTTTGGGCAGCTTTTGACAACGGTTACATGGTTATATGAGACTATGAAAGGTCGGTTTCACTCCCCTCAAGGGCTTTCAGCCAATATTCTTAGCACCATAGGAGGAAACAGGGATGCCCCCTTTCGCCGACACTTTTTGGGATCTTTATCGACGAGCTTGAGACTTTTATCAAGGAGAACGCTCACCCAGAGGATGGTTGCCTTCTTCACCATGTGTTGATTTCTATTCTCCTCTTTGTTGATGATGTTGTTCTTTTGGCCTCATCCCCTGAGGGGCTTCAGCGTCATCTGGACACACTTGCCGCTTTTTGTGACTTGAGACAGTTGACGGTGAATCTTTCTAAGACCAAGGTTAAGGTATTCAATACTACCAAAAAGGCTCTATCCCATCTCCACTTCCTTTTCCAGGGCCAGGAGGTCGAAATCAGCACCTCTTATGTGTATTTGGGGGTTCTTTTCACTGGTCCTACTTTTGGTATGAAACCCGTCGCCCAGGTCCGGGTGTGTAAGGGGTATGCGGCTCTGTCTTTGCTAGAGAGGAATTGCTTCAAAGCACATTTTCAGGATATACCTGTGAACATGAGGATCTTTGACGCTTTGGTCAAGCCAACTATTACTTATGGGTCGGTGGTTTGGGGCCCTAGTCTTGGCTTTGACCGAGTGGTCACGGGTTGAACGAGTGCAGACACTCTTTCTTCGACGATTCATTCGTTACAAGGGAACAGTCCCTCGTTCTATTATTCCGGCAGAGTTTGGGGCTTCTCCTCTCCAACTTGAGATTATCTTCCTGATTATCGGTTATCTTCACGGGATCCGTACTTTCGGAGATACCCCTGAGGGTTGCAAGCGGTACCCTTACCTCACCCTTCGCTCCTCGATGGAACTCTCTCCGAGTTCTCGGGGAGGCCGGAGGAGCTGGTATTTTCAGGTTTCTACTCTCCTGGCCAGCATTCAGATACAAATAGACAGGCTGCCCCTTATTCTTTGGGGGTTCTTCCCCCCTCTCGGCTTACTAAGGAGAAGATGCTCCACGAGATTCGGAAGGATGTTAGTCTCCAGTACACCAGATGCACATGGATCTCTCCTGTTGCCCCTCTTTCCCCCAAGCTGTCTTTCTACCATGAGCACTTCTTATAGATACAGGAGGGCAGAATAGTTCCTCCACAATACCTTTAGCAGCACACAATGCATAGTCTTCGGATCACTATTGGGCAACTCAGGGTGTGTTCTCACCAACTCCGGATTGAGTCATATCACCATCTTCCAATGGAGGACCGGATTTGCTTGTTTTGCTCCTTGGGTGAAGTTGATACCCTGCATCACTTCATTTTTTGTTGTCCCATTTATTATGAGATCCGAGGTAGGTTCCATTGCCTTTTCAGGGACAACTCTTGATGTGTTTCTACCTTCTTCAGATACCCGGACCAGCGTTGTCTCGCACTCTTTCTTAGGGAGATAACTCAGCTTCGACGACATAAAAGTTCTCCCAATGGATCTCACCCTCCTCAACATCAGCTCATCACAACATAATTCAACTCCGACGGACCAGGTGACTTCGACCGGAAACGCCCCACACCATCCAGTTTGAACAGAAGCAGGGTCACTAGACAACGCACCAACAGTTTGTCAGGGTCCCAAATTAGCAATGGGCAGGGACATATCATGGACTTCCTCAGCTCCGGTACTTCGGCCTCGACTGTTAGGACAGATTAGTTTTTGGGGGATTCTTGGAGCTTGCCCCTCCTGGGTTGCTCCCTCCCCCTCCTCTCTCTCCGTTCTTGGCATGCACTTCTCTCTGTTGGACTGCAACCCTCCCCCCTCTGCTCTCCCTTTTCTTTTATTTTCCCTTTCTCTTTGGCCCGTTTGTCGGGTTTGATCTTGTATTTTTCTTAGTTCTTTTCTTTGTTGGGCTTTTTAGCCTGCTAGCTGGCAGTCTTTATTGTACATCTTATAGTCCCTTGGGTGTTATTTTGGCCCACCACGGACATTAATAATATTTCATTTCAACAGCAACATGATCAGTTGCAAATGTAAACTTCTTCCCTAGTAAACAATTTCTAATTTCTTAACCGTAAAAATTATGGCTGGATCTTCTTTCTTGGTTACAGTGTAATTAAACTTGGCATTATTGAGTTGCCTACTACCAAAGTAAATCAATCTGTCATTCCCGTTCTCATCTTTTTGACTCAAGGTACACCCAAGTGTTGCATTAGAAGCATCTATATAGACAATAAAGAGCTTGTTCCCCTCTAGATTTTTGGCACTGGAAAACATAGCAAGGCCTGCTTTAACTCCTTAAATGCATCCCCTGCTGCTTCTACTTATTCATAGGAAATGTCTTTCTTCAAGAACTTTGTTACTGGTGATGTGATTTTTGAGAGGTTCTTAATGAACGTTCTATAGTAACCCATGTGGCACAATGGAGATTTTGATTTGCTCTTCTTCTTAGGGATTAACAACTCCTTGATATTTGACACCTTTTCTCGATCAGTTGCAATCCCTTGTTGAGAGACAACATGTCCAAGCAGAACTTTAACGCATCCAAAGATACACTTGGCAAGAATCAGAAAAGCTTTTGTCTCATCCAACATTTGTAAAGCTTACTCAAAATGGGAGTGATCTAAATTCTTGTCATGTATACAAAAATCATCAATTTTGATGAAATTCCCAATGTAAGGCTCAAAAACCTTATTGTATACTATGAAACTCAAAAAGTGTTGCTAACTCAGTTCTTGGCAAACGGCCCCTGGGAAAGGGGAGGTAGGCCTCAAAGTAAGGATTATCCTTACACAGCCCTAGGATCTTTCCATTATCCCCAGCCATAGCCTTGGGACTCCCATTTCTTCTTTTTCCTCTCAAATCTGCAACAATGCCTGCATAAAATGCTACACTGCCTTCACAAAATTCCTTAGTTTGATCCCCATTATTAGCAACAACAATACCTACCTTTCTCACAACTTTGCATCACCTATGCAACCATGCCTATCCCTGAAGCTACAATGCCTACAATAGGTGTTGTTGATAATTTAAAGCCAAAACCTTAAAACTTGATGTTTCTAGACAGACTATTTCTAGCCTGTCCCGCCTAATTAGGTATGACAGCAACGCCTATAGTCAGTCAGTAATCCAAACATTAAAATTGTATAAATAGTGTCCGACCAAGCATTTAGAAAAGAATGATCCAATTACCAATTCACACTCTCGACAAAGCAGTCTAATAATTGGCAATAGGATGCCCCTCCTACATTGCCTCCTACTTGCAAACCATTTATAAACCACCTAAAGCCTTCTTAAAACCACTTGAAACACCTAAAACCATACTTACAAACATCATTTAAGCATACTAAAGGGAGTAATAGGTGCATCAAACTATTGCTTCTTGGCCTACTTGGGATTGTTGTCAAGATTGTTAACCATTTATAAACCACCTAAAGCCTTCTTAAAACCACTTGAAACACCTAAAACCATACTTACAAAAATCATTTAAACATACTAAAGGGAGTAATAGGTGCATCCTACTATTGCTTCTTGGCCTACTTAGGATTGTTGTCAAGATTGGTATTAAAGCTTGCCACATCTTGTCTTTCCTTCCTCTTACCCTAGTTAGTGTTCCTTCTTAGGTTCCCATCATTACTTCAAAGTCATGTTTGGGAACTATTAGCCAGGAAAAGTGTCTTTAAGGAGCATCGTCAAACAAGATCATCACATGGAGCTCAAGGATCAAGGATATCAAGTTAAAGATCTTAGAGGTAAATATTTTTATTTCTTTCATCTCTTGCAAACTTCTTTATTTTGTTAACACCTTACATTACTTGCTTTATATGTATCATATTTGTCGGAATCGGATTGGAATTGGAATGGAAAAAGAATTGGGAAAATTTGAGAATTGGCAAAAAAAATTGGGAAAAATCGGCCAAAAAAAACCCAAAGAAAATGCAATTTTTCACTGAAAAAAAGCTTTTTTCATGCATATCATAATGTTTTGGCAAAATTAGCTAATTTTTGAAAAAATAAGGATTCCAATGAGATTTGAATCGGCAACCCCACTGAATCGGGAAAAAATTGGATCGGATCGGGGATTAAATCAAGATTTTCGTAACTATGATATGTATTTTGTTTACCTTAGTCACTTTATTTACATTGCATTTTATTTACTTAGAAACCCCATATTAGTGTGTGTCTGACCCTTGCTTTATACATTCACACCTTTTAGTTAATACTTTTGGATTGTCCAATTACTTGTACCAACCTAATCTTCCCTATTTTTATCCCTTTTAGTTGTTTTTATCAAATGTGGGCTTGTGCTAGTGTTGCTTGCACTCAAGGGTAAGGTGTCTTCGTTGACTTGTCCATAGTTTGGTCAAATATCTTAGTGAACCTAACATGACTTGCCCCTTGTGAGTGCATCTACCTTAGTTTTATCAATCATTTAGGTTTTTCCTTGTCCCAATGGATCCTCTCAATGTGTATACCAAACAATTTGCCAACAACCAAGAAACCCAAACAAACAAGATAACCCTATCTTTGAAATCAATATGGCGGAAACAAGAAGAGATAGAACCACAAATGCCCATGAAAAAAAAAACTTAGGATGATGAAAAAAGACTTGAAGAATATGAATTTCCTCCCAATGATGTCTTTGAGTTAATCAAGAGAGAACCTAAACTCCAATCGTAACATGTTTCAATTCTAGAGAAAAAATCAAAAGCTTCAAGAATATTATCGATGTAAAATGTTTCTAAATCCTCCTCCAAAAAGTTATAAGGTCATAACCTTCTTTTTAACCAGAGATAGTCAACAAGTCAAAAGAATTTAAGGTGGGTAAAGAAGCACTCATCAACAAATAATCAAACGGTTCTTAAGACTATAGAAGAATTATTGAATCTAAGACCATTGATAATTTTAAAATTGTCGATTACAAAACAAAGGGTTTCCCACAACTATTGAAGAAATGATACAAGCAAAATTCCAAACAACCCTATTTACCAAAAGAAGTGCAAGAGAAAATTATCCTAGAAGTCCCAAGACCATAGAAAAAATGATACAACTGAATCTAGCTATAACCAATCTTTCAAAGGCATTTGCAAAAACTACAAGAGAGGCAATCACAAATAGCACAATCAACACAAAGGCAAAATCAATATCAACAACATCAATACCAAGGGCCACCTCCATCACCTCCTAATGGTGGAGCAAATTATAAGCTTGAAAGGATGATGGAAAGTTTAGCCTTGGATTCAAAATAGTGAAGAACAAGTTGCATAAAATCAAGCAAAAGTGAATAGTGATCCATGACTACTTGAGGACGCGGCCAATTTTTGTATTGTATTCATTTGTATAGCCTTATGGGCCATTATAAACCTTGTATAGGGGGGTTTATTGACTATTTTAAAATTTTAAAAATAAACCTTAAAGTCAGTTCTTTAACCTCCAAACAAGGTCACATGTAATTTGGGTATTTATACCCCTTGAGAACAACCACGTGATTAACAATAGGAGTCCTTTTATTCTTTTGTTGCTAAGATTATATGGTGTCTAAGGACACCTTTCCTATTGCATTGTGCGTCTCTATCATCTATTCCTTTTGTTGAGATGCGTTGATTCCATTTGTTCCTGACCATATTGACAAAATTAACATGGTATCAGAACGGGTGTGAATCTTCATTACTCGACCATAATATTGCAACAAAATTTCTTCCAATACAGTTCCAAAAGTGGTGTGTTTCTTTTTGGAAGCAATTTGTGGAAGTTCATTGTGTTACTGGCAATTTTTAGGGTTTTTTGCCAAAACCCTAGATTGAGCTTGCATCACAAGGATCTCATTGTACTATGATAGGATTGTTGATTTAAGAAATATTCACCGACAAGTTCATTTTTTCTCCTCTTCTGACATTCAATCCATTTTTTGAATTTACAAGATGGATGTCCCAGCAACTTTGTTGAAGCATCATGGATTGAGTTTTTTGAGGTTCCTTACAACCCTTAGTTATCTTTACAGATTTTTTTAAAATCCATTTCCTTCTATACTTAGGAATTTTTGGTATCAATGCAATGTAGATGAGAGGGCAGTCTACATGATTGTCAAAGCAAAGAAGAGGTTGAACAATTTTTGATCACTCACAGATGCCAAAGAAGTCATGGGCAGACTTGCATGCATTGCAAAGGCCTCTGAGCCACTTGACAAAGTTGTAAAAATGGTCTGACAACCTTTATGCTGCTTTGGCAAGAGAGGATGTCTAGATTGATTGTGTTCTAGAAAAATGTTGTGTAGGGCAAACCATAGCAAATATGGATGAACCATCCGAATTTTTGGATTTTTTGCAAATGGTTTTTTTTTTTGGGGGCCAGTTTAGCACTTTGTTTGAAACAGTCACTAGCCACTTGCTCTTTGCATCCGAAAAAGATTGCTTTTTGCCTTCATTTTTTAAAACTATGATTTTTTAAATGAGAATTTTCCAACATTTCAGCACTTTGAAACCGTCACCAGCTACTAGGTTTTTGCATCCAAAAAAGATTGTTTTTTGCCTCCATTTTTTTAAACTTTGAATGGTTAAATGAGGATATTCCAAGGAATATTCCCATTTTTGGAAGCAAAGTAGACATGACAGGTGGCATTTTGGTGTGTTAAGAGGAGCATGTCGCAGTTTGAGTAAAGGATGCGTTGACACCTTTCCCACCATGAGCCTTAGTGGAATGGCCCATGCATGCCTTACTAGATGCTTGGTTGGAGGACATCATGTGTTTGAAGCATGGCTCTCTTTGTGCTTTGGACATGTTGAGGTTGGATCAGTAGGCGAGGGTATTTTGCATGGATGTGCAGGGGCACAAGGGCCCTCCCACTTGGCACGACCCCCCCCCCACTTCTTTTGAACACCTGTTAACTTGCCTTGACGACAGCCTTGTTGGAGTGGCCAGAACATAGAAGACGAGGTTTTGAGCAATGAAAGGTTGCAAGTTCAAACCCGACACGCCACCCTTTGTTGAGGGTGTTGTGACGTTGACAGTGTGGATGGCACGTTGGAGATTGGATGGTTTCGTGGAAACTATGTTGATAACGATGTGAAGTGTCCATTAGATATTGAGGGCATTTGCTCCTTACATGTTTGCTCCTTACTATGCTAACACCTTTTGCGTTGGCTTATGGGCTGAAGCAGCCTGTTGCCCACTTGGTTAGTTGGCGTGCATGAAGACTCTAAACTCCCGTCAACCCAACTTCAAGTCCCTACACAGGCACTTTGTGTTGATTAGCTATTTGACAAGCAATTTGGCGGTCTCATGGACTTCATGGCTGACATGGAACCTTGGTGGAAGAAAATTAACACCTTTTTTTCCCTAGATAATAAGGATAAGCCAATCAATTGAGGACAAACTACACCACCTCATTTGTTATCTATTCAGTCGATCGCACAATCAGTAGCAAACTTTGCATGCTAGGGAAACTTTATGTTATAGATCAGCAAAAAATGGCAGCTTCCTATTTGTCGATATATTACCCAGTAGCCTACACAACTAACATCCAAGTGGCACCCCCTTGTTCAATTCATGACACTTAGGAGCAGTTAATTCACTGAAATCATGCTTGGTTGGCAATCTAGTCAGTGCATAATTGGAACCCCCTAGCCACTCAACGAATGACAAGTAGCACCTCACGATTCACTTAATGTATTTTTAAATCTTTGCATGCTTTGAAAGGTTTTGGTAGCAGTTTTTGCAATTTTTAGGCTAAGATTTTGAGGGCCATAACTTTTGCATACGGAAGCATTTTGAGGCTAAGAGGTTCTTTGTGTACCAAGTGTAGGCCCCAATCAAAGGAGGGTGGTGATGCTTCTCTTTTTTGTACACAAGGGATGACCTTAACAAAGACACCTCCCGTGCACATGTTCATTCAGCCTATTGGACATTTGCTTCTCCGGAGGAGTGGATTACAGATTCAAGGACAACCCAACACATGACAAAGCATCACCATCTTTGGGATGACTACAACAAACAACATTGTGGTGAGCATGTGATCATTAGTGTGGACTCTTTTTTGCAGGCAGTTGGACGTGGTGAGGTGATAGTTGGTTCCTCCTCATTTGAAGAGGTTCTTCATGTACCAAGTGTAGGCCCTAATCAAAGGGGGCTGGTGGTGCTTCTCATTTTTGTACACAAGGGATGATCTTGACAAAGACACCTCCCGTGCACATGTTCATTCAGCCTATTGAACCTTTGCTTCTTTGAAAGAGTGGATTATAGATTCAAGGGCAACCCATTAGATGACAACACATCACCATCTTTTGGATAACTACACCAAACAACATCGCGGTGAGCGTGTAGTCATTAGTGATGACTCTTTTTTGCAGGTAGTTGGATGTGGTGAGGTGATAGTTGGTTCCTCCTCATTCGAAGAGGTTTCTCATGTACCAGGTGTGGGCCCTACTCTTCTTTCTATTTAACACATCACTTATACTAACAAAATGGTGGAATTTTGGCCTCATAGATGGGTGATTAAGGATATTGATATTTAAGACAGTTGCCTTGGGATATTGTGATTAGCCCGATCAAATGTATAAGCTTGGCGAGTGCCTTTCCTTTTCTTCTTCTTCCTCCAAGAAGAGAGACTTTGTTGCTATGGTGGCTCGAACAACAAGCTATGGCACCATAAGCTTGGACACATTAATTATGGATCCATAATGTATAGAAGTCAACTTCAGATGGCAAATGGTCTTCCTTCTTTTAGCCCTCTTAGTCGTGTTTGTGAGGGATGTGTTTGTGGGAAGCATCATATGGAGTCCTCCCAACAAGGGAAAGCTAGGCGTACAACTCAGCCATTGGAGCTCATTCATAGTGACATTTGTGGGCCAATGGCATGTCCTTCTCTTTCTAGAACAAGTACTTTCTCATATTTATTGATATTTCTCCAGGGATATATGGCTTTACACAATTCACACCAAACAAAAAGCTTATGGAATGTTCAAGCCTTTCAAATCTCTTGTGAAGAATCAGTTTGAAAGGAGGATCAAGCCTATGGACTGATGGAGGAGCTGAGTATGTTAGTCATGCCTTTGGTGACTTTTTGGCTCTTCATGGCATTTCTTTTCAGTGGACTATTCACTATACCCTAGAGCATAAGGAGGCCGTTGAGTGGAAGAACAAAGTCCTCATGGAGATGGCTATGTAGTATAGATTTTATTCCCAAACAATAAGAGCAAACAAATCAAACAGAACATGCAACAAGAAATGTATCATAATTATAGGAACAAAACCTAAAAGAATATAATACAGGATGCTCTATTTGCATTTCTAAGCTCCAATTTATAATCATTTACAATTTGGTAATTGGTTGGTGCTGATAAAACCAGAATCTAAAAATCCTAACAAGTCATCCCTAAAAATCCTAACAAGTTATCCCTACAAATGTTAACTTATCCCTAAAAATCTGTTGTAACAAACAATACAATAATAGAAATCCCTATCATATCTATTAATAAACTTTATTCTAAGACTACCCCCCTTAATGACTAACCCAGATACAATCCCAAGCTTACCCTTCAATTTTAAAAAAAATTAACTACCTGAGGGTTTAGTCATTACATCAACAATTTGTTGGAAAAAACAGCAATATATCTTTCATCAGAATTTTGGAAGAACAAAGGGGAGGCTTCTCCCCAACTTTGAATAAATAACAGAAGAGTTTGAAGTTATTCATGTCCCAACCTGAACAAACAGACAAATAGAGTATACCAACTAGTTGCAACCTAGATGCATGTTGCCTGATACTCCTGTACATAGGACATGAATAGTAGGAACTAGGAAGTAAGAAAACTAAGATGCAGGTCTAGGATTTGCTTGGAAAAAGATTCATCAAGCCTATCACATGTACCTAGATATCTTTAAGCTAATGCAACATGTTTAGCTAGGAAGAATTATAGAGTTTTAAGGATGCTGAATGCAAGAAGAGTACTCAATCACCCTACATCCACAGAAATAACAAGGACTCCCATATTTTGGATCTTATGCACCCTTTCGTGCAAGTCCAAGGTGTAACATTATGTTTTGCACAGATTAATCTACTTAATAAAATTTAAAAATTGATACATGAATTATCTATTGTCTCGTCATCCTCTCCATTTATATCAGTCAATCACACTGCTGTATCCAACATGACAATCACAATCTTCCTATAAGACAAGTTTTTCACAAGGACAACACAGAGTCCTCTCATCTTATCTAGCATGCAAACTATGAACTACACATTCAGAATGTGAGGTCCAGTAATTACCAAAGCATTGTGCATGTTGCCAGGCGATGCAGAGATAAAGATATCACTCTGCATACTAACAAGATAATCCACAGCAGCTGATACAGAAGCTCTCCCTTCAAGCTGTGCAAGTTCCTCCTCTTTTGCAAGGCTTTTTTTGTCTTCCATTAAAGGAAACAACCGACGCAATATTGAAATTCTTGCTTCTCCTCCATAAACCTATATCAAAATAACAAATAAAAAAGGAAATCCCTAATTAAACAAATAAATAGCAGAGATGCAATAAAAACTTATCAAATTAGACATATGGCAAACACTATCAGATCAGATATATGAAAAACACTATCAGATCACTTAAATGGTAAATTCTGAGCTGGCGAAAACCCTTACCTTATGAGAAGCAAGATAAAGTCTAGTTTTATTGCTAAAGCCTACAGCTGCTAATAACAACCCAATTTCTTCAGGAGTCAATGGGCATTTCCCTTGACTGCGAAGCTCTTCATCAGAAAATTGAGAATTATTTACTCGTCCTTGCCAAAGTACTTGCCTATACTTTGCAAGGGCTAATTTCTCTGCTTTACCACCTCCAAAATTGCAAGCAGAATGAGCAGCCATATCCTACAACATGCCATCATACAATGGTATAAAAATCACATTATAAAAATTAAATACAGTCATAAAGCTTTAAAATATAAGTTCTTTGTTGAAGGTAATATTCAATAACATGAGAAAAACAAAAATGACAACATCACAAACGTAAACAAGGAGGCTTAAGTACTGTTTATGTTGACAATATCGATATAAAAATTACGGAAAGTTTCATTTATAAAAAGGAAAATTTAAAATAAGAGAGTGCGAATGGAAATATGTTCTAATACCACCATAAGCAACATTATTGAGATGGTCCTACAAGCCAGATAAGAATCCACTAACTGCTGACCACTCAAATACTCATAGGGATCCAAAGAATGCAATAGTAAGTTACAATTACAAGCAACTTAAATAATCGTTCTTCTGCATTGAAGAGCCATGTAGAAGAGGGACAACTTTTATCAATGCTCCTTACTCTTAACATGTTCATGTATAAACAGTAAGCTTTTGTATCATCATTAGTATCCTATATATATATATATATATATATACAAAAGAAAGGTTGCATTCTAGAAAGGTTTCTTAGTAATTACATTTGAATTAAAAATCAAGTTGTCAAGAACCGTGTAAACACAAGAATATCATCAAAGCCTTGAATTTAATATTGTTAGTGGAGAAACTTGTTTGAACACTGCATATTTCAGCTTAATGCTCAACCATTAGATCTCATGTTTATCATGAATCTTTTACATTCTTAATGAAATTTTTGACTAGTTTTACTTACGCTTTAACAAGATAAGTGCTACATTGCAGCCAGTCCTGGTGCAGTTGTTCATTATTATCAAAAAACTATATGTGTATTCTATTTTACATAGCTGGAGCATATGATATGTACAGCTGTATAATTAGAACCCTTTTTAGTGGAATTTAATTGTATTTGGAACAATTTAATGAATGCACAATTGCATTAAGCATTGACAACTATTATGTACGAAAAACGACATTTCAAGAATATTAGAAGACTGACGTCAACTTTCAAACAATTGACAGATACTTGTATAGAAATAGGAGATGGGGGGCATCAATTTTCAGACAATTGACAGGTACTTGTACAGGTATAGGAGACGGGGGTGTCAATTTTCAAACGGGTACACAGGTACTTGAAAACATCAAAAATAATAACTAAATAAAAAAATAATATTTAAATTTTTAAAACTAAAAGACATACCAAATACACAAAACCATAAATTAAAAAACTCACAATTTAAAGTCCTCAGAGTAGGATATTACAGACTCATAAGCCCTCCTACTGACTCCTTAATAATAACAAAACAATCCTTAAGTGTTGAGGTAAAATGTTTATTTCATAAGTTTCAGGCTTCTTAGAGAGTCATAAAATAGGCTTTCTTGAGCAACTATATACTCTTTAGGGCTCTTCTTTACTGCTAACACTACTAGCTAGGGCCTCTCAAAAACGCATTTAATGTTATACACTGTTAAGGATTCCCTGTAAAAACCCTTGCAGTTCGTTTCAGTGTTCCACGAAGAGGTATCTCCCCCTTCCTAGGGAGCCATTTCGCAACATCCTAAAGTGGTCCGAAACATCTGAGGACATCCCCATTTTTGAGGAAGTGGAGAGAGTCGTGCCCAGGACATTTTGAGGATCCAAGGATGTCATCCCCAAAACAGAACACCAGAGGGACATCATCCCAAGATGCCCAGGATGCGGGAAGGATGCCCAGGATGCGGGAAGGACGTCCCCAAACCGTCCCAGATGTGCCCCCACACCACCCCAACCTAAACCCCATGTTGTAGCACATATTTTGGACCACATGTTATGGTCAGGAGTTTAATGATACATTGAAAGGCACAGGGAATATTGATTGGGTGAAGCAGGTTGTGGCGAGTGTTAGATATGTGCAAATGTTTATTTGCAACCATCATCTCTCTGTTGCACTTTTCAGGACTATTTTGAGTAAGGAATTCCTCAAACCTGTAGAGACTAGGTATGCTAGCTACTTTATTTTGTTGGAGAGGATGGCTGACGTGCAAGAGGCCCTACAATCTATGGTAGTGTGTAGTGAGTGGAACAGATGATAAGAGGAAGAAAGCGAAACAGTTGATACTAATTGATGATTGGTGGATTGATGTCATGTACATAATGTCCTTTGTGTCGCCTGTTGAGTAGGTCATCAGATATGTAGACATAAACTCTCCTAGTTTTGGAGAGATTTATGAAACTTTAGACAACATGCTTGGCTGCATGGAGACAGCATTCAACAAAAGCATCCCACACTCTTTCTATGATGAGCACATTCAGCCTATTATTCGAAGGAGGCGGGATAGGATGAACACTCCATTGCACATGGCAGCATATTGTGTCCATCCGAGGTGATTTGTGTCAAGACCTGGTCGAGTAGCTCCTATTGCAGACCCTGAGGTGAAGTTAGAATATCCAAAACTTTTAGAATTATTTTTATTGAAGTTAATTTGAATATGAGGATCATCTTATGGGATCCCCTCTCTCACAGATTTTCCAAATTTCTTTTCTACTTCTTTTAGTTTTCAGCTAACAGTCCTATCACAGCCACCACATACTGAGCCACGAAGTCAGTAGGCTCGAAGTTTCAGACTTCCGAGTTTTGTAGCTGAAGGTTGTGATAGGAGAGATGTGAAGTCATCTGCAACCAGATTGTTAGAGTCGTCCAAATTGTCAAAAATTGTGATGATAACATTGCTGAAATTTTTCTCAAACATCTGAGGCATAATTTTTCTTGTTTTTCATGGTGAAAATTCAGAAGCTTAATCTGTCTACTCAAAAAAAGTTCGCTGCACAGCATTATGCAATCAAGGTGAGCAAACTCATATCAATTTGTGATTACAAAGTATTTGAAAATTTGTTTTAGGCAAAGTAAAAGGCTTGCTACTGATTTTGAAGATTTTTAAAAGATCCATAGGGGGGCTTATTTGCTCCTAAAGTTATCAGCTTCTGATGAATCCTGAGGTTGAGAATGCTAATTTCGCCTCAAATCTCCCGAATAGTATGAAAGAGAGAGATCAGAATTCAGAAAAAGAATAGAGTTTTTCATTTAAAAATTATGTTCTTCTCCACTAAAACTACAAAAGGTGGTCCCTTGTCTATTCATCTATTCTGGTTGAGAGACCTTAGCGATTAGTTGAATCCATTGGTAAAGCAGTCGTTGATGAGGATATGGTTGCAAAAGTGTTGTATTTTTCAATCCTTATAAGAGTTCTATTGATTCTTTAAATTTGTTATAAGAATCTCAAAAATTTCCAAAATGTTTCTCTTTATTTGCTGCGAAAAGAATGTAGGCAATTCCAACTAGTATATAGCAGTTTGGTTAGGAACTAAATCAGCTTTTGCAACAAAATTCATTGACCAAAGAAAGCAGCATTAAGGTATCATATCCAAATCAAGTGAACTTTCAGATTCCAGGTTATGGTAATAATTTGATCATATGAAGAGACAGTGCAGGAAAAGGGAGGGGAATTTTGCACAAAAGGTGGGCAATAGTCAAGCAAATATAACTGAAGTTGAAGAAAAAGAACGGGTAATAAGTGAAGAAGAGGTATTAAAGTGAGGAGTTTGCATTTGTGGCAACATGGCAGTCAGAAAATTAATTTTCCACAACATGATAATTTGATTCTGGAGCATAAAAACATATTTCTTATTAAAAAGATTAACTAGAGAAATTTGTTAAAGATGAAAGTTAGTTAGAATGCGTCATGTCAGGACATGGCTGGTCTCATGATGTTGAAGGACATGCTGGTGTAAGACATCAGTTGAATAATGGGCAAAAACATGTCTTCATGAATGTCTTTTATATTTCTACCATTAATACACACACACATACACAAAATCTTAATCAATGAAATTATCAAAAATCCAAAATTTGAATTGTGTTTTGTTGCTTGTAAACGTTTTGTTGCTTATAAAACTACAAGAAGGTGATTGCAACAAGTGCGGGTGAGAAGGGTTTGTTTACATCTGTTGGCATAGGTCCTGAGGATTCTCATGCGTTAGCATTCCAAGAAAATGGGAGCATGCTTTGGCATGAAAGATACGGCTAGCTCATCAAATGGCATTAGTTCACCCTGTTATATTCCTCAACTTTCAAGAAGGAGACCCAGGTTCAAATTTTGCCAAGCGAGACATGCATAATTGCCTAATTGTTGTAATACCACTCTGTGGTCATGATGTAAAAGGGTGGGGCCCCGTTTCAATCCCCTATAACCAATTGAAAAAAAAGAAAGACATGGCTAACTCAAGTATCAGTATTTATCGACCCTCAATTGAAAAAATATGATTCTTGTTTTACCTGTCATTCAGGAGAAACAAGATGTATGTGCAAGGCGTGTGATAAGGACACAAAGTAAGGTATTTCAAACAAGCAAGGCTTCAAGAGCAGGTAGGGAGGAGGATGAAGTGCATGCCTATTTATGTGGATCAATGAACACACCAACAGTTTCAGAAGCCAATTACTTCCTAAAATTTGATGGCTTTTCCAGAAAAATGTGAGTATATTTTTTTTGAAGAAAACATATATAGCTTTTCTCAGCATGTGAAGAAAACTTGTTGAAAAACAAAATTGTAGTTATAAAAAAGCTTTCATTTAAAAAATGGGGGCAGTTTATTTCAGACGATTTGAAAAATATTCTACTACCAACAGAATAATAAGGAATTCATAGCATGTCGTACACCACAACAAAAGAAGGTGGTTGAAAAGAGGAATAGAATTGTTGTTAATTTATGTTTCACAGCTGTGAGTATCATATAAGCAGAAGCAGCGCATACAGTGGTATATCTGCTTAGCTGCAACCACTCCAAAGCTTCAGCATATATCACTCCAAAACAAGCATGGTTACGAAGAAAGCCAGCCCCCAGTGATCCAACTTTATCTGTTTGGTTTTGTTGGATATTCTTTAATTCCTGAGGAGAAAAGAACCTAGTTAGATACATTTTTCAAATAGTATTTTTTTATTGGCCTAGCTGATCAGAGAGGAATTTTGCCTTTGACCAACAGTATAATGGCAATCTCCAGGAAGGTGGGACAATGTGTTTCACAGAGAGACCTATAAATAGGGCCAGCTCCCTTGATTGCTTAGCACTATCTAACTAAATTGCCAGGGAAAAGGGTGAAGAAGGAATACTAGAAAGAAACAAAGCAAATAGAAGGGCGGCAATGTGCCAAGCAAGTAACATCCAACTAGTGGAATCCAAGGATGAGCAAAGTCTTTTCCAATTTCACTAAGCTGGAAAGGAAGGAAGACACTATGCTACAGAGTTGTCAACAAATAATAACTTCTACAAAAGGGCAAAGCAACTAGCAGCTAAATCAGAAAATAGAAGCATACAGCAACAGTACAACCCAACTGAAGCATTAAACTACTTTCTGTATTAATATGGAAGAACTTCAACTTACAAGGTCTGACACAGCATAACAGGAGAAGAAAAGAACGCCCACCTGAATTACCAGGGGAAGAATGGAGTCTTCTCCAGAAATTTTTAAATTGTATTTACAAAGCTAATCTATCTATAAAAAACTACAATGAAAAAGAATTCCGAACTGCCTTTTGTTGTCTAATTAGAGCACATAAAAATCTATGTGAAGTTACAATCATGAAGTATTAAATTCCAACCACCCATGGAATGGATAATCTTTACCGCAAAAACCACTTAGGTGAAAGATTTGGGCTACTTCTTCAAAAAGCAATGCTGATGATCACCTGGAAATGGGGTTGCCGTCCTCAACGTAACTCTTACTTTGAAATGTTGTAAGGAGCTCTGATTCCGATTGGCCAGGGGCACCATCTCCATGCCTTTAGCTGCTATCTTCTAACAAGCTTTTACTTCTGGATGAGAAGCACAGCAGCATAAATTCTTTTGATGCTTAATGGAATGGAAACTTTCAGGTAAGATCCTGTGCCAGAATTCTTACTGCATGCAAAAATCAAATTCCGAAGTGCAAGCAGGCTGTTTGGACCCATCAATGGGCCTGCAGCTGTTCAGATGCATCATTGGGCTTCAAGCTGTCAGATTGAAACCATTGGGCCTCAAGCTGTTCAGATGAACCATTAGGCCTCAAGCTTACTGTTGAGAAGGTCGTTGTTTTTGTCTGAGCGGCTTGTCTCGGACTGCTGCAATTGATTTACTTTGTAAGTTGTTTGGAAAATTTTGAATATTGAGACCTGTGTGTCATTTGCTGTTTAAAACATTAGGAGCACTTCAGAAGTCTAGGGCTTGTGTGTCCAAAATCCATTGGGAATCTGATCTATGGAGTTAGAAGCCGAGATTCATTTGAAAATGATGCAAATTTCAGCTCGCTTTGACCCAAATTCTGATCTGAAAGACCTAATGTCGTCGGCTGCTGAAAGTAATAACCCGAATCTCATTTCTTGATTATTTAAAGTGTCGACGAAGGAGAGGCTGCAGAATTTTCTAGGTTTTGCAACAATGGCAAAATTTGCCAAGAGTGCTTAATGAAAGTGGTATTTCTTTGCTAGTTATAGTGAGCCATCTAGAGCTTATAGGTTGCTTGATGTTTCCACTAACAAGGTCATTGTTAGCAGAAATGTTATACTAGATGAGAAAACACCATTCTTTTTAGATAATGCATAATCTTCTTTAAATATTCCAGAAATGAAATGAAATGAAATGAAATATTATTAATGTCCGTGGTGGGCCAAAATAAGACCCAAGGGACTATAAGAAGGACAATAATGACTGCCAGCTAGCAGGCTAAAAATCCCAACAAAGAAAAGAACTAAGATAAATACAAGATGAAACCCAACAAATGGGCCAAAGAGAAAGGGAAAAGAAAAGAAAAGGGAGAGCAGAGGGGGGAGGGCTGCAATCCAACAGAGAGGAGTGCACGCCAAGAAGAACAGAGAGAGAGAAGGAGGGGGGAGGGAGCAGCCCAGGGGGGGCAAGCTCCAAGAAACCGCCAGAAACTAATCTCTCCTAACAATCGAGGCCGAAGTACCGGAGCTGAAGAAGTCCATGATATGTCTCTGCCCATTGCTAGTTTGGAACCCTGACAAACTGTTGGTGCGCTGTCTAGTGACCCTACTTCTGTCTGAACTGGATGATGTGGGGCGTTTCCGATTGAAGTCACCTGGTCCGTCGAAGTTGGTGAAGTATGTTGTGATGAGCCGATGTTGAGGAGGGTGAGATCCATTTAAAGAACTTCTATGTTGTCGAAGCTGAGTTATCTCCCTAAGAAAGAGTGCGAGACAACGCTGGTCCGGGTATTTGAAGAAGGTAGAAACAGATCGAGAGCTGTCCCTGAAAAGGAAATGGAACCTACCTCGGATCTCATAATAAATGGGACAACAAAAAATAAAGTGATGAAGGGTTTCAACTTCACCCAAGGAGCAAAACAAGCAAATCCGCTCCTTCGTTGGAAGATGGTGATCTGACTCAATCCGGAGTTGGTGAGAACACACCCTGAGTTGCCCAATAGTGATCCGAAGACTATGCATTGTGTGCTGCTGAAGGTATTGTGGAGGAACTATTTTGCCCTCCTGAATCTGTAAGAAGTGCTCATGGTAGAAAGACAGCTTGGGGGAAAGAGGGGCAACAAGAGAGATCCATGTGCATCTGGTGTACTAGAGACTAACATCCTTCCGAATCTCGTGGAGCATCTTCTCCTTACTAAGCCGAGAGGGGGGGAGAACCCCCAGAGTGTTTTCAAATATTTGAGGAAAAACCATCTAAATATTCTAAACAATATCATGGAAACCATAGTTCTTGCACTTGTCAGTGAGCAGTGGTGTCTATAACTCCAAAGGTAGTTGGTGCAGAAAGTGGTTAGGAGCAAGCTTTCTCAAGGTTTTGCATAAAAACAACTTCAGCCTACTCTACTTCTTTGTGACAACCAAGGTGTCTTGAAATGGGTGAAAAAACTGGTCTACCATGCCAGAACAAAGGACATAGAAGTTCAAGACCATCTCATGATACAACTGGATGATAAGATGGCAGTTTGCCTTCAGTATTGTGCTACACGAGCACACTGCTGATATGCTGACCACACCACTTGGACCTAGAAGTCTATCAGATATAAAGATAAACTTTGGGTGGTCTGGTCATTAAAGAGGGTGGTTGGTAATGATAACTAGAACTTATTCTCTCATTATTCATTAGTTTCCTCTAAATATTAGAAGAATCTTTTATTTACACAAGTCAAAAAAGTCTTTTGTATTTTTGTGGGAGCCACAACACCAACAAACATTTGTCCTTTTCTGGGAGTTAGTCCAAAAGACATTTGTCAATCTTTTTCTTGAATTTAAATACAATATGAAAATAATCTTATGCATTCCTATCTCTCCCAAATTTTCAAGATTTCTTTCGTACTTTTAGTTTTCAAAGTTAGAGTTCTGTCATTGACTACCTACTTGAAATTTACAAACTATATTTAATTAGAAAGAAAATTATTAGAATGATTTTTGCTGCCAATTAACATGAGGGCAATGAATACAGATACATATAAATATTAGCAAAAGTAAAGTACCATAATTAATAGTTTGCACACAAATAGCAGCTTACAGAAAAAGGCCAGCTCTATGTACCTTATCAAAACGAAGATGTAAGACCACAAATTTTCCCAACCCTTTAAACATGTCTTCATTTGGTTCTTTTTGCAGGTTTCTGTGACGTGCTTCTTGAATGCCATCAGAAGGTGATCTTAGACGACTTACAAGTGCATCTCCAAGAGCACGTATGTAAGGAACAAAAACTAATCCCTGAAAATTAACTTTGCAACGTAACCGTTGGATTTCTGTCGATATGTTATCAAAAGCCAACCGATGTGAGAAGGGGGCAATTGCAACAATTCCATAACTGCACCAAGCAATCCAAGTTATAAAGCTTGTCAGCTTGTAATTTCTTTAGTGAGATAATATACTAAAAAAAGTTATAAGTCGATGATTTTAAAGAAATACAAATCCAGATGTCCTTACATCAATTTTATTCAAGCATTATACTCCATCGAAGTGCTTATTGAAGAACGGGTGTTTGTGAATTTTTAAGGTTAAGTTATTTACATTAATTTATACATACAAACTTCCAAACTAAATGTTTATCAAACAATCAGCTGAAGGGTCAAAGAGTGATGACAAAATATTATTGCTTATTGAAGAACGGGTGTTAGTGAATTTTTAAGGTTAAGTTATTTACATTAATTTATACATACAAACTTCCAAACTAAATGTTTATCAAACAATCAGCTGAAGGGTCAAAGAGTGATGACAAAATATTATTGCTTATTGAAGAACGGGTGTTAGTGAATTTTTAAGGTTAAGTTATTTACATTAATTTATACATACAAACTTCCAAACTAAATGTTTATCAAACAATCAGCTGAAGGGTCAAAGAGTGATGACAAAATATTATTGCTAAAATACTCAAAACACCCATGATATCATAACTCTCTTGATAAAAGAATCTTCCTACTGAATACAGGAAATGGCCAGCCTCTCAATCAGGTATCAGAAATAGAAAACTCCAATCTCTGATTTGTGGAGTGCATCGACCTAACTCCAATCTCTTGATAAAAGAATCTTTGCATTAGGATTAAGAAAGTAATAGACTAGTTTAAATATCTACTATGCATATATCTATTTAAAGCTGGAAAATATCAAACTCGAGGTGCCTATATTATATTTTTAGCTTTGAAAACCTTGAGACAGACACTATGAGTTTGATATCTCTTGGTGTTTAATAAATATATGTAACTATAAATGTCTAAGCTAGTATAGAATTTTTTAAAGGATACAGCAAATCTTAAGAGAGAATGTTGGATATATTCAATTTAATGAATGTTTACAATTTTTTGAATTATTTATAATGGATAGCTAAAGCTTCTATACTTGTTCAATGTAGTTTGACTTATATAGCTAAAAATTTATTTCGAGTCTGTGGAAAACATGTGGCAATCCAACTAATATTCAAGCAATATAAAATTTACAAGGTAATCAACTAATTACATAACCTATTCCATAAGTTTTATAGAAATTTCTTTTTTAAAATGAATAATTCAATTTTTTGAAAATTTATCCAAGGCATATCTATTGATGAAATGAAATGAGTTTGCAAACAATCTATCCAAGAATATAGCAAGACTTACAGAATTAAAATTTTTGCCTTAAATATTTGTACTCAAAATGGATTTTTGCCTAGCCAAGGGAGGAGTTTGGTTGGTCTCCCTCCCGGTGACTTGAGGGGAAGAAATTTCCGCCCTACTACCCTTAGGTTGGTGGGCCACAAAGTCTATCCGTTGACCCGGCACAAAACAATCAACTAGTACATGACCATCAAGTCAGGCCGTCAGGACCACCTCGAGGGCCACAGCAAACCCAAAGATGTCATCATGAACGACCGAGGAACCGAACAGATCTCAAACAACCCGGAGTTGGGAGAAGGCAATCCCAAGATAAAGAGATTTGCCCGATAATAAGAGGAAGTGCCATAGCATTGTTGCATGGTAGAGAAAGATATCAACGAAGAAATGAAGAGGAACAAGTCCACATAAGGCAAGAACGAGTTCAGCAAGTTTGAGAAGGCATAAGAAAGCGAACTCAGTCACTAAGTCCAAAGGAACTTAAGCAAAGGTAGTATAAAGACCATTGTATGGCAAGGCGCCAAACAAATCAAAGACAAGAGGAGGATTGCACGGCAGGGCGCTATACAAGTCAAGAGCATGAGGAAGGAGATAGTACAACAGGGCACCGTACAAGTCAAAGATCGTATGGACCGGGTACAAAAGGAAGATTGTATGACACGGCATCATACAAGTCAAGAACAGGAAGTCAGTATGGCAAGAAACCGTATGACGGAGGAATTTGATGCCAACTAACGGAGAGAGCAACAAGATGGCAAGATAAAGAGCAGAATGACACATCAGCAGAGGATGTCATACAAGTGCAAGTCAGCGTGGTCATTCGACTTGTATGGCGACCTTAGGACGTCATCGGGAAAAAGCAACTTAAAAAAAAAATCAAAACGCATGCAAGAGTGGGTGACGTGGCGGCCCATGGGGCGGTTATAACCACTCTCGCCCATAACTTAAAATTATAAATAGGGACGGAAGGGGGATAACCAAAAATCAGAACAAAGAAGGCGCATCCGAATAGAAGGGTGATTGGAAAGGGGATACGCCATCAAGGAGAAGACGTCGGAGAAAGAAAAGATGTCATAGAAAGATAAAAGTTGCAACCAAAGATTGAAGAAGAAACCATAGCAGATTACAAAGCAGAACAAGGAATTGCAGTAGGGTATCAAAAAGTACCCTAACTGTTGAATAAGGAAGAATTTGCAGGTGTACGTACAACCATACAGTCGTACGAAAACCAAAGGAAAGAAAAATCTAGGCAAAGGAGCCTATGCGGAGAAAGCGGAATTTAAGACCTAGACAGAACAAAGAAACATTGTACAAAGTTTGAGGAAAACAGTTGAAATTTTACAAAACCATCGAATTGAGTTAAGCATGGAAGGATAATCATTGTTCGAAGAGCTTAGGGCAAAGTTGCAGTCTAGGGTTTCGAGGGTTTGCACAAGGAAAGGCAAAGGAAGCTACCATATGGACGAACGATCCGAGGAGAAAGATGGCTCAATGAGGAAGTCATACAAGGGCACAAAGAAGGAAAGATTGCAAAGGATATGCCTACAATTGCAAAGGAAATTGGCATACAAAGCCAAGAAAGACTGTTGTGGAAGTCATTATACGAATACAGGAAGGCTAACATACAACTATAGAAGACTGTCATACAAACGAAATAGGAAGGTTGTCATACAAACGCATGGAGTTGTCGTACAGGTGCAAGTAATTGGCTGTACAAACGACGACAGGATGACTGAACAATCACAGTCAATGTATGGCAGAGAACCAAGAGGAATGACGGACAAAGCATGAGCGGTAGAATCGGTTTTTGAGAACAGTGGGCAAAGATACAAGCAAAGAAGAACAGACGATTGCCTAGCCCGCTACATAGAAGAGAACACCAAGGGCGAGAAGAGGAGACTAGACTCGGTAGAGGACAAGAACCAGCAAAGTGTATACAAGAAGACAAAGACACGATCATGAAATGGAGGAGATCCAAGCTCAAAGAAGGCATGGAGATTCACCTGAGAGAGAGAAGGGAAAGAAGATACCTCTCAGTGAGATAACGTGGATTCAACCAGCTCGAGAATTCTGTCGGAAATGGTGACAAGACAACCCACCAAATCATCGATTGAAAGTTGCATTGACAGAAGCAGGAGTGAGCTGCATTGCACAAGTCCCAATGTTTGACAAGGACTTTTTCAAAGATTATTTGTTACAAATGCTCAATTCCTATGACTCAAAACAGAATGTGAGCATAGTGAAGATTGGAGATCAAGAAATCAAAGTCATGTTCTCAACAAATAATTTTCGACGGACATTTGGATTGTCGAAACCTGTAATACCAGTGCCAAAGGAACCCTTGGATGCAGGAGAGTAGAATAGGACAATCCACAAGGTTGCAACTACTACTCCTATGGAAGCTACTAAGACTTTCAATCATGGAAGTCGTGGGATTAAGCAAAGCCAGTTAAAGAATGACGAACTGCAATGTGCTATGTCCAAGTTGTCAGGAGAAACAAGGTCATCAAAAATGCCTGTGTGGGTAACTCAGTATTTACAAGGCATTGTGAAAGGAGTATAGTACGACTGGGCATCATATTGGTCATATCGCATTAGGAATTTCTTGAGGCAGCAACCTAAGAATTTTTTGATGGCATTCCACGCCAATGGAATAATGTTGAATGTAGTTTCTTTTGCCAAGATGGAATTTCCAGGACTGACTACTCCAAGAAAGTTGTCAGAAGATGAACCCACAGTACTGTGATGGACAAATGCAGTACCGGTGACTAAGTCTACTCCAGTTAAAGTAAAGAACCAAAAGAATGTTGCGAAGATCAAACTTGATTGAAGAGGATAGAAAGGAGTCAGAGGAAAAGTTGGCACCACGACGTAAGAAAAAGCATAGAAGGATAGAGACCAAATTGCAGCAAGAAACTAAGGAAGAACCCTCGGAACAACAAATGCAGGAGTTGCCTTGGGAGCAACAGGTGGAAGAGAGAAGAGAAGAGACAAGGGAAAAAAGAAGGGAGGAAGAAGGGCAGCAAAGCAGTCCTGTAAGAACAAGGAGGCATAGAGAGCAAGAAAGAATGATGTTGCAAGAACAGCAGCCCTTAGTGGAGACTGTGCAACAAGAAGATGAAATGGCATAGTTAGTACAAGAAACTGAGGTGGTTGAGGAGAAGATGAATGTAACAGGTAATGTGGAGGAAGATCTACCAGAACTTGCTGACTGGGTGTAGCAAGTAGATCTTAGTGCGTCACCACCTACAACAAATGTGAGGCAGTTCGAGCTCTCAATGGCAGCCCAAGGCCTGTTGGAAGATATAGAGGTGCCAACAGAAGTTGAAGATCCAACAAGGGGCAAGGAGGTTGAGGTTGTACCAGAGAAAAGAGAAAGGAGAAATATAAATTTGTCAGGAAAGACGGTGATAGCCAGAAGCCACCCAACGTTGAAAATCAGCCAAAGCCGCAAGAACAAACTGTAGTACAGCCTGTTCAGTTGGAAGAAAACAGGGAAGAGCTAAGCATGGAATAGGAAGAGGAGGAGACACCTCAAGTACTAGGCAAGCATTTCATTATTGAAGTGCCTAGTTTTGGGTTATCTACTGAGGAAGGAGCCCAAACCAATGATTAGGTTGATGAATTCTTCAGGAAGATGTTGCAGGTTTTTGACTCTGCAAGGCTACAGTTTAGGATGAGTTGTGTACGACAGCTGAGGCAATGGCGGTCCATGGTTGATAATGAAATGAAGAAAGCAGTACAATGGGCTCAAGATGATGAGAGGATGAAGATGCTCACTGAAATCTGTGAAAAAGAGCCATGGGAAATACAGGCTGGAGGAGTGACAAGTATGATTGGAATAAAGGAGCTACCAAAAGAGATGCAAACCAATTACAGGGTACCAAGGGTGTATATAGATGCAGGTACCTTGGAACCTTGTCCGGTAGATACAGCAGAAGTGGAATACAGAAAGATTCCACCGGAATTGGCGCCATTGTACAAAAAGATTATTTTTTGACACATTGGATTGATTGGTTAACAATTGGGTTGGAGAAGATACACCAATCCAAAGAAGAACAGGTTAACCAGTATAAGGAAGAGATGCAGATAATGAAGAAGGAAGCAGAAACAGAAGTTGCTGGCCTTAGACAAAGCTTCGAAGAGCAGATGAAAGCCAAGGATGATGAACTTGTTGCGACAAAGAAGGATATGGAGAAGTGCAATGAGATCATTGTACACTTGAAAGCAGAGTTGGCAGTAAGGGCATAGGTGCATGAAGCTCGAGAAAAGGAGCTAGAGCACAAAGATTAGCTCATTGCCGAAAGGGATGAACAGCTGGCTATTGCAGCCAGAATTGAGGCTGAGCTGAAACAGAAGATACAAAAGAGTGCTATTGAGCGGGAAAAGGAGTTGGTGGCAAAGTTGGCGTAGATGGAGAAGAACGCCAACCATGAACGGTTGGAGTTTGTTTGTTATAGTAATTATGCACAGAGACTGAAGGATGAACAAGCAGCCCTACAACTCTAGATAACAGATATGGGTGGAGCACCTGTTGCTGGCTCTTAGCAGAAACAGTAGGATTCTCAAGAGCAGCAGCAAGCATATGTGTCAAAGTTTTGTATTAGACTTTTTTTTAATGAAATGCATATGAAATGTTAATGACAGGAAATGAAATGAAATAACATGAAAAGTAAATGAAATTAGAATGTAATGCAATTTGATAAATTGCAAATAGGACTTTAGGAAATAAAGGTTGATAATTTCATAAGTTAAATACGTTCGATTCGGGGTGGTGGTTATGGTGCGTTGTCCTGGGAACCACTTGCAATGGCCAGGGCAGGCAATAAAAGGAATACCCCCTCTTTCATTTGCATGGTTATTGTTGTGATTACCAGGAGAAGAGCATTACATAGGGTTGCCCACGGATGTGTACGTGAGAGATAGGGAGAGAAATTGGTAAGAGCATTGTCTATGATGTTATGCAGGCTGGTTATGCAACCACGCACATTGTAAGCCTCCTTAATGCCAATACAAGTTCTGCTATTTGCAGAATTATTGCAGTTTGCTGTATTATTTATATTGTGACTGTTGATGATATTGCATGTGTCTTGTCAAGAACTGTTATAGTTGCAGACCATAGGATTGTTGCCATAGTTGCAGGTTATGGTAGTTACCATACTGCAGCACTACTGTAAGTTTAATTGCTGGTTCCAGAGGGAAGACTGTAGGGAAATTGCAAACTGTATGAAGATCAGGCCGTACAAGGGATTGATTGTATGAAGACAACCATACAAGTTGTGTTGCAGCCTCAAGGATCATCTTGTTGCTTGGCAAAGACTGTGGCATTGTACGTGTGATTACTGCACAAGTTTCTGCCGTACAAGGAGATTGATTGTCAAGTGTTGCAACGTCATTTGCAGGTGACCGTCTTGTATTGTATCATACAAGACTGCACCGTACAATTGAGACTGTACAGTCTCAGGACAATGATGCCATATGATTGTGAGGAGAGTCTTATGACTATATTCCTCATTGGTTCCTGAATCTGTTATCCCACCATTCCATTGTTGGGAATATCACCACTCGTGCTACACTCCATCACATCCTCGGGTGGCTCCCAATCCCTAATTGCTTCAAGCTTCCTTGGGTCTGGCTTGATCTTCCCCTTCCTGACCACATGCCCAAGAAAAATCACTTCATCCTGAGCAAAGGAACACTTCTCCTTCTTCACGTATAAGTCATGCTCCCTCAATAGTATGAACAGCAAGATGAGCCATGTGTTCCTCTAGATTCTTGGAACACACCAAGATGTCATCCAAATAGACCACCACACACTTGTCAATCATTGGTCTGAACGCATCGTTCATGAGAGTGCAAAACGTAGTTGGCACATTACACAACCCAAACGGCATCACTAAGAACTCATACAACCCGTACCGTCTGACACAAGTCATCTTCTCTTCATATCTAGGAGCAATTCGAACCTAATAGTACCCTAACCTCAAGTCCAACTTTGTGAAGACCTTCGCCCCTACTAGGTGATCAAAGCAATTTGCTATGAGTGATAGAGGATATTGATTCTTGAAGGTCAACTTGTTCAGATCCCTGTAATCCACACAGTCTCAATGACCCATCAGCCTTCCTTTGGAACAATATTAAGGCTCCATACGAGGAGCACAAAGGACGAAGGTAACCAGCAACTAGCAAATCTTTCAACTGCTTCTTCAGCTCAACCATCTAAGGTCCAAACAATCGGTATGGAGCCCTCACAGGACTCGACCCTAGCATCAACTCAATTCATGGTCTATTGCTCTCCTTGGTGGCAAATACGACGACGACTCCTTTGGCATAGTTCCGTACTCATGAAGAACCTTCTCCATGCTTGGTGGGATAGGAACCTGATGTCCCTCTTCTTCATCCCAACCTCCCATAAGAGCTACTAGATACATGCGGTCTGACCCTTTCTTCCTTGCCACCTTTCGAATGCTCATCACTGAACACACCTACAACTTCCTTGCAACTTCCCCGATTGCCTTCTCTTCACCTTTCTAACCAAACACGTCTACTTGGGGTCGAACAAAATCAGAGTCTCAAGGTGGGGAACTATTGCCACTTTACCCTTTCAAATAAACTCCTAACCCAACACAAGCTCGAAATCATTCATCTTGATCACCGACAGATCAAGCTTCCCTTTCCACTCTCAAATTTGGAAATCCACATTCCACGCAAACCCCATAGTTTCCATGGCAGGTGAATTGACTGCCTTGAACCTTCCGATACCCCCCAAAGACTAGAGGCCTAGCTCTTTGGCTAGTTGAATGCTAATGTAATTTTGAGTAGTGTTGATGTCCACGAGCGCCATGGTGCTCATTCCCTTTATCACCACCTCAATAAAATTCAACCCATGTAGCCCTTCACTCCCACACTTCTCTCTCGACTCAACCCTTTCCATGGCATTGAGCGCACAAATGACACCCATCTATTGGTCACCGTGTTTGTCCAACTCAGCTTGTTGGACCATCCACACCAGTTTTCATTGTGGACAATCTTTTTTAGGGTGGGCTCCATGACAAGTCCAACACTTCAAGCACAAAGGATACCTCTATTTGCATTCTCCACTCAGGGGTTTCTTACCACTACCCTCGGAGTTGTTGCTAGACTTCAAAGATCACACAAACGACAACTGAGTAGCCTTTCCACCCTGGCCTCCACCTTGCGACTTTCCAAAAGACTAACTCAGCCCATTCTTCACACTCTTTCCCTTCAAGTTGTTGGGGTTTCGGGTATTTTTCATCGTTGTCTCTTCCTTGAAATCAAAGAGACAATTCACAACAGCAATAGCATCACTGACATTCAATAACTTGTGGCGTTTGAGCAATAGCATCATTTGTTGAGACCGTGCTGGAATAGAAACAACTTGTCATCCTCTAACATGGTCCTTATCTCTACCATGAGGTTATCGAAGGTCTTGATATAATCTCTAATCTTCCTAGTATGCTTCAACGCAACCAACATGGTCCTTGCCAACCACTCTACATTGCCAAGTTGGAACTAATCACTTAAAGCTTCCTTAAGCTCCTCCCAAGAATCCACTCTCCTCGTGGTTCTTCCTACAACTGTCATCTACCAAATTTCTCCACCAAACCCTTGGCGTACCCTTGAGATACCTCGTTGTTGTACGCACCTCCTATGCATCTGCTAGTCCTCCCATCCCTACCAGGTACTCTCCCACATCCCAGAAGATGATCTCTTGCTCCATCGTAACATTATGGCTCCTTCACCTTCGGAGTTTGATTGTAGAAGAACTAGACCCTGGTGCCTATACAATGCTAAATGTCATCATTCTCGCTGCTCGACACAAAGCTACCTCTTCCTATAGCTTAGCTTGAGACATCTCCTCCAACCTTTCATGTAGCTCATTCACAACCTCTCCCATGGACATCATCCTACCAACGCCTTTCCAAACAGATAGCTTCTCTCTAGAAACAGTTGGATACACAGGCTAGCATCATACTCTCTTTGCAAGACCAAGTGAAAGATGGTAGTCGTGTCATTACGGATCTCCAGAGTAAGATCCAGGATCAGCAAGCTACTATTAATCAACTACAGTCTGTTCACACCAAACAATCTCCCCAAGATTCTTCTAATTTTCACTCTGAAATCTCAAAAATCCGAGAAGAGCAAACTGCCCTTTTTGCTGAACAAGAACGTCTCAAGGAAGCTTCCACTGAACAGAGTCGGAAATTAGCTGACCAGCAATCTTGGGTCCAGGTTGTAGCTAGGAAGAAGAACCCCCCTCCTTTGGTTGAGCTTGCTGTTCAGGCTAAATTTGAAGAGGAAAGGGTTCGCAATGCTAAAGCTCTCAATCTCCGGGTCCGTGGGGTGCCCAAACCAACAGATCCGCTTCAAGCTAGCAACACCTTCTTACATAACACTCTCGAGTTAACCGACATCACTCTCGAGAAAGCATGGGTCTCACCTGATTCCACATTGGTCGTCCGCTTTAAGAACGTGGAAGAGCGTATGAAGGCCTTAAGGGCCAAACGGAAATTATTTAATCTTCAGGACAGGATCTTTCTTGATGAGGACCTTACACGTCTCCAGGTTGATGAATTGAAGAAAGCTAGAGAACAGGTCGTCGCAGCCAAAAAATCCAACAAATGGGCAATAATCCGTAATCTGCGTGTTGTGATCAAGGACTCCCCCCAAGGTGGTCCAAACCCTTACCCACTAAATGACTCCTTTGGCACGAAAGGGGGAGGGGGAGGGATTGATAAGTTGGTTGTAGCTTGTTGGAATTGTAATGGTATGACATGGTATGCCCCAAGATCCCTTGATGATGTGATTAGTGGACACAATATCATTCTCATTTGTGATACACATGAGAGCCCTAAGCGGGCCTTGCCAACTATCACTGGTTACTTTTGGTGGTCCAGTTGTCGACAACTCACTCTGCAGGGGGTTCGAGGGTCAGGAGGTGTCGCTACTCTCATTAGGGATAGACTCCAAGGTTTTGTGACCTTGGTTTCCTCAAATCCCCACTCCAGATTTCTATGGATTAAAATTTGTCGTCACCCACGTCTTCGGGATATCTTCATTGCTACTTGTTACTTCCCCCCCACCATGTCCAATTTTGCTATACACATTGATGGGTACCCTTTTCAAGACCTTTATGATGACATTACTAGGTACTCGGGTTCAAGGGAGGTGCTTTTGCTGGGAGACTTCAATGCCCAGACTGGATCTATGCAGGTTTCTCTCCACGACCTCACAACAGACGAGATGCAGATTCGGGAATTAGATCCTAATGACCTTGGTTTTGCTCGGACCTCCATCGACACACAGTTACTGCTTACGGAAAGCATCTTTTGGAGTTGGGTGAATCCAACAGGCTCGTTATTCTCAACGGCCTATCTCGTTTTCCAAACTCTAGTGGGTTTACTTGTTTTCCTCATAGCAGTGGGGCTAGTGTTGTGGACTATGCTCTTTCCTCCACCACCCTCCCATTCATTTCTCGATTTAGCATTTCTAACAATCCTCCCCCCCTTACTGATCACTCAATTCTTTCTTTGACTTTTTCCGTTGTTTCCCTTCCTATTATTCCTCCACTCCCGCCCCTCGAGTGTCTATTGACTTTGATTATTACTATTCCCCACTAACATGGACCACTTACATTAGGTTCTCCTTGGACTGTCTTCTCTTCCCGCTGCTATCGATCAGTCTGCTTTTTTAGTCCAGGCTATTTGGAGATCAGTGTTGGACTCTTACCCCCACACCATCCGTCCCCCTCCTCGCCCTCGTCCCCCCGATCATTGCCCCATGAACATCTGGTATGACAAGGAATGTAAGTCTGCCCACTAAAAGTTGAAACATGTTATTCAGTACTCTCCCCAACTCAAAGCCACCTCCCACAGAGATTACAGGCGGCTCATCCAAAAGAAAAAACGTCTTTTCCTCTCTCAGCATAGACTTGATCTTATTCACTCTCTTCAGCAGTCTCCTAAATCCTTTTGGCGCCTTATCCTCCCCCGAACTCATGGAATCAATCTTTCCTCTTGGACCACTCACGCCTCATCCCTCTATACCATCCCAAATCAGCCTCCTATTACTGTCCCCTCCCCCCTTCTTCGTGCCACCTCTTTTCTATTAGGCTTGTCAGGAAGGCTATTTGGAAGCTTTGTACGAGCAAAGCAGCAGATTTAGATGGGCTACAGGTGGAATTTTTGAAGCATGGCATTGACCCTCTTGTTGGGCCCCTCACTGATCTTTTTAATCTCTATTTCTATTCTGGTTTTCCTGACTCCTAGACTCAGCATATCATCCACACCATCCATAAGGCAGGGGATCCCAATGAACCCAATAATTACAGGACTATCATGATTGGGCATATTTTTGCCAAGCTCAATGCCACAGCATTGGATATGATTCTCTCCTGGAGATTGGAGGGTCACATGGCTATTGGCCAAGTTGATTTTCGGCAAGATCACCAGACCACAAATGACATTCTAGTCCTCAGAGTTGTTATTGAGGAGGCGCGTTCCACGTCCTTGAAGGTTTATTGTTGTTTTGTAGAATTTAGTAAAGCCTTCGACACGGTGCCTCAGCATTTACTTTTTGAGAGACTTCGGTTAGTTGGCATCTCTAGGCAGCTTTTGACAGCGGTTTCACGATTATATAACTGTCAAGGGTCGGTTTCGCTCCCCTCAAGGGATTTCAGCCAGTATTCTTAGCACCATAAGAGTGAAACAGGGGTGCCCCCTTTCACCGACACTTTTTGGGATCTTCATCAACGAGCTTGAGACTTTTATTAGGGAGAACGCTCACGCAAAGGATGGTTTCCTTCTCCACTACGTGCTGATTTCTATTCTCCTCTTTGTTGATGACGTTGTTCTTTTGGCCTCCTCCCATAAGGGGCTTCAGTGTCATCTGAACACACTTGCCACTTTTTGTGACTTGAGACAGCTGACGGTGAATCTTTCTAAGACCAAGGTTATGGTGTTCAATACTACCAAAGAGGCCCTATCTCATCTCCACTTCTTTTTCCAAGGTTGAGAGGTTGAGATCGCCACCACATATGTGTACTTACGGGTTCTCTTCACTGGTCCCACTTTTGGTATGAAACCCGCTGCCCAGGTTTGGGTGTGTAAGGGGTATGTGACGCCTTGGTCAAGCCAACTATTACTTATGGATCAGTGGTTTGGGGTCCTAGTCTTGGCCTGACTGAGTGGTCACAGGTTGAACAAGTACATACACTTTTTCCTCAGTGTTTCATTCGTTGCACTGGCAAATCCCCCGCTCTATTATTTTGGTACAGTTTGGGACCTCTCCTCTCCAGCTTGAGATTATCTTCTTGATTATCAGTTATCTTCACAGGATCCGTACTTTAGGGGATACCCTTGCGGGTTGCACGCAGTTGCCTTCCCTCGCTCTTCACTCCTCGATGGAACTCTCTCCGAGTTCTCGGGGAGGTCGAAGGTACTAGTATTTTCAGGTCTCTGCCCTCTTGACCAGCATTCAAATACAGATAGACAGGCACCCCCCTTATTCCTTGGGTGTTCTCCCCCCTCTCGGCTTAGTAAGGAGAAGGTGCTCCATGAGATCCAGAAGGATGTTAGTCTCCAATACACTAGATGCACGTGGATCTCTCTTGTTGCCCCTCTTTCCCCCAAGTTCTCTTTCTACTATGAGTACTTCTTACAAATTCAAGAGGGCAGAATAGTTCCTCCCCAATACCTTCAGCAACCCACAATGCATAGTCTTCGAATCCCGATTGGGCAACTCCGAGTGTGCTCTCACCAACTCCGGATTGAGTCAGATCACCATCTTCCGACAGAGCAGCAGATTGGCACGTTTTGTTCCTTGGGTGAAGCCGAAACCCTGCATCTCTTCATTTTTTGTTGTCCCATTTATTACAAGATTCAAGGCAAATTCCATTGTCTTTTCAGGAACAGCTCTCGATTTGTTTCTACCTTCTTCAAATATTCAGATCAGCGATGTCTCACACTCTTTCTTAGGGAGGTAACTCAGTTTCATCAACATAAAAGTTCTCCAGATGGATCTCACCCCCCTCAACATCAGCTCATCACAACATACTTCACCAGCTCTGACGTGTTATCAAAATGCAAATGCAAAATAATATGCGAGAACCATTAGATTTAATATTGATATGCAATGGGGAAAATGAGCTCTGGCGATTTTTTTCTCTGAACTAGGGTTTCTGGATTTTCGAAAAATCTCTGGCTTCTGCTGGTTTGCAAAAGTGTCTTTGGGGTACGATGGATCTGAAGGTTCGATCGGTGCCCCGAGGAGGGTCCAATGGGGACTTCTCCGGCTCCTTTTCCAGGAAGTACCAGTTCTTACGCTGATTTGTTTAAAGAAGATTCTCCTCCGAAGAATGCCGAAGCCCAAAAGATGGCATATAAAAAGCTCTTCACGACTGCTGGGACTAGGTCTTCAGCACGTCGTGTGAATGGTTGTTTGCCGCAGGCCGAATCCAGGCCAAAAATCGTCATTGAGCCCAGCATGGTTGAAGAGTCAATCCTCTATAGAGCTAACCATGATTTAATCTGCAAGTTCATGGGTATTCGCCCTTCCCCGAGCTTTCGCATTCTTGGATCCGCCGAACCGGGAGACCCACAGTGAGTATTCATTGTGGTTTATTAGTAATGGTTATTTTATTGTCAACTTCTCGGCTCTCGCGATAGAAATAAGGCCTTCGAGTCGGAGAAGAAAAACCATGGCCCGACAGGGCTATTTGTTCAACCATGGACTGTTGTCCCAGTGTGGATTCGACTTTATGCTCTTCCAATGGAATTCTGGGGTGAGCAGGTATTGGCAATGATTGGCAATTCGATTGGTAGACATCTGGGTGTTGCCAGAGACACTATTGAAGGGAGCATGGCGGTGTATGCTCGAATATGTGTGGAGATGGATCTCAGCCAGCCTTTGCCGACGAGTTGGAAATTGAATTGGCAGGTCTTTCCTGGATTCAACAGCTGGACTATGAGGCCCTACCCTTTAGATGTAGGGTTTGCCACAAGCATGGACATTTGGCCCGTTTCTGTCCTATTAATATGAATGCCAATATGGAGGCCCCTTTAGGAATGCCAAACCTGCCTAAAGAGGATAAGGCTGCACCTAATAAAGATCCTATTAGCACCGGTCAGGGCCAGGAAGCTCAGAGAGAGGGTTTTGAACAGCCCGGAAGAAAAAGACGGACAAAGAAAAAGGAGGGAAAGGAGCAATCTCATCTCAGGCCTGCCAATAGGTATGAGATTTTTAAGTCATTGGTTGATGAAGAGGATCAATCTATGGAGGGCTTGGAGGGTTTCAAGGAAACTTCTTTTGTTCCCGGGCAACTCCCCCTCTCATCTTCTCCCGTCATACAGTAGGTAGTTGATCCCTCTGAGGTATCACAGCCAGTGTGTTCTGGTGCCTTAGTAGTCCATAACCAGGAGCAGACAGTATCTCAGGATGTTCGCATGGGGATAGCGAGAGAAGAACAGGGAAAGGCCATCTTTGGGGATAACCCGGGTAGAAAAAAGATCAAAAAATAGCAATTCTCGGGGAGCGGGTAGAAGATCCAATAAGGAGTCGCTAGCGCCCAGGGAGACAAATTGATCATGGGAGGATCGGTGAGGACAATTGACTCTTATTGCTCCCAGGGTAACCCATGATTATACAATCTTGGAATGTGAGGGGTTTAAACAACAGAACCCATCAATCTATTGTTCAAAGATTATTAGAGAATAGCAATACTGATTTTTTGCTTTTACAAGAGACTAAGATGTCTTTGGATCTTATGTCTAAAACAGTCAACGAGAATTTGGAGGGGTGCTTGGTCATATGGATGTGGCTGCCCAAGGTGCCTCGGGGGGATTGTTACTCCGTGGAACTCTCTGGAATGGTCCGCAATAGAACACCTTGCACCGGAGGGGTGTTCTCACTTCTATTTTTAGGAATAATGTCTCTGCGGAATTCGTTCTAATCACTAACTTTTATGGATCTCAAAACCTAGAGGGTCGAGGTGGCAGTGGAAGGCTGTGCATGACATGCGAGCATCAAGGGAAGATCTAGACTGGATTATAGCGGGGGACTTTAACGCTAAATTATCTTCTAGAGACCAGGAAGGGGGAACACCTCTTTTGGATCCAGGGGACCGTTTCATGATTGCTCAAGTCCAGGCTTTGCACTTAGTGGACATTAAATGTCCCGGCAATAACTTCACTTGGACTAATAAAAGGCGGGAGCCACATAGTAGGAAGGTGAAGCTAGATCGCTTCTGCTTTCGGAGGAGGCGTTTGTAAAATGGAATATCAATTTTCAGATTTTAGCGAGCCCTGTTTCGATCACTGTCCTATTCTGTTGGAAGGCAGGACTAGGATGGGGCACCATCACAAACCTTTCGGATTTGAGAATTTTTGGCTTCAGAAAGAACTTCGGGAGAAAATCCCACGGTGGTGGGAAGAAGGCCGCCCAGCTTATGGGAGAGCAATGTTCGGAATCCACAAACAACTTCAATATGTCAAAACTCGGTTGAAGTATTGGAGGCGTTCTAATAAAATTGACTTCCGAGGCCCAAAGAGCTCTGTTGGTGGCCCACTGGGATGAGGTCCAAAAACAGATTCGAGAGAAGGAGTAATAACTGACCAGCTCAAAGTTGAGGATGATGCCTTGCGTACGGCGGTTGAGGACATTGACAACCAGGAGGAGATCTATTGGAAGCAGAGAGCAAGAACCTCCTGGTTATTAGAAGGGGATAGAAATACAAAATTCTTTCATCGGATTGCTTGTGCTCGAAGACAGATGAATAAGATGGAGGTCCTTCAAGATGAGAACGGTCATTCCTTTGATACTCTTCCGGTATACATTCCCATGCTATGGATTATTTTTCTAAGCTTTTTAAGGAAAGTGTGGTTCAAGATGTAGAGGCCCAAAATGAAGTTATTTCTGTCATACCTGCTATTATTTTGGAGGATGAAAATCGGGCCCTCCTCAAACCCATTGATAGGGATGAATTGAAAACTGTGGTCTTTGGAATGAGCATCGGTAAAACTCCTGGTCCAGATGGCTTCCCAATTGAGTTCTTTCAGGCTTTCTGGGACTGCTTAGAGGAAGATGTAAGGGTTGTTGTTGAAGAGTCCAGAGAAAATAAGAGAATGCTTAAAGCTATAAACCACACGTTCATTACCTTGATTCCAAAAGGGGAGGAGGGGGTTCATATTTCAGATTATAGGCCTATTGCCTTATGTAATGTGTTGTACAAAATAATCACAAAGGTAATGGTTGAGCGCCTAAAACCTCTTCTTCACAACATTATCTCCTCCGAGCAAGGGGGCTTTGTTGAGGGACGACAGATTCTGGATGGGGTGGTTGTGGCCCAGGAAGCAATCCATTCAATGCACACTTCTGGTAATAAAGGGATGTTCATTAAATTGGACATGTCAAAGGCTTATGACAGGGTTGAATGGAGTTTCCTGGCTAAAATGATGGCAGCCTTCGGCTTCTCTCAAGGCTGGATTGAGTGGATCATGAGCTGTGTCTCTTCCCCGACTTACTCTGTGCTTATCAAGGGCCTTCCTTCGCAACCTTTTGGAGCTTCTCGGGGTCTGCGCCAGGGGGATCCCTGTTCCCCTTATCTTTTTCTCATTCTGGCTGAAGGTCTTGGCAGACTTTTCTTGAGGAGAAGACAGCAAGGCAGATTATTGGGTATTAGGGTGGGGGATGAAGTTTTATCGCACCTGCAGTTTGTGGATGACATTGGTTTGATGGGAGTGGCCAGCATCAGGGAAGCAAGAACGATTAGGGATACTCTTAATGTCTATCTCGGGGCTACTCAACAGGTCATTAATGACAAGAAATCCAAAGTGGTCTTTTTTAATCTGGAGCAAAGGCTTCAGAACAAAATTTTAGAAATCCTGGGATTCTCTAGGACTTCTCTCCCCGTGGTTTACTTGGGGATCCCCTTGCACTTCAAGAAGCTGAAATTAGACACTTGGAGGAATTTGCTTGGAGTGTATCAAGGACAGAATTAATCATTGGTCTCACAAGTGGTTAAGTTATGGTGGCAGATTAACGTTCTTACAGTCAGTCATTCAAGCCATGCCAATCTACAAATTTTCTATCCTGGCTGCCCCGCTTACAATATGGAAAGAGTTGGACAGGATGGCTAGGAAGTTTTTGTGGGAAGGAGCTAAGGGAGAGAGAAAGTGGGCCTTAGTGGGCTGGGATAAAGTCACCCAACCCAAGGTAAAAGGTGGGTTGGGACTGAGAGGATCCAAGTTAAATAATCAAGCCTTGGCTGGAAAGTTGTACTGGAGGTGGATTTCCCAACCAACTTCCTTATTCAGTAGAATCCTAACTAGTAAATATTTGGGTCAAGTTAACCCCAATGAGGTGGGCCGTTTCCCTCTGGATGGTATTGGATCCTTAGTGTGGTAGGCTCTCAAGCTAGGATCTCAGGTTATTAAAGACCAATTGTTTTGGAAAGTGGGGAGAGGGGAGAAGGCTCGTTTCTGGACCGATTCATGGGATCAGTACCCACCCATCATTGTTGAATTCCCCGAGTTACTTCCAATAAAATCTGCCATAGAAACCAAGGGTTGGGTCCAAATTGAAAGTTATTTCAACACTACTCAGTTGGGGGAGTATAAGTTTAAGAAGTTTAAGAGGTTGGAGGAGTGGCCAATTCCAATCCCCCCGGAGTTGGCACCCATCTTGACCAAAATCTTGACAGAAAGGTTTCTCACGGGGAGAGACGAGGAGGATGAATTAGCTTGGGGCTATGGGAGCCTTGGTGTTTATACAGTGAAGGACGGATATGACAAGATCCTCCCGCAGCCTCCCCCCATTCTTATCCGGTTGAGGATTGGAGAAAGATTTGGCACCCCAAGGGCTGGCCGAAAGTAAACTTTTTTGCCTGGCAGTTTATGCACAATGGTATTCTCACTTTTGACAATCTCAGATGTAGAGGAATCATCGGCCCTTCTCAATGTGTTTTATGCCACAAGAACGAGGAAACAGCTGATCACTTGATGTTTGAGTGCCCTTTCACGCGTCAGATTTGGAAGCGATGGTTCTCTCACTATAAAATCCAGGTTAATGGTGACATGAATCGGACTAATATTTGGGAAAGATGGAAGCGGGGTAGATTTAAATCCAAAGCTCTTCAAATTGGGTGGGAGCTTGGCTTATACTTCATTTGGTGGCAAGTGTGGTTGGAGAGAAATGCTAGAATTTTTAGAGAAACCTTTTCCTCGCTAGATGGAGTTTGGCAGGTCATCTGGAGCAAAGTCACAGAAACTGTTGCCGTCTACGCTAAAGAGGAAACTCAGGTTGGTCCTGGGCCAATGGAAGAGGGAGTTGAAAAGCAAGAGGGACAGGACAGAGCCAGTTGGAAACCACCCCCAGAAGGCTGGATTAAAATCAATACTGATGGTGCTGCAAAGGGCAATCCGGGTAGTGCCGGAATTGGCGTGGTCTGCCGGAATCATGAGGGATCGATGCTCTATTGGGAACTGCAAGGCTTGGGTAGAGCCACAAATAATGAAGCAGAAGCCATTGCTATCAAATCTGCTTCTATTTGGGCAATTACTCAGGGCCACAGGAGGATAATTCTTGAATCTGATTCTCAAATTCTGGTTGGAGCTCTAGATTGCATGAGGAACTTTGCGTTGAAAGCTTGGAGGTTGAGGATTCTGGTCTCTCAAATCAAGGAATTATGGAGGGAATTAGATGATGTGATTCCGGTTTATGTGAGCAGAGATTTAAACAAAGCGGCCGATTTCCTGGCTAAGATGGGTGCTGAGAAAGAGGTAGGGGTGCAGCTGCACAGTGACATGCCTATTGAAGATGAGGTGATTAGGCAGGGCCTTGAAAGATCCTTGAGCCAATGATCAAAGAAAAAGCTAAGGGTGGTTTTTGTCGCGATTTCGCGACCTGTTGCGCCATCGCGGCCATTGGAGGTAAGCTGTCGCGATATCGCGACATGTTGCGCCGTCGCGGCCGCTGGAGGAAAGCTGTCGCGATATCGCGACATGTTGCGCCGTCGCGGCCGCTGGAGGAAAGTTGTCGCGATATCGCGACATGTTGCGCCGTCGCGGCCGCTGGAGGAAAGTTGTCGCGATATCGCGACATGTTGCGCCGTCGCGGCGTCGGAGGAAAGCTGTCGCGATATCGCGACATGTTGCGCCGTCGCGACCGCTGGAGGAAAGTTGTCGCGATATCGCGACATGTTGCGCCGTCGCGGCCGCTGGAGGAAAGTTGTCGCGATATCGCGACATGTTGCGCCGTCGCGGCCGCTGGAGGAAAGTTGTCGCGATATCGCGACATGTTGCTCCGTCGCGGCCACGGGAGGAAAGTTGTCGCGATATCGCGACATGTTGCGCCGTCGCGGCCAAGGGAGGAAAGTTGTCGCGATATCGCGACATGTTGCTCCGTCGCGGCCAAGGTGGAAAGGTGTCGCGATATCGCGACATGTTGCGTCCGCAAGGGAGGAAAGTTGTCGCGATATCGCGACATGTTGCGCCGTCGCGGCCGTGGGGAGGAAAGTTGTCGCGATATCGCGACATGTTGCGCCGTCGCGCGTCGCGGCCAAGGGAGGAAAGTTGTCGCGATATCGCGACATGTTGCGCCGTCGCGGCCAAGGGAGGAAAGTTGTCGCGATATCGCGACATGTTGCGCCGTCGCGGCCAAGGGAGGAAAGTTGTCGCGATATCGCGACATGTTGCGCCGTCGCGGCCAAGGGAGGAAAGTTGTCGCGATATCGCGACGTGTTGCTCCGTCGCGGCCAAGAGAGGAAAGGTGTCGCGATTTCGCGACGTGTTGCTCCGTCGCGGCCAAGGGAGGAAAGTTGTCGCGATTTCGCGACGTGTTGCTCCGTCGCGGCCAAGGGAGGAAAGTTGTCGCGATTTCGCGACATGTTGCTCCGTCGCGGCCAAGGGAGGAAAGTTGTCGCGATTTCGCGACATGTTGCTCCGTCGCGGCCAAGGGAGGATTGTTGTCGCGATTTCGCGACAGGTTGACTTTTTGCGGCCAAGGGAGGATTGTTGTCGCGATTTCGCGACAGGTTGACTTTTTGCGGTCAGAGGAGTCTTGTGTCGCGATTTCGCGACTTGTAGCTTTTTCGCGGCCAAAGGTGAAGTTGGTGTTTGCTGCGCGATTTCGCGACAAGTTGTTGTAACAGACCAATCAGCTCCCTCAGCTAGCTTGGTATTGGTTCAAGAGATTTGGCTCCATTGCAAATCTTCCTCTTCTCTTGTAATCATGTGCTTTCATTGTTTTCGGCTGGGATGTGTCTACTCCCAATTGTAACTGATCTTTGTTTTAATACAAGTTTTTTTCAATTTTTTCAAAAAAAAATATTGATATGCAATGGGTTTAACTAACAATAGTTTAGGCTATGAATAGCCTAATAGGTAGTGCTAACAACTAACAACTTATTAATCACTAACAATATCACGTCTAAACAATAGCGTGTGATAACCATAAGATATTCGACATGAATATCTTCATGGTTAATGTAGAAATATAAAATAATTAATCTAACCTACTAGGGTAATAATGTAATAACCTAATGGTAAAAAGGTAAATACTACTTTTTACCCTAACATCCCCCCTTTATTACATTATTTTGAAATACAAAGTGTACTTCTAAACAACTCAAATTTGACACGTCCAAGTGCCTTTGTGAAGATGTCTGCAACCTGTTCGTCAGTGGGAATGAATTGGAGCTTGATGTTGTGTTTAGGAACTTCGTCGCGAATGAAATGACATTGTGTGTCAATATGTTTGGTGCGCTCATGGTGAACTGGATTCTTCACTAAGTTCAAAACACCCTGGTTGTCGCAGTACAAGTGAATTGGAAGTTTCTTGGGTAAACCCATACTTGCTATGATGCGACTCAACCATATCGCTTCGCACACTGCATCTCGTGCTGCGCGATATTCTGCCTCTGTTGAAGATATAGCAACCACCTGTTGCTTCTTGCTATGCCATGAGACAGGTCCGGATCCTAGATGAAAAACATATCCAGATGTTGACTTTCGGTCATCTACTGATCCAACATAGTCAAAGTCCGTGAAACCCTGTAAGAAGAATTTGTCATTCTTCCTATACTCTAAACCATACTCCACACTACCACGGATATAGTGGAGAACACGCTTTGTTGCTTTCCAGTGAGTAACTTTTGGTTCTTGCATGAACCGAGAAAGATAATTCACAGCAAATGTGATATCTGGTCTAGTGTTTGTCAGGTATATAAGGCTCCCAATCATCTGACGATAAAGAGTGCCATCTACCTGAGGTGAATCATCGTATCGTGACAACTGAAGCCCTTGTTCCATCGGTGTTGCTTTTGGCTTGCAATCAGTCATACGATACTTTTCGATCAGTGTCTTGGCGTACTTCTTTTGAGTCACCCTTAGGTAATTCTTTTTATGTTCAATCTCCAGACCAAGACAATAGTGGAGAAGTCCCAAATCTGTCATATCAAATGACTCTCTCAAGTCATTCTTCACGGCGTCTATCAATGTCTCTGAGTTGTCGGTTATGATCAAATCATCCACATAGAGTACAAGTATCACTATCTCAGAACCAATGTTCTTAACATAGAGATTTGCATCCGAAGGACTTCTCTTAAATCCATGTTGTAGAAGGTGATTGTCTATCTTTATATACCATGCTCTAGGGGCTTGTTTCAACCCATACAAGGATTTAACCAGTTTGCAAACTTGTTGCTCATGGCCTTCCTCAACAAATCCTTGTGGTTGAGTCATGTATACTTCCTCGTTCAAATCACCATTTAGGAAGGCGCTCTTGACATCCATTTGATGAAGTTTCCATCCGTATTGTGCTGCCATAGCACAAAGAACACGAATGGTGGTCATCCTTGCAGTGGGTGCAAAGGTCTCTTCGTAATCGATGCCTTCCTTTTGAGCATAGCCCTTTGCCACAAGGCGGGCCTTATGCTTGTCAATGGTTCCATCTGCCTTGTATTTCATTTTGTAAACCCATTTACAGCCAATGGGTTTCTTACCTGAAGGCAAATTAACCAACTTCCATGTATTGTTCTTAATGAGAGATTTATATTCAGCATCCATAGCTGCCCTCCACTATGGCTCACTAAGTGCTTCTTTGACCGTGGTGGGTTCATGTTCATCATATGAAGACATATAAACCCTCTCATCATCAATCTCCATGTCTTCTCCACTATCAATCTCTCTGTCTACAGAAAGCTCTTCGAAATGTTGGCAAAGGTCATCAACTGTTGGTGATGCTTCTGCTCTCTTCTGCCGAGACATGTTGCGAGTTCGAGGACGATTCAGAGTAAGATCAGGAGGTGAGGTCAACTTTGAATCTCTCACCGTACTTGTATACCATTTTGGCACCTTTTGCTGAGGTGGAGGAGTTTGTTTTTGTGGCTCCTCATCTTCCAGGTATACGAGAGGATGTGATGTCGGGTGTGAAAGCCTCATCGAACACCACATCTCTACTTACATGTATTTTCTTTGTTCTAGGGTCATACAATCGATACCCTTTAGAATATTCATCATAGCCAAGGAAAATGCACTTGTAAGGTTTTCTCATCTAGTTTCTTTCTCTTTTCTTTAGGTATATGCATAAATGCCTTACACCCAAAAACTCTTAGATGAGAGATGGAGGGCTTCCTGCCGCTCCATGCTTCTTGTGGAGTTATATCTTTAAGGGCCTTTGTGGGTGCCCTATTCAAAAGATATATTGTCGTTGTGACAACTTCTGCCCAATAGCGTTGCTCAAGATTTGCACCCTTAAGCATATTGCGAACCGTTTCCATGATGGAACGATTTCTCCTTTCAGCAACTCCATTTTGTTGTGGAGAATAGGTTGTGGTTAGCTGTCTTTTGATCCCATGTGTTTTCAGAAATGAAGAGAATTCATTTGAGGTATATTCCCCCCTCGATCTGAGCGGAGGGTCTTTATGTAGCATCCAGACTCTTTCTCAACTAGTTGCTTGAACTGCTGAAAGTAGGAAAATGCTTCTGATTTCAGTTGAAGAAAGAAGACCCACATCTTCCGTGAGTGATCGTCCACAAACAACTGATAATACCTTTTGCCTCCAAAACTTGGTGGCATGGGACCGCACAAATCAGTGTGCACTAACTCCAACGGTCTCTTAGCTCTAGAAGAGCTAGCTTCGAATGGTGCTCGGCGTTGCTTCCCTGCTAAGCAATCCGAGCAGATTGGCAATGTAGATGAAAGGGTGGGAAGTCCCTTCACCATTTGAGATTTACTTAGCTCAAGTAAATACCCTTTACTAAGATGCCCAAATCTCTTATGCCAAAGAGAAGTGGCCTCCTTTGTGTTGACCGCCATGGCAACATGAGGCGTTGAAACAACATCTAGTGTGAACAAGCCATGCTTGTAAGAACCGGTTGCTATGTGTTTACCCTGCTTGGTGATATAGCAACGTTTCAGTCCATTTTCCACTTTGAAGTTGACAACCATGTTTTTATCCAGGATTTGTGGAACTGACAACAAGTTGTTTGTCAATCCTGGAACATAAAGGACATTGTGAATATGACACTTTCCATCTGGAAGGGAAACAGATACACTGCCTTCTCCCTGGACACGATAGGTCTTATTATCAGCAATTGTTACTGGTTTGCCTTCTCTTGCCACAAATGTCTCAAACCACTGCTTGTCGCCAATCATGTGTTTGTTGGCGCCTAAATCAATGTACCAAACAGAATCCTTCTGTGTAGAAGTTGTATGGGTCATGAGCACTTTGTGTGCTCTTTCTGAATCAGAATCAGAATTTTCAATAGCAACATGTCCTCGTTGTTGTCTATTGTTCTTCTGTGGCTTGTTTTTGCCCTTCTTGTCTTGTTTGTTCTTAAACCAACACCGGTTGGTGTCATGGTTGTCCATTTTGCAATGTGTGCAATACTTCCCTTGAGATTGAGGTTGCTTGCCCTTATCTCTTGAAGATGATCCTCCCTTTTGAAAGTTACCTTTCTTCTTTCCACCCTGTTTGTTTGTGTAAAGTGCATTGTTTGACACTTCATCACTTTGGAGCTGATTTGCTTCCTCGGTTTGAAGCAAATTGACTAACTCCACAAAGGTTACTGTTCTTTGAGATACATTAAGGGATGTTATTAACATCTTGTAGGATTCTGGAAGAGCCCTCAATATTACTGAAGTCAGAATAGTATCTTCTACTTTGGCTCCTAAAGCATTCAGCTTTGACTTTAGTTCTGCCACTCTGCAAAGGAATAGCTCTACTGATTCTCCTGACTTCATATGGAGTGTATGAAGTTGTGTTTGAAGGTTTAGAATAGTCGATTGATTCTTGCCTTCAAAAATGGTACAAAGTGCATCCCATGCATCTTTACCATTTTTAGCTTCACTTATGTGAGGTTGGATCTCATCAGTAGTAGCTAGGAGAATCAACATGAGAAGACGATTGTTCTTTTTGTCCCATGCTCTCTGATCTGCTCCTGGTGATGTGGGTCTTGTATCAGTGCCATCCACTAAATCCCACATTTCCTCTACAGTAAGTATTGCTTTCATCTTGGTTTTCCATGCTGAAAAATTAGAACCTTTAAGCAATTGTGTATCATTTAGGTATTTGTTGATAGTTGCCATGATGAAGGTTCTAGAATGGTTCCAAGATGGTCTCTCTTTCTCTCTTCTTGATATTTAATGGCACCTGCTTGAAAAACCCTTGAGGAAGGATTAATCAATTTGAGGATATTTAAGCCAAACAAGAAGAAATGAGAGATAATTCACTCTTTATTGGTATTTAATGGCACCTGCCTAAAAATCCTCCCGAAGAAGGATAGTTAGTTTGAGGGAATTAAGCCAAACAAAAAAGAGTGAATTAGGGATTTTGATTTAGGAGAGAATTTCAAGAAAAATTGGCTTTAAACCTGTGCAATGAGTTTACACAAATTATTGTGAAATTTTGGGGTTTTGAGTGCTCTTGATTTTGATGACTTATAATTGAAAAAAACAAGAAATTAAATGCAATAATCAATCAAAGAGTGCCCACAAAATTTTTATCACATAGGTGTCGGATGCAACCGAAAATGCACCTAATTTAGCAATGCCAATTTTTAATAAAGGTGTCGAGTAATATCGAAAATGCACCTAATTATAAGTTTTTGCAACAAAAGATGGATTTGTGTTTTGCAAAAAAAATAAATTTGATGTTCAAATTCTCCCCCCTTTGTGTTACAATTTTTGCAAAAAGACAATTTATCAAAGATCAATTATCCCCCATTTGTTTTGCAAAAATAACAAAGTAGCTCACCTTTCAAGACAAGTCGACACACGACAAGCTTTTGAAAGGCTTTCCAAAACCAGTCGACACACGACTTGGTTTTAGTGGACCCTTAAGGCTTCAATACTCAAAAATTGGAGGTGCATCAGGATTAAAAGGTTCTCTAATCCTCATGGGACCATAGCTTCGATCCAAACCCTTCCAAGGATCTGTGTAAGTATTGAAACAAGGTAAACTCTTTGCGTCTTCTAAGCATCCGCCGAAAATTGGATCTTGTTGTTTGACAATGGAGTTCGTTCCTCTTTCGAATAACTCTTAGACGACGAAGAGCTTTTTGTATCCAAGGCCTCTTCTTCATGAGACAAAACTTATACTCTCAAAAAATGATTAGAAAAATTTGGAGCACTCTCAAAAATTAGAAAAATTTGGAGCAAAGTGTTAGAAATCTCAATTTGTTTGCAAAAGAAATTGTGCTTTGATTTTTGTCTCTTATCCCCCTTGATTTGGAGAAAACAAAAAAAAAAATAGCAATTTTTATATTTTGCAAAAAAAAAATGGCCTTTCTTTTTCAATTTTAGTGCATAAATTTAATTTAATCTAGCATAATAAATTAATAAAAAACATATTTTGAAAAAAAATCACTTAGTTTTAAAAAAAAATGATTTTTAATTCAAAATATTATCAATTTATTAATTTTAAATACTAAAAAAAATAAAAAAAATACAAAAAAATATAAAAAAATTTATACCTTAGCAACCCTTAGTGCGGGTTGTAGCAAAAAAATGTGTTTTAGACCCCGTTGGGAGTCGAACCCGCGAGAAAGCAGGTGTCCGCCCGTCGCTGGCTCGCTCGAGCCAGTCGATTTAAGCTTTCGGCTGGGAAGCTAAGCGCACGATGTGCGCTTTCTTCCTTTACAGGAACGCAAAAGGAAAAAAAAACAATTGGGACTTAAATCCCACATTGCCCTTGCAGGCAATGTTTCACACTTTAAAAGTGTGAACCGTTCCCCTCTTAGTCGACTGCCTGCACGCAATCGGCAGAAGTCCGCCTTTTGCCATGCCGACCAGAGGACAGCGCGCCACGTGGCGCAAAAGGACCGCCACGTAGACTGGAGCCACGTCAGATACCAGCTAGCCTTGCCACGTCAGCGAATGCCTCGATCCGCACGTCCACGTCAGCTAGTCTTGCCACGTCAACGAATGCCTCGATCCGCGCATCAACGTCAGCTAGCCTTGGTTTCAGTGTCGTCCACCTCGATCCGTGTGTTGTCTCGGTTTCAGTGCTGCCAGTCGGGTTGTGTCGGCCGGTATCAGTGTTGCCAGTCTGGTTGCGTCGCTCGGTGTCAGTGTCGCCAGTCTGGTTGCGTCGGCCGGTGTCAGTGTCTGTCCCCTGGTTGCGTCGGTCAGTGTCAATGTCTGTCCCCTGGTTGCGTCGGTCAGTGTCAATGTCTGTCCCCTATGTCAGGGACTGTCCGCTAGTCGAGTCACGATCTATCCCCTGTGTCAGGGACTGTCCGCCGATCGGGTCAAGGCCTGTCAGAGGGATCGTCGTCCACCCGGTGATGTTCGCGCCGAAGTCAGCAGCCCGTAGGCTTGTCAAATCTGACAGTCTGTGGGTCGGGTCAGCAATGTGATGGAAGTCTAACTGTAGACATTAGGAAATCAAATTAAATTTAAAAAATAATTTAAAAGAATTGAAATTCCAAGCCTTCCAACTGAATTAGCGCCTCACAAATTGTGCCTGTCCAGTGGAACCTGCGCCTCGGGATTTGTGTTGCTTGGTCCAACTGGAACGAGAAGAACTCCCACCTTGTCCAGAGATGCTCGGAACATCCGCTTGCCCAGGTGAGTCCCCGTAGCTCTGATGCCAATGTTATCAAAATGCAAATGCAAAATAAAATGCAAGAACCATTAGATTTAATATTGATATGCAATGGGTTTATATTAACAATAGGTTTAGGCTATGAATAGCCTAATAGGCAGTCCCCCCTTAAAGGTAGTTACCCGCTAGGATTATGTGCTAACAACTAACAACTTATTAATCACTAACAATATCACGTCTAAACAATAGCGTGTGATAACCATAAGATATTCGACATGAATATCTTCATGGTTAATGTAGAAAGATAAATTAATCAATCTAACCTACTAGGTAATAATGTAATAACCTAATGGTAAAAAGGTAAATACTACTTTTTACCCTAACATGATGGCCTAGGGGACACCGGACGAAAACGCCCCACATCATCCAGTTCGGATGGGAGCGGGGTCACTAGAAAGCACACCCATAGTCTGTTAGGGTCCCGCTCTAGTGATGGACAAAGACATATCATGGACTTCTTCAGCTTTGATACTTCGGCCTCGATTGCTAGGAGAGATTAGTTTATGGGGGATTCTTGGAGCTTGCCCCTCCTAGGTTGCTCCTTACCCCCCCCCTCTTCTCTCCCTTCTTTTTTTTCCCTTTCTCTTTAGCCCGATTGTCGAGTTTCGTCTTGTTTTTTCTCTTAGTTATTTTCTTTGTTGGGCTTTTAGCCTGCTAGCTAGCAGTCATTATTGTACTTCTTATAGTCCCTTGGGTCTTTTTTGGCCCACCGTGGATTTCATTTCATTTCATTTCTCCTCGAGCTCTCCAATTCTAACACTCATCTTCTGCTCAAGCTTGTCCACAAGTCGTGACTTACTACCATGGCGAGTGCCACCTCGACCTTGATCTCCATGTTGTTCCCCATGACCTTTATGGGGGTCATCAAGACAGGGAATTCCAGATCCAAACTTTGCTATAATGACACACCAGACCAGACAGACTCCTAAGGTGGACAACATACACTAGAAAAAGTGAGGGGGGTAAACGTGCACCAAACTCACAGGTAAAAGGTGGATCCCTCATATTTTTCTTTTCTTTTTTTTTTGGGGGGGAGGTAACTTTCACTTTTCAGATTTACATAGATGAGTTCTGATTTTTCCATATACAATTACTATGGTCTCCATTTTTGTGACTTAGAAGTTGCTAAAATCAACCCCAGGGTCACTGTCCATATGTCCTTGGTAAATTTTCTAGACTTTTCCTTTGACAGAACTTCTGACCCACCTTGCTTAGTTAAGCCTGGGCCACAAGCGCATAATCTAAACTTGCATGTATTGACTGGTAGCCATGCTTAAGCCAATAAAAATATGCTATCATACATGCTGCAAGTAATCAACAAAGATAGCATTTTGACATTTACATGATATAGCCAGATAACTATTTCAGATTTATAGTAAATAATCAAGCAGACGATGCCTGTTTAGTCCATTTTCATTAGTCAAAGTAAAAGCAAAGGAATTTAAGCACAATCATGTCTGCTAATCAATGATATTGGAAGTTTGGAACTGTAAGAAAATATCATCCCAGTCTCCACAGAAAATAGGACTACTTTTTGCTGAAGACAGAGCAACTTTGGTTGACAACCTCACTAATAACATCTAACTAGGAATGCTCAAATGTTAGATCATAGATGCACACAATGCATTGATCTGCAATAATTCGCACTGGTAGAGTAGACACTCCTGCAGGGAAGTGGAAACAACATAATGCATTACCTCTTCAATACAGGCAGCACATTTTCTATATACCAGGTTGCTGGTGCATGGACTGGTGCTGTCTTCACTCTTGTCGCTCGAATTCCTGTTGCATAATATTCCCGAGTGCTCCAATAATATTCTCTTGGCAAGTCTTTCACTATAGTCACATCATTCTTTAGAGTTTGTATGAAGTGATCCACATCGAAAATATCTGCAAATGAGCTGCAGAAACATCATTGACTTCATCTTGACTGTTTTCCATTAGATAAACTGTTACAACTTCATATCTGCCATATGCCCCACTTAGATTATATAAATCTCTCTGGGTGTGTAAGAAATGATTAATAAGAAACAGTTTCCAAAAACTGACAAAATACCTTGAATCTCGCCAAACAGGGTTCATATCAAAATGAGGAACAACCAACGTTGCATTCAAGATTTTGGCAACAGCAACTGCATCACATATCTTTAGAAAGAGAAGCAGATAATATTAGCTTCTAACATCATCTCCTTGTAATGTCATTATGTTAGCCTATGATCAACCACTACAAAAGAGACTTTTCAGGTATTAATTATACTACAAACAAATAAATGCATCCAGAATAGTACACCCACCCCCATTCGCTGTTGGTTGAGTCCACCTTCTAGGAAAACTTGGACATATCCCTCACTCTTTCCAGGAGGTTCTATTTGAGTTTTGTGACAATACGCATTGCTGTTAGTCCTTCACATTAATACTCTTATAAATGAACACGTGCAACTAAAAATATTACATAACCTGTCAAGGATTCTCAAATCGCAACTCCGGAATTTTTTGATTGCACACTTATAAATCCTAAAAAGCATCCACTGATTTCTAAATCATTCATTCCTGTCTTTATCCACTAAGCCTAATTCGATGCCATACATACTTACTGGATAAAGCAAATTTTTCAGTGCAAGGTTGCCATCCTTGATTTGGCAGTGGTTTCCAAAGATCGGAAGGCTCTATCTCCATCTTAGAGTGAAACAATAAGCACCAAGACGCTTTCAGGACATCATGATATATTCAGAGCAGTTTAAACATACAGAATCTACAACTAAGCAAAGCATGCACTTACAAGGCGAGACTTTAAAACCGCTTCTAACAAAGCAGGATGTCTGGCTTTAGGTGCTTTCCATTCCTGCAAAAGCATGCATCAAATTAGTCAGAAAATACATGCTTTGCAGCTTCTAAGATACCAAAACACAATCCTGTCTAGAAACTCCTATCTGGCTGCTCAAAATGTTTCAAATGAAAGATGCCCTCTAGCTATTGTTGGAGGATTATTCATCACTGAGATCATCTTGCTTTATACAGATATAAAGGAAAGTTCAAGAGAAGCATTGGAGAGACTTTGTATAAAGCCTATGGAAAATATTTATGAAAGTAACAGTTAATATGAGAATACAAACTGCACTAAGAAATAAGTAAGCCAGATGTGATTTATCTCCTCAGACAAGATTTCAAGTATTGAAAAGGCAGAAATGCAACTTTAAGGTTGATACCCCAAAAAAAAAAAAAGAGAGCAGAAGAATAATAGCAATAATAGGCAGAAGGCCTGATCATAATGTAAATAAGGAATCAAAGACACTACATTCACATTAATCGAAGCCAAATGGAAGACCAGCTACATAAGATTTTTATATTTCTTTGAAGACACAAACAGCAGAAGCCATCAATAAACAGTAAACCATGTAGAGAACTTACAAGGGTGAAGAGCTTCTTAGATCAAGGCCATGTATGGATAGTTATCTTAGTAAACTTCTGAAAAGTAGAAACATGTACTCAGTTTTAAGATCCACTGGATACAAATGACAGTAATAGCAACCAGCAGATTAAAAAAGGCTTGTCACGATAACATGTAAACACACATGAAAGAAAAGAGAAAAAACAGAATCGAACTGAAGTAAGATAAAAGTAACTAAGAGTGAATTTATTTATAAAAACAATCATTTGAAGATTGACCAGCTGAAAGCTAAGTAGAGGCAGATAATATAAAGAAAGCAAGAAGATTAGTACTATGAAACATGTATTTGATTGATTGAAGTGAAAAACAAGTCAAAAGAACTTCATTGTCTATGGAGAATGCCACAGGTTAGGCCTAATGAGAGCCATAGTTCCTCCATATTCACAAACATGAATTATTGGTGAATAATGGGACCATCTTTAGAGATCAGAAAAGCATAGGAAACTCATAAGGAGATCATTCTAAATGTGGTGTGTGTGTGTCTATATAGAGAGATAGATAGATTTTATATATATCTATATACACACACACATAGTTTAGGTTATCGGCCCTCTTCAAGAGGAAAATCAACAATGTACCTTGTCACAAGTTGAAGGATGTCCTAACATTCCAGATAACTTCTCAAATAAAAAGCAAGTTAATGGGAGAGAGAATCTTGTAGCAAGCCCATTGCAAAGACACAGAAGGAACTACTGAAGTTATAATACTTGTAGAAAAGTGATAAGAAAGACAACTCATAGTCGCAACATTTATTGCATAGTTCTAAAGACTTCAACAAGGAGGGGCTCTTCAACAGGTCCTGCAATAAGCTAGCTTTCAAACCCATGGGACTACTGGCTATTAGATGTATCAGAATATTGAAATTGATGATATCATTCCCCTTTGATACTACAGCATAGATGGCTAGACCCTGATCTACTAGAGACTTGTTGATGTAATCACTTTCTTAAACTTTAATGTAATCACTTTCTAAATTTTAATGTGCCAAGACAATTTTTGGTTTGCGAACATATATAACCTTTTATCATTGAATATTTGTATTAACATATTTAAGTTTTTCAAAACTATTTTACTTCTATATATATATGATCTGTGAGAAGTACAATTTATGTAAATGTATCAAAAACATTTCTTGATCTTTCATTTCAGGCAACATAGCTTTCAATGCATAAATGTACACAGAACGCTTCACACAAGAAAGACATTTTCTATGAGAAGGCTAGCTTGGAAAATTTTTGGTAATGCAATGCAATGGTGCTTTGTTTTTTAGTGTTTTTGCATGTGAAAAAGTAATTACTTGGGTAAAAACCTTGAAGTTATGAAAAACACGCTGCTATGAACTGGTCCCAAGTTGTTAGTTGCAATTGATCATCAGCGTCCCATTTACTTGCCAACCATTTGTAACCAATGAAACATTGGAAAATCAATGCAGACATAGATTTATGGCATATGCTTTATGAGTGTAATACAAACCTATAGTTCAGCTTGACACTGATCCAATAGAAAATGGACAGATCAAGTTAATCGGCTAAAATGCCTAGAAGCTTGGTTTGAAGAAATGGGATTTAGCACTTCCGAGTTGAAATCTCCTTTAATTCTATTAACATAAATATTGATTACTCTCTTCTTAAATTATTTACACTAGAGACTGAGTGACAGAGTAGAGGTAATTTCCATTGGCAATCAGAGTTCTAGAGGTTGAGGGTTTCCTAGACATCACAAAGCAAGCAGACCATGAGGTTCAAGCACAAATTTTATGAATCTTATATAGAGAGGATGGAGATCTTAGACAAGGGGAGAATAGATGCAAAAGTTGATGACCTTATGAATCTTATATAGAGAGGATGAAGATCTTAGACAGAGGAAGAATAGATGCAAAAGTCGATGACCTAATAATAGCATTCTTGAGAAGTTGGAGATGTTTCCAGCAAGAACTCTTAAGAAATTTATTATAAATTAAAAAAAATAAAAAAGATAAAGATCAAAGCTTATAAATTGCTTAAAGAAGAAGAAATTTTTTAACATCCACAAGGCCAAAATAACCTATATGGGACAACAAAGCTTTGATTGTTTTTTTTTTTTTAATAAGTTATTATATGTGGCTTCTATTGGGGGCCACTCCCATCAAATTACTAAAATATTACATTTGTTGTAGCATACCTTTTTATCATAATTTTTTCATTTCTTTTTCTCTTAAATATATTCTTCAACTTCCTCGAAGTGCTATACAAATAACCTATGGGACAACAAAGCTTTGATATTTTTTTTTAATAAGTTATATGTGGCTTCTATTGGGGGCCACTCCCATCAAAATAACAAAATATTACATTTCTCGTAGTATACCTTTTTATCACAATTTTTTCATTTCTTTTTCTCTTAAATATATTCTTCAACTTCCTCAAAGTGCTATGTTTTCACAATTAGCTCCTTGACATCATTTTGATTAAGAGATAAAATCTCACTTGGCCAGTTGCCTTCTAAAATTTGAATTTCATTGGGATGAAGATCAACACCGCAATTCACTAATTTATCTGCTACTTGTTGGCAATTTTGCCACATTAAAATTTTGGCTTAAGTATGGAGCTTTCAAGCGGCAAAGAGCATGCTGAGGTGTTCGGGTTTTCGCGGGCCATAAACAAGGGCGATAAAATGGACAAAATGAGCTTTGGATATTTTATCATTGCAGATCTTCTCGCTAGGCTTTCCGACGATATATCATAATAGGCGATCGGGTCAGCGGATCAAAAGTTATGGCCTCGGGAAGCTGAACCAGGAAACCCAGTTTTTGGTGCGAAGTCCGACTGCGCCCAGTTTTTGGTGCGAAGTCCGACTTCGCCCAGTTTTGGTGCAAAGTCCGACTTCGCCCAGTTTTTGGTGTGAAGTCCGACTTCGCCCTTCTTCCTGAGCGCACTTGGAAACAGTCTGGCAGAGAAATTGACTAAGTGTTGGAGCGCAACCCGACTTCGCCCAGTTTTTGGTGCGAAGTCCGACTTCGCCCTTCTTCCTGAGCGCACTTGGAAACAGTCTAGCAGAGAAATTGACTAAGTGTTGGAGCGCAACCCGACTTCGCAGCGAAGTCGGGTTGCGCTCCCTTGTCTGTGCGAAGTTCGAACGGCGGTGAGAATCAGCAAGTGCCGGTGCGTAACCCGACTTTGCAGCGAAGTCGGACTACGCCCTTTGACCGGTGCGCAGTAGGGAAATAGTGCTACCCGACTGCGCTGTTTTTCACCTGTGCTACCCGATTGCGCTCTAATCCCGGGCGAAGTTGGATAGACTGCCTTTCAAGGCAGACACGTGTCAAGCATTATCATCCGACAAGTGTCCAACTTTGGGATCCGAGCCAAGACATGTCGAGCAAAAGGAGAAGCATGGGCCGCACTACTTATGCCAGCTGCCTCATTTAATGCTGATGTGAGTTTCCACCTACCTCAGCTACCCGCATTCCTGTCAATATAAAGTTCTACCCAACGCACCGCCACGTGGTTGTTCAACCTTCAGGGAGACCATGCCGAGAGTACAGTCCAGCCCGACAAAGGTCAGCATTTGCAGCTCTTTCGCCGCTTTTGTCAGCTATTGTTTGACTGGGACTTTGTGCCCATTAATGTAACGGGAGGGACTCGGGCTATAAAAACCCACCATGCTTTCATTGTAAATGGTGGAAGGGGAATGTCTGTTAGGGAACCATTGTAACCGTGCTTCTGCTTATAAATATAAAGTATATGCCTGGCTCTGTTCTGCTGCTTTTATTTTTTATGCTGCCTCTCATTTACATGTATGTTTTACGTTTCCCTGTGTCACTGCTCGTTGATTCGTTTCAGCATTTGGTGGTCAGATATACCTAAAGCATTGCTTGTGTCATGGCTTGTTGATTCATTTCGGCATTTGGTGGCCAAGCACTTTTGAACTTCATAGATTAGAGGATACATAGAATAGATGTGGTAGCAGTTCCATCAGTTGTGTGTTACGTTGTTGTCCGTAGTGGTGATTGATGCGTTGCCGTGCTGTTAGTTCTCCTTGTAGGGAGAATGTTTGCTAGGGGACCATTGTAGCTGTGCGTATAAATTCTCTGCATAACACATATACCTAGCTCTGACATCTCTTGGTTACTTTCTGTTTATGTTGTTGTCCGTAGTGGTGATTGATGCATTGCCATGCTGTTAGTTCTCCTTGTAGGGAGAATGTTTGCTAGGGGACCATTGTAGCTGTGCGTACACTGCTATAGTACAGAAAGTATACTTAGGTTTTGCAGTTCCTGGTCATGCTTTGTATTTATGATGCGATAAGTAATGGTGATTGATGTGTTGTCGTCTTCGTTAGTTCCCCCCCACCCAACTCCACTCTCATTTGTAAATTCTTTCCGCATTTTTATCTCTTTCCTGCACTCTCATCTTACTAACCCCCGCAAGGAGCCGGCCTTCTCCGAAGATTGGCCCGGAAGGCATTCCTTCCTTCCGGCCTTTCAATGTTGGTTCGCGGGTCCAGGGCGCAATAGCGACAAATCCTTTCCTCGTGGCGGATTCGTGACCAACAGTTTTTGGCATGCCCAATGGGACAAGGAAGTTTCTCACCCCCAAACAGAATTGAAGCACTGGTGCTCGCTTCATTGCTGTTCAAAATCAGAGCACCTGGCGACTCTGCACGTTCACATTCTCTGAGTCCAAAAGACCGGTCCTAACGCCTTCATTCAAGCGAGAAGGTGGCGAGCGACGAACCCTGGAAACCAGCCTGACTTTACGAAATTAATACCAACGCTCCAGGCGAGCGCGTCAGGCCGGCTGATTACCAAGCTCACATAGACGAATCCGTGAGGTGAGATGATCGAATAGTCTCCATATTTTAAGGAAGCCCGAGTTGGTGAATCTTTGGCTTGCCTTCATCTGGAAAAATCACCTGGCGACTCCGACTGAGCTGAAGATCTAGATTTCTTGATCGCAGGCGCCCTTTTTTTTTTAAGCTGATAGAAGACACCCCGGAGTAATCAAGGTTTGGTGAGCAGCCTTGACCTCACAAGCGGAGAAATGAATGTTCACCTACAGTCTCCATCGTGGTGGTATTGGCTCCAACCATCACCGCAACCGATACCCGAAGAGGGCTCCCGTCTGAAAAATCTCCTTGCCACATTGTTCATCAATTGTACGGGTACCGGCATGAATGACAATCTGCCACGTTCGCGACCTGACAAACTTTGGGAGGCCAGCCGGACTTCAAAGATCATCTGAAGTACAATCAGATCCGGTCCGAACACTGCAGGTTCACCGGATAGGCAACCAAAGTTAGATTTGTGTTGGCGGCATGCCAATAATGCCGCAAAATTTTGTATAAATAATCCGGCTAGTATTCAAAGTTTTAGTTGTTTCCTTAATTCAGTCTGTGCAGTGTTTTCTTTTTAAGTTTTCCGACAGAAGCAGAGTGTCGTGGGTGCCAAGGGTTTCAGAAGGAGGTTGCTGCTGACAGTGGATATCAAGAGGACAGCGAGGGTGACTCTATTGCCCAATGGATAAAGGCCTGGGTCCTCACATCGAGGCGAGCTCAATGCCCCGCAAGCCGCCAGGAATGTTGGCAATTTTGCCACATTAAAATTTTGGCTTAAGTATGGAGCTTTCAAGCGACAAAGAGCATGCTTGAGGTGTTCGGGTTTTCGCGGGCCATAAACAAGGGCGATAAAATGGACAAAATGAGCTCTGGATATTTTATCATTGCAGATCTTCTCGCCAGCTTTCCGACGATATATCATAATAGGCAATCGGGTTAGCGGATCAAAAGTTATGGCCTCGGGAAGCAGAACCAGGAAACCCAGTTTTTGGTGCGAAGTCCGACTTCGCCCAGTTTTGGTGCGAAGTCCGACTTCGCCCAGTTTTTGGTGCGAAGTCCGACTTCGCCCTTCTTCCTGAGCGCACTTGGAAACAGTCTGGCAGAGAAATTGACTAAGTGTTGGAGCGCAACCCGACTTCGCAGCGAAGTCGGACTGCGCTCCCTTGTCTGTGCAAAGTCCGAACGGCGGTGAGAATCAGCAAGTGCCGATGCGTAACCCGACTTCGCAGCGAAGTCGGACTACGCCCTTTGACCGGTGCGCAGTAGGGAAATAGTGCTACCCGACTGCGTTGTTTTTCACTGTGCTACCCGATTGCGCTCTAATCCCGGGCGAAGTTGGATAGACTGCCTTTCAAGGCAGACACGTGTCAAGCATTATCATCCGACAAGTGTCCAACTTTGGGATCCGAGCCAAGACATGCCGAGCAAAAGGACAAGCATGGGCCGCACTACTTATGCCAGCTACCTCATTTAATGCTGATGTGAGTTTCCACCTACCTCAGCTACCTGCATTCCTGTCAATAAAAAGTTCTACCCAACGCGCTGCCACGTGGCTGTTCAACCTTCAAGGAGACCATGCCGAGAGTACAGTCCAGCCCGACAAAGGTCAGCATTTGCAGCTCTTTCGCCGCTTTTGTCAGCTATTGTTTGACTGGGACTTTGTGCCCATTAATGTAACGAGAGGGTCTCGGGCTATAAAAACCCACCATGTTTTCATTGTAAATGGTGGAAGGGTAATGTCTGTTAGGGAACCATTGTAACCGTGCTTCTGCTTATAAATATAAAGTATATGCCTGGCTCTGTTCTGTTGCTTTTATTTTTTATGCTGCCTCTCATTTACATGTATGTTTTACGTTTCCCTGTGTCACTGCTCGTTGATTCGTTTCAGCATTTGGTGGTCAGATATACCTAAAGCATTGCTTGTGTCATAACTTTTTGATTCATTTCGGCATTTGGTGGCCAAGCACTTTTGAACTTCATAGATTAGAGGATACATAGAATAGATGTGGTAGCAGTTCCATCAGTTGTGTGTTACGTTGCTGTCCGTAGTGGTGATTGATGCGTTGCCGTGCTGTTAGTTCTCCTTGTAGGGAGAATGTTTGCTAGGGGACCATTGTAGCTGTGCGTATAAATTCTCTGCATAACACATATACCTGGCTCTGACATCTCTTGGTTACTTTCTGTTTATGTTGTTGTCCGTAGTGGTGATTGATGCATTGTCGTGCTGTTAGTTCTCCTTGTAGGGAGAATGTTTGCTAGGGGACCATTGTAGCTGTGCGTACACTGCTTAATACAGAAAGTATACTTAGGTTTTGCAGTTCCTGGTCATGCTTTGTATTTATGATGCAGTAAGTAATGGTGATTGATGTGTTGCCGTACTGTTAGTTCCCCCCACCCAACTCCACTCTCATTTGTAAATTCTTTCCGCATTTTTATCTCTTTCCTGCACTCTCATCTTACTAACCCCCGCAAGGAGCCGGCCTTCTCCGGAGATTGGCCCGGAAGGCATTCCTTCCTTCCGGCCTTTCAATGTTGGTTCGCGGGTCCAGGGCGCAATAGCGACAAATCCTTTCCTCGTGGCGGATTTGTGACCAACACTACCCGATTTCCTTCTCTATAAATATGCTCACACTTCCAAGAGATTGCCTCTAGTAATAGATGATGAACATCAACAATAATATTATTTTTTATCCAATCTCCACATCCATTTTTGTTGATAGCATTGATGATAATTTGTGAATCCCCCTCAATTGAAATATATTTCCATCCTTTTTCTATTGCAATTTTAATCCCTGTAAGAAGTGCCCTAGCCTCTGCATAGTTGTTAGTTGAAGTTCCATATGATTCTAAGTAAGTGAGGAGAATTTTGCCTTCATTATTTCTAAAACACCACCTCCCACTTTTCCCGATTTCCTTTAGAAGCACCATCAAAATTAATTTTGATAAACCCAATTTTTGGACATTTTCATTTTACCCTAGATCGAAGTAGATCCTTTGTTTTAATTCCATTATCGTAGATGACTCTTCCATGTATGTTCAAATCTTGTAACCAAGTTGTTACCACCTCTTTTTCTGCACTTGAGACTTCCCATGATGAGCACCATATTTGTAGACATTCTGCAAGAGAGGCAATAATACGGTTCCAAACTTGGGCATGATTTTGAGATTTATTTTTAAAAATTCTATTATTCCTTTCAAGCCATAAATTCCAACAAATAATGGTAGGGCCAATCCTCCATAGAATACATAATGCTTTAGCTTTGAAATAATTAATCCAACATTTCATCAACTCTTTCAATGTTGATGGAGCTACCTAATATAATTTCATATTTTTAAAAAGTAACCCCAAATGGTGTGAGCAAAGGGACAATGAAGAAGTAAATGGTCTGATGTTTCTAAATCCTTCTCACACAAGGCACATCTAAAAGGTCCATGATATCCTCTTCTTTGTAGACTCTCTCTTGTAAGAATCTTACTTTGAATTGCTAACCAAAGGAATGTTGAGGCCTTAGGGAGAGCCTCTAATGACCAAACATTCTTCCAAGGAAAATCTTTGGGAGTAGGAAATTTTGATTGCTCTAAATCCTCATATCCCAACTTGATCGAGTATCCACCATCCTTTGATAGATTCCAAACCAACTCATCCTTTCATGTAAAAATTGACAAATAAAACTCTTGAAGCATCTTTTGAAGTTCATCTGCAATTTGTTTGAGTTCCTCTCCTTCAACTAGGTTACTAAAAGAAATCCATGATCTGGAGTTGTTGCTCATATTAATATAGTCTTTGACCTTTGGACCTTTACATGCTAGGCATGCTTGAGCCAATGGTTGCCATTTTGAGTTAGAGATAAGAGGATAAGGCTTCAACCAAGCATCAAACCAAAAATTTGCATAATTCCCTCATTGATTGACCATCTAATATGTTTTTTATCAATTGCAAACTATCTGATATGAAGTTCCATGTTGATGATCCTTTGGGTAGAGTTCTTTTCCTAAATAATTTCATTGCATCAAGAGAACCTATATATTTTTGAAGTAATATTTTTCCCAATTCTTTCCTTGATCTCTAAATAATCTCCACCCAAGCTTTGCTCCTAATGCCAAATTCATAAGTTTGCAATTTTAAGCTTGCTCCTCCAATATTCTTTCCTTTGCAAACCCTATCCCACTTACAAAGAGGAAACCTAAATTTTTCCTCACAACCTTTCCATAGAAAGTCTCTTTGAATTTTATCAATTTTTGATGCTATACCTATTGGCAATCTTGAAAGTGACATCATATAAATAGGGATGGATTGCAATGTAGTCTTTATGAGTTGTAGCCTTCTTGCCATGGTTAAGAACTTACCTTTCCAACCTACCAAACAAGCTTTCATTCTATCCAAAAAAGAGATCCAAAGCTCCTTTTTATTTCCTTTATGAGACAAAGGAATACCCAAGTAGGTTGATGGAAATTTTCAATTTTAAACCCTAAAATATTCATAATAATTTGTTGTAAATCTAGGGTAGTATTAATGAAAAAATCTTGGATTTTGTAGTATTAACCAACTGTCTAGTAGCCTTCTCATAGCATGATAATATTGATTTAAACTCCATGGCCTCATTGATTGAGGGATGGCCCAAAAGAAAAGTATCATCAACAAATTGGAGATGAGATTTAAAGGGACCATTTTTGCAACTTGAATACCTTTGATTTTTCCTTCCATTTTTCCTTTGAAAAAGCTCTCCCTAATGCTTCCACAAGAATAATGAATAGATAAGGAGATAGTGGATCACCTTGACGAAGTCCACAAGATGACTTGAAGTAACCAATAGGAGAACCATTGATCAAAATAGAATATTTTGTAGTGCTATAACAACATTTAATCCATTCACACCAACTATAATCAAAACCAAAATTTTTGAGAATATCATGTAGAAAATTCTAGAAACCCTATCATATGCTTTGTTCATATCTAATTTCATAAGCATACCTAGTTTTTCATGGAATGAAGAGAATGTATGGCCTCTTGTGCAATAATTATACCATCAAGAATTTGTTTACCATGAACAAAACCACCTTGTTCCTCTGAGATAACACAATCTAGAATGCCTTTCAACCTGTTTGCCATAATTTTTGAAATGATCTTATAAATCATATTACAAAGGCTTATTGGATAAAAATTATCAAAATATTTTGTCTTGCCTTTCTTGGGAACCAAGATAATAAAAGTAGCATTGATCTCACTTATTATAGCCTTCCTTTTTGGCCTCTTCAATCACAACTAACATATCACTCTTCAATAAATCCTAAAATTTTGAAAGAAAATTGTAGGAAATCCATTGAGGCTAGGTGCCTTGTTAGGATGGAAAGAGAAAATTGCTTCATGGAGCTCCTCCATAGATATCTTCTTCATCAAGCTTTCATTTTGTCCTTGTGTGATAATTGATGGAATATTTTGTAAAAGCTTATCTTGTGCCTCCTTATCTTGCCTAGTATCTGATAAAATATTTTTGAAATAATTAATTGCTTCCTTCCTTATATCTTCTTCGTCCTCAATATTTCTTCCATCTAGAGTTAAAATATTTTTGATGTGATGAAAAAAAATTTTGTTTTTGTTGTAGCATGATTTTTGTATTTCTATCTCCTTCCTTGAGCCATTTCTCTCTAGATTTTTGGAACCAATATGACTCCTTTTTCAATGCATTATGATAATCAGAAAGTAATTGTTTTTCTTTCACATAAGAATCCTGATCCATTCCATTAATTTCTACTATCTCTTGTAAATTTTTGAGCTTGGATTCAATTTCTTTCTTTTCTTTAAAAATGTTACCAAAATATTTGGCATTCCAAATCTTCATTTGCTCCTTTAAATATTTCATCTTTTGAACAAACCTATACATATATGATCCTTCAAATTTTGATTCATCCCACCATAACATAACCATCTAGAAAAATTAGGGTCTTGGAGCCACATAGACTAGAAGTAAAATGGCTTTGGATGACCATTATTAGGTAAATCACAAGTCAAAAGAATGGGTTTGTGATCTGATCCTGCTTGCAATAAAATATTTAAAGAGATTGTATACTTTGTTTGCAACCATTTATTGGATAACAAGAATCTATCCAATATTTCTGCTATATGATTTTGCCCAATGCATCTATTATCCCATGTATATTGAAAACTTGAAGGACTAACATCCCAAAGGTCATTTGAATTGACAAATGAAGCAAAATCTTGCATTGATTTAGACCATCTTAGAATACCACCCTTCTTTTCCAAAGGAGATAGAACAATGTTAAAATCACCCCCAAGAATCCATAGATCACAATGAATCATCATTGTATTTGACAAAAATATGCTAAGGTCCTTCCAACATCTTTCATGAGGAGTAACTATAGTTGGAGCATATACATTTATAACCCCAACTTTGATGTTTTCCTCTTTCCTGTAAAATAATCCAACAACCCAATTACTTTTTGCTTCTAATAATTGCCCATCCCATTTGCATTTGTCCCATATTATTGCAATACCACTTGAAGCTCTTATAGAAGAAATTGCTAGACAATCACCCATCTTCCAAATCTTCTTAAAAGCATCCTTACATTCCTCACTACTTAATTTTGTTTCTTGTATTAAAATAAACTTAAGACTATAACAACCTATTAATTCCTTAATAACTCTTTTTTAGGGGTCTTATTCATACCCCTAATATTCCATGATATCATTTTCATCATCATCACTTTTTATTTTTATTAGTGGGCTTAGCCCCACTTCTTGTTAACACCTATGATATTTTTATTTGGCTTCCCAAATTAATATCCTTTTGAGTTTCTTTTTCTCTTTGTTCATGCTTTGATGGCCTTCCTCTCCTTTTTCCATTCCCACCAACACTCTCATCTTCATCAATCTCTTCTATTTTTCATATTGTTCATAATGAGACTTATCTTCTAAAGATTTATGTTGCCCTAAAGAATCTAAAATGCAAGGAATAGCCTCATTAACATTTTCTTCTTTATGTTGCCTTAAAAACTCTAAAGTGCATAGATGATCCTCCATAGTCATTACTTTCTTATGTTGGCCTAGAAACCCTAAATTTCCTTGGATATCCTCCATATGATTTTCTTTATTGTATCTCTTGAAACCCTAAAGTGCAATGAATACACTTTGTACTACTTTCATTTTTATTGTAAGGAGAAGATTTTATGCTACTTGAGGAAAATAAAGATGATTTACCTAGATTAAGCTTGACCTCCTTCACCTCATTTGCTTTAAAATTTACCTCCCATCTTCCTTTGCTTTAAAATTTCCTTCCCATCTTCCTTTGCACCTTTAACTCCTTCTATATTTGAACTTGCACATTGTACTTCCTCATCCCTCATATCATTTTTTTTTCTAATGGTTGATTCGAGTGAACTATAATGGCCTTTGCCATTTGATGATGTAGAGGGTTTTTCTTGCCACTTTCTTAGGAGTGGAAAATCCTTGATTTGACCTAGCTTCTCCTATGATATGATCTCCTTGTTTCATATTGAAGTTACCCTCATGCCCAAAATTTTCCATCTCTTTCTCCATCATTTTCACTTTGTAATCTCTTGCCATGTGTCTAGTTTCATGACATTTGTGACATTAGAATGCAATATTTTCATAATCCACTTGTTGATCCCATTCTCTTGATTCAGATTTAATCCTAATGGACTATGGTAAAGGTTTTGAAATATCCATGGCAACACATATTTGAGTGTATACAACATGCCTTCTCTCCTTAGTAGTTGGTCCCTCTTAGATGAATTCACCTAGAGTATTACCAATATTCTTCAAAACCTCCTTATTGATGAGTTGATAAGGAAGTCCAAAAAGCCTAATCCATATTGGAAGCCTTTTAATAGTCTCTGTCTCCATAGAAAAATTCTCACTCCATGGTCTTAAATATAATGCATCTTTGCCCCTAAACCATGGGCCTCCATCCATTATTTTATCCCTTATTTTTGAACTGGAGAAGATAATGAGGAAAAATCCTTTTGGAAGAAAATTCATGGAGTAATTTGAATTCAATCCCCACTTCCACTTGATCCAATTTTGAATCTCAGAAAAACCTGGCCAGTATCCATGGAACTTACATATTAACCCTCTGGTTTTAAGAACCATTATATCATGCTCAATCATCTCATCCTTGATAATCACTTCTGGTGTAGTATCTGCTACCTGGATAGGGTTTGCCATAGATTCGCTCTTCCTCTTATCGCTAACTAGGGCATCCATACTTCCAACTAGGGCATCCTTACTTTCAGTAAGGACTTTCAAAAATGACTTTCTTGCCATGTTACCTAGATTTTCTTCACATGAATCCTTTATTTTTAAGTTTCTCCTAAGATCTGGAACAAGAAGTGGCACTTGCTCCTTGATCGCACTTTGCTTTCTACTTCCTGCTTCCTGCTCACACTTCCTCCTCGCTCCCGGCTTCAACAAAGCTTTGATGCTAAACAAAATATTTTATCTTAATTTTTTTCTTTAGAAGCAAATAAGTTCATGTGAAAAATCAAATTTGAATCATCATTCTCTCTTTTTGATGAACTGATATGTTTTCACTGATCTTGCCGATATCTCCAAACTTCTTTGTTCTTGATTCTTAAATTAATTCAGACATAGAATCATTGTTGATATATCAACATGATTATCCCAAATATTATTCTAAGCTTTGTATTCCAAGATAAAGTGTTTCTCCATTTCCACTGCCCTTGAAGCGCAATACATGCAGATCCTCTCTTCCCATTTCTCTTTAGTTCTCTTTCATCTACCTATATCACATCTGAGTTGATGTGAGCTAGTCCTCAGTTGAGCTATAAATGTCTTTGCACTCAATTTGACATTTGCATCTATATCCAAATAAGACCCAGATGGTCTTCCATTCCCACTATTTTGCATCCCTACATTTATTTTGCAATGCAAAGAGTGCTCTCCAATATTTTCTTTTCAATCTGCGTGTTGTCCAACTAAGTCTGTTATTGAAATCTACACTAAAATACTTATATTTTGTTACTTCTTCTCGAAGACCCCCTTCAAATTGGAAGCTTGACTTTTTTTTTTTTGGTTGGTGAAAAGCGCGTGAAAACCACTATCTTAGTTTGTTTTGCTTGTATTTAGTTGCATATCAACTTCAATGCAAAAATGTTCTAAAGCCTTTATATGTTCTCTTAACCCTTGTGCTGTCCTTGCAATCAAAATAAGATCATTTGCATCCAAAAGTAGTTTCACACATGACTGCCCATCTACACCTTCCACTCCACTTACATTGAGCCATTCTTCTAACTTATAAACATATAAGCCAAATAAAGTCAAAGATAACAGACATTCTTGTTTAACTCACATGTCACTTCCAAAGCTTTCTAAGAGACCTTGTGTTCTGATTTTGGTTCTAAACTCTTCATACTATCTTTGGACTGCTGCCCTATACTTTTCCAATATGTGTAGTTCTTCCATCCTACTCCATAGTTTACTTCTAGGCACTATGTCAAACACCTGCTTGAAGTCAACTAATTGGATGATAATGCTTGTGAGTTGGATCTTTGTTTCTAATTCTTTCCTTTTGCAGTAATGCTAATGATACACACAATAATTTAGCACTTTGTTGGTAAATTCCAAGGAATATGAAGGAGGTGCACTAGTGCACAAGGATCATCCTCAAAGTTGGCCCTCATGTACCCATCCCAAAGGCATTTAGAGGATGCAAGGAGCAGCTGAGGATGTTCTTGGGAATGTCGCCTTCTTTCACGTGCCCCAGCATCCACAAAGTCTTCAAAGTGTAATCTAATTCATGGCCAAGGCCAACATTGTATGATGTAATATTGAATAGGCCTAAGGGCATTCATTGTACAATGTATTGAATTTATTGTAATATTTTATTATGTAAGCCCTATGGGCCACGGTTAACCTTGTTATGGTTAAACCCACTTTATAAACTTGTAATTAACCTTAAAGCATTTCTTGTTATGTCGGCTTAAGGTTAAGTTCATTTATGTATTTGGGAATTTGATATTGGTATAAATACTCCCCACCATTCCTCATTTAATTATCGGAGTGTTGTGATTCTTATCTACGGATAATATAGTGATTATTTATGGTGCCTATAGGTGCCCACTATATCTTTCTCTCTTTCGTTCATTTTTGGAGAATATTGTGAATTTGGACATGGTATCAGAATGGGTATGGAATTGCCTCACTTCGTCACGCAGAAATGTTGTTTGGAGCCTCTGATACTTCTTCCAAACCCTTGGACAATTTCCTCCTAAATGTCTCATAAACCATTTTTGCAAAAGAGGTAAAAAGGAGTTCTCTTTCCGTTTTTTATTCATCATTTCAAGAGCACTGCAGATAATCCGTTTTCTTATTCCTGAAAAAAGGTTTTAGAAATCACAATGGAGAATGCTAGTTCAAAGGAAGAAAAAGAACAGGAATTTTCAAATTCAAATTTGGTGGATTTCCCGCATGCAAGCTTTGGCTTTGCACTCAAAATGTTCAAAGCGCGCGAAGTCCTTCTTCAAGGAGAAGAAGCGTGCTCAAACATACCCTAACGTGAGTACATTGAAGCTAGTATAGCATGGCTTAAGACACAATCAGCCCAAGTTCGAATCATTGCAAGCGTGATTTTTTTGTTAAGGGGACCACTTTTCCTATGACGTCTTCGAAGAGATGGTGATATGTTGGAACCTTCTTTACTCCGTTCCAGCTAACACAACAGTGTGGTGATTACTCTTATGCTTTGAAGAAGATAGGTTGCATATTCGATTCGCGACTTCATTTTTCGAAGCAAAAGGGAAGTCCTCTTTTTTCTACGAAGTAGCAATCTTCCCAATCACCATTGCTTGTGGTTGTAAATTGGCTAGCAAGACGATGTTAGAAGAATACATATGTGTGTTTGAATTCCATGCCCATTATTTTTGGTCACAAGGCATGGATTCACCTTGGCCGTTGCACTTTGGGAGGCATTTAAGTGAAAGGGCTTTCCCTTTGCTTTCAAAAAGCGTGTCTACTAAGATGGTTATCGCAACCATCCTTGCACCTGTGAAACTAAGGTTCAAATCTCTTTGGTGTTGCTAAGATTTTTTGCAGAAAATTGATGATGGAAGGCCAATATGGTGGCCAACATGGTACCCTTGTGTGCCATGTAATCAACTTTTTTGATTACATATATTTCTTCAGCCAATTGGAAAAAGGCAGGTGTCAAAATTCTAGTGCACCAATGGTGACCAGGTGGCGCAAAATGAGTGGTGGCTACCAACAAATGAGCGGACGTTATGTAGTGAGGTGTGATTTGACATCACTTTCCTAAGGTTTGGCAAATTAATTTTTCAATTTTTGAGGATTATTAGGGCAAATCTTCCAAAGGTCATAACTTTTGCTTACGGAAGCGTTTTGAGGCCCTTTTTTTCAAGTCACACAATTTTTCAAGCTCTACGTATTGGTGACATCATTTTACTGACCTGTTCCAGTGTTGGGGGCCAAATCATGCAGAATCATCTTCAAATCCTATTGCACTATTTTGAAATGGCAAATTTATCATATTCTATGTAAATAGAATCTTTGGCCTAAGTTTTTGGGAGATACATGTGGATTTATGAAAATTGCAGCAAATTTTGAGTCTTTTGGAGGCTTACAAGAAGAAGATTCAAGATCTGCTTTAGTCAATCCCTCTTCTTCCTTTGGGCGATTGAATCTAATCATTCATGATCTCTTCCTTCTTCTATCTCTTGTCTAAGACTCTTGGAAGTTTCCTATAACTCTTCTTTTAAACAGGTTCATGCAAAGCCTTTTTTGGTAACAGAAACAAGGTGGCTCCAGGGCAAGTGGAAGTCTTTAAACAAGGTGATATATTTTGTAAGAAGAAAATCTATGCCTTCAAGTCATACCTTATGCCACTATGGAAGATTAATACAGGCTTATATTTAGAGGTGGTGGTGATCTTGATTTCTCTTCTTCATTTGAAGCCCTTGTAGATGTGTTTTTTGGATGTGTGTGGGAGTGTTAGTGGTAATGATGACTACGGTCCAACCTAAGGAGACCCTTGTGCAAAAAGCATTTTTGTAGTAGCAGATTTTAATTACCCCACCACCACTCCTCATTTAATTATCAATGTTGTGATTCTTATTTTTGGATAATATAGTGATTATTTATGGTGCCTATGGGTGCCCATTATATCTCTCTCTTTCGTCCTATTTTAAGCTTTCTGTATAAGATTTGAATGGATGGATTGCTTTTATTCGTTTCTAAAAAATATTGTGAATTTCGATACAAAGACACCCGAGCTCCTTGGATTGACTAGGCACATCTGGAGACATCTCAAGGATGGGGCAGCTTGGGTATCTATATCAACACCGTCCCCCACCCGAAACAAAAAAAAAAAAAGTGACATGTTTGTTTTTCATTCTCCTCTTGTGCATTTAGAACCTAAACGGGCTGGGAGACAAATCACATTTTGATTTTGGGACTAACATGGACAGTGATGGTGATGATACCCATGCATAGGAATTGCAGCAAATGAGTTGGGGGGCAAGATTCAGGATTAAGCCACTGATGGTTGCATTTTTGTTTGTCATTTTATATAATTTTTTGGGGTTTAGTATATCATATGTCTATCCTACATCAATCAATGTGATTATTAAACACTTTTATACCTTTTATGGAATACTGGAATTAAAAGAATGCATTTTATATCACAATTCATGGATGATGAATGTGTTTTTGCATTTTAAAGTTTAATTCAACTTTCTGTTGTATAATTCAGCAAGAAATAATTTCAATTTTTTCTTAATTCCTATAATTTGCCTAATTTTTGTTTTAAATCATTGTTTCTTGCCATCCAAGAAAGGAAATCATGTCCCCTACTATACCACAAATGGATCCTCACATTTTTTATCATTCTCATCCCAAAACATTCATGGGACATTGGAAAAAACTAATGAAAGCAGACTTAGAGAAATACATCCAATGCTAAGGCAAGCCATTACCCAAATATTAGCATTTGTCCTTTTATGTCTACAGCAAACTGTTTTAAACAAATTGTTCTCATTTCGTGGCCCTATTAGAGGCATTCTTTCTTAACATGGGACTTTTCCTGTAGAAGGATTATTTTACATAGTATGCTATCGTATAATATGGCTTTGCATATAATAATTTGTATAGACTTAAACTTATGGGTTACCCTTCTCTTGATAAGTCCTTTTTGCTTCATATTCTTATTTTTGGTTGTTCAAACATTTCTTGCACTCTTGGTGCTATTGCAATTTACCATACTTTTGAGTCCTATTAGCCTACTTCACAAATATTAATATAATTTACCATACTTTTGACTTTTGAGTCCTATTAGCCTACTTCGCATATATTAATATAATTTCTCTTTCATTTGTAGATGGTTAGATTTAAGATATATATATATATATTGGACAGTTCATGCTTTCCTTCATATTTAACTGAAACATTTATCCCAAATACAAGGAATTCTAGTATTCTACCATAAAAAATATAGTGTGTTATTCAGGAGCTTTCCAGGGAGAAGGAAAACTACTTCAAAAAGATGTAATATTCAGAAGTTTGTTCATGATTTCTATATAAACTGTATTCATCGATTTATATTGACATTGTGGTTCAGTCTCATTGACCGTGGAACAGAATTAGAAAAGATAAGGATTGCCAAATACTTGAGATTCAACATGAACTAATATTTAATAATTAAATAATCCATTAAGTTCAATAACATTACATATATGGAACTCAAGTATTTGAGCTCAATTTTGTAAGAAGTGATAACATGAACTCAACTTACAAAAGAACCATGATCAGACATAAGAACTGTGGAAGACAAAAATATTGAGGAGCTACGATAAAAGCCATAACATATATTAAGAAAAGTAAATTCTTAAAGCACAATGAAAGGATATTGAGGAGCTAAGATAAAAGCCATAACATGTATTAAGAAAAGCAAATTCTTAAAGCACAACGAAAGGACACCTGATTGTGAAAAGTGGCCCCAGTTTTTGAAGTATTTCCCAGGTTCAATGAAGCAAATCATCTGCCACTGCTTTTACTTACTATTTTTCTTACAAATTTTTAGCCAGTTTTATCAATCAAGGCTAAAGCATTATCACAATTGCTTGGCAGTACAAAATATACCACTCAAAGCGCCTGAACATGTTAGTTGCTGGTAAATCAATTATAATTTTTACCTTTTAAATCAACTCAATTGTAAATTATCTTTTTAATTTCCTGGAAAGCAATGCTGCCAAGCAAATCTAGTGAGTCTTTAGATTTAAGTGGTATAATAAAGCATATTTTCCAGGCAACAAACGTGACCTCCCCCACAATTAACATGTTAAGCCGTGCCACAATGGACTCTCCTTTTACAAGATACCAAACTTCTCTTACTATTTCTTCCTTGAGTTTCTATTTAGCAATCAAACTAGAGGGTCGTCATCATTGCTTGGCAGCAGTAAAATTTCAACTTAGAAGGCAGTAAAAAATAAATCTAGTGGCAATAAAGGCGAAGGGTCAATAGGTGGGTGTAGAATACCTGATTCCATATCATCTTATAAAACCATACACCTGGGATGCTCACAATGGCATCGTAAATTATGTTTTGTTATTCTCACAATAAGTTAGATGTCTTGTCAAATCGATTTTCTCAAAAGTGTCAATATTACATATAAAATATGGTCGGACCATTTCTGGACACATGCATTCCTCTAGATATGCACTTTACCTTGAAGATGCGTAACTCCACAGAGATACCATTTCAACACCCCCAAACTCTCACTACCGTCCGCATCACACCTATATTTAGAAGATCCTTTGGCATGCTGTGTGAAGAGATTCTCTTACTGTGACATATGTAGCTTGTCATTTAATTCTTAGTGTTTTTCTCTCTCCGTAATGTTAGAAAACTGTTGTAATATTAGGTTCATCTCCATCAACTACTAACACACTTATTGAACTGCTCAACCATTGGCCCCCTTCCTCCAAACATGTTAGGAACTCCAACAGACTTTCCTTCGGCAGATCGAGAATATAGGCAAAGTACCACCATTGCTTTTAAACACATGCGTTCTTGCTTTTAATTTCACCTCTAACACTAAATCAGCCTCAGAATTACTTGGCAGCATAAAATTTTCCACGTAAAAAAAGCAACGAAAAAAATAAACGGAAAAGTTTCCCTCACAATTTTTCCTCGAATTTTCACCACTCAATGTATACACGCTAGGCAACCATCAATCTTCTCCTCGGAAAGGGCACAAAACTAAATTTGACAGCAACTGAAATGTTAAGGCCTTCGTACATCCTATTACCCCAAAGTATTATCAATCTTCTCCTCGGAAAGGGCACAAAACTAAATTTGACAGCAACTCAAATGTCAAGGCCTTCGTACATCCTATTACCCCAAAGTATTATCAGAATTGCTTGACAACTGTAAATTTTACACCTTGAAACACCTTAACATATCAATCCCTGGTAAATTTATATATTACAGTTTGGAAATTGCAGATGCCAAGCAATTCTCACAATGCTGTACCCTAAAAGTGTTGGTTTTCATATGAAGTAACCTTAGCACGCACTAAAACATGACTTTATCCGCAATTGGCTTATTAATGCCCGCCCAAAGGGTTTCTCTTTAAGGAGGTCAAGAACCCACGGCACGACACTAAAACGTCACAAGTTCGAATCTCCCCGAAAACGATCCCAATAAAACGTTCACAGTAAAATTCACCGAAATAAATTAATAAATATAGCGTTGATAATAACGCAAAGAGCATGGAGATTCAAATGTTTCCAGATATTATCGAATAATAAACATAAAAATTAAAATGAAAGAAGGGGGTAAAAAATGTACGGAGAAAAGCGAAGGCATAGCATTTCCGAGAGGAGAGAAGAGACAAGGGCGCAGCAGCGGCAGGATCAGTACAACCACTCCCACAAACACACTCTGAAAGATCTGTCTTTGAAATTTTAGTTTGCTAGGTTTCATGTTCGATTCTCGCTGCTGCACGCACACCTGCAACTTGAAAATATTTTTGCTGGTTTCTGTTTTCTCTGAATGATTATTATTGTTAAACTTATCTGTCATTCGGGCTTTCATCGGGAGTGTTTCTGGTCTGCATCTGCGGTAGCTTTGGCCGGAGAGCTTAGTCGTCGGTCACGTCCGCGTACAGTGGGAGGTCATAGAGGAGGCCGACAAGGCAGGACAGCAATGGTTTTGTTGAACGCGGTGAGCGACGCCAGAAGCGTATGTACGACGGAAACGCAACGTTGCGTCAAGCGAGTCCTGCTCAGCCGTCAAATTTTCCATAAATAAACAAACCAGATACAACTGAGCAAAGATGTAAGATGTTTTCGACTGTGAATGATTAGGAAAAGATACGAAAGGTAAAAGGGTAGTGTGACAGAAAAAATTAAATTAAATTAAAATTAGAAAATAGGTCTCTATCAAGAGGTGGGAAAAACAAATACAAGTCAAATAAAAGAGCTACGGAAAACATAAAATTAAATTAAAATTAGAAAATAGGTCTCTATCAAGAGGTGGAAAAAACAAATGCAAGTTAAATAAAAGAGGTATGGAAAATACTCCAAAACATGAAAACAAGAGAAAATAAGCTGCAAACAGACAAAGACATGGTTTCAAGTAATAAGTTGACAGAGAAGCAAGTAAAAATCCAAATAACTAGAGACAAAGAAAGACATGAGAAGTTATCAAACATAATCATCAAAGAGTTGAAAGATTATGGGAATAGGGAAGACACAAACCGTTTAACTAGAGACTTCTTGTCAGATCGGTTACAATGGAAAGGTCAAATAAAAAAAGCAAACATAATTGGCAGGCTAAGAGAATGCGGCAGAGATAGGCATATATGGGTCACATGGATGAGCTACGAGGACAAAACAAGAGGCATGATGAGAGGGTCACAATTCTATTTAGATGATGACCTAACATTTTTACAGCAAGAAGAAAGAAACAAGGAATGGGAAAAGGTGAGGGCAGCAAGGAATGAAGGAAAACAGGCATATTTAAGAAATGGAAAGACATGCATCACATCTAAACAAAACAAATAGGGAGTATGGCCTGCCCGGGAACATCTTACGATGGTAAGCTAGAACTGTATAGGTTACCCTTGGAGAAGAGGACTCGAGTTAGGGCCCATTGCTAGAGACAAAGATATAATCATCCTGACAGAAACACATGAACATGATGGATGTAGGACTCCATAATTTGTGGGATACAAAAAAATAGCAGTATGGAATAAAATAGCAAAAAATGGCAAAGTGCATGGGGGTATTATGGTTTTAATAAAAGAGGAATGGGATAGGGTCATTAAAATTGAAAAACAGGATGAAAACAAACAGTACATCTGGATAAAGATCCTACAAAATAAGTCGGTTATTAGCATAGCAACATGTTATTTTGCTCCCAAGAATTCTAAATTTTATAAGAAACATGACCTTAACAAAGAAGATCCATACTCCTCCCTAAAAAGAGATATTTCAATATACGATAAGTTGGGGGAGATTATATTAATTGGAGATTTCAATGCAAGAACAACAAATAAGCAAGCTAACGTTCTAGAAGGAAGTGAAGATATTGAGATGAATCCTCTTTGGATGCCAGAAGAGGAAAATCAGCAGTGAACCAGGACTTCAGAAGATGAGCATGGGGCTATCACGCAATATGGAGAAGAGTTGTTAGGCCTCTGCAACATACACAACTTGATTATTTGTAATGGGATGAACAAGTGGAAAATTTTAAGAAGGTATACATGCAAAACATATAAGGGACAAAGTGTAATAGACTATGTAATATGCTCACAAAATTACATACCAAAAATAGAGGAGCTAGAAGTAGAAGATTCTCCAGTGGAACTTAAGTCAGATCACAACCCAATTGTTATGAAACTTCGAATGCAAGGAGACAAACCAAGGGAAAAACACTTGCAAAGCAATCAAAACAAATATCTTCACAAGGGAAACATTCTCTTAACAAATGAAAATCGATAGAATTTTAGGGCAGTATTAAATAACAAGTTACAGGAAAGGGAGAAAATACCTCATAGTAGCAGGGATTATAGTAAGAGTGAATGGTTAATGCACATTATCCAAGAAGCTCTAAACAAATGCAAGAGAGCTAAACCTCAAAAGAAAGAAAGGAATAGCTTCCCAACCAACCCATGGTTCGATGAAGATTGCAAAGAAGCATGAAGATTACTAAAGGAACCAACAGGTAAAACAAGAGAAAACAGAAAAGCATATGAGAAACTAGTAAGGACAAAAAAAAAAGAATACACTAGAATAAGGAAGAAAGAACTAATTTACTTAGGGAAGCATAAGCCAAAGAAATTTTGGAAGGAGCTAAGCATAAAAATGATGCAAGCTGAAAATAGCATAACAGTTAATCAATGGTTGGAGTATTCAAAACAATTGTATCAGCGTAGTAACCAGAAGGAGACACCCCCTATTATCACTGTCAAGAAAGAACTTTTCACAAATGAAGACATTATTCAAGGGATAAAAAAGTTAGCAACTAGTAAAGCCCATGACATAGACAATCTTCAAGCAAAGCATATAAAATGGGGGGTAGATATTATGGTACCGCAAATCAAAGAAATTTTCAATGAGGTCATACAAAATGGTTTCTCTATCGAGTGGACAACTAGCTTGACCATTCCTTTGTTTAAAAGTGGAGATGTAAATAATCCCTCAAACTATCGAACTATCATGATCAACCCTCTCTTTGCAAAGCTGTTTGGGAGTATGATAAAGCGTAGGATCAGTATATGGGCAGAAGAAAAGGGAAAGAGAGCAAAGGGACAAGCAGGTTTTAGGCCCAAGCACTCAACTATTGATCACTATATCACACTCAGACACATAGTGGAAAAAATATGGAACAAAAAAGAGGAGGCTTTCTGTTGTTTTGTAGACTTCAAAAAGGCATTTGACACATTGCCAAGGAAAAAATTATGGAGCAAAATGGAAGAGTTAGAGGTTCCAATTCACTACAGGGCACCAGTTCACAGATTATATGAGCATGTAAAAGCTAGAATCAGAACACATGAAGGGTTATCTAAATGTTTTGGTAGTGACATAGGTGTCAAACAAGGTTGCCCTCTATCTCCTACCTTATTTGGGTTGTACATTTACAAGTTAGAAGAATGGATAAACAAATTTGGGGGGAGAGGGTGTGCACTTAGCCAAATATGTGGTAAAACTCCTCATGTATGGAGACGATGTAATTCTTGTGGCCAAAATAGCCAAAGATCTAGGAGATCACCTTCGAGCTCTAGAACTCTTTTGTAAGGAAGTTGGGATGCAGGTAAACACAAGCAAAACAAAATCATTATTTTTTCAGCAAAAAAGAAGAAGCAACAACTCAAATTTCAATTTGCAGGAGAACCACTTGAGGTAGTAGTAGAATACAAATGCATGGGCATAGACTTTCATGACAAACTCAATTGGAATACATGTAGGATGAAAATAACTCAAAGCGGTTGGAGAGCACTGTATGCACTTCAAAATAGGTGTGGGAATGCCGAGTTGTGGGACTGGAAGACCACCAGGGTTTTATTTGGCCTACTTGTTACATCGGTTTTGTTGTATGGTTGTGAGGTGTGGGCTAGTGGCACAACAAAGGCAAAATGGAGGCAAATAGAAAGGATTAAAAAATATCTAATCACAAATTAACTCAAAATTAAGGCCACAACCCCTTATGAAATTATTCTAGCTGAAACTGGAATGTTTCCTTTAGAAGCAATTGCTATGACCAAGTTGTTATGTTACTTGAAAAAAACAAAAAACATGAAAAATGACAGATGGCCAAGGGCAGCCAAGGACGAAGAGTTGCATAGGCGAAAAAACACATGGATGAAACAAAACCAGAAATGGATGAAACGTTGGGAAATCAACATAAATGAATGCCCAAATTTCAACAAAGACATCAAAAGCTATGTGAATTAAAAGTTTAGAAGTGGTGTGGAAAAATGCAAGCAAGAAAAGACAATATTATATTGCAAAGTTTAACCCAACATATGATCACAAGGAAAAAACATATATAGGCGCTGAAATCAAGTGGAAGGAAAAAATCCTCATTGCTCAGATAAGGACTAGCTCTCATAGGCTTAGATGTGAAACATGGAGATGGACAACACCCAAAGAACAATGGGAAGAAAGGATAAGTACTTTATGCAGCACAGGGGCAGTAGAGACAGAGGAACACTTCATCTATAAGTGCCCAAGTTTTTTCAGACATCCGTGCTTGGAAACGGGTCTATGACAGAGTTATTTGAAGACAATAAAATAAAAAAGTTGGGAAATTGCTAACCCAAATCAGTAGGAGAAGGAACAACCTTCTCAAAGATATTAAAGATCATATGATATGATTTGAGCAGTTGTACTTCCATATTTGAGGTCCCATAGACCATATTTGGGTCTCACGGACGTAATTAAAATCTTTCATTTCATTTCTTAATGGGTTGGTAATTAAAATTAAAAAGCTAAAATAGGTCTCTATCAAGACACCTTAATTTCACCATAGAGGCATGTGGCTTCATTGTTTCATGTTGTACTTCAACAAAAATAAAAAAATTAAATGATTTTTTAAATTTGTGAGTTGATTTTTTTTTTTGGATAAAAAGGCCATTATATTAATAAAATAATGTCTAATCATACAAAAAAGGGTGAGTGGGATTAGTACACCCCGTAAACCAATACACTAACCATCGTGGTTAGGAGTATACAAGAGTGTCAAAAACTATCCACAAACTGCCAAATAACAATTGTCAAAATTGTGTCAAATATACATTCAGAAAGAAAGAAGCCGAGAAATCACTGCCACCTGGAAAGGAAAGGAAACGGTACATGACTCATAACTCAGGGTGCATTCCCCCAATGATTCATGAGGGTACGTAAATACTGCAACTCCACCTATACTTTTTTAACCTATACTTGAATCTGTAACCAACAATCAAAAAATATATCATATTTATCAGCAATAGAGAAGACACGCCCGACATCTTTTTGAGAAAAAATAGCTCTATTCCGGGACTTCCATAGATAAAACAGGGTACCAATTCTAAAAATATTCCAAACAACACTCGAGTTGAAGGAAAAAGCTATAGGGTCACCCAAAATAGCATGCACCCAAGTAAAATCCTCCTGCATAAAAGGTCTAAAAATTTCAAGAAGCCACTCCCAGGCCGACTGAGCCCGATCACAAAACCAAAAAACATGCAGTAAATCTTTCGCCTTTCCACAAACCGAGCAAATGGGATTATGAACACCCAGATGCTTGAGCCTATTACCAACAAGTAACCCTTGGTGTAAGAGGCTCCAAGCAAAAAACTCTGTTTAGGTTCAATATAAGTAGCCCAAGCAATACAAAACCTCTTATTCCATTGGGAGGGAAGAGAGACTAAGTCTCATCTCAAAGTGAGCTTATCAACCATTGGAACTTGCGGGGTGAGCCATTTGTAACCAAGATGAGATTTATATTGCAAAATAGGAAGCTCTTAGGCCAACACCAATCTAACCACCGGGGTTTTTGAAAATGCCTATGTAGTTTGCTCCAAATAGAAAATGGAATACTATCAATAACCACCTCATAAGTGTCTATATCACCAGGATTTAAATTGTGAATTTGACAAAAACTTCCCAGGGTATCCAACACCTAGTATATCGACAAAAGAAATAAAAAATGCAAGCAATACCATGCTTATAGAACCTCTACGCTCTGACCCACTGCACCAGAGCTAGGGGAGAACCCTGCCAAGTGATAACAGGAGACAACCAAATATTCATGGAAGGCAAAGAGGCACCAGCTTTGCAAAAACTTCCTTTCCAACTAAGCCAGGGTTTGAAGGCCTCCCAGGCTTTCCAAATACTCTTAATGACAAAAGAACCTTTAACTTTAATAGGGACGGGGGCATAAGAATGGATTGCAATCCCACCCCTTTCCAAATTTTCTTCCCTTGAAGCAAACCAAAAGAAATGCAATGCCTGACCAACACTTTCCAAGATTCATCCCCAATTAAAGATCGGGTGATCCATTTAGCACAAAGGGCAAAACTGTTAGAGTAGGTATTACCTTATTTGGTAATTTCCTTTTCCCTAGGTTTGTTTACCTTTAACTTTGCTTCTACCTAGGTTATTATCTTACCGACATTTCTTATCGGTAGATATTAGTTGTTAGATATTATATTATTGTTAGCGAGATTGGTTAGCACTATTTTTAACCTAAATCTTTTCATCGCCTATCAATATTAATCTATTGATTATTCTAAAGTCCTTCACGGTATCAGAGCCGAGAACCTCTCAGCCTGTGAGGGAGGAATTTTTCTTTGTTAGTTTCGTTGTCAGTCGTTTGGCTTAGTTTAGCTTGGGCTCCATCTGGGAAGGCCCGAGTGAAGGCTGAGTACTCGACTCTTTGGAACGATTCTCGAGGTAAATTAGATGCTCTTAGGCAGTCAGATATGACTGCGGTAGCCTCGAGGACAAGCGGGCGGGTAGACCAGACCTGACCTAAGACCTAAGCAGCTGTCGCAGGCCCCACATGGATCGTGATCTGAGACTGTTGCAGGAGATCCTCGGGAGATTTGAGTCGGATTTACATGGACTGTCGCAGGCGGACCTGACTGGCAATACACGGGTCGTATGATCCTGACGTGACGCTGGACGCAAAGGAAATAGGCCCACGTGGGCTAGATCTGACCTCAAACGTAGACTCAGATGGTGGATCGAGGAGATCTATCCAACCACCCTGACAGAATGCATCCAAGCTGTTGTGTTTCTACGTGACAGTGGAGACTGCATGTGGCACGGTGAACGATCGATAAGACTAAGAAGAACCACTGACGCGACTAACTGAACTATGGACAACATGCAGGTGGGGTGGGCATCGGACTACGTGATGCGTAAGGATGACGTAATATCTGACGGACACTTCAAAGTGAGTGGCAAAAGAGGCAAGCTGAAGACTTGACCACCCTAAGGTGGTCATTCGTTAATGTGAGCATTTGATTTTTTAAATCGCTCATCTGCTTGTAAAGTCTCGCATGTGGAACAATTCCCCACTGCTCACCTTAGATTGTTCAGGACATCGCATTCGCAACAATGTAGAACAATGGAGTAGATCTACGCCAACTCCTAGAGACTGTTGTCTAGCTCGATTGATAAGACGGGCTCGACATCTTCGATTTGTTTTTTGATCAACATTGCAATCCCTGTGGTATACCTCCATCCAAAAATTTGTGCATTGAAGGATACTGGTCCGAGAGTTCGATGCGTTGTCGAGATCTTCAGCTAAAATTCAATTGATTCCTATCGCAGAAGATTGAGATTTCCTCGAGCGTCATTGTCGGGGTCATTGAGGGCATCTATGAATTTGTGTATGATAGACACAGTCAGATGAATTCCTCGATCCAACGCTGCAATCCAAAGGACACAAGAACCTTCTGTGCGGGAGGAAAACAATCCCTTAATTGTAGCACACTGGAGTTTGAAGAATCTTGCGAGGTGCATCGTGTGCAGCGTTGCTCAAGTGAAGAACAACGCCCACAAAGACAAAACATCATTTATAGACGTGAATTTCGATTTGATCATCTGGGTTTGGAAGTTATTCGACATTTCCACATAAAGCATCGTCAGAATTTGCTTGCTTACCTCCGCTGGAAAATTTGTGTTTCTGAGGCCGAATTGAAGGGACGCGTTATCTCCTGGTGGAAGTTTTGTTTAATCATGCAGTGGCTAAGCGGTTTTGTTTGTTGAATTAATCTCGATTTGTAGCAGGCATGATGCAGCGTGTTGCAGGTTTATGTGGAAGCAACGATCGGCTTCGACGACATCAACTTGGAAGCAACAATTGGCTAATCGCAACATTGTTAATATCATAAGGGGAGGACGCACACAGCCTGTTCTGTTTGGCTTTGGACAACGTGTTATCATTTGCAATCTTCACAAAGCCGTTGCTTGCAAAGAGCCGCACCATCATCGGAGAGGAGCGAAAACGCCGTCACGCAGACCAGAGGAGGCTGAGGTCAAATAGGGGTTCGTCGACAGTGGTAGCCGGCACGGTTTAGCCTTTTGTGATAAGGCGTGCTAGGAAGAGGTTGCAAGTACGATCCCCACTCCCACCATCTTCACAAGGGGGGTAAAATTTTTCGTGCAGTACGTTTATTTATTTATTTTATTATTTTGCAAATAATCTTAAATTTTATCAAACTTTTTTAATAATTGAATATTAATTTAATTAAAAATTCTTTTTTTTGAATTTTTAGTTAAATAATTTTATTATTAATTAAATTTTTGCTAAAATTTTTGCAAATTAAAATAAATAACAAAAAAAAAAAGGAGATAACTTATCTCCAAACCTTGTTAAAACTTGCACATTAAGGAGGGATATTGAGCAAATTTGCCTTCAAGGCTTGTTTTTTGTAAGAGCTTTTTTGAGGTTTTATTGTTGCATTTATTTGCACTAAGGGGCATCCCTTCAGCAATTGCCTAAGAGGTAAACTTTGTAACACAAGGGAGGCTATTTTTGCAACAAGGGGGGATATAATTTTGCAAAAACAAGTGGGGATATCCTTGTAAAAGGTGCATTTTTGGCAGCGACCGACACCTTAGATATTTATTTTTGCAAAATTTGATTGTAAAAGGTGCACTTTCGGCAGAGATCGACACCTTAAAACGATGGGTAAATCAAAGAAAAATAATACCCCTAAACTAACTGATGTTGCTAAGTCAGTTAAATGCCCATATTTTTCCCCACACATGGACGGGATAGATTTTTATGAAGATGGCACATTTCTCACACTACGGAATGGTGTAGATGCCATAATCAATGATTCTGCATCTTGTGAAGACATGCAGAAAAATGGTGTTCTAATCCCTATTGGCGTTGTGATGGCAATATACATGTCATTAGTTTCTCTTGACATTGCACAACGTAAAGTGAAAAGGGACACTAGTGAGGAAATAGAGGTCAAACCCTTAATGGTTGATGCTTGTAGTGACACAAGTGACCTTTAGCCCATGGTGGCGAATGCTTGTTGTGACACAAGTGACCTTCAGCCAGTTGTGGCAAATTCTTGTTGTGATACAGGCTACCTCTTGCCTTCAATGGTAGATATCAGTTGTAGCACAGGTTATCTCATCACAGTAGTAGATTTTGCTTATGACACTTGTGACTTAAAAACTGAACCTCCTCAAAAAGAGCTCCATAATAACATCAATAACAACAAATGCAATATTGTTAAAAGCATTGATGAAGATGATAAAATTGGGTGTTTTGAACACACCAAAGGATTTGGTTCCAAACTGATGAAGAAAATGGGATTCAATGGTGAGAGATTAGGTAAATAGGAACAAGGCATTAAAACTCCTATAATGCTAAATGTCAAGGCAAAGAATGAAGGCCTTGGCTATACTGGACATGCAAGTACCAATAATACCATGTTTGTAAAACCTAAATCTCCTACAACTCCTAAAAAACATTGTTACAGTCATTGTGGAAAGACAGGACATATTGCAGCTAGATGTTGGAAATTACATCCTTGTGATTCATGTGGATGTACAAATCACTCTTCTTCCAGTTGTTGGTACAAAGTGAAAATGGCCAACAAGGTTCATATCGATTGTGGATGGACATATTTCACGCAATGGACCATGATGAAAGAAATGTTGTATGGCTTCTATCGAAAAGGTAAAACCTATGGTAGACCCCAAGGCAAATCCAATGATAGACCAAGTGGCAGTCCCAGAGATAATGACCCAGAGATAGACCTAAATATAGACCCAGAGAAAAAGTTCCAGAGGCAGATCTACAGGCAGATCAAGAGGTAATGATCCAAAGGCATATTCACAGGCAGATCCAGAGATAGACCGAGTGGTACAAATCCAGAGGTAAGCTTAGATCCAGAGCCAGAGTCGAAGACAAAGCATGAGCCACCATTCTTTCATTTCTCTTCTTATTCACTGTATTGGGGCAGTTATATACTTTACCCAAATATTGTTGTATGGGGGGATATATATGTATTACCCAAATAATGTAATAAGGGGGGATGTTAGAGTAGGTATTACCTTATTTGGTAATTTCCTTTTCCCTAGGTTAGTTTACCTTTACCTTTGCTTCTACCTAGGTTAGTATCTTACCGACATTTCTTGTCGGCAGATATTAGTTGTTAGATATTATATTATTGTTAGCGAGATACTTTGATTAGTTGGTTAGCACTATTGTTAACCTAAATATTTTGTATATATTTCATTGCCTATCAATATTAATCTATTGATTATTCTAAAGTCCTTCAAATACCTTGTTAGTGACAATCAAACAAACCCATGCCTCCACAGTCCTTGGGCAAACAACAAATTTCCAAGGCTACCCGATGAAAACCTTGTTTGATAGAGTCTTTGGCCCACAAGAAATCTCTCAGAAGCTTATCTAGATTTTTATAACAAGATTTGGATGGAACCCATCAAGATGAATAATAGACATGGGTAGTGGCTAAAACCTTAGAACAAATCTGAAATTTTCTTGCCAGAGAAAGTTTCTTACTAGACCAATAAGAAATCTTCTTTTCCACTTTATCAATAACATACTGCCACAATTGAGCAGAGGAACCATAAAACGTAAAGGAAATTCTAATAAATTTAAACACCTCACCTAGTTGAATCCAAGTCCATTGGAAATGATGCAACCAACATGGTAGCTGAGATTGAGATTTCCGAAAATAGGAGGTTTTTTCCATTGTATAGAAGAACCATAGGCTAAATAGAACACCTCTAAGCAACTAATAGTCGAGGAAAGGGATTTCTCATATTCTCGAAGCGTTAAGAAAGAATCATTTGCAAAATGACCATTGACCAACTAACGGTCATAATTGGGGAGAGCAATACCCTTGATTAATCCTTGATCCATCTTATGGGCCAACAAATAGCCAAAAGCCTCTACAGCAAGAATGAAAATAGATGAAGCAAGAGGGCACCCCTGTCTTACAGAGCGACCAAGAGAAATTGATTGAGATTGACTATTATTCAAAGTAAGAACAGTTGAAGCATCTTGAAATAACATAATAATGGTGCTCACAAACATTGACCCAAAACCCAGAGCCTGAAGCATGGCGGTTATGAAGTACCACTCCATCTTATCATAGGCTTTCTCAAAGTCAATCTTAATGAATAAAACATCTTGTTCAGAATTTTTGCCCACTCCATACCTTCCCAAACAACAATAACATTATCAAGAATGTATCTTCTCTTAACAAAGCCAGTTTGTTTAGGTCTGACAATCAAAGGCAGGAGAGATTTAAGCTTAAGCTCAAGGGCTTTGGCAATAATCTTGTAGCTCACATTAAGCAGGGTGATCGACCTCCAATTGGTGATGAGCTCAGGATATCTAGATTTAGGAATAAATTTAACATTGCATTTGTTAATAATGAAACCCAGTGAACCACATTACAGGGATTCAAGATAAACTTTGTAGAGATTAGAACCAAGCATATCCCAAAATTCTTTATAGAATTCACATGGGAAGCCATCAAGCCCATGTGCCTTATCATTGGCCATGAGTGACAAGGCATTTTTCAGATCTTCCAAAGAAAGAGGAGACTAGCATTTTTAATGGCTACCGCTCATGCAGTCGACTCCACTTATTCTGAATCTGTTGGAGAGCTCAATGGTATCAGAGAAGCGTCCGCGCAAGTTCATTCTGACAATGTATCACAAGGTAAAGACCCTGTCCCTAAAGCTGTTATTACTTTGCATGAGTTTCATATGGCTTGTGAGTGGTTTGAGAGTCATACCGTGGTGGGTTATTTTTTGGGTTGTATCCCATATAATACCCTTATTCATTCATGGGTCCAACAAGTCTGGGGCCCATATGGAGTCAAAGTGGAAAACGTATAAAACCTTACCAAAGGGTATTTCCTTTTTCGCTTTTCAGACCTAGATCAAGCACAGAAGGTTCTATATAGGGGTCCATGGACTATCCGTAATTCTCTGTTGATTCTACAACCCTACTCTCAGAATTTCCAAGTTAGTGATCAAGCTGCACTAGAAGTCCCAATGTGGGTCGAAGTGAGTTGATTTTTAAAAGGATGATGTCTATTTATAATTTTTTTATTTAAGTATGGGTACATCTTCTTTATGTGTTTTTTTGGATTTTGGTAGTGTGATAAATTTTTACAACCGACACATATGACTAAGCAGTTCCTTTAGCCATGACCTCTCATAAGGGCGAGAACTACGTTTATTAATAGGGATTAACATACAATACCACTGTTTGAACCTTAAACCTTTGAAAAAAGAGCCAAACAGGAATCGTTGTGTTGTCCCCAAAACACCTTACAAATTAAATCTTAGACTTTTATTTAAAGTTTCAAAATCTTTATTGTTAAAAGGCTAATTATGGCTATGGAAGGCTAGCCATTTAACAGGATAAGCTAAAAGGTTTTAAAAGTATAGTATACAAAGCTATAAGTAATTTATAAAATTAAAAAAATAATAATAAATGTTTATATTATTAATTTTATTCAAAAGCAGCTTAGAGAATAGTTCATCTTTGTAGCGTAAGTGGAGAAGGTGAGTCTAGCCCTGTTGAATGGGAGGTCCACGATTCAAACCTTTGCGATGCAAAAGAGAACACAAAAAAAAATATCTTATGGCTTCCTTCTAGATAATGGTATACCCGGATGGAACGACGTTGTCGACCACTTAAGAGAGGTTCTCCAGGTTTTCTTTACCTTGAGAGTTTTATGGTCCATTAAATGGGAGGTCCACGTTTTGAACCTCTGCAATGCGAAGGGGGACACAAAAAAATTGCGTGGCTTCCTTTAGATAGTGGTATACTCGAATGGACGACATTGTTGATCACCTAAGAGTGGCTATCAAGGTTTCTTTCTAACCTAAAAGTTTAGTTCTCCAAAGATAGTGCAACAGTTTTAGCTTTAGTTCTTCTTCGGGAGGTCCAAGGCTCAAACCGTGATGTGGGCGTGTGTGAGGGGGTGGGTGGGTGATGGTTGTGTGTTTGATCCCTATTGATAAGTTTAACTCTCGACGTTATGAGAGGTCATGATAGGGATGGGGATGCCCCACCCTGAGCATCGGTCATAAGGGTTTCTCACACTAACCAAGATAAAAAAAAGTCCCCTAGTGTTAAGTGGATTGGTAAGTGCTTGTTTGGTGAGGCACTTACCAAAAAGACACTCTGGTTCATACCTTGGGGGCAACTTGTTTTCAAAGTTAGTAGTCTGATATGAATCCTTTGAGTGCACGTGCACCAGATTAACGATGACGATATGAATCCCAAGTGACCAATGATCCCTTCACGTCAAATTAATAATATTCAAGTTAAAATTAACAATATTCAAGGTGGAACAAGTTTGATGGCACCTATGGTTTGAACCCTAAGCTTGTCAACAACTAAAAATAGTGTGGTTGTGACCAACTCTCCTATGCAACAAAAAAAAACAATTTAGAGAATAGAATTAAAAAATATATATTAAAGTTTTGGAGGGACAACACAACTATTCGAGCTTTGACTTTTCTTTGGGAGGTCCAAGGTTCAAACCGTAACGTGGATGAGTGTGAGAGGGTGGGTGTGTATGGTTGTGTGTTTAGCCCATGTTGATAAGCTTAGCTCTCGACCTTACGAGGGATCATGGTTGGGATGGAAATGCTCAACCCTACGTGTGGTAAGGGTTTCTCACACTACCCTAAACCCAAAATATATATATTAAATCTTTTTTTGTACTCCTATGACCAATGCACAGGGTTGAGCAATCTCCTCCCAACCATGACCTTTGTAAATTTGAGAGTTATGCTTATCAATAGAGAATTTAACACACAACCACCACACACCCACCCCTTCACACACTTGTCCATGTCGTGGTTTGAACTTTAGACCTCCCAAAGAAGATCCAAAGCTCGAACCGTTGCGTTGTCCCCCTCACACACTCATCCACGTTGTGGTTTGAACTTTGGACCTCCCAAAGAAGTGTCAAAGCCTAAACCGTTGCGTTGTCCCCCTGGTATATATATATTAAATATGGTTTCATTATTTTATAATGTTAATTTTTTATTACTGATAATAATTTTTCTCTTATTTAAATAAATTTTGTAATAATTTATTATTAGTAGAGGCACAACTAGTTCAAATATCATTATATGTTTCACATTTTAAAATAAAATGTTTCTTTGTTTCAATTGTTTTTTATATAAAAAAAGTTATATATCATCTCCTTTCATTCTTCTTTTGGTCTCATCCATCTTCCTATTTCACATATAAGTTAGTGAAAGTTGGTCCTTAATTAATTCATGAGTTGTCTTTGCTTTTCAATTAATGTTTGAACCTATAAAGGCCTTTTGGTGGTGATTATAAGGTTGGTTAAATTGAATAAGAGAATGTTCTTTCTTTGTAACTTTTCCACAAAATTGCTTTGAATTTTTCTTTAACAAATGTTGTTATGTCATTGTTATTGTTTGGGCATTCATCCAAGTTGATATTCTATTTTTTCATTCACTTGTTCTGCTTCATCTATGTTTTGCTTTTTCTTTTTTCAATCCTTCTTCCATTACATTAGGTCATTTATTTGCATCTATTTGTTCAAAAACTTCAATGTCCTAGAAGATTAACAATAAAAATTGCCTCTTTAGAAGAATATCATATGAAAATGATTATTTTAATCCTCTCTATTTGTCTCCATTTTGAATTGATCTATTATTAGCACACATTCACTCATACAACATTCTAATATAGCTAGTAGCCCAAATAAAGCTTGTATAGTCTTCCATTCTTATAGTATAACGTCTCAACTTCTATTTTGTAATGCAAAAAGTGTTCTCCTTCCTCCTAATATTCTCTTTATTCTATATGTTTCTCAAATGAGATTATTATTGAAGTTTATCTCAAGGTATTTGTAATATGTTATTTCTTCGAAAACAAACCCTTCAAATTAAAAATTTAATTGATTATTTTTCTTGTGATGGGAGAAGATCATGATCTTGGTTTTATTGGTATTTACTTACATGTCTACCTCCTTGTAAAAGTGTTTTAAGGCCTTTAAATGGTCTTTAATGAGATCATCTACATACAAAAGAAATATCACCACATATCTTCTCAAATGAACATTGTCCTCTCCACTTAGATCTAGCCACTCTTCTAATTTGTCAATGTGTAAACCAAACAATGTAGGGAAAAATAAGCATCCTTGTTTAGCTCTTATGTCATTTTTTTTTTAATAAGCTATGTGTGGCTTCTATTGGGGGCCATTCCCATTACAAAAACAAAACATTACATTACTCTCATTACATTTCTAGCATGTTAATTAAAACATATCCAACTTTATCTTTCTATAAGAGATATTTTACACTTACCCTTTTATCAAAGATATTCTTCATATTCCTCAAACTGCTAAGTTTCCACAATCAACTCCTTTTATATCAAATACCTTCAAAAATTTAAATTTTTCAAGATGAAATTCAACATTGTAAATGGCTAAAATATTTGTTGCCCAGCTTCTTTATCCAAAAATATCTTGTCAAGAACAGTAAGTTATTGTGTTGGTTTACTGGGTGTGCTAATCCCACCCGCCCTTTTTTTTGTATGATTAGACATTATTTTATTAATATAATGGTTTTTCATCCAAAAATATCTTGTCAATAACAACCTCACAATTTCTTAATACCTTTTTTTAGGGTTAGTATTCATTCCCCTAATATCCCAAGATATTATTTTCATTGTTGTTTTTTAATTTTATTTGTGGGTTTAGCCCCGCTTCTTGTTAACACTTGTGATACCCAACAATACTTTCCTCTTCATAAATCTCTTCAATCTTCTCACACTGCTCATAGTAAGACTTATCATCTTTAGGTTGGCCTTGTTTTGAAGGATCTAAAGTGTAAGTAATAACCTCAAAAACACAACCTTATTTATGTTTCCCTGGAAACCCTAAAGTGCAAGAATGATCTTATGTAGAAATTTCCTTCTTATTCTGCCCTAAAAACCCTAAATTGTTATAGGTTTCCTCCAACCTCATTTCTATATTATTCTACTTCTGAAACCTTAAAGTGCAAGGGATAACATCTTCACCACTTTCACTTTTATTACCTAAAAAGGATTCTATACTACTTGATGAAAATGAACATGATTTACTCGAAATAAACTTGAACTCTTTTGTTGTATTTGTTTTAGGATTTATCTCCACATCTTCTTTTGCATCTTTAATTCCTTTTGAACTTGCCAAATGATATTGTAGATAGGCTTTATTTACGTCTTCTTTTGGAGTGGAATATCCTTATCTGATCTAGCTTCTATTATTGTATCATTTCCTTGTTTCGTCTTGAAGTTATATCATGGCTAGAGTTTTGTGTCTCTTTCTTCATAGTTTTTACTTTGCAAAATCTTGTCATATGTCCAATCTCAAAAAAAGTTTGGCAACGAAATGCAATATTTTCATAATCTACTTGTTGATCTCATTCTCTTAATTTAGATTTAATCTTAATGGATTGTGGCAAAGGTTTCGAAATATACATAGCAACAAATATTCGAGTATATATAGCATGCTTTCGCTCCTTAGTTGTTGGTCCTTCCTTGATGAATTCCCTTAGAGTGTTTTCAATATTCTTCAAAACATCCTTATTTATAAGTTGATATGGATGTCCAAAAATCCTAACCCACACTAGAAGCTTCTTAAAAGTTTTTGTCTCAACATAAAATTTTTCATTCCATGGTCTCAAATAAAGTGCATCTCTTCCCCTAAACCATGGGCCACCAACCATTATTTAATCCCTAATTTTTGAAATGGAAAATATGATGAAGAAAAAAATCTTTAGGAAGAAAAGTCACATAATAATTTGAATTCAATCCCCACTTCCGCTTGATCAAATTTTGAATCTCTAAAAACCTTGGCCATGATCTATGGAACTTACATATTAATCCTCTACTTTTAAGAACCATTATATCATGCTCAGTCATCTCATCCTTAATACTTACTTCTGGTGTAACAACTGCTACCTAAATCGAACTTGTCATGTATTTGCTCTTTTGCTTATCTTCAACTTCAGCCTCCATACTTCCAACTAGGGTATTTTGATTTCTAGCTAGGGAATCCTAACTTCTCATTAGGTCTTTCAAATATGACTTTCCTTCCACAACAACTAATAGGACTTGCTCTTGGCTTACACTCCCTCTTGGTTCACACTCTCTCTCTGCTCGCACTCGTTGCTACTACTCTTGGCTTGCACTCTCTCTTGCTTCACACTTTCTCTTGACTTGCACCCCCTCCTGGCTCATAATTTCCTATGTCTCTTTTTTTCTCAATAATCCTTCACTTAAAAAATTTTTTGGAAATAAATTTCCACGCATTCATGGTAAGGGTTTGAAGCATCAATGCACTCTGAATGAACATGTTGTTATTTTCCCATGACTTAATCTTGGATCACACTTCCTCTTAGTTTACACTTCCTTTTGGCTCGTATCTACTCTTGGCTTGTACTATCTTCTATCTTGCACTCACTCCTAGCTTGCACTCCCTCTTGGCTTACAATTGCTCTTGTCTCTTATTTTTGTCGATGTTTCTTGGCTTCAATATTTTTTGGAAATAATGTTTTATGCATTCATGGTAAAGGTTTGAAGCATTGATGCACTCTAGATGAACCTATCACTCTTCTACCATGATTGAATCTTGGTTTAATCTCCCTCTTGTTTCACACTTCCTCTTTGATCTCATTCACTCTCATCTTGCACTGTACTCGCAACCACTATTACTCACTCTCACTCGCTTTTGACTGCACTTACTCACACTTGCTTTTGGTTGCACTAACTCTTGATTCATGCTTGTACTCGCTCTTGCACTTACTCCCACATCGCACTTGAACTCCTTGCTGCACTTACTCCTGCATAATGCTCACACTCACTGATGCACTTACTCTTGCATCACGCTCACACTCATTTTTGCACTTACTCCCACATCGCACTCGCACTCGCTGCTGCACTTACTCCTACATCTCGCTCGCACTCCCTGCTACACTTACTCTCTTAATTTTACACGAGTTTTTATGAGGGGTCTTAGTCCTCTTGTATCGAGTGGGGTTTGAACCTTGAACCTCTCCAAAGAGAGGCCAAATCCCTTACCACTGTAGTAAGCTTGCAACTCTTGCTCTTATATCGCTTTTAAAGCATTGTTGAAAGCTTATTTGCATTTTGATTTTAGCTTTGACCTCCTCATAGAGTATAGGAAATGTTGCTCTATAGTATTCTTGTATGTCTAAGTCTTCCATTCTATTCCATAGTTTACTTCTAGGGATTATGTCAAAAGCTTTCTAAAGTCCACAAAATAATAATACTTCTCCTTTTTCATTCTATATTTTTCAATGATATGTCTCAAATTGATGACATGGTCTATCATCAAGTGTTTTGGTCTAAGACATGTTTGTCCTTTTGTACTCTTTCCTTTTTCTTCTACCCACTTATTAATTTGACTTTCGACCATGCTTCTAGACAACTTTACAAAGAAACCCGATTGCCCATAATAGTTTGGTATTTTAAGGGATTGCCTATGTCTTCACTCTTGAAGAGGTATTATTAAAGTTGTTGTCCAACCACTTAGAAAACAATGCTAGATGATGCTATTAAATATTCTTTTGTTTTGTGGTGTTAAGTCTCTACTTCCATTGAAGAACATGTTTTAATAGAGATGGTTTTAAAAAAAATAGTTTTGAAAGAGTGTTTTTGTGTGTGATTTTTTTTTTCATTTTTTAACCTTGGATTTATTACTTGGAATAATTAATTCTTGATCATTAAGTTATCATGTTTTACATGAATCAAATTTGAAAGGACATTCATTGTATAATTTTAAAAGGTTGAGAATTCAAATTCCTCAAAATCAATCTAAAAAGAAGAGTAAAAAGTTTTTAAAATTAGCTAGCATTGTTAATAGAATATATTTATACGACATGATGATTGATATTCCAATAGGTAGCAAAGGTAAAGTTTGTCATTGGTTAATTGTGACATAAGTCTCTATAGCAGCCTTAAAACATATAAAGCATTGTAAAATAGACTAAACTAACGTTCTCACCACCACAATATTTATTGATACTCTCCACTGCCATATTATTTGTGAGATCATGCATTATGGTTTACCAAGTTGTAATCCACTTTTAGTGTGGACCATAGCCTATGTTTGCTATAGAGCATATAACCATGGCATATTTGTCTCCACTATTAGACAATACTATTAATGTAGGTTGAAATAGGACCTTGTCAAAGGCATAGCCATTAGAAGCAATGACATCTCTTTTGTTATTTTGGTGTTATGATTTTATTATGGTTACTCATTGATCATCTATCATAGTAAATCTAATAGTGTCATTTGTAATTGAGCTTGGATTATAAGCTCATATTAATGTTTCTCATTATTTTCTTCAAACAATTGCATTGCACCAAAGGAATGTAGTTTGTAGAAAAAATAATAATTCGAAATATTTATATTATCCAATTACCATTTTAAAATAAATTTAAAAAGCTTTAGGAAATGTTTTACCAAACTTGATATACTTTTCTTGAGCATATAACATGTGTATCAAATCTTGTATGTTGTACAAATTGTATGCTATTGGTTTTGATGACTACAATGGATGGACATTTTATGTGGTTATTTGTGAAGTGGAAAACATGAATTGTGTACTCTTTGAGGTTTTGCATGCATACATCAAGGTGCCTTGCATTCCTTTTGCATAAATAAAATATAAGAAAAGTTATCATATGGATTAAGATGTTTGTATTAATACCCTAGATTTTTAAGCAAACAAGAGACATATGATAGAGTTTTTAAGCACCATATTTTTATGGATTTTCTAATTCAAGTTCCATCCATATTAAAGACATTATCATGTTTCTAGTCATATCTCAGTTTGAAATGAGATACCACTCTTCTCATCTATCATGTTTTTTTTTTAAATAGTTACATATTGTAGTATCTTGTATTTCTTCTTTCTTAATAACAAATTTCTCTCAACCTTCCTTTTTAAATTGTTGTTTTTGCATGTTGTCTTATTTTTAGTGTATTAACTAAGCTTGTTTGCATGTTCATGCAAATCATTATTTTTTTTTACAATTGGTTATATAAGATTGAAACGGGCTCCACTAATATTACATCATCGCCAAGTAGTGGTATTACAACATAGATATTATCCATGTATCGATTGGCAATATTTGAATCTAGATCTCTTCCTTTAAGGTTGAGGAATCTAACCAATTGAGCTAGTACCATTTGATAACCATTAGTTGCATTATATATATAGATAGATAGATGGATACGTAATGTAACTTAATATGGATATGGATAGATAGGTAGAGAAATATATAAAGCTTAATAATCATAAATATTAAAAAATAAAAAAAATAAGATTTTTTCTTTAGCTTAAGTGCAATATATGAAATTATGTTTTTATAAGTGTAGTATGTGCATGTATAAAACTAAACAATCACAAACATTACAAAAACAAAACATGTAAGATAATTTTTTATTTTACCTTGACTATGATATACAAAAATGTGTTACAGTTTGAAGAGTGGTCCATAAAAAAAAAAATATTAAAAAAATGTTATGTTATTCTCAAAACAATATATTTTATTATTTGTTGTTGCTTATGTTTAAATTAATCCATGTAGCTAGTGGATGACACCGCCTGCATTCACTTCAAATATATATTGTGTTTTAGTTGAGTAGAATATTAACTATTAGACTATATTTTACTCATATTTAGATGAACCTAGGAGGATACTACACCATGTAAGTGAAGGTAATACCAGTATTAGTCTAAACCTAAATAAAACTGCAAATAATAACCTAAAAGTTCTGAAAGGTTATGTTAGGGTCAAGAATATGGGTACCTTAAGGAATGAGCTAAGCATAATGAAGGATAAAAAGTGATAAGTATGGGATGAAAGATATGGTTTTAATACATACACATGAGCTAGTACAATCTATGTCAATATTCTACGAAGAAGTAGTTGACCATAGCAAATAATGGTCTATCAAGAAGAAGTTGACCATAACAAGTAATGAGTAATGTGTAACAAGAGAGAGAGAGTCTCCTCTCTCTCTCTCTTCATCAACTAATGAAGAGAGAGAGAGAGAGAGAGAGAGAGAGAGAGAGAGAGAGAGAGAGATGAAAAAAATTGAATCAATAAATAAGATGCATTTACAGAGGAAACCATATTGCTCATAAAGAATAAACTTACCATTATATTTGAAGCTAATTAATCATCCTGCAAAGCAAACATTAAAGAACATATTCAAGTGTTTCTATTGCAAACAAAGAGATCACATTATTATGACCTGTATTCAATAAGCAAAGGATCTCATATAAGGGAATTAAAAAAGATAAGGTAACAATGGTAATTGATCACAATGGAAATGGTGATGAAGAATGTGGATTTGTGACACATAATGAAGACCCTCCTTCAAAGGATAGTGCAAGGGAATATGTTTTTGAATTACGTGTATCCCTATTCACAAGATAAATATGTACCTATAATTGGCTGAGTGTATCCCTAATCATAGAGGTTTTGTAGATGGTTGTATTTGTCCCTGTTTTCAACCTTGGTTATGGATAGTGGTATTACAATAGCTTGGATATTATCCATGCATCTACGAGATTTGAACCTCGGTCTCCTCCTCAAAGGTTGAGGAATCTAACTAGTTGAGCTAATGCCATTTGATAAAAAATGAGTTTACATGGGTTTTTATGAAGGGGTCCTAGACCCCTTATACCAGGGTTTGAACTTGGGTCTCCTAGATGAAAACTTAAGGACTTACCAATACAGTATCCATCATGAGACTACAAAAAATTGAGTTTACATGGGTTTTTATGAGGGGTCCCGATCCCCTCATACAAGGGTTTGAACTCCTGGATAAAAACCCAAGGACTTACCACTATAGTATCCCTCTCAATACCAAAATGTTAGGGTAAGTGCAGGTTTTACGAGGAGACCTTATATTTACCCTAATAAAAAAATATTTTTGAGAAGAAAGAACGAAATGAGAAACTTTCAAAATTCCAAAAAGGTTAGCACATTTATCCAAGCTCGGAGAAAAGGGAGTTGCTTAGTGAATATCATAATATTTTGAGTAAGGAAAATAAATTTTGGAGATTAAAATTGAGACAAAATTAATTAAAAGGAGATAAAAACACAAAGTTTTTCTCATAGGATGATAGTTGTACAGAGATCAACTTCTAGAATATGTAGAATTAAATTAGTAGAAGGGATTTTGAGAATAGAGTGAAATAAAAAAGGAGGTAAGAATTTTTTTAGAATATCCTAGGATTAGAGGAGATTGAATTTCTTAATAATAAACTACTACAAGAAGTACCTTCAATTATAAATATAAATACAATAGAAAATTGATGGAGCCTATAGTTCTGGAATAAGTTCATTCAACTCTTTTATTTTTTAATAAGAATAAATCCCTTGGCCTAGATGGACTCTTTAGAATATTCTATCAACATAACTGGGAAATATTGAAGGATTCTTTATTAGTGGTAGTGGAATAGTCTATGGTAAAATAATACATACCTAATAAAATAAATGCAACATATCTTATCCTAATTCCAAAAAAGAACAATGCATAATTGTTTGACTCATTCAAGCCCATAAGCCTATGTAATATGACATATAATATAATATTCAAAGTGATGGTAAATCAATTAAGACCACTATTAAACAAAATTAGTTTAGAAGAGCAAGGAGGATTTGTGAAAGGGAGATGGATTTTAGATAGAATCATAGTAGCTCATGAAGTAATTCAATTGCTTTTAAAAGAGAGAGAGAAATGATCTTAAAAGTTTATATGAATAAATCCTATGATAGGGTTAAATGAGATTGTCCTTTTGTAGCATTAGAAAAGTTTGGAATTGGGAAGAAATAGATCAAATGCATTAAAGCTTATGTCTCTATAGTATCATATTCAGGGTTGGCCAATGGGCTAATAACAAAATCATTTAAAGCCATGAGGGGTATTAGATAGGGAGATCCTCTATCATCATATGCATTCATTATTATGGTAGATATATTGAGAAGGAACCTAAAGAAGGCATACAAAGATGGGCTAATAAGTAAAATTAAGGCTAGTAATAACATTGACAACATCACCCATCAATAGTTTGTAGATGATACAATTATTTTGGGGAGGGTAGAGGAAATGAGACCATAGCTTTGAATAACTTATTAAAGGAATATGAAATAGTATCAGGATAGAAAGTTAATAGGACAACATGCAAAATTTATTTCCTAAACATTCCATCTAGAATCAAAGTAGGGATATGTAGGTTACTTCAAATGAAGGAGGTAAATTTGCCAAAAACATATATAGGGATGCCCTTATTAAAGAGGATAATGAGGATAGAATTATGGAATCCAATTATAAGTAATTTTCAAAATAAAGTACTAACATTAAAAGATAGATGGTTATCATTAGCACGAAGAGTGTAGCTAACTAAATCAATCTTATAGGTCATTCCAACATATTATATCTCCAACTACAGCTAAGATTTTGGCTAAAAAGAAAACAAGCATCTTGCTAGTTACTTGTTGAAATTTTTTCAAAAAAGGGATACTATAAATTAGATGGAGGCGAATTTATATGTTTTATTACTAGCCAACAAGGATTTTGGCAATGAAGATTTTGGCTAAAAAGAAAACAAGCATCTTGCTAGTTACTTGTTGAAATTTGTTTAGATAAAGTAGATGATTATGATAATTAGCCTATAGTTTGATATCACATTGTTGCTTGTAGCACTCTTAGTCCCAATTTGGGATAGTCCCTTAGATCATAGCAAGATGAAGAAGCTAATCTAAGCTCTTTGGAATAGTATTAACTAAAATTGTAATTAGGATAGGAGTTTCTACTCTTTGGATCACACTAAAAAAATTTATGGTCCAAGAAGATGTTAGAGTTAGTTTTATTAGGATATTGGGGCTGGCCAAAAGTGGCAAGTCAATTATTATAACTTTGGACCTATCTTCTTAATGATATTTTCATCTTAAAAAAAACATAATATATGTCCTTATACATTATGCCATAACTGATAGAAAAAAGTTTAATCTATGTTATACGACCATTTTTGTGGTCAAAATTACATGATAAAAGGAAATTCCCTTTGGTGAAATGGCGCAAGGTGTGTGATTATAAAACTAGGGGAGGTATTAGTTTAAGATATCTTACGGATGTAAACTTAGCTATAAGGGGAAAAGTAATTTGGAGACTGTACAAAGAGAGTCACAATGGGCAAAAGGGATATTTAAGTTACTTCAAATGGATGAGGCAAATTTTCCAGCAACATATACAAGGATACCCTTATTTGAGGGGAGAATGAGGATAGAATTATGGAATCCAATTATAATTAATGTTTATAATAAACTACCAGCATGAAAAGATAGATGGTTATCGTTAGCAATAATAGTGTAGCTAATTAAATCGGTCTTATAGGCCATTCCAACGTATTATATGTCTAGCTACGGTTAACTTTTTGGCTAAAAAGGGAAGTGAACATCTTGTTGGTCACTTGTTGAAATTTGATCAAAATAGGTATATTGTAGATTAGATGGAGGTGAACCAACAAGTTTTATTACTAGCCAACAAGGACTTAAGCAATAAAGTGTGTTGTACCAAGGTAGATGATTATGATGATTAGCCTCTAGTCTGACATCACATTGCTTCTTGTAGCACTTTTACTCCTAATTTGGGGTAGTCCCTAAAGTCATGGCAAGAGGGAGAAGCTAATCTAGGCTCTTTGAAATAGAATTAACCAAAATTGTAATAAGGGTAAGAATTTCTACTCTTTGGATCGCACTAAGAAATTTGAGGTCCAAGAAGATATTAGAGTTAGTTTTATTAGGATCTTGGGGCTATCCAAAAGTGATAAACCAATTATTATAAATTTGGAACTATCTTCTTAATAATATTATCACCTTTAAAAAACATATTATATGTCCTTGTACATTATGTCATAATTGATAGAAAAAGTTTAATATATATTATGTGGTCATTTTTGTGGTCAACATTACATGATCAAAGAAATTTCTCTTTGGTGAAATGGAGAAAGGTGTGTGACGATAAAACTAGGGGAGGTATTGGTTTAAGATATCTTATAGATGTAAAATTAGCTATAAGAGAAAAAGTACTTCGAAGATTGTACAAAGATAGTCACAATGGGCAAGAAATTTTCTAAACAAGTATGTTGAGCCTAATGATGCAAGGTTGATCTTTACTACATTCTAACTACTAGATGGTTCAACACTATGGAACGATTTTAAAAAATCAATTGATATAGTGATTAAAGATCTAATATGGGTGGTGGGAACTAGAGAAAAAATCTATTTGGATTGATACTTGGTGTGATAAAAAACCACTCAATCTAGATCCAATTTTGAAACCATAGGTGATATTACTTCAAGAAAAAAATGATGATAGGATTTCAAACATTATGTACAAGGATCAGGAAGGAAGACATAAATGAAAATAATATTTATTTATAAGTATACCAAACATTGTTTCTAGGAGGCAGTCGAGCAAAAAAATAACAAAAATATTTATTTCGAGGGGAGTTGAGGAGAAGTTGATTTGGGAGTTGAATAGCTTAGGAGAATACACGACAAGAAGCCAATATAATATAAAGCACCAAAAATAGTTGTAAATTTACTACAATGGTAAGGGATTTGTTTTCTCTTTGATAGGTCCAAGGTTCAAACACCACTAAGTATGAGGGGATTGAGACCCCTCATAAAAACATTTGTAAACTCATTGGAAAAATATAAAGCACCAACAAAATAGAAATACCGTGAGAATGTGGAGAGATATTTGAGATAGCCTAAGCATTCCAAAAGTCAAAATTACTATATGTCTAGTAGGTCACAAGAATTTTTTATCTTGGGATAACCTAATGAAAAGGGATTTTCGTGGCCCCTCATAACGTGTTCTATGTAAAATAGAGGTGGAGAGTATAGACAATATCTTGGATATTTCTCAATAGTATGGGAACTATGGTAATGAATTCTTAATATATTTGGTAAATGCATGGTGATGAATGATAAAATTGAAGAATGATTAAAGCAATGGCATAGCACTTTTTAAAGTGAGGTGTTATGAAAAATATTGGATACATAAAAAATACAATACTTTGGATTGTATGGCTGGAAAGTAACAGAAGAATATTTAAAGGAAAGGAAAGCAATTTAGAGGTAATGAAAAGGAATATTTATTTAGCCATAGAGGAGTCTAAACCAACCCTATCAAATGACCTAATTCATAATATTGAAGTAGATATCCTTAATAGATGGAGTCAAGTCATCAAATGGAATTACAATGTTGGGTACAAGACAAAAGAAAGGAAGGCAAAAAACCATAAAGTGGAAACCACTAGAAACAAAGTTTCTCAAATTGAATTTTAATGTAGCATCTAAGGGAAATCCAAGACCAACAAGAGGAGGAATAATAAAAAATAATAAGTGTGAAATTTTATCACATTACAATTTCAGTAGTGGATTTAAAACGATTAACGAGGCTTCAACTTGGGTGGCATTGGAAGGATTAAAAATATGTAGACAAATGAAATGGAATCGAGTATGGATGGAAGGTGACTCACTAATAGTAATAAATGCATTTTTTAGAAAAGCAAAGGATCCATGGAACATATAACAAATCACTGTGGAAATACAAGACCTTACTATAGAGTTGAAATAAATCAGGTGTACACATACGTTAAGGGAAGGGAACAAATGTGTAGATAGGATAGCTAATAGAGGGTTTCTAATAGAGGATCATGAAGTTATTTTTTCTTCTCCACGGTTAGATAAAATAGTAAGTTTAGTTGAAGTTGCCATGAACAATTTTAAGGGAGTAAATTCAAAATAATGCTCTAGATAGCTACAAAATGTTTTAAGGGGTCTATTTATAGATCAATCCATTGGAGGAAACTAACAATTTTAGATTTGGTAAAGTGGACTACGATTTAGTGAAGCAAGCAACAATTTTGTTTGCTAAAGTAGAAGATGGATTCAGATGGACTTCATGGTTGAAAGGAATATTTGAGTTGTTGGCCATTGGTTAGATTAACTTAAACTTTTTGAGACTATTAAACTATTTATTATAGCTCTTGTGGTTACACTTATGCTTTGGGAAGGAAATTAACAGTTTTGAAAATATTACTCTACTAAGATATAGTGAGTAGTTAGTAGAGGTGGAGTTTAGTTTTGTGAAGGTTGTAGAAAAATGTCAAGAAGGATATTGAATTCTATAATATTCATATTTACAAAGAAAATGAAGAAAATCTAGAAAATAGAAATCAAGTATTCCAATTTTTATAAAAAAATATGTAGGTATATATCTATAACAACTCAATTGAGATAAGAACTGAATTTATGTGTAAACTCTTAAGCTCTAAAGAAGAGAGTTGTGATTTGTGAAGGGAGGGGGACTTGAGTACAACCCCTTTTTCTCAAGAAAAAAAACAATCTTTGACATACCCATATGACATCATCACCACATAGTGGTATTACAACAAAGCTTGGATATTATCCATGTATCACTTGGCAAGATTTGAACATCGGTCTCCTCCTTTTAATGTTGAGGAATCCAATCGATTGAGCTAATGTTATTTGATAGTTTTGAATTATAGTTTATGTTATGAATATATGAGTATATATACTCCTTCGAAATATCTTCTAAAACTTGACATTGATAACCTATTTTGATTGAGGAGAGAGGAGCATTTGAAACACTAGAGAAAATAAATCTTATTGAGAAGTTCAACGGAAAATACTTTCTTACATTGCAAGTCAAAATATGACTAGATTTAATCGAAAAAATATCTATAGGATGTCATTGATTTGCTAAAGCCAATGGATTTTGATGAAGTAGAAAAATGGACCACAAAAGATCAAAAATCAATGGCTCTTATTAGACTTGGTCTCTCCAATACCTATTTACATCAAATAGACCTCTCAAAGACTTAAAAAGAAGTTTGTGATGGACTCAATGCTTTATATAGATCATAAGCATCAACTAAAGATGATTCTTAACAAAAAATTATTTGGATTGAAAATGGTAGAAGGTAAAAATGTAGTTCAACACGAGCAAGTTTCGATCTTTTGAATCAACATGCAATAATTAATTCTATGGTAAACAATGATAATGTCAAGGTTTTTTTGTTGAACATCATGCCTAATGGTTATACGAGTATGGTGTCCACATGGAACAACAAACTAGAAGAAATAATTTTTTCATTAGTTGATGAACAAATTGAATCAATAAATAAGATTCATTTATAGAAGAAACCATATTGCTAATGAAGAACAAACTTAACGTTATCTTTGAAGCTAGTTAATCATCTTGCAAAGCAAGCATCAAAGAACATATTCAAGTGTTTTGATTGTAAACAATGAGGTCACATTATCATGACCTGAATTCAATAAGCAAAGGATATCATATAAGGGAAATTAAAAAACAAGGCAACAATGGTAATTAATCACAATGGAAATGGTGATGAAGAATGTGGATTTGTAACACATAATGAAGACCCTCATTCCAAGGACAATGAGGGGAATATGTTTTTGAATTATGTGTGTCCCTATTCATAAGATAAAGATGTACCTATAATTGGTTGAGTGTGTCCCTAATCAAAGAGGTGTTGTAGATGGGTGTGTTTGTCCCTATCTGCAACCTTGGTGATGGATAGTATGTTTATACCTATCTATATTTGATGTAAAATCATAGATAATTATATTTTCCTTATCCTTGGTCATATGATGAACAACTAAGTGTGTCCTTATTCAGCCATGGAGAACAATTGAGTGTGTTCCTATTCAATCATGGATAGTGTGTGTCCCAATCCATGAACTTTGGAGTGTTGGATGAACTTTTGTGTGTGTCCAAGTTTATCATCTTGGTCTTTAAACTTTTATGTCTATTTCTACATTTTTTTAATAAGGGGTAATGTTATGATTTTTTGATGATGAGGTAATAGATAATTATAGCTAGTTATAACCAATGTAGGTACAACAAGAGATATCCTCTCTTGAATATGTATTGTTACATCAATGAATAAATATGTGCAACGAATTATCTACAAAAAAATTTTCCTCCCTTAGAATCATTTGGAACTTCAACTAACAACTATGCAAAGGCTAGGGCATTTATTACAAGGATCAAAATTACAATTGAAAAAGGATGAAAATATATTATTTTTCAATGATTTTACACATGTTTCCATGATAGGTCCCAGTCCCCTCATACTGAATGGGGTTTGAACCTTGGACCTCTCAAAAAGAGGCCAAAGACCTTACCAGTGTAGTAAGCTTGTAGCTATCAAGATGGAAATATATTTCAATTAAGGGGAGTTCACAAATGATTATTAATGCTATTTACAAAAGTGGACGTGGGGATCGGATAAAAAATAATACTTTTTATTGATGTTCATCAAATTTTTGGTAGCATACATTTGGAAATATAAGCATATCTATAGATAAGGAAATAAAGTAGTAGATAATTTAGCCAATCGTAGTGTTAATCTTCATCTTGATGAAATTCAAGTTTTAGAAGGCAACTAGCCAAGTCAAATTTTCTCTCTTATTTAAAATGATTGTAATGAGTTGATTGCAAAATCATAGTTATTTTAGGAAGATGAAAAAATATTTGATAGAAAATGAAATAAAGAATGTCTTTGATAAAAGAGAAAGTTGGATACAATTTAATTTACCTCAAAACAAATGTAAAGTTTTGATGGAAGTGGCCCCAACAAAAGCATATATAGATTATTAAAAAAAAAGGTAAAACACGGTATTGTTAGCCAAGTATTTGGATAATATAGAAACGAATAGGGTTTCATATCATAATGAAATTATTTTGGGTCAATTATAAGGAATAATATAAAGTGGACAATTAGCTATCATAGACAACTTTTTTTTTTAAGGATTTGAGATGGTCAAAAGTTTGATTGTAAGAGGTGTATATATTTTTAAGTAAACTTATAATCCATAATCCCTCTTTAGTTGAGATGATATATAGGTTGTCCTTGAGTGGGGACTCTAGAAATAAAACTAAAGGAAAAACATGGAATATTATTTCTATTAGGTGGGTTGAACCGACAAGTCTACAATATGCTTAATATCATCGGTTTACAATGGGATAATTAAAATAAGATGTATTAGAAAAACATACCTTTACCATAAGGTATATTAAATTAAACCTAAGTGATACGCATTGAGAGTGGGTCATGAGTTGGGGGTTGGGTGTTGGTTTATGTCAAATATAAGAGAGGAAAGTCTTCTTTATTTCTCATCCTCATCTAATTTATAGATGATAAATAAGATTATGAAAATCTTAATGGTTAAGGTCCCTTTCCCAACTATGTTAGAAGGAAAATTATAGAGTCTCGTTTACTTGATAATCTCATTTTCATCCTTATAAAAACCTTATTAGTATTCTTATTTTTCTTCTCACATATGAAATTGGTTGTACTTTATTTGAATTTTGTGGACTCTTTGATCTTGATTATGAAAATTATTCGTTTAAGCTTTCCAATGAGGGAACCATGAGTTTTATATATGATTAAAGGTATTGTTATTATTTCTATTGACATTATTATTATAAACGAATATTAAAAATATAAAATAAAAACTATTTTAGTGGTAGTCAAGTTCACAATGAAAACATAAGCAACCTTGTGCCCATTTCATTAATAGATGTTGGGTTTAACAAACAAATTGAAAATAAAACCATCCGAGTCACAAAAATAATAGATAAATAAAAAGGTTATAGAAAAATACCTGTGATACATGGTGAAAATAGGGAATATATTATTTTAAAAATGTATTAAGAGGGGTTCTAATAATATAATATTGAGAGAGTGTGATCCAAAAATGAGTTCAATGCAAGAGCAAGTAGGAAGCATGAGTATGAAGCAATAATCTTGAACAAGAAGCAGGAAGCAAAGTGTAAGCACCACTTCTTATTCTATATCTTAGGAGAAACTCAAAACTAAAGGAATTATGTGAAGAAAATCTAAGTAAAATGGAAGGAAAGTCGTTTTTGAAAGTCCTTACTAAAACTAAAGTTGTCCTAATTGGAAGGATGTCCTAGTTAGCAATAAGAGAAAGAGCATATCTATGGAGAACCCTATGTAGATAGCATATCCTACACCAAAAGTGATTATCAAGGATGGGATGATTGAGCATGATAAAGTGGTTCTTAAGACTGGAAGGTTAATATGTAAGTTCCACACATACTGACCAAGCTTTTCTAAGATTCAAAATTAAATCAAGTGGTTGTAGGGATTGAATTCAAATTCCTCCATAACATTTCTTCAAAATATATATATTGTTATTTTATCCAGTTTAGAAATAAGGGATAAAATAATGGATAGTGGCTCTTGGTTTAGGGGTAAATATGCATTATATTTAAGACCACGAAGTGAGAAATTTTCTATGGAGTTAGAGACTATTAAAAGGCTTCCAATATGGATTATACTTTGTGGACTTCCTTATCAACACATCAATAAAGAGGTTTTGAAGAATATTGGCAATACTCTAGGGGAGTTCATCCAAGAGGGGCCAACTACTAAGGAGAGAAGGCATATTGTATACACTAGAGTATGTGTTGTCATGGACATTTCAAAACCTCTACCACAATCAATTAGGATTTAATATGAACTAAGAGAATGGGATTAACAAGTGGATTATGAAAGTGTTGCATTTCGATGTTGCAAATGTTATAAGATTGGACACATGGCAAGATATTCCAAAGTGAAAATTATGGAGAAAGAGATGGAATTATTTGGACATGAGATAAAGTTCAATATGAAACAAGGAGATCATATCATAGTAGAAATTAGATAAAATCAAGGATTTTCCATTCCTAAGAAAGTGGCAAAAAAACCCTCTGCATCATCAAATCACAAAGGTCATTATAGTTTACCCAAATCAACCATTAAAAGAAAAATGACATAAGAGATGAGGAAGTACAATGCACAAGTTCAAATTTAGGATTTAAAGATGCAAAGGAATATAGGGAGGCAAATTTTAAAGCGAACAAGGGAAAGAAGGCCAAGGTTAATCCAAGTAAATCATCTTCATTTTCCTCAACTAGCATAAAATCCTCTTCCTACAATAAAAATGAAAGCAGTATAGAGTTATCCAATATACTTTACGGTTTCAATATGAACATAATAAAGAAATTAATATGGAGGATATCAATGAAAATTTATGGTTTTCAAGGTAAAATAAAAAAGTAATTACTATGGAGGATCATCCTTGTACTTTATGAGGCAACATAAAGAATAAAATGTTTATAAGGCTTTTCCTTGCATTTTAGATTCTTTAGGGCAACATGAATCGTTATAAAATAAGTCTCATTATGAACAATATGAAAAAATAAAAGAGATTGATGAAAATGAAAGTGTTGGTGGGAATGGGAAAAGTAGAGGAAGGTTGTAAAAGCATGAACAACAAGAAAATGAAACTCAAAGGGATATCGATTTGGGAAGCCAAATAAAAATATCATAAGTGTTAACAATAAATGGAGATAAGTCCACTAATAAAAAATAAAATTAAAGGTAAAAATGATATCATGAATATTATGAGTATGAATAAGATCCCTAAAAAGAGTTATTAAGGAATGAATATATTGTAATAGTGCTAAGTTTATTTTAATACAAGAAACATAATAATGTATTGAAGAATGTAAATATGTTGTTAAAAAGATTTATGTAGGAGATTCAAGCACTATTACAAAAATATGGGACAAATGCAAATGGGACGGACAATTGTTAGAAGCTAAAAATAACTAGATTGTTGGACTATTTTGTAGGAAAGAGATAAACATCAAAGTTGGGGTTATAAACATATATATTCTTCAACTATAGTTACTCGTGAAATATATTAGAAGGATCTTAGTATATTTTTTCCAAACCCAATGATGATTCAAAATTGTGATCTATGGATTCTTGAGGGTAACTTTAAGACAATTTTATATGCTTTGAAAAAGAAGGGTGGTACTCCAAGATGGTGTAAATCAATGTAATATTTTGATTCATTTGTCAATTCATATGGTCTTTGGGATGTTATTCTTTCAAATTTTAAATATACATAGGAAAATAGATGCTTCAAGCAAACTCATACAAGAGAAAGATTAGATAGATTCTTATTATCAAACACATGGTTGAAAAAAAAGTACACAATATCTTCAAATATTTTATTACAAGCAGAATCAATCACAAATCCATTCTTTGGACTTGTGATTTACCCAATAATGGTCATCCAAATCCATTTCGCTTCCATTCTATGTGGCTCGAACACCCTAATTTCTTCTATATGGTTATGTGATGGTGGAAATAAGAAAATTTTGAAGGATCATAAATGTAAAGGTTTGTTCAAAAGATGAAATATCCAAAGGATCAAATGAAGATTTGGAATACCAAATATTTTGTTAATATTTTTAAAGAATACAAGGAAATTGAATCCAAGCTCAAAAATTTACAAAATATAGTAAAAATCAATGGAGTGGGCCAAGATTTTTATATGAAATACAAACAATTAATTTTTTAATATCATAATGCAATGAAAATGGAGGAGTCATTGGTTTCAAAAAGCTCGGGAGAAATGGCTCAACAAACAAGATAGAAATATGATTTTTTATGTTACAACAAAAACATTATTTTTTTTGTCACATCAAAAATGTTTTAACTCCAAGTGAAAGAAATATTGAGGAAGGATATATCATAAAGGAAGCAATTAATTATTTCAAAAATATTTTATTGAATAATGGGCAAGATAAGGAAACATGAGACAAGCTTTTGCAAATTACTCCATAATTAGTACATAGGAAAAATATTAAAGCCTAATTAAGAAGATATTTATGGAGAAGCTACATGAAGCAATTGTCTCTTTACATCCTAAAAAGTTGCATGACCCCATTGGATTGCTTGGAATTTTCTTTCAAAACATTTGGAATTTTTATTGAAGAGTGATATGTTCTTTGTAGTTGAAGAGGGCCAAGTAAGGAAGGTTGCAATAAGTGAGATCAATGTCATTTTAATTACATCGGTTCCCAAAAAAGGTGAGACAAAGTGTTTTGATAATTTCATCCAATAAGCCTTTTTAATATGATTTATAAGATCATTTTAAAATTTATGACAAATAGGTTGAAAGGCATTCTAGATTATTTATGTCAAAGGAATAAGGTGGTTTTGTTCATGGTAGACAAAATTTTGATGGTGTAATCATTGTAGAGGAGGCCATATATTCTCTTCATTCCATGAAAAAACTAGGTATGCTTGTGAAATTAGATATGAACAAATCATATGATAGGGTTTGGTGGAATTTTCTACATGATATTCTCAAAAAGTTTGGTTTTGATTAAGGTTGGTGTGAATGAATTAAAAATTATTATAGCACTTTGAAATATTCTATTTTGATTAGTGGTTTTCTTGTTAGCTACCTAAGTGATCTTGTGGAGTCCACCAAGGTGATTTTTATATCCTTATCTATTTATTAATCTTGTGGAGGCATTAGGGAGAGCTTTCTCAAAGGCAAAAGTGGAAGGAAAAATAAAAGGTATTCAGGTTGCAAAGAATAGTCCTGTCAAATCTCATATGCAATTTTTTGATGATACTTTTCTTTTGGGTCATCTCTTAGTCAGTGAGGCCATAAAGTTTAAATCAATATTATGATGATATGAGAAGGCCATCGGATAGTTGGTTAATAATACAAATTTGAGGATTTTTTTTATTAATATTGTCTATAGATCTACAACGAATTATTATGGATATTTTAGGGTTTAGAATGAAAAAACTTAATGAGAAAAATAAAAAGGAGCTTTTTGGATTTCTTTTTTGGATAGATTGAAAGCTTGTTTGGTAGGTTGGAAAGACAAGTTCTTAACCATAGTAGGAAGGCTATAACTAATAAAATACTATATTCCAATCCATCCCTATTTATTTGATGTCACTTTCAAGATTGCCTATAGGTATAGGATAAAAATTTGATAAAATTCAAAGAGATTTTATTTGGAAAGGATGTGAGAAAAATTTGGTTTTGTCTTTCTAAGTGGGATAGGGTTTGCCAAAAAGGAAAGAATATAGGAGGGGTAGGCTTGCATAATTGTAAACTTATTAGTTTGGTTTTAGGGTCATAACTTGGGTGGAGATTATTCAAATATGAAAGAAAGAGTTGGGAAAAATGTTACTTAAAATATATATATGTTATCTTGATGTAATGAAATTATTTAGGAAAAGAACCCTACCCAAGGGATGCTGACATGTAACTTCATATCAAATATTTTATAATTGATCAAGAAACATATTAGATGGTCGGTCAATAAGGGGATTTATGCAAATTATTTCTTTGATTCTTGGTTGAAGCCTTAACCTCTTAGGCAACCATTAGCTTGGGCATGTCTAGCTTGTAAAGGTCCAAAGACCAAAAACTATATTAAGCAATGTAGACACCTAAAACACATCATATTGAGGATACTACCTATATGCACATCTTTTTAGGTCATATGACCCACCTTGGGTAGCCCTAGGGCTTAACAGTGGTTTTCACCGCTCAAGTAGGGAAGAATTTCCCTTTGCAGTAGCAACCATCTCGCCCTGAGACGACCCCCAATTGCAACCGTCTCACCTCGAGATGGCCGCACCAAAAGTAATAAGACCCAAAATCTTGCACCACAGTTTGAATGGTTACAAGTTCTAGCTAAGAGCAATGATACAACGATTATCAAGAAGCAGTTACGTTTCTTGATCCCAACTGCTTCTTGGTTTCTCAAGGAAGCTTTGGACTCCCATTTGGAAGTCTATTTAAAGGTGCTTAGCCTTGATTGAATAGATCACCAATTAGATATAATGAAGTGCTATCAAATTGTAAACTTGAAGAGCTCTCATCTTGCAAAGCAATGAAGTACTACCAAAATTGAGCCATGGAGTTTCCAAGCATGTCAATGGACCATTTCAAAGGTTGAAGGTTGAATTCACACTTCTTGCACCATCCAACACCCTTGATTTGGTGTCAAATCCTGCCACTAAGTCACTCCTCATGTGTGCACCCTTGAACATCAATTCCACAGATCAAACCTAGAGTTGCCTCCCATCGACCACAAGGAAATCATCCACAGTTTAGCGACCGTCTCAACCCGGGACGACCTGCAAGCGCGACCCTCTCACCTCGAGATGACCAGAAGGCAAGGCCATCCTGTATAGATATAGCCTCCCGACAGATATATGTTTTCCCTGTTTTCTTGCTTACATTAGATTTAGCAATATTTCAATTACTTCCTAGCATAGTTAGATTTCATTTCTTTACATGTATTTGACATATTTTAGCTTCTTTACTACTTTATTTATCATTCATGTGGGTCTTATCTTGAAAGGCTCCTCAAATGATTTTGATGTTCTTTAGGTTGTTTTGTGCAGATTACAAGTCTTCATATGGAGCAAATGACATGAAGATTCACTTCTTACCATCCTACATCGTGATAGTCACGAAAAACTTATCTATACTCAATTTGTGGGTGCAAGAAAGATCTTGTGTAGTACATCCAAATGGTTCTATGTGTAATTCATTGTATCAAATATTGGTAGTGATCCTTCGGAGGGGATCTTCTTTGTAACCTCTTTGTAAATGAACAAAGTATTATTAATAAAAGGGCATCGTCCCATCATTTCTTTATCTTGTTCTTTATTTGCATGGTTACATTTAGATTTGCTACATTTCAATCTTGCATTTCTTTCTATGGATGTATGATCTTCATAACATTTTCAAGAAAATAATAATTCCAGATCATGAATTTTTACTAGTGACCCGATTGAAGCAGAGAAACTCAAATAAATTGTAGAAAATCTTCAAAAGTTAATTCAAGAGTCTTATTTGGTATTTTTTATATGAAAGGATGAACTAGTTTGGAATTTATCAAAATATGACAAGTGCTCGATTGAATTGGGATATGAGGATTTAGAATAATTAGAATTTTCTACTCATAAATATTTCCCTTAGAAGAATGTTTCATCACTAAAGACTTTCCCTAAGGCCTCAACATTCCTTTGGTTAGCAATTCAAAGTAATATTCTTATAGGAGAGAGTCTATAAAGAAGAGGATATTATGGACCTTTCAAATGTGCCTTGTGTGATTAAAATTTAGAAACATCAAACCATTTACTTCTTCAATATCCATTTGCTCACACCATTTGTGCTTACTTTTTAAAAAATATGAAAATATATTGGCTTGCTCTGTCAACATTGAAAGAGATGATAAAATGTTGGATTAATTATTTTAATGCTAAAGCATTAAGTATTTTGTGGAGTACTAGTTTGCCATTATTTTTTAGAATTTATGGCTTAAAAATAATAATAGAATTTTTAAAACTAAATCTCAAAATCATGCCCAAGATTGGAATCGTATTATTGCCTTTATTGCAGAAAGTTTACGAATATAGTGCTCATAATAGAAATTCTCAAGTGTGAAAAAAAAGGTGGTAACAATTTTGTTATAGGATATGAACATACATGGAAGAGTCATCTGTGAAAATAGAATTACGAAAGAAAAATATTTTTATCTAGGATAAAATGGAAATATCCAGAAATTGAGTTTATCAATATTAATTTTGATGATGCTTCCAAAGGAAATCTAAGAAAATCCATTAGAGGTTGTAATTTTTAAAATAATGAAAGTAAAATTATCCTCAGTTAAAATCATATGGAACTTCAACTAACAACGATGCAGAGGCATGAAAGATTAGGGTTTTTCTGAAAAATATCTAATCTTTTAGGAGCCATGTCTTCACGACAAGTTATCTGATTCAACTGATTCTTGCATCAGCTTGTGCAGAATTGAATAGCTTAAAAATGAGTGGTCATATGCAAAAATCCAAGAAATATTGAGGGAGATACGATCCTATGAAGTCAACCATTCAGAACAAGGGAAACAACAAATTTTCAAGTCGTAAAAAGCAAAATTGCAAATATTTGCCAGCTAGGGTTCAAACGATCGAAAGAGAAATGAAGGGCTAGGACTTAAGTGAGGCAAGACATTCAAATATTGGACAAAGAAGTTTTTAGCTAAGTTTTGTTTCCCTTTATTTATCTTAAGTTTTGTTTCCCTTTATTTATCTTAAAAATTGTGCATGAAAATTTTATAAAGTTTTTATCAAATATTATATTTGCTATAGGACATTCAGATAAATTTCAATAGATTTTGAGTTTTAGTTTCCTTTACATGGACCAATTTATAGTTAAATTCTTAGAATCATCTCTAGTGGTAGATGTTAGTGAACGCACCTTAGAGAGATCCTCGTTGCTCCAAGATAGGGCATTTTTTGGTAAATTTAATGGGTATTGGCCAGGGGCTTCAACCTTGAGAAAATGGATTGATAGGAGTTGGAAGTCTCCAGGAGTGATTATATCATTTTTTCCCAAAGGTTTCTTCCTAGCCATTTTTTGTTCTAGGGAAGAAAGAGAAAGAATCCTAAAATGGGGTCCTTGGTTTATGGGAAGAGCAAGACTCTTCCTTACCCATTGGTATGAAGGTTTTTCACCTAAAAATGTAAATCTATCCCTAGTACCAGTATAGGTTAGGATGTTTGGATTGCCCATTGAAATTTTGAAAATAAATACCTTTAAGGCAAAAGGCAACACTTGAGGGGAATTCCTTGAGATTTCAAATACGATTTTTTTGGCTATTTATGCTCGAATATTGGTCATGATTGATATAAGTAAAGCTTTACCAAAATCAATCATTCTTAAGTATGGGAATAATATGTAGACCCAAACTATAGATTATAAAACATATCTTTTAGAAGTAGAAGATGTCATGAGGTGGGGCATATTGAGAAATCATGCCCTAAAAAGAGCTCAACATAATAATTTGTAGAAAACCGCAAGAGAAACTTACAAATGGTTATGGATGAAGATGGTTTTCAACTTTCAAAAAAAAGATCTAGAAAAATAAAAGAAAATAAATAGTGGAGACCTATAATAAAGGATATTGGAAGAAATACCAACTCTTTTAAAGATTTAGCATATGAAGAAAAAGCAGATCAAAACATAGAGGACACAGTACAACAATTTCAACATGTTAACAAGGAATTGTCTATTCAATATTATCCTAATTTAAGGAAGAACATTCTTGATGAACCTAAGGAATGTATCTCATCATATTTTGAAGACTCTCTTGAAGTACCATGCACCATTTAGGAGAAAACAATTGGTAAAGAAAATGTAGTTTTAGAAGTTAATACCTCTGCCATTAATAAGGAAATACCAGAAAATGAGCAGGACAAGTCAAAAGCTTCTTTAATAGAGCCAGGAGAGGATAAATATGATGAAAAACAAAATTGTGAAAGAATATTGAGGAATAGAATAATAATACCTACTCCTGATATAGGCAAGGCAAAAAGAGGAAAACCCTCAAATTATCAAGCAAGATCTAGGGAAGCAAGAGCAAACATAGAGAAATGAACACAAACTAAGTTGGTTGAACTTTTCTTTACCAAACAACAAAATGATATTGGTAATATGTTGGCAGGGCCAAAATAATGCCCCTAATGAGACATGATTATCATCTCATGGAATATAAGGGGTGCTAATGCCCCCTCAAAGGAGAGGTGTATTAGGGACCTATGTTTAAGTAATAAACCTAATATTCTCTGTATCCAGGAAACTAAAATGATAAAAGAAGAAGTTTAAAAAACTATGAAAGCAGTATGGGCAAGATGTGAATGGGATGCTATGGATTTTGAAGGAGCGGTAGGGGAAATTCTAACTTGTTGGAATCCTTCTAGAACCTCTTGTGTAACCATTCATAAAACTAGGCATTGGATAACCTCTTTTTTTTTGTATTAGGTAGAGGTGGTTATAAGGTCCACAAACCTTTTACATAGTCAAAATGGGATGGTTCTAGCTCCAAGCCCGTATAATAAAAATACAAAATGGATCTTTCCAAGACCCACATTAAGCCATACTTAGAGTCCGTAGTCCTATACTTGTCGCTAGACTATTCAGGATAAAACAAAAACCAGACAACACCTAGCACTTACTAAAAACACTAGGTTGTTGTACCATACACTTGTCACTTCCCAGGCCCTAGAAAATGGGTTACCTTTTGCCCTCTACCTAATTCCATCTACCGGATTACTCATCATAAACCACTCTGATCTCCTATTGCTCTAATAGGTTTGATCTTAGATCTTCTTTAGAAGCCAACACCAGTAATTCTTGAGGGAAGTTATCCTTCCAAATTTGCATCTCCCTAGAAGAAACTGCAATATTTGCCATTAGATCCGTCGCCTGGTTCCCTTCTCTGAAGGTGTGTTGGATTCAAGCACTAACCAAATGGGATTTATAAATCTTTGCTTCTAGGATAAGCTCCAAAATGGTCCAGCTGGGGTCTTTATCCTCCTTAATTGCCTTGATTATATTAAGCGAATCCCCTTCAAAGATAACTTCCTTATAACCCTCAAGTCTGGCAATTCTCATTGCCTGCATGCAGGCTCGGGCTTCTGCAAAATGATTTGTTTGAGTTCCCAAAGGCTCTGCAAAGGCAAGGACCACTTTTCCTTCCTCATTTCTCAGAACTCCTCCTGCTCCTGTAGCCCCCGGATTTCCTTTGGATGCCCCGTCAAAATTAAACTTAACCCACTTTTGTGTGGGGGGTATCCACTTGACACCATCCCATGGGTTGGTTGTAATGTCTGGGTCTGGAGGTTCCTCTCCCCAGCTTCTGCAAAATCCTCCTTTCCCTAGGAGACATGGTCTCATTTTTGAAGTAAAAGGTTTTCCAGTTTTCTTTCAAAGCTCTGATTATTTTATTACCACATAACTTGGGATCTTTCTTACGTCCTTTAAATACTCTCTTATTTCTCTCATTCCATATCCCCCATAAAAAATGGGGTAAGCTGAGCTTCTAGAGCCAAGTCAAAAGTTTTGCCCGAAAGGGGGAAGCCCACTGTATGCAGAAGTCAGACATGCTATTTGGGCGGACCCAATCTATATGAAATTTGGACGAAATCATTTGGAAGATTGCACAAGAAAATTCACAAGTTAGAAATATATGACTTACAGATTCTATCGCTTTCTCACACAAGATACATCGATTGATGAATTAGAAACCTCTCCTCTGCAGATTATCTATTGTCAAAATCTTATTTTGAACTGCCAACCAAAAGAAGAAAGCTATTTTTGGGGTTAAATTATTTAACCAAATAATAGAAGTCGAAGTCCAGCCATTGAATCCTGAGTGGATTAGCTTATAGGCAGTTTTTACTAAATAGATCCCACTTGTAGTTTTGCCCCAAATCACCTTGTCTCTTCCTCCCCCTGGAATGATCGGGAACACCCTTAAAGCATCATTGAGTTTGGTTAGGGCCACCTTCTCTTGCTCTAAAGGATTATGAACTGTGATTTTCTTCCAAGAGGAAGTTTCCTATGCTACAACAATAAAATCCCCTACTTTTCCTCCCATTTCCTCCGAAATTTTGTATTGGAGGACCCGAAGGTCTAAGTTATCTTGCAAAGGGGCTTCTTCCAACCACATATCTTTCCAAAAGTCCACTTGTCTTCCATTACCAATTCTCCATCTGATGCCTTTCCTGACTACCTCATGACATTCGAGCAAACAATTCCAAAAATAGGATCCTCTAGGAAGATTATCAGCTTTCAGGAAGTCCTGATTATTTTTGATATATTTTGCCTTAAGAAGTTTTACCCATCCCAATTGATCATTATTGATAAATCTCCATACCTGTTTTCCAATCAGAGCTTGATTCATTTCTTTCATTCTCTTTAACCCCAGGCCCCCCTGATCCTTGCTTGCACACACCTGATTCCATGCTACCAACGAAATTCTCTTTCTCTCCTCTGAACCTGACCACAAGAAGTTGCGTTGAATTAGCTCCAATGTAGCTCGGACCTTTGCAGGCATTCTAAATAGAGACATGCAGTAGATTGGAATGCTATGTAAAGTAGTTTGAACTAGTAAGGCTTTCCCTATGGAGCTGAGAAGGTTGCCCTTCCATCCTACTAACTTTTTGGAGATCCTGTCAATGACTGAGTTCCACAAAGTAGCCTTCATTCTTCCTTCAAACATAGGCATGCCTAGATAAGTCATCGATAAAAGCTCCTTTCCACATCCAAAGAGGTTAGCTATTCTTTCCTCCCTCCCACCAGGCGTGTTAAAGAAATAGATGCTACTCTTCTTATAGTTTATGAATTGTCCTGCTTCCATCTCATACTTGGTTAGAATTCTCTTCAACTTCCTAGCTTGAGGCACTGAGGCTTTGGACACAATGATCGTATCATCCACGAAATGTTGGTGAGACACTGGCTCTGCTATTGAGGATGGTTTAAAACCTCCCAATTGACCTTCTGCCACAACTTTTAAAATGTTCCTACCCAATGCTTCCACTAAAATAATAAACAAGTATGGAGACAAAGGATCTCCTTGTCGCAACCCCATTTCACTCTTAAAGTAACTAGAGGGTGACCCATTCACCATGATAGAAAATCTTGTAGTAGAGATACAACTAAAAATCAACTTAATCCACTGGGGACAAAAACCAAACTTACCCAAAATCTTGGTGAGGAAACGCCATGAGACCCGATCATAGGCTTTATTCATGTCTAGCTTTAGTAACATACCTAATTCCTTACTAGCCACCATTGAATGAATAACCTCATGAATTGTGATGATACCATCCAATATTTGTCACCCTTTCACAAAGCCTCCTTGGTTCATATCAATGATGAAAGGAAGGATAACCTTTAGCCTATTGGCGATTGTTTTTCGTGAGAATCTTCATCAGAGTGTTACATAAACTGATAAGGCGAAAACTAGACAATTCCATTGCTCCCTCTAGTTTAGGGATGAGGACTAAAAATGTAGCATTAACTCCTTTTGGGGTTTCCATGTCCTTTTGAGCCTCAATTATAACTTCCACTACATCAACGCGTAGGATATCCCAAAACTTATGAAAGAAAGCAACGAGGAAGCCATCCGATCCTAGGGAGCTATTACCATCCATGTCAAAAACCGCCTTCTTGATTTCCTCCTTTGTAAAAGGACTGAGTAAGAATCCATTAAGATTCTCAGTGACAAGGGGTGGAATGGCCGCCAACAGAGAGTCCTCTTCTTCAATAGTAGGATTTACATCTTCTAGCAACGATTTAAAGAACTCGACCGCTTCCCTCCTTATGTCTTCCATATCTTTGGTGTTAGACCCATCGACCATCTTGATATCCTTAATTTTGTTAGTACTCCTGTGATGAAGAGTAGAGACATGGAAGAACTTTGTATTTCTGTCACCCTCCTTCAACCAAGGCAATTATGGATTTTTGCCTCCAAAAGGTTTCTTCAAATCCTAGCACTGTGTGGTATTTGGCTAACAACTCCCTCTCCTTGTTTCTCAGATCTTCTATAAGTTGTTCTGACTTCAGCTTCTCCTACAGCTCATTAATCTTATCTTTTAGTTCTACCTTTTTTTCAAAAATATTGCCAAAGGAGGTTTTGTTCCACTCTCTAATGTTGGCCTTCACATTCCTTAGTTTACACGCCACTTGGGCCAGTTTCGAACCATTATACTTTTTGTCCCACCAATGGGCAACCAAATCCTTGAGATCCTGGTGTTGGAACCACATAAGTTCGAGTCAAAAGGGTTTGATGTATCTTTTCTTAGAGTCCTCCCTAGTTTCCCACATAATTGGGTTGTGGTCAGACCCGATTCTTGGGAGTGTCGTTAATGAAGAGTCCCCAAACCTCTCCAAGCATTCTTGAGAAAGAAGAAACCTATCTAATCTGATCTGAATTTGGTTTTCCTTCAGTATTTTGTTAGACCATGTATAGGAGAATCTACGTAGGTCCACATCCATCAGCTCATGTTGCTCAACAAAATCTCTAAACTCATAGATATCAATAGTTATTCTTTGAGAGCCCCAAATTTATCTACAGGATTAAGGTAGCAATTGAAATCCCCTACCACAATCCAAGGGTAGTTGGGGACCGTCTCCCTCAATTCAGCTAGCTGACCCTAGAGAACCCTTCTCAGTCCATGTCTAACTAGAGCATATACATTCGTTAAGATCCACTCTTCCTGCGTGGTTTTATCCACACATAGGAGACAAATAAACCAACTAGACATCAGAATCACTCTACTATCAATCACATTCTTGTTCCACATAACCAACAACCCTCTTGTTGTTCCAGTGGCCTCTTGGCCTACTACTTCAGCTTCTCGCCAAGTCCTATTCTTAAAAGGGATAACTCTACTCTCCTCCATTTTAGTTTCTTGTAGTAATATCATATCTGGTTTGTATTATTGTCTAAGAGCATCCAAATCTCTCATTTTTGTAGGATTACTCCCACGTATATTCCATGATAGAATCTTCATTTATAGGCTTTGGATCCTCGAGCCTTCGCCCCAAAGTGTAATACTGCTTGAGTGCCATTAGCCACTCCTCACTCTACTTCTTTCTGCCTTAAGGCAACATTGCTAGGTTTCCCTCTTCCTACCGAACCATATCCCCATACATCCGCTCTAGGTTGGGGTTCCTTGGGATTCACTTGGCTTCTGGTAACCATCTTGGATAGGTCAGTCTTGGCATTTGGGGTAACAATCTGGATCTCCAGGTTAACTAGTCTTTCTAATAGTGGAGATGATTCCGTGCTCTTAGCTTCTTGATTAGTAGGTTATTTTTTCCTGCTTTGGGGTTACACTGATCTTGGTGGTTCACCTCTACCTCCTGAGTATCCTTGTCTATCTTATCAGTTTCCTGCTCCTTCCTCTATTTTTTCTCTTCTAAATTCTTCTCTTGGGTCTCCTCTACCTCAGATTCCACTTATTGGCTATCCATCTTATCTCCCTTCAGATGATTTAATGCATCAAAACCTGTTCTCCACTGGAATGTTGATCTCCTTGGAATTTCTTCCCATAAATTCCTCTGTAGTACATGGGACCACTTCCACCGAGCCTCCATAGGCCTCCCATATTACCCAATCAAACTTACTTGCCCTAGGGCGTTGATCTATGGGGTTCTTTCCTTTGTGATTTGGCTCTGAGGCTTGTTGTATCATCTTTGGAGTAGGTTGTACTTGAGGGTTTCCACCAGAGGGACAAACTCCCCTGTGAGAGGATTTCGAGGCAAAGGTATTTTTGGGAGGAGGGTTATAACGTTGTCTCTTTCTGACATTAGGCCAGATGAGGTATCTAATATTCTGAGCCCCACGTCCTTGAGGCTCATGTTGGGCAGGAATGGAGTTTTGCGGGGCAGGGATATTATTTTGGGTTTGTGCAACATTTTTTTGGGTTGGGGGCTAGTTCTTGGAAAGGTAGTGGATACCCTGGTGCCCTACCTTCCCGCAAACACTACACTTAAAAGATATATTTTCATATTCAAATACCTGAGTATGAAGGCCAAACATAGACGACAATATAATGGATTTAGGAAGCTCTTTACTCAAGTCTACCAACACACACATGCGAGCAGAAAGAAGTCTTGTTATGCTCAAGGTTGCAGGATCGATAGCTACCAGTTCTCCAATCTCTACAGCTATCCCAGCCAAGATTTGCTCATTCCAAAAAATTAGAGGTAATCCCGACATCTTAACCCAAATAGGAGCCAAATCCAACACCTAGATCTAGGGGTTGAAATCGAGGGACCAACGCTTCAGATACAAGCCCCTTTTCCCAAAAAACCAAGGACCTCCTTGGAGAATCCTTTCCATATCCTGGTCACATTGAAATGTCACCAAAAAGAAAATCTTGTGTAAAGTATTAATCATCATATTGGCCCAACCTAGGTGTTGTAGGTGAGTTGGAAAGGAGAGGGAACTCCAGGGAGGTGTTAATATACAGCTAATGGGATCAAAATTGATAGTAGGCGGGGTCGAGTGCGCGGCTTTGATGGTGAGAACCCGCTGGTTCCAGGAGCCCCAAGGTTCTTTTTTTTTTTTTTTTTTTTTTTTTTTTTATATATCGCCCCTTGGCTGCCATTTCTGGATGGCCCATCTCCTTATGACTTCCAAGTCCGGCTGAACCCCCATAAATTTCACCACCAAAGATGTTCTACCCTCCATAGCCACATGTTGAGCTAGGGTATCCGGGATGTCCAACCTACCATTGACGGGTTTTAGATTAAAATAAGAGTCGAACAGTTTTTGCTTACCACGAAGAGCATTAAGATAAGATGGTCTCTAGTTGTCGGGTTTCTCTTTATCTCCTTCTTGGGTCTTCCTTTGATCCTGATGTACAGAGTCCTGGTCCCCATAAGAGATATCTTCGATCGCATCCGCCCAACACCCTGGGTCCGGTTCCAATGGAATTTCCTTGTCCACATCCTCCGCCTAGGGCCCTGCTATCTCACCGAGCCCCCACCTATCGCGCCTGCTGTTCTGCCATCCGAAGTCCCACACCTAGGGTTTGCCACCCCTAGACCTCTCGCTCCTCCTCCTTGTTGCTCCATCACTCCACACTTTTTTTTTTTTTTTTTTTTTTTTTTTTTTTTTTTGTGTTCTTTGTTGTTGGCCCCTGTTTTTTTTTTGGTTTTTTTTTTTGGGGGTTCTTCCTATATAGGTATTGGATAGCCTCTTTAGTCACTTGCTACTTTGCAGATATTCGTTTCATCCTTATCAATGTCTATGGACCTACAACTCAATCAGGTAGATTAGAATTTTGGAGTGGGATTGAAGCCTTTATGAGAAGTAAAGACCAAGAAACCCGATTCATGATCATTGGATATTTTAATGCCATAACCAAGTTAGATGAAAAATTTGGGGGAATTAGGAAATTGACCCAAAGTATGAAATATTTCTTAGCTTTTATTCAAAACAATAATCTATGGGAAGTTGAGTTTGAAGAAGACAACTATACTTGGACCAACAATAGGAGAGGCCAGAACCTAATAGCAAAAAAATTAGACAGATGCATTCTCTCAGATCATTGGCTAGATGAAGGAACTTGTGCTAAAATTAATACCTTAACAAGGATTGGTTCAGATCACTAGCCAATAAGAGTTAAAATGGTGGTAAGTGAATTCAAAAAAGATCATATTTTAAATATGAGCAGATGTGGGAAGACCATCCTCAATTTGTTGATATGATAGCTCAAATATGGAATTCTTTAGGTAATGGTGGGTTGTATGCTCTTCCAAACCAAATTAAATCTATGACATCTAGATTAAAAGAATGGAACAAGAACACCTTTGGAAATATTTTTGAGAAGAAAGAAGAACTAAAAGATAAACTTTCAAAATTCCAAAAAGGTGATGATAATAATCCAAGCTCAGAGGAAAGGGAGTTGCTTAGTGAATATCATAATATTTTGAGTAAGGAAGAGAAATTTTGGAGATTAAAATCAAGACAGACTTGGTTAAAAGAAGGAGATAAAAATACAAATTTTTTTCATAGGATGGCTATAGTACAAAGATCAACTTCCAGAATTAGTAGAATTAAATCAATAGAAGGGGTTTGGATTGAAGATCAAAGTGAAATTAGAAAAGAGGTAAAGTCATTTTATCAGAATATTCTAGGTTCAGAGGAGACCGAAGTTCTTAATGATAAACTTCTTCAAGATGTTCCTTCAGTTATAATGAATGAAGACAATAGGAAATTGATGGAGCCTATTACTCTAGAAGAAGTTCATTTAGCTCTTTTCTCTTTTAATAAGGATAAATCCCTAGGTCCAGATGGGCTCTCTGCAGCTTTTTACCAACATAATTGGGATATAGTGAAGGATTCTTTATTGGTGGTAGTGGAACAGTCTAGGGTAAAACAATACATACCTTATAAAATAAATGCAACATATCTTACCCTAATTCCAAAAAAGAAGGATGTTGAATTGTTTGATTCTTTTAGACCCATAAGCCTATGTAATATGGCATATAAGATTATTTCCAAAGTGATGGTGAATAGATTAAGGCCATTGTTAGACAAAATTATTTCAGAAGAGCAAGGAGGATTTGTGAAAGGGAGACAAATTCTAGATGGGATCATAGTAGCTCATGAAGTTATACATTCAACAACTTCAAGAAAAGAGAAAGCAATGATCTTAAAACTTGATATGAGTAAAGCCTATGATAGGGTTAAATGGGATTTTCTTTTTGCAGTTTTAGATAAGTTTGGTTTCGAGAAGAAATGGGTTAGATGGATTAAAGCTTGTGTCTCTACAGTTTCTTATTCAATGTTGGTCAATGGGTTAGTGATAGAATATTTTAAAGCCAAGAGAGGCCTTAGACAAGGAGATCCTCTATCTCCTTATTTGTTCATTATTATGGCAGAAGTTTTGAGTAGGAACTTAAATAAGGCTTACAAATATGGGCTTATAAGTGGACTTAAGGTTAGTAATAACATCGATAACATCACCCATCAACAATTTGTAGATGATACAACCCTTTTTGGAAGGGCAAGGATAAATGAGGCTAGAGCTTTGAATAACTTTTTAAAAGAGTACGAAAGAGCTTCAGGGCAAAAATTTAATAGGACTAAATCCAAAATTTACTTCCTTAACACTCCTGCTAATATCAAAGCAAGAATTTGCAGGTTGCTTCAAATGGAGGAGGTAAATTTACCAACAACTTATCTAGGGATGCCTTTATTTGAGGGGAGAATGAGGATAGATTTATGGAATCCAGTTATTAGTAAAGTTCAGAATAAACTTCCAGCTTGGAAAGGTAGATGGTTATCATTAGCAGGAAGAGTGCAGTTAATTAAGTCAGTCTTACAAGCCATTCCAACATATTATATGTCATTGTATTCTATGCCAAAATCAGTTGAAAAAAGTTTAATCTATATTATGCGATCCTTTTTATGGTCAGGTTTACATGATAAAAGGAAATTTCCTTTGGTGAAATGGAGCAAGTTGTGTGATGATAAAACTAGGGGAGGTCTTGGTTTAAGAGTTCTTACAGATGCAAACTTAGCTCTTAGGGGAAAAGTAATCTAGAGATTGTACAAAGAGAGTCAAAGACAATGGGCAAGAATTCTTCTAAGTATGTTGATCCCAATGACCCAAGTTTAATATTTACTGCATTCTCTCTACCAAATGGTTCTGCTCTTTGGAATGGTTTAAAAAAATCTATTGATCTTATGATTAAAGGTTTAAGATGGGTGGTGGGAACTAGAGAAAAAATTCTATTTGGATGGATACTTGGTGTGATAAAAAACCACTCAATTTAGATCCAATTTTGAAACCTTGGATGAGATTGCTTCAAGACAAATATGGTGATAGGGTTTCAAACATTTTGTACAAGGATCGAGAAGGAAGATACAAATGGAAAGAAGATTTTTTTACAAGTATACAAGACATTGATGCTAGGAGGCAATTGAGTAGAAAGATAACAATTGTGATTATTTTAAGGGGAGCCAAGGATAAATTGATTTGGGAGTTGAATAGCTCAAGAGAATACACAACAAGAAGTGGATATAATGTTCAACACCAACAAAATAATAATGTCACTAGAATATGGAGAGATATTTGGGATAGCCCAAGCATTCCTAAAGTCAAAATGTTTGTTTGGCTAGTAGGTCATAGAAGAATTTTATCCTGGGATAACCTTATGAAAAGGGGTTTTCATGGCCCCTCTCAATGTGTTTTTTGTAATAAGGAGGAGGAGAGTATAGACCATCTCTTGGGACATTGCTCAATAGTCTAGAATCTATGGCAATGGATTCTTAATATGTTTGGTAAATGCATGGTGATGAATAGCAGAATTGAAGATTGGTTAAAGCAATGGCAGAGCACTTATAAAAGTGAGGCTTTATAGACAATATGGGATATATCAAAAGATACAATACTTTGGACTATATGGCTAGAAAGGAATAGAAGAATATTTAAAGGAAAGGAAAGCAATTTAGAGGTAATGAAAAAGAAGATATGTTTAGCCATAGAGGAGTCTAAACCAACCCTATCAACTCACCCAATCCCTAATTTAGAAGCAGAGAGCCTTGATAGATGGAGTCAAGTCATTAAATGGAATTATGATGTTGGGTACAAGAGAAGCAAAAAGAAGGCAAAGAATATAAAGTGGAAACCACCAGATGTGGAGTGGGTTAAATTGAATTTTGATGGAGCATCTAAAGGAAATCCAGGACCAACAGGAGGAGGAATAATTAGAAATAATAGAGGAGAGATTTTGTCTCATTATGCTTTCAATAGTGGATTTAAGACAAATAATGAAGTTGAAGCTTGGGCAGCTTTAGAAGGGTTAAAAATATGTAAACAAATGAAATGGAATAGAGTATGGATGGAAGGTGATTCTCTCATAGTAATAAATGCAATTTTGAGGAAAGCAAAGGCTCCATGGAACATACAAGAGATAATTGTGGAAATTCAAGATCTTGCTAAAGAGTTTGAAGAAATCAGGTTTACACATATATTAAGGGAAGGAAACAAATGTGCAGATAAGCTAGCCAATAGAGGGGTTTTGATTGAGGATCGTGAAGTTAAATTCTCCTTTCCATGGTTAGAGGAAGTAGAAAGTTTAGTTTAAGCTGATAAAAAAATGTTGATTGCCTGAATCAATTAATGATTAAGATTTACTTTAATGTTTTCCATTGGTAATATCTGCTTTATTTTGTAACAATAATGTGTTTTCATTTAGACTATTTATTATAATTTTTGTGGTTGCACTTGTGTTTCAGGAAGGAAACTAGCAATCCAGATTTGGTAAAGCGGACTATGATAGTGCGATGTTTTGGAAATATTACTCTACTAAGATGCAAGGCATAGATAGTAGAGGTGAAGTTTTGGCATTGTGAAGGCTGCTATAGGAAAATGTCAAGAAAGATGCTAAATTCTGGATTAATTGTATTCATACAAAAATTTGAAAAGATCCAAAAAATGAAAATCAAGAATTCAGACATTTTATGTAAAATGATGTAGGTTTCTAGCTATAGCATCTCAATTGAGATGAGAAGTGTATCTATTTGTAAACTCTCAAGCTCTAAAGAAGAGAGATGTAATTTGTCAAGGGTGGGGGACCCGAGTACAACCCCTTATTATCCAACAAAAAAAAACGATGCAGAGGCTGACACTTCTTACAAGGATTAAAATTGTGATTAAAAAATAATGGAAATGTATTTCAATTGAGGAGGGTTCACAAATTATCATTAATGCTATCAACATAAATGGATGTGGATTTTAGATAAGAAATAATATTATATTGATGTTCATAATCTATTATTGGAGGCAATCTCTTGGAAATGTAAGCATATATATAAAGAAAGAAATTTGGTAGCAAATAATTTAGTTAATCACAACGTTGATCTTTATTTGAAGAGGATCAAAATTTGATAAAATTCAAAGAGATTTTATTTGGAAAGGATGTGAGAAAAAATAGTTTTCCTCTTTCTAAGTGGATAGAGTTTTTCAAAAAAGAAAGAATACTGGAGGGGTAGGCTTGCATAATTGCAGACTTATTAATTTGGTTTTAGGGTCATAACTTGGGTGGAGACTATTCAAATATGAAAGAAAGAGTTGGGAAAAAATATTACTTTTTTCTTTTTTCTTTTTTTTTTGTGGAAAACATCCCAAAAGGGATGCCACTTTCGGGTAAGACCCAAGGAGGCAGGGGTATCCATTCCACCAAAAATGCCCAGGACTCGGACCTGGGCTACCACCTTTGACATACTCAAGGAGCAAACAAACACACAAAACCAATTTAAAAATAAGTAAATAACAACAAAAATAATAAAATAAAATAAAAAACATGCTCCTTGAGTGTGTCAAAAACAAAAGCACAACCGAGACACGCACAATAAGATAAAAGAAACCACAACACAAACCACATAGAAAAACACAAGAACCACATAACAAAACACAAACAAGACAAAAACAACAGAACACTACAAAGACATAACCCCAAAAAAACATGAAAAATAAACACAACCAAAACCTAAAAAATTTTAAAAAATAAAAATAAAAAACAACCAACAACAGACAATAAACAAAAACAAAAAACATAGAAAACACTCACACATAAAAACATGAAATAACACAAACAAAGAGAAACCCAAGAACAAGAACGAAAAAAACACAAGAACAATAACAAAAAACATTAAAAAAAAAAAACAAAACAACAAAAACACAAGAACAACAAAAAACAACACAAAGAACACAAAAACAAAACAAAACAAAAGAACCCACCCACCTTAAAAAACAAAAAAAAAATTGAACAAAACAATGACCTATCTAGACCAGAAGACTATTAAGGCAAGAACCAATGGAGGAAACAAAATAAAGAATAGAATGAGCTAGGGAACTAAAAAAACTGAATGAACCAAAGAGAAGCAAAAAAAAAACAAGAAGAAACTAGGTACCTTCAGAACTAGAGCCATCCAAAGAAATGATAAAAAGAAGAGCTTCCCTAATTTGAGAAGCCCACCATATAGGAGGGTGGCCATAACAAGTAAGATCACCTTTGTCCAAAGCCCAATTAGCTAAAGCATCAACACTCTTGTTTTGATCTCTGACCACATGATTGTAATCAACTTTTAAAAATCCCATCTGGATTAACTGGATCTTCTCAATAATTATTTTTATTCTCCAATCCACCTTATGATTCTTAGAAGGAGTCTTCAAGAGGTTAATCATAAGTTGAGAGTTAGACTCAACTAACACCTTTTCCCATCCAACCTTAGTAGCCTCCTGAAGGCCTCTGAGGATACCATACCCTTCAACAAGGTTATTGGAAAGAATACCCAAATTCTCAGCAAAATTAAAAACCAAGGAGCCATCTGAAAGTCTACCAATTCCTCCCACACTGGCTTTTCCAGGGTTCCCTCTAGAGGCTCCATTAGTATTGACTTTTCCAAAATCCTTAGGAGGAGGTTGTCAATTTCTAGTCCTATCCATCTTACTAATACTCACATTCCCAAGTTGGTTGCCCTTAGAAGATTTAATCTTCAATCTTTGCATCACTTGATCCCATCTTTGGTGGGAGTTTTGGGGGTGATCAAGGAGTTGATGGACTGATTCAACTAAGTTGGCTATGGTATTTTGCCAAATATAGTGATTATCCTTCCTATTTTGATTAAAAATCTGGCTGTTCCTTTCATTCCAAATATTCCAAAGAAGAATGGTAGAACCCATCCAAACTAACTGCCTAATAAAATGATAACACCCTCTTGATTAGGCCAATCCCTCCAAAGTTGTTCAAAAGTAAAAAAATTGGACCACTATATTCTCTTGATGCAATAAAATTATTTAGGAAAAGAACCCTACCCAACGGATCATCAACACGTAACTTCACATCAAATAGTTTAAAATTGATCAAAAAACATATTAGATGGTCGGTCAATGAGCAGATTTATGCAAATTGTTTGTCTAATGCTTGGTTTAAGCCTTATCCTCTTAGACGACCATTAGCTTAGGCATGTCTAGCTTGTAAAGGTCTAAAGGCCAAAAACTATATTAAGCAAATAATAAATTTAGATCATGAATTTTTACTAGTGACCTGATTAAAGGAATGAAACTCAAAAAAATTGTAGATTAGCTTCAAAAGTTGCTTCAAGAGTCTTATTTGTTTTTTTTTACACGAAAAGATGAGTTATTTTGAAATTTATCAAAAAATGGCGAATGCTCAGTTGAATTGGAGTATGATTATTTAGGGGAATTATATTCAAAGGAATCGAAAATAATGATTTAATGAGAATTCGGTGGAGGGACGTTTTTCGAAAGACTGCCCAAACTATCGAACTCGTTTTGGCCATATCTCACTCATCCGGACTCGAATTGAGCTAAAATTTTGAGGGTAGATGCCTGAAAAACCCTAGAACGTCTCCACAAATTTTCATATAATTTTGAGCAACACAGATCTTAGCGTATCCTTATGTGTGAACGAGATATTTGGCAAGCAGTTATGCGAGGGTTTCATATGGGTTGAGTGCAAGCAGCTCTAGAGGTTGGTTTTTCGGGCCTTCGGGCCCTAGCGGCCAATATTTTTGTGGTTTATGTTCAATAGTTTAACAAGAAATGTTGCAAGGGATCCAAGATGGGTTAGAAATTTATCTTTCAATAGATCATACTGTGAACTTGAGTGACAACGGCTTCCAATTTGTTGCACAAAAGAAAAGTGAAAACCATACCTTTCCACGACGTCTAGGGAAAGGATTAAAGAGATCACGAAACAAGTTTCAAGTAGTTGATCAAAAAATGGCTCATATCCCAAGTGAATCTGGTGCTAAGGTGCACCCACAAAATAATTCTACTATGAAAACCCCTGTCAAGGGTAAATTTTTTGAAAACTCAGCCCCAAAAATGAATTTTAGGGATGCCCTCCGTGGTGGACAGCCTCAACCCAATGCTAATATCAATCTTAGGGCTTCCCATAAACCTCTAAGAATGCCTAATATTGATCCGATAAAAACGGAGTCAGGATGTCTTAAAGCAGCTGATGGAATTTCTATTGTTAAGCTTGATATGGGTAACATTCAGACTGACATTGAATATTTGGAAAAAAAGGACTAATTTGTCGGTTCGTGGGTTTTCGTCCGAGTCTATCTGCTTTCAAAGTCTAGGCTGCAAAAAGCTAGAAAACTAAAGGTGAGTTACAAATCTCTATTTATCCAAATGGTTATTTTCTTGTTTTATTTGCTAATAATGAAGATAGAGAGAAAACTTTTCAAAGGGGTCCTTGGTTTTTTGGAAGGGCAGGGCTTTTCATGAAGCCCTTGCATACTAAATTTAAAGTCGAAGAAGATATGCCTTCTATAGCTCCCATGTGGGTTAGACTCTTTGGCCTTCCTATTGAATTTTGGAATCCTACTATTTTTTTCTTCAATTGGGAACTCTTTAGGAACTTTTATGATGAATGTTGATTGTACTCAAAATTTTGAACATATTATTTATGCTCGGATTTGTGTTTTAATGGATTTTGACAAACCCCTACCTAAAAAGATCACATTACAATTTGGGGAAGACAATTGGGAGCAAGTAGTGGACTATGAGAACATTCCTTTTCGTTGTAGAATTTGCCATGAATATGGTCATTTGGCCAATGCTTGCCCAAATAAAATTCTTGATCAAAAGAAAGAAGATATAAACTTAGCAGGTTTCGAAATGCCTAAGAAGAAGAACACTCAGAAAAAACCAGTTATGAAGGATCAATCAAAGTCATCTGCTAATATTTTTGAAATCCTTTCCACAAATGATGTCCCAAGTGAGGAAGAGGAAATAATGGAAACTGAAATCTTAGAAACAAAATTTAAATATGAAGGGAAGAACTCAGAGACAAACCAACAATTCAAAGGTTTTCCACATAAAAAAAAGGGAGAAAATTTACATAAGAAAAACAATCTTTCAAATGTCAAAACTTCAAATAATGTAGGTCCCAATATAGACTCCGTTGAATCATCTAGTAAATTTTTGGCTATGTACGAGCATTCTTCAAGGTTAGAAGCCATCTCAGATTCAATTGGAATAAGTTAAGAAACAGGGAAAAAAATTTGAAGATGGATTCTAATAAAAAAGCAGGTCGCAAGACCAATCAATATCATATGGTAAAAGAAGGTGAAAAGCTTGTAGAGGAAGGTAAGATTAATGCCCTTCCCAAATTTTTTAGCCCTGGTATTAATGAAGATCACGACTTGGAATATTAGAGGACTCAAAGGGAGTCTTTCAAAACAAAATGAAATTAGAAGAATGATTCAAATAAATCATCCACATCTTGTTTTCCTTCAAGAAACAAATATGTCAATGGAGGATATGGACTCAATTGCCAGTAAAATTTGGCCAACTGGAAAAGTGGTTTCCCTCAATTCCCAAGGGACTTCTGGTGGCATTGCTTGTCTTTGGGACCCAAAAGAGGTAGTTATTCACCATATGGTTGGTAGTTGGGGTTTTTTGGCTATAGCTATTCAAAGTAGACATTCCAACCAAATTATGCTCTGCATAACTGTTTATGCTCAGACTTCATTGGAGGAAAAAAGAATATAGTGGAAGGATATTACTCATATTATCTCTCATTTTCCTGAAGCTTGGATCTTGATCGGAGGATATTTCAATACCATCCTCTCTCTAGATGAGAAAATGACGGAGCACGGAATTCCCACTCTATTACGAACTCTGCGTTCTCATTCAAATTTTGAATATTTACATGCATTTCAAAAAATAAAAATAAAAAAAAAATCGCCCGCAGGCTTTACAAAAGCCGGTCTCCGCTTCGGCTCTGTTCTCCCCCTCTCTGTTCTCCGGTCCCCCCTTTTGAAAACAAAAATTTCCTCTTTTAACGCGGTCCCGGTCCTCCCCCGGCAATCAATGCCTCCACCTAATTAAATTTTAAATTCAAATTCCCCTCCAGGACGAGAATTCAAATTTGCCATAAATGGCAACTGTCCGATCCGTCCAGAGCCTGCATTCATCGCTTCCCATACCCTGCACCCGTCGCAATACACTGACTGTACTCTGTATCGCTGCTTCATTCATTAATCCATCTCCTGCAATTGTCGTGTTGCCAGAAGTAAAAGGATGCGTGGCTTACACCCCCTTATTAATCTCTTTGACCTCCCTCTTTGGTTTTCTTACACGCGGACGGCTCATCGGGTCATGCTCTTTCCTTGTCACATTACAATAGAAACACGTGTCCTCCACACTGCCCACGTGTCAAGTTGACCTTGCCAGGCCGTTCGCTTGTTTTACTTTTGGTCTCGTTCTCTATCTTTTTTTTTTTTTTTTAACTTTTACCACTATTGGAAAACTGGCCACGTGTCGGCCTTTCGTTGGCCGCGATATCGTGACAGGTCGCAAAATCGTGACCTGTCGTGATATCGCGACCCCCCACGCCTTCGGCCCCCGCAGTCTTCGCGAGCCGCGATATCGCGACATGTCGCGATATCGTGACCCCCCCATGCCTTCGAACACCATCAAACAAATCGGGCCGCGATATCGCGACATGTCGCGATATCGCGACATGTCGCGGTATCGCGGCCCCCCGCGCCTCAGCCTTTGCTTTACGCAAAACGGTCGCGATATCGCGACGGTTTTGGCCCTCGCCCACTACACGCCTTCGGAGTCGCGATTTCGCGACTCCAGCTTAACCTTTGCCTTGCTTTTGAAAACTTCCCCGAAACTTGCCTCCCTTTACAAAACTTCCCCGCAGGAAAGGATAGGAACCCCACTAAATTCAAAGTACTCAGAGAATTAAGAAAAGAAGTTGGAGGATGCAAGATTGCTTTTCCTTCACCGGATGCTCCTGCATCAGACACCCCGGGTAAGAAGGAGAAGTGACCTTCACTTCTAAGTTGTTCGGTCTGCTTCCTTTGCAAAATCTTCGAACACTCATCAACCTTTACAACTTGCTCAAATCTTGTTTCCTGGAAGAATTTTCTGCCCTCTACCAGACAAATTCTGGCATTACTGCACATTTTCTCATCTTTGGTCTGCAATGGCTTCAACTTGTGCCGCATTCCATTTTTCACCAAGGAATAAGTATTGGCACGGCCATCATGCACTGCACTCCGATCAAACTGCCATGGCTCGCCCAACAGCAAATGGCATGCATCCATAGGGAATACATCACACAGGACTTCATCCTTGTATCTCCCAATCTGGAACGTGACTAAACACTGTTCCTGAACCCAAGCTCGGTGGTCCTTCCGCAACCATGCAATCCGGTATGGATGCGAGTGTCTCCTTCTTTCCAGCTGCAACTTAGTAACCATCTCCTCGGAAACTAAGTTGTCTGTACTCCCATTGTGTACTCCCATTGTCAATAATGACATTACAGACTTTGCCCACACTTTTGCACCGGGTGCGGAACAGGCTTCTCCTTTGCTCAGACTGGTCTTCTTCCACCAGCATGGTCCTTCTCACAATCATGGCTTCTCCCTTTTCAGCTTCTTCAAAATGTTCTGAATCAGCATCTTCAACTGCCACAACTGCTCTGGCAGGACCCACTGGCCCCTTGTTCGTCTTTTCCCGATGTTGTGGACACTCATATGCCCGATGTCCTTCTTCTCCACAATGGAAACATGTTCCATGAAATATTTCTCTTCCATACCCGCGTCCAGATCTACCTCTTCCTCTCGGGTAGTTATTATTCTGAACTTGCGGTTTTGGGTCTTCATCTTCTTCTTTCTGACCTCGGCTGCTGCTCTCTTCTTCCTTCTTCTCTTCCTTTCCACCGTTCTTTCCTCCCGGTTCTTTCACCTTCTGCTTGCTTTCAAACCTTCGGTTCAATTTTCCCTTCAACCTTTAAAGCAAACTGGTAAGCATCTTCGATGGTGTTTACCCGAACCAAGCTCAACTCCTCCTGCACACTCGGTCTCAACCCATTAATGTAACGGGCCACTTTTTCTTTGTCGGTTTCTAAGTGTCCGATTCTGATGGAAATTTTATAAAAATCCTCTGTATATTCTTGAACTGTTCTGTTCATCTGCCTCAAGCTTTGCATTTTACGTAACAGATCCAGCTCATAGTCAACAGGGATGAACTGTCTTTTTAATTTCTCCACCATTCTGTCCCACCTAGTAATCCGTTATTTTCCTCTTCGGTTTCTCTCCAGCTGTACCCCCTTCCACCAAATGCTAGCATGACCCTTCAGTCGGGTCTTAGCAAATCTGACCCGGTTAGGGTCTTTAACTTCTTCGTATTCGAAGTATTCTTCTAATTCATTCACCTAGTCTATCAATTCCTCTGGGTTCAAGTTCTCAGAATACGTTGGAACCTCTAACTTCGGCCTCTTCCCGATCTGGGATATGGCCTTGTATAGCCGGGCTTGTGCCGGGTCTACATCTTCCTCCTATTCTTCAAACTCATTCTCCTCTTCCACTTCATCCTCACTGTCTCGCATCCCTTCCCGGCTCACGTCCTTTGCGTAGCTCTTCTTGCGTGGCTTGGACTTGACGCTGCAAAGCCCGAAAATCTTTCGCTGCCATGCCTCTTCCACCCATCGGGTTTCTTCTCGGAGGCATCTTCACCCAAACTCCAACCCTCTCACACGTCCTGGTGCAAACTGCCTCACGACCGGCGGTCTGTTTACGCACTCAGGAACTCCCACTCTGATACCATTGACGGAGCACGAAATTCCCACTCTATTACGAACTCTGCGTTCTCATTCAAATTTTGAATATTTACATGCATTTCAAAAAAATAAAATCGCCCGCAGGCTTTACAAAAGTCGGTCTCCGCTTCGGCTCTGTTCTCCCCTCTCTGTTCTCCGGTCCCCCTTTCGAAAACAAAAATTTCCTCTTTTAACGCGGTCCCGGTCCTCCCTCGGCAATCAATGCCTCCACCTAATTAAATTTTAAATTCAAATTCCCCTCCAGGACGAGAATTCAAATTTGCCATAAATGGCAACTGTCCGATCCGTCCAGAGCCTGCATTCATCGCTTTCCATACCCTGCACCCGCCGCAATACACTGACTGTACTCTGTACCGCTGCTTCATTCATTAATCCATCTCCCGCAATTGTCGTGTTGCCAGAAGTAAAAGGATGCATGGCTTACACCCCCTTATTAATCTCTTTGACCTCACTCTTTGGTTTTCTTACACGCGGACGGCTCATCGGGTCAGCTCTTTCCTTGTCACATTACAATAGAAACACGTGTCCTCCACACTGCCCACGTGTCAAGTTGACCTTGCCAGGTCGTTCGCTTGTTTTACTTTTGGTCTCGTTCTCTATCTTTTTTTTTTTAACTTTTACCACTATTGGAAAACCGGCCACGTGTCGGCCTTTCATTGGCCGCGATATCGTGACAGGTCGCGAAATTGTGACCTGTCGCGATATCACGACCCCCCCAGGCCTTCGGCCCCCGCAGTCTTCGCGAGCCGCGATATCGCGACATGTCGCGATATCGCGACCCCCCCTGCCTTCGAACACCATCAAACAAATCGGGCCGCGATATTGCGACATGTAGCGATATCGCGACATGTCGCGGTATCGCGGCCCCCCCGCGCCTCAGCCTTTGCTTTACGCAAAACGGTCATGATATCGCGACGGTTTTGGCCCTCGCCCATTACACGCCTTCGGAGTCGCGATTTCGCGACTCCAGCTTAACTTTTGCCTTGCTTTTGAAAACTTCCCCGAAACTTGCCTCCCTTTACAAAACTTCCCCGCAGGAAAGGATAGGAACCGCACTAAATTCAAAGTACTCAGAGAATTAAGAAAAGAAGTTGGAGGATGCAAGATTGCTTTTCCTTCACCGGATGCTCCTGCATCAGAAAAGGGGGGAAATAGAAATTTGGACAAAAGCACTGACCTCATGAGTGAATATATTGCAAACCTCCATCTTGTGGATATCCAACTAGATAATGGCCTTATGACTTGGTCTAACAGAAGGCAAGGCTTAGCTTGTATAATGGAGAGATTGGATAGGTTTTTGCTCTCTGAAAATTTCTTAATCCATGGTCACATTCCTAAAGTGAAGACTCTTAATAATGCTGGTTCGGATCATTGGCCAGTCATGGTGGAAATGTGGAAAACCAATGTGAGTTTCTCTCCTTTTCGTTTTCAATTAATGTGGCTTAGAGATATTTCCTTCAGACCTCGTGTGCAACAATGGTGGAAGGAAGGTAAACCTAGGCATGGGACTAAGATGTTCTGTTTTGCCAAAAGACCGCAATACATTAAATCCAAAATCAAGACTTGGAACTGGAAAGAGTTTGGGGATGTTCATAAAAAAACATGAAGTTATTGCTCATCTTGAAAATTTGAATAAGAAAATCCGTTTAGATGGCCTCACAGAGAAGAGAAGTGCAGATGAAATTAAACTCACAACTCGGCTTAGAGGAATGGGAAAAAAGAGAAGAAATCTTATGGAAGCAAAAATCTAGAATTCAATGGCTCAAAGAAGGAGATCGAAACACAAATTTCTTCCACAAATCTCTTCTAGCTCGAAGATCTCACAACTTTATTTCTTCCTTAAAATCAGATTCTGGAGATGTTGTTTATACTTGGGATGGCATGAACTCTATTGTTGTTGATTACTTTTCCAATATTTTTGCTGCTACTCCTCTTGACTCAGCCTTACAACAAAATGTTCTTCAAGCAATCCCTTCTCTTATCACTTCTGAGGAGAACTCTATTTTGACTGCTCCTGTTACTATCAATGAGCTTCAACAAGTAGTTTTTAAAATGCAAAAAGGGAAAACCCCGTGTCCCGATGGTTTTCCCATTGAGTTCTACCAAGAGTTCTGGGATATCCTTCATGTTGATTTATTAGAGGTGGTGGAAGAAGCCAGGAAATCCAAAGAAATTTTGAAGGTTATCAATAAAACTTATATTACTCTTGTTCCAAAAGCTCAAGAGGTTGATCATATCTCGACTTTTAGACCTATTGCTTTATGTAATGTTCTTCTCAAAATCATTACTAAAATCATGGCAGAAAGGTTGAAGCCTCTTTTGCATAAGATTATTTCCCCAAAGCAAGGGGGTTATGTGGAAGGACGTCAAATAGTAGATGAGATAGTTCTTGCTCAAGAAGCCATCCATTCCATGGATATGCAAAAATCTCCTTCCATGTTCATTCGGTTAGACTTATCCAAAGCTTATGATAGAGTGGATTGGCACTTCCTTATCAAAGTTTTGAGGCAATTTGGTTTCTCTAAGGATTGGATGGATTGGATTATGGGATGTATCTCTTCAGTTTCCTACTTAGTTCTTATCAATGGCAGTGCCTTCTCAGTCATTCCCAGCTTCCAGAGGTATTAGGCAAGGTGACCCGCTATCCCCTTATTTATTCATCATTCTTGTTGAATGCTTGGGTAGGACTATAACCAAAAATGAGGGAAAACAAAACCCTTGAGGGAGTTACCATTGCTCATGGAGCTAGACCTATCTCTCATCTTCAATTTGTGGATGACTCTACTCTTTTAGGTAAAGCTACAGTTAAGGAAGCTTCTAATATTAAGCAAATCATTAGTTGTTTTTCTAAGGCTATTGGGCAATTGATCAATGAAGACAAATCTAAAGTTATTTTCTTTCACTGCTCGCTAGACAGAATCCATGGTCTTGGATAAATTAAGATATAAGAAGACCTCCCTTCCAATCACTTATTTAGGTATTCCCATAAATATTCAAAGGCAGAAAAATAAATATTGGAATTGGTTGTTGGACAAAGTCAAGAAGAAAATTGGAAAGTGGACCAACAAGTGGCTTTCTTCTGGGGGTAGAATCACCTTGGTAAAATCAGTCCTTCAAGCTATTCCTATTTATGTTTCTTCCGTTTTGAATATCCCAAAGGTTGTTCTTCGAGAATTGGATCAAATCAGTCATCGTTTCCTTTGGAGTGGTACTAAGGAGAAAAGAAAATGGGCCTTGGTGAAATGGGATACTTTATGTCTTCCTAAGAGTGAAGGGGGGTTAGGATTCCGGTCTTCTATTAATAACAACAAAGCTTTAGTCGCTAAATTATATTGGAGGATGTTGCATAACCCCAATGCTCTTTGGGCCAATAATCTCCATGCTAAATATGCTGAGAACAAAAGTCCTGAAGACCTTATTCGCTATCAACTTCCTACCAAAGGTTCTCCCATTTTAGCAGTTCTTAAGACTGGTGAGGATTTGATAAAGAAAATATTATTTTGGATCATTCATAATGGTCAACATGCAAATTTTTGGACAGATTCTTGGGATGGTCACAAGCCTTTGATAACTCAGTTTCCCGATTGGAGGCCTTGGATGGAGGAGCTTCACCGAGCTAATTGGATAAAGGTGGCTAATTACTGTCGGTACCATACTAGTAATTCAAAGGTTGGTAGATATTGGATCCCTATTGAGGACTGGCCTATTCAAATCCTAGAAAGGCAAAGACAAGATATCCAAGGCATCCTTCATATGAGATCCCTCTCTTGGTCCCATGAAAAATATTGTTTTGGATGGAACAACACTACTAAGGGTGAGTATTCAGTTGCTCAAGGTTATTTGACCTTATGCCATAATAATCCCAACCATTCTTCCGACATCTTTTCTCGATTGTGGGCTCAAAAGCTCTGGCCTAAGGTGAGGTTCTTTAATTGGCTTTTATTGCATCGTAGGGTGCTTATCGGTGAGCAACTTATGAAGCATGGTTTTCATGGCCCTTTTAGATGTGAAATGTGTGAAGAGAATGTAGAAACTCTCAACCATATTTTTATTGAGTGTACTTTAGCCTCTGAGCTATGGAGGAGAATGGCCACTTTACTTGGCTTACAAGTGGTCCAATTTTTTTACTTTTGAACAACTTTGGAGGGATTGGCCTAATCAAGAGGGTGTTGATCATTTTATTAGGCAGTTAGTTTGGATGGGTTCTACCATTCTTCTTTGGAATATTTGGAATGAAAGGAACAACCAAATTTTTAATCAAGATAGGAAGGATATTCACTATATTTGGCAAAAGACCATAGCCAACTTAGTTGAATCAGCCCATCAACTCCTTAATCACCCCCAAAACTCCCACCAAATATGGGATCAAGTGATGCAAAGATTGAAGATTAAATCTTCTAAGGGCAACCAACTTAAAGGGAATGTGAGTATTAGTAAGATGGATAGGACAAGAAATTGGCAACCTCCTCCTAAGGATTTTGGAAAAGTCAATACCGATGGAGCCTCTAGAGGGAACCCCGGAAAAGCCAGTGTGGGAGGAATTGGTAGACTTTCGGATGGCTCCCTGGTTTTTACTTTTGCTCGAGAATTTGGGTATTCTTTCCAATAACCTTGTTGAGGGGTATGGTATCCTCGGAGGCCTTCAGGAGGCTACTAAGGTTGGATGGGAAAAGGTGTTAGTTGAGTCTGACTCTCAACTTATGATTAATCTCTTGAAGACTCCTTCTAAGAATCATAAGGTGGATTGGAGAATAAAAAGAATTATTGAGAAGATTCAATTAATCCAGATGGGATTTTTGAAAGTTGATTACAATCATGTGGTCAAAGATCAAAACAAGAGTGTTGATGCTTTAGCTAATTGGGCTTTGGACAAAGGTGATCTTACTTGTTATGGCCACCCTCCTAGATGGTGGGCTTCTCAAATTAGGGAAGCTCTTCTTTCTATCATTTCTTTGGATGGCTACAGTTCGGAAGGTACCTAGTTTCTTCTTGCTTTTTTTTTTTTTTGCTTCTCTTTGGTTCATTCAGTTTTTTTTAGTTCCCTAGCTCATTCTATTCTTTATTTTGTTTCCTCTGTTGATTCTTGCCTTAATAGTCTTCTGGTCTAGATAGGTCATTGTTATGTTCAATTTTTTTTTCTTTTTTCTTTTTTGTTTTTTTTGTTTAGTTTTTTAAGGTGGGTGGGTTCTTTTGTTTTGTTTTGTTTTTGTGTTCTTTGTGTTGTTTTTTGTTGTTCTTGTGTTTTTGTTGTTTTGTGTTTTTTTTATTATGTTTTTTGTTATTGTTCTTGTGTTTTTTTCGTTCTTGTTCTTGGGTTTCTCTTTGTTTGTGTTAATTCGTGTTTTTATGTGTGAGTGTTTTCTATGTTTTTTGTTTTTGTTTATTGTCTGATGTTGGTTGTTTTTTATTTTTATTTTTATTTTATTATTTTTAATTTTTTAGGTTTTGGTTGTGTTTATTTTTCATGTTTTTTTTGGGTTATGTCTTTGTAGTGTTCTGTTGTTTTTGTCTTGTTTGTGTTTTGTTATGTGGTTCTTGTGTTTTTCTATGTGGTTTGTGTTGTGGTTTCTTTTATCTTATTGTGCGTGTTTGGTTGTGCTTTTGTTTTTGACACACTCAAGGAGCATGTTTTTTATTTTATTTTATTATTTTTGTTGTTATTTACTTATTTTTAAATTGGTTTTGTGTGTTTGTTTGCTCCTTGAGTATGTCAAAGGTGGTAGGCCAGGTCCGAGTCCTGGGCATTTTTGGCGGAATGGATACCCCTGCCTCCTTGGGTCTTACCCAAAAGTGGCATCCCTTTTGGGATGTTTTCCACAAATAATAATAATAAAAAGAATATGATTATTTAGAATAATTAAAATTTTCTACTCAAAGATTTCCCTTAGAAGAATTTTTCGTCACTAGAGACTTTCTCTAAGGCCTCAACATTCCTCTGGTTAGCAATTCAAAGTAAGATTGTTATAGGAGAGAGTCTATAAAGAAAAGGATATTACAGACCTTTCAAATGTGCCTTGTGTGAGAAAAATTTAGAAACATCAAACCATTAACTTCTTCACTGTCCCTTTGCTCACACCATTTGGGTTTACTTTTTAAAAAATATGAAAATATATTGGCTTGCTCTGTCAACATTGAAAGAGATGATAAAATGTTAGGTTAATTATTTTAATGCTAAAGCATTATGTATTTTGTGGACGATTGGTTTGCCATTATTTTTTGAAATTTATGGCTTAAAAGGAATAATATAAATTTTAAAATAAATCTCATGCCCAAGTTTGAAACCGTATTATTATTGCCTCTCTTGCAGAAAGTTTACGAATTTAGTCCTCATAATAGAAAGTCTCAAGTGTGAAAAAAGAGGTGGTAACAACATGGTTATAGGATATGAACATACATGGAAGAGTCATCTGTGACAATGGAATTAAAACAAAGGATCTGCTTTTATCTAGGATAAAATGGAAATGTTCAAAAATTGGGTTTATCAAAATTAATTTTGATGATGCTTCCAAAGGAAATCTAAGAAAATCCATTGGAGGTGGTATTTTTCAAAATAATAAAAGAAAAATTCTCCTCACTTAGAATCATATGGAACTTCAACTAACAAGACTGCAGAGGCTATGACACTTATTATAGGGATAAAATTTACAATTAAAAAATAATGGAAATGTATTTCAATTGAGGAGGGTTCACAAATTATCATTAATGCTATCAACATAAATGGATCTCAATTTTAGATAAGAAATGATAATGTTATTGGTGTCCATTATCTATTATTGGAGGCAATCTCTTGGAAATGTAAGCATATATAGAGAGAAGCAATTTGGGTAGCAGATAGTTTAGTTAATCATGACATTGATATTTATTTGAAGAGGATCAAAAATTGATAAAATTCAAACAGATTTTATTTGGAAAGGATGTGAGAAAAAATAGGTTTTGTTTTTCTAAGTGGGATAGGGTTTGCCAAAAAGGAAAGAATATTGGAGGGGTAGGCTTGCATAATTTCAGACTTATTAGTTTGGTTTTAGGATCAAAAATTTGATGGAGATTATTCAAAGATGAAAGAAAGGGTTGGGCAAAAATGTTACTTCAAAAGTATATATGTTCTCTTGATGCAATAAAATTATTTAAGAAAAGAACCCTACCGAAAGGATCATCAATATGTAACTTCATATCAAATAGTTTACAATTGATTAAAAAATATATTAGATGGTTAGTCAATGAGGGGATTTATGCAAATTGTTTATTTGATGCTTGGTTGAAGCCTTATCCTCTTAGGCAACCATTAGCTCAAGCATGTCTAGCTTGTAAAGGTCCAAAGGCCAAAAACTATATTAAGCAATAATAATTCTAGATCATTAATTTTTACTAGCGACCCAATTAAAGGAGAGAAACTCAATCAAATTGTAGATGAGCTTCAAAAGTTGCTTCAAGAGTCTTATTTGGTATTTTTTACATGAAAGGATGAGCTAGTTTGGAATTTATCTAAAGATGGAAAATTCTTTGTTGAATTGGGATATAAGGATTTAGAATAATTAAAATTTCCTACTCACAAAGATTTCCCTTAGAATAATGTTTCGTCACTAGAGACTTTTCCTAAGGCCTCAACATTCCTTTGGTTAGCAATTCAAAGTAAGATTACTATAGGAGAGAGTCTATAAAGAAGATGATATTATGGACCTTTCAGGTGTGCCTTGTATGAGAAAAAATTAGAAATATCAAACCATTTATGATAACATCTCAAGGAGACAAACTGATCACTAGAGGATCGATAAGGCCAATAGACTCTTATTGATCTCAAGTTAACCAGTGATTATACAATCATGGAGTATTTGGGGCTTAAACAAAAAACCCATCAATTTGTTGTTTGAAGATTCTTAAATAAAATTAAAACTATTTTTTCACTTATCCAGGAGACAAATATCATGTATAAAACAATAAAAAGTCTTTGGAGGGAAAAAGGTTTTTCGCAGGACTGCCCAAACCGTCGAACTTGTTTCGGCCATATCTCACTCATCCGGACTCGGATTGAGCTAAAATTTTGAGGGTAGATGCCTGAAAAACCCTAGAACGTCTCCACCAATTTTCATATCATTTGGAGCAACACAGATCCTAGCGCATCCCTATGTGTGAACGAGATTTTTGGCAAGCGACTATGCGAGGGTTTCATCTAGGTTGAGTGCAAGCAGCTCCAGAGGTTGGTTTTTAGGGCCTTCGGGCCCTAGCGGCCAATATTTTTGTGGTTTATGCTCAATATTTTAGCAAGAAATGTTGTAGGGGATCCAAGATGGGTTAGAAATTTGTCTTTCAACAGATCATACTGTGAACTTGAGTGACAACGGCTTCCAATTTGCTGCACAAAAGAAAAGTGAAAACCATACCTTTCCACGACGTCTAGGGCAAGGATTAAAGAGATCACGAAACAAGTTTCAAGCAGTTGATCAAAAAATGGCTCATATCTCAAGTGAATCTGGTGCTAAGGTGCACCCACAAAATAATTCTACTATGGAAAACCCCTGTCAAGGGTAAGAATTTTGAAGACTCAGCCCCAAAAATGAATTTTAGGGATGCCCTCCGTGGTGGACAGCCTCAACCCAATGCTAATATCAATCTTAGGGCTTCCCATAAACCTCTAAGAATGCCTAAGATTGATCCCAGGAAAACGGAGTCAGGATGTCTTAAAGCAACTGATGGAACTCCTATTGTTAAGCTTGATATGGGTAATATTTAGACCGATATTGAAGATTTGAAAAAAAGAGGATTAATTTGTCGATTCGTGGGTTTTCGTCCGAGCCTATTCGCTTTCAAAGTCTGGGCTGCAAAAAGCTAGAAAACTAAAGGTGAGTTACAAATCTCTATTTATCCAAATGGTTATTTTCTTGTTTTATTTGCTAATAATGAAGATAGAGAGAAAACTTTTCAAGGGGGTCCTTGGTTTTTTGGAAGGGCAGGGCTTTTCATGAAGCCCTGGCATACTAAATTTAAAGCCGAAGAAGAGATGCCTTCTATAGCTCCCGTGTGGGTTAGACTCTTTGGCCTCCCTATTGAATTTTGGAATCCTACTATTTTTTCTTCAATTGGAAACTCTTTAGGAACTTTTATGATGACTGCTGATTGTACTCAAAATTTTGAACATATTATTTATGCTCGGATTTGTGTTTTAATGGATTTTGACAAACCCCTACCTAAAAATATCACATTACAATTTGGGGAAGACACTTGGGAGCAAGTAGTGGACTATGAGAACATTCCTTTTCGTTGTAGAATTTGCCATGAATATGGTCATTTGGCCAATGCTTGCCCAAATAAAATTCCTGATCAAAAGAAAGAAGATATAAACTCAACGAGGTTTCCAAATGCCTAAGAAGAAGAACACTCGAAAAAACCAGTTATGAAGGATCAATCAAAGTCATCTGCTAATATGTTTGAAATCCTTTCCACAAATGATGTCCCAAGTGAGGAAGAGGAAATAATGGAAACAAAAATCTTAGAAACACAATTTAAATATGAAGGGAAGAACTCAAAGACAAACCAACAAATCAAAGGTTTTCAACTAAAAAAAAGGGAGAAAATTTACACAAGAAAAACAATCTTTTAAATGTCAAAACTTCAAATAATACAGGTCCCAATATAGACTCCGTTGAACCCTCTAGTAAAATTTTGGCTGTGTACGAGCATTCTTCAAGGTTAGAAGCCATCTCGGATTCAATTGGAATAAGTCAAGAAACAGGGAAAAAAATTGAAGATGGATTCTAATCAAAAAGTAGGTCGCAAGACCAATCAATATCATATGGTAAAAGAAGGTGAAAAGCTTGTAGAGGAAGGTAAGATTAATGCCCTTCCCAACTTTTTTAGCCCTGGTATTAATGAAGATCATCACTTGGAATATTAGAGGACTCAAAGGGAGTCTTTCAAAACAAAATGAAATTAGAAGAATGATTCGGATAAATCATCCACATCTTGTTTTCCTTCAAGAAACAAAGATGTCAATGGAGGATATGGACTCAATTGCCAAGAAAATTTGGCCACTGGAAAAGTGGTTTCCCTCAGTTCCCAAGGGACTTCTGGTGGCATTGCTTGTCTTTGGGACCCAAAAGAGGTAGTTATTCACCATATGGTTGGCATTTGGGGTCTGTTGGCTATAGCTATTCAAAGTAGACATTCCAACCAAATTATGCTCTACATTATTGTTTATGCTTCGACTGCTTTGGAGGAAAAAAGAAGACAATGGAAGGATATAACTCATATTATCTCTCATTTTCCTAAAGCTTGGATCTTGATCGGAGGAGATTTCAATACCATCCTCTCTCTGGATGAGAAAAGGGGGGAAATAGAAATTTGGACAAAAGCACCGACCTCATGAGCGAATATATTGCAAACCTCCATCTTGTGGATATCCAACTAGATAATGGCCTTATGACTTGGTCTAACAGAAGGCAAGGCTTAGCTTGTATAATGGAGAGATTGGATAGGTTTTTGCTCTCTGAAAATTTCTTAATCCATGGTCACATTCCTAAAGTGAAGACTCTTAATAATGTTGGTTCGGATCATTGGCCACTCATGGTGGAAATGTGGAAAACCAATGTGAGTTTCTCTCCTTTTCGTTTTCAATTAATGTGGCTTAGAGACATTTCCTTTAGACCTCATGTGCAACAATGGTGGAAGGAAGGTAAACCTAGGCATGGGACTAAGATGTTCTGTTTTGCCAAAAGACTGCAATACATTAAATCCAAAATCAAGACTTGGAACTGGAAAGAGTTTGGGGATGTTCATAAAAAAAACATGAAGTTATTGCTCATCTTGAAAATTTGAATAAGAAAATCCGTTTAGATGGCCTCACAGAGAAGAGAAGTGCAGATGAAATTAAACTCACAACTCAGTTAGAGGAATGGGAAAAAAGAGAAGAAATCTTATGGAAGCAAAAATCTAGAATTCAATGGCTCAAAGAAGGAGATCGAAACACAAATTTCTTCCACAAATCTCTTCTAGCTCGAAGATCTCACAACTTTATTTCTTCCCTAAAATCAGATTCTGGAGATGTTGTTTATACTTGGGATGGCATGAACTCTATTGTTGTTGATTACTTTTCCAATATTTTTGCTGCTACTCCTCTTGACTCAGCTTCTCAACAAAATGTTCTTCAAGCAATCCCTTCTCTTATCACTTCTGAGGAGAACTCTATTTTGACTGCTCCTGTTACTATCAATGAGCTTCAACAGGTAGTTTTTAAAATGCAAAAAGGGAAAACCCCGAGTCCCGATGGTTTTCCCATTGAGTTCTACCAAGAGTTCTGGGATATCCTTCATGTTGATTTATTAGAGGTGGTGGAAGAAGCCAGGAAAGCCAAAGAAATTTTGAAGGTTATCAATAAAACTTATATTACTCTTGTTCCAAAAGCTCAAGAGGTTGATCATATCTCAACTTTTAGACCTATTGCTTTATGTAATGTTCTTCTCAAAATCATTACTAAAATCATGGCAGTAAAGGTTGAAGCCTCTTTTGCATAAGATTATTTCCCCAGAGCAAGGGGGTTATGTGGAAGGGCGTCAAATAGTAGATGAGATAGTTCTTGCTCAGGAAGCCATCCATTCCATGGATATGCAAAAATCTCCTTCCATGTTCATTCGGTTAGACTTATCCAAAGCTTATGACAGAGTGGATTGGCACTTCCTTATCAAAGTTTTGAGGCAATTTGGTTTCTCTAAGGATTGGATGGATTGGATTATGGGATGTATCTCTTCAGCTTCCTACTTAGTTCTTATCAATGGCAGGCCTTCTCACTCATTCCCAGCTTCCAGAGGTATTAGGCAAGGTGACCCGCTATCCCCTTATTTATTCATCATTCTTGTTGAATGCTTGGGTAGGACTATAACCAAAAAGAGGGAAAACAAAACCCTTGAGGGAGTTACCATTGCTCATGGAGCTAGACCTATCTCTCATCTTCAATTTGTGGATGACTCTACTCTTTTAGGTAAAGCTACAGTTAAGGAAGCTTCTAATATTAAGCAAATCATTAGCTGTTTTTCTAAGGCTACTGGGCAGTTGATCAATGAAGACAAATCTAAAGTTATTTTCTTTCACTGCTCTGCTAGACAGGAATCCATGGTCTTGGATAAATTAAGATATAAGAAGACCTCCCTTCCAATCACTTATTTAGGTATTCCCATAAATATTCAAAGGCAGAAAAATAAAGATTGGAATTGGTTGTTGGACAAAGTCAAGAAGAAAATTGGAAAGTGGACCAACAGGTGGCTTTCTTCTGGGGGTAGAATCACCTTGGTAAAATCAGTCCTTCAAGCTATTCCTATTTATGTATCTTCCGTTTTGAATATCCCAAAGGTTGTTCTTCGAGAACTGGATCAAATCAGTCATCGTTTCCTTTGGAGTGGTACTAAGGAGAAAAGAAAATGGGCCTTGGTGAAATGGGACACTTTATGTCTTCCTAAGAATGAAGGGGGGTTAGGATTCCGGTCTTCTATTAATAACAACAAAGCTTTAGCTGCTAAATTATATTGGAGGATGTTGCATAACCCCAATGCTCTTTGGGCCAATAATCTTCGTGCTAAATATGCTGAGAACAAAAGTCCCGAAGACCTTGTTCGCTATCAACTTCCTACCAAAGGTTCTCCCATTTTAGCAGTTCTTAAGACCGGTGAGGATTTGATAAAGAAAAATTTATTTTGGATCATTCATAATGGTCAACAGGAAAATTTTTGGACAGATTCTTGGGATGGTCACAAGCCTTTGATAACTCAGCTTCTCGATTGGAGGCCTTGGATGGAGGAGCTTCACCGAGCTAACTGGATAAAGGTGGCTAATTACTATCGGTACCATACTGGTAATTCAAAGGTTGGTAGATATTGGATCCCTATTGAGGACCGGCCTATTCAAATCCCATAAAGGCAAAGACAAGATATCCAAGGCATCCTTCATATGAGATCTCTCTCTTGGTCCCATGAAAAAGATTGTTTTGGATGGAACAACACTACTAAGGGTGAGTATTCAGTTGCTCAAGGTTATTTGACCTTATGCCATAATAATCCCAACCATTCTTCTAACATATTTTCTCAATTGTGGGCTCAAAAGCTCTGGCCTAAGGTGAGGTTCTTTAATTGGCTTTTATTGCATCGTAGGGTGCTTACTGGTGAGCAACTTATGAAGCGTGGTTTTCATGGCCCTTTTAGATGTGAAATGTGTGAAGAGAATGTAGAAACTCTCAACCATATTTTTATTGAGTGTACTTTAGCCTCTGAGCTATGGAGGAGAATGGCCACTTTACTTGGCTTAAAGTGGTCCAATTTTTTTACTTTTGAACAACTTTGGAGGGATTGGCCTAATCAAGAGGGTGTTGATCATTTTATTAGGCAGTTAGTTTGGATGGGTTCTACCATTCTTCTTTGGAATATTTGGAATGAAAGGAACAACCAAATTTTTAATCAAGATAGGAAGGATATTCACTATATTTGGCAAAATACCATAGCCAACTTAGTTGAATCAGTCCATCAACTCCTTAATCACCCCCAAAACTCCCACCAAAGATGGGATCAAGTGATGCAAAGATTGAAGATTAAATCTTCTAAGGGCAACCAACTTAAAGGGAATGTGAGTATTAGTAAGATGGATAGGACAAGAAATTGGCAACCTCCTCCTAAGGATTTTGGAAAAGTCAATACCGATGGAGCCTCTAGAGGGAACCCTGGAAAAGCAAGTGTGGGAGGAATTGGTAGACTTTCAGATGGCTCCCTGGTTTTTACTTTTGCTGAGAATTTGGGTATTCTTTCCAATAACCTTGTTGAGGGGTATGGTATCCTCAGAGGCCTTCAGGAGGCTACTAAGGTTGGATGGGAAAAGGTGTTAGTTGAGTCCGACTCTCAACTTATGATTAATCTTTTGAAGACTCCTTCCAAGAATCATAAGGTTGATTGGAGAATAAAAAGAATTATTGAGAAGATTCAATTAATCCAGATGGGATTTTTGAAAGTTGATTACAATCATGTGGTCAGAGATCAAAACAAGAGTGTTGATGCTTTAGCTAATTGGGCTTTGGACAAAGGTGATCTTACTTGTTATGGCCACCCTCCTAGATGGTGGGCTTCACAAATTAGGGAAGCTCTTCTTTCTATCATTTCTTTGGATGGCTCCAGTTTCGAAGGTACCTAGTTTCTTCTTGCTTTTTTTTTGCTTCTCTTTGGTTCATTCAGTTTTTTTAGTTCCCTAGCTCATTCTATTCTTTCTTTTGTTTCCTCTGTTGATTCTTGCCTTAATAGTCTTCTGGTCTAGATAGGTCATTGTTATGTTCAATTTTTTTCTTTTTTTCTTTTTTTGTTTAGTTTTTTAAGGTGGGTGTGTTCTTTTGTTTTGTTTTGTTTTTGTGTTCTTTGTGTTGTTTTTTGTTTGTTCTTGTGTTTTTGTTGTTTTTGTTTTTTTCTTGTTCTTGTGTTTCTCTTTGTTTGTGTTAATTCGTGTTTTTATGTGTGAGTGTTTTCTATGTTTTTTGTTTTTGTTTATTGTCTGTTGTTGGTTGTTTTTTATTTTTATTTTTATTTTATTTTTTTATATTTTAGGTTTTGGTTGTGTTTATTTTTCATGTTTTTTTTGGGTTATGTCTTTGTAGTGTTCTGTTGTTTTTGTCTTGTTTGTGTTTTGTTATGTGGTTCTTGTGTTTTTCTATGTGGTTCGTGTTGTGGTTTCTTTTATCTTATTGTGTGTGTTTGGTTGTGCTTTTGTTTTTGACACACTCAAGGAGCATGTTTTTTATTTTATTTTATTATTTTTGTTGTTATTTACTTATTTTTAAATTGGTTTTGTGTGTTTGTTTGCTCCTTGAGTATGTCAAAGGTGGTAGGCCAGGTCCGAGTCCTGGGCGTTTTTGGCGGAATGGATACCCCCGCCTCCTTGGGTCTTACCCGAAAGTGGCATCCCTTTTGGGATGTTTTCCACAAATAAAAAATAATGGGCTTTGGAGGGGTGTTGGTCATATGGAAGTGGATGCCCAAGGGGCCTTGGGGGGATAGTTAATTTTGGACCAAGGGATCAACTTATGATTGCCTAGGTCCATGAATTACACTTGTTGTATATTAAATATCCTAAAACCAACTATAATTGGACTAAATAGAGGAGGAAGCCAGATAGTAGGAAGGAGAATTTAAACCATTTTTTGGTTTCAGAGGAGGCATTTGTAAAATGGAATCTAAAATTTTAAACTTTGGAGGGTCCAATTTCATATCACTTCCCCATTCTATTGGAATGTGGGATCAAGACATGGTAGCATCACAAAGTATTCAAATTTAAAAATCTTTGATTACCAAAGGAAGAACTTCAGAAGAAAATCCCACAATGGTGGGAAGAGGGATGATCAACATATGGTACAACAATGTTTAGAGTCCACAAGTAGCTTCATTATGTCAAGGATCAATTGAAATAATGGAGGTGAGCTAACAAGTCAAACTTCCAAGCCCAAAGAGCTCCATTGGTGGTTAGATGGGATGAGGTGCAAAAACTCTTTATGGAAGGAACAATTATAGAGCAACTCAAAAAAGAGGATGATCAATTGTGTAAAGCAATTGAGTGCATTGACAACCAAGAGGAGATCTACTGAAAACATAGAGCAATAACCACTTGGTTATTGGAAGATGATAGAAACACCAAAAATTTCCATTGGGTTTCTTGTGTTATAAGATAAACATACAAGATGGAAGCTCTTTAGGATGATAACAGACACTCCTTTGATACGATCCCAGGTATGCATTTCCACTCGATGGATTATTTTTTTAAATTGTTTAAGAAAGGTATGGTGCAAGACGAAGAGGCTCAAAAAGAAGTTCTTGTTGTCACGTCCTCTATTATCCCTAAAGAACAAAAGTAGAACCTTCTTAAACCCATTAATAAAGTAGATCTAAATAAGATAGTCTTTGGAATGAGTATAGGAAAAATGTCAGGTCTAGATGGCTTCCTAATTTTTTTAAACCTTCTAGGATAGCTTGGAGGAGGATGTAATGGTTGTTATAGAGGAGTCCTGAGGCAAAATAATCCTTAAAGCATTAAATCATGCATTCATTGCCTTAATTTTGAAAAGAAAGGAGGGAATGCATATTTCAGATTATTGACCTATTACCTTATGTAATGTTATATACAAAATAATCACAAAGGTAATGGTTGAGTGGTTAAAACCTCTTCAAGACAACATTATCTCTTCAAAGCAAGGGGGTTTTGTAAAGGGCAAGTAGATCTTGGATGGTGTGGTTCAAGCTCATGAGGAAATCCACTCAATGCAAAAGTTTGACAATAGAGGAATGTTCATAAATTTGGATATGTTAAAGGCTTATGATAGGGTGGAGTGGAGGTTCTTATCAAGGATGATGGAAGCCTTTGGTTTCTCTCAATATTGGTTATAATGGATCATGAGTTATGTCTCTACTTCGACACAATCAATATTAATCAATGATCTTCCCTCACAACCATTTGGAGCCACTCTAGGCCTTTATCAAGGAGATCCTTGTTTCCCTTATCTTTTTCTCATATTGGTTGAAGGCTTGGGTAGACTCATCTTAAGGAGAAGACAATAGGCTTTGCTAATAGGTATCAATATGGGTGAGGAGGTTTTGACTCACATTTATGGATGACATAGAATTGGTGGGAGTGGTCAAATTGAAGGAAGCAAAAATAATCAGAGATACTTTTAATATTTACCTTAGGGCCACAAATCAAGTCATCAGAAATCCAAAGTGGTATTCTTCAATCTTGATTGAAGGCTTTAAGACAAGATTTTAGAGATCTTGGGATTCACGAGCACTTCTCTCTTAGTGGTTTATTTGGGAGTCCCTTTGTAGTTTAAAAAACTAAAGTAACTATATGGAGGAATCTTTTGGATCGTATCAAAGAAAGAATTAACCATTGGTCTTACAAATGGTTAACCTTTGGGGGTAGATTAATATTTTTGTAGTTAGTCATTCAAGCCATGCCAATTTATAAATTTTCTATCCTTGTTGCCCTACATACCATATGGAAAGAGTTCGACAAGATGGCTAGAAATTTTTTATGGGGAGGAGTAAAAGAGGAGAGGAAATTGGCATTAGTACGTTGGGATAAAGTAAGCCATCCTAAGGCAAAGGGAATTTTGGGACCAAGAAGATTAGAGCTAACTAATAAAGCTTTGGCTATAAAGCTTTACTAGAGGTGGATCTCCTAGCCAACTTCTTTATTTAATAGATTTTTAACTAGTAAATATTTGGGATAGGTGAACCCGAATGAGGTGAGTCATTTCCCTTTGGATGGTAATGGGTCCCTAGTGTGGCAGGCTCTAAAGTTAGGATCTTAGGTAGTGAAATATGGATTAGTTTGGAAAGTGGAGAGAGGGGATAAGACACGATATTGGATAGATTAATGGGATCAATATCCACCTATTATTGTTGAATTTCCAAAATTGCAACTAGTAAAAATAGCAATGGAAAATAAGCGTTAGATCAAGATTAAAAGTTATCTCAACACTAGTTAGCTAGAGGATTATAGGTTTAAGCAGTTTAAGAAGTTGGACGAGTGGCCAATCCCAATCCATCCAGAATTTGCACCCATCATGACTAAAATCTTGGTGGAAAGAATTATCATAGGTAGAGATGAGGAGGATGAATTAGCTTGGGGCTATAAGAGCATTGGAGTCTACATAGTGAATGATGAATATGATAAGATCTTTGTAGATCCTCCTCATCATGCATATTAGGTTGAGGATTGGAGAAAGATTTGGCAATCCAAGGGTTGGCTGAAAGTAAACTTCTTTGTCTGGTAGTTCATGCACAATGGAATTCTTACTTTTGATAATTTGAGATGTAGGGAAATTGTTGGTCCATCCCAATGTGTTTTATGCTATAAAATTGAGGAAGTCTTTTGCCACTTGATGTTTGAGTACCCATTCACATTCCAGATTAGGGAGCGACGATTTTTAGCTTCTAAAATCTAAGCCAATGGTGATTTGAACTAGATTAATATTTGGAAAATATGGAAGAGGGGTAAATTTAAATTTAAAGCTCTTCATATCAGGTGGAAGCTTGGATTAAATTTTATTTGGTGGCAAGTGTGGTTAGAGAGAAATAATAGAATTTTTAAAGAAAAATTTTCATCCTTGGATGGCATCTGATGGGTCGTTTGTAGTAAGGTCACAAACAATATGGTAGTGTATGCTAAAGAGGAAACTTAGGCTGCTATAGGGATGATGGAGAATGAAGCCAAAATGCAGGAGGGGTATGACAAAGCTAGTTGAAAAAAATCCTTTGAAGGTTGGAATAAAATTAATATCGATGGAGCTACAAAAGGTAATCCATGTAGAGCTAGAATTGGAGTGGTCTACAAGAATCATGTCAGTTTAGTGCTCTATTGGGAACTGTAGGGCCTAGGAAGATCCACAAAAAATGAAGTAGAAGTCTTAGCTATCAAATTTGTTTCTATCTAGGTGATAAGACAAGGTTATAGGAGGATAATCATATAATCATATTCTTAAATCTTGGTAGGAGCTCTAGACTATATGAGGAACTTTATTTTGGAGACATGGAGATTGAGGATATTTATCACCAAAGTTAAGGAGTTGTGGAGGGTATTAGATGATGTCATTCTAGTTTACGTGGGTAGAGATCTAAATAAAGTGGTAGACTTCTTGGCTAAGATGAGTACCAATAAGGGGGTAGGGATTCAATGGCACAATGGATTATCTATTGAAGATAAGAGGAGAGACATTTTTTGCAGGATTGCCCAAACTTTCGAACTCCTTTTGGTCATATCTCACTCATCCGAATTCGGATTGAGCTAAAATTTTGAGGGTAGATGCCTGAAAAACCCTAGAACGTCTCCACCAATTTTCATATCATTTGGAGCAACATAGATCCTAGAACATCCCTATGTGTGAACGATATATTTGGCAAGCGACTATGCGAGGGTTTCATCTGGGTTGAGTGCAAGCAGCTCCAGAGGTTGGTTTTTAGGGCCTTCGGGCCCTAGCGGCCAATATTTTTGTGGTTTATGCTCAATATTTTAGCAAGAAATATTGTAGGGGATACAATATGGGTTAGAAATTTATCTTTCAATAGATCATACTGTGAACTTGAGTGACAATGATTTCCAATTTGTTGCACAAAAGAAAAGTGAAAACCATACCTTTCAACGACATCTAGGGCAAGGATTAAAGAGATCACGAAACAAGTTTCAAGCAGTTGATCAAAAAATGGCTCATATCTCAAGTGAATCTGGTGCTAAGGTGCACCCACAAAATAATTCTACCGTGAAAACCCCTGTCAAGGGTAAGAATTTTGAAGACTCGGTCCCAAAAATGAATTTTAGGGATGCCCTTCGTGGTGGACAGCCTCAGCCTAATGCTAATATCAATATTAGGGCTTCCCATAAACCTCTAAGAATGCCTAAGATTGATCCTAGGAAAATGAAGTCAAGATGTCTTAAAGCAACTGATGGAACTCCTATTGTTAAGCTTGATATGGGTAACATTCAGACTGGCATTGAAGATTTGGAAAAAAGAGGACTAATTTTTTGGTTCGTGGGTTTTCGTCCGAGTCTATCTGCTTTCAAAGTATGGGCTACAAAAAGTCTGGAAAACTAAAGGTGAGTTACAAATCTCTATTTATCCAAATGGTTATTTTCTTGTTTTATTTGCTAATAATGAAGATAGAGAGAAAACTTTTCAAGGGGGTCCTTGGTTTTTTGGAAGGGCAGGGCTTTTCATGAAGCCCTGGCATACTAAATTTAAAGCCGAAGAAGAGATGCCTTCTATAGCTCCCATGTGGGTTAGACTCTTTGGCCTCCCTATTGAATTTTGGAATCCTACTATTTTTTCTTCAATTGGAAACTCTTTAGGAACTTTTATGATGATTGTTGATTGTACTCAAAATTTTGAACATATTATTTATGCTCGGATTTGTGTTTTAATGGATTTTGACAAACCCCTACCTAAAAAGATCACATTACAATTTGGGGAAGACACTTGGGAGCAAGTAGTGGACTATGAGAACATTCCTTTTCATTGTAGAATTTGCCATGAATATGGTCATTTGGCCAGTGCTTGCCCAAATAAAATTCCCGATCAAAAGAAAGAAGATATAAACTCAGTAGGTTTCCAAATACCTAAGAAGAAGAACATTCAGAAAAACCAGTTATGAAGGATCAATCAAAGTCATCTGCTAATATGTTTGAAATCCTTTCCACAAATGATGTCCCAAGTGAGGAAGAGGAAATAATGGAAACTGAAATCTTAGAAACACAATTTAAATATGAAGGGAAGAACTCAGAGACAAACCAACAAATCAAAGGTTTTCAACAAAAAAAAAAAAAAAAAAGAGAAAATTTACACAAGAAAAACAATATTTCAAATGTCAAAACTTCAAATAATGCAGGTCCCAATATAGACTCCGTTGAACCATCTAGTAAAATTTTGGTTGTGTATGAGCATTCTTCAAGGTTAGAAGCCATCTCAGATTCAATTGGAATAAGTCAAGAAACAGGGAAAAAAAATTGAAGATGGATTCTAATCAAAAAGTAGGTCGCAAGACCAATCAATATCATATGGTAAAAGAAGGTGAAAAGCTTGTAGAGGAAGGTAAGATTAATGCCCTTCCCAAATTTTTTAGCCCTGGTATTAATGAAGATCATCACTTGGAATATTAGAGGACTCAAAGGGAGTCTTTCAAAACAAAATGAAATTAGAAGAATGATTCAGATAAATCATCCACATCTTGTTTTCCTTCAAGAAACAAAGATGTCAATGGAGGATATGGACTTAATTGCCAGTAAAATTTGGCCAGCTAGAAAAGTGGTTTCCCTCAGTTCCCAAGGGACTTCGGGTGGCATTGCTTGTCTTTGGGACCCAAAAGAGGTAGTTATTCACCATATGGTTGGCATTTGGGGTTTGTTGGCTATAGCTATTCAAAGTAGACATTCCAACCAGATTATGCTCTACATTACTATTTATGCTCCGACTTCTTTGGAGGAAAAAATAAGACAATGGAAGGATATTACTCATATTATCTCTCATTTTCCTAAAGCTTGGATCTTGATCGGAGGAGATTTCAATACCATCCTCTCTCTGGATGAGAAAATGGGGGGAAATAGAAATTTGGACAAAAGCACTCACCTCATGAGCGAATATATTGCAAACCTCCATCTTGTGGATATCCAACCAGATAATGGCCTTATGACTTGGTCTAATAGAAGGCAAGGCTTAGCTTGTATAATGGAGAGATTGGATAGGTTTTTGCTCTCTAAAAATTTCTTAATCCATGGTCACATTCCTAAAGTGAAGACTCTTAATAATGCTGGTTCGGATCATTGGCCAGTCATGGTGGAAATGTGGAAAACCAATGTGAGTTTCTCTCCTTTTCGTTTTCAATTAATGTGGCTTAGAGACATTTCCTTCGGACCTCGTGTGCAACAATGGTGGAAGGAAGGTAAACCTAGGCATGGGACTAAGATGTTCTATTTTGCCAAAAGACTGCAATACATTAAATCCAAAATCAAGACTTGGAACTAGAAAGAGTTTGGGGATGTTCATAAAAAAAAACATGAAGTTATTGCTCATCTTGAAAATTTGAATAAGAAAATCCGTTTAGATGGCCTCACAGAGAAGAGAAGTGCAGATGAAATTAAACTCACAACTCAGTTAGAGGAATGGGAAAAAAGAGAAGAAATCTTATGGAAGCAAAAATCTAGAATTCAATGGCTCAAAGAAGGAGATCAAAACACAAATTTCTTCCACAAATATCTTCTAGCTCGAAGATCTCACAACTTTATTTCTTCCTTAAAATCAGATTCTGGAGATGTTGTTTATACTTGGGATGGCATGAACTCTATTGTTGTTGATTACTTTTCCAATATTTTTGTTGCTACTCCTCTTGACTCAGCTTCTCAACATAATGTTCTTCAAGCAATCCCTTCTCTTATCACTTCTGAGGAGAACTCTATTTTGACTTCTCCTGTTACTATCAATGAGCTTCAACAAGTAGTTTTTAAAATGCAAAAAGGGAAAACCCCAGGTCCCGATGGTTTTCCTATTGAGTTCTACCAAGAGTTCTGGGATATCCTTCATGTTGATTTATTAGAGGTGGTGGAAGAAGCCAGGAAAGCCAAAGAAATTTTGAAGGTTATCAATAAAAATTATATTACTCTTGTTCCAAAAGCTCAAGAGGTTGATCATATCTCAACTTTTAGACCTATTGCTTTATGTAATGTTCTTCTCAAAATCATTACTAAAATCATGGCAGAAAGGTTGAAGCCTCTTTTGCATAAGATTATTTCCCTAGAGCAAGGGGGTTATGTGGAAGGACGTCAAATAGTAGATGAGATAGTTCTTGCTCAGGAAGCCATCCATTCCATGGATATGCAAAATTCTCCTTCCATGTTCATTCGGTTAGACTTATCCAAAGCTTATGACAGAGTGGATTGGCACTTCCTTATCAAAGTTTTGAGGCAATTTGGTTTCTCTAAGGATTGGATGGATTGGATTATGGGATGTATCTCTTCAGTTTCCTACTTAGTTCTTATCAATGGCAGGCCTTCTCAGTCTTTCCCAGCTTCCAGAGGTATTAGGCAAGGTGACCCGCTATCCCCTTATTTATTCATCATTCTTATTGAATGCTTGGGTAGGACTATAACCAAAAAGAGGGAAAACAAAACCCTTGAGGGAGTTACCATTGCTCATGGAGCTAGACCTATCTCTCATCTTCAATTTGTGGATGACTCTACTCTTTTAGGTAAAGCTACAGTTAAGGAAGCTTCTAATATTAAGCAAATCATTAGCTATTTTTCTAAGGCTATCGGGCAGTTGATCAATGAAGACAAATCTAAAGTTATTTTCTTTCACTGCTCTCACTAGACAGGAATCCATGGTCTTGGATAAATTAAGATATAAGAAGACCTCTCTTCCAATCACTTATTTAGGTATTCCCATAAATATTCAAAGGCAAAAAAATAAAGATTGGAATTGGTTGTTGGACAAAGTCAAGAAGAAAATTGGAAAGTGGACCAACAAGTGGCTTTCTTCTGGGGGTAGAATCACCTTGGTAAAATCAGTCCTTCAAGCTATTCCTATTTATGTTTCTTCCGTTTTGAATATCCCAAAGGTTGTTCTTCGAGAATTGGATCAAATCAGTCATCGTTTCCTTTGGAGTGGTACTAAGGAGAAAATAAAATGGGCCTTGGTGAAATGGGATACTTTATGTCTTCCTAAGAGTGAAGGGGGTTAGGATTTCGGTCTTCAATTAATAACAACAAAGCTTTAGCTGCTAAATTATATTGGAGGATGTTGCATAACCCCAATGCTCTTTGGGCCAATAATCTTCGTGCTAAATATGTTGAGAACAAAAGTCCCGAAGACCTTGTTCGCTATCAACTTCCTACCAAAGGTTCTCCCATTTTAGCAGTTCTTAAGACTCGGTGAGGATTTGATAAAGAAAAAATTATTTTGGATCATTCATAATGGTCAACATGTAAATTTTTGGATAGATTCTTGGGATGGTCACAAGCCTTTGATAACTCAGTTTCCCGATTGGAGGCCTTGGATGGAGGAGCTTCACCGAGCTAATTGGATAAAGGTGGCTAATTACTATCGATACCATACTGGTAATTCAAATGTTGGTAGATATTGGATCCCTATTGAGGACTGGCCTATTCAAATCCCAAAAAGGCAAAGACAAGATATCCAAGGCATCCTTCATATGAGATCCCTCTCTTGGTCCCATGAAAAAGATTGTTTTGGATGGAACAACACTACTAAGGGTGAGTATTCAGTTGCTCAAGGTTATTTGACCTTATGCCATAATAATCCCAACCATTCTTCCGACATATTTTCTCGATTGTGGGCTCAAAAGCTCTGGCCTAAGGTGAGGTTCTTTAATTGGCTTTTATTGCATCGTAGGGTGCTTACTGGTGAGCAACTTATGAAGCGTGGTTTTCATGGCCCTTTTAGATGTGAAATGTGTGAAGAGAATGTAGAAAATATCAACCATATTTTTATTGAGTGTACTTTAGCCTCTGAGCTATGGAGGAGAATGGCCACTTTACTTGGCTTACAGTGGTCCAATTTTTTTACTTTTGAACAACTTTGGAGGGATTGGCCTAATCAAGAGGGTGTTGATCATTTTATTAGGCAGTTAGTTTGGATGGGTTCTACCATTCTTCTTTGGAATATTTGGAATGAAAGGAACAACCAAATTTTTAATCAAGATAGGAAGGATATTCACTATATTTGGCAAAATACCATAGCCAACTTAGTTGAATCAGTCCATCAACTCCTTAATCACCCCCAAAACTCCCACCAAAGATGGGATCAAGTGATGCAAATATTGAAGATTAAACCTTCTAAGGGCAACCAACTTAAATGGAATGTGAGTATTAGTAAGATGGATAGGACTAGAAATTGGCAACCTCCTCCTAAGGATTTTGGAAAAGTCAATACTGATGGAGCCTCTAGAGGGAACCCTGGAAAAGCCAATGTGGGAGGAATTGGTAGACTTTCAGATGGCTCCCTGGTTTTTACTTTTGCTGAGAATTTGGGTATTCTTTCCAATAACCTTGTTGAGGGGTATGGTATCCTCAGAGGTCTTCAGGAGGCTACTAAGGTTGGATGGGAAAAGGTGTTAGTTGAGTCCGACTCTCAACTTATGATTAATCTCTTGAAGACTCCTTCTAAGAATCATAAGGTGGATTGGAGAATAAAAAGAATTATTGAGAAGATTCAGTTAATCCAGATGGGATTTTTGAAAGTTGATTACAATCATGTGGTTAGAGATCAAAACAAGAGTGTTGATGCTTTAGCTAATTGGGCTTTGGACAAAGGTGATCTTACTTGTTATGGCCACCCTCCTATATGGTGGGCTTCTCAAATTAGGGAAGCTCTTCTTTCTATCATTTCTTTGGATGACTCCAGTTCTGAAGGTACCTAGTTTCTTCTTGTTTTTTTTTTTTGCTTCTCTTTGGTTCATTCAATTTTTTTTAGTTCCCTAGCTCATTCTATTCTTTATTTTGTTTCCTCTGTTGATTCTTGCCTTAATAGTCTTCTGGTCTAGATAGGTCATTGTTTTGTTCATTTTTTTTTCTTTTTTGTTTTTTTTGTTTAGTTTTTTAAGGTGGGTGGGTTCTTTTGTTTTGTTTTGTTTTTGTGTTCTTTGTGTTGTTTTTTGTTGTTCTTGTGTTTTTGTTGTTTTGTTTTTTTTTTTATGTTTTTTGTTATTGTTCTTGTTTTTTTTCGTTCTTGTTCTTGGGTTTCTCTTTGTTTGTGTTATTTCGTGTTTTTATGTGTTTTAATGGATTTTGATAAACCCCTACCTAAAAAGATCACATTACAATTTGGGGAAGACACTTGGGAGCAAGTAGTGGACTATGAGAACATTCCTTTTTGTTGTAGAATTTGCCATGAATATGGTCATTTGGCCAGTGCTTGCCCAAATAAAATTCTTGATCAAAAGAAAGAAGATATAAACTTAGTAGGTTTCCAAATACCTAAGAAGAAGAACACTCAGAAAAAACCAGTTATGAAGGATCAATCAAAGTCATCTTCTAATATTTTTGAAATCCTTTCCACAAATGATGTCCCAAGTGAGGAAGAGGAAATAATGGAAACTGAAATCTTAGAAACACAATTTAAATATGAAGGGAAGAACTCAGAGACAAACCAACAAATCAAAGGTTTTCCACAAAAAAAAAGGGAGAAAATTTACACAAGAAAAACAATCTTTCAAATGTCAAAACTTCAAATAATGCAGGTCCCAATATAGACTCCGTTGAACCATCTAGTAAAATTTTGGTTGTGTACGAGCATTCTTCAAGGTTAGAAGCCATCTCGGATTCAATTGGAATAAGTCAAGAAGCAGGGAAAAAAAATTGAAGATGGATTCTAATCAAAAAGCAGGTCGCAAGACCAATCAATATCATATGGTAAAAGAAGGTGAAAAGCTTGTAGAGGAAGGTAAGATTAATGCCCTTCCCAAATTTTTTAGCCCTGGTATTAATGAAGATCATCACTTGGAATATTAGAGGACTCAAAGGGAGTCTTTCAAAACAAAATGAAATTAGAAGAATGATTCAGATAAATCATCCACATCTTGTTTTCCTTCAAGAAACAAAGATGTCAATGGAGGATATGGACTCAATTGCCGGTAAAATTTGGCCAGCTGGAAAAGTGGTTTCCCTCAGTTCCCAAGGGACTTCGGGTGGCATTGCTTGTCTTTGGGACCCAAAAGAGGTAGTTATTCACCATATGGTTGGCAGTTGGGGTTTGTTGGCTATAGCTATTAAAAGTAGACATTCCAACCAGATTATGCTCTGCATTACTATTTATGCTCTGACTTCTTTGGAGGAAAAAAGAAGACAATGGAAGGATATTACTCATATTATCTCTCATTTTCCTAAAGCTTGGATCTTGATCGGAGGAGATTTCAATACCATCCTCTCTCTGGATGAGAAAAGGGGGGAAATAGAAATTTGGACAAAAGCACTGACCTCATGAGTGAATATATTACAAACCTCCATCTTGTGGATATCCAACCAGATAATGGCCTTATGACTTGGTCTAACAGAAGGCAAGGCTTAGCTTGTATAATGGAGAGATTGGATAGGTTTTTGCTCTCTGAAAATTTCTTAATCCATGGTCACATTCCTAAAGTGAAGACTCTTAATAATGCTGGTTCGGATCATTGGCCGGTCATGGTGGAAATGTGGAAAACCAATGTGAGTTTCTCTCCTTTTCGTTTTCAATTAATGTGGCTTAGAGACATTTCCTTGAGACCTCGTGTGCAACAATGGTGGAAGGAAGGTAAACCTAGGCATGGGACTAAGATGTTCTGTTTTGCCAAAATACTGCAATACATTAAATCCAAAATCAAGACTTGGAGCTGGAAAGAGTTTGGGGATGTTCATAAAAAAAAACATGAAGTTATTGCTCATATTGAAAATTTGAATAAGAAAATCCGTTTAGATGGCCTCACGAGAGAAGAGAAGTGCGAGATGAAATTAAACTCACAACTCGGTTAGAGGAATGGGAAAAAAGAGAAGAAATCTTATGGAAGCAAAAATCTAGAATTCAATGGCTCAAAGAAGGAGATCGAAACACAAATTTCTTCCACAAATCTCTTCTAGCTCGAAGATCTCACAACTTTATTTCTTCCTTAAAATCAGATTATGGAGATGTTGTTTATACTTGGGATGGCATGAACTCTATTGTTGTTGATTACTTTTCCAATATTTTTGTTGCTACTCCTCTTGACTCAGCTTCACAACAAAATGTTCTTCAAGCAATCCCTTCTCTTATCACTTCGAGGAGAACTCTATTTTGATTGCTCCTGTTACTATCAATGAGCTTCAACAAGTAGTTTTTAAAATGCAAAAAGGGAAAACCCCGGGTCCTGATGGTTTTCCCATTGAGTTCTACCAAGAGTTATGGGATATCCTTCATGTTGATTTATTAGAGGTGGTGGAAGAAGCCAGGAAATCCAAAGAAATTTTGAAGGTTATCAATAAAACTTATATTACTCTTGTTCCAAAAGCTCAAGAGGTTGATCATATCTCAGCTTTTAGACCTATTACTTTATGTAATGTTCTTCTCAAAATCATTACTAAAATCATGGCAGAAAGGTTGAAGCCTCTTTTGCATAAGATTATTTCCCCAGAGCAAGGGGGTTATGTGGAAGGACGTCAAATAGTAGATGAGATAGTTCTTGCTCAGGAAGCCATCCATTCCATGGATATGCAAAAATCTCCTTCCATGTTCATTCGGTTAGACTTATCCAAAGCTTATGACAGAGTGGATTGGCACTTCCTTATCAAAGTTTTGAGGCAATTTGGTTTCTCTAAGGATTGGATGGATTGGATTATGGGATGTATCTCTTCAGTTTCCTACTTAGTTCTTATCAATGGCAGGCCTTCTCGGTCATTCCCAGCTTCCAGAGGTATTAGGCAAGGTGACCCGCTATCCCCTTATTTATTCATCATTCTTGTTGAATGCTTGGGTAGGACTATAACCAAAAAGAGGGAAAACAAAACCCTTGAGGGAGTTACCATTGCTCATGGAGCTAGACCTATCTCTCATCTTCAATTTGTGGATGACTCTACTCTTTTAGGTAAAGCTACAGTTAAGGAAGCTTCTAATATTAAGCAAATCATTAGCTATTTTTCTAAGGCTATTGGGCAGTTGATCAATGAAGACAAATCTAAAGTTATTTTCTTTCATCTGCTCTGCTAGACAGGAATCCATGGTCTTGGATAAATTAAGATATAAGAAGACCTCCCTTCCAATCACTTATTTAGGTATTCCCATAAATATTCAAAGGCAGAAAAATAAAGATTGGAATTGGTTGTTGGACAAAGTCAAGAAGAAAATTGGAAAGTGGACCAACAAGTGGCTTTCTTTTGGGGGTAGAATCACCTTGGTAAAATCAGTCCTTCAAGCTATTCCTATTTATGTTTCTTCCGTTTTGAATATCCCAAAGGCTGTTCTTCGAGAATTGGATCAAATCAGTCATCGTTTCCTTTGGAGTGGTACTAAGGAGAAAAGAAAATGGGCCTTGGTGAAATGGGATACTTTATGTCTTCCTAAGAGTGAAGGGGGTTAGGATTCCGGTCTTCTATTAATAACAACAAAGCTTTAGTTGCTAAATTATATTGGAGGATGTTGCATAACCCCAATGCTCTTTGGGCCAATAATCTCCGTGCTAAATATGCTGAGAACAAAAGTCCTGAAGACCTTGTTCGCTATCAACTTCCTACCAAAGGTTCTCCCATTTTAGGAGTTCTTAAGACTGGTGAGGATTTGATAAAGAAAAAATTATTTTGGATCATTCATAATGGTCAACAGGCAAATTTTTGGACAGATTCTTGGGATGGTCACAAGCCTTTGATAACTCAGTTTCTCGATTGGAGGCCTTGGATGGAGGAGCTTCACCGAGCTAATTGGATAAAGGTGGCTAATTACTGTCGGTACCATACTGGTAATTCAAAGGTTGGTAGATATTGGATCCCTATTGAGGAATGGCCTATTCAAATCCCAGAAAGGCAAAGACAAGATATCCAAGGCATCCTTCATATGAGATCCCTCTCTTGGTCCCATGAAAAATATTGTTTTGGATGGAACAACACTACTAAGGGTGAGTATTCGGTTGCTCAAGGTTATTTGACCTTATGCCATAATAATCCCAACCATTCTTCTGACATCTTTTCTCGATTGTGGGCTCAAAAGCTCTGGCCTAAGGTGAGGTTCTTTAATTGGCTTTTATTGCATCGTAGGGTGCTTACTGGTGAGAAACTTATGAAGCGTGGTTTTCATGGCCCTTTTAGATGTGAAATGTGTGAAGAGAATGTAGAAACTCTCAACCATATTTTTATTGAGTGTACTTTAGCCTCTGAGCTATGGAGGAGAATGGCCACTTTACTTGGCTTACGAGTGGTCCAATTTTTTTACTTTTGAACAACTTTGGAGGGATTGGCCTAATCAAGAGGGTGTTGATCATTTTATTAGGCGGTTAGTTTGGATGGGTTCTACCATTCTTCTTTGGAATATTTGGAATGAAAGGAACAACCAAATTTTTAATCAAGATAGGAAGGATATTCACTATATTTGGCAAAAGACCATAGCCAACTTAGTTGAATCAGTCCATCAACTCCTTAATCACCCCCAAAACTCCCACCAAAGATGGGATCAAGTGATGCAAAGATTGAAGATTAAATCTTCTAAGGGCAACCAACTTAAAGGGAATGTGAGTATTAGTAAGATGGATAGGACAAGAAATTGGAAACCTCCTCCTAAGGATTTTGGAAAATTCAATACTGATGGAGCCTCTAGAGGGAACCCTGGAAAAGCCAGTGTGGGAGGAATTGGTAGACTTTCAGATGGCTCCCTGGTTTTTACTTTTGCTGAGAATTTGGGTATTCTTTCCAATAACCTTGTTGAGGGGTATGGTATCCTCAGAGGCCTTCAGGAGGCTACTAAGGTTGGATGGGAAAAGGTGTTAGTTGAGTCCGACTCTCAACTTATGATTAATCTCTTGAAGACTCCTTCTAAGAATCATAAGGTGGATTGGAGAATAAAAAGAATTATTGAGAAGATTCAATTAATCCGGATGGGATTTTTGAAAGTTGATTACAATCATGTGGTCAGAGATCAAAACAAGAGTGTTGATGCTTTAGCTAATTGGGCTTTGGACAAAGGTGATCTTACTTGTTATGGCCACCCTCCTAGATGGTGGGCTTCTCAAATTAGGGAAGCTCTTCTTTCTATCATTTCTTTGGATGGCTCCAATTCTGAAGGTACCTAGTTTCTTCTTGCTTTTTTTTTTTTTTTTGCTTCTCTTTGGTTCATTCAGTTTTTTTTAGTTCCCTAGCTCATTCTATTCTTTATTTTGTTTCCTCTGTTGATTCTTGCCTTAATAGTCTTCTGGTCTAGATAGGTCATTGTTATGTTCAATTTTTTTTTCTTTTTCTTTTTTGTTTTTTTTGTTTAGTTTTTTAAGGTGGGTGGGTTCTTTTGTTTTGTTTTGTTTTTGTGTTCTTTGTGTTGTTTTTTGTTGTTCTTGTGTTTTTGTTGTTTTGTGTTTTTTTTTTATGTTTTTTGTTATTGTTCTTGTGTTTTTTTCGTTCTTGTTCTTGGGTTTCTCTTTGTTTGTGTTAATTCGTGTTTTTATGTGTGAGTGTTTTCTATGTTTTTTGTTTTTGTTTATTGTCTATTGTTGGTTGTTTTTTATTTTTATTTTTATTTTATTTTTTTAGGTTTTGGTTGTGTTTATTTTTCATGTTTTTTTTGGGTTATGTCTTTGTAGTGTTCTGTTGTTTTTGTCTTGTTTGTGTTTTGTTATGTGGTTCTTGTGTTTTTCTATGTGGTTTGTGTTGTGGTTTCTTTTATCTTATTGTGTGTGTTTGGTTGTGCTTTTGTTTTTGACACACTCAAGGAGCATGTTTTTTATTTTATTTTATTATTTTTGTTGTTATTTACTTATTTTTAAATTGGTTTTGTGTGTTTGTTTGCTCCTTGAGTATGTCAAAGGTGGTAGGCCAGGTCCGAGTCCTAGGCATTTTTGGCGGAATGGATACCCCTGCCTCCTTGGGTCTTACCCGAAAGTGGCATCCCTTTTGGGATGTTTTCCACAAATAAAAAAAAAAAGATAAGAGGATTAGGCAGGTTGGTGAGCAAATCTAGTGTTTGGCTAATCTGGACAGCCATTGTAGATATATGGTTTAGGAGATTTGACTCCAAGGTAGATCTCATTTTAGTGTTGTAATCAAAAGTGGATAGTTTTTAGGATCTTGGATTTTAGAGTTATAGAAGTTTGTTGGAAAGTTAAAAGGAGGAAACGGGTGCTCTTGTTGGCTAAGGCTTGAAGGAATCTGATCCCAGCTTGTAAATAATATCGTTTTAATATATTTTTTCAAATTATTTAAAAAAAAAAATGTTTGAATCCAATTAGAACCTCCTATCAAACAATTCATAAAATTGGGCATTGGATAACCTCATTAGTCACATGTTACTTTATAGATAATTGTTGCATCCTTATCAATGTCTATGGTCCCCCAACTGAGTCAAATAGACTAGAGGCATGGAGTGGGATCAAAGCCTTTATGAGAAGTAAAGACCAAGAAAATTGATTCATGATCATAGAATATGTTAATGTCATAACCATGTTGGATGAATTTTTATGGGGAATTGGGAATATAACCTAAAGTATTAGATTTCACGGCTTTTATTCAAGACAATAATCTATAGAAAGTTGAGTTTGAAGAGGATAACTATGCATGGATTAACAACAAGACATGCAAAAACCTGATAATTGAAAAATTAGACAAATACTTACTCTCAGACCATTGGCTAGATGAAGGAACTTATGTTAAAAGCAATACCTTAATAAGGATTGGTTCATATCACTAGCCAATAAGAGTTAAAATGGTCGTAAGTGAATTCTAAAAAATATCATATTTTTAAAAATATAATAGCGTAGAAAAGGAATACTTTAGGAAATGGTGGGCTATATACACTTCTAAAACAAATCAAATTAATGATATATATAGATTAAAAGAATAGAACAAGAACACTTTTGAAAATATTTTTGAGAAGAAAGTCCCTAATAAGACACCAAATTAGTATGTCTTTGGGTAAAATCTACGAGATCCAAGTTAAAAAGATAGGGAGGGTGGCCTTCAATGTGCACCCACTTGAGAAAAAGTATGGGCCCTTTAAAAAAATCTTATATTTTTTCAATTGGTTATATGTGATTGAAACGGGCCCCACCCATATTACATCACCATGACATAGTGGTATTACGATAGCTTGGATATTATCCATGTATATTTTGACAAGTTTTGAACCTAGGTCTCCTCATTTAAGGTTGAGGAATCTAACTAGTTGATCTAATGCCATTTGATAAAAATTGAGTCTACATGGGTTTTATGAGGGGTCCTGGTCCTCTTATACCAAGGTTTGAACTTGGATCTCCTAGATGAAAACTTAAGGACTTACCACTATAGTATCCCTCACGAGACTACAAAAATTTGAGTTTACATGGGTTTTTATGAGGGGTCTCAATCCTCTTGTACAAGGGTTTGAACTCCTGGATGAAAACGTAAGGACTTACCACTACAGTATCCTTCCCAAAACCAAAATGTTAGGGTAAGTGTGGGTTTTAGGAGGCGACCCCTATATTTACCCTAATAAAAAAATATTTTTGAGAAGAAAGAACTAAAAGAGAAACTTTCAAAATTCAAAAAAGGTTAGCACATTTATCCAAGCTCGGAGGAAAGGGAGTTGCTTAGTGAATATCATAATATTTTGAGTAAGGAAAATAAAATTTTAAGATTAAAATTGAGACAAACTTAGTTAAAATAAGGAGATAAAAATACAAAGTTTTTCTCATAGGATGACAATTGTACATAGATCAACTTATATAACATGTAGAATTAAATTAGTAGAAGGGATTTGGAGACTAGAGTGAAATAAAAAAAAGGTAAGGTTTTTTAACCAGATTATCCTAGGATCGAAGGAGATTGAATTTCTTAATGATAAACTACTGCAAGAAGTACCTTCAATTATAACATTTAAATACGATAGCAAATTGATGGAGTCTATTACTCTAGAATAAGTTCATTCAACTCTTTTCTCTCTTAATAATAATAAATCCCTTGGTCTAGATGGGCTCTCTAGAATATTCTATCAACATAATTGGGAAATTGTGAAGGATTATTTATTGGTGGTAGTGGAATAGTCTATGGTAAAACAGTAAATACGTGACAAAATAAATGTAACATATCTTACCCTAATTCCAAAAAAAAACGGTGCATAATTGCTTGACTCATTCAAGCCCATAAGCCTATGTAATATGGCATACAATATAATATCCAAAGTGATGGAAAATCAATTAAGACCACTATGAGACAAAATTAATTTAGAAAAGCAAGGAGGATTTGTGAAAGGGAGACGAATTTTGGATAGGATCATAGTAGCTCATGAAGTAATGCATTCAATTGCTTCTATAAAAGAGAGCAATGATCTTAAAAGTTGATATGAATAAATCCTATGATAGGGTTAAATGAGATTTTCCTTTTGTAGTATTATAAAAGTTTGGAATTGGGAAGAAATAGGTCAAATGCATTAAAGCTTATGTCTCTATAGTGTCATATTCAAGGTTGGCCAATAGGCTAGTAACAAAATCATTTAAAGCCAAGAGGGGTCTTAAATAGGGAGATCCTCTATCACCATATGTGTTCATTATTATGGTAGATATTTTGAGAAAAAACTTGAAAAAGACATACAAATATGGGCTAATAAGTAAACTTAAGGCTAGTAATAACATTGACAACATCACCCATAAATAGTTTGTAGATGATACAATTGTTTTTGGAAGGGTAAAGGAAATGAGGCCATAGCTTTGAATTAAAGGAATATGAAAGAGTTTCAGGATAGAAAGTTAATAGGACAACATGCAAAATTGATTTTCTACACACTCCATCTAGAATCAAAGCAAGGATATGTAGGTTACTTCAAATGAAGAAGGTAAATTTACCATCAACATATATAGGGATGTCCTTATTTAAGGGGAGAATGAAGATATAATTATGGAATCCAGTTATAAGTAATGTTCATAATAAAGTACCAATATGAAAATATAGATGGTTATCATTTGTAGGAATAGTGTAGCTAATTAAATCAATCTTATAGGCCATTCCAATATATTATATGTCCAACTACGAGTAAGTTTTTGGCTAAAAAGGAAACGAGTATCTTGCTAGTTACTTGTTAAAATCTATTCAAAATAGGGATACTATAGATTAGATGGAGATGAACCAATAAGTTTTATTACTAGCCAACAAGGATTCTGACAATGAAGTGTGTTGGACTAGGGTAGATGATTATGATGATTAGTCTATAGTTTGATATCACATTGTTGCTTGTAGCACTCTTAGTCCCAATTTGGGATAGTCCCTTAAGTCATGGCAAGAGGGAGAAGCTAATATAGGCTCTTTGGAATAGTATTAACCAAATTTGTAATCAAGATAGGAGTTTCTACTCTTCGGATCACACTAAAAAATTTGTGGTCCAAGAAGATGTTAGAGTTAGTTTTATTAGGATCTTGGGGCCAGTCAAAAGTGGCAAGTTAATTATTGTAACTTTGGACCTATCTTCTTAATAATATTTTCACCTCGAAAAAAAACATATTATATGTCCTTGTACATTATGCCATAATTGATAGAAAAAAGTTTAATCTATGTTATGCGATCATTTTTGTGGTCAGGATTACATGATAAAAAAAAAATTCCTTTGGTAAAATGACACAAGGTGTGTGATGATAAAACTAGGGGGGGTAATAGTTTAAGATATCTTACGAATGTAAAATTAGCTATAAGGGGAAAAGTAAATTGAAGAAATACAAAGAGAGTCACAATGAGCAAGAGGGGTATGTAGGTTACTTCAAATGGATGAGGTAAATTTGTTAGCAACATACGTAGGTATGCCCTTATTTGAGGGGAGAATGAAGATAGAATTATGGAATCCAATTATAAGTAATGTTCAGAATAAACTACCAACACAGAAAGATAGATGGTTATCATTAGCAAGAATAGTGTAGCTAATTAAACTAGTCTTATAGGCCATTCCAACGTATTATATGTCCAACTACGACTAAAATTTTGGTTGAAAATGGAAGTGAACATCTTGTTGGTTACATGTTGAAATTTTATCAGAATAGGTATATTGTAGATTAGACGGAGGTGAACCAACAAGTTTTATTAGTAGCCAACAAGGACTTAATCAATGAAGTGTGTTGTACCAAGGTAGATGATTATGATGATTAGTCTCAAGTCTGACATCACATTACTACTTGTAGTGCTCTTATTCCCAATTTGGGGTAGCCCCTAAAGTCATGGCAAGAGGGTGAAGCTAATCTAGGCTATCGAGAATAGTATTAACCAAAATTTAATCTGGGTAAGAGTTTATACTCTTTGGATCGCACTAAGAAATTTGTGGTCCAAGAAGATGTTAGAGTTAGTTTTATTAGGATCTTGGGGTTGGCCAAAAGTGGCAAGCCAATTATTGTAACTTTGGACCTATCTTCTTAATAATATTTTCACCGTAAAAAAAAAAAACATATTATATATGCTTATACGTTATGTAGTCATTTTTGTGGTCAAGATTACATGATCAAAGAAAATTCCCTTTGGTGAAATGGAGCAAGGTGTGTGATGATAAAACTAGGGGAGGTATTGGTTTAAGATATCTTACAAATGGAAACTTAGATATAAGGGAAAAAGTAATTCGAAGACTGTACAAAGATAGTCACAATGGGCAAGAAATTTTCTTAACAAGTATGTTGAGCCTAATGACCCAAGGTTGACCTTTACTATATTCTAATTACCAAATGGTCCAACACTATGCAAAGATTTAAATAAATCAATCAATATAGTAATTAAAGGTCTAATATGGGTGGTGGGAACTAGGAAAAGAAAAATCTCTTTGGATTGATACTTGGAGTGATAAAAAACCACTCAATCTAGATCCAATTTTGAAACCATAGGTGAGATTACTTCAAGATAAAATGGTGATAGGATTTCAAAAATCGTGTACAAGGATCAGGAAGGAAGATATAAATGGAAATAATACTTCTTTACAAGTATACCAAACATTGTTGCTAGGAGGCAACTGAGCAAAAAAATAACAAAAATGATTATTCCGAGGGGAGTTGAGGATAAGTTGATTTGGGAGTTGAATAGCTTAGGAGAATACACAACTAGAAGCCAATATAATATAAAGCACCAATAATAGTTGTAAGTTTACTACAATGGTAAGGGCTTTGGCCTCTCTTTGAGAGGTCCAAGGTTCAAACCCCACTCAGTATGAGGGGATTGAGACCCCTCATAAAAATTTGTGTAAACTCATTAAAAAATATAAAGCATCAACATAATAGAAATATCGCGAGAATATTGAAAGATATTTGAGATAGCCAGAGAATTCCAAAAGTCAAAATGATTGTATGGCTAGTAGGTCACAAGAAATGTTTATCTTAGGATAACCTAATGAAAATGGGTTTTCATGGCCCCTCACAACGTGTTCTATGTAAAAAGGGGGAGAAGAGTATAGACCATCTATTGGACATTTCTCAATAGTATGGGAACTACGGTAATGGATTCTTAATATATTTGGTAAATGCACGGTGATGAATGACAAAATTAAAGAATGATTAAAGCAATGGTAGAACACTTTTTAGAGTGAGATATGAAAAATATGGGATACATAAAAAAATACAATACTTTGGATTGTATGACTGGAAAGTAACAGAAGAATATTTAAAGAAAAGGAAAACAATTTAGAGGTCATGAAAATGAATTCTTGTTTAGCCATAGAGGATTCAAAACCAACCCTATCAAATCATCCAATCCCTAATATTGAAGTAGAGAGCCTTGATAAATGGAGTCAAGTGATAAAATGAAATTACGATGTTGGGTACAAGACAAATAAAAAGAAGGCAAAGAACATAAATTGGAAACCACTAGAAACAAAGTTGCTCAAATTGAATTTTGATAAAGCATCTAAAGGAAATCCAGGACCAACAAGAGGAGGAATAATAAAAAATAATAAGTGTGAAATTTTATCACATTACAATTTCAGTAGTGGATTTAAAATGATTAATGAGGTTTCAACTTAGGTGGCATTGGAAGGATTAAAAATATGCAGACAAATGAAATGGAATAGAGTATGAATGGAAGGCGATTCACTAATAGTAATAAATACATTTTTGAGGAAAACAAAGGGTCCATGGAACATATAAGAGATCATTGTGGAAATACAAGACCTTGCTATAGAGTTGAAAGAAATCAGACTTACACGTACGTTAAGGGAAGGGAACAAATGTGTAGATAGGTTAGCCAATAGAGGGGTTCTAATAGAGGATCATGAAATTAATTTATCTTCTCCATGGTTAGAGAAAATAGTAAGTTTAGTTGCAGTTGCCATGAACAATTTGAAATGAGCAAATTCAAAATAATGTTCTAGAGAACTGAAAAATGTTTTAAGGGATCAATGCATTGGAGGAAACTAACAATCCAGATTTGGTAAAGTGGACTATGATTTAGTGAAGCAAGCAACAACTTTGTTTGCTAAAGTAGAATATGACTTCATATGGACTTCATGACTAGAATGAATATTTGAGTTGTTGGTCATTGGTTAGATTAAATTTCAACTTTTTGAGACTATTAAACTATATATTACAACTCTTGTGGTTGCACTTATGCTTTGGGAAGGAAATTAACAGTTTTGAAAATATTACTCTACTAAGATGTAGTGAGTAGTTAGTAGAGGTGGAGTTTAGTTTTGTGAAGGTTGTAGAAAAATGTCAAGAAGGATATTGAATTCTAGAATATTTGTATTTACAAATAAAACTGAAGAAAATCTAAAAAATGAAAATCAAGTATTCAATTTTTTTATAAAAAAAAATGCAGGTATATATCTGTAACAACTCAATTGAGATGAGAATTGAATTTGTTTATAAACTCTCAAGCTCTAAAAAAGAGAATTATGATTTATGAAGGACGATAAAATTAAGTACAATCTCTTTTTTCTAAAAAACACAATCTTAATCCTAAGAGTTTTTCCATTCATGTTTGATCCTTTAAAATAAACATATAAATAATAATAAACAAAAAATATTATATTTTTTTTGGTAAATAGTGTAGCTTATATTAAAGGGTTTTTTCCTGGATCCCAAAACCAGTAGTTACAAAAACCTCAAAGGAGGCTAGCAGCTTAGAAGACTAAACTTTAAAAAAGTGTTTTCGTACATGGATAAACACCGTTCACCATATATTGATTAAAAGCCGATAAGCCTAATAGCAAACACCCCAAACAATATTGATGTAGATAATATATGGACAACACCCCAAACAGGATTGATGCAGATAATATATGGACAACAGACACCCAAACCAACATTGATGCATATAATATATGTAAAGTTAAAATAACCCTCATGAAAACAAAACCCAGTAAGGACCCAGAGAACCATAAACAAAAAAAGACCCATGACCCTCCATCATGCGTCAGCCACCTTCTTCTTCGCAGTGCTTTCCTCAGTCTTTATGAGCTGCTTCAGCTTCCCGCTAATGTTGTCAAGAGTACTAATAAGGTTGTTGATGAAGATGTTGGCAACCTGATGATGAATCTCCTGCTCCGGTGCTTCATTGTTGATTTGCCCACTCTTGGTTGGCTTCATTGACAATGTTTGAGGGCGGATTGTTATCCCATACAGTCAAGGAATTCTGACTGATTCCCATGTTTGCTAAGAGGTCAGCCAATATGTTTGCCTCCCTGTACACATGTCTGCATATCACGTTGCCCTATCTTCTGATCATGTTTTTGGCTTCCCTGATGGCATTCATGACCTTCCACGAAGGATTGGAGCTGTTGTTGATATAATTTATGATGTTTAGAGAGTCCCCTTCTATTTCGTAGTTCCCTTTGTGCTTTTGGATGATGTTGAGACCTCTCCATAGGGCATGGGCTTCTGCTACATGATTAGTTTGAATGCCTAGGTTCTCCGCAAAGGCGACCACAATCTTGCTGCTATATCTCTGACCAGTCCTCCTGCCCCTGCCATTCCTGGGTTTCCTTTAGAAGCTCCATCGAAATTGAGCTTGAGCCATCCTGTCAAGGGGGTTTCCATGAAGAGGTGTGCCTTGGGTGGGGATGAGTGACACGAGGATTATCTTCCCTGGGGATATTAAGACTGCTGAACAGAAAAAGCTCCAATCCCACATCAGGGGGTTCTGTGCAAGGGATGAGTCGGGAGTTCTCTGTGGCAAAGCTGATGATTTTACTAGCAATGGAGGTAGGGTCCTTGGGAGTGTTAGAGAACACCCTGTTGTTTCTTTCTAGCCATACCTGCCATAAGAAATGGTGAGTGCACATTTTCCACAAGGATTTCAATCGAGGGTTTTTGAAAGGATTGGGCCATTGAGTGAAAAGCTCTACCAGGGAGTTGGGTTGGACCCAGTTGATGTGGAAACTGGACAATAAGTTACTCATCATAGTATAAGAGAAATCACATTTAGTGAAAATATGGTTGATGGATTCCCAAGCTTTATAGCACAGGTGGCATCTGTTGGGTACCATCATCCCCCTCTTGATGAGATTATCAGTGGTTAGAATCTTGTTTTGAATTGCCAGCCAGGAAAACACTGCCACTTTAGGGATGAGGTGCTTGATCCAGATTTGGCTAGGAGAGAAGGGAGCTTGTTGTGGATTGAGGATAAGTTGGTAGGCAGATTTGATAGAAAAACATCCATTGTCCATTTCTTTCCAAATTAGAAAGTCTTCTCTTCCATCTGTCGGAATCACTGTAGTATTCAACATAAGAGCCAAAGCCCTCGCTGCCCTGGTTATGTGCCCATCATTTGAGTTAATGTTGAGGTCTTTCCAGCTTTTAGACCCATTGATGTTTTGGATGAAGTCTGCTACTTTGCTGCCTATGGTGCCATCAAGGATAGGTTTTAGGACAGATATCTCATCATCTTCAACTAGGGGCTGATCACTGACCCACCTGTCTATCCAGAAGTTTATGGCAGTACCTGTTCCCAGCTGCCACCTTGAACCTTTCTGGAGAACTTCTCTGACCTGAATAATTGACCTCCAAAAAGTTGATCCCTCTTTGGGGATATCTTCATCAGTGAATTCTTTGTGCTGAAGGTATTTCCTCTGTATTATTGACACCCATTCTGCATTGAAACTTGTGTGAATTTTCCAGGCTTGCTTAGCCAGCAGAGCAGTGTTCATATGCTTGATTCTTCTAAGTCCCAGACCCCCTTGGTTTTTTGGCCGACAAACCTTTTCCCATCCAACCAAATGAATCTTTTGCTTCTCCTCTGTGCCTCCCCATAGGAATATTTTTTGTATTTGCTCGATTTGGGCGTAAACTGAAGCAGGAGCTTTGAAGACTGAGAGGAAATAGGTTGGGATGCTTTGGAGGCATGTTGCGGTAAGAGTGATTTTACCTGCTTGGGTTAGAAAAGCCCCTTTCCATCCAGCTAACTTTTTGTTTATCCTTTCCACCACATGACTCCACATGGACAATTTGGGATGATTGTAAAAAAGAGGAAGCCCCAGATAGCGAGTAGGGAACTCACCAATGCTACATTGAAGAATACGCCCAATTTTAATCTGCCTGGAAAGGGGGGTATTGATGAAGAAGCTTTTACTTTTGTTATAGTTGATTTCTTGCCCAACCGCTTTCTCATATAAATCAAGGATTTTTTTGATCATCTTGGCCTCCACTACTGAAGCATAGGTAGCGAGTATTGTGTCATCCACAAATTGTTGGTGTGACAATGGGTTTAGACTCGAGGCAGCCTTGATCCCTGTGATAGTTTTCTCACTGACAACACTCTTAAGTGCTCTTCCCAGAGATTCAACGAGTATTATAAAAAGGATGGGTGACAGGGGGTCTCCCTGCCTGATGCCTCTGCCGCTAGGGAAATAACCTGCGGGTGATCCGTTAACCAAGATTGAGAAATGAGGGTTGGATATGCAGCCTCTGATTACATTTATCCATTCCCTGTGAAAACCAAATTTTTGAAGAACAACCAGGAGGAAATCCCTGTTTACTCGGTCAAAAGCCTTACTGATATCTAATTTGAGAAAAAGGGTTGCTTTCTTGTTTTGGGAAGCTGAGTGGAGGACTTCATGCAGGGTGATTATGCCATCATGAATGGACCTTCCTTTGACCGAGCTGCCCTGGCAAGGATCTATAATGAGCGGGAGTATTTCTTTGAGTCTTGTTGTCAGGGCTTTGGCAAGAATCTTGTATATGACATTACATAGACTGATGGGTCTGTAGTCATTCATGGATTTGCACTCAGGGCCTTTAGGGATTAAGGCGATGAAGGTGGAGTTGGTGCTTCTAGGGATGGCTTTGGATTTCTGCATGTGAATAATGGCTTTGCAAATGTCAACCCCTATGATATCCCAGTAAGTTTGAAAAAACCTGGGGGAGAAGCCATCAGGCCCCGGAGCTTTATCAGGGGCCATGGAGAAAAGAGCCTGCTTTATTTCTTCATTGGTAAGGTCCTTGATGAGCATGTCATTCATTTTAGGGGATACCAGATTTGGAATATGCTGAAGAAGCTGATCTTGGGCCTGTTTGAAAATAATGGAATTTGTTCCCAATATTTTTTCAAAGAAGGTGATTGCTTCATTTCTGATGAGGTGGATGTCTCTCACACTTGTGCCATCACTGTTTATTAACTCCCTGATCTTATTGGAGCTTCTGTGACGAAGAGTGGAAGCATGGAAAAATTTCGTGTTTGAGTCCCCGTCCTTGAGCCACAGGGCTCTAGACTTTTGTCTCCAATACATTTCTTCCTTGGCCAGAATGTTGTGGTAATCGACAAGGAGCTTTTTCTCTTCATTCCTGATTTGTATGCTCATCTGCCCTTTCTAAATTTGCTCTTCTATGGCTTTGAGCTTGTTGGTGATTTGCTCCTTATTTTCAAAAATGTTACCAAACACTTCCTTGTTCCAAATTTTGATGTGGTCTTTGATTATTTTGAGTTTTTGGGTAACTTGAGCGATGGGGGATCCGTCCACCTGCTGTTGCCACCACCCTGCAATTTGATTACGTAAATCTGGGTGGAGAACCCACATTGCCTCGAATCTGAAAGGGGTCCTAAAAACTGGAGGCTTGTTAGCTTCGAACAGGAGAGGACTGTGATCCGATCCGATTCTGGGCAGGGAAGTGAGGGAGGCATCGCCAAACAGAGGTATGGCTTCTTGAGATAGAAAGAATCTGTCTAGCTTAACTTGGATCAGATTGTTCCCTATTCTTCTGTTATTCCATGTGAATTGAGCTCCCCGGATCTGGATATCCATTAGGTTATTCTCAGTGACAAACCCATGGAAGTCCTGAATACTTTTGGTAGGAATGTCATTGCCTCCTGCCTTATCTGACGGGTAAAGGGGGGAGTTGAAATCCCCAGCCAAAACCCAAGGGAAATTTTTGAAAGCCTGCCTCATTTGACTTAGTTGGTCCCAAAAGGAACTCCTGCTGAGGGGATTGTTTGGGGCGTAGATATTAGACAGGATCCAACATTGATCCTTGTCTTTGCAAAAAAACATGATATTTATAACTCTATCTGAGGACGATATTACTCTACCATCCACTTTCTCTGGATCCCAAAGGCACAAAAGACCCCCAGATGGACCTTGGTTGGGACTGAAAATGCTTCCACTATTTTTCCAAATGGTGTTGCCCGCCTTGCATGCTTTTGACTGATCTAACTTGGTCTCTTGAATAATGAGGATTGTTGGTTTGGTTTCTTTTCTAACAGTGCTAACCAACCTCTGCTTGGCCGCACTATTGAGGCCCCTCACATTCCATGAGAGTATCCTCATCTGGAAACTTTAGATGATTTCTTGCCCCCTTTTGACTGCTGCACAGGGGGTTTGGGTAATTTGGGATCTTCCTTCGGGTGAGTAAACATTTCAGGTACAAGGGTTGTTTGGACTCCGTTGGCTATGTCCTCGGTAGTTTGGCTTCTTATTTGCTCTTGGATATTGGGCCTTCCCCTTTTCTTGTCATTGCCAACATCGACACAGGATTTTTTGGAGCTTCGAGTGTTTTTGGGACTGAAATCTACTTTTGTTTTCTCGGCAGCCTCTTGGGAAAGAAGATTTTTAGGGGGGATCAGGGGAAGCTAGCTTGACTGGAGATAAGACAGGGCTACTGGTGGGAAGGGGATACTGCAAAATTTCTTCGATGGTGGGGATTTGGAGGTCGACATTTGGATCCGACATATCATTTTCTTGCTGAGTGAATAACCCTTCATTTATTTTTGAATCAGAGTGGGTGATATTTCTCGAAATATCAAATCGATTAGGATGAGCGAACAGGGAGCTTACCTGAGCTTGGTCCTCTGATTGTTCTGGCTGCACTTTTTGCTTTCCTTTGTTTGCCATAGGGTTTTGCCCTGGTGCTTGTTGATGAGGGTTTATGCTGTAGATTTGCCTGTTCTTTTGCATTGGGGGCTTCCTAGGGAAGCGAACGCCTTGGTTCCTGTAGAGATGGTTGCTAGAATCTACCTCCTTCTGTGGTCTGAGCGAGGGGCAGTGGGACTTGAGGTGTCCTTGAGTTCGGTATTCGATGCAGAAAGTCGGTTTGTTTTCATACTCTATGGCCTGGCAGTGGCGGAAGGAACCATAGACTAGATTGATTCGAGTTGGGAGCTGGGAATCAAGATTTGCATTGATGCATATTCTGGCTTGGGTCAACCTAGTGCGAGCTTTGGTGGTTGAATCCATGGCCACCATTTCCCCTATGTATCTGCCTATTCCTTGCAGGATGTCTTCATGCCAAAATTGGCTAGGGAGTCCCGGAAGATGAACCCACACTGGAGCAAAATTTATGCTTTGAGTTTCGGCGTTGAAATCTTCCCCCCATCTGCGAATAAACAAACTCTTCTTCCCATAGAACCACGACCCCCTTGTTAGAATGTGGGTTGCATCTTCGGGATTGTTAAGGCGGATTTGAAAGAACCCTCTAGGGAGAGCTACAATCTCAAGATTCCCTGAAACTTTCCACCTGGTAGTGGCCCACCGTCGAATGGATTCCATGTCCGGTTCTGTCGCCCATGAACTTCCCAATCAGAGAATGTTCTTCTAGGGAAAGATATTCGGCCATTAGGGTTTTTGGAATCACTAAGTCTTCTCCGACCGCTATCAAAGGGCTTCGGTCCTTGGTATATTTCTGCGATTTGGTACCCATGACCTTTTCAAGATAAGATGCAGAACCGGAGGGCCCAGCGTCGGTCCCCCCTACCTTGGGATAGCCCTCGTTCTTGTCTCGGGGTCCTTCCCCGGGTCTTTCTCCCACCCAACGGAAAGGTCCGTTTCAGCATCAACATCTGACTCATCAGTGCCCTCCCCTATAGCAAAGCTGGGGATCTCGCCTGGTTCGAGGTTCCCTGTCGCTGCCGCACCCGATACATTCCCGCCAGAACTCACCTGAGATAAAATGCTCGCCATCGCTCTCTAAAGCTTCTCATCAGTTCACCCACAACATAAACAAAAAATATTATATAATAATAAATGAATTTAACATTTTTATTAGTTGCACTTGAGTATAATATTTTTACGCTTGCAAAATAATAAAATGAAATCAACATTTAAATAATAAAAAGAAGACCACTAAGACAAATATATAACAAAAAGATAATAAAATCATTAGTATGTCATAATAAGAAGATAAAACAATATACAAATAAATGTTTAGGTTTTATATGGGAAGGGATTAATGCACATCGTTCAAAATACTTTTGACTAATTTTTTTAGTAATATTAAGAGATGGTTTTTTTATAACATTAATTATAAAGAAAATGTTATTTTATAATATTAATAGTATTTTAAATATATTAAAATTATATAATGATATTACAAGTAAACGTGTTGCATCTTATCGAAATTTTAGAAAGATACAATAGGTCTTCACAGAAGAAATCGTGAATAACTAGTGAACTATATGTAACATGGTTATGCTAGTGGTAATATAAATAGAGATGGAAGGAAAATATACATATTCCACTCTAATATTGAAGCTTAGGGGCTTAGAGATGTATACAGAGTATATTTCCATAGTGCAAGTTTGTATAACTTAAATACCAAATATATTAAACATTTAGATATACAATAGTATATAATCACTAACAATTGGTCAGTCACACGGTGAAACATAGGTATTAAAAGAAGAGATATATTTCTCTCAAGTAATACTTGAAGCTTGGGGTTTTGATATATGCAAAACCAAAATGTGAGAAGGGGATAGGAAAAGGTTGTGACAAGTCTTTTTGTGATGCTTCTTTCTCTCTTGAGGATATGAGGAATTTGTGAGTTTAAGGTTTAGTATATATATATATATATATTTATTGAGATAAAGTTTAAAATTAATATAGGTTTATGTTAGTTATTTTGTGAGTTAAGGTTCAAGAGATTAGTTGTAGAATATACACGTTTTTTTTTTTTGGATAAAGATTAACATTAATATAGTTTTATGCTAGTTATAAATATATTAAGCAATGAATTAAAATAATTTTGATTTTTTAATGAGTTTAGACAAGTTTGTATAAGGGGTCTTGATATCCTCATATTAAGTGGGGTTTGAATATTAAACCTTTTAAAGAGAGGTCAAATCCCTTATCATTGTAGTAAGCTTGTAGCTTAAATGATTTTGATTTTTATGATGAAGGAAAGAAGATTTTTCTTTTTAGGAGCAAGGGTTCAAGGACAATGCAACAAACAAGTCAAATGCAACTATATGTAATTTTGCTTTTGATGATAACAAGATTAAAGATGGTCCCCTACTAAATAAATTAAAGTAAAAAATAGAAATAAATGTAGAGTAGATAATAAACAATCATAGGATCTAAATGCTTAAATGAAGGGATTTCATTAGGAAAAACCTAATTTTCTACTATAAAGGTAGAAGCACTATAGATTTGCACAAGCATTGTTGGTTTTGTGGAAGCGCTATCAATGTTATTGATTTTTGATGGGCTTTCATTTACTTGTAAAATAGACAAAAATGATGGATCAGAAGCAAAAAGGTTTGCCTAACTTGGAGGAGAGTAGGTGGCTCCCTTGACCAACATTAGACCCCTATTTAGAGATAAGCTAAAAATTATAAATGACAAAAATAATGACTACATGCTTGCTAGAGATATTACATTATTTGGTAGCATGTGGTACATTTGTAAATATTAGATTAGGGAGTGTGATTTATATTTTGTCTAATGTATATGTCAATATGTGAGAAGTATCCAAGTGTTATGTAATAAACTGTGCAAAGTGTGAGTGTGTAAAATGTCAACTAAGTCAAGAGTCATTGGAGTTAGGTATCAAATATGCAAGTGGAGAGTCACATTATATAGGGCAAGATGTAAAGTGAAGAGTCATGAGAGTTTTATCATATGCTAGGAATAGAAATGATGCATCAAGAAAAATAGTCAAGTATTAAAAAGTCATATTGAAAGGTTATATTATGGAAAATGAGCTCCATGCATTGTATCAACAAGTATCGGGAATTAAGTATCAAATAAATTGTATATTTGATTTGATAAGGAATATCATATAAAATATTAATAACGCTTAGTTTGGGACACTTTCTAGATAACTACAGACATTTAATGCGTACATTGTTTTTGGGCTCATAGTTTTGTAATAGGCCCTTACGCCTATAAATATATTGTTGTTTGATAAAAAATTCAATCAGTACTTCATGATCCACATCATGATTATTTATGAATAATATTATGAGTTTGATTATTGTAAAATATTGTTGTTATTCTATGAATCATATTTACTGATATTGACCAGTGAGTTGAATGTTTTAATATTGTGATTAATATTTTATCTTGGATAAGGGACCTGTGAAATAATTTGGAAGAATTACCAATAGTGCTTAGTGGTCAAAGTGCCAATGAGTGAGTGATAATGCTACTAATGCTTTTGTTGACTGACATTACTTTTGCTTTTTATGATGATGATTCTATTTTTGTAATAGAGAGCGATAGTGCCATCAAACCTATAATTTGACAATGCTTTCACATATGTGAACAACAAATTGATGCTTAGATGCAAGATTTTATGATTTTATAAGTGATGCAATGAAGGTTCCCAACTAGGAGGTGTAGGGACCCTGATGGATACAACAAGACAGAAATATTGCTTATGTAAAATGTAAGCTAGTGATGTAAAAAGACAAGATTGCAACTGAATGTGAGTATGATGATCAAAAGCAAAAGGAAACTAATGAAATGATAAAATATTAGAGAGCTACAAAATGAGGATAATATCAAAAGCTAAGAAGGGGAAAGAGCACAACCCAAACACACTTGTAGCTCCAAGATGCTAAGATTGAGATCTCCTTGTGTTGATGAAGTTGATTGGGGATTGTTTGTTGCTTGAAATATTGAATGCTTGAGGGATTGAGATGCATGCATACTTGAATGCTTGAGGGCTTGAGATGCTTGGGACCCTGAGAGCATGTAAGTTGGAGACGCTTAAGATATTGTTGGCCTTTACAATATCATAACACAATTTTGATGATTTTGTAATGCTTGAAGATTGATTGTTATAAATTTTGATAAAGTTATGTTGTATTTAAAAGGTCATATGAATTGAGATTCTCAAGTGATGGCTTTATAAGAATCCATGGTTCCTTGGGAGATGGTTGTATTGAAGATGATAGGATTAGCAAAAATAATATTTTGATTTGAGCTCAAGATGCAATTAATGGATAGAGGATTGAAAATAAAAATATAAGGCTTTAGACTTTTGTTGGGGTTGTGGATTAGACTAATGTGATTAGATCCATTTTGGTGGGCTTATTGAAAGGTACTAACTGTAAAAATTTACCCTTTTTAGTGTCTAACATTTAGTAGCACTGGATGTGATAGTGTTGGCAATGCTAATGCTTCAACACTTTTGCTCATATGACCGTTGCCAGTCAAATTGGGTGGGAAAATTTGAAAAATTCAAAGTTGCACAAAAGTGTTACCAAGGAGCAAAAGCATTACCAATGATTTTACTTGTGTCCTTGGGCTTTTGCTTCTAGAGCAATAAATGCTCTTGATTTGAGATTGAAGATGATTGATTCAGTTTGGATGCTTGATTGGTTGATTGATGAAGATGTTGGTAAGTTTGGAGATTGATGATGCACTCAAAATTGGGTATCTACATTTACCCCTTTTTTATGCATTTATTGAAAAATAAATGTGGCCAAATTTGATATTGATGCCCTAAGTCTTAGACAAAAATATTTGTTATTGCTTAATATTAGTGATACAGATGATTGGTGCTTTTGATCGTTTGATTAAATATGATGTTAAATTCTAATATTTTTTAAAACATTAAATGTTATAGTGCCTCAATGTACCCCCTCAAGGTTTGGAGAGAAAATTAAGTTGGATCGAGGAAACTCGACTTGACCATGATTGAGATAGAGATAATTGTTATTGTTTAAGATTAGTGTTGCAGATGATTAATGCTTTTGATCGGTTGATTAAATATGTTAAGTTTTACTATTTTTGATAATCTTAAATGCTATCATGCCTCGGTGTATCCCCTCAAGTTTTGGAGGAAAAATTAATTTGGATCAACATGATTCACACTAGTGCTTTGATGAGAAATTGATGACAAACATAGAAACTGGCCAAGAAGGGTTGGGGGTAAAATGGTTAAGGAGTGTAAGAAAATAAATCATTTTTACCATAAAGGAGAGGAGAAAAGAGCCTTAGACCATTAATTTTAGCTATGATTTTGATGGCCTAGCATGCGCGACCACCACATCAAGTATACTGTGTGAGACCAAACATAGTGGGAGGAGGACCTCATATATTTGTAAAAACCCAAAAATAGCCCAAAGTTGGATTGTTATCCCAAAAAGTGTGCCCAAAAATATGGGCAATGCTTATGTGCCAGTGCTTGCACAAGTTGATGGTGCTTTCAACATGTGACAACACTTTCATTGAATGGTGGTGCTTTTGATACTCGATGACACTTTTGTTGATAAGTGGCACATTTGCTTGCCTATAATTTATGCTTTATTTTTGTTTGATTGTGCAAGCTTTGAGGTTAATGGGTGGACTGGTTTAACTTTGTTGCAGGAGAGGTCATAAACTTTGGATCATAGGGAGAGATGACCTCATGTGTTAGAGGTAATCCAGGGACTGCTAGGTTATATTGATCATGCACTCATATTTGTAACAAAGCTTTATGGTGTAGGATTTTATGTTAAAGGTTGAGTTTGACCAGCCCAAATTGAAAAATTTAGGTGAGAGATGGTATTTAGAAACAAATACCTTTTGGCTACCTTGTACATAGATCACCATCACATTATAGGACATATGGTAGATATTGTTGGTACCCATCAGGGGGGAACTAGTCTAAATGAACCAAGACCAAAGGAGGAGCATGAGCCAAGACCAAAGGAGGAACTTGCGATGGTTGATAGGGGATGCAAACTTCCCTATGGTTAGGCTTGACATCGACATCAATGCCATCTATGCAGGGGTGCTTGGATTGGTATACCACACTATTGTGTACCTTGGTTTTCTTGTATTTGATCGATGATACCAATAGGTTGGAGGGAGGTGGTAGCAAAAATGTTGGACCAAACAATGTTCACATGGGGCTCGATGATACATTGAGACGTGTAATGAGGATGGAGGACCAACTCTTACTACATATTTTACTAGGTATGGGCTTAGGAGCACATCATTATTATGAGGCCACCAAGGTGGGCAGGTCATGTAGTAGATCTTGAGGTATTGATGACTTATAAATGGGCAATACACTTGGAGGTTATATAAGGGAGGCCCCATAGGGACATTTTGGGAGTGGCATGAAGGATGATGGATGACTTATGTCAAGAGGAAGTCATATAGCAATCCTATAGACAATATCCTAGATGGCAAGAGGATGTCTTCCATTGACTTACGTTAGGCAAATTTGGTGGCTAGTAGGACCATGGGGAGAGTGAGAGCTCTCATTTTGACCATGTGATATGCCAATTAAACATGCAATAGGGGATCATAGGGGACCTATTTTGTATAGGATGACCACATGAGAGAGGGTATTCAGACCATGGCCAAAAACATATTTCTATCAAAAGTCTGACATTGATGATTTGATGATCCTAGATCCCAACAATGATGACCTTAGAGTGAGCAATTGTTATTGAAGGTGTTATCAGACCATTTGCACCTTGAGAGTGACTATCACTAGGTTACAAATAGTATAACAAATGCAACTTGAGTGATAGGATAAGAGGGCATAATAGGTAGTGCCACCCTTGGAGAGGTGGCATAAAGAGTACCACTGATAAAGACAAAAATAGATAGACAATAGTAGTAGCAATAGCAGTACTAGTGTCACCATTGTTGATGATTATAATAGGCAAGGTAGGACCCGATAAATTACCTCAATATACCATGGAGGTAGAGAGACACCCTAGCAGGGTAGGTGGTGAACTTGTAGGCTACATTGGAGGCATAAACGACAGAGAGGGATCGACTAGAAGGGTAGGTCTCAATGATGCAATAGACCATTAAAGGTCTTATTGTAGAGAAAGATGCAGTGACGGTGAAGGATACAAAAGCAAGAAGATCTAATGACACTTGGTACAAACCCTACTATATCAAATAGTTGTCACACAATAGAGAAATTTGGCATATCTGGCCTATGTGTAGGTAGACTTAGAGATAAAGATAGAGTAAGTGACCTACTACGAGGCTGCATACCATGCGACTATCATTGTTCATGCAAAATAATCTATTTTTGCCACAAAGTGGTGCCACTAGTCAGTAGAAGCATCACCAATGCTTTTGTTTGTTAACGACACTTTTATTTACTTGCAAAATAGACAAAAAATAGATAATTAATGATAAAGGGACCAGTTTGAGCTAGCAAAGAGTGTTGGACTCCCTTGAACAACAAACAAGCCCTTATTCAAATAGATAAAAATGATAGGAATGCAAAATATATAAATTAAATGGTTGGCAATAAAAGTGCCACAAGGGTTGTGAAAGCGTCGTTGATGCTTTTGCTTTGTGTAAATTGGAGAGCAATTGCATCACATGACCTACAATCTGGTAGTGATTTTGCTTATGAGAGTAGAAAAGCAAGATTAAATGAAAGCTAAGCTATTTAATGACCGAAATAATAAAAATGTCTAACTTAAGAGTAAAGAGATTGGTAAATGGTAGAAGAATAGAGATTTGCTTGCTTGAAATAAAGCTTAAGATGACAAAATGAAGTGCTAACTAAATGTAAATGCAAGGTGCAATATTAATTAAACATGCAATAAGATAAAAGCTTAAAGTTACAAGACAAAAAGAGTGCCAAAATCAAATACAAAGAAAGAGTACAACCCAAGATCCAAAGTTTTTTTCTCCTTGTTTGTAGAAGCTCATCGAAAGCTTGCTAGCTTGCTTGTTTGTAGAAGCTTATCCCGATCGATTTTTACTTGCTTGAGCTTGAGGGTTTAAATGCTCTATACTTGATTGCTTGATGAAAGCTTGGAGACTTAATTATTGCTCAAGATTGCTTTCTATTGAGTGCTTGGAGACTTGATTTGCTTGAGTGTTTGCAAAAACAAGAGCTTCAAATCTTGCAAGGATGACCTTCATAAGATTGTGGCAAGATTTTGGCATAACCTTGCCATGTAAAATGACAAATTTCTATAATTTTATAGAGATTTTAGCAGAATATTGTTGCTTTCAAAAAACCATGGGTTGGGCTCTCCCAAGTGCTAGGTTTATAAGAAGCCATGACTCCTTGAGAGAAGAATTGCATTGGAGATGACAAGATTGAAAATTATAAGAATTTAGAAGGAGATCAAGAAGCCATTAATGGAGGGAGATGAAAAATAACAATTTTTGGGTTTGAGATTTTTACAGGACCCGTGGATAAGATTTTGGAGATTTGATTCATTAATGGTAGGTGACTTAGACTGTACAAAAAGTCAAATTTCTTGATTTTGGTGTATGGCTATCAAAAGCATCAGGTGGTGAAAGCATTAACAATTCTTTCATGATGGTACTTTTGTTGTCATGGTAGTTGGAGATCAAGTTTAGGTGGAAAAATTCAAAATTGAAAAGTTTGGCAAAAGTGTTGATGACACTATTACTTATGCTGAAGAACACAAGCTTATACTGAGAGGGGAGTGAATAGTATAAGACCACTTTTTACTTTTTCTTTCAATTCAATAGTATGTAGTGTATAGATAGCAGTATCAATATCAGTGCACAAAACACCATGCACAATAGAGACACCACAATTTATGTGGTTCACCCAATGTGGGCTACTCCACGGAGAAAATATTTTACTAAAAATTTCTCAATCAATCTCTTTTGGGAATCCTTCCCAATTACAATATTTATGGACCTCTATCCAAAGGAGATGTTGATCCCCTAATCTCAAGTTCGTGGATCTCTTCAACAAGAGAACTCTTCCCCCTTCTACTCTGGCTAGTGATCTTCTAGAAGACTTTGTCTCTCTGTTGCACTAACTGGTGGATCTCTCTCCACTTGAAGACTCCTCACTCATATCTATCTTCAATTGTTTTGGTTGTTGGATCTCTATCCACTAAGACTTTGTCCTCTATACTCTATCACCTCCAAAGCTCTGTCTCAATATTATACTAAACACAGTCCAATCAGTCTAGCATAACTTTGCTCAATCTCTTGCACTAAACATAGTACATTCGGTCTAGTACAATTCTACTCAATAGGTCCACACAGAACCTGCTCAAATCTGCTCAACAGGTCCACACAGAACCTGCTCAAATCTGCTCAATAAGCTCACTTAGAACTTGTCCAAATCTGTTCAACAAGCTCACTTAGAACTTGTCCAAATATGCTCAACAAGCTCGCTCAGAACTTGTCCAAATCTGCTCAATAAGTCCTCTCTAGGACTTGCTCAAATATGCATAGCAAGCTTCCACAAACGCTAACTCAAAATCAATCCACAAACCTTCTCAAAGACTTGTCTCAAATCTACTTAACAAGCTCACACAGAGCTTGTCCAATCTCATAGAATCATAAAGAGAATTGTTAGAGACTCAATATGTTCTATACTCAATGCTTAATCAATATCTCAATTTAATCTCATAGAAGCATAAAGAGAATTGTTAGAGACTCGATATGTTCTATACTCAAATCCCAATCTCAACTCAAATCAATCTCATAGAAGCATAAAGAGAATTGTTAGAGACTCAATATGTTCTATTCTCAAATCTCAATCTCAACTCAAATCCATAATATAGAATAGTTTGTTTCATTGAACTTGAACAACCACATGCATCCACTTGACTAGGCTCAATCAACTCTACTCAACCAAACACCTCAAGGAACAACCCTTTCTCACAAACCCTAGTCCAAGCATGTATCAACCAACTCAAAATTTTTCCAACAATGTTTCAACAACAAATCTCACATAACAATGATACTCATGTTCTTCTCTAACTCAAGTTCAAGTTCTTTGCATAACCAATTGGCTTCAACAACAATGCTTATAAAACAAGGTTTAATCACAACTCTCAAACCAAAAAACTTTGAAGCATTTAACCAATCACTTTCGAAAAGGAAACCACAATAAATCCTTTTCACTCCAAATGTATTTTATAATCAACCACCATAATCGATCAATAGGAGAATATGCCCATACCTTTTATGAAGATGAAGAAGCCTCTTTGAAAATCTGCCACAATCACAATAATATTCACCAAGGCTTTTAATTAAAAAACCTTCTTAAGAATTGATGCACAACTTCCTTATCACTCCTAAAACCACTTGTACCATAAAATAAAATAAATCAAAACATTGCATAACCTTGTCACTCCAAAAACCACTTATATCATAAAATAAAATAAATCAAAACATTGCATAACCTTGTCACTCCAAAAACCACTTATACCATAAAATAACTCAAATATTTTATATCCTTCATTTCAACACTTCTGCACTTAAAAAAAAAAAATCACAAAGCCTTCTTAGGCAATATCCCACATTAATCAAATATCAAACCTTAGCCATATAAAAAAATTAAATCCACTATACTCTCTGTGAAAGTCGATGCTTAACACAACCTTAGCAAATTCGAAATATTTCATGCACCCAAAAATTTTGGCGATCGAATTATGGCATACCTTGCAAAATGGCTTCGGGTTGTTTCGACTCCGTGTTCCTCCTCGTCGTGCGCCTTAGAGCACTCTCCGCCCACCGTGTGGGCTAGGCCTCCCACATGGAGGCTTTAAGCCTTTGAGACTTATATTTCCGTCCTCTCCACCTATGCCTTGAAACTTGCTCCCTTGTTCCATGTGCAATGCGCAAACGAAATCGAAAGGGGGGAATCGACGATTGCGAAGGAGGGGATAATCGAATGCGAAAATATTAATTGTGTCATCCTTGGTTGATAAAATCAACCCCTTTAAATATTCGAACCTTTGCATGATAAAATATATGACGTCGGCGGACATGGCGGGAAAACTCTTTTATTTAATTTTAAAATTAAAATTAAAATTTTAAATAAATTAAAATTTAAACTAAACCTTTAAAATTAAATTTCTCCATCACCGGGGCACCTTTTTCGATGAAACGAAAAGCCAACTTGGGTTTTAAAAAAAAACCATTTCAAATCTGCCATCCATGGTTTTAAATAAAACCTTTCCTTGCCTTCCTTAGTTTTCATAAATTTTTTTTGCTAAGCTTCCCTTGAAGCTCTTTTTGGAACCAAATGCCATGCATCCCTTCTTGAACCTTTGATCAAAACCTTTGCTTCTCATGAAGCTCTTTGTGGAGCAAAATTATAGTGCTTACTTACATAGGTCCTTTTGACATCAATGACAACTTTTAGCTTAGGGACTCAAAATGTCCGACATATGCCTCGATGTGTTTGCTTTTGGAGCAATAAATGCTCCAAATTTGGGCACAAGGAAGGTTGATTCGATTTGGCTTATTGAAGGTTGATTGAAGAAGATTTTGACAAAACTTAAAGATTGTCTTTATGCGTAAAATTTGGTGTCTACAACTATACGAACTCATATATGTGTTGCTATAGATATTTCAATTTTTTTACCACAATGCATTAATATTAAATATGAATCAAGTGAATGTAATCAACATGTGGATTATCAAATCATTGCATTTGGACGTCACAATTGTTATAAGGTTAGACACATGGCAAGAGGTTCCAAAGTAAAAATAATGAAGAGACAAATTTTTGGTCATGAGATAAACTTCAAATGAAGCAAGGAAATCATACCATTATAAAAGTTGTATTAGATCAAAGATATTCGACTTCAAATAAAGAGGCAAAGAAATCCTATCTACAACATCATATGAAAAAGACCATCATAGTTCGATTCTCTAGATGGAAGGTCAAGGTCTTGACTTCATCTTTACCGACCGACCTAGGGATTATAAAGCTTCTCTGTAAAAAAAATATTTAATCTATTTTTTTTTATTACATATGAGAGTTCGTTACAACCACTAATTTTAGTAACATGCAAGAACAAGGTTCAAACCACAAGGATTGCTTCCAACAAACTTATCCGTCTCATTCTTGTTAACTCGACGTGAGATGGGAACCATCAATCGCTTGGGGTTTGTACCGTCGTCGGTTTGGCATGCACTCGAGGATTTGGAGCATACTACTACCTTTGCAAAGGGTTGGCAATAGAGGGTTTGCATATTCTTTTTTGTCCTCTTTTGATTTATAAAACAATTTAAGTAGGTAGGCGAAATACATTCGTTATAGAGGTTTGCGACATAAGGTTTTATTATCAACAAAGGTTTGCAGCAAAGGGTTTGCAGAGCAAGAGGGTTTTATTACACATTTATTTCAACGGATCAATAGTACAGAGGGTTCGGCTATAAAGGGTTTGAAAATGGAAGAAGGGAAGCAACAATTGCAAGAACCAATATATGTCAATGAGAAACAGTATTGGAGGATATTAAGGTGTCGACAAACTCAAGCAAGGGCAACAACAATGAAAAGGGCATATCAAAAAATAAAAATAAAAAATATTCTACCACATAAACAGGTGGAGAATAAGGAACAATCAAAGGCAAATCACCAAAATGAGTTTTCAGATAAGGAAGAAACTTACAATCCCACAACTACACCACTCATGTGGACACCAAGACTTTATGTGCAAAAGCTAATGAAGATGAAAGAGAAACTTGAAAGCATGGAAAGGAGGGAGAAATTAAGAGAAATTAAATCAGATGAGGTTATAAACACCATTCGAAGGCTGGAAAAAGAAAACAACCAACTCAAGGAGCAAGTGTCAAAGCTACAAAACCTTGCAAACATGGGTCAACGTGAATGGCATGTCCTCAAACAAGCCATCCATCCCCCAATCAATGATGCAATAGAGGTGGAAAAAACAAATGCAAATCAAATAAAAGAGGTACAGAAAAACACTCCAAAACATTGAAACAAGAGAAAATGAGCTACGAAATGAATTAGCAAAGGCAAAGACATGGTCTCAAGTAGTAAAAGAACCAGTCAATCAACAAAAAGAGTTGATAGAGAAGCAAGTAAAAATTCAAATAATAGAAGAGAAAGAAAGACATGAGAAGTTAACAAATATAATCATCAAAGGGTTGAAAGATTATGGGGACAAGGAAGACACAAATCGTTTAACCAGGGACTTCTTGTTAGATCGATTACAATGGAAGGGTCAGATAAAAAAAGTAAGTAGAATTGGCAGGCTGAGAGAAGGAGGCAGAGATAGACATATTCGGGTCACATTGATGAGCTACGAGGATAAAATAAGGTTACTTAAAAATAGAGGCATGTTGAGAGGGTCACAATTTTATTTAGATGATGACCTAACATTTTTACAGTAGGAAGAAAGAAATAAGGAATGGAAAAAGGTGAGGGCAGTAAGGAATGAAGGGAAACAGGCATATTTAAGAAATGGAAAGGCATACATCGCATCTAAACAAATCCAAAATAAATAGGGAGTATGGCCCGCCCGGGAACATCTTACAATGGTAAGTTGGAACTGTAGAGGTTTCCCTTGGAGAAGAGGACCCGGTTAGGGCCCATTGCTAGAGACAAAGATATAATCATATTGACAGAAACACATGAACACGATGGATGTAGGACTCCAAAATTTGTGGGATACAAAAAAATAGCAATATGGAATAAAGGTGCAGAAAATGGCAAAGGGCATAGGGGTATTATGGTTTTAATAAAAGAGAAATGGGATAGGGTCATTAAAATTGAAAAACAAGATGAAAACAAATAGTACATCTGGATAAAGATCCTTGAAAATAAGTCAGTTATTAGCATAGCAGCATGTTATTTTGCTCTCAAGAATTCTAAATTCTATAAGAAACATGACCTTAACAGAGAAGACCCATACTCCTCCCTAAAAAGAGACATTTAAATATACAGTAAGTTGGGGAGATTATATTAATTAGAGATTTCAATGCAAGGACAACAAATAAGCAAGCTAACGTTCTAGAAGGTAACGAAGATATTGAGATTAATCCTCTTTGGATGCCAAAAGAGGAAAATCAACAGTGGACCAGGACTTCAAAAGATGAGCATGGGGCTATCACACAATATGGAGAAGAGTTGTTAGGTCTTTGCAACATATACAATTTGATTATTTGCAATGGGATGAACAAATGGAAAAATTCAGGAAAGTATACATGCAAAACATATAAGGGACAAAGTGTAATAGACTATGTAATATGCTCACAGAATTACATACAAAAAATAGAGGAGCTAGAAGAGGAAGATTCTCTAGTGGAACTTAAGTCAGATCACAACCCAATTGTTATGAAACTTCGAATGCATGGAGACAAACCAAGGGAAAAACACTTGCAAGGCAATAAAAATAAATATCCTCACAAGGGAAACATTCTCCTAATAGATGAAAATCGACAGAATTTTAGAGCAGTATTAAATAATAAGTTACAGGAAAGGGAAGAACTGCATCACAGTAGTAAAGATTACAGTAAAAGTGAATGGTTAATGCAAGTTATTCAAGAAGCTCTAAACAAATGCAAGAGAGCTAAACCTAAAAAGAAAGAAAGGAATAGCTTCCCAACCAACCCATGGTTCGATGAAGATTACAAAAAAATGCGAATATTACTAAAGGAACCAACGGGTAAAACAAGAGCAAACAAAAAAGCATATGAGAAACTGGTAAGGGCAAAAAAAGAAGAATACACTAGAACAAGGAGGAAATAATTGATTTATTTAGGGAAGCATGAACCAAATAAATTTTGGAAGGAACTAAGTGTGAAAAGGATGCAAACTGAAAATAACATAACAGTTAATCAGTGGTTGGAGTATTCAAAACAACTGTATCAGTGTAGTAACCAGTAGGAGACACCCCCTACTATCATTGTCAAGAAAGAACTTTTCACAATTGAAGACATTATTCAAGGGATAAAAAAGTTAGCAACTGGTAAAGCCCGTGACATAGACAATCTTAAAGCAGAGCATATAAAATGGGGGGTAGATATCTTGGCACCGCAAATCAAAGAAATTTTCAATGAGGTCATACAAAATGGCTTCCCTACCGAGTGGACAACTAGCTTGACAATTCCTTTGTTTAAAAGTGGAGATGTAAATAATCCCTCAAACTATTGAACTATCATGATCAACCCTCTCTTTGCAAAGTTGTTTGGGAGTATGATAGAGCGTAGGATCGGCATATGGGCAGAAGAAAAGGGGAAGAGAGCAAAGGGGTAAGCAGGTTTTAGGCCCAAGCACTCAACTATTGATCATTGTATCACACTCAGACACATAGTGGAAAAAATATGGGACAAAAAAGAGGAGACTTTTTGCTGTTTTGTAGACTTCAAAAAGGCATTTGACACAGTGCCAAGGAAAAAATTATGGAGCAGAATGGAAGAGCTAGAGGTTCCAATTCACTACAGGGCAGCAATTCACAAACTATATGAGCATGTAAAGGCTATAATCAGAACACAGGAAGGGTTATTTGAATGTTTTGGTAGTGACATAGGTGTCAAACAAGGTTGCCCTCTATCTCCAACCTTATTTGGGTTGTACATTAACAAGTTGGAAGAATGGATAAACAAATTTGGGGGAGAGGGTGTGCATTTAGCCAAATATGTGGTAAAACTCCTCATGTATGCAGATGATGTAATTCTTGTGGCCAAAACAACGAAAGATCTAGAAGATCACCTTCAAGCTCTAGAACTCTTTTGTAAAGAAGTTGGGATGCAGTGAACACGAGCAAAACAAAAATTATGATTTTTTCAGAAAAAAGAAGAAGCAACAACTCAAATTTTAGTTTGCAGGAGAACCGCTTGATGTAGTAGTAGAATAGAAATACCTGGGCATAGACTTTCATGACAAACTTAATTGGAATACATGTAGGATGAAAAGAACTCAAAGTGGTCGGAGAGCACTATATGCACTTCAAAACAGGTGTAGGAATGCTCGAGTTGTGGGACCTGGAAGACCACCAAGGTCTTATTTGGCCTACTTGTTACACCGGTTCCGTTGTATGGTTGCGAGGTGTGGGCTAGTGGCACAACAAATGCAAAATGGAGGCAAATAGAAAGGATTCAAAAATATCTAATCACAAACTTTCTCAAAATTAAGGCCACAACCCCTTATGAAATTATTCTAGCTGAAACTGGAATGTTCCCTTTAGAAGCAATTGCTATGACCAAGTCATTATGTTACTTAAAAAAAAACAGAAAACATGACAAATGATAGATGGCCTAGAGCAGCTAGGGACGAAGAGTTGCATAGGCGAAAGAATACGTGGATGAAACAAAATCATAAATGGATGAAACGTTGGGAAATCAACATAAATGATTGCCCAAATGTCAACAAAGACATAAAAAATTATGTGAATGAAAAGTTTAGAAGTGGAATGTGGAAAAATGCAAGCAGGAAAAGACAATATTATATTGCAAATTTTAACCCAACGTATGACCACAAGGAAAAAGCATATATAGGCGCCGAAATCAAGTGGAAGGAAAAAATACTCATTGCTCAGATAAGGACTAGCTCTCATAGGCTTAGATGTGAAACGAGGAGATGGACAACGCCCAAAGAACAATGGGAAGAAAGGATATGTACTCTATGCAACACAGGAACAGGAGAGACAGAGGAACACTTCATCTATAAATGCTCGAGTTTTTCAGATATCCGTGACAAATACAAAGAAACACTTGGGAACGAGTTTATTACAAATTTATTTGAAGACAGTAAAATGAAAAAGTTGGAGAATTGCTAACACAAATCAGCAGGAGAAGGAACAACCTTCTCAAAGATATTAAAGATCATATGATATGATTTGAGTAATTGTACTTCCATATTTGAGGTCCCATAGACCATATTTGGGTCTCGCCGACGTAATTAAAATTTTTTATTTCATTTCGCCCCAAGATTTGAACCTAGGTCTCTATTTGGTAAGTACCCAATCACACCTGCACTTACCAATCAACTTAGTCCTTGGGATAACGATATTTAATTTATTAATAAAATCTATTATAAAAGCTTGACAATAAAAAATAAAAAATACCTTCGATAAAAAAATATATTTTATAAAAATATAATATAAATAATACAATATTTTTTTATTTTAGTGGAACTACACTAAAAACCTCACCTAACTTAAAAATAAAATAACCGAATAATATAACATATTAAAAAAATATACACATCTGTATATTATTTTAGGTGTTTCTAACCCTTTTAAAAAAACTTCATATTTTTATTTCAAAATTACTTGAAAACTCATTGCATTTAAAAAATCGCCTAGTGAGCCTACGCAGGGTATTAGCTAGGGTTTTGCTCGCCCTGCACAAATAGTTCTGTTTGGCCTGTGTATTCTTCCTTTCAACTTCTCAAAGGCATTTTGTTTAACCTTCGTTCACAGCCAAAGTCCAAAGATGAAGGCTCAGAATCGAATACACAAATTCATCCAGCTCCTCGCAGAGCAGCTGCACCAACAGTTATCCCCAGCAGAAGAAGCCGAAGCCCTCTTACAATCCTCCACAACCTTAGAAAAATTACTTCAGTCCTCAATCCAAGACCTCCCCGAATCTTCCCTCAAACATTCCTTTCTCCAAAACGACAGCCTTCCTGAATTCGTCCAACTACTCCGCCAAAATCTCCAGTCCTTAAAAGTTCCACGAAAGTTTTCATTACAGTCCAGGGAAGATCGCATAAACGCCGTCAGAAACGAAGTCGACGGCTTCCTCAAAAATTTATGCGATGGAACCCTCCATGACGGCGCAAACTTCCGTCAAATCTTCGGCCGAATGTTGCAGACGATCGACGATCCGCAGCTGGAGCTTCTATGGTCGTTTGCTGCCGCCAAATTGATGCAGATAAACTCTAAGACGGGCGCTTCGCCGACGGATGACTTAAATTTTAGGGTTACCGTCGCCCACAACCTGTTCCAGTGCCTCACGGCATGTACTGCGGGGAAAAGCTGCGGCGCTTCTGTCTCGATAGCCGCGCTGGTTCCTGTTATCATAATTTTAGCGGAAGTCGTCTCTAAATTAGCGGTAACTTCCGAAAATTTGCTAAAATCGGTCAAACTCGAGTCAAAGTCCGACAAATTTGCATTAAATTCGAGCAAAACAGATTTAGGTTCTGGTGCCAAAGCCTTTAGCAAGGCGGATAAGGTAGCTGCGAAGAATTTGAAGAGATTGGTTGGGGAAATTATAGGCTACATCGCCGTCAGTGGAAAAAAGAGGGAGAAATTGAGTTTAAAAAGAAGTTTGGTGGGGGCTTTGCCGTGTTGCGGTGCTTTGCTGAGCTCTCTTGATGTTTGGGAGCATGAGAAGGGTTTAAATTTTTCTGTTGAGAAGAACGTGGGGGAAATTTTTCCTTTGGTATTGGCTTCTATGCAGGCTGCCTTGCTGGAAGAGGATTGCAGCGTCGAGTATATGGCGAGTGTGGTGATTTTGGAGGCGAGTCTGCTGCAACTTGTCGTGGAGGTCCTCCATGGGAGGATGATGTCGAAGAAAGATTGCGGCAATGTGGCCAGAGGTGATGGAATGCGGCAGAACCTGAGGAATTTGGCAGTGAATTGCATCGGCACTGTAGAAAATGTGATTTTTTTTGGTAAGCTCTAGTTTATTTGCAGCGTCCCTTTTTACTCTGTAAAATGTAGTAGTCGTCAACAATCTTTGGAATGCACAATTAAATACACCAATAAGCTAACCACACGTTAGGAAGGGACAAAAAAATAAATAGCATTAGATTATTATTATTATTATTTAAAAAATATTTTTCATTAGGAAACATTTTCTTCAACGATTTCTGGAAGATTATAGTTTTGGAGATTGTCACTTTGATGGCTGGTTTTGAATTGACAAGGCTTTTGGCTATCTGTGATGCTTTATAATCTTCCTTCATCGGTAAAGAGTTGATAATTCCGAACGGTAGTATACACCTCACACCATTCAGATACTGATCCTGTATATGAAATGAACCATTAGCTAGGAACTCATTTAGGCTTAGCAGCTACGTAACAGGAGTTTTTATAATTCTACCAAATTTGCTTGGAACCTCTACACAACTTTGCCCTTGTGTAGCCTGCATTAACTTTGGAATATGGTCAATAGGACTTGGACCTTTATAGGAATTCTTAATCATAATAATTGCAAGTATTTAGCATGAGTTACTTTAAAACAAGTCAAGTTCGACAGCAAGGGTTAATGTTCTCGTATGGACATTTACATGATTCTGCTTTAAGAATCAACTGGCAATACATTCAATATATAAAATTGGAACAACATTTGATATCTACATGTTCGTGTGTTATGTCGTCATGTTACTGGACATTTAGTTATAGTTGGATATGTTGTGAAGGACATAAGTATGGGTTTTCATTTTTCTTTGCCAAGTTATTGAAGAAATGGATCATAGTGTGTTGAGGGTCAATGGTTTATGTCACAGTATGATACTTCCGAGTTTTGTGAGTACACATTGGGCCTGGTGATCCTCGTATAGGGAAAAAAGGCACAATATAGAAGGTCTACTAATTTGAGGGTCTTGAAGATTAAGCAGCTAGCAAATAGTGCGAATTCTAGGTAAAATAGGGTTTGAATGCAAAATAGATAGAAAGCAATATTATTTAAAACATAAAGACATTCAATGAAAGACAATCCAAATACTATTTCATAATTGCAATCACTAAAGATATCTCAATAAATATAATAGTATTATAATAAAAGCCAGAAGTAAATTGTTTCTAAAGTTAAACAATGCAAAGCAGTGATAGCAATTTATTTTGAAGACAATACTGAATATTTGTTCGATGTTTGTGCAAAGACTATATTTAAAGCAGTGAGGGGAACAATGTTACTGAAAATTTGTGGAGGCAATCAGACTAGTAGGAAGGCACTGACACACTAACTCTTGGGCGACCTGGGATGATTTGGGGGAGCCCCTTGAGCTCTGTCATTGGATGACATTGGAACCGGAATGAGGAGACACGGAAGATTCTGGACTGTAAGGTTAGGCCAATGAAATAAGAGAATATTCTGTAAAAGTAACAAGAATTTTGAAGGCTTGGGGTCTTTGTAAGAGCATGACAAAGAATTGACTTATAAAACAAGTAAGGATGCTGAATGCGCAGGCATAGAAGATAGGATGTTGACATTCCTTATCGACATCATCAAGGTCTCTTATTTTAATGATCTATCTTGATGAAACCTTATTTCTAGAGAAAACTTGTTTCTTGATCATTTTTTTTAGGTGTCTCACTTCATGTACATGCAAAATCATGATCATTAGACGACGAATGATGATGTGATGGATAGTTTGACAACTAACGAATGAAACTAGATCATGTCATGACCATTGGATTAAGTTTTAATTAGGGACATAAAAAGGTTAGGTGAAGACCTAAACTGACTCAAGGTGACATGGGTTAAAAATAAAACATAACACATTTGACATGACACTAAGGGAAAGTAGGAAAGGCTCAAAAGAGTAGCAAGCAATTTTAACTAAGACCATTCCAATGATATTTTACCCAAGGACTAAGAAAGTTAGTGGGATGAGATCAATATTCTTATCATTATAATTGTTGTCAACCCCTTTTATTATTCAAGTCTATTAAATCATTTGTCCCATAATTAACCATTGATGACCTTTTCTTTAGCTCTTGTAATATACCTATCTCCATCACCATGTTTCTAGGAAGAAGAATATGATCATGTCTGATATTGAAAGCTGTGCACAAAGCTTTATCAAGTTAACTGGTATTATTACTAAAGTCCTCATCGTCAATTTTGTAAAATGGAGAGCCATCAATAATATTTCTTATTCCATCAGTTTTCTTTAGAAATTATAAATTATTGTTCTTCTCTGTAATTTATTGACCCATTAAAAAAGCAAAAAGATTTAAAAAAACTGCGTTCAATAGATATCTGTTTTCCCAAATTTTGTAATGAATTTCATATGGATCAAAAGATAAAAATGTTCTTTTTGCAATGCAACAAAAGGCACATAATTTGTTTACTCAGATAGGAAGATATGGACCTTTGAAAATGACAAAAAGTTTTTGCAATGCTTCTTGATAGTACCCAGATTTCCTTGAATAATTCTATTTTACAGTGCAAAAGTCTCATAAATCCTATCTTTGTCATGAAGGATACGTCCTTGTTTTTCAAATGACAAAAATCTCACATAATGCTGAAAATGACAAAAAGTTTTTGCAATGCTTCTTGATATTACTCATATTTCCTTGAATAATTCTATCTTCTTACAGTGCAATTATCTCATAAATCCTATATCTGTCATGAAGGATATGTCCTTGTTTTACAAATTCTACAAAATTGCTGAGTTCCAATGCTTTTATTTTGCAAATTGTTGGGAGTTAGAGGCAGGCTGAAAATTTTATCACTAATCCACCAAACCCTGTTCCAATATGAATACAATGGGCTCGATAAATAGGGTTCAAGACGTAGAATGACGTCTTTCTGTAACGCTGGAGCCAAGTTCCTACAAGTTCTTAATTAGATCTTCCATAAATGTGAAAATAATTGCTATTTGATCTTGATACAATTAAGGTCCTTTGACAAACTGAAACACACAAATGATTGCAAGCACTGTTAAATCCCTCAGGGAGCTATTCCTCCTAAGGCTCTGGTATCATGTTAGAACAAGAAGTGTAATTTCTCAAAAATCATAATACATATGTTTAATCTATTATAATCAGTAATAACAAACTCCACGCTTAAAGCAGTGTACAGCAAACACCATTGGCTACCCCATGTTTCCTCTTATAGAGGGAATCATGGAAAACCTCTAATAAAAACCATTGGCTAAAACCACTAGTTGCCTACTTTTATATAGTGTGACATCAACTTAACTACACACATTTAATAGATAGTCATCTCGTAATGATCTTGCATCAAGTCTCGAGGGGTTGAACTCCATGTCCTCCTAGGATTATCGGACCAGGCCTTGTTAGTCCTGACTATTCTCCTTGGAGCATCATTAGATCATTTGTTGGCCTTTTTGGGATAGTTGGTGATTATGATGACTGTGGTTCTTCTTTACATCCCATTGCAGATTAGTGTTGGTGCTTGGATCAATTGGAGTTCTTCTCTCTCTCTCTCTCTCTCTGGCATTTAGGGTTTTACCATTTTAGGTCCAACCCTGGAGGCCATGATTTGATGCCACACAGTCGTTCCCCTTTAGTGTAGTTTATGGTAGCTTCTTTACTCTAGTTTACCTTATTATTGTAGTACCTTTTAGTTACTGCAGTGCATTTGAACAACTCTTTTTGATGAGTCCTGTTAGCCTACTTTGGCCATCCATGGATGGTAATAAAATTCTCTCTTGGGATTTTTTTTTAATTTAGATTTTTTAATAAACTGTGTGGCTTCTATTGGCGCCATTTCCATTAAAATAAAAAAATATTACATTGCTCTCATTGCATTACTGTCTGGTTAATTAAATCACATCCAACCTACCTTTTTATCAAAGATATTCTTCATCTTCCTCAAACTGCTATGTTTCCACAATCAACTCCTTGATATCATTTTCGTTAAGAGATAAAATCTCACTCGGCAAGTTGCCTTCTAAAATTTGCATTTTGCTAAGATGAAGATCAACACCACAAATGGCTAAAATATTTGCTACCCAGTTTCCTTCTCTATAAGTATGCTGGCTATAACAACCTGTCATTTCCTTAATAACATTTTTTTACAGGTCTTATTAATGCCCCTAATATTCCAAGATATCGTTTCCCTCATCACTTTTTGTTTTTATATGTGGGCTTAGACCCACTTCTTGTAAACACTTGCAATATTTGCTTTTGTTTTCTCATGTCAATATCCCTTTTAGTTTCCTTTTCTTTTTGTTTTTGCTTCTTGGGTCTTCCTCTCCTATTTTAATTCCCACCAACACCAAGATATCATTTTCCTCATCACTTTCTGTTTTTATTTGTGGGCTTAGCTCCTCTTCTTGTTAACACTTGCGATATTTGTTTTTGTTTTCCCATATCGATATCCGAGTTTCTTTTTCTCTTTGTTTTTGCTCCTTGGGTCTTCCTCTCCTTTTTTAATTCCCACCAACACTTTCATCTTCATCTAACTCTTCTATTTTTTCATACTATTTATAGTGAGACTTATCATCTATAGGTTTGTCTTGCTTTGAAGGATCCAAGTGCGAGGAACCTTAAAATTACTTTATTCTTTATGTTGCCCTAGAAACTCTAAAGTGCAAAGATGTTCCTCTATAGCAATTACCTTTCTATGCTGTTCTAAAAACCCAAAATTGCCATGGATATCCTCCATCCTCATTTCTTTATTATGCTGCTCTTGAAACCTTAAAGTGTAGTGGATAAGCCTTACACTTCTTTCATATCTATTGCAAGGAAAGGATTTTGTACTCCTTGAGGAAATTGAAGGTGAGTAACCTCGAATAAACTTGACCTCTTAGGAATCATCTCTGACAGGGTGAAAAGAACGAGCCTTGCTCTGGTCCTGGAAGTCCATGAAGCTTATTGCCTCTGGAGTAGACCAAAGGTAATTTAGATTCTGTTAAATCCACCACTCAGGAATCTAGCATTGTTGTGGACAATACAGACAAAGCTATTTCACGAGGAATAGCATACTGCTTGGACACATTGTATCCTAGGTTCTGAACTTGTTCTTTAAATAAGTCATATTTTTATAACATCTTGAACATGGGACTGGAGGCCAAATATATAACACATATAGTCTTCATTCATATCTTTGTGCTGGTCATGGTAGAGAAACTCAGACTTGGCAAAGCCAATTTTGGACTTGGACTCGGACTCAGCGAAAAAACTCAGGAAAAAAGGGGAAGAAAATGCAAATTTTCATTGGAATTATTTTTCATGCATATTACAATTAAATTAACATTATACAAATCCAAATTAATACTGTAAGCAATACAACCTTAAACTACACATGAAAGTGACAAAACACACATCAATGTAACTGTTGGATGGCTGTTAGATTCAGTCTTGGAGCACCTCAAGGACATTTTGTGCTTCTTCAAATGCCATCTTGCTATTGTATGTGAATCTTATAAATTCCACTGGGATTGTGAGAGGGCCTAAGCATTATACTGTTCCAATTTTTCGTGTCTAATTCTTGATGCCTTTGAGTTGCCTCACACATGGTGAATGTTTCCTGTGTTGGTTAGGATTTCGGAAGCATTTGTTTGTTTGTAGGCCCAGTGGTTAGATGAATGTTTTACAGAATGTATATTACAGGGAAGTGAAAAGAAATTTTGCTCTTGATTATTAAAGGTGTTACACTTTGCATGGGGTGGGACATATTGCCATGGAACTCCAAACAAGATTGGTTTAGATTCCTCTTAATGTTGTCTACCCTTTTGGTCTCAACTGCCATTGTTGATCTCTTTGACCTTATCCCTGCCCTCTGCTGACTAATTTTTCTTTTCGTCTTTTTGGTCCTTTGTAATCAGGTGGGCTTTGTGGCATTAGCCTTCCTTTTGGTTCTTGTTTTTTTACGACAAATGTAACTGCTGGGTGGCTGTTAGATTCTTGAAAACTAGGAAAAATTTGGGTGTAGGATGCAAATGAGTGTTTTTTTGGGTCTGATTTCACATTCTCCTTGCTCCCTCTGCAAGTGGAAACAGTCAAAATGAGGCAATTTAGGGAAATTTTTTTTAAGGCTGTTTTTCTGTGTTTTTGCTGCTGCAGCCAAGTTTTATTCCTCGGAGTTGCCTGTTGAAAAAAATCTCCCGAGTTCCAAAACACTTGAGTAAAAAAAACACTCAGCGAGACCAAAACAAAACTCACCGGACCAAGTTAAAAAAACCCGGGAGGGCCGACTCAGTTATGGACTTGGCAAGTTTTTCAATAACACGCCGAGTTTTGTAACTACAGTCCTGGTGATCAAGCAGCGTTTTGATGTAACAGGGACCATGTGAAGCAATGTTTAATTCGAGACTTTTATCTGTTTACTAGGATGTGCTTCTGCGATATCTTCCCCAACTTCATTAGAGTTCAAGCATTTATTTTCGAAACTCTGCAATTCTGGTCCCTGGGGAAAATAGCATCTAGTTCTGAGACATTGTTATAAGTCTGTTCCTTTTGGTTTTAAACCACAACACTAATGTGCAATGGCATCCTTAAGTGCAGGCCTGGATGGACGCAAGTCATGAGGTGACGTGCCTGCCAAACAGTCTCAGCATGGAACTTTGTGCCTACTATATATGTAATCACCCTATAATACATTTGTGATTAACATATGGTTCCACTCCAGTGTCATAACTGGATGAGCACGCAAGGTTTGCTATTTGTGCATTTAGGCCCCGCTTTCTTACTGATACAGAATAATAATTAGAAGTGTTTCAGGAGGAAAACCACAGGGTTCTCTATTAATTTTTGGTTCCTCACAAGGGCAGAGGTTCCATTGTTGACAAATGGTGAAAATCAGTGTTCCACATGGACGCGTCCCCCATCCTGAGGGATGCGTCCCCTGTACCCTCCATCCCCAGCAGGGGGGGATGGCATCGGGGACGTTTCCCCGCCATCCCTAGCAGGGGGGCCGTCCTCGAGATGCTAGGGGCAAGGGGCTGTCCTTGGGACATCTCCTGTGAGGGGACATCCCCGAGGATGCCTAGGTGTCCCTCAACAGAAGCACACCCATGACAGCTAAATTAGAGGAATAAGTTCTTTAATTCAGAGTCTTTAGGTAAGTTCTTTATACTTGCAAATATTGAAAGTAAAGAGCAGGAATTAGAGGAATAAATTACCAGCTAAAGATTATATGTGCTTTGTCATCTGGAACAAATCAATGACTATATTCTTGTGAAATTTTCATACTAATGGAAATCCCAAATACGTGGTGGACAGAGTGACCTTATAAATCCAATGGATCTGATCAACGAGTGCTTTCACCAAGGTGTTCTGGAAAAGCATGTAGGGTTTTTTCAGAGATTGCCTACTTTGCAGATGCCTCCAGATATAAACTTATATATTGTTCTCGCCTTTTAACCTTTTCAGGCTTAGTAACAGATACTAACAATGGGTCATCTGCTAATTGTAAATCTGTGTTAACTGCTTCCTTGAGTATCTGCTTTCAGTCCCTGAATTTGACACTTGGATCTGACATGGTTAAGGGCTGTGCTTTAACCCTTCTGGAAGAATAATGAAAAGATGTGGCAGTATTGGGTCTCCTCCGTGTCTCATTGTTGATTTGATAAGGGATTGTGATATGCCATTTATTAATAATGAAAAAACTTGTGCAAAAGCACCTGCAAATCCGTAGTAAAATGTTCTCATTGACACTTTACAAATCCATTCCTATGAAAAGGAAAATAGCCAAGGAGGATTTTGTGTGTATTAAAATTCCACCTAAATTTCTAAATTTTTAAATACTATTATACTTGCCGTCCCCCAGCCATTGCCTAAAATTGGCTTGCAGTCCCCCGCCGTCCCCAGAGCCTTGGGTGAAAATGCAGAACCTGGTTATTATTAGGGCTCCGAAGATAGCTTCCTGTCAAAGTCCAGCAATCATTTTATTTTCATTTTCGATAGTGGATTGCATGAATTTTAAATACATTTTAGATGCGTTAAATAGAATGTCTAATAAGAAGTTTAACAATTCCTAGCACTCATGCAGGTATTGGTGTGCAGTCATTTCTGCAGCATAAGTTGGTGTTTTAGGTATCTTGGTATGCATCATAGACCTCATTTACCTGTAGTAGGAATGAGTATGATTCTGTTGCATTAGACAATCTTATTTGGGCAGGCTTGATTAGTTCTGAAATGTCTGAAATTCCTTATGGAAACCTGATTTAGGGTTGGAATGTGGTTTGCTGTTTGTTTGTTTTGCATCAAGGTGTGTATAAAGATGTTTTAATACTCATTTTTGCTGGGATCCAGATATTCTTTTGGAGCTGCTGCTAGAATCAGACCTACCAGTTGCCTTCTTGCTGGTGAGTTACATTCCATCTGTTGACTCCCTGCAATGAATATTTGAGTAATGCTTTAAAATATGATATCTTTTTTAACTGATTGTCAGAAAGCTGGATAGTAAGTCTAATTGAATAATGTTTCTTTTAGTAAATTGCTATGATTAAGGACATTGCGAAGTTATTGATAATTTTATTCACTTTTTTATCGACCCAATGACCAGAGTCAGGAAGAGGAAGTCTTGTTGAAAGGTGTGCTTTATGAGGCAACAACACTGGTTGATTATGCATTTTTGAAGCAAAGCAGGGAACGGACATTAAATGAGGGAAAATCTCTTGGAGATAAAAGCAATAAAATTTTCCTGAATAGGCTCTTGGTAGCCCATAAAGCTGTTCAACTGTTCAGGTAAGCATAATAACTTGGTCATGTTATTCGAATTAAAACTTGAAATGAGTATTCTTTTACCTTCGCTGTTTCTCTTTCATTATTAAGAGGGTTGATGATATTTACAGGTCATTGGGGGAGCGCAGTTGGGCAGTATCGTTTTCAAAAGCCTTCTCAAATGTTCCTGTTTCTTCTGATCTAATGAAATGGATCAGTACTCAAAAGAAGGAATTGAAAAACTATGAAGCTTCAATTCAGAATCCCCAGGCTCTAGTTGGTAAGTTGCTGTTATTGCTACTGATGCTTGTAGCTAGCTTTAACTTAAAATTTCGGGCTTAGGATTGGCAGGACTCTTGATTTATCACAAGCTTGGTCAAAGAATCAAAGCCCATAAAGGTCTGCCATGGAACTAATAGTTAAAGTGGTAAACTTTCCCAAGGGGGATGTGTATGCCCAGGAGGCATGCTGGCTTGACTGTGATGTAAAAAATCACCTTTCAAGGCAGGCCTGTATCTTATCCATTGGTAACTAATTGCTCTACATTCCCCTTTTTGCTAGTAGTTGGTAAGGAAAACAGAAAACCCATTATTTTGTAGTTCCTCTTTGCACTGATTGCATTCAAGGGAAATCCTTTGGGGGGAGGACAATAGAGGCATTACATTCATCTTTCACTACCTCCTTTCCCTTGCTTGTTTTGGATTTTCATAATTCTGCACAGTGAACTCTGCCACCATGCTAACTTCGAGATTCGATGACCCATTTTGTGCTGCAGTAAAATGACTTTTTGCATTCATCATTATTCTTCTAGCTTTCCAGATTTAGAGCAGATGAACTTGGTATGTATTTTCAAGACTTTAGATTATTCATACTCGAAAGAGGACTGCCACACACCCCCGACCATCTCTTCCATACCTTTTTTTTTTTCAATTGGTTATATGGGATTGACATGGGCCCCACCATATTACATCATCACCACATAGTGGTATCATAACAAAGCTTGGATATTATTTTATGTATCGCTTGGCAAGATTTGAACTTGGATCTTCTCCTTAAATATTGAGGAATCTAACTGGTTGAGCTAATGCCACTTGATAACATCTTCCATCCCTTTTACCAAATAAGTCTCTATTTAATAACTGTAATTATTATATTTTAATTGGTCCTTTTTTCTTTTTTGTTGGTGGGGGATCCAAAATCATTTCTTTGTTACCTTGTTAGATTATAACATTTTTAGTTATCCTGATACCTCATTCAATCTCTTTGCTTAAAGGTTTACATTTTCTTGGCTTGGAATAGTTTGCAAGAGTTTTGATAATTGAGACAAATTATACAAACCTTAGGTGCTTTTAATTTTGCTTCACAAATTCAAGATCCTCTTTCTGTTGATTTTAAGCAGTTAAATAGCCAATCTATAACAATATGTATGTCCTTGAAGTTTATGTTATTGGGATAAGTATGCCTTTGAAGTGACTTTGCCTGCTTGTGGCTCCACATATAATTATCTTTAGTGTCTTCAAACTTCAAACTTCATTACTGCTCAACTCCAGTAGAGAATTTGCTAGTACTGATGCAACTTTGTCTTACTTGTATGTATATAAGAACTATGCTTGCATGTTTGCATGCATTTCATTGTTCAAGCACGCAAATGCATAAGTAATATCTATGACATGTCCATTTTTAATAAAATAATGAGATTCACACATAAATAGTCATGATGGATGCATCATTGGTGCAAGCTTTATAGTCATCATCTTTGGGAAATGCTAGAGTCTAGCATTAGGCATTTATTTTCTGCAGAACACACAAACAGCTATTTCTCTGCCTCAGTACAGAGCCTCGGCAACACCCTAGAATGAGGCCTCTCATGGCTTATTCAGTATAGTAATTCTAGTAGTATGATACCCAGCTTATTCATCTAGAAGCAGGGTATGATTTAACTCTCCCCCTGGAAAGCACATAAATAGAGCTACTAATTTTAGCAGCAATTTTTTTTTGATTGATGGTTAAGAAAGGGATTGAAAGGGCCCCATCCCTTTTACAAAACATGTCCAAAGATTTTACATTTCAGTCTCACCATCCAGGATGATAACTGGAACAAAACAACAGCTAAAAACAAAAATAGCTACAAGACAGACTTCTAATCAAAAGATCAGCAGCTAGATCATCCGAGGAACGACAAACACAGAAAGGCCACCTGCACTTAAAACCCAAAACATTGACAATTTGACAACAACATGCATCCTAATAGGGGAAACGATTCTCCCTACGAAGACAAGCTAAAATGTCCATTGCCTCAGTCACAGCTCTGGGTCTTCTCGCCACTAGGTGATTCGAAGTCAACTCCAAATAAATGTCTGGTAAAATGAGTGGATTCAACCCTTGTAAAATGTTGATGGGAAAATTGCTGAGTTGGCCCGAGCAAGTCTGGTTCTTGCTTCTACTCCACGCCTTCAGGGGGGGGCCCATTTCGTTTTGCCCCACACACCATTGTAAAAGCCTCAGAGTCCATAATCTCTTTCCCTACACCTCTAATTCTCATGAATGCTACCTTCTCTAATCTCCTCTCTAGCCGCAACTTCAGTAATTTGGATTGGGAAGTCATCCTTCCAGGTGGTGAAATCTTCAGCCTCCACCCCTATATTTTCTAAGATTTCAACAACTTTGTTCCCTTCACGGTATACATGATACATGATTTAACTGAAAATTTCGAAGAGAACATAAGATTTGTTTCGTTTCACTAGTCATATCCTCAATACTCCATCCAGCTTCCTGGTTGCCTTTCAGAATGTTGATCAAATTTAATGAATCACCTTCTACTATGATGTTCTTAGAATTAATATTGCTCATCAATTTAGCTCCTAAGTAAAAGGCCCGGGCCTTCACAAAGTGATTTGATTGAATTCCAAGAGGCTCAACAAAATCCAGTAGGATCTTACCATTCAAGTCTCTGAAGACCCCTCCAGCCCCTGCTCGCCTTGGATTTCCTTTCGCTGTGCCATCCACATTAAGTTTTATCCAACCATGGGGTGGGGGCATCCATTTGGTATCACATCTAGAAGGTCTTAATCTCTTTTCAGGGCATAGAGGCAGAAGGTGGCATCTTAGAGTAGTCGCTTCTTCCTCTTAATTTTCCAAATCCTCCTTAAAATTGAGGATTCTTATATTTTCCACTGCTGCACTCAAAATAAAAAAAGATCCATAGAAGACGCTTTGCTCTTCCTATCTTTAAAGATTCTACTGCTGCGCTCCTTCCATACCCCGCAAAGGAAATGAGGGAGGCAAAAATTCCATAGAGCAGTAAGCCTTTTGCTCTTAAATGGCGACTCCCATTGCAAACACAAATCTACCATACTGTTTGGGTAAATCTTCCACATTTTACCAGCATCTCTAAGTAACATGTAATCAGCCACAACATTCCCAAATCGCTAAGAGAAGGTCAGTTCAAGAATCTTTACCTCCGGTCCTCTATCAAAGGCCCATCTTTCAACTATCTATCCTTCCATAAACGCACCAGTCTTCCATAACCGATACACCATCGGAGACCCTTTAAGAGAAGAGATCTAATCTCCACCAAACTGTTCGAGAAAGAACTTTTTGGCAAAATTTCGAAGTGGAGAAAGTTGCTCACATTTCTGAGGTATTTAGCTTTGATGACTTTGATCGAATCTAAATGACCATTCTTCAACAGTTTCCAGCCTATTTTCCCCATCAAGGCATTGTTCATATGATTGATTCTTCTAAATCCCAAAACCCCCACTTCTTTCCTTGAGCATATCTGATCCCAAGCTACCAGAGCAAAACACTTTCTTTCTTCCGAACCAAACCATAGGAATGATCTCTGGATTTCGTCCATTTTGTCTTTGATTTTGGCTGGAACTTTGAAGAGAGACATAAAGTAAATGGGGATACTTTGAAGGGTAGATTTGACTAACTGAGCTTTACCTGCTTGGCTAAGGAGGCTTCCTCTCGATTTGTTCCATTTTGTCTTTGATTTTGGCTGGAACTTTGAAGAGAGATAAAGTAAATGGGGATACTTTGGAGGGTAGATTTGACTAACTGAGCTTTACCTGCTTGGCTAAGGAGGCTTCCTCTCGAGCCAGATAGTTTTTTTGTTAACTTGTCAATTACTGGATTCCACAAGCTCATCTTCATCCTTCCTTTGAACATCGTCATCCCCAAGTATGTTGCTGGAAGATTTCCAATGTCACATCCAAAAATTCTGGTAATTTTCCTGTCTTATGACGGGTGTTAAGAAAGTAGACTTTACTTTTAGAAAAGTTTACCTTCTGTCCTGCTGTTGCTTCATACAAATCCAGAATAATATTTAGCTCCTTCGCTTGTGGGATTGAGGATTTCGAGACCAGGATGGTATCATCAACAAATTATTGATGTGAAATGGGGTCTGATGTAGATGCTGGTTTGAAACCTCCCACCTTGCCTTCCTCCACTGCAGCCAAAATGGCTCTACCCAAAGCTTTTGCAAGGATTATGAATAAGTGGGGTGACAAAATGTCAACCAGGGGCAACCCTCAGCTGTTATTGAAGTATCTTGCTAGAGCACCATTGACGAAAACTGATAACATTGCTGAGGAAACACATTTTCTGATTAACCCCACCCTTCCAGTCTGAAAACCAAATTTCAGCAAAATCTTGGACAAGAATTCCCATGAAACTCTATCATGAGATTTAGTCATATCTAGTTTCAAAAGCGTCCCTGGCATTTCACTTTTCTCCATTGAGTGGATAACCTTATGAATGGTTATAATGCCATCCAGGATTTGATGACCTTTAACGAAGCCACCTTGTTGGTCAGCAATGATGAAAGGCAAAACCGCTTTCACCCTATTGGCAATAGTTTTTGGTAGAATTTTGTATAAAGTGTTACATAAGCATATAGGTCTGAAATCCTTTAGGTCTCTGAAAGGTTGAGTTCACATCCCTTGGTAAGTAATAAGATCTTTGTACTTCCATAACAGCCTTTGTAATATCAGATCTTATAATGGTCCAGAATTTGTGGAAAAAGGCTGCAGGAAAACCATCCGCCCTTGGGGCTTTCTCCCCTCCTAAACCAAAAGTTGCCTTCTTAATCTCCTCTTTAGTAAAAGGGCTCATGAGATAAGTGTTCAGTTGCTCCGTAACCAATGAGGGAATGTTATTAAGAAGTTTTCTTTCAACATTCTCATTCACAATCACTTCTGATCCAAGCATCTGTAAGGCCCAACAAAACTCCTCAACCTTGTTCAAAGGCCATAAAAGGAAAAGCGCGCATGCGCTGGCCCTGCCAGAAAAGAGGGTAGTCTTTGACCCTCAAAACATGCAACTCCACCGGATGGAAAAGGCTCCCAAGGTGCAGAAACCGTTGAATGAAATGACACCGACAAACTACTCCTATCGGCAAATGGTGGAAGATCTGAAGACTATTGACCCCGTAGAGAAAGCGGGAAATATTCATGTCGAGGCGACATCCCTCTACCTCCAGGTGGATCATTTTAGGGATCGCTGCTACGATGCTGAGGCCAAAAATATGCAGCTTGAGGAGACATTGGCACTCACGCGAGGGCAGCTCGAGGACGAGCAGTCCAAGGTGAAGCAATTGCAGCAACGAGTGACCGATCTAGAACAGGAACTGGAGGACACCAAGAAAGATTTTGAGGAGTGCCTTAGGATTCAAGAGCAGGCAAAGGACTAGCTGCAAGTGTTGGATGTTTTTTTTTTAATTTAAAAAGCGAAAAACCCCTTGCGGGGCCGCCTTGGTCTGAGAGACCACGAACAAGGGGTTCTACACCGTCAAAGTCACCCCGGAGTCGCACCCTACCCTGCCTCGCACCAACATTATCAATTGGATTTTGGATACCCAATTCAGCTTTTTGGTAGGGTGGAGATTTGAACCTGGGACCTCCCTTGGAGGATTGCCCTCTCCTCTCGAACTCACCTACAACACCTGGGTGTGTTGGATGTTGAGATCCAACAACTAAGGACTAATTTGGAGAGTAGGCCAGAACCCACGACAACCTTGTCAAAAGACCGTACCAAGGAGGCGCGCGCTCACTTCCTGTCCAACTTCAGGAATAGGGCGTGTCGGGCTGCCGCAGTCTTAGCGTTCATCTAGGATGCCAAGCAGATAGTTTCCCACGATGCTTCCATCTTAGAAGATGCAGAGGCAGAGGTCAACGAATGGATGGAACTAGCCATGAAGGCGCGAGCCCTGGACAGGTTGGTTAAGCTTGCCCCGATGTTTGACCTGGCTCGGTTGTGGGCAGCTGCAGATTCAACTCTCAGATCTTTCTTCAAGAAGGCCAAGACAGCCAACCCAAAAGGCTTGAGATCTCATAGACATGTTCGAAAGAGAGAGAAAGATCGCTCTCATGTACTTGGAGACTCTGGCACAGAACGGTTTCCCAGGCTTCACCGATGAGTGGGATCGTCTCCTACCTGAAGAAGAGCTGCAACCAGTGTGGGACTCTCCTTCGAAAACGACACCCTGAAAATTGACAGTTGGGAGGAGCCCATTACTGAACTTCAGGTGATGCAGTATACTGCCAAATTGGCGATAATAGAAGCCTGTCTTGTGGATCTCAGTGAGAGGTTCAATTTTGCTGAAGTCCGACATTTGGAAAGTTTCGGGTACCTTGTCCGAGAGCTCCAGAAGCGTAACGACATCCATGACAACAACTGGTCCTTGGTCCAAGCGACCTACGATTGCATTCAGAAGGAGCTCGCGCCACCCGAGTATCCTCAGCAGCAGGAAGATACCCAGGCGCAAGGAGAGATCCAAGCGCAAGAGGCAATTGGAGCGCAGCAGGAAGAAAACCGGGTGCAGGGCAAAATTCAGGCAGAGGAGGTTCCCACCCTTCAAGAAGGCAAGGCGAGAGCCTTGGGCCCCAACGGGATGAGGGTCAAGCGCCTTAGGATGAAAAGGCAAGAGCGCAAGAAGAAATCAAAGCGCAAGAAGTAGATGAGGCGCATAAAGAGGTTCATGCTGAGAAACATGTTGACACTCAAGAGGAAGGCCAGGACGAAAACCTTGAACAAGACGCAGGCCAAGACCCTCAAAATGAGGAGGATGAGCCCCTAGACGAGGTGCCAGGCCGGGATGAAGAGCAGCACAACGAAATTCATGAGGGAGAAGAGTCGGGAGAAGAGTCCGCTGCTACCAGCGAGCAATCGGAGAGCGATAACGATGATGACTCTGAGCCCAGTTTAAGGCCTGGGATGTCGATATTGAGGCGAGCTTAATTTTCCCGCGTGTCGCCAGAGATGTTGCCATTTTTGCAACATGGTGTATAATTAGCTTTCCAGTAATTTTTGTTCCCTAGAAACCCTTTTCTCAGTACTCGAATGTTTTTCTCTTTCTCCTAAGTTTACTGTCAAAACCCTTCTACAACGCTGAAGCAGCGTGCAGTTGTTTCTGCGTACTGACTTTGCAGGAAAATCTTCCCTTAGGTGGCAATGGTGTTTTTGTGCCAAGTACCTCAATGGGATTATGCCGAGGACCGAAGCCGGCATACGATAAATGACTAAGTGCGCCCAACCCACTCGCACGGTTCGGAGTGCGCCCAACCTATGCGCACAGTTCGGAGTGCGCTCGACCCAGGCACATAGTTTGGAGTGCGCCCAAGTCAGGCGCACCTTTTCTCACACTCAAGGCTATTGCGCGCCCTCTCACCGCGCCCTGTCTGTTGACTTTCCGACTCTTGCGCCGGTCTCACCCAGAAGCACTCCACCTCAACAACTTAAAGTGCATCCTTATCCGACCAGGCACAACCATTCTGAGAAGCTTCCAGACTGGACGTTTCGGGATTTCAAGCATATCTTCCACGGAAGCGGTCCTCGCGAGTGAGGAGGCAGCGCCAACGAGCTGAGTCTGTCAGGGCATTGAAGGGTTTCAGCGGCATTTTGAGAAGTCACCAGTCCCTGCCATGCCTGTTTAATACTTTGTGATTTTACTCTCTTATAATCCTTATCTTAGCTTCCACCGCCATATTTTGTTAATCAGCATTTATTGCTCAAGCGGCAGAATTCTCTGTATAAGCCTGCTCTTTTATTGTAAAATGATGAATGTTTGCTAGAGGCTAAATGAAAACCTGAAATCTGCTATCAATACAACTGATGTTTGGCTCTAAACCTGGACTTCTATTTTCATGTGTATGTCTTCTATTATTCCGTGCTTTAACTGTAAACTTGAATTCTATTATCTGGATTTAGTTTTTGATAAGGTAGGAACTTTGGAGTAGCCTTGGAGATTATACATGCTAGATGTTCTGGTTTAATTTCTGTTAGTTGTCTGTATTTGAGGGCTATTTAGTTCAGAATGCAATAGAGTTATCGTGCTGTTAGTCCATCACCCCTGTTCTATCTGGCCTGTGGCCATATTTCCCATCCCTTTTAGTCATTTACTATTCCTTTCAGTTCCTTAATCTCAAAACCCCTAGTTAGAATAGCAAGGGAACCAGCCCATCTCTGGAGATTGGCACGGGAGGCATTTCTTCCTCTCGGCCTTTCAATGTTGGCCGGGTCTAAGGCGCATTAAAAACAAACCCTTACCTAAGGCAGATCTGTGACCAACAAGTCTCTGCCTTGAAAGTCTGCGTATTTCTCCGGTAAATGTTAAGGTTCACCCATGGGATTGGAACCTTTGTTTATGGTGTGAAATTCTTCCCTTCCAGCAAATTGCCATAAATCCCATGGGAAAACAGTACATTACGATACAATGCCCATCAAACACTTGCATTAATAATACATCTGAACTTAAGAAATAATACATCAATTTCCTACACTTGCATAATAATACATCTAAACTTAAGAAATAATACATCAATTTCCTTCTATTGCAATTATTGCACGTAGCACTCTACAAATTCTTCAAACAATGTAAGGAATCCTCTATTGATCACCTATCTCAAGCAATCCAGCAATAACACCAAACAGGAAAAGGACGACCCCATCATCTAGGTTTAGTGTTTGGCCCAATCACAACAGTCTTCCCTGCCCCTTGATGTATGTCCATCCCATATGAACTGGCATATAGATACTAAGATCAGATTGAATTTGTGCCTTCACTGTTCATGATGAATTTTAGACCATCTCATAGTTCCTTATCCATGGTCAAGTGGTGACACCTTAAAGGCATCCTGACCTAAGTGATGACCCCATCAAATCAGTTGTTCTTTCTCAGTGTTGCAGAGCATGATGCCATGCTTATGACAGGCCGGCCTGTCATGGTTCCACTCACAGGGCGTGCAGTGAGGTTCTTCCCATCATGTATGTCCATTACATCTGAGCTGGCCTATGTCTTCCTGATCGCTAAGACTTAGATTTGGGTTTAAGATATTAAGTTCAGATTGAATTTGTGTCTTCATGCTAGACACATGCATAAATGTTCTTGTTCACAGTCAAGTGGTGACACCTGCAAACCATCCTGACCCACGTGATGACGCCATCAAATCATTGGTTCTTTCTTAGAGTGGCAGGGCATGCTGTTATGCTTATGATGGGCAATCTGTCATGGTTCTACTAACGGGTCACTCCAGTGAGGTTCTTTCCACAGTGAACTTTACTAAACAGAGCAACCTGTTTAGAAGGCCATCCCAGGAAAAGAGGTGAACCAACACCCCTCAATGTGAAGCGGTGCAGAACAGATTTTTTAGCAAGAGTTTTCCAATTCATTTAAGAGTTCAAGTTTGAACTTCCTGTTTGGTGGTATACCTTAAGTTTTCCCTTTCTTACAAGTTCATCCAATAGCTCAATTAGCAATCTGTTATTGAAGGAGCAACTTATATTTATTATATTAATTACTGGGAGTAACATATAAATTTTGCCACAAGTTTACAAGCAATAGCTGTATGATCTGACTTGATAAGTTCTGCTCTATAGAATTTACAGTCAATGAGGATTTAACTATCGGAGATGCACCCAAATCAAACATTCAGCATAAAGAAAAGAACGTAGTGTTGATTTTCCTAAGTTGCTGGAACGGTTTTAAGTTCATAGGCAAATTCATTTCCAAGTTTAACTCTGGCTCAGAGACTCATCAAGAGGTGATTCAAGTCATTGAGGACTCTGCTCTCATTCCTTTCATATATCAACTCTGCCTACTAGGCATACTCTATCTCCAAAGCCATGATAAATGAGTCCTATCATGGTTATTGAAAAGAGTTACTGGACATAATCATAAATAAGCACTTGGTGATGATCATGGAGGAATGATAGCTAGACTACACCTACTGCAGCTTTTTAGAAACATGGCCAATGTTTTCCAACATGCTTAATAACATTTCCACAAGCTTTCTAAAATTTATGAGCTGCTGCCCATGGCTTAGGCAAATCCTCATTTGAACAACAGAAAAATGGTTCTTAGGTGGATCCTAAAAGTCTGCTTTCATAAAGGTAAAATAACACAAGCATCAGTGGGAATGCATCAACATATTGTATGCATCCTATTCAAAGGTGAAATAAGCAACTCAGTCTTATGCCTATCGGCAGATCTGTTAAGGCATCTTACTTGGAAGTACAAGAAATGTATCGAATACAATCAACAGTTGGTATTGCAGAGAGCATCCACATTCAAGCCTTAACTGCTCCAAGGATCTTTGATCAGCCTATTGAACCTACTCAGAATACTAAGCAAGGCCTTGTGTAGCTTCAGTATATTAAACAAGATGTACCAGAATCATAATAGGGATTCCCGTGCTTTAACATCAATATTTCTATTTATCCAAAATTCTTTCATGGTAAACAATGGTTCAAACTTGAGGTTATAGTTTAAAATCTCATATGGCTACTCTGTTCTTAACAGCTATTTTTTTCTTTATGGGTGGTGCCCTAAGTTGCAAAGCAACAAAGCCAAATATACCAACTTTTCTTTAAACTAAAACACTCAAGTCAATCCAATAATGGTATTACTTTAGCACTAGTTTCAGCGAACACTTGGCATTGCAATTTCCATGCATCCAAACTCAAGAAAGAACCCTTTGGGGCATACCTTCAGAATGCTAAGTTTCAGAAGACAACAGCCTATGTATTTGCTTCTCCTTTCCAAGCCTTCTTGCATGCCTGGAAGTTCAATGCTCTTGCATCCATGCCATGGAGGAAAGAAAAGCCCTTTTCTTTAATTCATTATCAAAGGCTTACTCATTCATCGCACAACTCATTTTCCAAATTAGGCAGAGAGGATTATTCATAAAGGGTAACATTTCAAGGAAGTTGCAAGGCTTTGGAACTTGGCCTTGAAGCCATTGCCCTTTCCCTCCTCTCCCACCAATGCAAAATTCTCCAAACAACTTGCAGGCAGGGACTTGCATAACATTCCCGCCCTCCAATTAGGGATTTATGATAATTAAGTGTATTTGACCTGCCTTACTAAAGTTCAAATTCTATTACAACCTATAGCTAATCATGCTTGGTGTCCTACAAGGGACGAACATAATTATTTTGGGCTTTTTCTGAGGTGGCAATTTTCACACAAAAATGTCTTAATTTTGGATGGTGAATCATACATACAAAATTCCTGTTACCAACAATGAGTAACTCAAGTTACTAATATTTGGCATTATCCTTCGGTGAATCACAAAATGTCACTTTCCGTTTTAATGGGCCTAAGGTTAGGATTTCCTTGAGGGAAGAGTTTCTGCTTGACACTCCCAAAACTTCTCCAATGAGGGGTTAGTACAAGCATGATATAAATTAAAAAACCATAACGAGAATAAATCCTTGAAATCACCTGTCGTAGAATGTCTTCATGGTGTCAACCTCAAGTCACTTCCTCTAGAGTACCTCGTTAACCACAACATGATCAAGTAACATTACGATAAAAGCAATAATAAGTCAAATTAAATGCAATAAAAGCAGTAACTGCAATTGAATCATTCTATCAACATGTAATTATTATTAACAATGTCATGAATCAGCCAAACATCAGCACATAATTTCATCATAGTCCAATACCCTAAATATAATAGGTTGTAAGCTTATTGCAGGCAGCATAAATTTTGAGTTCAAGGTCTGGGATATTACACATAAAACTAAATTATCATCGGTTATGAACTTACAGACATACTAGATGCATTCATATAAATGAAAGGGTAGATAAGAACAAACTATATATTTGTAATTGACTTCAATAATGCTTTGGTAGTGAGGAGCTACTGGATCCCTTAAAGGTACATTTGAAGAGCTGATTTTAGGCTTAGGTAGCTCACCTGTCAGGTATAGAATCAGCAATGGACGTCTTTCTAAATACCAAATGGCAATGTTTAGCAGTTATAAGCAAAAAAAGCTGATCTTTAGCAGTTATGAGAGGAATAACTCCAAATGCCAATTGTAGCAATTATAAGAGTTAGCTGTCGATGTTAAGGTCTTAAACCATGAACCATGTCTTCTGAAATTGGATATACACATATTCATGCAATTTGCTGCCTTTCAAAGTTCACTGTAGTACTCGGAAATGAATGGAGAAACCAGCATAAAAGAAATTTTGAAATAACACACAACATATGAAATCTAGCATCATGATGGTCATGACACAATGAGAAAATTGAAAGTGTTTGTATTCTTAAAGCGATTTTTTGAAATCTTGTATGTTCTTTTATTGCCCTTTGGGGGTAGAGGAGCTGTCCAATTGGGGTTGATTACCTATAATTTAATTGGTTTTGAGGTTGCATGATGTGAGGCACCCTAGTGTTTGTCTTCCCGAGGCTTGCAAACCAGTGATCCTTTGCCCACACTATGCTCTTTTGGTCATGTTGGGCCTTGAACCTTTTGTCATTATGAGGCTCTTAGAAGGTTGATTTATGAAGTTACAAATCATAGCTTCTGTTTTTTCTCTTACCAGGCACCTATGGTGGTTCCTCTCAATGACTCTGGAGACCTTATCCCAAGAATAAAGTATTATTTTGTCATCTTGTACAATCACCTGAGGGCTCAAAGAGAATTTTCAGGTTTATTGCCTGATGGCAGAAAGAAATTTTCTTGTGTGTGTTTGAGAGCTCAAATGAACGAAAATGAAGAAATGGGGATTGCTTTTGTCTTCTTCCTGAGCTTTTGTCATGATGGTTTTTTTTTCCCTTTATGTTAGATCTTCCTATGTATTTTCTGTTTATTTTCATTAGGGTATCATATCATGTGGCATTCACTAATTTGATTGCTTGTCGATGTTTAAATGTAATGATATCTTGTTTAGTGCAGTGGGTTTGGTCTCATACTGTTTTTGTTTGTTGTGTATGCTTTAGGTTTGCTTGTCAATTTAGATGACCAGAAGAGGTTGACGCATATTTTGAACAAGCATCCTGTGTTTAATGCAAACAATATACTTGCCGAGAAGAGAGAATCAGATCTAGGTCCAAATGCAGAATCCACTGTTGTGGCATCTAATCCGAAAGGTTCAAAGGAGATAGAAGATGCCCTCTTTTTTATAGACACAAAAGGTGAAAGGGATGGAGAGAAGGGGCGTAGCGAATTTGAATCTGTGGAAAAGTCCTTTTTCCTTGCTGCTCGTAACATGGGCACCATAGAGAATGATGGAAAGAAAAAAAGAAAAAGAAACAAGAAAGAAAAAATATCCTTTGAAAGACATATTCCAGATGGTCTGTCTGCAAAAGAAAATAAGCTACAGGAATTTGGCTCTGATTTGAGTGAGAGTGAAGGGAGCGCCATAGAGTCTGAAGGCTTTAGTGATAAGCCAAAAAAATCAAGGATTGAGACACAGGAGTTGGACATAGAGTAATGGACTGTTTTGATCAGAAGACAACTTGTATTGCAAGGGTCATCATCCATTGTTTTGTATGGAGTGATCATGAGCAAGGACCCTGCTTGGAAATCAGCTTCTTCAGGGATGGAAAATGGAATATCTTATAAAAAATTCTAGTGAAGCTCAATTATTATGTCCTGCCGTAAATGGAGTAAAGGAGAGTGCCAAATCAAAAGTCTGGCTAACAAGACTGGTGGGTGGTTATCAACGGGCAAACATTTTTTGTTTTAGCTCAACAAAAATATTGTTTTTGTTGATTGGGTTGGTCTTTTTCAATCTGACCGTTTGTTATTATATTAGCTACGATCAATATCTTCATTTCCTGGAGAAGAAATAGAACTGATATATTTGTAATATCAAAGTCTTGACTGCTAATGCTCGTCATTATCTTCACCGCTGTTAATTTATTTGATATATGTATGTTTCATTTTTTCAGCTCCATATCTGTTTCAAGTTTTCCAAGGCAGGTTTAAAAGCCTGCACTATTGGAGTGTCTTGTTTCTCTGGTTACATGGTTGGTTTGATTAGCTGCAGATATCTAAAAGGTCAGCAATTTGTGTGATATTACAGGATTAACACCACTTCCATCGATATGAATGCTTTGCAATTCAATGCTAGTGCCTCGGTTTATCATTATGTGTGTTTCATATAAGCCAAGAATAATTGCAGCATACATAATTTAGCAATTCAACACACCCTTGTTTATCTTTTGAGGTGAATGGATATATGATTATTCTGTGCTAGAGTAGTGCATTTCTATCATCTTCATCGTCAGATTTGTAGCATACAAAATTTTGAACCTAAATTATGGTTTGCGTTAAATAATTTAGCTGGGGATGACTTGAAGTATAGTTATTATAGTAAATCCTATGTATAGTTATTATAGTATAGTTATTATGGTTTGCCCTCTTGTTAATTAGGAAAATGGAGCCAATGTTTTGAGAAGGACCTGATAATTTTAGTGATGATAATGGTGGAGACAGATACAACAAGGTTGTAGGCATAGGGCTTAATTTTTAGATGTTTTTAATATTTATAAAAAAATTAATTCTAATTGTGTAGGTTGGAACATGACATTGATCATAGCAAGAGTTGATATGACATGGCTATAATAATAACAATGATAATATTAATAATAATAATTATTTAAATTTATAAATTTGTTATATTAGTCTTATGATGGAATGTCCGTTATAATGCTTATTTTGAAGAAGTGCAAATGCAATTGAAAACCATTGGTTTACAATGTATGGTATAAAAATTATTATTTAAAAAAAATGGTAAATATGTAATGATGTTTGGTTAGAAATATTTAAAATCATTAGAAAATATGTATTTATAATTTTATACATAGATTAAGCTCACAATGTGTGAAGTGAAAGTAAAAGCATAAGAAGTAACTGTTTTTAAGTTTCATTTTTTAAAATACATACTTGATTGTTAGATTGTAGTCTCAATTTTATTCATATGGAAAACATATATTTTTATAAGTTTTTATCTTTTTAAGTTCAGCTAAAATTGTGTGTATTAGTATTTGTAAATCCTGTTTCAACAAATTCGTTATGTTTGGAGGGGATGAGGAAGGAGGCTTCAAATGAAGATATTAAAAAGGCTTGTTTTAATGGGTTCTCTATGTCTAGAGAGGATATGAAAGGATGGCTTAAGTGACCTTGATGTGTTTTTAGTAAATGATAGCTTAATTGCTTACCATCCTTGGGGATGAAGGTAACTTGTATGACAACCAATCAAAATGACAAATGGGCAAAAAGCCCATTAGTTTCATAGTACCATCACTTATGATCTCGAATAAAGTTTCAATGAAGCAATCCTTTTAAAAGAACAAAGTGTTCGATAAGAGTATATCTTTTGACAAAAAAAATATAGAATCATCCAAAAACTTAAATTTGGGAGATAGAAAGCTAGGCTGAATGTGTTCTAATTAAAGATGAACTATATGTTTGCAATAGAATGCATATTTAACTGTGAGTACAAATCCTTTGAATAAGTGCTTAGACCATTGAAACCAAGTTGAATCCCCAAATTTTTGATATATATAAAATTGTGAGTCTAGTAGCTATGTCAAAGAGATATAAGCTTTAAAAAGATATCATGAAACAATGTTTGAAAGCACTTACATTTTGAAATGCAAAGTGACATATTCTTCATAAAGATAATTAAGAATAAAGTTTTGGGTGAGTTCATAAATTAAACTACTTGGGAATTAAAAGTTATGAGGATCTAACTTAAAATTTATCTTATAAAAGAACTAGAACCTAGAAAAGGTATCCCTTAAGGGATTAAAAATTGTAACCCTATATGACAAAGCATAAATTAACAAATTGCAAAAATTGAGAACACATGATTGTATATACAGCACATAAGGGAAAACAAGAGAGAACTACACTATCAACAACAAGAAGAAGAATAACCAGAAAATGGTGTAATAAACCACCAAAAAGGAAAACTATAACAAAACAAATGGTATAATAAGCAATCATTGTTTATATGGGTATGCTAATAAAGAGTTATTAAGTTCAATATAAATAACAAATAGAGTGAATATAAGAGGTCATTCTTATTTGACTACAATAATTTTTGACAAAGGCCAAGAGTCTATAAGGACTTCAAAATTCTCCAATGATTTTCCTAGTCTTATGATGGTAACAATGGACATCATGAAGACGACGGTGTTGCACCTATCCAAAAGTAGATATGTCATAATATTCAAAGGCCTTCATAAGTTATATAAAACAACAAGCAACTTGTAATATTGTGAACAAGTTTCCTCAATCATAATTTAAATAATAAAGATGTAATCAATAGTTTGTATGTTCCTCTCTTAAAGTTCATATGTTCTATTATCATAATATCACATTTTCGAAGCCTTTTGAAGTCATCATATCAAGCATTGTGGCATCAAGCTTTGACAAATATTTGCTTAATCATAATTGTGGACTTCAATGTTTTAAGTTGGTATTGTCCTTTGAATTATGGATAGGATGTATGATTATTAAAACCAAGAGGAAAAGCTTGAAGAAATTATAGCATTAAAATATTTTTCCAAAGGAAAATCAAGTGCATCCATCCTTATATGAGAAACTTAGATTAAATTCCCTCATGAATATTTGCTTTGCTTGTAGATAATTCTTAAACATGTCCTCTTAAAAAAATAAAATTTATTCAATGGAGGAATGAAAGGTTAGAAGAATAGGGTGAATAATAAAATGAACAAACACACAACTTTTCTAGTTCTCTAGGTCTTTATAAAAAGTTAAATATACGTTTGTTCCTAGATTCTCAAAAATGAAAAAGGGAGACCATGAACTTGAACTCTTTTACTTATTATGCTTTTTCTTATATGTTGTCTTAATATATTATCATGAAAATATTGATTCACTTATGTATTATTACAAATGAAAATATTTTGTTTAAAGAACATTATACAAAAAGCATTCCAATAAACTTAATATGTGCTTTGTTTATGTTCAATTTTATAAGTATGCTTCATGAAAAAAATATGAATACCTCGTGTTTAATGGACTAAGGAAAATATATGGCCTCTTGGGCAATGATTATGCTATCAAGGATCTATTTATATTAGGGATGTTAATTTGATAAATATTTATTATTCTCCTAAATATGTAGGAGAAATATTTCCCTTGCACCTTCCAAGGGAGGTGTGACCCATTCATTCGTGAGGAAGTTGTTTTGGACTCTTGTGATAAGCGTTATATAAAACATATTTACATGAGACATCATAAGATAGATGTCATGTGACTTTGGTTGAGAGTGATATATGTTACATAACTTCAAATTATATGTTACGTAATATTCCAATTTGTAGGAAATTTATGATGCTTGGGCATGCACAATTGTGAAGGTCAGAAGCCATGATGGAGAGTTTGTAACTCCTTTATTCCCCTTGTTCATGTTCAAATAGGCATAGGATTTAGGAGGCCTCCATGAAGCAAGAAGTAACTTTATGTGTGCAAGTTTTTGTTGAAGTCATTCTTGAAATACTGGAGGATTGGTATATGACTTTATTGTAACCTTGTATAGCAAGGATTTGAGGAGTTTTATCATCCTAGTTAATTCATGGAGTTTCCTTTGTGGTTTTCTCCTTTAATGACTTGTCTCATTTTGTGTGATTGCTTCTTGAATATGCAAATACCAAATAATAAATTATTTTCATCCACTTTTTTATACTTAACAATATATTAGTAATAAATTTTGAGATTATACCAGAAACAATGTTACAAAGGCTTACTAGAAGAAAGGTATCATGATATTTTGTTCCACTTTGTTGGGATCAATGATGAGAACAAAATACAAAATAAAATGCAAGATGCGATAGTGTCTATAAAATATTAAATACATGTAATATCAAGCATATGCAGAAATAATAGCTACCTTTTAGAAAGGCCATAATTGACTAGCACATGTAAATTGTTCAGACAAACCATTAACCGAAGTTGACTTTTAGATAGCTTCCAAATCTACTTGTAATTAATTTGGTCTTATCACAATTCCTTTTGCAAGGCCATGAGCTTGTCTATAAATACATCTAGAGAGAATATATCAAGCACATTTCCATATCATCTGGTATCAAAGTGCCAAGTTTTGACCTCGAGTTTAGGTTCACCTTTTGCATCTATGGTGTGGGTTTATCCTTTTGATCATAGGACTTGGGTTCCCCCTTCTAGTCCATGGGTTGGGCTTATGTCTTGCTTTACTCTGTCGACCTTTAAAGATATTGTATGCTTGCTTACAAGGCCATAGAGCATGTCATTTAAGAACCTTTCATTCCTGAGCCATATGAAGTTATCCAATTTTGTTTAAAAGCAACAATCCCTAGGCTAATTCATTTTTTGTTTGCATGAAATATTTGAGCACTTGTTTGAACTTGTGGACTGACCACGACTTGTTGATGCTTATGGTCAACTATGGGTGCGACCTCTCCATTAGCATTTTTTCACACACAAATGAATACCATTAGTTGCGTCCCTCCTCTAATGTACAACCACCACTTCAAGCTTATTTTTTGGCCCATTCTTCTAGTGCCTTCCTACTTCATGGTCACTAACTTATGCTATTCCAAAATTTTTGGCATGTGCTTTGGCTAGACTAAGATTTGTTTTCTACCTCTTGTCAAGACCACCATGGTGTCATCCTGACTCAGTTCTACCTATGTTCATTTAACAAAGACAACATAACTCATTCTTTGTGTGGCCACGTCCCCCTCAACCATGCCACCTCAGCTGCATGACCCCATCTACTTCGGTTGTGTCATCTCAGTCATGCTTACCACATCCACATAGTAGTGTGCTACCTATGTGATCATGTGCCTTTCATGACCTGTTGTGATGAGCCTTCTGCCCTCATGTCTCTATTATTCATGGCCTATGTGTGCCACCTCCTATATGCACCAACACTATCACCTCTACTTGAACAAGTTGTAGAAAAATCAACATCAAGCCAACATCGACAATGATTATTAATGACTTTGACAAGGCCTATTACGATATTGTCTTAACGTTGAACATCAATTTCTATCATCTATTTGCCAACAATAAACATTGACAATATTTCTTCTTATGACCTTTTCATCCTAAAGTATTTTTGCCATTGTGAATTTTGTTTAACCACATAATGATTGTAGCTACAAACAACCGAGCACTAGCCCTTCTTGCGAAGACATTGTCATGTTCAATGGACTCTGAATGAGCGTATACATGGGCATAACTTGAAAATATGTTTGGCGCTCAACTGTTGCATCAAAGCGTTGTGTGGCTGCATCAACTTTAGGCCAAAAACAAAAATGTGTCTTGCCATGTGTTTTTGCATAGTTCTCCTACCATGATCACTCACCATGGAAGCAAGAACACTATATGCTTGTCTAGACTCCAAGGGCACATGCAATTTTTGTATACCCTCTCTTCACGGGATTGTGCGCATTGACTTGACCACTCTAGGGTCAAGTATTGACCAAGGTAAAATATTTACATTTGGAGCTATATTTCTTTCATGATATTTTAACACACAAGTACATGATCTCACCTTTTATTTTGGTCTCAAATACTACCTTTGACATTGGCATAGAGCATACATAATTTTTGCATACAAATTGTGCAAGAAATTAAACTTGTATTTGAAAGGTTTTTGAAATTATCATATTTCTACTGCCTTGGTCAAACTTTTCTACACAATTCCTTTGACATTGACTAAAAGGGCTATGGTTGCCAATCTAGCAAAGAATATGACAAGAGTTAGTCATCGTAATTTGTGCATTAGTGAACACATTAAATTCTATTCATGTCTAGTCGAATGTTAAAATAAACACTCACCCTTAGGCCAAATATAAAGTTAAAATCTATGATGGCTTTAGTGATCCCAAAATACTAAATAGTTGGATCCTAGACACAGAAACTTGGTTTACCTTTTGTCAAATGCCTGAAGAGGACAAGGTCCCTTTTTCCAAGTTGAAGCTTTTCGGAGTCACTAAAATCCTGATTTCCAAGCGATAAAATACACAAGATCCTATCACCACTTGGGATGAATTAGTTTCTTACTTAAAGGCAATACTCTACCCCTCTAATTATGATGATGTTTTATCTATCAAATGGATTTGATTACACCAAGAAAACCATATGTATGTGCAAGATTATATCTACCAAGTTGCACATCCTTCTTCGTGTACTAGATCTAGATTCTCATCATGAAGTTTAAGAGCATATTTCAAAAGTATTTGTTTAGGGAATAGAAGTACACTTCCTCTACAACACTAGATGAAATTTCTAATAAAGCCCAACTTGCAGAGAAGAAGCTGGCTACACAATCAAGGGGATCACATCAACCTCATTCATAGGAGTTTCCAAGCCCTCCACTCAGTAACAATAATTTTCGAAGATGAGGAGGTATACTTCTTTCTCCTCATCTTATTTCTCTTCACCCTCTTCCTCATCTTCCTCTTATTCTCACAAGCACTACCCTTCTTCCTCTTATTTTAATGTAAAAACTCAAATGTTTTGTGATAATTGTAAGAAGGGACATTATGAGTATAAATGCTTTAAGCTGAAGAAGAAGAGTATGATAATAAAATCTCACGATGAGGACTAAAAGCAAGGTGTCATTGAGATTATAGACGAAGGCAAAACATATAATGATTTGAAGGGTAGGCTTAACAAAGTCATCCTAATAAATCATTCTTCATCTATAGGTGATCATGATAATCTATTCATCATGGGTGCTTACCTTACATATGATTATTCTGGGGATTATATTATCTACAATGGCTCGTAGAAAAACTTGATTGTGAGTTCTATTATGAACAATTTGTAATTATTGATTGAACCACATCCTCATCCATGTACTCTTGGATGGGAGGATAGTGATTCCACCTTACAAATCACTCACACTTGCACCATCTCTATTGCTTTTGGTCCCAAATTTATGGATAAGGTCACTCGTGATGTGACCCTTATGGATTATTGTGGCTTGTTACTTGAAAAACCCTATAAATATAATATGAAGGCTTAAACGAATATCACAACATTTATACTCTACAACATAATTACAAGATATCTAATTAAATGCACCAAAATCAGTTACTGGTAGGTAAGAAAAGTAGTAAATCAAGCATAGGAACTTGCATTAATCTTTATAAGTCCACATCATGAACAATCACATGCAAAGGTCATAAAATCCTCTTGGCATGCTTCCTTAGACAAACTGGTGCAATCTTACTCACATGTTTTAAGAGCCCATAATACTTCCTCCAAAAGGAGCAATCAATCATAGTATTGATACAATCCCCGTTGCACAACTCCCTAATGCACCGATGTATAGACAATCAATAATTCAAAATGATGAAATCAAAAGGAAAATTCAAGATATTTTGTCTAAGGGATTCATTGAGCCAAGGACTTCCCCTTGTGCTTCACCAATTTTGCTAGTACTAAAAAAGGATGGGACCTAGAGACTCACATTGATTTCAAGACAAAAAAATAAGAATAAATAGTCTTTATCCTCTTCCTTGCATTGATGATCACTTGGACCAACTCCAAGGTGCAAATTTTTTCCCCAAGATAAATATCAAAAGTGGGTATCACCAAGTCAAGTTATAGGTAGAGGATACATGGGAGACTGCATTCAAAACCAAGAAGTGCCTCTTTGAATGGCTTGTAATGCCCTTTGGTCTCATTAATGATCCTACCAATTTTATGAGGCTCATGAATGAAGTGTTCAGAGATTATCTAAACAAATTTATAGTTATCTATTTATATGACATTCTTATTTGTTCATCCACTTGAAAGGGTCACTTGAAGTATCTAAAATCAGGTTCTTGGCACCCTTAAAAATCAGCTATATGCCAACCTTTTCAAGTGCTCCTTTGGGCAAACATCTATTTCTTATCTTGAATTTGTAATCAATGAATATGACATTCAAGTGGATCCAACTAAGGTAGAATTTCTACTTAAAATGACCCACTCATCGACTTGAGGAATTTTATAGGCCATGTAAATTTCTATCACAAGTTCATTTCCAAATATTCCAATATTTCCACTCCTTTGTATTAATTAATAAAAGCCAATGCTATATTTAGATGGACAAAATATCATGCCCATGCCTTTGAAACATTGAATTAGAAGCAATGTTTAGCACCAATTCCCGATCTTCCATATCTCCCACATCCCTTTGAGATTGAGACAGATGCCTCATAATTTTCCCTTAGTGCCATATTGAAACAAAATGACCATCCAATAGTCTATATCACTCTAAGATATTTTCAACAACCAAACATAACTATTCCACATATGACAAGGAGTTGTATGCTTTGGTGCAAGCTATCAAGCATTAGAGACACTATCTTCTTGGCAAGGAAACCATTGTTCACATTGATCATTTACCCCTTAAGTTTCTTGAATGACAAACAAAATTGAAGAATCTTGTCACATGAAGTGGGCATCATACTTACAATAGTTTCATCTGATTATGAAGTACAAAAAGGAAAATAACAACATAATAGTAGATTTCCAGAGTTTCCCTACAATAATTCATGCTTTAACTATTGTAACCACTTTGCACATTGGTTTTTGGACTTGGCCTTATTAGTATGTTCAAGACCTAGATTTTGCACAGGTTTACCAACTTCAACATCCTACTTCTTCCAACTTGCATTCTTTTTAGGATTTTCATATTAAGCAAGGGTTATATAAGTTAGATAAACTTTGTGTTCCACAAGAAAATTTATTATCTCTTCTCAAGGAAACTCATTGACACTCTATGGTGGATATTTTGGCAAACACAAGACACTTCACCATTTGCAACTATTCTTTTATTAGTTGCACATGCAACAAAACATTCTATAGTTCTTGAGACAATGTGTTGTATGCTGCCACTCAAAGTCAACCAATAGGGAATTAGGCCTCAACATGCCTTTGTCCATTCCTTCTCACCCTTAGAAGAACATTTCCATGAATTTAGTCAATGGTTTTCCAATAATTTTTTGACAACATAATTTCATTTTTTGGTTGTGAATAGATTCAACAAGATGGTCAAGTTCATTCCATGCTATAAAACTAGTTCTACACCAAATTTATCCCAACTCTTCTTCAATCATTTATGGCACTCATTTGGTCTCCAAACTAGCATTGTATCTAGTCGATATTCCTAATTTATAGGTCCCTTTTGATGATCCTTGTAGAAATTTTTTAAAGTCTTTCTTAACTTCTCCATTGCTGTCCACCCCTAGTTCGATAGTTAAACCAAAGTTGTCAACCACACTCTTATCTAGAGTTTAAGAATATTTCCTATTGTTCTCCATCTAAGTGGGACTTAAGTCTTGCACACATAGCATACATACAATAGGGCTATTCATTCTTCCATTGGTCATTCTCCATTTGAAGTTCATCTTGGTTTTCAACCCCTAACTTCACATGAGTTGCCCTTGTCCCTTCTCCTTCCACCATTCACATGTAGAAATAACAAGATAAGGCCCATTCCTTCATCCAAAATGTGCAACAACTTCAATCTAAGGTTGTGTAGATTTTGTAGAAGACCCAATAAAAAAAAAAGTAGGCCATGGACCGTCATTGACTTCCTCATCATTTCTAGGTTGGAGATAAAGTTTGGCTATATTTGGACAAGCATCGTTTCTAAAAAAAGGTACATAGTAAAATAAAACCACTTCGATATGGGCCTTATGCCATCCTTAAATAGGTGTCACCAAATACATTTTTCTTTGATATTCCAACACATCTTGGCATCCTTGATGTTATCAATGTTGATCTTCTTAAATTGTACCATAACTCTACATTGGAAACAACATCAAACATTAGTCATTCTACGAATGTGGTACTTGATTTTTAGCTTGGAATTTGATTGAGTGTCTAATATAAAGGCTTTCCAATGTTCTTCCACTTCATATCTTGTTTCCATGAAGGGGCAACTTCCACATCAGACCCGTTGGAACTCACATCATTCGATATCTCATAATTTCCCTTCTCTTTAGAAAGAATTGGAGTCCAATGCTTTTATTATGAGAAGGTATGATGAGGAATGAAAGACAAAATAAAATGAAAAATTTAATAAGCCTCTATAAAATATTAAATACACATAATATCAAACATATGTAGAAATAGTTGTTACCTTCTAGAAAGGCCATAGTTGGACAATGCATGTAAATTGTTTAGATAGATCATTAATGAAGCCGAATTCTAAATAGGTTCCCAATATACCTACAATTAATTCGACCTTATCTCATATGCTCTTGCAGGGCTGTGAGCTTGTCTATAAATACAATAGTTGAGAATTAAATAAGCATGTTTTGAGTTTCATATCAATCAATGTGATAAAAGTAAATATTGTTTATTTTAGCTTTATTTATTTTTATCATAACTAGAATATCACTCTTCAAAACATCTCATTTTTTAAAATAATAGGAGGGTATCCATAAGGACCAAGTGACTTGTCAAGATGAAAAAATATAGCTACTTTTTGTACTCCATAGAATTCTTCTTAATAAACACTTCCATTTTTCTCCCTATGATAATTTGATGAAATAGTTCACAAAATCTCAACTTTGGCCTTTTAATCATGACTATCTTCAAATCCTAGATCTTAGATTCAATTTTTTTCTCTTAAATACATCACTAAAGGATTTAATAATTAATATCTTCATTTATCCCTTTAGATATTTAATCTATTCAACAAACCCCTACATACAAGATCCGTCAAATTTTGCTTATTACACAACACAAGTATTTGAAAGATATCCAAGTCCTTAAGCCACATAGAATAAAAACATAATGACGTTGGATGACATTGTTTAGAAGGTCATATCTCAAAAATATTGGTTTGTAATTTGAGCTTTGACCATAACAAGATGTCTAAAGAGATAGAGACTTTATTTCTAACCAATTGTAAGATAATAAAATATTGTTTAGTCTTTCCAGTAATTGAGATCTTCCAATATGCATGCTAACCCATGTACAACTAAAGTTCAAAGAGATGCCACCTCTTGGTTTTAAAATATACCTAAGTGAATGAGATGCACCCTTAAGACTTCAACCAAGAGATTGGAAGACTCAAAAATAGGTTCTAAGTCAGCCTTCAGATAAGGCCAGTTCCTTTGCCTAGCTAATCTAACTAAATTAGGGGTTGTATACTAAAGTAAGAAATGCAAGGGGTTAGAAAGATGAGCTAAAAAGTGGTAAAAATTTGACAACATCAAGAGACAACCTAGTGCAAAGAGCCTTGCAATTTGAATTCAAATTAAACTACCTAACATAACAACCTACTATTCTTATGCATTCAAAATATTTATCATTAAGAACTCTGAGCAATGCTAAATCATTCTAATACTATAATGAAAAATCCGGGTAGAAATCCATAATGTAAAATAACTATAACATAATTACTCATTTTTAGCTTTAAAAAAATCATAAGCACTCAGTAAGGCATACATACATGTTTTGCACAAGAAGCTATCAGGAGTCTAGACAACAATCCAAAATTAATTCAAGGTGTATAGCCTCAATCAATACAATCATGCCAATTATATGCCAAAGATCTAACCATTATAATGTCTTGCATTCTAGTATATATAGATATTTACATTGTATCCAGTTATCTAAGAATGATTGCTACTAGAAAATATTAAAGGCTTTAGGGTAGGCACAGAGAGTGGCTATCACATTTAGCTCAATTATGCATAATCGCTTCAGGCATTATCTATTGATGTGGATGATGTAGACTTTATATTAAGACTAGTTTACGTGGTGTATTATTGGATTGCAAGATGGTCCACTCATTTATGTTATGCATAACTAGCTGAGCAAGGACATGTGTATGATGTAAAGAGCTTTGGTCATTGAGATATTCTAAGAGTGATTATTTTGGTTGTCTGATCAACATGCATACTCTTGCTAATATGTACTATATATGAGGGTTGGCATTGTGAAGGCACATTGCTTATCATTGGGTATCTGTCAAAACTTAGCATTACTTCTTTCCCTTTACATCGAATTGTATTTCTCGTTGTAGGTTGCTAGATGAAGACTTTATTATTATTAATAATAATTGTTTGTAGAGTCCAAAAACCGTGTTTTCTCATAAATGATGTTGGAATTTGGAGTGTTTGATCCTTGCATTGCTTTGTTATCGGGTCACCCTACTTGGCTTCACTTTGAATTTCAAAATTGCACTTGGATTACTGGATATTTAGACATATCTTGATGACATCATCACATTTTGAAATTCGATGCTCTTGGAAGCCTAGCAAGTTATAATACCAAATGCTTGGTCTCAAGCCCAATGCCTTAAGATATTTCTTGCTTGGTATTACTTTACATTGTGCTGAATATTTTGTGTCCTTTTTCTAATATTGGCATTATGGTTTATCCAACTAGCTTTATTTACTTTCCCTCAATGCTTGGATGCTGGATATTAGGTGATGGATGTCAAGTCTTATGCCTTTATTATTTTCCTTGGAACAATGCCATATACAAATTATTTTTTGTCCCTTGGATGACATTCACATCTCAAATACCCATCCAAACTCCTATACTTAATCAAATTTTATGCTTTTGCTTCATGTTGCCGAATTTTATTGCCATAGATATTTTAATCATATAAAAACCTCCTACCTGCTATTTTGATATCTTCTTCAGCCTACTTTCTATTTGGACATACCTTTTTCTGCTTTTCGTCCTTCTACAACCCTCTAACCTACTTTGAACTAGCCTAACAATATGCTCTAGTGCTTCTCTGGTTGCTTTTTGAACTGCTGCATTATTGTTCTACAAAAATAACTACATGGTCTAAACTATACCACATAGTGGATGTAGGTGATAAAATTCACCTACATTATTGGTGACTTTCAAGGATTTTTGCTTGTAAAATTGAGAACCTAGTATGTCTTATCTATGGGATATAGTGAAGTTTGAGAAGCAAAGTTAGAAGATAAACTTATTGAAAGCAAGAGTTGTGTGAGGGGATGAAGGTTGTGGTTATTAGAAATAAAATAATTTTAAAATAGGGAAGGAAATTGATATAGTGAAAGGGATAGGTAAAGTGTGCAAGATGCAAGGAAGGCAGGTGAAGTGAAGAATACGAATGCTAGAGTCTGGTGGAGAGATATTCAGGCAGACAAGGTAAGGAGATGACTATGGAGGTGAGAGAGGTGAGGGTGTGGATCACAATGACAAAAATAGGAGGAAATGTTGGTAAAAGAAAAGAAATCTTAGAAAATATAAATACACGAGAACAAATACCTTCTACAAAATTGAAACTTCCATGAGCATATTCTTCTACAGTTGAATATTATTTTAGGTCTTGATCTATAACGTTAGGTGGATGTTCACCCACGTGAACTACCTAAGGTAAATATTGCAAGCCTAAAAGAAATTTCCTTCTTCCATTGTCCTCTTGCTCATGAATTCATGGAGATAATATTCTTTAGAGTTGTAGAGTGCTACAAAAATAGGCATTGCTTTGATTTTTTGCATGGCTACCTCCAAGAGTTACATGCATTAGATAGCTCTATGCTATCCTTTATAACAGCCTATGGAGATTGATGAAAGTTGGATCTTTAATTACACTAGATTTTATCTACGTTGGCACTAATTTATTGAATCTGATTGCCCATGTGATGAGTCTCGTTGTTCTTTATTTATCCGATCAGAGCACTAATATGTGGCATTATCATTAATGCGATATGAGTTTACTTTCATTACCTTGCTATTGTAACCAACGATTCTCCATTTAGCATGGTGTTTATTTTTTTAACTTTAGAACTAGCACCATATGTGTTTGGTTTACACATGCCTACTTGCTTTGTGACATCGACATGACAATATTTGACACCTGTTTTCATTATGAAGATATTAAGAATCTCAATTTTACATGCAACCATCATGTGAAACGACTATAGTTATTTGTAACATATGACCTAGGCTATATTTTCCATTGGGCTACAAAGTCAATAGAATTATAGAAGAGGAGAAGGGATGAAATGAAAAGTAGAGCAAAGATGAAGTGATAAGAAAAAATGAATGATCTGTCAAATCTCAATTTTTACTCAAAAGGACATTCTTTTGATGTTCAAAAAACCTATTTCTGCTAGCGATCATCTTTTGTTCAGTGATCTATGAATCTCTTCAAGTCATACCCTTCTTTTCCATTCTTCTCATACCTATTGACTTGATTCCATTATGGCATGCTAAGCAACAATAAGTAGAAAAATTAAAGGGAAATGATCATAATGAAGAGTCCATTGTTATCACCCTTTCTTATTTGCAACCAAAACTAGCTGAGAGTTGAAGGCAGTGGAGCAATTGTAATAGAAGGGTATCTTTTATCAAATTCATGAGATGCCAAACCTCCTTGCAATTTTCTTCAAAATTTTCTTTATGTGACAAGCCACCTTTATTCACCTTTGTCTATCTATTACAGGCTTTATTTATATGTTGACTATGTACACAAAATTATGGCATGTTATTTCACGCTATTGGAGTAATGTTACTTATTCATTAAAATCTATAGTGACCTGACCATATCATGTCATATTTGAGATTTTTTCTATGATACAATTTTTTTTTGTAGAAGGTTGGTGTCAAGTTGCTCCTGATATTGACCTGATTATGAGATAATTATACTTCTAAGAGGTATCTAACATAATACTTAGAAAATTTTTGTAGCTAGTTGACATCCTCATAATGCTTATACCTCTTAAATTAAATCAAAATTTAACTGAATAATTCTTAGGGCTACCCTTAGTATACATTTCAACTCCATCATATCAAAATATCCTGTTGTGTTATGATTTTTTTGCCATATCTACTAATCCTTGTGAAGTTGCATGCCTTGGGTCTGGATATTCCTATTTTTTGAATCATTTTTTTATGTTTAGTCTGACCAATTTTGCATCTTGGGATAGTGACTGCTCAAGATATCAACAATAATATCTTTTTCTCAAGAGCAATGCATATGTCCACTTCTATGTTATTATGAATTTTTTGTATTGGACATGCCTGCTGATTTTCATATTTCTTGATATGGCATGACTTTATTTTTTGGATGTAAATTCTAACTATTGTTTTGACCCATGGTATCTCAATATAAGCATGATCAAAAGCTAAATAGCCCCCTAGTTGGTCCAAAAATTCCTTAGAAAAGCATATTCTAAACGATGACGAGAGATTAACAACCATTATATCTTGTATAACTGAAAATTTTGAGCATTTTTGTGATAGGATTGGAATCTTCTCTATGATACCAGTTGTCTAGATCTAAATAATTTTATAGAGAATTTTTCTAGAGTCTATTCGAGAGTAGTTCAAGCCCATAACCTCATAGATTTCTTGAGGAATCATTGTGATAGTACTTGCTGGATCTATGATACAATTATGTACAATCCAAATTTCCAAGAATAGGGACACATAGAATGATGGAGACTAAATTTCATACCCGAAGCAATGATTGTTTAATTATTGAGTGATTGTACTAGTAAGGATTCCTTCTATTTGATCTCTTGAGGGTGACTTCAACTAGGTTCACCTGTTCCCTAACTAGTAAGTCTTTTCTCAACTCTTGAGATGTTTCTTTGAACAATCCTCTGTATTTTTGGGCCATGTCCATCCTTTATATTTTAGTGATTGTTGGATCATACAACTTCTTGTGGGATTGGCTTCTTAGTTGTTTGATGTCCCTAAATTTGGTAGATTGCCCAAAATTTTTATCTTATGGTTGATTTTCTTGTAGACTTTGCACCACTTATGACCTTTTATCTCTTATTTCCCCAATTTTTGCCTTTCATCTTGGTTGGTGGTAGCACATGCTATAGAGAAATCATGCTCAAGTTTAGTTGATTATTATGTACAGAGTACAAGTATATTTTCTATTGCTACAAATAAGTCCAGATTTTTCATACAAGACTTGAAGTATTATGAACATAGATCTAAGTTCATTCTTTTACTCTCCAAGACTTACTTCATTTTCCATTCTATACCTACCTCTTGATTCTATACAATGATATCCTTCTAATCATATGCACCATTTCTTGGCTCACTATTTTGTCACTCAAAACTTTTGGAAAAACATTGAATTATAGCCTTCAATTCTTCAAATGTATGAGGCTCCTTGATTGCTGCAGTGGGCTTGTTTCCATTCTTTCTTATTTTTCTGAGAGGAGTTGTATTTGGTATAATGGATAACTATGAGCATGGTATGGCCAAGACAATAGTTTATGGATTCATTTGATGGCTCTAATGGTTCGTTGATAGTTTTCCAACTGATATAATCATATTTTTTTGAAGAACATGTGCTTATACTAAGAGGGAGGGTGAACAATATAAGATAAAACTTTTTTCTTTTTAATCCATATGATAACATCAGTAGTATTAAAGTAGTAAACATCACATAAAGCATCGCACATGAGAGACATGATTTAACATGGTTCACCCAATGTGGGCTACTCTACGGAGAAAATATTCCTTATACAATTTTCTCAAATAAATTCTCTTGGGAATCCTTTCCTTATTATAATGTTTATAGACCTCTATCCAAAGGAGACTCCAATACCCTAATCAAGTTTATGGATATCTATCCATAGGAGAAACCCTTCTCCTCTGCTCTAGCTGGTAATATTCTAGAAGAATTGCTGCCTCCATTGCACTGACTTATGGATCACTATCCACTGAAGACTCCTGTCCTCACTCAAAAGACCTATCTACACTGCCTTGGCTAATGGAACTCTATCCACTGGATGCTATTGTCCTCTATACTCTATCATATCCAAAGCTTACTCTAAAATCTATCTCAAATATACACTAAATACAGTCCTTCGGTCTAGCATACATCTGCTTAATATCTATCTCTGGTTTGACACAAACCTATCCTCAAATTTGTACCAAACTTTATCCTCAAATATATCCTCAAGCCTTAACACAAAGCTTGACTTAATCACAAATCAAATCTGCTAGATCTGCCCCAAACCTTAACTCAAGGTTTGAACAAATCACTCAATCAACTCTGCTCTCAAGTCTTCTCAAATACTTATCTAAAATATTCTCTACAAGTCCTCACTAGAACTTGTCCAATTTTCTCAACAAGTTTTCACCAAGACTTACCTCAAATTTTCTCAACAAGTCCTGACTAGAACTTGTGCAATCTGCTCAACAAGTCTTTATCAAGACTTACCTGAAATATGTATTGTAAGCTTCCACAAAAGCTTACTCTACTCAACAAATCACTCAATGAAATCTTAGTCAACAATGCTTATCAAACAAACCTCACATAACAATGATACTCATGATCTTGCACAAACCCTAATCATGCATATGAAGGCTCATTCAATATTTCCAACAATGCTTATCAAACAAGTTTTTATCATCAACTTTCACTCAAAAAAACCTTTAACAAAAAAACTCAAGAATGCTTATCAAACAATCCTTTTCACTCCAACTTAGCATTCACAACATCCAACAATCACTCACAAGGAAGATGTGCCCATACCTTTTGTTTGATGAAGAATTAACCTCAAAACCTGTCTCAATCACAATTACCCTCTTTGCTAATTTCAAAGGTTAGATGACAAAGTATCACTCTAACACTCCCTCAGAATATTTCACAATTACAAAAATAATTAAACTCAAATACACCTTATTACTCCATATTGAAATTAGCATTCACCAAAAGCATATAAAAATAAATCTCTTATTACTTCTTATAACTCCACTCTAAATAACTCAATCCACAAAACAATTAAATAATTTTTTTTTTTTAGTTTTATCAACCTTATATCTCCCTAAGCTAAAAACTATACCACACAACCTTAGGAGTAAAAACCAATTTATAATAAAAACTTTAGTACTTCTCAAAGTGCTCCTGGCGGGATTCGATCCCAAGTCGAAGCGCCTCCGGTGCTTTAGTCGTGGTTGCCTAGCCGTATGAGCTAAGCGCTTACATGGGAGGCAAAAGCATCCATGACGCTTTGTATCCTTCCCTGGTACCAAAATCCAAAAAGGCTTTGGCATATTCGACACAAAAATAAATCTCATGACCTTCCTTGCTGCAAATTGAACACAACACCTTGTGTTTTGAAAGCGTTGCCAACTACCGCTAGCCCACCTGGCTAGGTGGTGGCAAGGCTTCTAAGCCTTGTTCCTTTTGAGCATTCGTAAATTGCCACAACAAGTCAACGAAAGACTTCTTCCTTCTTCTGCTCGTCAAAATATTGCACACAACTTAGCTTAGGAGATTTATTAATTTGATCGTGGATTGTTTGAAGCCACTTAGGATTTTGGTATTTATACCCATGCCTCCAAATTTGTTGATGTCGATAGAGGAGAAAAGGATGATGTCAACGCATTAATTTTACCCTTATAACCCTAACCTTAGGGTTAATTAAATTATATTATAATTTAATTAATAATAAAATTATTATAATTAACTTATAATTAATTTAATAACCATAAGGTTAATTAAATTAAATTACAAATTAATTTATAATGAAATTATTATAATTAATTTAATTACTTTAGGTCTTACCATTGGACCTTTAATATTATAATAAAATATTATAATATTATTTTTCTTGGGCCTTCTTATTTCTCCTATAGACCTAATCTGACCACCTTGAATATTATAATGGGAGATATTATAATATTATTTCCCTTAGGTCTAGAAGCAATCTTTCTCTTGCACTGAATACTAAAATTGACTCTTGATATCCTTCTTTTTGCACTGCTCACTAAAACTAACTCTTGACATCAATGAAAACAAATATTGCTCATATTTCCAATATTTTTGCCATGATAGCTAGATGGAAAACTTATGGGAATCCCTTTTCCTTGCATTTTAATACTTGAAGGGTTAGTTCTAGGTCCAAATATCAAAGGTAATACATATAAGCCTATGCTTGTGATGATTGTATTCCACAAGGAACCATGTTCTAGAGCTTTTTGAACCTAATATTGAAACCTAGTAGATTCTCCTAGGGTTGTCTTTGGATATAAGATAATTGAGTGACTAACAAGGAGGAGTCCCTCGAGTCATCGAATACTATTATGAAAGGTTCAACTAGATCAACCCAAACTTTAATACTATTGTCTGCTAAGTACTTGTACCATTTTGCATTGCCTTGAAAATATTGAGCCAACAGTCTCACCATTACATCTTCATAGGGAATGTTACAAAAGATGTCCAGGGCTAAGACATCTTGACAATGCTCATAAGCATTTTTTATTACCTTCATATATGAGAAAGATCTTCAATATATTATGGAAAATTTCATGGACTAGCATGCTAAGTGGCCTGGTATTATTGCAAGTTTGGTAAATTTATCCAACCATATCTCTAAGACCTTTGTTGATGAATTTGTGGAGCCATTCAGTTTGTACACAACATATTATCTTGGCCTTTTGATAGTTTTATCATTTGATTCTAAGATTTCCACAATGGAGTTGCCACTTCTAGATTTTACTTTCAAAGGAGTCACCGGCTGAACATACAATCTCTGCAAGTGAGATCAAGACTATTTATCAAAATCTTGAGTCCTTCAGGTATTTAAAACAATGTTTGTAGGATCAGCCAACCTCTATGGAATTTGATTTTTTCTATGAAAGGAATGCTAACTAATCAAGGAATAGTGGGACCCTTGGGTCCCATCGAGAATGCTAGAAATTACTCTTGGTAGTATGGTGGGTAAATGATCTTATATATTGAGACCCTCGAGTCCCACCGGGCATGTCGAAAATAACTCTTAGTTCTAAAATCCACCTAAGTGAATGAGATGCACCCTGAAGGATTTGACCAAAAGATTAGAAGACTCAAAAATAGGTTCTAAGTCAACCTCTAGAGAAGGTTGGTTCCTTTGCCTAGCTGATCTAACTAAATGGGGGCTTGTAGACTAAAGTAAGAAATGCAAGGGGTTAGAAATATGAGCTAAAAAGTGGTACAAATTTGGTGACATCAAGAGACATGGTACATAAAGTCTCACAATATAAATTTAAATCAAACCACCTAACAGAACAACCTACCATTCTTATGCATTCAAAACATTTATCATTAAGAACTCTAAGTGATGCTAAATCATTCTAGAATTATAATAACAAATCCAAGTAGAAATCCAAAATATAGAATAATTGTAGGAGAATCATCCGATCCTTGATTTAATAAAAAAACATTAGCACTCAATAAGGCATACATATATGTTTTGCATAGGAAGTTAGCAGGATTCCAAACAACAATCCAATATTCATTCAAGAAGGAAAATTATTTCAATCAATACAATCATGCTAATTGTAAATTCCAAAGAGCTAACCATTATAATGTCTTGTATTCTAGTATACATAGAGATTTACATTGTATTCAATTATCTAAAAATAATTGCTCCTGGGAAATATTATAGGCTTCAAGGCAGGCATAGAGAGTGGATGTTGCATTCAAATCAGTTATGTATAACTACTTTAGGTATGCTCTATTGATGTGGATGATGCATATTTTATCTTGAGTCTAGTTTACATGTTGCATCATTGGATTGCAACCATCAGATGACGATCCAATCCTTTCTGTTATGCATAGCTAGTTGAGCAGGGGTAGGTGTTCAATGTAAAGAGATTCGACCATTGAGATATTCTAATAATGATGATTTCTAGTGATTGATCAACATGCACACTCTTACTGATGTGGATTATTTTAGATTACTTATGTGGGAATTGGAATCGTGAAGACACACTACTTATCGTCAAAAATCTGTTAAAACTCAACATTGCTTCTTTCCCCTTATGCCAAATTGTATTTCTCGTTATTGGTTTTCAGATGAAGACTATTTTTAATGGTCATTGTTTTAAGAGTCCAATAGTTGTGTTTCCTCATGAATGGTGCTATACAATAGGAATATTTGATACTTGCATTGCTTTGTTGTCATGTCACTCTATTTGGCTTCACTTTAAATTTTGAAATTGTATTTGGCTTGCCAGATATTTGGGTTTCTCTTGATGACATCATCACCTTCTAAAATTTGATGCTCTTGGAATGCTAACAAGTTATAATTTCGGATGCTGGTTCTAGGCCCAATGCCTTAAGATATTTCTCTCTTACCATTGCTTTATACTGTGTCAAACATTTTGTGTTCTTTTGTTGACATTAACATCATGGTCCATCCAACTAACTTTATTGGCTTGCCCTCAATGCTTGGTTATCAGATACCGAGTGACAAATGTCGAGTCTTATACCTTTGCCATTTTTATTTGGCAAAATTTTAGATACCAAATATTTTTTGTCCCTTGACTAACATCAACATCTCAAATACCCAACGAACCTTCTATACTTAGCCAAAATTTATGCTTTTTCTTCATGTTACCAAATTTGATAATCTTAGATATTCTAATAATCTAACAACTCCTTGCCTACTATTTTGATATCTGCTTTAGCCTACTTTATATATAGACATCCCTTTTCTACTTTTTGTTCTTCTAAAAACTTTCAACCTTCTTTGAACCAACCTAGTAATATACTCTGGTGCTTCTTTGGCTGCTTTTTGAATTGCTGCATTATTGTTCTAGCAAAATAACTATATGGTCTAAAATATGTAGGTGATAAAAATTAACCTACAACACCTAAAGACCATTTCAATTAATAAAGGAGGTAGAGTTAGAGCTTTATTGAAGTCTTACTAAGAATCTATAGCTCATAGTAACGACTTATCATTGAATTTGATATGAACAAACCAAGGTCTTGTCTCCATCTATCCTAAAGAGTAATTGCATTAAAAGCATATGCCACCAAAATATAATTTATAATGATAATTCTCCATCCTATTTGGAATTTTCCTAATCAATTACAATATATGTAGAAGCTTCTATTATAGAAACCACCAACAAGTATCTTTTCTTCTAGGTCTTTTTGAATGCCTTCCTATATTCCTAACTATCTAATCATATTTTGTATTAGATTCAAAATTATGAGGATCTCTTAATTTTAATAAATTTATTGAGGCCTTATTCATACCCCAACTATTTTAGATACGATTACGTCATCATTTAATATTTTTATTATGGGTTTAATCCCACTTATTGTTAACATTTATGATATTAAATTAGATTCTCATATCAATTTCCCTTTTTTTCTTGCAATTCCCTCTAATTTTTTCATCCTCTTTATTCTCTTCTATTTTTCTAGGATATCCTCAAATTGACTTATCATCTACAAGTTTGTTTTGAATGAACCATAATTACCTTTTCCATTTAATTAAATGAAGAGTATTTCTTTGCTATTTTTTTAGTTGTTGAAAAATCCTTGATTTAAGCCATTGCTTACTAATATTTCATTTCCTTGCTTTAAGTATAGACTTATATTATGAACAAAATATTTAACATATTTCTCAAATATTTTTAAATTACAATCACTTGCCATGTGTTTGATCTCATGGCATATGTAAAATTCAAATGTAATATTTTCACAGTCCATTTATAGAACCCAATTTCTTGATTCATATTTGAAAATAATGGATTTTGGTAAAGGTTTTAAAATTTCCATGACAATACATATTTGCACATATAAAATGATCCATATAAGTTGGTACCATATAAATGAATTCCCTATGGGTATTACAAATATTTTTCAAAATCTAAGCATTTTGAGGATTCAACCTACTTCAGAGGTTAAACTTGGAAGAAATACCAATCTTCCAATGTTGGCTAAAGTTGAGGATGCACTTCATAGACTTAGGCATAATTTAGGCTAACATTTTTTGACACACTCGATGGGATGAATTTCATAAATTCATTGAACTATTTGATTGAGTATAACCTTAGTGATATTTTGCTCCCTAAGATCATTCAAATTTTCACTTGGTAACTCCATTGCATTATAATTGGATAATAGACACCCGATTACCACTTTATTTCAAATTTTTTATGTTTTCAAGGTCTGCAACCAATAAACCTGAAAGTTCATTTTCATTTCTTGAGTTGCCACCTTGTAGGTTCAAACATACCTAGTCCTTACCCCTTGAACTATCTTCTCCTATAGAGAGCATAGATTCTACCTATTTTTGATTCTCAAGAGTTTTATGATACTCCTCACTTGGTAGCTATGGCTCAATGAGCCTAGCAACCTCCCTAAAATTTTCTTGGATAAAATACTATAATACCTCTTAGTGTAGTACATCTCAACGATATCCCTCAAGGAGTGCTTAAGGCCGAACCCATTTATGATGGTATGGGTAAAATAATTATGAAAATTTTCAATATGTGATTTTATTGGTTTCCATTCATAACATCTGATAAGAAGACATCATGGTGCAATTCCTCACCCTACCTTTTAGAGGGAAGATATCCCACTAGTATCAAACTCTTGAAAATGGAAGCATTCGTTCATGGAAGAATCTTGTCAGGTTATTTGTTGAAGAGTTTAATGAATTGGCCAATCCCTTCAAATTGCTCATATAATTAATCACCATTAAGAGATATCTTCAGGAAGCCATTATTGATTTCAATATCAGGTTTAGTTAAACTTAGAGAAGAACTCCCTTAAAAATGATCACCTAGTCCCAAAGCATATATTTACCATATTCACACTTTTGAGTCTGAACTTGGTCTTTAGATAAGGTAATATAATGTTGTGACCTTCCCTCGAGTTTATCAAGCCACTATAAATACAAAGAACACTTTGATTTTTTTGGGAAGACTCCCCCCCAGGATTGTTATGCCATATTATCCAAAAATTATCTAGTCCACTCAACAAAGAGAAACCCCAATCACGACCACACATATACCTTTAGTAGATCCTATTATTATCCCTAAAGCATTACCTCCAATAACAACCTCATTGAAATTACCTACCCGAGAGCCAAAATAATCTCCAATGATGTAAGAAGTGTGGACTACATTGAAGCGTTTGAGCAACAAAATGATAATGATTGAAAGAAGAGAGGATGAAATATACAAGCGTAGAATATTTACCTATGTTGTTAAATATAATTAAGCTTCTACTAGCAATACAACCATAAAGGCTAACAATATCTTCAATGATCAAGAATTAGAACCATTGATGTTTGCATTCGAAGGCAATCCTTAGTACATCATATGCATTGATCCTCATAGTACCAACATAAAGCTCAATTAGCAGTTGTAGAGAAAGTTGAAGAGGTATAAAAGGGTTAGACAAATATGCTATGGGATCCAAAACAAATTTTAATTACATAATATCTTTTAGAAGAGGAATGCATATTAGTGTTGACCAAATAAAAAACCATTACAAATAGATCCATAGAAGTTAGAGCCATTCAAACTTCCATCCCATCCTCAAAAGTCAAAAGAACAAATATCGTTTGATTATAAAATAACTTTAGTTCAGTGAGAACATAATAAATATTGTTTTTGCAAGATATAGAGAAGGAATGACCAAATTCGATGCAAGTTAAAGAATCAAAAGAGACTTCAGTCGAGTCTAAAGAACAAGCCTAGGATATATTAAGATATTATAACCAAATGACAAAGGATATAAGATACTCAAGAATATAGGAAATTATTTTATCAACTAGATAAGAAAGAAGGGAAACATCCAAATCATTAGAATTCAATATTGTTGAAGAACTGAAGAAAACTCCCTTGAAAGCGAGCATGTATGACACTTTAATGATCCCTAAATAGATTGATATTCTTAGAGCTTCATTGAAGATGACCAATACCAGAGATGTATCAAAATTGGAGTATAATTTAAGTCAAGATTTGTTGGCTCTTGGATTAAAAAAATAGGCCATCACCTTTCTACTTATCATTATGCATGGAAGGATGGATCGTGCATAACTATATGGTTGATTTTGGAGCTATGACTACTATTATGTCTAAAGCACTATGTGAAGCTATGGGTACACATGTTTATGTCCTAGAGTTTTGTAATTGGATGGTACCTTTATGAAAAAAATTGGAGTAGTCAAGGATATTTGCATGACATTATACAAGGTAACAAAAATCACTATAATGCAAGAAGCAATAGTAGAATTCAAGCCCTACTTCAAAATCTATATTTCTAGAGAATTTATAGTGAAACTAGGAGGCTATATATATTTGGACTATTCTCACATGATAGTTCCACATAAAGGGAGATAGATTAAAATCTATCCAAAAAATCCAATATCCTATCACATAGAAAAGATAGAGGAATAGTGCATCAATATGATAAACGATGAAGTAGATCCTTTGGAAGCTATCATCGAAGAGCTAAAAATAGAAGAATTTTATCTTAAATAATTCAATGCCATGATTGAACTAGAATCGACACATACCATGTAACAAATTGAAATCACAAAAGATACAAGTAGTATCAAATCAAGAGCTTCAAAAAATAGAGCTTTGGAAGCTTTACTTCGATGGAGCTAGATGTAGGAACGATGTTAGAGTCAAAGCAGTGTTAATATCTTCTTTGGATGGGATCAAGTAATCCTCTTATATATTAACATGTAGCTGCACCAACATGATTGAAATGACGTTTTGTGTCTTGGCTTGATGTAGGTAAAAAATGGAGATCAAATTCTTGTCCATATTTGGTGACTTTGAACTTATAGTCAATCAAGTAACAAAAAAGTGCAATAGTAAGCACCACTATTTTAAGACATATTATAATAGGGTATGAGACATAATGGAAGGTTTTGAAACGTTGAATATGAAATCTATTCCCAAGGGACATAATGAAATGGCTGATGCATTAACTTCTCAAGGAGAACATATTGTGCCTGCCATCGATTATGATGAGAAATCAAATAGAGTAAAGATAGTATTTAGACCCTTAATTTTGAACAAAGAAATATTCTGGTAATTATTCAAAGATGATCAATATATTATTGATTTCTTAAAAAGAGAATCCATTTACACAACACAACTAGAAGAGATACTGCAAGATGTTGATCAAGAATAGATGATTCAATTTAAAAACAATCATATACTTAAGGGATCGGTCACCTTAGAAATATTGTTTGACAAAAACGATAGATAGACCAAACAAAGGATGATAATAAAAGAATAGTACTTCTAAGAAGTTCAAATTTGAACTAGGAAGAAGTCTAAAAGTTGAAATATATTGTTAAAAGAAGAGGTAGATAAACTCATGCTACTATGTATATAATATCAAGATATAATAACATGGATTTATTATGATCTTTGGGTCTATCAAAAAAGTGTTATCCAACATACTATATATCTAATCCCTAATGCCAAGCCATTTAGGCTAAAGCAAATGCCAATCAATACTAAAAAAGAATCGGTAATGAAGCAATAACTTCTCAAGTTACCAAATTCCAAGATTATATATCCAATCAAGCACTCCATGTGGGTAGCAAATTGAATTCCAATAAGGAAGAAAAATGGAGATATTTGCCTTTGTATTTATTTCTAAAATTTAAACAAGGCATCATTGAAGGATCACTACCCTTTGTTGAATTTTGACCAAATCCTATTGGTCATAGTAGTGGTGAAATTTTTTTCGCTCCTTGATGGTTTTTCAAGATACAATCAAATATGTGTAAAATATGAAGATCAACATAAAATGACCTTCACCACCAAGTGGAGGACTTCTGCACATCAAAGAATGTTATTTTATTTGTCTAACATCAAAGAAAATTTTTAGTGAGCCATAGAATTTACTTTTGGTGAGTCGGTTAATAAAATAATTTTGATTTACTTGGATGATACAACAATTTTCACTCATGATAAGCAATAATATCTAGATCACCTAGAGATGGTTATTTAGAGGTGTTGTGAGTTTGGAATATCATTGAATCCCAAGAAATCAATATTTGTTGTACATAAGGGAATTTTTTTGGGACATGTCATCTCTAAGCAAGGGCTAGCTATTGATTCAGAAAGTATTAAAGCTATTCTAGATTTACCACTCTCCCTTTGTAAGAGGGATTTGTAGTCTTTTTTGGGGTAGATTAACTTTGTCCAAAAAATTATTTCCAACTTTGCATAAATAGTCAAGCCTATGACATAAGTCTTGAAGAAAGGAGCAATTTTTGCTTGGACCCCAGAAAGAAGAAAATCATCCAAACAAATTAAGCAATCCATAATATAGGCTTCACTTTTGATCAACCCAAATTATAGTAAATTTTTTATTTTGTATATCTACGGATTTGAAGATAGCTATGCTGCAATTATAACTCAAAATGATGATCAAGAAGAACATACAATACATTTTCTAAGCCAAACACTACATGATTATTAGAAGAATTAAAATTTCATAGAAAAACAAGTGTTTGCTATCATGAAGTCACTTAAAAAACTTAAACATAACGTGTCTTAGAGAAAAACAATGGTCTATGTAGTTCACTCAGATTTTAGGAATTTCATTCTTCAAGGAGAATTGGGAGAGAAAAGAGATATATGGATCTCTAAAATATAGGAGTATGACATCGAGATATGACCCACAAAGATAGTAAGAGGTAGAGACTTATTCTAATTGTTAGCTTCTATGATAGAACCACAATACAACATGTGCATAGAAGACAACCTTGAAGCAGAGTCTGGAAATAAGCAATACTTAGAATAAATGGATTTGGTTGATAAATTGGTAAAATAATTTCAAACATGAAGATGCCCATAAGGATTGAATGCGTTATAGAGGTGTAGATACAAAATTACAAGCATTGAAATATGTCCTACTGCTAGAAGGATTGTTTATGAATAATTTTAACAGAGTCCACTACATAAAATTGGAAGAATCTAAAAGAGTGTTGAATGAGTTCCACTTAGATTTATCCAGAGGGTATTACTCAAGGTAAAATATCAATGCTAAAATTCTTTGAGTTGGGTATTATTGGCCTACCATATTTGTAGATATATTCAAAGTAGCCAGTGCTTGTGAGAAATATCAACAATTTGTCAAAAATAATAATAATCCTACACTCCCCTTACTACCGATTATGGCACAAAAACCTTTTTAGTACTAGGGACTAGACTTTATCAAAGTCATAAATCCAAATTTATTTGCTAGAAATAAATACATCCTAATTGTGACTGATTATTTTACTAAATAGAAATAAGTAGTAGCCAAAAAAATAACAAACCAAAATACTATGATTGAATTTTTAGAAAACCTGATTATGAGGTTTCGTATCCCAAACACCATAATAATGGACAATGGACCTGCTTTCATAGGAGCAAAATCAATTATTTCACAAGCATATATGACATCTACTTAAATACATCTTTAAATTAATATTTGTAGGGAAATGGGTTAGCCAAATACACTAACAAACATTTGCTAAAAATTATCAAGAGGATTATAGACAAAAATAAAAAGAGCTGACATCTATTACTTGATCAAGTTTTATGGGTATTTCAAATAACAAAGAAAAAAAAACTTAACACCTCACCCAACTCCCTGATTTATGGAAAAAAATTCATCCTTCCCCTACATATTGAATTACTTGCACTAAAATGGATAGAAAAAAGGGAATTTTTAAAAATCAAAGTAGCAAAATTTTGAATGACAATAATCTTATCCATGGAAGAGCAGAGGGAGAAGGCTTATAATAGCCTCTAAAAGCACACAATTGTAATTAAGTTATGGTTTGATAATAGGGCCATTTTTTGAGACTATAAGGCAACTTCATGCTCAAGTAGGATGATGAAAAAACAAAACTAAGGAATCATATAAAATTTGACTCATTTTGGTTTGGACCATACTGCATCATCGCTAAACACAAACCTAATGTATATGAGTTGGCAGACAATAACAACTAGATTTTTCCAATCCTAGTAAAAGACCTACATTTAAAATACTTCGTATAAAGTGCCATCACCCTTGTCTTTTATGTACATAACAAAGAAAAAATAAATAAGTCATAAAATTTTTGAAAAAGCTAAAATTTGATTGGCTAAAGTGAAAGCTAGTTGACGATTATTTTTAAATTTTACATGCTCATTTACCAAAAAAGCACAACAACCATAATTTGACAAACATGCAAATCTCTTCCATGTTCCCAAGAAAAGAAAAAAGTAGATATTTAAGAAAATCATAAGTATCTTCCAGTCGTTGTATTAATTGCTTTAACGACTAATTTTGTGTTATTTAAACAAATACTTTGATAAGCGACATGCTTCACAAAATATTACTTAGTGTATAATTCCTTGAGCTAAGAAGGTGTCATGAATAAGAATTATGCAATGATTAATAACATCAACTAACATAGAAGTTAGCCCAGAGGTATTACAAGATAAGTTTAGAAGTTATGGCCAACGACCAAGACATTCACTAAGAAAGCAACAGATGCCCATAAGACCATGGAAACAAAGAAAGCACAAAAATAAATGGAGGTGCTACAAGACCACACCAATAGAATCCAAGACACAAAGATCACTCTATGGGCCAAGCACAAGGGTCTTTGAGAAGCCTCTAAGCAAAGAGCATGAGAAATGTTGTCCAGTAGCCTAGGTTCATTCACATGGCACTCATTCTTGTCTTAGTATATCCATAAGCTAGTGCATCCCTGCCCTGAATTAGTGCTAGCATTCAAGCAATATTATAATCCTCAAATGAGAGTGATCCAAAATTATAAATTTTAGGTATTGCTTCATCTAACTACAGACCTTCTCATTGATACATTTGCCATAAAAATCAGGACTAGGGCACCCCCTAAATTTTTTACCATTGAAGACCAAAAAAGTATTATAACATTAAGAGACACAAATATGGGGATAAATATTTTAAATATTGGCTATAACAAAAAGTGTACCACCCTCCATATAGCAATATCATTCCCAAAAATTCAACCCCAATTTTAGAGTTCAAATACCTAGATATATTCTCAATGCTAACCATCATATTTGGACTATTGATAGAAAAATATGTCAATGAATATCATATTGAAATGGTGTACACCATTTCAAACCCCCACTACTATGACACATCCTACTCTGATCAATCAAATAATTTCATTTTTTGGACTGGACTAATTTCTTGTGAGAGAGAATGCATGAGCAACTCAATGCAATTGTAAATTACAAAGTATGAGATCTTTCAATATCCTTCGTACTTGACTTAACTATTTTTATATAACATATTAGAGATCATGCAATGGATGGAAGTGTTGAAACATAGTTAATCAGAGCCTCCAAACCCTACTATGACTTTAATAAGGTGTTCTTGGGATGAGTGTTGAAACTAATATATGAAAGTTTACCCTAGTTACCCCAAGCAATGGTTGAAAGATTATAGACCCCCTTTTTGGGGGAAATCCTTTTTGCTACCATATTATGTCATCGACTAGTTATTTGCTATGGAATATTACCTACAATTAGACAAGATAAATATAATCTTTGGTGTGGGTATAAACAAGGTTAGTACATGTGAGTTACCCTTTAGTTTTGAGCCCATTATACTAAAAACAAAAGGGCAAGGTGAAATCCTAAAGGCTAATATTATGCGTAATGTTAGATTTTAATGAGTAAATACTCAAAATTAATATTACCTTAATATCAATAATATAATTGCAATATGAAAGATATGATAATGCTAATCAATCAAGCATATAAACTCAGAATAAACTATATGATAAATCAAATAATGCTAATGCCAAATGCTCAAAAATAATAAGAATATTTATTGAATGAAGAGCTCAAAATACCTCATACTATATCACCTCCCATTGCTTACATAGGTGACTCCTTCGCTATATCTATTTTACATAAATACATCCATATATATAGAATGGGGTGTGACTTTTCATATAGAGGTTTCTTGGCCCTCACTCTTCCTATGACTCTTCATATTCCTCTTCTATTGACACATGTACATAGGGATAACTATGAACATTTACATTGCCAAAATATCATTGCACACTTGTGCATTACACTGCATAAAGTAAATCCTAATCTAAGACACTATTTCCTAATCTATAGATGTACCCATGATGGTACATTGGAATGTACCAAATAATGTCATATATTCCAACACATCCCTGTATTACATTTTTGGTTATTGAAGACTTTAGTATTCAATATGGTCTTCATCAATCTATCTCAATGAGATCGTTTCTTGGATTTGCGTAGAATGATTCCAGTTTGAATTTTCTGGTGTGTCCTCTTCTGCTCCTATTCTTTTATTTTTGTATCTTCATTGATGATTTTCCTTCTAGATATTATGTTGGTGTATCATTAGAGTGATACCATTCCGCTTCTTTATTTGACTACCTCAAATAGTCATCTTCAGTTTTCATTTGATTTCTTTTCTTTATTTTTTCCTGTACTTCTATTTGTGATGTTCCTTCAATGAGATGAGTTAGTAGATCATCATAGTAATATTGAATTGAAGTCAATGATTCTTCATTGGGATAATCATATGAATTGTTTCTTTTACTTTTCACCTTTTCTTGAAAGAGTTCAAAGATGACTAATGACAGATACATTATTAGACATTCTTTTGTAGAAATAATAATGTCTTGAGATTCCCATGAGGACTTAAAAATTTTTTCCATGAAAAAATTCCATAAAAGTAGTAAATCTTCCTTCCTTAGCTTCTTTGAAGAACATAGTAAATTTATCTTTTAGAATGTTGAATACTTGATCTTCATCAATATTTGATATTAAGTTATGAGAATAGAACTTAAGTGCTTGTAACATTTCTTCACCATTTTCATTGAATACTTCTTTTATAATTATTATCCATATCTTTTTTTTTGGAGTAGAATTCCTTATGACTCCCAAGTCTAATATTGTTATTTTCACTTTTATGTTTTGTAGTAATCCTTTATCTACCTAAGGTGTGAAATACAATACAATTTTAATGTCAACTCTACCAATCAATGTGTGATTTCAATCCTTTACAAATATTCAAATATTTAATAGTTTTGAACTTAGAGATCAAATGCAATAATTTTATGTAGAATTCCTTTTATCTCCAAAATTTATGAGTAAAATATTTTAACTCTAAATTTCATAAACTATTTTTGAAGTAGGATTCCTTATTCCTCCAACTTTAGAAATTTAGAAAAATAATATTTGTAATATTTTTTGTAGTGCTACTTTGATGTAGAATCCTTATTTCTCCAACCTCATTAATTTTGCAAATATTTAATTAGTTTTGTAAACTATAATATGCAATTTTACAAAACTCAAATATAATACTTCAATTCCCAAAATATTCTTCAAACTATAAGTCTAAATAATATTCAGATTTTTCTAAGGATTTAAAATAATTATCACTCCACTAAAATCTTCAAATATTTAACCTTAGAATTTTTCACTTTATTCCGTACTCTTCCTACCAATATAAATTTTAATATAAAAATATTATGGTAAATATTACATTAATTATTCAGGCACTCCTTCTTGACTTGCTGGACACTTCTCCTTCTGGTCAATTTTTTTTGGACTTGATAATAGGTGCTTTGAATGATCTTCCTTCAAACTTGCTATGCATATGCCTTTTCTCTCTTACATTGGTGGCTATATGAACACTTCTATCCTCTTGTACAATGTGCCACTTGTAGCATACGTTATGGAGACTTCTTGACTCCCTTTAGGTGGTGCTAACATTCTTGTAAGATGAATGGATACTTGGCAAAATATTCCTTGTGCTATTTGGGTGTTACTAATTCTTTCTTGAGAACTAGGTGATGATTTAGAGAATTGAACACTCTTCTTGCCAAGAGACGTACGTTATGACTTTGTACCAATTCTCACCCTTGTGTCAAATTGCACTATTTATCTTCCTTGCTCAAGATAAATGTTACAGTCTTCTATGCATGTGCTCCCTTCTCCAACGTATGGATTTCCAATGTATTTCTTCCTTGTTATTCCTCCAAAATATTCTTACTTCTTTGTAACAACAGTTGATGCTATTTCTTCTTTCTTTGGACGATAACAAATTCACCCATGATTGGCTAATTATTTGTAAAAACAATTGGTGTTGTTTCTTCTTTCTTTGGATGATGACAAGTTCACGCATGGCTGGCTCCAGTTGTAACTACATTAGAGCTCTTAAAAGGTATCTCTATTATGATTCTTCTTGGTAGGTAATGCACCTTTTATTCTTGTCTATTTATCCCTGTAATATGCTTTTTTTGTAGATAAAATACTTTCTTATTGCTGAGCTACATAGAGTTTACGTAGGAATTTCTCTTGCAGGTTGCAGTTGATGCCTTATAGCTCCTTGGTTGACAGATTATTGATCCCTAATGGCTCTTTATTAAGCACTCTTGTTAGTGCTTTTTCCTTGCTAATGGGTGCACATTTGGTGAAGATCTTGCCCCCTTGTGTTCTACTGCTCAACAATCTTGTATATGGTGCTATTTCTCACCACTAATTTAGTGGTTTTCTTTACCACTTTTTATTGCATATCTGGTGTTTTTAAATACCTAAAATATACCTCTAAATCTGGGAAATATTTGCTTTCAATAATGCTATAAATTGAGGGATATTCTCACAAACGTAGAGTAAATTTGCTCTTAAATTTACTTAAAAAACAACATATACTATTCACTTATAACTCCATTAAAGAACTTAAATAATGTTGTTTATAACTTGCAAATTTTCTTAAATATAATGGTGTGTAATAGTGTCTCTTTCTTGGTTTAAAGACACTCTAAAAACTTTTCTTTTTCTAGCTCTTAATAGCTCTAAAATTTGATGCTCTAAAAAACTTCTTAATAAGCAACTTCAAAATATCTGCAATAATACTTTATATGGCATCAATTTTAAGACACATTTTTCTTGTAGCTCCTTTATTTATAGCTTGCTATCTTGTATTTTCTTTAATACACCTTTCTTTTGCTATTAGTAGACTCTTCAATTTGTAGCTATGGTTGCTGCTCAAAAACTCCTTTCTTCTCCTTCAAACGGGTGCTACCTATCTCTGAAATTTGCAACCTCAAATACTACCTTTTTTCTAAAAAAATATGTGATCAATATCCTCCTTAGATGCTGATAATAATCCTTGTGATTTTATCTCCAAATCTATCTCAAAACTATCCCAAAATTTATCCAAAATGCAACTCTATTTGCTCTTATAATGTTTTCCAAAATTGTAGCTTAAAACCCCTCTATTTTTTGCTTACAAAATTTTATTTTGTGTTGTCATCAAGCCTTCAAATCTATTGGTATTTATTTATAGTCAAACATTTTCTTAGTTGGTTGTATAAATATTCTCTGAAAGCTTCTCCAAAGCCTTTTTTTAAACTGCAACTTTTTGCTTCTACTATTTGTTGTCCTTTGACCTTTCAACTTCTTTTTCAATAAATTTACACTTTTACAAATCAACCTGCAAGAATCTTGTGGCTATCTTCAAATCTCTCTAAATTATGACCTTTGTAGTCTTCTTGCTTTTTTCTAACTTCTTTTTTAATTCTAACTTCAACTCTGACCTCTATCTATGTCTTCTCTCTAAGAAATCTGAGTGTCTTGAATTCTCCAAAATCTTCTCAAAATTTGATAAACTTGTCAAATCCTCTTTCTTTTTGGGATTATTGTCAGATGGCGATAATTATCCCAATGTCTTCTAGTGAGGTGCTCCTGCTATGAACTCTACTTAAAATATCTTCCAATGATCACTGCTTCAACTTCTACAACAAGGCTTTCTCTTGTATTTTATTTCTTTAATGAAATCTCCTTTAAACCTCTATTCTTGGGTCTTCAGGATTTCTATAGCATTTTTCTTTTCTTCAAAATATTATTTAGATGTCTATTCTTGGGTATTCTAATTCTTCAACCTTCAATTCTTTAGTAAATTCTTTAATGAAACCTTACCTTAGTTTCTTCAAAAATTTTAACTATGGGAAATTCTTCAATGAGATATCTTTCTTGGATCTCTATATTTTGTTGCTTTTGTCTACAATAGGACCTTATGTAGTCCTTTTATATTCTATATTAAATCTTCAATCTTGAAATTTATTCAATATGACCTTTCCTTGGTTCTCTATCTTCAGTCTTCAATCTACAATTTTCCAAAACTTGGAAGTTCTTCAATATGACCTCTTCGTGGGTCTTCAATATTCAATCTTCCAAAACATGAAAGTTCTTCAATGTGACCTCTTTTTGGATATTTATCTTCAATATGCAATATTGAAATGAGAACCTTCTTCTTGGTTCTTATAAATCTTCAATAAGGTCTCCTTCTTGGACATCCTTCAATGTCTTCTTTTCTACAACAAAAGAGTTAATCCCTGCACTAGGAAAGCACATAGAATTTTAGGTAATCAAACATGAAATTCTTATCTATTTGTTATAGGAAGCTTCTCAACTTCTAAGAACCAATATTCTACAAAAACATAGACAATAATAATCAGTTGTATTCAATGTTCCAGAAATAATAACCTTCACTAGCTATCTTAAAAAACTAGTGGAATCAAATCTATGTTGAATCCTAGTCTTCACGGGTTTTCCTTTCAACCCTGTGGAAAGATTCTAGCCAGATAATAATCTAGAATCATTTTTTTATCAAGCTTATCAATAGGACCTCTTTTAAGGGCCTCTTAATATCTTCAATGATAAGGTCTATCTTCAAGACTTTTCAATATCCTTCTATTTCAATTTTGTTCCTGGAATAGGTATATTATTAAATATCACTAGTTTTTATTCAACACAGTGAGAAATGCTATCTTTTATGATTTTTCTTTCCAGAGGTAATTCCCTTATTTTCTCTAGTTTCTTTTCCAGAGGTAATTCCTTTATCTTCTCTGGTTTCGTTTCCAAAGGTAATTCCTTTATCATTACTGGTATCTTCTTAACTAGTAGAAATCTTCTTTGCTTTTGATCTATATTATAACTTCTATCAAACAATACCAAAACAACGATGTTTGCATGCAGTGACACACAATGGCTAATTTGGTTTATAAAAATGTAGAGGGATTTAGATTGATAGTAGCAATGCTGATATCTTGTGGCTTTGATACCATTGTTAGCTTTTGATGAGTAAATACTTAAAATAATTTTACCTCTAGATCAATAATATAATTGCAATACGAAAGATATGATAATGTTGATCAATCAAGCATATAAAATTAGAATAAAATATATAATAACTCAAATAATGCTAATTCCAAATGCTCAAAAATACTAAGAAATATTTATTGAACGAAGAGCTCAAAATACATCATACTACATCACATTCCATTGCTTATATAGGTGACTCCTCCTTCGCTATATCTCTTTTACATCAATATTTCCATATATATAGAATGGAATGTGACTCTTCATATGGAGGTTTCTTGGCCCTCACTCTTCCTATGACTCTTCATATTCCTACTCTATTGACACATGTACATAGGTATAACTATGCACATTTACATTGCCAAAATATCATTGCACACTTGTGCACTACACTACATAAAGTAAATTCTAATCTACGACACTCTTTTATAATCTATAGATGCACCCATGATAGTATATTGGAATATACCAAATAATGTAATATATTCTAACATGTAATACCACACAAATGGAGGTATCCCACTCAAAAAATTCAAAAACATATTGGAAAAACATCCAATATTCAAATGAGTTAAGCAACCTTAAACTAAATAACTCTAGAATAAATCCAAGGAGAATGAGTTGGACTAGAATATAAGAAAATATATCATTTTCCCTTGTAGAGAGATTTCTATGAGTTCAAGCATGATTATGGTTCTAAGAAGAACAAAGCTTAAAAGCTTACTTAGACTAAAATAGATACAATGGTATAAAAAACAAGTTGGAAAGAGCTAGTAGAGGCTTAGGAAAAATGATGAGTAGATCACAAGAGCTCTTGGAACTATAGCAATGACCTTAGAAATTGGCTTTGGGAGACCCATTTCCTAAATCTCCTATCGCTGAAGCCAAAAAGAAAAGAAATAAAAGGTCCATTTTAGAGTCTCCATTAGGACCAACACCTAAGTAATAAATCTACCTAGAATAAGAGGCACAAACCAAGATTATACATGAGTTGGATCAAGTTAAAAAAAGTAGTAAAGGATTTGATGTGAACATAAGGTCATATATACAATAATTGCTAGGAACACCACGAAAAACTCCTCCATGCATTAGCTCTCGCCTTTCTTTGCCCCTTCAAAACGTCGTGACATCACGACGAAAAACTCCTCCATGCCTTAGCTCTCGCAAACGTCGCGACATCACGACGTCGCGACATCGTGACGTCACGATATCGCGTCGTCGCGATATCACGATGAAAAACTCCACACCTTAGCTCTTGAAACTGTCGTGATATCGTGACGTCACGATATCACAATAAAACCTGCCCTTGCCTTGCTACAACCTTTGGGGTCACGATTTCGCGACATGTCACGAAATGGCGACATGTCGCGATTTCGCGACCCCCTCCAAAATTTTGCCTTGGAGAAAAAAATAGAAACTGAACAAACTACTTAGAAAATTTGGTTGATGCCAAATTGTCCTGTTGTCGCCAAATGCTCCTGCATCAGACACCCAAGGTAAAATGGAGAAGTGACCTTCACTTCTGTTCTATTCGGTCCGCGTCTTTTGTAACATCTCCAAACGGGCACCTGTCCCTGCAACCTGCTTCAACCCCGTCTCCTGGCAAAAACTTTTTCTACCTTCTACCAGACAAATTTTGGCATTGCTGCACACCTTCTCATCCACTGCCTGTAATGGCTTTAATTTGTGGCGCACTCCATCTTTCATCAAGGAGTATGTATTTGCACGACCATCGTGCACTACACTTCGATCAAACTGCCATGGCCTCCCTAATAGCAAATGGCAAGCATCCATGGAGAAAACATCACACAGGACCTCATCTTTGTATCTCCCAATCTGGAATGTGACTAAACACTATTCATGGACCCATGCTCTGTGGTCCTTTCGCAACCACGCAATCCGGTATGGATGCGGGTGTCTCCTTCTCTCTAGCTGTAACTTAGCAACCATATCCTCGGAGACTAAGTTATCTGTACTCCCATTGTCTATAATAACATTACAGACTTTGCCTGCACTTTTGCATCGTGTGCGAAACAGGCTTCTCCTCTGCTCTGGTTTGTCTTCCTCAATCAACATGGTTCTCCTCATGATCATTGCTTCTCCTTTCTCTGCTTCTTCAAAATGTTTTGATTCAGCATCTTCCGCTGCCATAACAGCTCTGGCAAGACCCACTTGTTTCTTGTTCCCTCTCTCGGGGTGCTAGGGACACTCATATGCCTAATGTCCCTCTTCTCCACAGTGGAAACATGTTCCCCGAAACACTCCTCTTCCATACCCATGTCCAGATCTAGCTCTTCCTCTTAGGTAGCCATTGTTCTAAACTTGCGGTTTGGGTTCTTCATCTTCCTTCTGATCCCGGCTACTGCTAACCTCTTCTTTCTTCTTCTCCTTTCCTTCCTCTTTTCTTCCACCGGTCTTTCCTCCATGTCCTTTTCCTCTTTGCTTGCTCTCAAACTTTCTGTTCAGTTTTTCTTCAACCTTCAGAGAAAACTGGTAAGCATCTTCAATGGTGCTCACCCGAACTAAGCTCAACTCTTCCTGGACACTAGGTCTCAACCCATTAATATAACGGGCCACCTTCTCCTTGCTTGCTTCTAAATGGCCAGTTTTGATGGAAATTTTATAAAACTCTTCGGTATATTCTTGGACAGTTCTGTTCATCTGTCTCAAACTCTGCATTTTCCTTAGCAGATCCAACTCGTAATCTGCCAGAATAAACTGTCTTTTTAATTTTTCTACCATTCGTTCCCATCTTGTTATCTATTCTTTTCCTCTTCTGTTCCGTTCCAGCTGTACCCCATTCCACCATATACTGGCATGACCTTTCAGTTTGGTCTTAGCAAATCTGACCCTCTCGGGATCTTCAACTTCTTCATACTCGAAGTATTCTTCCAGTTCATTGACCCAGTCGATCAACTCCTTCGGATTAAAGTTTTCAGAATACGTGGGAACTTCCATATTCGGCCTCTTCCCAATCTAGGATATGGCTTTGTATAGTCTGGCTTGTGCTGGATCTACAACTTCCTCTTCTTCTTCTTCAAACTGGTTTTCTTCTTCATCTACTTCATCTTCACTGTCTGCATCTCTTCTTGGTTCGTGTCCTCTGCGCAGTTCTTCTTGCAGGGCCTGAACTTGCCGTTGCAAGGCTCAAAAATCTGTTGCTGCCATGCCTCTCCCACCAATAGGGTTTCTTCTTGAAGGCATCTTCTAACTTTCTCACGAGCCTTCCCACAAATCCTAGTGTAACTGCCTCACGTCCGACGATCTGTTACACACTCAGGAACTTTCGGCTCTGATACCACTGATGGGGATGAGAGATTACACCTTCTCTAAATTTTGACTTTTCATTAAAATCTTTTGAAATAATTACATACGTAAAAACAAAACAGCCCGTAGGCTTTACAATGACTGAGCTCGGCTTGGTCTTTTTCTCCCTTGCACTCTGTCCCCTGCCTTTCTCTCATCTGCCACTGCCAACTATTACAAAATTCTGAGTTTTTATCGAGGTCTCGGCCCTCTATGCCATTAATGCCCACCAACGTGAATCCATCAAATTAAAAAAAATAAAGTTTGCTTCCTCTGCTATGTTTTCAAATTTCCTTCATCAATGGGCAACTGCCCCGATCCGCTATCCCACGTTCGCAATAAAGATTTCCCCCCCTTTGACCTCCAATCACCGTTTTGGTCAGACTGTCCTTCTAAACCGCCATCTCACCCCATACTGTCTATGGCCTGCAACTGTCGCCTTGTCAAAATGTTTAACTGCAACAACTGTCTCTTTTCCCGTGCGCACGACCGTCCACGTGTCCAAATTTTGTTTGTCTTCAACTGGCCGCAAAATTGCAACATGTCATGATATCGCGACATGTCGCGATATCGCGACCAAACTGGCACCTTGCCTTCGTCTGCCAAAAACGTAGCGAAATCACTACCAAAATGCCCCTCCGCACCTAAGCTTCAAAAACGTCACGATATCGCGACATCTGCACCTAAGCTTCAAAAACATCACGACATCGCGACGTCGTGATATCGTGACATCGTGATATCGTGACAAAAATTCCTCTTCTCGCCCTTGCCGCAAAAATGTCACGATATCGCGACAGAAACTCCCATTCTTGCCCTTGTCGCAAAAACGTCATGACATCGCGACGTCGCGATATCGTGACGAAAACTCCCCTTCTTGCCTTCGCCTTCCTTCGCCTTATCTTTTCTTCCACCTGTCTTTGAAGGCCTTGCCTTTATCTTCGCCTTTCTTTGCCCCTTCAAAACGTCGTGACATCGCGATGTCGTGATATCGTGACATCGTGATATCACGACGAAAAACTCCTCCACGCCTTAGCTCTCGCAAACGTCACGACATCGCGACGTCACGATATCGCGTCGTCACGATATCGCGACGAAAAACTCCTCCATGCCTTAGCTCTCGAAATCGTCACGATATCGTGACAAAACCTGCCCCTGCCTTGCTGCAGCCTTTGGGGTCGCGATTTTGCGACCCCCCTCCAAACTTTTGCCTTGGAGAAAAAAACAGAAACTGAACAAACTACTTAGAAAATTTGGTTGATGCCAAATTGTCCTGCTATCGATGGATGCTCCTGCATCAACTGCCTCAAATAGTCATCTTCAGTTTTTATTTGATTTCTTTTCTTTATTTGTTCTTGTACATCTATTTGTGATGTTACTTCAATGAGATGAGTTAGTATATCATCATAGTAATATTGAGTTGAAGTCAATGATTCTGCATTGGAATAATCATATGAATTGTTTCTTTTACTTTTCACCTTTTCTTGAAATAATTCAAATATGACTAATGATAGATACATTATTAGACATTCTTTTGTAGAAATAATAATGTCTTGTGATTCCCATAAGGATTTAAAAAGTTTTTCCATGAAAAAATTCCATAAATTTAGTAAATCTTCCTTCCTTAGCTTCTTTGAAGAACATAGTCAATTTATCTTTTAGAATGTCAAATACTTGATCTTCATCAATTTTTGATATTAAGTTATGAGAATAGAACTTAAGTGCTTGTAACATTTCTTCACCATTTTCATTGAATACTTCTTTTATAATTATTATCCATATCTTTTTTTTTGGAGTAGAATTACTTATGACTCCCAAGTCTAATATTGTTCTTTTCACTTTTATGTTTTGTAGTAATCCTTTTATCTACCTAATGTGTGAAATACAATACAATTTTAATGTCAACTCTACCAATCAATGTGTGATTTCAATCCTTTAAAAATATTAAAATATTTAATTGTTTTGAACTTAGAGATCAAATGCAATAATTTTATGTAGAATTCATTTTATCTCCCAAATTTATGAGTAAAATATTTTAACTCTAAATTTCATAAACTATTTTTGAAGTAGGATTCCTTATTCCTCCAACTTTAGAAATTTAGAAAAATAATATTTGTAATATTTTTTGTAGTGCCAGTTTGATGTAGAATCCTTATTTCTCCATCCTCATTAATTTCACAAATATTTAATTAGTTTTGTAAACTATAATATGCAATTTTACAAAACTCAAATATAATACTTCAATTCCCAAAATATTCTTCAAACTATAAAAGTCTTCAAAAAATAATATTCAGATTTTTCTAAGGTTCTAAAATACTTATCACTCCACTAAAATCTTCAAATATTTAACCTTAGAATTATTCACTTTATTCCTTACTCCTCCTACCAATAAAAATTTTGATATAAAAATTTTATGGTAAATATTACCTTAATTATTCAGGCGTTCTTTCTTGACTTACTGGGTGCTTCTCCTTCTAGTCAATTTTTGTTGGAATTGATAATAGGTTCTTTGAATGTGCTTTGAATTCTCTTCCTTCACACTTGCTATGAATATGCCTTTGCTCTCTTACATTGATGGCTATATGAACACTTCTATCTTCTTGTGCAATGTGCCACTTGTAGCATACGTTATGGAGACTTCTTGACTCCCTTTAGGTGGCACTAACATTCTTGTAAGATGAATGGATACTTGGAAAAATATTCCTTATGCTATTTGGGTGTTACTAATCCTTTCTTGAGCACTGGGTAATGATTTAGAGCGTTGAACACTCTTCTTGCCAAGAGACGTAAGTTATGACTTTGTGCCAATTCTCACCCTTGTGCCAAATTGCACTATTTCTCTTTCTTGCTCAAGATAAATGTTACAGTATTCTATGGATGCACTCCCTTCTCCAATGTATGGATTTCCAATGTATTTCTTCCTTTTTATTCCTCCAACATATTCTTACTTATTTGTAACAACAAGTTAATGCTATATCTTCTTTCTTTGGACGATAACAAATTCACCCATGATTGGCTAATTGTTTGTAACAACAATTGGTGTTGTTTCTTCTTTCTTTGGATGATGACAAGTTCACCCATGGATGGCTCCAAATGTAACTACGTTAGAGCTCTTCAATGGTAGCTCTATTATGCTTCTTCTTGGTAATACACCTTTTATTCTTGTCTGTTTTTCCCTGTAATATGCCTTTTTTTGTAGATAAAATACTTTATTATTGCTGAGCTACATAGAGTTTACGTAGGAATTTCTCTTGTAGGTTGCAGTTGATGCCTTATAGCTCCTTGGTTGGAAGATTATTGATCCCTAATGGCTCTTTATTAAGCACTCTTGTTAGTGATTTTTCCTTGCTAAAGGGTGCACATTTGGTGAAGATCTTTCCCCCTTGTGTTCTGCTGCTCAACAATCTTGTATATGGTGTTATTTCTCACCAACCCTTTAGTGGTTTTATTTATCACTTTTTATTGCATATTTGGTATTTTTAAATATCTAAAATATACCTCTAAATATATGAAATATTTTCTTTCAATAATGCTATAAATTGAGGGATATTCTCACAAACGTAGAGTAAATTTTCTCTTAAATTTATTTAAAAAACAACATATACTATTCACTTATAACTCTCTTAAAGAACTTAAATAATATTGTTTATAACTTGCAGATTTTATTAAATATATTGGTGTGTAATAGTGTCTCTTTCTTGGTTTATAGACACTCTAAAAACTTTTCTCTTTATAGCTCTTAATAGCTCTAAAATTTGATGCTCTAACATACTTCTTAATAAGCAACTTCAAAATATCTGCAATAATACTTTATATGGCATCAATTTTAAGACACATTTTTCTTGTAGATCCTTTAATTATAGCTTGCTATCTTGTATTTTCTATAATACACCTTTCTTTTGCTATTATTAGACTCTTCAATTTACAGCTATGGTTGCTTCTCAAAAACTCATTTCTTCTCCTTCAAATGGGTGCTACCTATATCTAAAATTTGCAACCTCAAATGCTACCATTTTTCTATAAAAAAATGTGATCAATATCCACATTATATTATGATAGTGATCCTTGTGATTTTATCTCCAAATCGATCTAAAAAATATCCCAAAATTTATCCAAAATGCAACTCTCTTTGCTTTATAATGCTTCCCAAAATTGTAGCTTAAAACCCCTCTATTTTTTGCTTACAAATTTTGATTTGGTGTTGTCCTCAAGAATTAAAATCTATTGGTATTTATTTATAGTCAAACCTTTTCTTATTTGATTGTACAAATCTTCTCTGAAAGCTTCTCCAAAGCCTTTTTTTAAATTGCAACTTTTTGCTTCTACTATTTGTTATCCTTTGACCTTTCAACTTCTCTTTCAAGAAATTTGCACTTTCACAAATAAACTTGCAAGACTCTTGTGACTATCTTAAAATCTCTCTAAATTATGACCTCTAAAGTATTCTTGCTTTTACCTAACTTCTTGTTAAATTCTAACTTCAACTCTGACCTCTATCTATGTCTTCTCTCTAAAAAATCTGAGTGTGTTGAATTCTCCAAAATCTTCTCAAAATTTGATAAACTTCTTGTCAAATCCTATTTCTTTTTGGGCTTATTGTCAGATGGCAATAATTATCCCAATGTCTTCTAGTCAGGTGCTCCTGCTATGAACTCTACTTAAAATATCTTCCAATGATCACTGCTTCAACTTCTACAACAAGGCTTTCTCTTGTATTTTATTTTTTTAATGAAATCTCCTTTAGACCTCTATGCTTGGGTCTTCAGGATTTCTATAGCCTTTTTCATTTCTTAAAAATCTTATTTAGACCTCTATTCTTGGGTATTCTAATCCTTCAACCTTAAATTCTTTAGTAAATGCTTTAATGAAACCTTACCTTAGTTTCTTCAAAATTTTCAACTATGGGAAATTCTTCAATGAGATCTCTTTCTTGGATCTCTATATTCTGTTGCTTTTATCTACACCAGGACCTTATGTAGTCCTTTTATATTTTATATTAAATCTTCAATCTTGAAATTTATTCAATATGACCTCTCCTTGGGTCTCTATCTTCAGTATTAAATCTACAAGTTTCCAAAACTTAGAAGTTCTTCAATATTACCTCTTTGTGGGTCTTCAATCTTCAATATTCCAAAACATGAAAGTTCTTCAATGTGACCTCTTTTTGGATCTTTATCTTCAATATGCAATCTCTAAATGAGAATATTCTTCTTGGTTCTTCTAAATATTCAATAATGTCTCCTTCTTGGACATCCTTCAATGTCTTCTTTTCTACAACAAAAGAGTTAATCCCTGCACTAGGAAAGCACATAGAATTTTAGGTAATCAAACATGAAATTCTTCTCTATTTGTTATAGGAAGCTTCTCAACTTCTAAGAACCAATATTCTACAAAAAAACATAGACAATAATAATAAGTTGTATTCAATGTTCCAGAAATAATAACCTTCACTAGCTATCTTAAAAAACTAGTGGAATCAAATCTATGTTGAATCCTAGTCTTCACGGGTTTTCCTTTCAACCCTGTGGAAAGATTCTAGCCAGATAATAATCTAGAATCCTTTTTTTATCAAGATTATCAATAGGACCTCTTTTAAGGGCCTCTTAATATCTTCAATGATAAGGTATATCTTTAATACCTTTCAATATCCTTCTATTCCAATTTTGTTCTTGGAATAGGTATATTCTTAAATATCACTAGTTTTTCTTCAACACAATGAGAAATGCTATCTTCTATGATTTCTCTTTCTAGAGGTAATTCCTTTATTTTCTCTAGTTTCTTTTCTAGAGGTAATTCCTTTATCTTCTATGGTTTCTTTTCCATAGGTAATTCCTTTATCATTACTGGTATCTTCTTAACCAGTAGAAATCTTCTTTGCTTTTGATCTATATTATAAATTCTATCAAACAATCCCAAAACAACAATGTTTGCATGCAGTGACACACAATGGCTAATTTGGTTTATAAAAATGTAGAGGGATTTAGATTGATAGTAGCAACGATGATATCTTGTGGCTTTGATACCACTGTTAGCTTTTGATGAGTAAATACTTAAAATAATGTTGCCTCTAGATCAATAATATAATTGCAATATGAAAGATATGATAATGTTGATCAATCAAACATATAAACTCAGAATAAACTATATAATAACTCAAATAATGCTAAGTCCAAATGCTCAAAAATACTAAGAAATATTTATTGACTGAAGAGCTCAAAATACATCATACTACATCACATTCCATTGCTTACATAGGTGACTCCTTCTCCTTCGCTATATCTCTTTTACATCAATATATCCATATATATAGAATGAAATGTGACTCTTCATATGGAGGTTTCTTGGCCCTCACTCTTCCTACGACTCTTCATATTCCTACTCTATTGACACATCTACATAAGTATAACTATACACATTTACATTACCAAAATATCATTGCACACTTGTGCACTACACTGCATAAAGTAAATTCTAATCTATGACACTCTTTTCTAATCTATAGATGTACCCATGATGGTACATTGGAATATACCAAATAATGTAATATATTCTAACACATAATACCACACAAATGGAGGTATGACCCACTCAACAAATTCAAAAACATATTGGAAAAACCGCCAACATTCAAATGAGTTAAGCATTAAAAGCATATGCCACCAAAATATAATTTATAATGATAATTCTCCATCCTATTTGGAATTATCCTAATCAATTACAATATATGTAGAAGCTCCTATTATAGAAACCACCAACAAGTATCTTTTCTTCTAGGTTTTTTTTAATGCCTTCCTATATTCCTAACTTTCTAATCATATTTTGTACTAGATTCAAGACTATGAGGATCTCTTAATTTTAATAAATTTATTGAGGCCTTATTCATACCCCAACTATTTTAGATACGATTACATCATAATTTAATATTTTTATTATGGGTTTAATCCCACGTATTGTTAACATTTATGATATTAAATTAGATTCTCATATCAATTTCCCTTTTTTTCTTGCAATTCCCTCTAATTTTTTCATCCTCTTTATTCTCTTCTATTTTTCTAGGATATCCTCAAATTGACTTATCATCTACAAGTTTGTTTTGAATGAACCATAATAACCTTTTCCATTTAATTAAATGAAGAGTCTTTCTTTGCTACTTTTTTAGTTGTTGAAAAAATCCTTGATTTAAGCCATTGCTTACTAATATTTCATTTCCTTGCTTTAATTATAGAATTATCTTATGAACAAAATATTTAACATATTTCTCAAATATTTTTAATTTACAATCACTTGCCATGTGTTTGATCTCATGGCATATGTAAAATTCAAATGTAATATTTTCACAGTCCATTTATAGAACCCAATTTCTTGATTCATATTTGAAAATAATGGATTTTGGTAAAGGTTTTAAAATTTCCACGACAATACATATTTGCACATATACAATGATACATATAATTTGGTACCATATAAGTGAATTCCATAAGGGTATTACAAATATTTCTCAAAATCTAAGTTGATAAGCTTATATGAAAGTCCATATAGTTTAGTGCATATTGGAGTTCTTGTAGGTCAAAATTGTCCCTCCGTTTGCAAATAATTTTTTGACATATTGCCCAAGTCTTACTAAGGAAGTATATGCTAAAGTAGGTTTGAACACCTGAGTAACATAAATAGTAAAGAGCATGATGCTTCAGTCTGAACTTAAGTCCCAAGGTGGTAAGACATCTTCTCTAAAACCCAATCAGGTTCTAAGGGAGAATTGAGAAAATGCACAAATCTAGAGTTAACCAAATTCAAACTTTTCCAAGCAATGACGTTAGCAAGAGCACTTCAAATTTCTAAAAATGTGTTAAACACTTGAAGGTAATAAAGCCAAAATCTCAAAAGTAAGAGCAACACAACCCTAAAATCAATCAAATATAATTCTCTTAGTTCAAAGTCAAAATTGAGCAAATTTGGACCTATCCAAGCAATGACATTAGCATTTCCATGCTAAAGTCTAAAAATATGTAAAAGAGACAAAAATGGAACAAATCTAAGACTTCAAAGTAACAACGCCATGAAAGCTCAAAATGCATAAATCCGAAAGATCAAGACACTAGCCAAGAGTAAACAAAACTGGGCTTTGTTGAGCAATGACATCACCAATTCACCCTAAAAGTAAAAATTTCATTAAGGAAGACCCCAAAGCAACAAAAAGATCCCATACTGCCACGAACCCATCTTTGATACACACCCAACTAGAATATCTCTTTGAAGGATGCAACTACCTCAATGCTTTTTAGCTATTCAAATTAAAGCTTTTAAGCTTGATAGTGACCTTTTTGATAGACAATTGTGATAGCTCGACCATTTGCAACAAAACACAATTGAAGGATCTATGGAAAAAATTGCAAAAACCATTAAATTAAGATGAAAGTTGAAATATTAATCGACCACACCAACAATACAAGTAATCAAACTAATCCAATATGAGAGTAACAATTCTCCCAAGAATACTCTTTTTTGGACTGTCCATCTAACAAAATTATAACAATATTGTAAATCTTACACCGTAAGTTAAAAAACAACCTATAAATAATTGAATAGACCTTAAATTGAGGTTGACTGAATAACATTTACTTAGATCTGTGCTACATAATCTTTGTTGCCAATTAAAGAAAAGTGAAAGTTTTTTGGCCTCCATTGCGATTGTTATTGCAATTTTTTATGAATAAATGTTATGTTTTAATTTATTTGTGTTACAATTCATGATTATTTGATTCTGTTAAAGAATTATGCTCTTTAGATCGCTACTGGTTTGCTTTTCATAAAGTCTTTAAAATGAATAAATTATATAAATAGAATGAAATGAGCTTTGTTATACACTTAACAATGGTTGCTTTGTTAAGTTTCATTAGAAGTTAATTACATTAAGCTTTTATGTAGTATGTATCCAATGTGTAGACACAAAAACCTAGGCACTTGTAAAACCCCATTCACATTGCACATTCCAAATCTACATAATAAAATATATGCCTAAGTCCAAAATTAGGCATATAAATCCTACACACTAAAATTATTTTTTAGATTTTCTAAATCTAGAAAATTTGCCTAGGATGCCCTGCAAACCCACTAGACATGTGTCCTAGCCACATCACCACCTCCCCTTGCCATATCTCACACACCCATGTCACCCTTGTTCCTTCACATGGAATATCTCTCACACCTCACTCCACATGCACCTACCCATTAGCCACATCACCCAAGTTAAGTGAGACACCCTAGATGACTCACTATAACTCATGCATACTGAGGAGACTAAATATTCGAAGCCCTAGAGTGCCATTATGAATATTTTTGCCATCCAAGATCAATCAACCTCTCGTGGTTACACAATCACAATCACCATCCTGAGGTTTCCTTACCACCCTTTCGTGGTTGCCTAACCCCACCCACGCACTCGCAGTTACACAGAACACATCATAGTAATTAACAATAGAGTTCGGTAAGCTAAAATTTGGCAAGGCATTTAGGTTTAATTTCTATGTTTTTTGCACTACACTTTTAGTTTCTTTAAGAATTATTTTAAGGTTTTTTATTGCATTGGTTTTCAATCATATATAGGTGCTGCTAAACCCTTATTTGTATTTCGTGTGTGCAAGAGACAGGTATTTGAAGAGCTATTGGAGCTAAGAGTGGCCCTACTTCTAGGATACAAAAGCCCACTCACCTTTGGAGTTGTAGCAGAGGAGCGAAGAACACCTAGTAATTTGCTAGAGAGTTGGAAGACCACCATTCAGAGCATTGTAGTTTAAGAAGAAAGCATTGTAATATCTCCCCCAAAACATTAGGGCAAAGCATTGTAAATTTGGGAGATTCAGGATCCCCTATATCAATACAAAGAAAAATCATTCCTTATATTGCAATCTCTTCTTTTCATTTTGTGTGTTTGGTGTTCATTTATTTTTTCCACACAATGTTATTACACTATACCCCATCCATTATTCAACAAATATTCTAAAACCTTACTCCTCTCTAACCTTATATTTCTTACCTTTATCTTAAATCCTTGTTTTGATTTTACAATAAGCATTTTGAGGATTCAACCTACTTCAGAGGTTAAACTTGGGAGAAATCCCAATCTTCCAATGTTGGCTAAAGTTGAGGATGCACTTCATAGACTTAGGCATAATTTAGGCTAACATTTTTTGACACACTCGATGGGATGAATTTCATAAATTCATTGAAATATTTGATTGAGTAGAACCTTAGTGAAATTTTGCTCCCTAAGATCATTCAAATTTTCACTTGGTAACTCCATTGCATTATAATTGGATAATAGACACCCGATTACCACTTTATTTCAAATTTTTATGTTTTCAAGGTCTGCAACCAATAAACCTGAAAGTTCATTTTCATTTCTTGAGTTGCCACCTTGTAGGTTCAAACATACCTAGTCCTTACCCCTTGAACTATCTTCTCCTATAGAGAGCATATATTCTACCTATTTTTGATTCTCAAGAGTTTTATGATACTCCCCACTTGGTAGCTATGGCTCAATGATCAATAATTAGAACCATTGATGTTTGCATTCAAAGGCAACCCTTAGTACCTAATACACATTGATCCTCATAGTACCAAAATAAAGCTCAATTAGCAGTTGTAGAGAAAGTTGAAGAGGTACAAAAGGGCTAGACAAATATGCTATGGGATCCAAAATAAATTTTAATTACGTAATATCCTTTAGAGGAGGAATGCATATTAGTGTTGACCAAATAAAAAACCATTACAAATAGATCCATAGAAGTTAGAGCCATTAAAACTTCCATACCATCCTAAAAAGTCAAAATAACAAATATCGTTTGATTATAAAAAAACTTTAGTTCAGTGAGAACATAATAAAATATTATTTTTTCCAGATATAGAGAAGGAATGACAAAATTCGATGCAAGGTAAAGAATCAAAAGAGACTTCAGTCGAGTCTAAAGAACAATCCTAAGATATATTAAGATATTATTTTATAACCAAATGACAGAGGATATAAGCTACTCAAGAATATAGAAAATTGTTTTATCAACTAGAGAAGAAAAAATGGAAACATCCAAATCATTAGAATTCAATATTGTTGAAGAACTAAAGAAAACTCCCTTGAAAGCGAGCATGTATGACACTTTAATGATCCCTACATAGATTGATCTTCTCAGAGCTTCATTGAAGATGACCAATACCAGAGTTGTATAAAACTTGGGGTATAATTTAGGTCAAGATTTGTTGGCTCTTGGATTAAAAAAATAGGCCATCACCTTTCTACTTATCATTATGCATGGAAGGATGGATCGTGCATAACTATATGGTTGATTTTGGAGCTATGCCTACTATTATATCTAAAGCACTGTGTGAAGCTATGGGTACACATGTTTATATCCTAGAGTTTTGTAATTGGATGGTACCCTTATGAAAACAATTGGAATAGTCAAGGATATTTGCATGACATTATACAAGGTAACAAAAATCACTATAATGCAAGAAGCAATAGTAGAATTCAAGCCCTACTTCAAAATATATATTTCTAGAGAATTTATAGTGAAACTAGGAAGCTATATGTATTTGGAATATTATCACATGATAGTTCCACATAAAGGGAGATAGATTAAAATCTATCCAAAAAATCCAATATCCTATCACATATAAAAGATAGAGGAATAGTGCATCAATATGATCAATGAGGAAGTGGATCCTTTGGAAGCTATCATTGAAGAGCTACAAATAGAAGAATTTTATCTTAAAGAATTCAATGCCATGATTGAACTAGAATCGACACATACCATGTAACAAACTTGAAATCACAAAAGATACAAGTAGTATCAAATCAGGAGCTTCGAAAAACAGAGCTTTGGAAGCTTTACTTCGATGGATCTAGATGCAGGAATGATGTCAGAGTCAAAGCAGTGTTAATATATTATTTGGATGGGATCAAAGAATTCTCTTATATATTAACATGTAGCTGCACCAACATGATTGAATATGAAGTTTTGTGTCTTGGCTTGATGTAGGTAAAAAATGGAGATCAAATTATTGTCCATATTTGGTGACTTTGAGCTTATAGTCAATAAAGTAACAAAAAAGTGCAATAGTAAGCACCACTATTTTAAGACATATTATAATAGGGTATGAGATGTAATGGAAGGTTTTGAAACATTGAATATGAAATCTATTCCCAAGGGATATAATGAAATGGCTGATGCATTAACTTCTCAAGGAGAACATTTTGTGCCTGCCATCGATTATGATGAGAAATCAAATAGAGTAAAGATAGTATTTAGACCCTTAATTTTGGACAAAGAAATATTTTGGTAATTATTCAAAGATGATCAATATATTATGGATTTCTTAACAAGAGAAGCCATTTACGCAACACAACTAGAAGAGATACTACAAGATGTTGATCAAGAAGAGATGATTCAATTTAAAAACAATCATATACTTAAGGGATTTCTCACCTTAGAAATATCGTTTGACAACAACGATAGATAGACCAAACAAAGGATGATAATAAAATAATAGTACTTCTAAGAAGTTCAAATTTGAACTAGGAAGAAGTCTAAAAGTTGGAATATATTGCTAAAATAAGAGGTAGATAAATTCATGGTACTATGTAAATAATATCAAGATATAATAACATGGATTTATTATGATCTTTGGGTCTATCACAAAAGTGTTATCCAAAATACTATATATCTAATCCCTAATGCCAAGCCATTTAGGCTAAAGCAAATGCCAATCAATCCTAAAATAGAATTGGTAATGAAGCAATAACTTCTCAAATTACCAAATTCCAAGATTATATATCCAATCAAGCACTCCATGTGGGTAGCAAATTGAATTCCAATAAGGAAGAAGAATGGAGATATTTGCCTTTGTACTGATTTCTAAAATTTAAACAAGGCATCTTTGAAGGATCACTATCCTTTGTTGAAAATTGACCAAATCCTCTTGGTCATAGCAGTGGTGAATTATTTTTCACTCCTTGATGGTTTTTCAAGATACAATCAAATATGGGTAAAATATGAAGATCAACACAAAATGACCTTCACCACCAAATGGAGGACTTTTGCATATCAAAGAATGCCATTTGATTTATCTAACACCGAAGCAAATTTTTAGTGAGCCATAAAATTTACTTTTGGTGAGTCGGTTAATAAAATAATTTTGATTTACTTGTATGATATGATAATTTTCTCTCATGATAAGCAAAATTTTTTGGATCACCTAGAGATGGTTTTTTAGAGGTGTTGTGAGTTTGGAATATCATTGAATCCCAAAAAATCAATATTTGTTGTACATAAGGAAATTTTGTGGGGACATGTCGTCTCTAAGAAAGGGCTAGCTATTGATTCAGAAAGAATTAAAGCTATTATAGATTTACCACTCTCCCTTTGTAAGAGGGCTTTGTAGTCTTTTTTGGGGTAGATTAACTTTTTCCAAAAAATTATTTCCAAATTTGCATAGATAGTCAATCCTATGAAATAAGTCTTGAATAAAGGAGCAATTTTTGCATGGACCCCACAAAGAGGAAAATCATTCAAACAAATTAAGCAATACATAATATAGGCTCCACTTTTTATCAACCCAAATTATAGTAAAATTTTTATTTTGTATGTCTATGGATTTGAAGATAGCTATGCTGCAATTCTCACTCAAAATTATGATCAATAAGAACATACAATACCTTTTCTAAGCTAAACACTACATGATTATTAGAAGAATTACAACTTCATAGAAAAACAAGTGTTTGTTATCATGAAGTCACTTAAAAAACTTAAACATTATGTGTCTTAAATAAAAACAATGGTCTATGTAGTTCACTCAGATTTTAGGAATTTCATTCTTCAAGGAGAATTGGGAGAGAAAAGATCTAGATGGATCTCTAAAATACAGGAGTATGACATCGAGATATGACCCACCAAGATAGTAAGAGGTAGAGACTTATTCCAATAGTTAGCTTCTATGATAGAACCACAATACAACATGTGCATAGAAGACAACCTTGAAGCAAAGTCTAGAAATAAGCAATACTTAGAATATATGGATTTGGTTGATAAATTGATAAAATACTTCTAAATATAAATATGCCCTAAGGATTGAATGCGTTATAGAGGTGTAGATATAAAATTACAAGCATTGAAATATGTCCTACTTCTAGAAGGATTGTTTATGAAGAATTTTAACAGAGTCCACTACATAAAATTGGAACAAGCTAAAAGAGTGTTGAATGAGTTCCACTTAGATTTATCCAGAGGGTATTACTCAAGGTAAAATATCATTTCTAAAATTCTTTGAGTTGGGTATTATTGGTCTACCATATTTGTAGATACATTCAGAGTAGCCAGTGCGTGTGGGAAATATCAACAATTTGTCAAAAATAATAATAATCCTACACTCCCATTACTACCGATTATAGCACAAAAACCTTTTTAGTACTAGGGACTAGACTTTATCAAAGTCATAAATCCAAATTTATTTGCTAGAAATAAATACATCCTAATTGTGACTGATTATTTTACTAAATAGACATAAGTAGTAGCCACAAAAACAACAAACCAAAATACTATGATTTATTTTTTAGAAAACTGATTATGAGGTTTTGTATCCCAAACACCATAATAATGGACAATGCACCTGCTTTCATAGGAGAAAAATCAATTATTTCACAAGCATATATGACATCTACTTAAATACATCTTTAAACTAATATTTGTAGGGAAATGGGTTAGCCAAATACACTAACAAACATTTGCTAAAAATTATCAAGAGGATTATAAAGAAAAATAAAGAGCTGACATCTATTACTTGATCAAGTTTTATGGGTAGTTCAAAAAACAAAGAAAAAAACACTAAACACCTCACCCAACTCCCTGGTTTATGGAAAAAAAGTCATCCTTCCCCTGCATCTTGAATTACTTGCACTAAAATGGATAGAAAAAAGGGAATTTTTGAAAATCAAAGTAGCAAAAGTTCAGATAACAAAAATCTTATCCATGGAAGAGTAGAGGGAGAAGGCTTATAAAGCATAAAATTGTAATTAAGTGATGGTTTGATAAAAGGGCCATGTTTTGAGACTATAAGGCAACTTCATGCTCAAGTAGGATGATGAAAAAACAAAACTAGGTAATCATATAAAATTTGACTCATTTTGGTTTGGACCATACTGCATCGTCGCTAAACACAAACCTAATGTATATGAGTTGGCAGAAAATAACAACTAGATTTTTCCAATCCTAGTAAATGACCTACATTTAAAATACTTTGTATAAAGTGCCATCACCCTTGTATTTTATGTACATAGAAAAGAAAAAATAAATAAGTCATAACAATTTTGAAAAAGCTGAAATCTGATTGACTGAAGTGAAAGCTAGTTGACAATTATTTTTAAATTTTGCATGCTCATTTACCAGAAAAGCACAACAACCATAATTTGACAACATGCAAATCTCTTCCATGTTCCCAAGAAAACAAAAAGTAGATATTTAAGAAAACCATAAGTATCTGCTAGTCGTTGTATTAATTGCTTTAACAACTAATTTTGTGTTATTTAAACAAATACTTTGATAAGAGACATGCTTTACAAAATATTTCTTAGTGTAGAATTCCTTGAGCTAAGAAGGTGTCATGAATAAGAATTATGCAACAAGTAATGACATCAACTAGCAGAGAAGTTAGCCCAGAGGTATTACAAGATAAGTTTAGAAGTTATGGCCAACGACCAAGACATTCACTAAGAAAGCAACAAATGCCCATAAGACCATGGAAACAAAGAAAGCACAAAAAGAAATGGAGGTGTTACAAGCACACACCAATAGAATTCAAGACACAAATATCACTCTATGGGCCAAGCACAAGGGTCTTTGAGAAGCCTCTAAGCAAAGAGCATGAGAAATGTTGTCCAGTAGCCTAGGTTCATTCACATGGAACTCATTCTTGTCTTAGTATATCCATAAGCTAGTGCATCCCTGCCTTGAATTAGTGCTAGCATTCGAGCAATATTATAATCCTCAAATGAGAGTGATCCAAAATTATAAATTTTAGGTATTGTTTCATCTTACTACTGACCTTCTCATTAATACATTTGCCATAAAACTCAGGACTAGGACACCCCCTAAATTTTTTACCATTGAAGACCAAAAAGTATTATAACCTTAAGAGACACAAATATGGGGATAAATATTTTAAATATTGGCTAGAACAACAACTGTACCACCCTCCATATAGCAATATCATTCCCAAAAATTCAACCCCAATTTTAGAGTTCAAATACCTAGATATATTCTCAATGCTAACCATCATATTTGGACTATTGATAGAAAAATATGTCAATGACTATCATATTGAAATGGTGTACACCATTTCAAACCCCCACTACTATGACACATCCTACTCTGATCAATCAAATAATTTCCTTTTTTGGACTGGACTAATTTCTTGTGAGAGATAATGCATTAGCAACTCAATGCAATTGTAAATTACAAAGTATGAGATATTTCAATATCCTTCGTACTTGACTTAAATATTTTTATATAACATATTAGAGATCATGCAATGGATGGAAGTGATCAAGAAAAATGACCAAGGAAGAGACATATCGATAGTGGATTGAACACAATTAATCAGAGCCTCCAAACCCTACTATGACTTTAATAAGGTATTCTTGGGGCCAGTGTTGAAACTAATATATGGAAGTTTACCCTAGTTACCCCAAGAAATGGTTGAAATATTATAGACCCCTTTGTGGGGAAATCCTTTTTGCTACCATATTATGTCATCGACTAGTTATTTGCTATGGAATATTACCTACAATTAGACAAGATAAATATCATCTATGGTGTGGGTATAAAAAAGGTTAGTACATGTGAGTTACCCTTTAGTTTTGAGCCCATTATACTAAAAACAAATGGGCAAGGTGAAATCCTAAAGGCTAATATTGAGAGGCTAATATTATGCGTAATGTTAGCTTTTAATGAGTAAATACTCAAAATAATATTACCTTAAGATCAATAATATAATTGCAATATGAAAGATATGATAATACTGATCAATCAAGCATATAAACTCAAAATCAACTATATGATAACTCAAATAATGCTAATGCCAAATGCTCAAAAATAATAAGAATATTTATTGAATGAAGATCTCAAAATACCTCATACTATATCACATTCCATTTCTTACATAGGTGACTCCTCCTTCGCTATATCTCTTTTACATAAATACATCCATATATATAGAATGGAGTGTGACTCTTGAAATGGAGGTTTCTTGGCCCTCACTCTTCGTATGACTCTTCATATTCCTCCTCTATTGACACATGTACATAGGGACAACTTTGCACATTTACATTGCCAAAATATCATTGCACACTTGTGCACTACACTGCATAAAGTAAATTCTAATCTAAGACACTCTTTCCTAATCTATAGATGTACCCATGATGGTACATTGGAATGTACCAAATAATGTCATATATTCCAACACCTCCCTATATTACATTTTTAGTTATTGAAGACTTTAGTATTCAATATGGTCTTCATCAATCTATCTCAATGAGATCATTACTTGGATTTGCATAGAATAATTCCAATTTGACTTTTATGGTGTGTCCTCTTCTGCTCCTATTCTTTTATTTTTGTATCTTCATTGATGATTTTCCTTCTAGATATTATGTTGGTGTATCATTAGAGTGATACCATTCTGCTTCTTGCTTTGACTGCCTCAAATAGTCATCTTCAGTTTTTATTTGATTTTTTTTCTTTATTTTTTCCTATACTTCTATTTGTGATGTTCCTTCAATGAGATGAGTTAGTAGATCATCATAGTAATATTGACTTGAAGTCAATGATTCTTCATTGGAATAATCATATGAATTGTTTCTTTTACTTTTTACCTTTTCTTGAAATAGTTCAAAGATGACTAATGACAGATACATTATTAGACATTCTTTATTAGAAATAATAATGTCTTGAGATTCCCATGAGGATTTAAAAAGTTTTTTCATGAAATAATTCCATAAAAGTAGTAAATCTTCCTTCCTTAGCTTCTTTGAAGAACATAGTCAATTTATCTTTTAGAATGTTGAATACTTGATCTTCATCAATATTTGATATTAAGTTATGAGAATAGAACTTAAGTGCTTGTAACATTTCTTCACCATTTTCATTGAATACTTCTTTTATAATTATTATCCATATATTTTTTTGGAGTAGAATTCCTTATGACTCCCAAGTCTAATATTGTTCTTTTCACTTTTATGTTTTGTAGTAATCCTTTTATCTACCTAATATGTGAAATACAATACAATTTTAATGTCAACTCTACCAATCAATGTGTGATTTCAATCCTTTACAAATATTCAAATATTTAATAGTTTTGAACTTAGAGATCAAATGCAATAATTTTATGTAGAATTCCTTTTATCTCCAAAATTTATGAGTAAAATATTTTAACTCTAAATTTCATAAACTATTTTAGAAGTAGGATTCCTTATTCCTCCAACTTTAGAAATTTAGAAAAATAATATTTGTAATATTTTTTGTAGTGCTACTTTGATGTAGAATCCTTATTTCTCCAACCTCATTAATTTTGCAAATATTTAATTAGTTTTGTAAACTATAATATGCAATTTTACAAAACTCAAATATAATACTTCAATTCCCAAAATATTCTTCAAACTATAAAAGTCTAAATAAAATTTAGATTTTTCTAAGGTTCTAAAATAATTATCACTCCACTAAAATCTTCAAATATTTAAACTTAGAATTATTCACTTTATTCCTTACTCCTCCTACCAATATAAATTTTGATATAAAAATATTATGGTAAATATTACCTTAATTATTCAGGCACTCCTTCTTGACTTGCTGGGCGCTTCTCCTTGTGGTCAAGTTTTTTTGGACTTGATAATAGGTGCTTTGAATGTTCTTCCTTCACACTTGCTATGCATATGCCTTTGCTCTCTTACATTGGTGGCTATATTAACACTTCTATCCTCTTGTGCAATGTGCAACTTGTAGCATACGTAATGGAGACTTCTTGACTCCCTTTAGGTGGCGCTAATATTCTTATAAGATGAATGGATACTTGGAGAAATATTCCTTGTGCTATTTGGGTGTTACTAATTATTTATTGAGCACTAGGTGATGATTTAGAGCGTTGAACACTCTTCTTGCCAAGATACGTACGTTATGACTTTGTGCCAATTCTCACCCTTGTGCCAAATTGCACTATTTATCTTCCTTGCTCAAGATAAATGTTATAGTCTTCTATGCATGCGCTCCCTTCTCCAACATATGGATTTCCAATGTATTTCTTCCTTGTTATTTCTCCAACATATTCTTACTTATTTGTAACAACACTTGATGCTATTTCTTCTTTCTTTGGACAATAACAAATTCACCCATGATTGGATAATTCTTTGTAAAAACAATTGGTGTTGTTTCGTATTTCTTTGGATGACGACAAGTTTACCCATGACTGGCTCCAGCTGTAACTACGTTAGAGCTCTTCAATGGTAGCTCTATTATGCTTCTTATTGGTAGGTAATGCACCTTTTATTCTTGTTTATTTATCCCTGTAATATGCCTTTTTTTCTAGATAAAATACTTTCTTATTGCTAAGCTACATAGATTTTATATAGGAATTTCTCTTGCAGGTTGCAGTTGATGTCTTCTAGCTCCTTGGTTTGCATATTATTGATCCCTAATGGCTCTTTATTAAGCACTCTTTTTAGTGCTTTTTCCTTGCTAATGGGTGCACATTTGGTGAAGATCTTGCCCCCTTGTGTTCAGCTGCTCAACAATCTTGTATATGGTGCTATTTCTCACCACTAATTTAGTGGTTTTCTTTACCAATTTTTATTGCATATCTGGTGTTTTTAAATACCTAAAATATACCTCTAAGTCTGGGAAATATTTGCTTTTAATAATGCTATAAATTGAGGGATATTCTCACAAACGTAGAGTAAATTTGCTCTTAAATTTACTTAAAAAACAACATATACTATTCACTTATAACTCCCTTAAAGAACTTAAATAATGTTGTTTATAACTTGCAAATTTTCTTAAATATAATGGTGTGTAATAGTGTCTCTTTCTTGGTTTAAATACACTCTAAAAACTTTTCTTTTTCTAGCTCTTAATAGCTCTAAAATTTGATGCTCTAAAAAAATTCTTAATAAGCAACTTCAAAATATCTGCAATAATACTTTATATGGCATCAATTTTAAGACACCTTTTTCTTGTAGCTCATTTCTTTATAGCTTGCTATCTTGTATTTTCTATAATACACCTTTATTTTTCTATTAGTAGACTCTTCAATTTGCAGCTATGGTTGCTGCTCAAAAACTCCTTTCTTCTCCTTCAAACGGGTGCTACCTATCTTTGAAATTTGCAACCCCAAATGCTACATTTTTTCTATAAAAATATGTGATCAATATCATCCTTAGATTCTTATAATAATACTTGTGATTTTCTCTCCAAATATATCTCAGAACTATCCCAAAATTTATCCAAAATGCAACTCTCTTTGCTCTATAATGTTTCCCAAAATTGTAGCTTAAAACCCCTCTATTTTTTGCTTACAAAATTTGATTTGGTGTTGTCCTCAAGCCTTCAAATCTATTGGTATTTATTTATAGTCAAACCTTTTCTTAGTTGGTTGTACAAATCTTCTCTGAAAGCTTCTCCAAAGCCTTTTTTTAAACTACAACTTTTTGCTTCTACTATTTGTTGTCCTTTGACCTTTCAACTTCTTTTTCAACAAATTTACACTTTTACAAATCAACCTGCAAGAATCTTGTGGCTATCTTAAAATCTCTCTAAATTATGACCTCTAAAGTATTCTTGCTTTTATCTAACTTCTTGCTAAATTCTAACTTCAACTCTGACCTCTATCTATGTCTTCTCTCTAAAAAATCTGAGTCTGTTGAATTCTCCAAAATCTTCTCAAATTTTGATAAACTTCTTGTCAAATCCTCTTTCTTTTTGGGATTATTGTCAGATGGCGATAATTATCCCAATGTCTTCTAGTCAGGTGCTCCTGCTATGAACTCTACTTCAAATATCTTCCAATGATCACTGCTTCAACTCTCTTAAAGAACTTAAATAATATTTTTTATAACTTGCAAATTTTATTAAATATATTGGTGTGTAATAGTGTCTGTTTCTTGGTTTATAGATACTCTAAAAACTTTTCTCTTTCTAGCTCTTAATAGCTCTAGAATTTGATGCTCTAAAAAACTTCTTAATAAGCAACTTCAAAATATCTGCAATAATACTTTATATGGCATCAATTTTAAGACACCTTTTTCTTGTAGCTCCTTTATTTATATTTTGCTATCTTGTATTTTATATAATACACCTTTCTTTTGCTATTAGTAGACTCTTCAATTTGCAGCTATGGTTGCTTCTCAAAAACTCATTTCTTCTCCTTCAAACGGGTGGTACCTATCTCTGAAATTTGCAATCTCAAATGCTACCATTTTTCTATAAAAAAATGTGATCAATATCCACCTTAGATTCTGATAGTGATCCTTGTGCTTTTATCTCCAAATATATCTCAAAAATATCCCAAAATTTATCCAAAATGTAGCTCTCTTTGCTTTATAACGCTTCCCAAAATTGTAGCTTAAAACCCCTCTATTTTTTGCTTAGAAAATTTGATTTGGTGTTGTCCTCAAGCCTTCAAATATACTGGTATTTCTTTATAGTCAAACCTTTTCTTAGTTGGTTATACAAATCTTCTCTGAAAGCTTCTCCAAAACCTTTTTTTAAACTGCAACTTTTTGCTTCTACTATTTGTTGTCCTTTGACCTTTCAACTTCTCTTTCAACAAATTTGCACTTTTACAAATCAACCTGCAAGACTCTTGTGGCTATATTCAAATCTCTCTAAATTATGACCTCTGCAGTATTCTTTCTTTTCTCTAACTTCTTGCTGAATTCTAACTTCAACTCTGACCTATCTCTATGTCTTCTCTCTAAAAAATTTGAGTGTCTTGAATTCTCCAAAATCTTCTCAAAATTTGATAAACTTCTTGTCAAATCCTCTTTTTTTTTGGGCTTATTTTCAGATGGCGATAATTATACCAATGGATTCTAGTCAGGTGCTCTTGCTATAAACTCTACTTCAAATATCTTCCAATGATCACTGCTTCAAATTCTACAACAAGGCTTTCTCTTGTATTTTATTTCTTTAATGAAATCTCCTTTAGACCTCTATTATTGGGTCTTTAGGATTTCTATAGCCTTTTTTCTTTCTTCAAAATATTATTTAGACCTCTATTCTTGGGTCTTCTAATCCTTCAACCTTCAATTCTTTAGTAAATGCTTTAATGAAACCTTACCTTAGTTTCTTCAAAATTTTCAACTATGGGAAATTCTTCAATGAGATCTCTTTCTTGGATCTCTATATTATGTTGCTTTTGTCTACAACAGGACCTTATGTAGTCCTTTTATATTTTATATTAAATCTTCAATCTTGAAATTTATTCAATATGACCTCTTCTTGGGTCTCTATCTTCAGTGTTCAATCTACAATTTTCCAAAATATGGAAGTTCTTCAATATTACCTCTTCGTAGGTCTTCAATCTTCAATCTTCCAAAACATGAAAGTTATTCATTGTGACCTCTTTTTGGATATTTATCTTCAATATGCAATCTTGAAATGAGAACATTCTTCTTGGTTCTTCTAAATCTTCAATAAGGTCTCCCTATTGGGCATCCTTCAATGTATTCTTTTCTACAACTAAAGAGTTAATCCCTACACTAGGAAAGCACATAGAATTTTAGGTAATCAAACATGAAATTCTTCTCTATTTGTTATAGGAAGCTTCTCAACTTCTAAGAACCAATATTCTACAAAACAAAATAGACAATAATAATCAGTTGTATTCAATGTTCCAGAAATAATAACCTTCACTAGCTATCTTAAAAAACTAGTGGAATCAAATCTATGTTGAATCCTAGTCTTCACGAGTTTTCCTTTCAACCCCGTGGAAAGATTCTATCCAGATAATAATCTAGAATATTTTTTTTTTATCAAGATTATCAATAGGACCTCTTTTAAGGGCCTCTTAATATATTCAATGATAAGGTCTATCTTCAAGACCTTTCAATATCCTTCTATTCCAATTTTTTTCTTGGAATAGGTATATTCTTAAATATCACTAATTTTTTTTCAACACAGTGAGAAATGCTATATTTTATGATTTCTCTTTCTAGAGGTAATTTCCTTATTTTATCTAGTTTCTTTTCCAGAGGTAATTCCTTTATCTTCTATGGTTTCTTTTCCATAGGTAATTCCTTTATCATTACTGGTATCTTATTAACCAGTAGAAATCTTCTTTGCTTTTGATCTATATTATAACTTCTATCAAACAATCCCAAAACAACGATGTTTGCATGCAGTGACACACAATGGCTGATTTGGTTTATAAAAATATAAAGGGATTTAGATTGATAGTAGCAATGATGATATCTTTTGGCTTTGATACCACTGTTAGCTTTTGATGAGTATATACTTAAAATAATGTTGCCTCTAGATCAATAATATAATTGCAATACGAAAGATATGATAATGTTGATCAATCAAGTATATAAAATCAGAATCAACTATATAATAACTCAAATAATGCTAATTCCAAATGCTCAAAAATACTAAAAAATATTTATTGAATGAAGAGCTCAAAATACATCATACTACATCACATTCCATTGCTTACATAGGTGACTCCTTCTCCTTCACTATATCTCTTTTACATCAATATATACATATATATAGAATGGAATGTGACTCTTCATATGGAGGTTTCTTGGCCCTCACTCTTCCTATGACTCTTCATATTCCTACTCTATTGACACATGTACATAGGTATAACTATACACATTTACATTGCCAAAATATCATTGCACACTTGTGTACTACACTGCATAAAGTAAATTCTAATCTATGAAACTCTTTTATAATCTATAGATGTACCCATGATGGTACATTGGAATATACCAAATAATGTAATATATTCTAACACGTAATACCACACAAATGGAGGTATGACCCACTCAACAAATTCAAAAACTGCCAAAATTCAAATGAGTTAAGCATTAAAAGCATATGCCACCAAAATATAATTTATAATGATAATTCTCCATCCTATTTGGAATTATCCTAATCAATTACAATATATGTAGAATCTCCTATTATAGAAACCACCAACAAGTATATTTTCTTCTAGGTCTTTTTGAATGCCTTCCTATATTCCTAACTATCTAATCATCTTTTGTATTAGATTCAAGACTATGAGGATCTCTTAATTTTAATAAATTTATTGAGGCTTTATTCATACCCCAACTATTTTAGATATGATTACGTCATCATTTAATATTTTTATTATGGGTTTAATCCCACTTATTGTTAACATTTATGATATTAAATTAGATTCTCATATCAATTTCCCTTTTTTTCTTGCAATTCCCTCTAATTTTTTCATCCTCTTTATTCTCTTCTATTTTTCTAGGATATCCTCAAATTGACTTATCATCTACAAGTTTGTTTTGAATGAACCATAATGACCTTTTCCATTTAATTAAATGAAGAGTCTTTCTTTGCTACTTTTTTAGTTGTTGAAAAAATCCTTGATTTAAGCCATTGCTTACTAATATTTCATTTCCTTGCTTTAATTATAGACTTATCTTATGAACAAAATATTTAAATATTTCTCACATATTTTTAATTTACAATCACTTACCATGTGTTTGATCTCATGGCATATGTAAAATTCAAATATAATATTTTCACAGTCCATTTATAGAACCCAATTTCTTGATTCATATTTGAAAATAATGGATTTTGGTAAAGGTTTTAAAATTTTCATGGCAATACATATTTGCACATATACAATGATCCATATAAGTGAATTCCCTAAGGGTATTACAAATATTTCTCAAAATCTAAGTTGATAAGCTTATATGAAAGTCCATATAGTTTAGTGCATATTGGAGTTCTTGTAGATCAAAATTGTCCCTCCATTTGCAAATATTATTTTTGACATATTGCCCGAGTCTTACTAAGGAAATATATGCTAAAGTAGGCTTGAATACCTGAGTAACATAAATAGCAAAGAGCATGATGCTTCAGTCTAAACTTAAGTCCCAAGGTGGTAAGACATTTTCTCTAAAACCCAATCAAGTTCTAAGGGAGAATTTAGAAAATGCACAAATCTAGAGTTAACCAAATTCAAAATTTTCCAAGCAATGACGTTAGCAAGAGCACTCCAAAATTCTAAAAATACGTTAAACACTTGAAGGTAATAAAGCCAAAATCTCAAAAGTAAGAGCAACACAACCCTGACATCAATCAAATATAATTCTCTTAGTTCAAAGTCAAAATTGAGCAAATTTGGCCCTATCCAAGCAATGACATTAGCATTTCCATGCTAAAGTCTAAAAATATGTAAAAGAGACCAAAATGGAACAAATCTAAGACTTCAAAGTAAAAGCGCCATGAAAGCTCAAAATGCATAAATCCGAAAGATCAAGACACTAGCCAAGAGTAAACAAAACTGGGCTTTGTTGAGCAATGACATCACCAATTCATCCTAAAAGTCCAAATTTCATTAAGGAAGCTCCAAAAGCAACAAAAAGATCCCATACTACAATGAGCCCAACTTTGATACACACCCAACTAGAATATCTCTTTCAAGGATGCAACTACCTCAATTCTTTTTAGCTATTCAAACTAAAGCTTTTAAGTTTGATAGTGACCTTTTTTATTTCTAAAATTTAAACAAGGCATCATTGAAGGATCACTACCCTTTGTTGAAAATTGACCAAATCCTATTGGTCATAGCAGTGGTGAAAACTTTTTCACTCCTTGATGGGTTTTCAAGATACAATAAAATATGGGTAGAAGATGAAGATCAACACAAAATTACCTTTACCACCAAGTGGAGGACTTCTGCATATCAAAGAATACCATTTGATTTGTCTAACATCGAAGCAAATTTTTAGTGAGGCATAGAATTTAATTTTGGTGAGTCGGTTAATAAAATAATTTTGATTTACTTGGATGATACGACAATTTTCTCTCATGATAAGCAAAAATATCTGGATCACCTAGAGATGGTCATTTAGAGGTGTTGTGAGTTTGGAATATCATTGAATCCCAGAAAATCAATATTTGTTGTACATAAGGAAATTTTTTTGGGACATGTCATCTTTAAGAAAGGGCTAGTGATGCAGGAGCATCTGGTGGCAGCAGAGCAATCTGGCATCGACCAAAATTTTCTAAGTGTTTGCATAGAAAAATATGTGTCGCGATATCATGACGTAAAAAGTGTCGTGATATCGCGACCAAAATAGGGAAAGAAGCTACGGTCGATGGAGGGTCGCGAAATCGTGACATGTCGCGAAATCGTGACCAAAACAAAAATAGAGGCTATGGCGGGCGGAAGGTCGTGAAATCATGACCAAAACATAAGTAGAGGCTACGGTAGACGGAGGGTCACGAAATTTTGACCAAAAAAAAAGTAGAGGCTACGGCGGACGGAGGGTCGCGAAATCGCGACATGTCGCGATTTCGTGACATGTCGCAGTTTTGCGACATGTCACAAAATTGTGACCAAAACAAAAGCAGAGGCTACGATAGTACGGAGGGTCACAAAATTATGACCAAAATAGAAGAGCGAAAGGGTGACGGAGGAACATCGTGATTTTGCGACGTGTCACGAAATCATGATCGAAGCTGAAAATGAAGGACGCGAGGGAATTACGTTGCGATATCGTGATATCGTGACTAAAGCAAAAGTAGGAAGGCAGAAAGGAAAGATGTCATGATATTGCGACCTAAAGGCAAGGAAAGCAGCGATGAAGGGAAATGTCGCGATATCGCGACCAAAAGGGAGAAGGAGCGCAGGGAAGCCAAAATGTTGCGATATCGCGACATGTCGTGATATCACGACCAGAAGAGAAGAGGAAGGAGATATCGCAAAATCATGATAGGCTGCATTTCCAAGGGATCGTTGCAAAATGAGTTCATTGAATGACATGTGGCAGCACTAGACAACACATGGCACCAAGGTGAAGTGAAAGCGGACGAAGATGAAGAGTCACGACAGACAAAGAGGCACGGGAATATAAAATGAAGGGCCATGAATGGAAGATAGATCATCACACAAAAATTATAAAAGGGCAGGTAGAAGGCGTGTAGAGGGGTCAGAGAACCGCAACAGGGTTGCAGTTACAAGGCCAGAGGGCCATCCTGGCCCTGCTTGCGTTGTTTTACTTCCATACGGGAGGTTAATGGCTGCGACCATTGTTCTGTAAGCAGATTACAGATGACAGAGGGTTGGGGGCCTCTATAAAAACCCAGCGAAGGTCTATGATTGTGATGGCAGATGACAGAGGGTCGGGGGCCTCTATAAAAACCCAACGAATGTTCTGTAATGTTATTGCAGATTACAGAGGGTCGGGGGCCTCTATAAAAACCCAGTGTTGTAATGAGAAAGCATGGAGAGCCAGAGTTTGCAGATTGAATGTAACTACACCTGCAGGCTAGTCTGTGTAAAATAAACTTGAAAATATAGAATAAAATTTTTTGAGTTTTGTAGATGCAATTTTTGGTTCCCCATCAAGTGGTATTAGAGCTAGAAGATTTTGAGCATGTAAGCAGAGCACCGAACGTGAGGCAAATTGCACTAGGATCTGAGGAAGAGTGGTGAATAAGGCAACAGAACAGTACAGAAGTGAAGGGCACTTCTCCATCAACCCCGGGTGTCTGATGTAGGAGCATCCGGTGGCAGCAGAGCAATCTGGCATCGACCAAATTTTTCTAAGTGTTTGCAGAGAAAAATATGTGTCGCGATATCATGACTTAAAAAGTGTCGCGATATCATGACCAAAATAGGGAAAGAAGATACAACCGATGAAGGGTCGTGTCACGAAATCGTGACCAAAACAAAAATAGAGGCTACGACGGGCGAAAGGTCATGAAATCGTGACATGTCATGAAATCATGACCAAAACATAAGCAGAGGCTACGACAGACGGAGGGTCACGAAATTGTGACATGTCACGAAATCGTGACCAAAACAAGAGCAGAGGCTATGGCGAACGGAGGGTCGCGAAATCATGACATGTTGCGGTTTCGTGACATGTCATGAAATCGTGACATGTTGCGGTTTCGCGACATGTCACGAAATCATGACCAAAACAAAAGCAGAGGCTACGACAGTATGGAGGGTCACGAAATCGCAACCGAAATAGAAGAGCGAAAGGGCGACGGAGGAACGTCACGATTTCATGACGTGTCGTGAAATCGTGATCGAAGCTGAAAATAGAGGACGTGAGGGAATTACGTCGTGATATCACGACATGTCGCGATATCGCGACCAAAGCAGAAGCAGGGAGGCAGAAAGGAAAGATGTCACGATATAGCGACATGTCGCGATATCGCGACCGAAAGGCGAGGAAGGCAACGATGAAGGGAAACGTCGTGATATCACGACATGTCGCGATATCACGACCAAAAGGGAGAAGGAGCGTAGGGAAGCCAAAATGTCATGATATCACGATCGAAAGAGAAGAGGAAGAGGAAGAGGAAGGAGATGTTGCGAAATCATGACAGGCTACATTTCCAGGGGACCGTTGCAGAATGAGTTCATTGAATGACACGTGGCAGCACTAGACAACACGTGGCACCAAGGTGAAGTGAAAGCGGACTAAGACAAAGAGTCATGGCAGACAAAGAGGCATGAGAATCTAAAACGAAGGGCCACGAATGGAAGACAGATCGTCACACAAAAATTATAAAAGGGCAGGCAGAAGGCATGCAGAGGGGTCGGAGAACCGCAACAGGGTTGCAGTTGCGAGGCCAGAGGGCCATCCTGGCCTTGCTTGCATTTTTTTACTTCCATACGGGAGGTTAATGGCTAAAACCATTATTCTGTAAGCATATTACAGATGACAGAGGGTCGGGGGCCTCTATAAAAACCTAGCGAAGGTATGTGATTGTGATGGCAGATGACAGAGGGTCGAGGGCCTCTATAAAAACCCAACGAATGTTCTGTAATGTTATTGCAGATTATAGAGGGTCGGGGGCCTCTATAAAAACCCAGTGTTGTAATGAGAAAGCATGGAGAGCCAGAGTTTGCAGATTGAATGTAACTACGCCTGCGGGCTAGTCTGTGTAAAATAAACTTGAAAATATAGAATGAAAATTTTTGAGTTTTGTAGATGCAATTTTTGGTTCTCGATCAGCTAGCTATTGATTCGGAAAGAATTAAAGCTATTCTATATTTACCACTCTCCCTTTGGCTTTGTAGTTTTTTTTGGGGTAGATTAACTTTGTCCAGAAACTTATTTCCAAATTTGCATAGATAGTCAATCCTATGAAATAAGTCTTGAAGAAAGGAGTAATTTTTGCATGGACCCCAAAAAGAAGAAAATCATTCAAACAAATTAAGCAATCCATAATATAGGCTCCACTTTTGATCAACCCAAATTATAGTAAATTTTTTATTTTGTATGTCTACGGATTTGAAGATAGTTATGCTGCTATAATAACTCAAAATGATGATCAAGAAGAACATACAATACCTTTTCTAAGAAAAACACTACATGATTATTAGAAGAATTACAAATTCATAGAAAAACAAGTGTTTACTATCATGAAGTCACTTAAAAAACTTAAAAATTACGTGTCTTAAAGCAAAACAATGGTCTATGTAGTTCACTCAAATTTTAGGAATTTCATTCTTCAAGGAGAATTAGGAGAGAAAAGAGCTAGATGGATCTCTAAAATACAGGAGTATGACATCGAGATATGACCCACAAAGATAGTAAGAGGTAGAGACTTATTCCAATAGTTAGCTTTTATGATAGAACCACAATACAACATGTGCATAGAAGACAACCTTGAAGCAGAGTCTGGAAATAATCAATACTTAGAATAAATGGATTTGGTTGATAAATTGGTAAAATACTTCCAAATATGAAGATGCCCATAAGGATAGAGGTGTAGATACAAAATTACAAGCATTGAAATATGTCCTACTGCTAGAAGGATTATTTATGAAGAATTTTAACAGAGTCTACTACATAAAATTGGAACAAGCTAAAAGAGTGTTGAATGAGTTCCACTTAGATTTATCCAGAGGGTATTACTCAAGGTAAACTATCATTGCTAAAATTATTTGAGTTAGGTATTATTGGCCTACCATATTTGTAGATACATTCAAAGTAGCCAGTGCTTGTGAGAAATATCAACAATTTGTCAATAATAATAATAATCCTACACTCCCCTTACTACTGATTATAGCACAAAAACCTTTTTAGTACTAGGGACTAGACTTTACCAAAGTCATAAATCTAAATTTATTTGCTAGAAATAAATACATCCTAATTGTGACTGATTATTTTACTAAATAGACATAAGTAGTAGCCACAAAAACAACAAACCAAAATACTATGATTGAATTTTTAGAAAACTTGATTATGAGGTTTCGTGTCCCAAACACCATAATAATGGCCAATGGACCTGCTTTCATAGGAGCAAAATCAATTATTTCACAAGCATATATGACATCTACTTAAATACATATTTAAACTAATATTTGTAGGGAAATGGGTTAGTCAAATACACTAACAAACATTTTATAAAAAATATCAAGAGGATTATAGAGAAAAATAAAAAGATCTGACATCTATTACTTGATCAAGTTTTATGGGTAGTTCAAATAACAAAGAAAAAAACACTAAACACCTCACCCAACTCCCTGGTTTATGGAAAAAAAGTCATTCTTCCCCTGCATCTTGAATTACTTGCACTAAAATGGATAGAAAAAAGGGAATTTTTGAAAATCAAAGTAGCGAAAGTTTGAATGACAAAAATCATATCCATGGAAGAGCAGAGGAAGAAGGCTTATAATAGCCTCTAAAAGCACAAAATTATAATTAAGTGATGGTTCGATAATAGGGCCATGTTTTGAGACTATAAGGCAACTTCATGCTCAAGTAGGATGATGAAAAAACAAAACTAAGGAATCATATAAAATTTGACTCATTTTGGTTTGGACCATATTGCATCGTCGCTAAACACAAACCTAATGTATATGAGTTGGCAGACAATAACAACTAGATTTTTCCAATCCTAGTAAATGACCTACATTTAAAATACTTTGTATAAAATGCCATCACCCTTGTATTTTATGTACATAGAAAAGAAAAAATAAATAAGTCATAACAATTTTGAAAAAGCTAAATTCTGATTGGCTAAAGTGAAAGCTAGTTGATGATTATTTTTAAATTTTACATGCTCATTTACCAGACAAGCACAACAACCATAATTTGACAAACATGCAAATCTCTTCCATGTTCCCAAGAAAAGCAAAAAGTATATATTTAAGAAAATCATAAGTATCTTCTAGTCATTGTATTAATTGCTTTAACAACTAATTTTGTGTTATTTAAACAAATATTTTGATAAGAGACATGCTTCACAAAATATTGCTTAGTGTAGAATTCCTTGAGCTAAGAAGGTGTCATGAATAAGAATTATGCAATGAGTAATAACATCAACTAATAGAGAAGTTATCCCAGAGGTATTACAAGATAAGTTTAGAAGTTATGGCCAATGACTAAGACATTCACTAAGAAAGCAACAGATGCCCATAAGACCGTGGAAACCAAGAAAGCACAAAAATAAATGGAGGTGCTACAATACCACACCAATAGAATCCAAGACACAAATATCACTCTATGGGCCAAGCACAAGGGTCTTCGAGAAGCCTCTAAGAAAAGAGCATGAGAAATGTTGTCCAGTAGCCTAGGTTCATTCACATGGAACTCATTCTTGTCTTAGTATATCCATAATCTAGTGCATCCCTGCCCTAAATTAGTGCTAGCATTCGAGCAATATTATAATCCTCAAATGAGAGTGATCCAAAATTATAAATTTTAGGTATTGTTTCATCTTACTACTGACCTTCTCATTGATACATTTGCCATAAAACTCAGGACTAGGACACCCCCTAAATTTTTTACCATTGAAGACCAAAAAAGTATTATAACCTTAAGAGACACAAAGATGGGGATACATATTTTAAATATTGGCTAGAACAAAAACTGTACCACCCTCCATATAGCAATATCATTCCCAAAAATTCAACCCCAATTTTAGAGTTCAAATACCTAGATATATTCTCAATGCTAACCATCATATTTGGACTATTGATAGAAAAATATGTCAATGACTATCATATTGAAATGGTGTACACCATTTCAAACCCCCACTACTATGACACATCCTACTCTGATCAATCAAATAATTTCCTTTTTTGGATTGGACTAATTTCTTGTGAGAGAGAATGCATGAGAAACTCAATGCAATTGTAAATTACAAAGTATGAGATCTTTCAATATCCTTCGTACTTGACTTAACTATTTTTATATAACATATTAGAGATCATGCAATGGATGGAAGTGATCAAGCAAAATGACCAAGGAAGAGACATATCGATAGTGGATTGAACACAATTAATCAGAGCCTCCAAACCCTACTATGACTTTAATAAGGTATTCTTGGGACCAGTGTTGAAACTAATATATGAAAGTTTACCCTAGTTACCCCAAGCAATGATTGAAAGATTATAGACCCCATTTTGTGGGGAAATCCTTTTTGCTACCATATTATGTCATCGACTAGTTATGTTCTATGGAATATTACCTACAATTAGACAAGATAAATATCATCTTTGGTGTGGGTATAAACAAGGTTAGTACATGTGAGTTACCCTTTAGTTTTGAGCCCATTATACTAAAAAAAAATGGGCAAGGTGAAATCCTAAAGGCTAATATTATGCGTAATGTTAGCTTTTAATGAGTAAATACTCAAAATTATATTACCTTAATATCAATAATATAATTGCAATATGAAAGATATGATAATGCTGATAAATCAAGCATATAAACTCAGAATCAACTATATGATAACTCAAATAATGCTAATGCCACATGATCAAAAATAATAAGAATCTTTATTGAATGAAGAGCTCAAAATACCTCATACTATATCACCTTCCATTGCTTACATAGGTGACTCCTCCTTCGCTATATCTATTTTACATAAATACATCCATATATATAGAATGGAGTGTGACTTTTCATATGGAGGTTTCTTGGCCCTCACTCTTCCTATGACTCTTCATATTCCTACTCTATTGACACATGTACATAGGGATAACTATGCACATTTACATTGCCAAAATATCATTGCACACTTGTGCATTACATTGCATAAAGTAAATCCTAATCTAAGACACTATTTCCTAATCTATAGATGTACCCATGATGGTACATTGGAATGTACCAAATAATGTAATATATTCCAACACCTCCCTATATTACATTTTTTGTTATTGAAGACTTTAGTATTCAATATGGTCTTCATCAATCTATCTCAATGAGATCGTTACTCGGATTTGCGTAGAATAATTCCAATTTGAATTTTCTGGTGTGTCCTCTTCTGCTCCTATTCTTTTATTTTTGTATCTTCATTGATGATTTTCCTTCTGGATATTATGTTGGTGTATCATTAGAGTGATACCATTCTGCTTCTTGCTTTGACTGCCTCAAATAGTCATCTTCAGTTTTCATTTGATTTCTTTTCTTTATTTTTTCATGTACTTCTATTTGTGATGTTCCTTCAATGAGATGAGTTAGTAGATCATCATAGTAATATTGACTTGAAGTCAATGATTCTTCATTGGAATAATCATATGAATTGTTTCTTTTATTTTTCACCTTTTCTTGAAAGAGTTCAAAGATGACTAATGACAGATACATTATTAGACATTCTTTTGTAGAAATAATAATGTCTTGAGATTCCCATGAGGATTTAAAAAGTTTTTCCTTGAAAAAATCCATAAAAGTAGTAAATATTCCTTCTTTAGCTTCTTTGAAGAACATAGTAAATTTATCTTTTAGATGTTGAATACTTGATCTTCATCAATATTTGATATTAAGTTATGAGAATAGAACTTAAGTGCTTGTAACATTTCTTCACCATTTTCATTGAATACTTATTTTATAATTATTATCCATATCTTTTTTTTTGGAGAAGAATTCCTTATGAATCCCAAGTCTAATATTGTTCTTTTCACTTTTATGTTTTGTAGTAATCCTTTTATCTACCTAATGTGTGAAATACAATACAATTTTAATGTCAACTCTACCAATCAATGTGTGATTTCAATCCTTTACAAATCTTCAAATATCTAATAATTTTGAACTTAGAGATCAAATGCAATATTTTTATGTAGAATTCCTTTTATCTCCCAAATTTATGAGTAAAATATTTTAACTCTAAATTTCATAAACTATTTTTGAAGTAGGATTCCTTATTCCTGAAACTTTAGAAATTTAGAAAAATAATATTTGTAATATTTTTTGTAGTCCTAGTTTGATGTAGAATCCTTATTTCTCCAACCTCATTAATTTTGCAAATATTTAATTAGTTTTGTAAACTATAATATGCAATTTTACAAAACTCAAATATAATACTTCAATTCCCAAAATATTCTTCAAACTATAAGTCTAAATAATATTCAGATTTTTCTAAGGTTCTAAAATAATTATCACTCCACTAAAATCTTCAAATATTTAACCTTAGAATTATTCACTTTATTTCGTACTCCTCATACCAATATAAATTTTAATATAAAAATATTATGGTAAATATTACCTTAATTATTCAGGCGCTCCTTCTTGACTTGCTGGACACTTCTCCTTCTGGTCAATTTTTTTTGGACTTGATAATAGGTGCTTTGAATGTGCTTTGAATGCTCTTCCTTCACACTTGCTATGCATTTGCCTTTTCTCTCTTACATTGGTGGCTATATGAACACTTCTATCCTCTTGTGCAATGTGCCACTTGTAGCATACGTTATGGAGACTTCTTGACTCCCTTTAGGTGGTGCTAACATTCTTGTAAGATGAATGGATACTTGGAAAAATATTCCTTGTGCTATTTGGGTGTTACTAATTCTTTCTTAAGCACTGGGTGATGATTTAGAGAATTGAACACTCTTTTTACCAAGAGACGTACATTATGACTTTGTACCAATTCTCACCCTTGTGTGAAATTGCACTATTTCTCTTCCTTGCTCAAGATAAATGTTACAATATTATATGCATGCGCTCCCTTCTCCAACGTATGGATTTCCAATGTATTTCTTCCTTGTTATTCCTCCAAAATATTATTACTTCTTTGTAACAACAGTTGATGCTATTTCTTCTTTCTTTGGATGATAACAAATTCACCCACGATTGGCTAATTCTTTGTAACAAAAATTGGTGTTGTTTCTTCTTTCTTTGGATGATGACAAGTTCACCCATGGCTTGCTCCAGTTGTAACTACGTTAGAGCTCTTCAAAGGTATCTCTATTATGCTTCTTCTTGGTAGGTAATGCACCTTTTTTTCTTGTCTGTTTATCCCTGTAATATGCCTTTTTTGTAGATAAAATACTTTCTTATTGCTAAGCTACATAGAGTTTACATAGGAATTTATCTTGCAGGTTGCAGTTGATGCCTTCTAGCTCCTTGGTTGATATATTCTTGATCCCTAATGGCTCTTTATTAAGCACTCTTGTTAGTGCTTTTTACTTGCTAATGGGTGCACATTTGGTGAAGATCTTGTCCCCTTGTGTTCTACTGCTCAACAATATTGTATATGGTGCTATTTATCACCACTTCTTTAGTGGTTTTATTTACCACTTTTTATTGCATATCTGGTGTTTTTAAATACCTAAAATATACCTCTAAATCTGGGAAATATTTGCTTTCAATAATGCTATAAATTGAGGGATATTCTCACAAACGTAGAGTAAATTTGCTCTTAAATTTATTTAAAAAACTACATATACTATTCACTTATAACTCCCTTAAAGAACTTAAATAATGTTTTTTATAACTTGCAAATTTTATTAAATATAATGGTGTGTAATAGTGTCTCTTTCTTGGTTTATACACACTCTAAAAACTTTTCTCTTTCTAGCTCTTAATAGCTCTAAAATTTGATGCTCTAAAAAACTTCTTAATAAGCAACTTCAAAATATTTGCAATAATACTTTATATGGCATCAATTTTAAGACACCTTTTTCTTGTAGCTCCTTTATTTATAGCTTTCTATCTTGTATTTTCTATAATACACCTTTCTTTTGCTATTAGTAGACTCTTCAATTTGTAGCTATGGTTGCTGCTCAAAAACTCCTTTCTTCTCCTTCAAACGGGTGCTACCTATCTCTGAAATTTCCAACCTCAAATGGTACCTTTTTTCTATAAAAATCTGTGATCAATATCCTCCTTAGATGCTTATAATAATCCTTGTGATTTTCTCTCCAAATCTATCTCATAACTATCCCAAAATTTATCCAAAATGCAACTCTCTTTGCTCTTATAATGTTTCCCAAAATTGTAGCTTAAAACCCCTCTATTTTTTGCTTACAAAATTTGATTTGGTGTTGTACTCAAGACTTCAAATCTATTGGTATTTATTTATAGTCAAACATTTTCTTAGTTGGTTGTACAAATATTCTCTGAAAGCTTCTCCAAAGCCTTTTTTTAAACTGCAACTTTTTGCTTCTACTATTTATTGTCCTTTGACCTTTCAACTTCTTTTTCAACAAATTTACACTTTTACAAATCAACCTGTAATAATCTTGTGCTATATTCAAATCTCTCTAAATTATGACCTCTATAGTCTTCTTGCTTTTCTCTAACTTCTTGCTGAATTCTAACTTCAACTCTGACCTCTATCTGTGTCTTCTCTCTAAAAAATCTGAGTGTCTTGAATTCTCCAAAATCTTCTCAAAATTTGATAAACTTCTTGTCAAATCCTCTTTCTTTTTGGGCTTATTGTCAGATGGCGATAATTATCCCAATGTCTTCTAGTCAGGTGCTCCTGCTATGAACTCTACTTCAAATATCTTCCAATGATCACTACTTCAACTTCTACAACAAGGCTTTCTCTTGTATTTTATTTCTTTAATGAAATCTCCTTTAGACCTCTATTCTTGGGTCTTCAGGCTATCTATAGCCTTTTTCCTTTCTTCAAAATCTTATTTAGATGTCTATTATTTGGTATTCTAATCCTTCAACCTTCAATTCTTTAGTAAATGCTTTAATGAAACCTTACCTTAGTTTCTTCAAAAAAATTAACTATGGGAAATTCTTCAATGAGATCTCTTTCTTTGATCTCTATATTTTGTTGCTTTTGTCTACAATAGGACATTATGTAGTCCTTTTATATTCTATATTAAATATTCAATCTTGAAATTTATTCAATATGACATTTCCTTGGGTCTCTATCGTCAGTATTCAATCTACAATTTTCCAAAACTTGGAAGTTCTTCAATATGACCTCTTCGTGGGTCTTCAATATTCAATCTTCCAAAACATGAAAGTTATTCAATGTGACCTCTTTTTGGATATTTATCTTCAATATGTAATATTGAAATGATAACCTTCTTCTTGGTTCTTATAAATATTCAATAAGGTCTCCTTCTTGGACATCCTTCAATGTCTTCTTTTCTACAACAAAATAGTTAATCCATGCACTAGGAAAGCACATAGAATTTTAGGTAATTAAACATGAAATTATTCTCTATTTGTTATAGGAAGCTTCTCAACTTCTAAGAACCAATATTATACAAAAATATGGACAATAATAATCAGTTGTATTCAATGTTCTAGAAATAATAACCTTCACTAGCTATCTTAAAAAACTAGTGGAATCAAATCTATGTTGAATCCTAGTCTTCACGAGTTTTCCTTTCAACCCTGTGGAAAGATTCTAGTCAGATAATAATCTAGAATCCTTTTTTTTTATCAAGCTTATAAATAGGACCTATTTTAAGGGCCTTTTAATATCCTCAATGATAAGGTTTATCTTCAAGACCTTTCAATATCCTTTTATTCCGATTTTGTTCCTAGAATAGGTATATTCTTAAATATCACTAGTTTTTCTTCAACACAGTGAGAAATGCTATCTTTTATGATTTATCTTTCCAGAGGTAATTCCCTTATTTTCTCTAGTTTATTTTCTAGAGGTAATTCCTTTATCTTCTCTGGTTTCGTTTCCAAAGTTAATTCCTTTATCATTACTGGTATCTTCTTAACTAGTAGAAATCTTCTTTGCTTTTGATCTATATTATAACTTCTATCAAACAATACCAAAACAACGATGTTTGCATGCAGTGACACACAATGGCTAATTTGGTTTATAAAAATGTAGAGGGATTTAAATTGATAGTATCAATGCTGATATCTTGTGGCTTTGATACCATTGTTAGCTTTTGATGAGTAAATACTTAAAATAATTTTACCTCTAGATCAATAATATAATTGCAATACGAAAGATATGATAATGTTGATCAATCAAGCATATAAACTCAGAATAAACTATATAATAACTCAAATAGTGCTAATTCCAAATGCTCAAAAATACTAAGAAATATTTATTGAATGAAGAGCTCAAAATACATCATACTACATCACATTCCATTGCTTACATAGGTGACTCCTCCTTCACTATATCTCTTTTACATCAATATTTCCATATATATAGAATGGAATGTGACTCTTCATATGGAGGTTTCTTGGCCCTCACTCTTCCTATGGCTCTTCATATTCCTACTCTATTGACACATGTACATAGGTATAACTATACACATTTACATTACCAAAATATCATTGCACACTTGTGCACTACACTACATAAAGTAAATTCTAATCTACGACACTCTTTTCTAATCTATAGATGTACCCATGATGGTATATTGGAATATACCAAATAATATAATATATTCTAACACGTAATACCACACAAATGGAGGTATGACCCACTCAACAAATTCAAAAATATATTGGAAAAACCGCCAATATTCAAATGAGTTAAGCAACCTTAAACTAAATAACTCTAGAATAAATCCAAGGAGAATGAGTTGGACTAGAATATAAGAAAAATATAGCATTTTACCTTGTAGAGAGATTTCTATGAGTTCAAGCATGATTATGATTCTAAGAAGAACAAAGCTTACAAGCTTACTTAGACTAAATTAGATACAATGGTATAAAAAACAAGTTGGAAAGAGCTAGTGGATGCTTAGGAAAAATGATGAGTAGATCACAAGAGCTCTTGGAACTATAGCAATGACCTTAGAAATTGGCTTTGGGAGACCCATTTCCTAAATCTCCTATCGCTGAAGCAAAAAAAAAAGAAATAAAAGGTCCATTTTAGAGTCTCCATTAGGACCAACACCTAAGTAATAAAGCTACCTAGAATAAGAGGCACCAACCAAGATTATACATGAGTTGGATCAAGTTAAAAAAAGTAGTAAAGGATTTGATGTGAACATAAGGTCATATATACAATAATTGCTAGGAACACCTCCTATCATATCCACTTTGCAAATATAAACTCCCATTTAAAAAAATCCCTCTACCTCCATTTCCCATTCTCTAACCTATCTTCCTAACATTACCACCTCCTGATCATCTATACACAACCACCATCAACAAACTCAAGATGATAAAAAATGACCAAAATTAGTGGAAAGGTAAACCACTAAGGAAATAAAAGAAGCAAACATCCCCTGGACTAATAAACATGGTTAACCTAACTACTTATCAAAAATTGAGGATCACCACCACTCCGAAGGTTAATAAACCATAATAAAAAATAATATCAAATGACTATCACATAACAACACAAGTAATAGACATTGCTCAACTGTCGTTAGAATATACCCTGCTAGACACTTAGACTCAAGTCAACACTATATACCTTCAAGATGATAGGCTGAGAGACAAATGCAATTGATGTGATTTTTTCCAAAGATAAATCTTAAAAAAAACTATTTTTTTTTCATTAGCGACAATAACAACCCATCTCATGCTTATACAATGCTCTGGAAAAATACATCCCCAAACAAGCAATTTTTTTCCACTTAAAGCCAACCATTTCCACCTATCGGACAAAAAAATTAAATTCCTGTGAAAAACATTAAACATCTAAATAACTTAATACCATTAAACACCTAAATAATTTAATGCCTTTGGAAAACATTAAATATTTTTTATTACATCAGCAATTAATTAACAAAAAAAATAAAGAGCCTTGAAGTAATGGCGGAGGAAGAGCAAAATGTGAAGAAATAGTTGGAAAGAAAAATTCGAAAGCTAAAGAAGATTATTATGAAGCTCCCTATCCCAGTACAACTACAAAAAATAAATATATGAATCGAGTCTTGATAGAACAAATGCAAGGCATGCAATAGGAGTTGGAAATATAAAGAAAAAAAGGCTCAAGCATCTCACTTGTCTCGAGAGATGCTACTACAACTAAAGGAAAATTAGAATAAAATCCTCGAAGTCTCTCTTGAAGTTTATTCAATCATGGACTACCTACAATTCAACGTAGAAGTCACAAAAACCATAAAGAAATATCTAGCACAAGCTCAAGCTAAGCTAGAAGACAAGAGAGACTAGGTAGAAGCCATGATCAACATAGCTGGAAGGAGCTTGAAATCAACATCTAAAACTATAAATAACAAAGTGGAGCACACCAATAAATGTTTCTCAAAATCTAATAAAAGGAAATAAGGTAATCCAACAAGGATGGGAGATGATAGACAAGTTGTAATTGAAATTAGAAAAAATAATGGGCCTAATGAAAGAAGCTAGAGACTTCGAATTTCTAGGTTTCTAGGATAAAGAGCTCCAACTATATACCAAATAATAGCTCCATAAGTAAATAGAATTAATAGCCAACGACAAAGAGGAGCTAAACTAATGGCAGGAGCTTGTTGGAGAGACCCAAGTATTAGGATTCCTAATTAAGTTGGCTACAATACAAGCTAAACTCTAGGGGGTGGCAAGGAGATATAAGGATCCTTTATATTAGAAGGCATAACATTTAAAAGTAATCAATTAAGATATTAGACAAATCTAAAATCCCACTTCAAAAAATTGGGTAACAACCTGCCATATCCATAAAGTAAAAAATATCTTGGCTAGTGAAGAGGGACAAGAAGAAGAGTCGAAAGAAGACAACAATAAACACAAATAATATTATGCAACAAAGTCCCAACTATCAAGATTATAAGGGTAGAATATGGTCAAAAGATACTTGACATGCAAGAGTATGTAGAAGATACACTACGCCCAAAACATGACACCTCAACACCCCAATAATGAAAGCAAACATACAATATCTAGATTAAAATAGGTTTCTTGGAAAAAGGTTATTGGAAAGCATGTGAGAGGGATGACTACATAAAGCAAGATTTTTTTGGAAAATGTGCCATTTCAAAAAAATGGACCCAACTCGCAAGCCCTTGGAACATCAACTTGAGGTAATTTGTCTAACTTAAACAACATTTTTTTGTTATACTTGGGAGAATTCCACTTGTTGCAATAAGGGACCATTTACCCATACTCATATTTTTTCACCACAACATACCCTCACACTCACTTCATCTAACCGCCCCCATTTCACTCCATTATTGCTTTTGCTTTCCCATATACACTATTCACTATTACTATTCATCACATTTATCATCTTAAAAACTACCTCCATTACATTATTTTGAAGTTATTTTTCCTCCTATGATTTTTGACCCCATACCCAATGGGATAAGGCCCTCTAGGTTCTCAATTTTTGTAAGCAAAAACCCTTGTAATGTGTCAAGAATGTAGGTCAAAATTGTCCAACTGTGCACAAATCCTTTACTAACATATTGCCCAAGTCCTGCTAAGGAAAGTGTTAAATTTGGTTTGAATACCTGAGCAACATAGATAACAAAGAGCCCGATGCTTCAGTCTAAAACTAAGCCCTAAAGTGGTAAGATATATATTTTGAAAATCAATCAAGTTCTAAGGGAGATTTGAGGAAATGCACCAATTCAAAATTAACAAAATTTGGATTTTTCCAAGTAATGACGTTAGCAAGAGCGCTTTGAAAATTTGAAAATGTGTCAAATTCTTGAAGGTAATAAAGTTAGACTTTCAAAAAGAAAAAGGAGTACAACCTCGACATCAATCAAAGATAGTTCTATCAATTCAAATATAAAATTGAACAACTTCGAACCTATCTGATCAAGGATGTCAACATTTACATGCTAAAGTCCAAAAATATGCAAAAGAGACCAAAGTGGAACAAAGCCAAAACTTCAAAGTGAAAGCACCATGAAAGCCCAAAACGCATAAATCCAAAATACCAAGGCACTAGCCAAGAGTAAACAAAATCAGACTTTGTTGAGCAATGACATCACCAATTCACCTCAAAAGTTTGGATTCCCTCCAAGCAACAAAAGGATCCAATACTACCATGAACCCAACTTTGATACACACTCGTCTAGAATGTCTCGTTTAAATCTATAACTACCTCAATTCCTTCCATTTGTTCAAACCAAATCCATTAAGCTCGAAAATGACCTTTTTGATAGACAATTACAACAACTCAACCATTTGTAGCAAAATACAGTTCAAGGATCTACAAACTAGATTGCAAACACATTTGAATTAAGATGCAAGGTGAAATCTGAACTAACCATATCAACAATACAAGTAGTCAAACCAATGTAGTACGAGAGTAACAATTGCTCCCAAGAGCACTCTTTTCTAGACTGCCCGTCTAACAAACTTATAATAATATTGTATATCTTACGCTACAAGATTAAAAAACCTATAAATAGTTGAACAGACCTCAAAGTGAGGGTCGACTTTGTAGCATTTTCATGGATATGTGTTATATAATATTTGTTGTCAATTAATAAAAATTGAAAGCTGTTTAGCCTCCATTGCGATTGTTATTGCAATTTTTGATAAATAAATGCTATATTTTAATTCATTTTTGTTACACTTCATGATTAGTTTATTTTGTTAAAGCAAATTATGCTCTTTGTATTGTTACACTTCATGATTAGTTTATAAAGTCTTTGAAACAAATAAAGCATATAATTGGAATTAAATGAGCATTGTTACACACTTAACAATGGTTGGTCTCTTATGTTTCATTAGAAGTTAATTGCATTAGAATTTTATGCAATATGTATCCAATGTTATTACACTATACCTCGTCCATCATTCAACAACTCTTCTAAACCCTTACTCCTTTCTAACCCTTCTATTTATTACTTTTATCTTAAACCCCTATTTTTATTTTACAAGCATTTTAAGGAGTCAACCTACTTCAAAGGTTGAACTTGGGAGAAATCCTAGTCATCCTAAGTTGGCTAAAGTCTAGGGTGCACTTCACAGACTTAGGCATATTTTATACCGACAATTCTTTTTATATTTTCAATCCTTATAGAAAAATTCAATATATTGGTCTTAAATACAAGCCAACCCTCTCCAATAACCATGGGCTGCAACATGTTACTTTACTCATAAATTTTGAACTAAAGAAGATTGCAAGACATTTTTTTTTAAGTAAAAAAATAATATAGTGAATTTAATCTTCGTTTCTTTTCAATATTTAAAAACATGCCTAGTATCAATGGATATTATAGACCAACCATCTATTTTTAAGAACCAATATATTATATTAATTCATCTTACTCCTTGATTATAACTTTCGACGAATAATTTGTTATCTTGATAGGGGTTTCTATCAAGTTCCTTCTTCCTTTGTTTTTTTTACTAGTGAAAGATTACTTTCCTGAATTAAGGATTTTTTACTTCCAATTAAGATTTTAATTATTGATGTAAACACGTTTAAGTCATATCTATCTATCTATATATGCTCCCACATCACTCAGATGGTAAAACAATCCTGGATAATTTTTTACACAATGATGCTTATTCATAAAGTTTACACATAATTTTTTTTGCATACAAATGGTTACTTTATTAATACTCATTAATTTTTTGAAGTATTTTGTATGCAATCTTAAGACTTTCTTCTTTTCCATTATTCAAAGTAAATAGTCATATGTGGAAGCTATCAACATTACTTGTTCGTAATGAATTTTTTAATTGTATATTTTTTTGAAAAAGAGGGTAAAAAATTTATTAACTCAACAAAACATCCAAGATACAAAGAAAAGAAGAAGCTATTCAGACATATCAAATCTCAATAAATAAGAGAGAGATTGAGAGCAATCAGAAGAAAGTTGAGACCAATTCTGAACATCCCAACCATCCTGAAACTTAGAAGCCCATTTAGCTAACAAATCCACTACTCCATTCCACTCCTAGGGAATATGCACAAAATAAATGAACTCCAAGTGAGTAGAGATATTGAGAATTTTCCGAGCAATCCAACTGAACTGCCAACTACCATGAAGACTATCCCCAGAATTCAAAAAAATTATAACAATCTAAGAATCAGATTCACAAACAATCCGACACCAACCCAAAGCATACCATTGCTCCAAAGCATATAAAATCACAATGGCTTCCATGAAGTTATTAGAATAATATACCTTAAAGTAAGAGAAAAAAAATCGGACAGTACCACTACTGTCTCGCCCCACACCACCAATACCAGCATTATCCGGATTACCTCGGGAATATCCATCCATATTAATATTCAGCACTCCTAGAGGAGGTGAATTCCATTTACCAACCCTTCGCACCCGATTACTCTGACTCATCCATCTACAAGAGACATTAGGACCAATACCATTAACCAACAAACCTAATATTTCCATGATCTGACGTTCCACTTGGTCCATGAGAGAAATAATCTAACATTTTGTAGGTATAGTTTCCTGGATCATTCGCAAAATCCTCTGCCAAACCTGAGAAGCAGTCAACTCCTTCCCTTGGAAAATCTGATGGTTCCGTTCAAGCAAAATCTACCTAAATATGCACGAAGGACCAATGCTCCACCCAAATTGTAAAAAGAAAGTCATTGTAGGAGCCCGCCCCATACTCCTCCAAAAATCAACTACAGATGAAGCATGCAAACAAGGTTGATTCCACACTCCCCACCAATAATGCCAGAGTTGACGAGCAAAGTCGCATTGGAGAAGTAAATGCCCAACAGACTCCTCAGTCTTCCCAAAGTTATAGCATAAAGAGGGGCCAACAAAACCACATTTTTTAAGATTATCCCAAGTGAGACACCGATTACACATAAAAACTACACTTAGGCCAAATAAACTTATTCCAAAATTGCTTCCACCACGGAACCACATTCTCCCCAAACCGTTGCCGATCCAAAACACAATAACCAACAACAACCAAAAATATCCCTTTATTATCCCTCCCCCATGCTAGCACATCATCCCCAGACAGAGAAGAGTAGGGACGACAAGCCAAAATATGGGCCAGTTTCGCCCTCGCATCCATAGTGCCACCAACAGGCCATTCTCGAGGATCCTTCCACTGGAAACTAACCATCTGACCAAAGGACTTAACAATTTTGAAATCCGCCACCCTCACCCATCTAGCATCCAAAAAGCATTGAGCAAGATATTGAAGATGAGGAAAATCGTGAAGGAGAGGAGAAAAGCCTTCCCAAGAATCATGCCAAAAAAGAGCCCGAGACCCAGTATAACAAATCGAGAACAACTCATGCTTAACCAACTCTGCATCCTTCTTTAGAGTATTCCAAACAAATGATCCTCGACCAATCAAGTTGTATCTATGAATCTTAGAATCTTCCATCTCCCTAATATACTTGTGGGAGATAATACTGGCCCAAGTTTGCTCTTGATTACTACACTAACGCCAATATAGCTTAGCAACTAAAGCAGTCCCAGAAATAGAGCTTAGGCGGAGACCCAATCCCCCTTCCTACTTCGATCGACAAATAGTCTCCCAATTAACAAGACTCCATTTTGAGGAATCAAGATTACCAGCCCACAGGAATTGCCTAGAAAGAGAATCCAGATCATGAAGAAAACTTGCTAGAGCAATTTGAATAAGGCATCTATACACCGATAAAGCCTGAAAAATTGACTTCAGAAGTAAAACCCGACCAACAAAAGTCAACCATCTGTGAGTCCAATGACTAACTCGACTACAAAATTTATCAAGGATGTTAGTCCAAACTGACTTAGGTAGAGAACCAACAGAAATAGGAATCTCCAAGTACATAAGAGGAAGAGTCCCAACCTGAAACCTGAGTATTTGAACAATTCTAGCTTGAATCCTGGGATCCGTATTGAAAAAGAAAATAGTAGACTTATGCTCATTAATCTTCTGACCAGAGACAACCAAATACATATCCAACGCACGTCTAAAGTTGGTTGCTTCACGAATAGAGGCCACATCCAAGAGAGCAGTATCATCAACAAACTAGAGATGAGAAATAGCCGGCCTACCAGTATCCCATTTCCACCCATGAATAAGACCCTGGTGAACTTGATATTTAAGCAAACGACCCAAACCTTCAGCCATAATTATAAACAAGTAGAGAGATAAAGGATCCCCCTACCGAAGACCCCAGGAAGCATGAAACAAAGGAGAGGGCTCCGCATAAGAATTATTAAGAACACCATATATTCAAGTTGTCTCTAATAGTTGACAAACACCTTATTGTTCAAACTATACATTATGCAATTGTTCAAGAGGAAACCACACATTATTCTTCAAACTTTTCAAACTTTACATTATGTAAATTTCCAAGAGAAAACTAAATATTGTGTAACAGAACCTACTTTTCTAAGTGTTTTGATTTGGTGGTATACTTAACATAAGCATGTAAACTTACAACTTAACTTTTGTTTATTCATTTATTATGATAAGGACCTGTTCTTTTTAATATCTTATTAATATTATTTTACAATTCATTAGCTTTTTTTTATTCATTTGTTATGATAAGAGTTGGTTTTTTTTAATATTTTATTATTATTTTACAATTTATTGGTTTTCCTAATAAATGAATCATATATTTTCTTTGTTTTTAACTTTTGAATGTATATAATTGATTAATAATGCTTTAATCAATGAATCATATATTTTCTTTGTTTGTAATTTTTGAATGTATATGATTGATAATGCTTTTTTAAATGTTGCATCATGGAAAATGTCATTTTAAAATATAAATTAAAACAATATAAAGTAGTTTAAAAAAATATGAAAAAAATAAAGTAAAGTACTTTTTTATGTGCATTTTACAAGGCCAAAATTTAAATGGGACAATCCTCATGAACTATGTTGTTTATTCAACTAAAATTAGGTTATTGAAACATGATGTACAAACCTGCTTTACTTTATTTTTTTCATATTTTTTTAAACTACTTTATATTGTTTTAATTTATATTTTAAAATGACATTTTCCATGATGCAAAATTTAAATGGGACAATCCTCATGAACTATGTTGTTTATTCAACTAAAATTAGGTTATTGAAACATGATGTACAAACCTGCCCCTTGTTAGATTTGAACCTTAAACCTCTTATTTGGAATTCCAGAGTCTTCATTATTGCGGGATGAATCAATAGAGAATCTTAAATTTTAAAGATGGATAAATTTTGAAAGCTACTAACTACAAAAAGAAGATAAATGATACAATGTGAGTTGATAACTTTAAATCTTTATCAAAATATTTTACTAATAATTCAATTGATATGAAACATTGTATAATAAGTTGGATTTTTAAGGTTTTGTTTAATTAAACTTATTTGACATTCAGGAGTTGTAGGAAAGTCTTCACATCTTTTGCTACAATATTTATCACTTGTTTTTTAATCCATAATTCTTAATATTAACCTTAAGTATCCTTGATCATTGAACTAAGTTCTTCAACCAACTTACTATTAGACGACCAGTTGAAATAACTAATTAATTATAATTAAAATAAATTTATGTTTTGAGGGGACCAACGTAACAGTTCGGGCGAGCTTTGGCTCTTCTTTGGGAGGTCCTCTAAGGTTCAAACTGCAGTGTGTGTTAAATTCTCTATTGATAAGCTCAACTCTCCTTCTTATGAGAGGTCATGGTGGGGGTTTTTCACACTAACCAAATTTAAAAGTAAATAAATAATAATAAAAATAAAAATAACTTGATCCACAATTTTTGAAATGTTCTTAATTCATATTACATCATAACCACATGGTAATATTATAATTGTTTGACAATTATATATTATATATCATTTGTTAAGAATTTAACCTTATCTTGTTTAAAAAAATATTAAAATTTAATTAAATATCATTTAATCATATATTAAAATTTATCTATAAAATTTAAACTTTAATCTATAATATGAAATTCTTAATTCCCTAATAATTATCCTGGAAATAGTAAACATGTATTACTTATATTATTTATTATCAGTAATTTATCCTCACAATTTTGATAGTGTCAATTTTAGAAAAATTATTTAAAATTAAAAAAATGCAGATTTAACCTTATAATTTTTTTTAAGATGAAGTATAACGATGACATAATTGGACACATTCCCCTGTATACAAGGGAGATCTCCTTTCTATGATTATAACCGGTCTCTTCTCTATGATTACTGGGTCTCTTCTCTATGATTTAAATTTGGGCAGTTTAAATAATAATTTAATAATATATCACTAAAATATTTTTATAAAACAATTTTAAACATTTTAATTTAATTTTATAAATTTTTATTTATGAAATAAAATGGTTTACTAAAAATTTTAAAAAATAAGAGTTTGAGTTTTAGGGAGATAAAATAGTTTTTTTTTTTTTCGTATTTTAGTAACTGCCAACGCAGCTGGCAGGGTTCAAACTATCAATGAAGGCTTCCAACACACCCACCATATGGTTAACGTAATTTCGGTGTGAGATGGGTACCGCGAGACACACAAGGTTCGCACCGTCTTCCTCAGTCTGGTCCAACACATGGCATGAAGGGAAACCGTAGAACAAGCAGGAAACAGATCGTCGTCATCACTCAGTACAACACGCAAAGGAGTCAGATCGGGCTACTGGCTATGCATGGACATGCCCGTAAAATTGGAACCTAGGTCTCTTGGAGATAAAATAGTAAAATAGGTCTATGGAGATAAAATGATTTTACTATTCACATAAACTATGTCCTATTTTGTGGAAGGTGAAAACAAGATTTTATTTTTTTAATATTTTGAGGTTATAAATTATATATTATTAATTTATATAATTATTTTTAATTATATTAAAATTTTATAATAAAATTAAAAAAATCATATAATATAATTAAAACTACACTTTAGGGAACGTCTCCCTGTAATTCAAATTAAGATAAAATATAAAACCATTGAAATGTCCTAGACAAGGACAAAAACCCATATTATTTAAGAATCCATCTTTAACAGAACAAATACACCTCATGTAATTCGAATTTTACAATATAATGAAAACTTTTCCACTCTTAGACACATTTCCAAACAGGAAAGATATTCCTTCACTCTAATCGCACGCCATAGACAAGTACATTCACAGCCATTTTACAGGCCAACTCTCACATATAGCTACACAAAAACAAATGTGATTAGCAAAGCCGAGAAAACTAGACTCCCAGACAATCGAACCGCAGATCCCTCGCTCACCTCCTCCGAATCTATGACCTTCACATCATCAATGACGGGCCCGCACAGAGAACTGTTATCCACCGTTCTCGTGTTGTAATACAAACTGTAGAAAACAATCCTCGTACTCTCCGACTTGGCGGTGAAAGTCAAGTTGAATTCCTGATAACTGTCGGAGATTTCAGAGCTGTAATTGGCGGCGCGCGATCGATCCCCGGCGAAGGCCATCACGGCGAGGGGTTTGTGGCAGCCGTCCCCGCCGTCACCTAACAGAAATTGGAGGGTGTACGATTTCCCCGTCACCGTCTTGACGGACTGCGAGACGAAGCCCTCGTTGCCGGAGAGCAGCTGGAGGGCCCTCTTCCCCTCGGGAACGTCGAAGTGGGAGGAGTCCACGTAGCGCACCGCCTTGCTGGACTCCACCGTCCAGCTTGGCAGTGGTGATGTGGCAGCGTCGAGATTTGGCGGCAGGAGGACCCCTAGCGAGCTGTTGGAGAACATGTACGGACCCTCTTCAAAGTCGCCATTTGTCACCAGGTTTTCTGCAACGTAACCCACCACGAAATTAGAATTAGATAGGATAGCGAACATGGTATAATATTTTCTTAGGTGACTTGGGAGGATAGAGCAATCCTACAAAAGAGGTCTTGGTTTTGTTTACCTTATCAAATGTATATTGGACACTCAAAATCCAGTTGATAATGTTAGTGCGGCTAGAGTGAGTGAGACGAACTCTGATGATTTTGATAGTGTAAATTCCCCTGATCTTAGTTTTTCAATAAAAACATAAAGAGATCAATCATATCTACACTGTCTTTTATCCAATCAAAAAACATAACAATTTAGATTTGAATTGGGTTTAAACTTGTGTTTCTTTGAATAAAACCAATAAACATAACAATTTAGATTTAAACTCGTGTCTTCTATCCAATTAAAAAACATAACAATTTGAATTTGAATTGATTTTAAACTTGTCTCTTTGAATAGAACCAATAAACATAACAAGTTGTTGTAGGCACAGAGATGAGTATGTTATAACTTTTTCGGCTTTTAGGTGTCTGGATAGAGACGAGTATGTTATAATTTTACTTGCATCTTTTATCCAATCAAAAAAACATAACAATTTGAATTTGAATTGAGTTTAACTTGTGTCTCTTTGAATCAACCAATAAACATAACAATTTAGTGTCTGGACAGAGACAAGTATGTTATAACTTTTTCGGTTTTTTAGGTGTGTGGATAGAGATGAGTATGTTATAATTTTTCTGTTGAAGTAATATGATGTACAATTGATGAATTTAAATTGTTATAATTTTTTAGGTTTTTAAGTGTTGTCTGAATAAAGATGAACATGTTATAATTTTTTTTTTAAAGTAATATGATCTGCAATTACTAGATTTAAACTTATGTCTCTTTGATAAAAACCAAAAAAAACAATACAATAATATTCATTGTCTGGACAGAGACTGAATGTGTTATAATCTTTTTAAATGTGATGCACAACTGAAAAGCTACCCTTTCCAAAGACAATAAAAAACACTGGGCAGATTCACACATAGATATCCTCAATGAGAATCCAACCACACGTAACTAGATGTCCCAACAGAAACATATATCATTAAAAAATCTATTGTAACCCAATATCAAGTGCAGACAATAGCAATAAGGAAAAACATAAAGTTCCATATGCAAGATGAGAAGACGACCAAACAAAACAAGAACATAAAAAAGACGTACCATCTGAGTGATCTGGCTGTGAAATTTTCTTAATTGCCACAGTATCAATCACAGGTCCACAAGTAGGATCATCTTTCAATCCGGGATTCATGAAAACCACCTCAGATTTATCGGCATCTGCTCCGAATCCCCATGCATAAGAATCCCACCCTTCGCTGTTATAGAGAGTCTGCAAATCTACAGTTCCTGCTGCAGGAGGCACTGACACATTCAAGATCTCCAGCTGAGCACAGGTTCGAGCCGCACTGAAGGTCAAGGAGTAAACCGATCCCTTCTCCAGTTCGATCTCCTGACTGATCTTGGCATCGTTTCCCAGCCTTGCAGCGTGCTTTCCCTGGGGAACCACCAGGACCATGGGACCTTGGGCTTGTCCCTCTTTTATGTATTCCACCATGCCTTCGGTCTTCCAGCTGGGTAAGGAGGTGTCCCCTGATATGACCGTCCCGTTGAGGGAAGTGGCCTCTGGGGAGGCCTCAAAATCTCCATTAGGTAGTAGCCCTGCCAACCATGCTTAAACCCAAGGTCACAACTTTCGAAAGGAATGTTAATACAATCGACCTCAAATAGGGTTTGTAAATATCTAAGGAAAAAATAGATAAATTAAATATATTTAATTCATATAACATCAAAATTTAGTTTTGCTGGCCATTTTTCTTCTTTTACCACTAAAAAAAGTTTACCATATTATGTATCTCTCTACTTGCCTATATTATCCTGCTGTGCACGCTTCGGTTCTGTGACCTAAAAAAGTTCTAGCGTATTTTATTACAATAGTTAAACCATTTGTCAACACTCAGAAGCCGTTAAACCATTTAGAAGCCCTTGAAATCTGAAAACAAAGTGTTACTTACATAATTGTTTTTAGGGTCTGCATTGACAATAGACTTGAGGTAGTAAGGCTGAAGGCTCTAACACTATGGTGAGGCTCAATTTTGGTTATTATTTAAAAAGAAAAAGTAGTTAATATTTTTATGTATATTAAAAATATTTTATTATTATTTTTTATTAAAATAAATAAATTAAAAAATTAATTTAATTTTTAGATCATAGGTTCAGCCAAACATATTTGGTTTAAGCAAAACATACACCCTACCTTACCTTACTTCTATGCACAAGACAAGATAAATTAAGTTAAGCTAAACAAGAATTTATCTATTCAGTAAAAAGGTACACCGCGAGATAAGTTAAACCAGAATTTATCTATTAGTAAAAAGGTACACCCACCAGACAAACTTGAGCTGAGCAAGAATTTATATATACATTAAAGAGATATAGAGGTTATGTAAGGCCAAACAACCTATTGAACCAATTGATGTGGAAACAACTTAAAGCTGAAAATTGCATTGTCACGGATGCTTAGGTAAGCACCATGAAATAAATAAGAGGCGTACAAGAATTTGCTTGCTAAATTTGGATAGCAGTATAAGAAAGCTAACTACCAATTATTTAGAGATCATAACAAGCTAACAACAATCTAACAAATTAAAGAGAGAATGTCAACTGTAAAAAACTTCACATAAAAAATTTATTAATCTAACAACTAATCTAACAAATTCAAGTTCAATAATCTCACCTTTGCATATTTGATAAGAGGGTTGTACCTAGTCTGTTTTCAACATTGACTGTCAAGATTCAAACACTAACATGTATATTCTTTTGTACCATTAAATTCCAGTTCCATTATTATCTATTCTAATGACCCCAAATTACAACGAATCTTAAGAATTGGAGTCACCCCAACCTGCTAGCACGGAAAAAATCAAAGAGCAAAAGATTTCTTGTTACCCAATTGATTATGGGCTCGAGACTAAATGCAATATCTACACTGCAGACTAAAAAAACAAACAATATGGCAGTTTTAACAGTGGCATGGAAATAAATTCGTATATGAATACGAAGGTCTATTTATTGCCAGATTCATGTACAATTACTGATTTTGAGTTGGTGAGGCTTGGGTCACATTTATTAGTCCCCCCTAATTTAAAGCTTTGCTTGGAAAAAAAGTTCTTGAGCATCACACCTAATAGCAGGAGGAATAACCATAGCTCTCCAAATAGTAAAAGCCCAATAATGTCATCTCTGCGTGGAACACAAGAGAGCTTGCCCTATCAAATGAAAAGTTGATTGTAAGTTTGTAACCTAGGCTAAAATGGAACACAATAACTTGAGTAATGCAAATTATCTGGATTCGAGACAGTAAACAAAATCCAGTCTGAAAAGTGCATTAAAATACACATGGGTCGACATAAACCTAAGCTGAATAGGGATAAATTAATATCTATAGAGCTGTATGGCCAGATTCTGACAGCTTTACTTAATTCTACTCTTGGCCCTCCAAAGTAATTTTACTCTTGGCCCTCCAAAGTGAAGCCCCATGTGGCAAGCACATCAAAAAACTGTGGGATCAGATGTAGAAAGTGTTGGATTCCTCTTGCTGGGAACTAGCAGGAGCCTATATTCCCTTCTATGGCATTCTAACATAAGAGGCTCACATATAACTTACCATAAGCCAGATGAATGTATAGAATGTATAATTCCTCTGCCAAAGCTTCTGCATGATAAACGATTAGTGATGAAGGATTTCCACATTGTTCAGCCTAGTTCAAAAGGACCATGTCAGCATCTATTTGAATTCTACAGCTGTAATGTGAAAACAAAATTTCTTAATTATAAAAAAGAGATCCATTCCCCTGAAAATACATCATAATTTTAAAAACAAAATGCCCAGCAGATTATTCATACAGGCTTACCATCGTTAACTACATTTGCAAAACTCTTGTGTGCAGTCCATAGGATCGACATTCCAAGCAAGCAAAATGCCCAAGAGAAGGAAAAGGGCTTACATCCTGTCTCCATTGTGCTCCACCAATGTTTTCTTTCTGGTCTTTGAAGCCTATGACAGATTGACTACTAGCAAATTCAGAATTGGGTATATGGGTATATCAGTCACCCAATTATATGAAGACGGTTGGGAAAATTACAGCATTTAAAGATGGAACTTGGGATGTTTAGCAGTGGGACAATCAATTCTTTCAATCCAAAGTAATGGGCGTTATGACTATGGGATGCACTAATGCACTAATATATTAAGCAATGGGATGCAAACAAGCACCCAAATTAAATAAATCAAAGGAGAAACAGAAACAAGAGGTATGGACACAATATGCCAATCGAGTTACTAGAGTTACTAAACTCTAGTGACGGTTAGAACTCTTGAAGAAAAAGGTCGATAATGTCTATTATATAATATTTTTGGATATTTTTGAATTGCGTTAAAAGAGCACATAAGCAATGTGTGTATCAAGATCGTGGTGAATATATACTTCAAAACTGTAACACCAATTATGTGTAGTACCCTTGATATGTAGCACCTCTAACATGTAGCACCACCCTTGACGTGTAGCACTAATGATATGTAGCATCAATGATATGTGGTAGCACTAATGATATGTAACATCAATGATGTGTGGTGGCACCAATGTTGTGTAGCATTAATGACATGCAGTTCTATTGGAATGTAGCACTAACAAAATAACTCCAATTGTATGTAGCATTATCTGTTGCACTTTTTTGTCACTCTTGTATTATTTTTGTTGCACTTTTCTATCACTCTTGTACTATTTTGTTGCTCATGTGAATCAGGATACTTCTTTACCAAATACATTTTTTTTTGAGCAATATCAAAATATCTTATTTTAGTCTTTCCATGTTGCATTTAAACTCCTTTATTGGCAACTTTATCAACCTTTTGTTAAAGTTTCTTCTCACATGTACAAAACTTATGGATTTGAAATGGCTTGTAGAATCACATATAGCATTAGATTTTATATTTTCACCTTTCTTCTCGTTGCTTCAATGACCAGTTTCGAATCTCCTTATACTATCAGTTCTAAACACTTTTTTCACCTAACAATTTTCAATCCTCTATTCAAAGTTGACAACTTTGCAAAATTGTTTGAATTTGTTGCTAATCCTTCAATGAATTCTACTAATATTCTCCTTTAGTCATTCATTATAGTCCCTCTTGCTCCTATTGCTATTGGATTCTTTTTTGTTGCACCATCATAAAACGAATGGTATGCACCAGGACTAAATCTTGGTGGCTTATCTTTCTTACTTATTTGTTTGGTTACAAACATTATTTTCAGAAGTTGAATTGTTCTTTTTTCAACTTCCACTAGCGAGTCTTCATTATCAATCCCACTTCTATTAGCTTTAATTAAGAGTTTTAGGATTGCTATGCTATGCAAATATTCCCCAAAAGGTTGCATCTTTATGTCTCAAAATATTACTGCATTTTGAGCTTTGCATATCTGCCACAATACAATTCATGGTAGTCCTTCCCAAATTAACTTTATTTTTTATTTTTCATCTTTACAAAAAGGATAATTAGTGTCCCATTTAGTTAAAAATTCTTCACACTCAATTTTTGAATGGATGTCATATTTGAAGCCCAATGCTTGCCACATGAAGTTCCAAACTTGGTTCAAGACTTCACATTGAATGCACAACTATTCAATATTTTCTTCCTGCTTACATAACATGCACACTGATGACCTAAGTATACCCCTTATACTTATATTTTCAGTCATAAGAATCACTTTGTGTGTTAATATCCACATAAAATAATCAATTTTTAGAATAGTTTTTAGACTCCATAATTTTGTCTAGCACTTGCTGTTTGAAATTAAATGATCCTATTTAGTAGCCAATAGCCAATTGTATCTTTGTTTGACATGATATTTTTCTATTTTATTTATTGGTCCCCATATTATCTGGTTTCATCTTTGAGTCTAACATTTCTTTCTCTTAATGACTTGGCAAGATTTTGATATTCATTCTTCAAGTTTGCTGATTCAATCTCCCATTCCCTCCAATATTTGTTTTGGATTCTTGCCATTCACTTTGAAAATGTTAATTTTAGAGATTTTGATATTTTTGTCATACCTTTGCTTTTGAAGTAATCTTTTAGCTGGAGTATTTTTAGATATCCTCTTATTGGTGGCATGCCATTGATTGTTTATGTCCATATATCTGCTTTTTTGCCATCACCTATGAGCCATGAACAACCTTTTCTAAAAAAGGAAAGCGTTGCACATATATTTGACCATGTAGTAGCTCCCTGGGTTGAAGTTGCATTCATTTTTAGTATATGTTATGATGGGTTGCCTTCAAGATACTTGTTCACCATGATCTTGCTCCATAGGGAGTTGCTTTCCTTGATAAATACCTATATTTGTTTAGCTCCATACACCTCTGGAAATAAGGATAGATGCTTCATTTCTACTTTTAGATTGATCCTAGCTTCTCAGAATAGATTGAATAAATGCTATGTTGTAGTTACCTCTTTAGAGAGACAATGTTTCCAACTCTAGTTTCAAGATATCATGGCAAAAATCAAGCTCTTCCATGCACTTGTTTCTCCAACTCTACTTTATGGATGTGAGGTCTAGGGACCTAGTTTGAGACACTCTGGTTGGGCCCATATTGAGAGGGTTTTGGTCAATATGCTTTCAAGATGCATTTGGGCCAAAATATTTGTCCCTCATTCCATCATCTTGGCTAAATTTGATACACATCCCTTGTTGACACTTAAAGTAATCCATATTATCGATAAATTGAATAGAATTCATTGTATGATATCAAAAACTCCTACCTCAAAGAGATACCCTCTCTTAGCTCTCAAATACTCAATACAACTTGCAAGTACAGGTATTCACTGGTATTGGTACTTAGAGGCCACTTCTCTCTTAAGATCCACATGCATAAACATCGATAGATTTCGTTCCTCCTAGCTCTCAAACAGGACCTCTAGTCTCTCTACTAGAGATATCAACAGAAGGACTAGGAAGGAAATATATTTGGATTACCTAAGGTCTACTTGGATTTAACCAAAAGGACCTCTTTATCCAAAGCTCTTACACTATCTTTAGGTTTACATGAGATTGGAGAATGTTGCTATTGTCATCCCTGATTACATCAAACTACAGATATCACATGGTCTCAAATTTTCTCTTGCTCAAATGAGGGTTTTATCACACGAGATTTGTATTAAAACAAACCACCATATCCCTATAGACCAATGTATTTGTAGGTTATGCAATATAGAACTAGAATCTGAAGAGCATTTCATATTTATTTGTCCCATCTATTATGAGATTCGTGGTTGATACCATTGGATCTTCATAAGTACCCATACTTAGGAAGCATGGGTGAATTACAAAGATAAAAATGCATCGCACTCTATATCCAAGAAGCCATCCACCTCAAATAGAGCTTAATCACTAGTACTAGAAGCACAACTAGCTCTAGACTTATCACGTCCTTTTGTCAACTGCAATAAGCTTTGAATCGAAAGCGCACCATGATTCCTGATGACTATGGAAGGACTACTTGTCGTGGCATTACTACTAAACCCAAAAGGGTTACTTCCTCTGATTGCAACATTATGAACTTCTTTTTGACCTTGAATGTTAGGGGAGCTTCCTGACTCTTCGTATATTGATTATTGCTGCCTCAGTATGACCTATTGGATATGGAACTATGAAGAGCCCTGCTGCTATTTTTCTCTATCTACTTTTCACTCTTACTCATTGGAGTTGGTTTAGCCGCTCCCCTGATCCTATCATATGTACTTTTCTATAGTCCCATTGATCATTTTTGGCCATTCGTGGACATTAATATTTTCAATTTCAATTTCCTAATCCACCCTATTTTTTTGGGTAACCATACAATATCCCACGTAACCAAATGGAACTTCTTTATTGTTTTTCGATACCTTTACACAAAAAATTCCTTGTTATCTTTTTAAAGTTCTTAATTACCCCTACTACTACATGAATAGATGATATTATATATATCGAGATGATAGATTAAAATAATTTTATTAGAATCATTCTCCCAACCGGATTCTATGGGACCACATATTCAATCTATATATTAATTTGTTGAGGACATTCTCCCATTGCTTTTTGGTATGCTTGCATGGGCCAACTGACACCCTAGATACACATAATTATTTGGATTTGTCTAGTTTGAAGCCAAAAATTCTTACAAGTTTCCTCTTGAAAACTAGTGAGCAATTTATATGCATAAAGGACATACTTACGATAATTAATGACAAATCCTGTTGCTATACAAAATTTATCTAATATCTATTTTATGTTCTTGGTTTCCTTAATAGATGCTTGTCTCATTAACATAGAGTCATATATAAATTGTAGGTGGGTAGTTTTTATTACATTTGAAGTAATTAATGCTCCTTTAATTTGTTCCTGCATTCTTGCTTGCTTGATAAGATAACTCAATGTCTAAAACATGATGACATATAAAGCCAATGATAATGGACAATCTTGTCTTATGCCTCTAGAAGAGTTGGAAAAAGTAGGTGGTCCTCCTTTGACTAAAAATTGAGTATGTTCTAGAGCTAATGTAGCTTTCTACCCATTTAACCCATAGAGAACCCCATTTTGAAGAGGACCATTAAGAGAAATCTTCTGTTGAGCCTTTCATAGGCTATACCAAAGTTAATTTTGATCATTATTGTCCTTCTTGATTTAACTACAGAGTGAATTGATTCTTGCACAATGATGACATCATCTAAAATTTGTCTTCCATTAACCACTCCCCATTGCTCTTTTGTTATGATCATAGGCAACCATTTTTATAATCTACTAGCCATTATTTTTTAAATTACTTTATAGGAAAATTTGCATAAAGAAATAGGTCTGAATTCATCAAACTTACTTGCCTTCTCCTCTTCAAGGATAAGGATAAGTGCCAAGAATATCAAATTTATTGATTTTAAAATTTTCCTTGTTGTTCTTGTTTCTTCCATGATTTCTAGCAAATTGTAAACTATAGTTTCCCATACTCTAAAAGAAATTACCTAAAATACATCTAGATCTGAAGCTTTTTCTAAATTAAATGAATACACCCTCTCTTATTTTTTCCATGCTAACTTAATTCATTATATTATTATTCATTTCTTGTGTGATTGCCTCTCTAGATTTCTTATCTGGCAATGTTATCATCTGATAATATGGTTTTAAAAAAATTCATGGCAATATTTTGTATTTCATTATCCTCTACCATATCCTCCCCATTGTCTTGCTTGATACATGATATGCGGTTCTTCATTTTGTAAGCAATCAAGGCTTTATGGAAAATCTTAGAATTTGCATCCCCTTTTTGTGCCTAGAGCACTCTTGCTCTTAAACTTAATAGATCACTCTCCTCCTCAATCCTTTCCATTTGTGCAATCAACTTAGCTTCCTCATCTCTACTCAAACTTGTATTTGTTATATTTTGTGCCAGTTTGTTTAATTCTTCCAATCTATCACATATTTTTTTGTCCTTTTAGCTTTAGCTTTCATTATTCTTCTTTGTCACCCTTTAGTTTTATTCTTGATATATTTCATTTTGCTATAGAATATGAACATTGTTGTTCCTTCAACTTTAATCTCATTCCACCATTTTTCACATTTTCCTGAAACTCCTCACATTCCATCAACTAAGGACTAAATTTGAATGACACATATTTTAGAGGTTCAAATTCTTGTAGCTTCAACGATATTGGTGCATGGTCTAGTCTTGCTCCAGACATTATAAAATATTTCACTAATACATTTATTCCTAAGATGGATTCATCTACTAAAAATCTATCTAATATTTCTTGAAATAGAGTTGCTCCTCTTCTATTTAACCTTGTGAAAAGATCATCTTTTGGTTTCTACTAGGTTCCTCTTTCCTATCATATTTGATACCATTCTTGAATTGTGGTTTAAACTCACAATTCCTCCTTTCTTCTCCTTTAACTTGAGAGTTTAATTAAAGTCTCCTCTTATTATCCAATTTTCAAGGCTTTTTGATGATCAATCTTGCCATATTCTTTGCTAGCATTCTTTTGTCAAGGGTTGATGAGTGGGTCCATACACATTTGTTCATCAAACTTTACCTTTGAAATTTGTTCTTTTCTTTTTACAAATCCATCCTTTTTGGGGAAAGAAGAAATCTCCATTTTTCTCTTCTTAAATTCACCCATTGCTTATATTATTTTAGTAGGTGTCTTTTTCATAGTAGCCCCAAACAACCATTTTGGTAAACCTAAGTTATTTATGTTTTACCTATTTTATCTTCTTCATTTTTTATCTCAAATCTGTGCCATTTGCTCTTTATTGCTCGTAGGCCTCCTTTGCATATTCTGGTTGCCATAGTTTGAAATCTAGTTTTCCCACCTATTCCTTGGTTTTGTCACAATCCTTCAATTCTAGCCTTCCTTCTTACTTTATCGTAAAATAAAATTATAACAATGATAATTTATATATTTTTTAAATTTATGTCTTAAATCCTCAATGGTTTTAATCATTTTCAATGATATTGTTTTTTTCAATGAGTTTATACAAGTTTTTATGAGGGATCCTAGTCCCCTCATATTGAGTGGGGTTTGAACCTTGGACCTTTCAAAGAGAAGCCAAAGCCCTTACCAATGCAGTAAGCTTACAACTATCGTTTTTTAAATATATATTTTAATAAATATACACAGGTTTTTATGAGGGGTCCTGGTCCCCTCATACTGAGTAGGGGGTTGGACCTCTCAAAGAGAGGCCAAAACCCTTACCACTGCAATAAGTTTGCAGCTCTATAACAATGATCATATTAACGATAATAATTTTTAAAATTTTTAAATTTGATATATTATCACAGGGTATTACAACATGGAATGTGGAATGTCCATTATAGCAATATGTAAAGTATAAAATTATTATTTTAATTAAATGGTTATATGTAATGATGTTTGGTTAGAAATATTTAAAATTATGAAAATAAAAATTTGTATTTAAAATTCTGTACACAGATTAAGCGCACAATGTATGAAGTGAAAGTAGAAGCATAAAAAAGTTTTCGTTTTCAAGTTTATTTTTTTAAAGACTTACTTGAATTTTAGATTGTATTCTCCATTTTATTTAGATGGAAAACATATTTTTTTTAATGTTTTATGTGTTAGGTTTTTGTCTTGAGTTTAGATAAAAATATCGCGTCCATAGATATTTGTAAGTCTTGCTTTAACAAATTCATAATGTCTACAAAGAATATGGAGGGAGGGTTCAATTGAAGATATTTGTAAGGCTTGTTTTAAAGGATTTTTATGTTTAGGGAGGATATGGAAGAAGGGTTCAAGTGACCTCGATGTGTGACTAGTAAATGATGTCAGTTTTATTGGTTACTATCTCTAAGGAAGATAGTAAGTTGTATGGCAACCAATGAAAATGTTAATAGGTAAAAAAAAACCGTTAGTTTCATAGTACCATCACTTTTGATCTCTTAATCATTTTGAAAGAACAAAGGGTTCAATAAGAGTATATCTATTAACAAAAGTAAAATCATCCAAAAACTTTGAATTTGGTATATAGTAAGCATGTATTTACAATGGAAAATATATTTAATTATGAGTTTAAACCCTTTGAATAAGTGTGAATTTTAATCCCAAAATATTTGATCTATATAAAATCGTGGGTCTAGTAGCTATGTCAAAAAGATGTAAGCTTTAAAGAGCTATCATGGAACAAATGTTTGAAAGTAGTTACATTTTACAATGCAAAATGACACATTCTTGGTAAAAATATTATTAAGAATAAGATTTTGGGTGAGTTGTGGGTGGACTAATAAATTGAAGTACTTGGGAATAAAACGCTATAAGGGTCTAACTTAGATTTATCTTATAAAAGAAATAGAACCTAGAAAACGGATCCCTCGAGGGATTGAAAATTATAATTGTATATGACAAAGCATACATAATTAAAATGTAAAAAACGTTTACCGAGAGGAGACCTAGGTTCCAATCCTACGAGTGTACCCATGCATAGCCAGTAGCTCAATTCGACTCTTCTGCGTGTTGCATCTAATTGATGACGACGATTTGTTTCTTGCTTGTCCGACAGTCTCCTTTATGCCATGTGTTGAACTAGACTGATGAAGACGGTGCAAACCCTGTGCGTTTGACGGTCCCCATCTCACGCCGGGTTACCATTAACGAGACGGTGGATGTGTTGGAAGCCTTCGTTGATAGTTTGAACCTTGCCAGCTACAATTACTAAAAATTGTGATTGTAACCAATTCATCTATGTAATAAAAAAAATGAAAAAAAAAAAAAATTACAAAAGTTGAAGACACGTGATTGTATGTACAAGATATAAGAGAAAATAAGAGAGAACTACACTATCAACCCAAAAAAAAAAAAAAAAAATCTTCAGTATAAATCCTAAATGGAGTCAATGGAAGAGGCTCTTCTTATTTGACTACAATAATATTTGACAAAGTCCAAAAATTCATAAAGACTTTGAAATAGCCAATGGTTTTCCTAGTCCTATGATGGTAACAACGAACATCATAAAGAAAATGTTGTTGTAGCCATCCAAAATAGATAATTTCAAAAATTGACAGCGAGATGGTTAGAAACAACTTTATGTGCAAGCTTTTGTTGAAGTCAATGGTTATTCCTCCTGCTTTTGATCCCCTAGCTTTTTTTTGGACCACACTATATACCCTTCTGCTCAAGAACTTTTTTCCAAGCAAAGCTTTAAACTTGGGTGGACTAATAAAAGTGACCCAATCCTCACCAAATCCAAATCAGTATTTGTACATGAATCTGGCAATAAATGGACCTTCGTATTCATATACGAATTTATTTCTATACCACTGTTAAAACTGCCATATTGTTTGTTGTTTTAGTCTGCAGCATAGATATTTTATTCAGTCTTGAGCCCGTAATCAATTGGGTAACAAGAAATCTCTTGCTCTTTGATCTTTTCTCTCCTAGCAGGTTGGGGTGCCTCCAATTCTTAAGATTCGTTGTAGTTTTGGGTAATTAGAATAGATAATAATGGAACTTGAATTTGATGGTGTCAAAGAATATACATGTTAGTGTTTAAATCTTGGCAGTCAATGTTGAAAACAAACTAGGCACAACCCTCTTGTAAAATATGCAAAGTTGAGATTATTGGACTTGAATTACACTTGTTAGCATTGAGGAGGAACAATATGATGTACTATTTTTCTTTGGATTGTTTCTTAGGTTAAAATAATTTATGTGAAGTTTCTTACAGTTGGCGTTATCTCTTTAATTTGTTAGATTGTTGTTAGCTTGTTATGATTTTTAACTAATTGGTAGTTAGCTTTCTTATATGCTATCCAAATTTAACAAGCAAATTCTTGTACGCCTTCTATTGGTTTCATGGTGCTTATCCAAACATCCGGGACAATGCAATTTTAAGCTTTTAAGTTGTTTCCACATCAATTATGCCTATTTCGTTCAATAGGTTGTTTGGCCTTAGATAACCGCTATCTCTTTAATGGACAGATAAATTCTTGCTCAGCTCAAGTGGTGAACCTTTTTAGTAATAGATAGATTCTGGTTTAACTTATATCGTGGTGTACCTTTTTACTAAATAGATAAATTCTTGATTAAATTAATTTATCTAGAGGTAAGTTGATAAGGTAGGGTGTATGTTTCCTTTGGATGAGTTATCTACTTAACCAAATATGTTTGGCTGAACCTATTATCTAAAAATTAGATTAACCCTTTAATTAATTTATTATAATAAAATAATTATATTAAAAAATTAATAATAACCAAAATTGATCCTCACCATGGAAACCATACATGTAGTGTTAGAGCCTGAGACTTACTACCTCAAGTCTATTGACTTGCATTGATGTAATGAACACCCTTAAAACATTAATGACAAATTGCCTAATTCATGTAACTAACATTTTGTTTTCAGGTTTCAAGGGCTTTTAGTGTTGATAAATGGTTTAACTACTGTAATAAAATATGTTAGTACTTTTTTAGGTCATAAAACTGTTGGCATCCTTCTCACATTGTTTGCTTTTGTGAAAAATTTTGCCATGTAATAATCTCTTCTTCCCTGATAAGTAATTTTTCAAAATGTGTTCCTTTTTCATGTTTTGTTGTCAAGATTTGTTGGTTGCGCTCAAGGGAGCATGTAGTCCTTCCTTTTCACTCATCATGCAGAATCTTTCTTCGAGTTCTCATGGCAGAGTCCAAGTAAATATATGGTTTCGGCAAGCTCCGCTGGCGCAAGTTTTTTTGCGCTTGGAGGATAGATCGTGACGTAAAAGTATTCATGGAGCCCTTTTGTTTGTAAGTCGTGGGTAAGAGTAGGTTTGCACCATGCTTTTGCTGAAAGCTTATTTCGGTCTCAAAGGCGACAATGGAGACTAGTTAAGTTGGCCAATGAAACTTGATTTCGGAGAAGCAGTATAGCAAAAACCCTTTTCAGGCTAAAATTCAACTGAAAACTAAGTGGAACCCAATCCTTTTCGTTCCCACTCATGAGCACAAACCCATTTCAGAGCTTGTATGGGCAAAACGCCTTTGTCATTTCCTAAAGCTAGCGCAACTCAGTTTCGAAGAAAAAATGCAAATGGGGCCCAAGTGCTTTTACCCCACTTGAAAGCGCAATCTCATTTCAGACTAGAAGATAGCCGAAATGTAAGTGGGCCCAAGTGCTTTCGCCCCACTTGAAAGCACAATCCCATTTTGGGCTAGAATATAGCTGAAATGCAATGTGGGGCCCAAGTGCTTTTGCTCCCACTTAGAGTGTAATCACTTTTTGGAGCTTACGTGAGTGAAATAACTTTTGTCGTCTCCTGGTTAATAGAAAATTGCATACTGGATCCCACCTCTCCAGTAAGGCGACAAAGAATTTCGATATTCGCAAAGTGACTTCCAAGTGGTATTCCATGGCAAATCTAGCGATCTTGTTGTGAGAAAAGAGCAGAGTGAAGGCCCTTTTCGGGTCAACGCTCAAACAAAGGCAAGCTGGGGCCCTCACCAACGAATTCCTGTTTCGCTCAAAAGAGACATCGAAACTCCCTTTCGTGCCTCTTATCAGCAAAACTAATTTTCTCCTCTGCTTCAATGGCAGTCGTTCGAAGCAGCTTTTAGGCATCGCACTTTCACTCATTTAATGGTGGTTGGTCAAAGGAAAATATAAATCTAATCTCCATAGATCCCAAAATCTGATCTTCACCATCGAGATGGTTCCAGCAAGTAAGGAGGTGGCATTTTAGGTGAATCACGTCGTCGCATTGAAGCCATGCAACTACTTTTCAAGGAGTCATCAAATTCAAGCCATGCTTCATTACTTTTTGATGAGTGCTGAAATCAAATCTTGGTTGCCACCGCTATGTTTTGTGGTTGGGCATTTATGTTTTAGAGGCAAAATCCTCTATAAAAACTAGTAAGTTCAATGTAAGAAGCATGGACGTTTTGCTAGAAAACTATTGTGCCTAAGCTCTGCTATGAATACAAAGGATCCTTGGCTCTAAATCTGAATTCCTTTCATGTGCATGCCTTCTATTCTTTATTTTTATTAAATTTGCTTCCTTGTTCGATAGCTATAATTCTATGTTTAGATCTAGCTTCTGATAAAGAGTAAATGCTGAAATAATTCTGGAGGTTGCATATTGTGGAGGTATTTAGTTTTAATTTATGTTACATCCTTTGTGCTAATGGCTATTGGTTTAAAGTATAACTAAGTGATCGTGCTGTTTGTTCATCACCCCCTGTTAATCTGTATCGCAACCACATTTCTCATCCCTTTAAGTCATTTATCATTCCTTTCATGTTTCCTCAATTCCAACCCAAGTTTAGAGTAGCAAGGGAACCAACCCTCTCTAGATATTGGCACAGGATACATTTCTTCCTTTCAGCATTTCAATGTTGGCCGGGTTTAGGGCGCATAGATGAAACATTTCATACCTAAGGCAGATTCTTGACCAACAAGAATTGAAGCATGCACCGTAGGGTAATATGGGCGTAAATATTTTTTTAAATTTGATTAATGAGAAATTTTTAGGAAGAATGCTTAAGATTTATTTCACCGATATTTTTTATAAGCAGTAGAGCTGAGTTTATCAATAAGAAATTTAATACATAGCCCCACACAAACAACGATTTAAACTTCAAAATTTTCAAAAAAAAACCAAAGCCCGTTGCTTGAGAGACAATAGGTAAAAATTTTTACTGGTAAAGAAGAAAAATGTACAACAAAACTAAATTTTACAATATCTTTAAGGAGCAGCAAAGCCTAGAGGTTACTGTTTAAAATTTATTAATATTGCGATAAATGTTATATGGATTAATATATATATATATATAATTTACATGGTGGAATCGGTAGTTGTCACGAATTCGGGCAGGTCGAGCAGGCTGTTCGATTTTTATGGCCGCCACACAGTTCTTCAGAGGTTACTATTTAATTATTAATATTGTGATAAATGTTATATATATATATATATATATATATATTGAATTTACATGGTGGAATCGGAGTTGTCACTAATCTAGGCAAGCAAGCCGCCACACAGTTCTTCGTGGAATCAGAGTTGTCACAAATATGGGCAGGCAAGTCATCACACAGTTCTTCGTGCAATCCACCCCTATAATCACCATGTCATAATTATTTTAAACCTTTTACATCCGTTGAAAGTACTAGGAAAGGGATAAACGTTCAATTCGACGAAACCCCAGATTTGAACCTTAGTCCACCCCATAAGAGAGTTCGTCGAACCAATTGGTCTACACCTCGGACCTTATATCAAATAATAAATTAAAAATATTTAAATTTTTTTTTTTTTTTTGTTAGATATTTACAAACCATAAAGCTGTGACCTTGGGTTTAAGAATGGTTGGCAAGGCTACTACCTAATGGAGACTTTGAGGCCTCCCTAGAGGACACTTCCCTCAATGGGATGATCATATCAAGGGATACCTCCTTACGCAGCTGGAAGACCAAAGGCATGGTGGAGTACATAAGAGTGAGACAAGCCCAAGATCCCATGGTCCTGGTGGTTCCTCAGGGAAAGCATGCTGCAAGACTAGGAAAAAATGCCCAGATCAGTCAAGAGATCGAATTGGAGAAGGGTCGGTTTACTCCTTGACCTTTAGTGTGGCTCAAACCTGTGCTTAGCTAGAGATTTTGAATGTGTCAGTGCCTCCTACAGCAGGAACTGTACATTTACAAACTCTTTATAACAACGAAGGGTGGGATTATTATGCATGGGGATTCAAAGCAGATGTTGATAAATCTGAGGTGGTTTTCATGAATCCCGAATTCAAATATGATCCTACTTGTGGACCTCTGATTGATGTTGTGGCCATGAAAAAAATCCCACAACCATATCACTCAGATGGTACGTCTTTTTTATGTTTTTATTTTGTTTGGTCATCTTCTCATATTGCATATGGAACTTTCTGTTTCTCCTTATTGCTATTGTCTGCACTTGCTATTGGGTTACAATAGATTTTTTAATGATATATGTTTCTGTTGGGACATCTAGTTATGTGTGGTTGGACTTTCATTTTGGGACATCTAGTGGACTTTTAAGGTAGATAATGACATATCTATCCAAGCAATCTCTCTGAAATCTTCATTCATTAGCTTTAGTGTGAGACCAAGGTAGATAATGATATATCTATCCAAGAACTAACTCTATTCATTAGTTGTATTGAGATCAAAAGGCATAACAAGCCACTCAATCAAACCTATCTTAATTTTGAAAGCAATCTTTCATGTATCCTTAGCCTTAATACAAACTTGCTGGTATCTATTTTTAAGATAAATCTTAGTGAAAAACTTAACCCCCTGAAGTTCGTATCTATTTTTTTAAGTGTCTGAAAATCAATGCAAAGATGTCAAGTACCATATTTTTTAGAACAAGAAGAATAAAAGAGGCACAAGGAGTGATGTTGGATTTGATGAACCCTTAGCTAACAAGTCCTAAAGTTGTTTCTTAATTTCATCATATTGAGGAAGAGATTGTCTATAAATGGGTGCATTAGGGAGAGGTGTTGCTAGAATGATATCAATGTTGTGATTAATGACCCTCTTTAGAGGTAAAGAAGTGGGCTCCGGAAAAACACATTCATACTTTTGCAAAACTTTATCAAGTGTTGTGGATCGAGTGGATGTAGGGACTTGTGTTGATGATTGCTTATGTTGTGGTTGTATGAAAATGAGTGCAAGTGTTTGTGCTTGATTTACTACTTTTATAGCCTATTTACAACTAAGTTATAAATTAGAAGTGTGTTTGTTGGATTCAAAGAAATAGTGCTTATTATCCTATTGAAGGGTGTATATGTTTTTGTAAGCATCATATTGAGCATGCCTGTCATATTGATAGGGCTTACCAAACAACAAACCACAACAATCTATTGGGGTCACATCACAAGTGACCTTATCCTTGAACTTAGTACCAAAATAAAATGTAATGTTGCATGTGTGTCATTTGAGAAATGGTCTCACTATCTTTCCATTCGAGAGAGTAAGGATGAGGATGTGGTGTAGTAGGGAGCTTGAGCCTATCGACGATAGATTTTGCTCATCGTTGATGGTACAATCAACCACAAATCATGAAGCAAGTGAGCACATGTGACAAACAAATTGTCATGGTCTCCTATGGTAGAATGATGATTCATCAGAGTTACATGATTGAGTTTTCTCCTTAACTCCTCATAAGCCTTAATCCTCTCCGGTAGTCTTGATGGGGTTATCACTTGTTCCCTCATCAAATTGTACAAGTAATTTCTTCTTCTTATACTTTTGTAATTGTCTACACTCCTATCATGTCCCTTTCTCTTATAATTGTTACGATATTTTTGAAATTTATATTGTGAAGAAGAAGAAGAAGCATGAAAAGTATGCTTAGAACTAGAGGACTAAGTAGGAACTGTTGACAATTTTGTCACATTTCTTAAGGGGTAGAAAAAGAAACAAGTTTTGTACAGTGTTGTGTAAAGTTTTTGCTTTGTTATTTTTATTTTGAAAAGTTGCAGCAATTTTGGCTTCCAATGCCACCCCTTTGTATATAAAGTAGAAAAGAAAGAACTTCGCTGCCAAACAAGCTAGAGAAAATATCTTCACCAAAGGAAAACAAAAATAGCTTCGCACTCGAAGCATTTCCCGCACTACTTCGGGTAAAAGTTTTGCGAAGTAGTTTTCGTCGAAGTAAAACATAAGAAAAAGAAAATGAAACTACTTCGCGCCCAAAGCGCTTCCAGCAGCTACTTCGGGCGAAAAATGAGCGAAGCGGCGTTCAGAATAAAAGAGAGCTTCGCACCCAAAGCATTTTTAACACTACTTCGGATGGAGTTTTTTGCGAAATAGTATCATCGAAGTAAAATACAAGGATACCAATAGAAGAACTTCGGGCCCGAAGCACTTCAAGCAGCTACTTCGGGCAAGATTTCTGCAAAGTAGTATGCCGAAGAGAAATACAAAGGAGAAGACAAGAAAACTACTTCGCATCCGAAGTATTTCCATCAGTCACTTCGGCTAGAAAATCAGTGAAGCGGAACCCAAGGAGCATTAAAAGTACTTTGCCAGGAAGTTGCCAAAGTACTCACTTCGGGCCCCTCCATCAGCGAACCATTTTTACTTCGCCAAAAGCTCACTGTGAAGCATTTGCTTTGGCTAATTTTGTGCGAAGTACTTCTACCCGAAGTAAAAGAATGAAGACAATTGCTTCAGCCGAAACCTTCCCGAACCACAGTTTTGAAAGAAGATCGCAGTGAAGCATTTCTCCAAGGCATCAACGAAGCAGTTTTGTCAGCGAAGCAGCAAGGACGAAGAAGACCATTTTGCGAAGCAGATATGCTTCGGCACAAACCAACCCCGAAGCAGTTTTGCGAAGCTCAGTTTTACGAAGTATAATCCAAGGAGGAATTTTGCTTCGACCCAGAACCATTGCGAAGCGAAGTGGTGAATGAAAACTTAGCGAAGCGCTTCACGAGCACGCGTCCCAAGCCGAGTATTTTCCCGAGGCAATCAAGTGCCTCATAAATGCATTTTTTTGTGCCCAACAAGCCCGCTGCTCATTTTTGGCAATAAAAAATGAAGTATCAAGCCATGATGGAGAGCCCGACGAGCATGGCGGCCACTCGAGCACTGCACCCGGAGACCAAGGATGTCTAGACGGCTCATCAATGCACCTTTCCATGGTTGACCCGGTTGTAGTTGCCAGTTTTGGTAACAGATTTGAAATCTCGGTCATGAGAGCCTCGGGGAGCCGATTCTCAGGGCTCGAGGGCGTACTTTTCTTTGCTATGTAATTATAACTCAGAGGCCCGGGTCCTCTATAAAAACCCAGGCATTGTAATGGAAAAGGGGGGGAACTATCTGTTAGAAAGCTTCTGTAACTTGATGTCCTGTGATTAATACTAAAAGGCTTTGAGCTCAATTCTTCTCTTTTATGTTGCCTTCTGTACTTGATTCTTTTGTCTTTCCTCGTTTGTATATCGAGATGTTGAACCCTGCGTCCGGTGTGTGATTGGGGACTGTACCCTAAAACTGGTTTTGAAGGATACATAGGAGTTGAAAACGTCGTGTTTGTTAGGAGGGAAAACTGAAGGGGATTATATTATTGATAAAAATGTGTTAAATATATAGGCAGAAGGCCTATATGATGAACATGAAACTTGTCAATGAAACTGACAAGTGTCAAAATGAAGGCATAGTGCACTTTAACTCTAACATTCCCCCTTAAAAAAAAAAACATATATAGACAGGAGGAGAAACTGAAGGGGATTATATTATTGATAAAAATGTGTTACATATATAGGCAGAAGGCCTATATGATGAACATGACACTTGTCAATGAAACTGACAAGTGTCAAACTGAAGGCATAGTGCACTTTAACTCTAACATTCCCCCTTAAAGTGCACTATCCTAAAAAGAAAAAAAAAAAAAACCTCCCAAATTTTAATATTTTTGACCATCTGGTTTCTGATCCATCAAATGATGGAGAGCATACTCCCTCGGTAAAAAAATAAAAAATAGAGAAAAAATGAGGGGGGAGGGAGGATTTCTATGAGGGAAATCCCCCCTCAAGGGTTTCCACGGTAGGAGAGGGAACCTGCTCTGATACCAAATGTTAGGAGGGAAAACTGAAGGGGATTATATTATTGATAAAAATGTGTTACATATATAGGTAGAAGGCCTATATGATGAACATGACACTTGTCAATGAAACTGACAAGTGTCAAACTGAAGGCATAGTGCACTTTAACTCTAACAGTGTTGGCTTTCTTTTATGCTGCCTTCTGTGCTTGATTCTTTTGTCTTTCTTCGTTTGTATGTTGGATGTTGAACCCTGCGTCCGGTGTGCGATCGGGGAAGGTACCCTGAAACTCGCCTGAAGGATACATAGGAAAATTGATATTGCATTTCTTTCGTTTATCCTTGGTGTTCCTTGCTTCTATTCAAGTTGCTAGTTGGTGATCGTGCTTCCTGTTCTCTCCCACCTTACATCACCGATTTCTCTAACCCTAACTCCTTTTATCTCTTTCCTGCACTCTTGTCTTCAAACACCCAAGTAGTTTAGTATAGGAGCCGGCCTTTCTCCGGAGATTGGCACGAGGGGCATCTCTTCCCTTCGGCCTTTCAATGTTGGTCCAGGTCTAGGGCGCATACATTTACTCAAAATCCTTACCTAGGCAGATTTGATGACCAACAGTTTTTGGCACGCCCGATGGGACCGACTGTATCTGTCTTAGAAAGATCCATAACCAGTCAAGGTCCCATATTTTAACATCAAACCCATCTTCACCGGGGCCAATAGTGCTAACCAGTTCTCGGTGTGACCCGGTCAGTCTCACCTGATTAGTGGTAGTGAGGACCGATGCCCTCATTACTGAAAGACTTTTAGCATCTGGCGACTCTGTTTACCCAAAAATATTTAAGTCGTAAAGACCGGTACCAAAAGTCTGTGCCTTCATGCAAACAAGATGGAGAGTTAAGAATAGAGGAGAGGAAACCGAGTTCTTTGAGCTAGATATTGACGCTTTCGGGGAACAATCAAGGTTGATCACCCCCGAGTCACTGTTACAAGGAACATCCTCTGTTGGCAGACAAGGCTCAACTTCTGATAGTACAACATCTAGTTTTCTTCCCAATCCTCCCAACTCTCCGAAGCATCCTAGTCCCTCTATTCCTATTAGTTGTCCTATTAGCAGTCAAGGGGGAGCTTCGGGAATTTTGATTTCTCAAAATCTAGGAGCGAGTATGGCACAATAGCAACAACAACAACAACAATAGCAAATGCAGCAGCCACAACCGCCCAGGTTGTGCCCAACATGGGATTCCTTGTCACCACTGAATTTAGCAGGACAAGGGCAAGTGCCGCCTGCTGCCATAAAGAAGATCCCAACGTTCGATGGAACTGGGAAGACTGCCCTAGAGCATATCCAGGACATAATATCTCTGGCGGCGATCCATGACATTACGGAAGAACAAATTATGGTAAAGCTTCTGGTTCTTTCCCTTAGAGGAAAACTCCTCTACTGGTATAGATCTCTACCACCCGGTAGCATTACGGGATGGGACCAGTTAGCTGGGCAAATGATGGGAAACTTCAATGAGTCTTCCGATCCTACTTCTCTTCTGCATCAGTTCACTTCGATCAAGAGACATCCACAAGAAGAAATTGCAGATTTCAATGTTAGGTTCGCTCGAACCTGGCGAGAGTACCAGTTGGACTTCGGCCAACCGACGAAGCTACAACACTCTATTTCCTTCGGGCTTTCAATCTCGATATCAGTCTCATGGTAAGATATTCTAACGTTAATACTTTTCTCGAGTTGTATGAGTTAGCCAAGAGAGCGGAGATGGATTTAATAGCTGTGGGCAAGCTTCCCCAAAGGATGTCGATGCCCATACTTCCCGAATTCTTACAATTCCAGTATGCAAGCGCAGCCGCTTCACAAATCTCCACCACCCCTGCACTCCCGATTTCATCTTGGAATCCGAACCCTATCGTGTCTCAAATCACTGCTCCACAAATTCATTTCCCTACATTTTCAACTCCACAGCCCACTGTCTCTTCGGCATTTCCTGTACTACCAGCACCACCTCAACATCCCGCCCTTCCTCCAATACCGATGATGGCTCCATTACCACTCGCTCCGAAAGCCGATGATATACAAACCAAAATTCTACAGGAAATGCAGTCTCTGAACTCTACGGTTCAGATGTTGTCTAATGACATGACCATTGTAAAAAAGAAGCAAGCGCAACAGGAGTTCCTACCGAGAAGATCTTATCCTGCACCTGCGCTTACCAAGGACCAAGCAGTCCAGCAAGGGAAGGCTTCGACGAGAAATGTTGCAATTGATGAGGCTCCAAGCACTTCCGACTATGTGTATTGGTGCTCTACGTGCAATGATCCGCATGAAGAGAATACCTGCACCCTGCACCAACACTATGTACAAACGCTGGCAAACAGTAGTCACAGCGGTCAAGTAAACGTCATTAGGCAGATGAGTCACAACTTGGCAATTGGCGAGGAGGAGCCAGTTGCAGTACTCACCCGAGGAGGAAAAAAGACAATAGAAGCAGATGCTACTCAGCTGGCTCCTTCAAAAGAGCAAGTTCAACCCGAGAAAGGACAATCATCTACTTCGGCCCCGAGCGAAGCTCCTTCGCCTGCACCAACCAAAGGAAAGGCTCAAAAGGCCTCTGTCGAACCGCCTCAGGTAGAAACCAAGGAACAGGCTAAGGAAAAGCTCAAGTTTCCTTCGCTGACTAAGCGACAAAGGGTGGAAGCTACAGAGCAGTATCGCACAAGATATGAGCCCAGAAAGGAGCCCGAAGCACCCAAATCCCTGGCGTACAATATTGTAGAGGAATTGAAGAAGATTCCAGCCAAGATCAGCCTGTACGATGCACTGCAACTTCCTGGACAAGTAGACCTGCTGCAGGAATCATTAAAGACAATTAAAGTAAAAAAGGCAGCACCGCTTGCCTTGGTACAGACCCTATCCACGTCAATCATGGGGAAGAACAGACCACCTCCGTTCTACCTATCCCTACAAATGGAAGGGTATATTGTGCATAATTGCATGATCGACTCTGGGGCCGCTACAACAGTAATGCCAAGAGCAGTCTACGAAGAAATAGGGATGGAGTATACGCGAAGCAGCCAAGGTGTACTCCAGTTGGATGGTACTCCAGTGAAGACTGTAGGGGTGATCAAGGACATTCCTATCCGACTACATAAGATGCCTCAGATCAGAGTCATACAAGAGGTAGTGGTAGTCGACTTGGAGCCATATTTCAGTATGTGCTTGTCGAGGGAATTCACGGCAAAGCTGGGTGGATATCTGTCTATGGATTACTCCCATCTGGAGATTCCATTCAAAGGAAAGAAGGTGAAGATCTACAATGAAAAGCCTTCTTCCTTTCTTGTACAGAAGATGTCCGAGGAAGAAAGCAGCGAACCAGTGAACGCAATGGTGGAGGAAATAGAACAGGTAGATCTGGTCGAGGAGTCTCTTGCGCAATTAAGTTGTGAAGATGAGTTTTCATTGGCAGACTTCAACGCCATGGTGGAGACCGAAATAGGATGTTATGCGATCGCCAAGCCTAAAAATCACTCCCAACCCGGGAATAGAACAAGTGCCCAGGAAGAACTATGGAAGTTGTTCTTCGACGGTGCCCGATGTAAAAACGACGTTGGGGCAGGGATTCTTCTAATTTCACCCTCCGGAGAGCAAAAGGAATATTGCTACCGGTTGACATGGAGCTGCACTAACAATGCAGCAGAATACGAAGCATTGTGCCTAGGACTTAAGAAAGCTGATAAGTTAGGCATAAAGCATCTCCAAATCTTCGAAGATTCCGAACTGGTTTGCAACCAGGTCACAAATAAGTGTACTTCAAAGAAGCATTATCTAAAATCATACCGCAACAGGGTATGGGACCTGTTCGATCAGTTCGAATCTCTCAATCTGTAGTCAATCCCACGAGAGAAGAACCGACATGCCGATGTTCTGGCATCCATCGCAGCCAAGTACTCTCCAGCAGAAGACATGGTGCACAAGCCTAGAGCTGTGAGGATGATCTATAGACCCTCTGTCCCAGACAAGGATCTGCATTGGCAAGTGTTTGATAACGATGAGCAGATTGTAAATTTCTTGATCCAAGAAGCCGCCACAGTCGAAGACCGAAGCTCTGATGAAGGAGAGTATGAAGGGCTGATTCAATTGAAGAATAATCATGTTCCCAAGGGACTAATCACCCTTGAAAGCCTCTTTGATCGGAATGACCGAGCTCTCTCTCACATGATCAAAGTCAATGAAAAATAGTATCAGGATTTGGAGCTCGAACCTGGGAAAGCAATAAAGGTTGGGACCGACTGCACTTCAAAGGAGATAGAACAGATACAGAATCTGTGCAGAAAGTTTTTCGATATAATCGCTTGGTCTTATCAAGATCTCCGGGGATACAATCGATAGCTGGTTCAACACACAATCGAGTTGCAGGAGGGGGTCAAACCCTTTCGACAAAAGCAAAGACCGATGAATCCCAAGATCGAGGTCTTAATGAAGGCCGAACTCTTGAAGATGCTCGAGGCAAAGATCATATATCCCATCAAGCACTCTTCATGGGTAGCGAACCTGGTCCCAGTCAGAAAGAAGAATGGAGATATCAGGTTATGCGTGGACTTTCGCAATCTAAACCAGGCGTCCCTCAAGGACCACTATCCTCTCCCACAAATTGATCAAATTTTGCACTCAGTGGCTGGAGCTCAACGCTTCTCTCTGCTCGATGGTTTTTCTGGATACAATCAGATCTAGGTCAGGGATGAAGACCAACACAAAACAACATTCACCACCAAGTGGGGAACATTTGCCTACCAGCGAATGCCATTTGGCCTTTCGAATGCTGGGGCCACTTTCCAGAGAGCAATGGATCTTGCTTTTGGCGAGCTTCTAAATAAGGTCATCGTCATCTATCTGGATGACATGACCATTTTCTCCCGAAGAAGGGAAGATCATCCACTACATATACAACAAGTTTTCAAAAAGTGTCGAGAGTTCGGCATCTCAATTAATCCAAAGAAGTCCATATTCGCAGTCAGCGAAGGAAAGTTGCTGGGACACGCGATATCAAAAAAGGGGCTCATTGTAGATCCTGACAGAGCCGAAGCTCTAATGAAGCTCCCACTCCCAGCGGACAAGAAAGGACTTCAATCCTTCTTTGGTCAAATTAACTTCGTAAGGAAGTTCATCCCCGACTTCGCCCAAGTCATCAAGCCAATGTCCCAACTCCTGAAGAAGGGCACCGAATTTAGCTAGACGAAAGAAAGAAAAGAAGCTTTTGAAGAGATTAAGGCTCGAATCGCTCAGGCGCCGGTCTTGATCAATCCAGATTACAGTCGGGATTTCATCCTATATGCTATAGGGGAACCCGAAAGCTATGTTGTCGTCCTGACACAAAAGGGGGAAGATGGCGAGGAGCGCCCCATCGCGTTTCTGAGCCAAGTGATCAACCCCCATGAAGAGAAATATAATTTCATAGAACGCCAGGTGCATGCAGTAATGAAATCCCTCAGAAAATTCAAACAGTTCATCTCTCAAAGTCGGGTCACAGTCTTTGTCATTCACCCCGACGTGCGCAACTTCATCATCCAAGGAGAATTGGGAAGTAAAAGGGCCGGTTGGGTGAACAAAATACAGGAGTTTGACATTGAGATCAAGCCCACCAAATTGGTTCACGGTCGTGCATTATGTCAAGAATTAGCAAAGAACGCAGCGGCCGAAGCTGTAGAACCTCAGAGGGATGACTTACCAGTCGAAGAATGCTTCGCTAACCACGAGGAGGACGAGAAAGACTGGGTCAGTGAAATAGTTGAATATTTCAACACTGGCAGTTGTCCTTCGCATCTGAATGCTTCACAGCGGAGACATTTTAGGATGCGGTCCTCCCGGTACACTCTGCGCCCCGAAGGCCTATTTTTCAAGAATATTGATGGGATCCTTCTCAAATGCATCAAAGATGATGATAAAAGAAAAGTCCTAGGAGAGTTCCATTCGGGGCTATCTGGAGGTCACTTCGCAGGAAGAACAACGACACTAAAGATTATCAAAGCGGGTTATTATTGGCCCACACTCTTCGTCGATGCCTTCGCCATTTGCCGCAAATGCGAGCAGTGTCAGAAGTTCATCGACCGAAGCAGAAATGCTTCGATGCCCCTTCACCCGATACAGGTAGAAACTCCCTTTCAGCAATGGGGGTTGGATTTTATAGGGGTCGTATCACCGAACTCCTCCGCGGGACATAAGTTCATCCTGACCGCAACTGACTACTTCACCAGGTGGGCCGAAGCGATTCCCACCAAGCATGCAGATTAAGAGACTGTAGTCACCTTCCTAGAAGGATTGATCACCAAGTTCGGCATCCCCGAAGCAATCATCATAGATAATGGCCCTGGCTTCACAGGCACTAAAATTAATGAATTCCTCTATAGATATGGGATATATCATAAAGTATCCTCCAATTATTATCCACAAGGCAACGGCTTGGCAGAATCCACCAACAAGACTCGTTGAGAATGCTAAGGAAGCTCATAGAGACAAACAAAAGGACTTGGCATCTCCTTCTAGATCGGGCCTTGTGGGCCGATCGGATTTCTATCAAAAGGTCAATCAAAACGTCGCCTTATGCCCTGGTCTATGGCAAGGAGGCCATCTTACCCATCCATGTTGAGATCCCTGCACTACAGCTGTTAGAAGCAGAAGATGGAGTTAGTCCGATGGAAAATAGGTTAGCTCAACTGTTGCGACTAGAAGAAGATCATGAAGAAGCATACCAAAACTTCGCCAAGCATACTCAGGTCACCCGAGACTGGTTCAAGAAAAGGTCTTCCGATCGCACATTCAACGTGGGAGACCTGGTATTGAAGTGGGACTCTTGGAAGGCCAAGCCTGGGAATCATGACAAGATGGACGCCTTTTGGGATGGGCCATTCGAAATTATGAAGGTGAACTCGGCCAATTCATTCATCCTCAAATATGCAGATGGTCAAGTTCTACCGATCTCTGTCAATGGTCTTCACCTGAAGACTTTTCACCACTAAATACAATTTCATTTCTTCTTTAAAAAAAAAAAAAAATGTGTATATATACTTCTGTATATATTTTGCATTTGTATATACATTCTCTTCCAAGATCACAAAAGCCAAGTACCACTTCCAAATCCTCTTCGGGGACTTCTGATGTGAAGTAGCAAGTACAAGAAGGTTCGCTGCGAAGAAGGTTACCAAAGGCAAAAGGAGAACTTCGCACCCGAAGTATTTTGGCTACTTGGGGCATTTTTGCGAAGTGGATTATAAGAGGCTCCTTGCGAAGCATGTTACCTAAAAGGAAGCTGAACCAAAATTCGAACGAAGGCATGAAAAGAGCTTCGCACCCGAAGTATTTTCAGTAGCTACTTCGGGCAAAAATTTTGCGAAGCAGTTTTCAAAAGGGAAAGCTTCGACGACCTTCGTAAGGCAGAGCGACAACATGGCGAAGAAGAAGTACTTCGGGCCCGAAGCATCGAAAAGTAGTCCGAACCAAAGGTTCGCCATGAAGCATTTTCAGCATTAAAGTTCAACTTCGCCGAGCCGAACACGCGCGAGGTGGAGAATTCGAAATGTGCCTCGAAGAACATGCCGAGAATGGCCTTGAAAGGAGTATAAAGCGGACGAATTTAAGGCAAAAGGGTGGTGGAGCACTTCCCGAGGTAATCGAGTCAAAAAAGGAGAAGAAAAGCTCGCACCAAGGTACGAGGTGGCAGCGGGTGGCGTCTCCAGTACAAAGTGTAATCATCAAAGCATGCAGCCCTGTGTACCACGTCGTTGCAGAAGCGATTTGAGAATACGGCAGCCTCTTTCATCCGAAGTACAAATTTAATTTTAGTAGGTGCCATAAATTCAGGTGGTTGCCTTTTTAGGCTATAAAAGCGAGTTCCTGGCAAGAGGGAAGTTATTTGTCCATCAGTTAGAGCTAGACTAAGAGCCTTCAGATACTCTGCAACTCTCCCGTCCTTCGCATCTGGCCATTTACATTAAAGCTCTTTGTATCAAGAACCCTGCCGCTATCACTAGCATCATGGGAAAGAAGAACTCTAAGGAGAAGGGGAAAGAGCCCGAAGTTGCAGGCCTCAAAAAGACAAAGAAGGGGAAGGAAGAGAAAAAGCGCACTCTGAAGAAGCTAAATCTTCCCCTTCGACCCGAAAAGCAGCCAATGGAAGAGGGGGACGACTCGGAGGAAGAACAACTTGTGGAGCCACCAATTGATGGGTGGGAGAAGATCCGAGACACGCAGCTCTCTAAGGGTGTATCCGATCTTCGACACACCATAGAGTTCATGACAAGCAGGCTCACGCCAGAAAATAAGAGAGCCACTACATATTACTCCCAGATCTACTGGTTTTTAACCCCACCTGCTCACCATTGTCCCGAGCTGATATACGCCATTGCACAGAATTACCAACCTGCATCCAGGCAGGTGTTAGATGCTTCGGGACACAAACTATTTTCCATCTTGAAGGAAGATGTGCAAGCAGCCTTCGCTCCACAGCAGGGTCCACCCAAGGGCTATTCTGTTCGCAATGTCATCTTGAGCGAACAAATGGAGAGATTTACCTCCAACAGCTATATATTGAAATTCTTGCGAGAGAATCTCAAGAGCGGGCTACCTTCAAACAAGCTGCCCCAGATGCCCTTACCCTTGGAGGCCTTCAAAAATACCGATATTTTTTCTATCATTGCATGGGTGGCGGGCTTGTCAACGGATACTTCAGTACAGCCCTGGCAGGTGTCTTTGGCCGAATGCATTTCAAGAGGGGAGTTTTATGCCCTTGACGCTTCAAGGCCGAACACTAACCCAGTTTTCTTTGACTGGGCGGAATGGGTGGCCCGAACCCTGCATACAAGGCTCTCCAGCATGAAGAATGCTGCAACAGGCCAGTACTTCGCACCCTGTTCTTTTCTTGTCTGGTTGTACTTCTACCAAGTTCATAAGCGGTTTCCCCATATCGCCATCTCTCCAAGTGGCAAGGATGGAAATCCTCTGCCAGTGTATCAATGGACTTCCCTCCTATTGAAGGAAGAGTCCTATTATCCTTTTAATCAACAATTTTTGGGACCCGCCATGCACCTGTTGAAAGGCTCTTGTCCTCGGGTACCACTCAGTTTGAGAGATAGAGTGGTGCTTGGGAAAAAGGGGGACGTCTTCCAATTGACACAGGGATTGGTAATTCGCATGTTCGGCTTCATAGGGAAGCCCTTCCTGCTACCAGTCTACCCCTCAGAATATCAGTTCGCATTGGAAGTCGCTCGACAGAGCGACTCTACAAATGCAATATACGGTCACGGTCGAAAGTGGGCACATACCTGTGACTTCCCCTTCAGGATGGGGGTAATCGAAGTCTTTGCCCTAAAATAGGGCACGTTCTTGGAAGAAAGGCTTGCCTACTTTGGCCTACTCCAGATTCCTCAGCAGTGGCTCTATGATCCTTTGGGCGTGATGAGGGATCATTTAAAATTCAAGAACTTCCACATCTGCCCTCACCCCGAAGTTGTGGAACAAAGAAATAACCCCAATGGAAAGGATCTGGAGTGGCATTTAGAAAGGATGAGGACATTGCCTCCATGGCATGAGTTCTATCCTATGGAGGTCGAGTTCGACCCTGATCAGTCTCCCCTCCCGACTCCAGGCTCCACATTTTGGAAGAAAGCGAGGGATGATTTGAAGGAGGAGGTAAAATACTGGAGCGAGGAAAAGCTTCGGGAATGGTGGATAATGAGAGTCCATCATCAAAAAATGAACTCCTATGGACTCTTAGCATCGGATAAAGACTTCGCAATTCTTTATGACTCCAATGTCGAAACCTGGAAGTCGATATCCTTTGCAGATTTTATTCCCCCAGCTACCCCAGGATCAGGCGAAAGCCCAGGTGGAGCTAAGGATGCCTCGGAGGAAGAAAAGGAAGTGGGGGCCGAAGAAGCAGAGCAACCATTGGAGAGAAAGAAAAGGAAAATGCAGGAGCAAATTCAAGTGCCTCCGAGCCACCCAAAGCGCCCTCGCACAAAGCCTACAAGTACCCCCGTCGGGTCACCTGCATCAGGCCCGGTTGAAGCGAATATTGAGGACGCAGGGCCACCAAGTGCTGAGACGGTCCCCGAAATAGATATCATTGATGTGGAGGAACTCCTCCAACAAGAGAAAGACCCCGGGGTAGAAGTTGTGGAGGTCGGGAGTGTTGAAGCCCAATCGGGCCAAGAACCAACCACGCAAGAAGTTACCACAGCCGCTTTGCCAGGAGGGCACGCAGGTACGCACTCTCTTCCCTTCGCTTCGGTCTCTGACACATCCATGGTAGTCCCGAGTGGAAGCCCTCATCAATCTCCCCATCCCCCACAGGGTCAATCCCCCACTCAGAAACCGCCCATTGCCAGTCCAATCCTGCATAGCCCCACTCCTCCCGAGTCGTCTGACCAGGATAAGCCCGTTGAAACCCCTTCACCTACCCATGCCCCTGTTCCTTCAATCCTAGGTCAAGGCGAAGGTAGTGTCCCCACACCAAGCCCCATAACCCACTCTCCCATAGCCCAAAGCATAGTCCCGCTTGCCAAAGTCCCTGCCACACCAGTCTCCGAGCCGTCAGGGGAATCTGCCCCTGTTAGTTCTTTATATTTGTTTACACCTTTGGCTGGAGATTCGGCCTTCTCTGAAATAGACTTATCTTCAATAAAGGAGCGCCCCCTGGCTGAAAAGCTACTCCTAGCTCGACAAAATATAGAGAAGATGCTAAAGGAGGCAAGAAAGAAAAGAGGGAAATCTCTGGCTCAAGTTGAAAAATGTGCAGTTTTCGACTTGAAGGGCGAAAAGTTGCATAAGGTGAGGAAGGTCCCTAAGGTCCAGAAGCCTCTGGATGAAATGACTCCAGCCGACTACGACTACCAGGAGAAGACCAAGGACCTGGAGCATTTAAACATAGATGACGAATCCGCATCCATGCATGTCAGGGTTGAAACTTTTCGAGCACATGCAAACATTGCCAACCAGCACAGGTTTGAAGCGAGAAAATGCCAACATCAAGTTGGAAGAAGAGTTAGCTAGGATTCGCTCTGAGCTAGAGGATTCGCAGAAGCAGTGCAAATTGCTCAAAAAGGAAATGCATGCCCTCAAGCAGCAAATTCTACAACTGCAGACTTCGACCGAGCATCAAGCACAAAGACAGGCCAAAAATGAGCTAAAAGCCAAAGAGCTCGAGGGCAAGATCTTGCGGGCCCAACAGCAATTGTATGAAAAAGCAAACCTGGAACTGTTTGATAAAGGTAGAATCAAGGAGATCCGCTCTCACCTACTCAAAGGTTTCAGATCTCGGGCCTCCAGTGCCCTGTCGATTTTAATTTTTGTCATCGAAGCTCAGCATGCCATTGCTAAAGAGGGACCGATAGTGGATGAGGTAATCCAAAAAATCAAGAGGCGACTCAAGCTTGCCTTTGAGGTCCAAAGCATCAGATATCAAGACCTGCAGGTCGCTGCTATGAGTCGAACGGCCAGGGATTGGTCTACTGCCCAAGCCACTGTTCGCGCTTTCTTCTCCAAGGTGAAGAAAGCGCAAAAGGTGAAAGACCTCCTTGATATATTTGAGCAAGAACAACGCACATCAATGAGTTACTTCGAAGACCTTTCTTCTTTGGGTTTCCCGAGTTTCATAGATGATGATGGGAACCTTCTCACCAGGGAAGAACTTAAGCCGGCGTGGCTCCATTTCGAAGGTGATGTCTCCGAAATTGATGAGTGGGAAGAGCCAGTCACGGAGGGACAAGTCACTGATTTCATCTTGAGACACTGCAGAATCGTGGCTTGCCTGAATGACCTAGGTGCAAGAATCAAACACGCCGACATAGGGCAGATTGATCGATTCCATGTTCTGGTCAAGGCACTCGAAGACCAAGAACCATTTCAAAAAGGGGTCTGGGCTCATGTTCACCGAACTATGAAGAAAATCCACGACCGTCTGGTCCCATCGCCACAACAGGAGGCCACGCCAGCAGATGAAGGAGCAGAGGAGGAAGAAGAAGCAGAAGAAGAAGGAGGACAAGAACCAGCTGCAGAAGCACTCCAAGAAGAAGGAGGAGATGGATCGGGAAAAGACTCTGGCCCAATGGATCAAAGTTAAAGGGTCCTCCCACCGAGACGAGCTCGTTGCCCCGCGAGCCGCCAAGAATGTTGACAATTTTGTCACATTTCTTAAGGGGTAGAAAAAAGAAACAAGTTTTGTATAGTGTTGTGTAAAGTTTTTGCTTTGTTATTTTTATTTTGAAAAGTTGCAGCAATTTTGGCTTCCAATGCCACCCCTTTGTATATAAAGTAGAAAAGAAAGAACTTCACTGCCAAACAAGCTAGAGAAAAGAGCTTCACCGAAGGAAAATAAAAATAGCTTCGCACCCGAAGCATTTCCAGCACTACTTCGGGTAAAAGTTTTGCGAAGTAGTTTTCATCGAAGTAAAACACAAGGAAAGGAGAATGAAACTACTTCGCGCCCGAAGCGTTTCCAGCAGCTACTTCGGGCGAAAGTTGAGCGAAGCGGCGTTCGAAAGAAAAGAGAGCTTCGCACCCGAAGCATTTTCAACACTACTTCGGGTGGAGTTTTTGCGAAGTAGTATCACCGAAGTAAAATACAAGGATAGCAATAGAAGAACTTCGGGCCCGAAGCGCTTCAAGCAGCTACTTCGGGCAAGATTTCTGCGAAGCAGTGTGCCGAAGAGAAATACAAAGGAGAAGGCAAGAAAACTACTTCGCATCCGAAGTATTTCCATCAGTCACTTCGGCCAGAAAATCAGCGAAGCGAAACTCAAGGAGCATTGAAAGTACTTCGCCAGGAAGTTGCCGAAGTACTCACTTCGGGCCCCTCCATCAGCGAACCATTTTTACTTCGCCAAAAGCTCATTGCGAAGCATTTGCTTCGGCTAATTTTGTGCGAAGTACTTCTACCCAAAGTAAAGGAATGCAACATCTTTTGAAGACAATTGCTTCGGCCGAAACCTTCCCGAACCACAGTTTTGAAAGAAGATCGCAGCGAAGCATTTCTCCAAGGCATCAACGAAGCAGTTTTGTCAGCGAAGCAGCAAGGACGAAGAAGACCATTTTGCGAAGCAGATATGCTTCGGCACAAACCAACCCCAAGTTTTGCGAAGCTCAGTTTTGCGAAGTATAATCCAAGGAGGAGTTTTGCTTCGGCCCAGAACCATTGCGAAGCGAAGTGGTGAATGAAAACTTAGCGAAGCGCTTCACGGGCACGCGTTCCAAGCCGGGTATTTTCCCGAGGCGATCAAGTGCCTCATAAATGCAATTTTTCGTGCCCAGCAAGCTCGTTGCTCATTTTTGGCAATCAAAAACGAAGTATCAAGCCATGATGGAGAGCCCGACGAGCATGGCGGCCACTCGAGCACCGCACCCGGAGACCAAGGACGTCTAGACGGCTCATCAATGCACCTTTCCATGGTTGACCCGGTTGCAGTTGCCAGTTTTGGTAACAGATTTGAAAGCTCGGTCACGAGAGCCTCGGGGAGCCAATTCTCAGGGCTCGAGGGCGTACTCTTCTTCGCTATGTAATTATGATTCAGAGGCCCGGGTCCTCTATAAAAACCCAGGCATTGTAATGGAAAATGGGGGGAACTATCTGCTAGAAAGCTGCTGTAACTTGATGTCCTACGATTAATACTAAAAGGCTTTGAGCTCAATTCTTCTCTTTTATGCTGCCTTCTGTGCTTGATTCTTTTGTCTTTCCTTGTTTGTATATCGAGATGTTGAACCTTGCGTCCGGTGTGTGATCGGGGACTGGGCCCTGAAACTCGTTTTGAAGGATACATAGGAGTTGAAAGACGTCGTATTGGCTTTCTTTTATGCTGCCTTCTGTGCTTGATTCTTTTGTCTTTCTTCGTTTGTATATTGGATGCTGAACCCTGCGTCTGGTGTGCGATCGGGGAAGGTACCCTGAAACTCGCTCGAAGGATACATAGGAAAATCGATATTGCATTTCTTTCGTTTATCCTTGGTGTTCCTTGCTTCTATTCAAGTTGCTAGTTGGTGATCGTGCTTCCTGTTCTCTCCCACTTTACATCACCGATTTCTCTAACCCTAACTCCTTTTATCTCTTTCCTGCACTCTTGTCTTCAAACACCCAAGTAGTTTAGCATAGGAGCCGGCCTTTCTCCGGAGATTGGCACGAGGGGCATCTCTTCCCTTCGGCCTTTCAATGTTGGTCCAGGTCTAGGGCGCATACATTTACTCAAAATCCTTACCTAGGCAGATTTGATGACCAACAGGAACAAGAGTAGAAGAAGGGGAGAAAGTAAAAGATCTCTTCGGTCCCTACTAATATGGATGAGGCGGTGGCTTGGAACCTTCTAAAGAGTAAAATCAAGTCCTCTTGTTCTATGTTGTAAACTTCTCCTTTGCGAGTTGTGGCTGATTAGAAACATCAAGAGTAGTGCAAGAAGTGTATTTCAACTCTCCATATAAGTGTTCTAGAAGTCTACTTCTAAACTTAGCAATGAAGGAAGGTGCAGGACTGGATAAATTGAGCAAGATGTGTAGTCGGTTGAACTGATGGTCATAGTCCTGCAGAGAGATGTGTTTTCCTTGTCGAAGACGGGGCCATTGGTTAAGTAAGTTATCATCATAATTGGATGGATATATAGAAGGTGGCCTTCAAGGCGGTGACCAAGTCATCCCAAGTGGTGATGGGGTTTTGAGTTCTTTAGCGTTCGATGATGAGAACCTTAGCCATTCCAAAGAATTTGAGTTTGACAAAAAAAACTTTATTATCGTTTTATGTTTGACTATATGTAAACCAGGTGCCTATGTCTAAGATCAATCTATATCTTTGTAAATTTTGAATTCACAATTTGCATGAGAATAACTAAAGGAGGAGGAAGACTTGATTTCACAATTTGCATGAGAATAACTAGAGGAGAAGGAGGACTAGACTTTAAAGTCCCTAATGGTGTTAATTAAGGAAGTGACTAATGAAATGATTTTAGCCAGTTTATTAATTAAGACTAGATTTGCGACCATGTTTCTTTGTTGAGCTAGGGGAATAATTAAATTTGACCAATGAAATAACTTTAGCCATATTATCAACTAAGACTAGGTTTGCGACCATGTTTCTTTGTTGAGCTAGGGGAATAATTAAATTTGGCCAAATGAAGATTTTAGTGCTTTGGTAAATAAGTAAGACAACTTAGCACAAAGTGGTCTATTAATCTGAAAAGGTTTAGACTGCAATGGTTAGACATAAAGGATGGTGAAATGATCAGAAATATATTTAAATTAAAGTCAAGTGGCTAATGGAGAACAAAAAGTTTAAGAGTTCCCCCGTTTTGGAGAACAAAAAGTTTAAGAGTTCCCCCTTTTTGGCTGACTATTGCAGACTGGCCGACAGTTGAAAATGTCCTCCATAGGAGATGGGCAGATCAGGATGTCTTAGCGTGTCGGATGAGGTGAAACAGGTTGCAACCGTGACATGACTAAGTTCAATGTTGTCAAATTCAACGTCTGTGAAGCATGCAAGAGCAACACCTCCACAAAGAAGGCACAATTTTTCATGATATAAGCTGCGTGCAATTTCTTCGGCTATGTAAGTGCTTCATTGCCAAGTAGAAGGAACCAAGGTTGATTTAAGCAAGGCGAAGCTCTACCACGGCGTTGTTGTCAACAATGCTAGACCTGATGTCTACTTTATAGACAATTTTTATAAATATTCGTTTATGTTTAAACATCAAATTATTATGTTTTTTTTATTTGGATAAAAGACACAAATTTAAATCCAAATTTTATCCCGGAAATGGAGTAGATGTGATTGATCTCGTTAAAAAATATTATAGCCTAATTATCTAATTTTAGTTTCATGGTGGGTTACGTTGCAGAAAACCTGGTGATAAATGGTGACTTTGAAGAGGGTCCGTACATGTACTCCAAGAGCTCGCTAGGGATCCTCTGCTCCCAAATCTCGATGCTGACGTTGATTTACTGTAGTGGTATTGCAGTGGCAAGGATTTTGGTCTTTTGGTCTCTTTTGAAAGGTTTACGGTTTAAACCCTACACATCCTTTATCAAATCTTGTGTAAGCTTATTGGAATTAATAATAAATAATACAGGATTATGTTTTCAAAATAATTGTTAAGACATTGAAACTAAAGTTTAAGTTTTATAGATAATTGTGTAAACTCATTGGAACTAAATTTTAAGTTTTATAGGTCAATTTTAACATTTGATCAAATGGTATTAATTCAATTTTACTTTTAAAAAGAAGATTAGGTTAAAATCTTATCAAATAATACATGTATAATTTTTATATTATTGTAATAGCACTATGTGCTCACGATGTAATATGGGTGAGGATGTTTTAAAAATTGTAGATCAACCCATTTTAATTATAATCAAAACATACTTCCTAGAGTGAAGGTAAGTTGGTTGTATAATGGTAAGTTATTTGAATAAATTAGTTTAATGATCAAGGATGATCAAGGGAGGCTTAAGGTGAATATTGAGAAATGTGAATTAAAAACGAGTGATAAATATATTGGAAAAACATGTGAAGTCCTTCTCACAACACTTGAATAAACAACATTGTTCATGAGAATTGTTCCACATAAGTTTTGGTCTTGTGGAGTGGGCATTAAAAACTAGTTTACTTTGTGTTATTCATATATTTTTAACCTATTGAACAAACCCATACATACAAGGTCCTTCATATATTTTGTTTTATTCCACAATTAGAGCATCGATCTGACTAAGGAGGCTTTACTTTATTCATCTCGAAGGATAACTACCCAGCACAGTCGGATATAAAAAAACATACAGACCAAGAGCAAACTAAGCTAATATAAGGCAATCCCTGATAACACATCCTATGACTCACAACCTCTGTGAAAAACTCAAAGATACTAACATCCAAGCAGGCTTCAAACTGCTCTATCCTCTAGTTAAGCTATCCTTCTCAAGACCTGGTTTAAAACTCAAATGGACGCCTAATCCAAAAGGAAGCATAATGCAAAGAAACACTTACATCCAAACCCATACATACTTTGAAATTTAAGCTATTGAAAAAACCCATACATACAAGATCCTTCAATTTTTTCTTTATTCCACAACACAAGCATTTGAAAGAGATCCAAGTCCTTAAGCCACATAGAATAAAAACATAATAACATTTTATGGCCTTGTTTAGAAGGTCATATCTCAATAGAATTGGTTTGTAATTTGAGCTTTACCCACAACAAGATGTTTGTATGTCTACAGGCATCATCGAGAATTTATTTCTAACCAATTGTAAGACAATAAAATTTTATTCAATCTTTCCACCAATTGAGGTCTTCCAATATGCCTATTAACCCATGTACATCTAAATTTCAAAGGGATGACACCCCAAAGGACATTTAGATTTATAAAGGAGGCAAAGTTAAAACTTTATTAAATCCTTACTAAGAATCTAGAGCTCATAGCTATGACCAATCATTGAAATTGTAATGAAAAAACCAAGGTCTTGTCACCATCTATCCTAAAGAATAACTATATTAGAAGCATATACCACTTAATTATGATTTATACTGACAATTATCCATCCTGTTTGGAATTGTCCTAAACAACTGTAATATCTCTAGAAGTTCCCATTATAGAAACCACCAACCAATCTCTTGTCTTCTAGTTCCTTTTGAATGCCTCCCTATATTCCTAACTATCTAATCATCTTTTGTATTAGATTCAAGACTATGAGGATCTCTTACCATTAATAACTTTGTTAAGACCATATTCATACCCCAAATATTCCGAGTACAATTCCATCATCATTTATTATTTTTATTATGGATTGAATCTCACTTCTTGTTAACATCAATGATATTCAATTTTAAATTCTCGTATCAAATTCCTTTTCTTGAAATTCCCACTAATTTTTCATCCTCCTTATTCTCTTCTATTTTTCTAGGATATTCTCAAATTGACTTGTCATCTAAAAATTTATTTTGAATAAACCATAACAACCTTTTCCTTTTCATTAGGCAAAGAGTCCTTTGCCACTTTTTTAGTTGAAAAAATCCTTGATTTAAGCCATTGCTTACTACTATTATTTTCCCTTGCTTTAATTATGCACTTATCTTATGATCAAAACTTTAACATCTTTTTCAAATGTTTTTATTTTACAATATTTTTCCACGCGTTTGATCTTAGGGCATATGCAAAATTCAAGTGTAATATTTTCATAGTTTACCTGTAGAATCTAATTTTTTGATTTAAATTTAATAATAATGGATTTTGGTAAAGGTTTTAAAATTTCCATAGCAATACATATTTGCACATATAAAATGATCCATATAAGTTAGTACCACATAAATGAATTCAAAAAGGATATTATGAATATCGATAAGCTCATGTGAAAGTTCATATAGCTTAATGCATATTGGTATTATTTTTAGAGTTTAATCTCTATAGAAAAAATCCAATCCCTTAGTCTTAAACACAAGCCAACCTTCTCCATACACCATGGGCCATAACCTATTACTTTACTCGTAACTTTTGAAATAAAAAATATTATGAAGACTTTCTTTTCCAAAAACAAGTAAAAATATATTGTGAATTTAATCTTCATATCTTTACAAACTACTTTGCGATCTCTAAAAACATGTCTAGTATCCATCAAATCATAGATCAACCATCTATTTTTAAGAATCATTATTTCATGTTAAATCATATTTACTCCTTGAATAAATTATTTGTTATCTTAGTAGAGGTTTCCATTAGGTTCCTTCTTCCTTTGTTTTTTACTAGTGAAATTTTACTTTCCCCACTAAGGGATTAATTATTGATGTACATGGTTTTTTTGCATACAAATAAATTATTTTATTCAATCTAAATTGTTGTTAAAGGTATTTTGTATGCAATCTTATAACTTTCTTCTTTACCATTGGTCAAAGTAAGTAATCGTATTTGAGAGCTATAAACATTACTTGTCTACAAAATTATTGAGAACACCATATATTCAAGTTGGATTGAGAAGTTAACAAACACCTTATTGTTCAAAATATACATTATGTAATTGTTCAAGAGGAAACCCCACATCTTATTCTTCAAACTATAAGTTATGTAATTTTCAAGAGAAAACTACACATTATGTAATGGAAGCTACTTTAATAAGTGATTTGATTTGGTGACATAATTGCTATAAGCATGTAAACTTACAACTTAAATTCAAGGTTGGATTAAGAGAAGGTTCTAATAATTATGTTGAAATTATGGTCCTCAAATTGTTGGTTCAATTGATATAATAAAAAAAAATACGAAAAGTTCAAATTTATGGAGACTTGCAGGTGGTAATAAACAAGATGTTTGGTGTTTTTAATATGGAAGACATGATTCTACAACCCATATTCTCTCAAATAAAAGAAGTTGTGGATCGAAGTGACAATTTTACTTTTTGGCATATTTATAGAGAACTAAATAGGGAAGCATATGAACTCTCAAAGAAGGCACTTCAAATTGATCTAGATAAGTGCTTAGTACAAGAATTCAATAAGGGCAATGCACTGAAGCTGGTCCAAATCTTTATATGGAAGGATTAATACACTCTAGTTAAAGCAAGCACAAATAAAGCAACTTTTCCAAAAAACTCAAAAGTTAGTGATTTAAAAATACTCTTTGATAAATTAAAAATGTACCTAAAGATAGAACTTAACGTAGCAAAGATAACTAATTATGATGTATAAATGACTTGATTTTTAGATCGCTATTAAAATTAAAAAAAAAAAACCAAAGAAGCATATGAAGTATTTCTTAATATAAAATTACAACTTTTTCCAAGAAAAAGAAAAATATTTTAACCTTATCTTCTTTTTAAAATTAAAAGTAAAAGTAAAATTGAATTAATACCATTTAATCACATGCTAAAATTGATCTATAAAATATAAACTTTAATTTATTGTATGAAAATCATAATTCCTAAATAATTATCTTAAAATCCATAATCCTATATTATTTATTATTTTTTTCAATACACATGTTTGGGGTTTCGAGGGGTTTGAACCTTGGGCCTCTTAAAGAGAGGCCAAAGCCCTTACCATTGTAGTAAGCTTACACCTTAAATTTTTTAAGAATACACGGTTTTCCCCCTCCCTCTAAAATTTGAACTTGAATCTTTTAGATGAAAACCCAAAAACTTACCACTACATATCTCTCACCATTTAAAAACTTTTTAAATTAAAAAAAAATATCAATCTAACCTATATTATTTATTATTAACCATAATTTACCATTACTTTTTTAAATGATTTTTAATACCACTAATAATTTGACAAAATGGTTTTGCTATTCACATAAGCTAACTCATGTGTGATATTTATTTTGTCACTTTAAATTTTAATAAATAATATTTTGAAATTTAAATTGTGAGATGAAAAATGGATTTTATTTGGTATAATTTATTATATTTTTAGTTATATTTGATTAATTCATTTATGTAAAAGAGTTGGAGAGCAAGTGGGTACTTAAGACTCTCCAGTTGAAATCGATAGGTCTCAGTTTTAAATATCTCCTCTCACGTACTACGGATATGCTAGAGTTACAAATAAAAAAAATTAAAATCTCCCCCATCGCATACTTCGAATATACTATGTACATAAAAATTACAATTAAAAAAAAAAATATATATATATATATATATATATATATATATATATATATATATTAAATAATATAAATTATAGTAGTGATATAAACGGGATTACATTCGCGGGCTACACTGCGGAAGCAGTTAGAAGCTTCACTTGCAGAAGCATAACAACAAAGAACTTCCTCTCCACGGACATAGAGTTAGAAGTCACACTCCTGAAAGACATAACAGGAGGCTTTCTTCTCCTAACAACATACAATGGACAAAAACCTATATTTTTTTAAAGGATCCATCTCCTTTAACAGAACAAAGACACTTGATGTAATTCGAATTTTACTACATAACCCTAAAATTAGCATTCTCAGAAAAACTTTTCCACTCTTCGAATCAAATTTCCATACGGGAAAGATATTCCTACACTCTGATCGCACGCCATAGACAAATATATTTACAGTCATTCTCCAGGCCAACTCTCACATATAATACTCATACAATTTCATAGTATATGGCGGTAGCGATTTAGCTACAGAAAAAGAAATGTGAATAGCAAAGCCGAGACAAATAGTCTCGCAGAGAATCGAACTGCAGACCCCTCGCTCACCTCCTCCGCATCCATGACCTTCACGTCATCAATGACGGGCCCGCACAGAGAACTGTTATCCACCGTTCTCGTGTTGTAATACAAACTGTAGAAAGCAATCCTCGTATTCTCCGACTTAGCGGTGAAAGTCAAGTTGAATTCCTGATAACCGCCGGAGATTTCAGAGCTGTAATTGGCGGCGAGCGATCGATCCCCGGCGAAGGCCATCACGGCGAGGGGTTTGTGGCAGCCGTCCCCGCCGTCACCTAACAGAAATCGGAGGGTGTACGATTTTCCCGTCACCGTCTTGATGGTCTGCGAGACGGAGCCCTCGTTGCCGGAGAGCAGCTGGAGGGCCCTCTTCCCCTCGGGAACGTCGAAGTGGGAGGAGTCCACGTAGCGCACCGCCTTGCTGGACTCCACCGTCCAGCTTGGCAGTGGTGACGTGGCAGCGTCGAGATTTGGAGGCAGGAGGACCCCTAGCGAGCTTTTGGAGAACATGTACGGACCCTCTTCAAAGTCGCCATTTGTCACCAGGTTTTCTGTAACGTAAACCGCCACGAAACCAAAATTAGATATATAAAACCAAAATACAAATATGTTACTACAAATAAATAATTTGTGTAAGAATACAATATCACAAAACCAGAACATATAAGTCTTACCATCTGAGTGATCTGGCTGTGGGGTTTTCTTGATGGCCACAGCATCAATCAGAGGTCCACAAGTGGGATCATCTTCCAATCCGGGATTCAAGAAAACCACCTCAGATTTATCGGCATCTGCTCTGAATCCCCATGCATAAGAGTCCCACCCTTCGCTGTTATAGAGAGTCTGCAAATCTAAAGTTCCTGCTGCAGGAGGCACTGACACATTCAAGCTCTCCAGCTGAGCACAGGTTCGAGCCGCACTGAAGGTCAAGGAGTAAACCGATCCCTTCTCCAGTTCGATCTCCTGACTGATCTGGGCATCGTTTCCCAGCCTTGCAGCGTGCTTTCCCTGGGGAACCACCAGGACCATGGGACCTTGGGCTTGTCCTGCTCTTATGTACTCCACCATGCCTTTGGTCTTCCAGCTCGGTAAGGAGGTGTCCCCTGATATGACCGTCCCGTTGAGGGAAGTGGCCTCTGGGGAGGCCTCAAAGTCTCCATTAGGTAGTAGCCCTGCCAACCATGGTTAACCCCAAGGTCACAACTCTCGAAAGGAATGTATAATACAGTCGACCTCAAATAGGGTTTGTAAATATTTAACGAAAAACAAAGTGTTAGTTACATGAATCAGGCAATTTGTCATGAATGTTTTTAGGGTCTTCATTACATTAACGGAGAGTAGGGTTAAGGCTCTAACACTACAGACATGGCCTCCATGCTGAGGGTCAATTTTGGTTATTATTAACCTTTTAAAATAAATTTTTATCAAAAATTAATAAATTAATCAAAAAAATTAAAAGGTTAATTTAATTTTTAGACCATACGTTGAGCCCAACCTATTTGGTTAAGTATATAACTCATCCAAAGGAAAAATACAGCCTACCTTATCAACTTAGCTCTATGCACAAGACAAGATAAATTAAGTTAAACAATAATTTATCTATTAAGTAAAAAGGTACACCACGAGATAAGTTAAACCAGAATTTATCTCTTAGTAAAAAGGTACACCCACCAGACAAACTTGAGCTGAGCAAGAATTTATCTATCCATTAAAGATATATAGAGGTTATCTAATGCCAAACAACCTATTGAACCTGGAAATATGCATAATTGATGTGGAAACAACTTAAAGCTGAAAATTGCATTGTCAGGGATGATTAATCAAGCACTATGAAATAAATAAGAGTCGTACAATAATTTGCTTGTTAAATTTGGATATCAGTATAAGAAAGATAACTACCAACTAGTCAGAGATCATAATAAGCTAACAACAATCTAACAAACTAAAGAGATAACGTCAACTGTAAAACTTCATATAAAAAAATAAAAATTATTAAACCTAAGAAACAATCCCAAGCCTAACTAGTACGTCATATTATTTGTGTTCTTCCTTAATGCTAACAAGCGTAATTCAAGTCCAATAGTCTCACCTTTGCATTTTTTACAAAAGGGTTGTACCTAGTTTGTTTTCGACATTGGCTGTCAAGATTTAAACACTAACATGTATATTCTTTGGCACCATCAAATTCAAGTTCCATCATTATCTATTCTAATGACCCAAAATTACAACGAATCTTAAGAATTGGAGTCACCCCAACCTGCTAACAGGGAAAAGATCAAAGAGCAAGAGATTTCTTGATTTCTTGTTACCCAATTCATTACAGGCTCAAGACTGAATGCAATATCTACACGGCGGACTAAAACAACAAACAATATGGCAGTTTTTAACAGTGGGATAGAAATAAATTTTCTTGGAAAAAAGTTCTTGAGCAGAAGGGTATGTAGTGGTCCAAAAAAAGCTAGGCGATCAACAGGGGATCACACCTAATAGCAGGAGGAATAACCAGAGGTCTGCAAATGGTAAAAGCCCAATAATCTCATCTCTGCTTGGAACACAAGAGAGCTTGCCCTACCAAATTTAAAGTTGATTGTAACCTAGGCTAAAATGGAACACAATAACTCGAGTAATGCAAATTATCTGAATTCGAGACAGTAAACAAAATCCAGTCTGAAAAGTGCATTATAATACACATGGGTCGACATAAACTTGAGCTGAATAGGGATAAATTAATATCTATAGAGCTGTATGGCCAGATTCTGGCAGCTTTACTTAATTATACTCTTGGCCCTCTAAAGTGAAGCCCCATCTGGCAAGCACATCAAAATACTGTGGGATCAGATGTAGAAAGTGTTGGATTCCTCGTGCAAGGAACTAGCTGGAGCCTGTATTCCCTTCTATGGCAGTCTAACATAAGAGGCTCACATATAACTTACCATAAGCTAAATGAATGTATAATTCCTCTGCCAAAGCTTCTGCATGATAAACGATTAGTGATGAAGGATTTCCACATGGTTCAGCCTACTTCAAAAGGACCATGTCAGTATCTATTTGAATTCTATAGCTATCTGTATTGTAAAAACAAAACTTCTTAATTATAAAAAAGAGATCCTTTCCCCTGCAAATACATCATAATTTTAAAAATAAAATGCCCAGCAGATTATTCATATAGGCTTACCATCGTTAACTACATTTGCAAAACTCTTCTGTGCAGTCCATAGCATCGACATTCCAAGCAAGCAAAATGCCCAAGTGAAGGAAAATGGCTTAAATCCTGTCTCCATTGTGCTCCACTAATGTTTTCTTTCTGCTCTTTCAAACCTATGACAGATTGACTACTAGCAAATTCAGAATTGGGTATACGAGTATATCAGTCACCCAATTATATAGAGACGGTTGGAAAAATTACAGCATTTAAAGATGAACTTGGGATGTTTAGCGGTGGGACAATCAATTCTTTCTATTCAAAGTACTGGACATCATGACTATGGGATGCACTAATCTATTGAGCAATGGGATGCAAACAGTGCACCCAAATTAAATAAATCAAAGGAGAAACATAAACAAGAGGTATGGACACAATAGACCAATTGAGCTACTACTGACGATTAGAACTCTTGAAGCTAAGATATCTGGAAAAAGGTCGATAATGTCTATTATATAATATTTTTGAATTGTGTTAAAAGTGGAGATAAGCAATGTGGGTATCAAGATCGTGGTGAATATATACTTTAAAACACTATCTCAAAATGAGCACATGCAATGGGTAGTGGGTATTTTGTATAGATGGGGCCCTAGGGGCTATTCTCCATACTCCTATTCATTTAGAGAAAAGAACATGACCATGTAAGCTGGTAGAATCAGATCCACCAAGGACAGGATCATGTTACTTGTTTTTCTATTTTGTTAAGTTGTGGGTGTGATGGGCCTAGTTTGTTGTTTCCTTTTTGGCAATTGCATATTTATAATTTACACTAACCAACCATGACTTATAGGTTTATTTTTATATATAGTTACTTAATTTCATCTCAGGACTGTGGTTAGGTGGTAAATCCACAGAGATCATGAGAATTGCTGAAATCTTAAAAAAAAAAAAAATTAAGAAGGGCTTGAGTTTTTAAAAGCCTACAAGCTTACAAGGTGGAGGACGAAATTTTAATTATGAAATATATCATTAAATTTATATCATCATATTAATCGGTTAAGACGTCTACCCACAATTTTTTAAAAAGAATGTATACTTAATTTTCGGAACACCACAGCAGAGAACCTAGTGTGAAAACTATATAATAAACATACCTAAGAATCCTTACTGCTTATGAAGTGTAAGGGAGGCATCACATCATGGTGACTTGCATAGAATGGATAGAATACAGTTTACTGTCACCAGAAGGAAATCATTTTAGTCTTGAATTCCTCTATCTTTCATAGATACACTAAATACGAAAGGGATTGATACCAAGAAAGACATGTCACACATATAGTGATTATGCTTTTTCACGTGGACTTGGTTTACTAGTCTTTCACTGTTTGATGGAGCTGTAAACATGGGATTTTACTTAAAGAAGATAAAGGTTTCAGATCCTGCATACTTTTAATAGGGTGTAAGTCTTCGCTAAATTTGAGCCGAGAATTTTATAAATATATTAGATCTGTAACTTCCAAGTAAATTTGAAAGCAACGAGGAGTTTTACTGGTAGAAAGTTGGTGGTAGTTATTAATTTTAGAAGTAAAGAATTCCTTTCTTTTAACATCCCTCAACCAACATTTCTAATACTATCAACCATCAACCATCAACCATCAACCGACAATTTTCCTTAGGCAAAATCTTTTAACCACACTCGTTACGACACTCTCCCTTACAGTTAAAGAAAAAGACATGCGACCAAAACATGATCCCAATAAATGTAAAATTAGTGCAACTTGATATATTTGCATGCCTTTCCACATACACAAACCTACAAGTTTGGGTAAGCTTCCAACTCTTCCTCAACTTGACCTTTGAATGTTCCTTCCACAGCCCAGTAGCCCTACCATTCTACCATTCAATGATTTTTTTTTTTTTTCAATTTCACTTTTGTAAGGTTTGAAATGTCAGAATTAACTTTAAAATGATAGAAATTGACTGTTGGACTAGGTTAAATGGTTGATTGAAGGCCCATTTGTTTTAGATGTTTGAGCTTTAATACGTTTAATGCATTGTTGGATCTGAAGTAATTCTTTTCTATCTAGTTAAAGCAGATACACCAATAAGATAGAAACTTTTTCACCCTATTTGAAAATCACACCTAATTACAATGAGCCACAGTCAAATCACTGAGATACTTTAAAATCTCAAGATGCATAGGTGCAAAGAAGTGATTGACCTCCAATCGCTGTTGTAACTTGGAACTTTCCTTTATAAGAGTTGGCCATTAGTCCAACTGCAAGGGAAAAAAAAATGAAAAACTTTATGAAAGCAGACAAAAGCCACATGATAGCTCACACTGCATTCAGAAAAAATATAGATAATGTCAGTTATGGGATTCAAAGGGGACAGAATCACGTTATGTGTGTCCCTCAAATAAAGTAATAGAGCGGTTAAGGTCCCACGCGGAAACTGCAACATGGATTCCCCACTTGGTCCGTGAATTAGATAATGACAGGTCGGTGAAATAGACAATTCCATAGTTCCCAACATTCCAAGAGATCTTATTCGTTAGTTAGGAGAGTAAAGTTGATATTAGGAAGTTATACAGTGGCTTCTGTTTCACACAGCCAATCTTTGCAACCATGAGTGCTTTATTTCATATCATTTTTTTTTGGAAATAGTTTAATATCACTGATTTCAAGGAACAGGAAGACAACCATATCATATGTTTTTGATATTGCACGAAGGTTCTTCGAAGTGGGTTTTCGGTACTTGGACCCAGAATGAATTGGGTCGTGTTGGGCTAAGGGTAGTTGGACTGTCTTGTCATATTTTCTACTGTTCTGTCCGTATTAATAAACTTGGTGCAAAACCATAGAGAAGTCGCACTTCATTGCACATGGGAGCACATGGTTCATCTCATGTTGTGATTTCTCGATGATTCTATATGGCGTGTATGCTGCCTTTACTTGAAGGTCTAGTTATGACGTGTTGACTTGAAAGAGCTATTTTGTACTTGGGAATGCGTTTTGGAAATATAACTTTCAAATGGTCCAGCATTTAATTGCTAAGCTTATACTCACAGATGACGAAGTTACGTTGTTACATTCTATGTAGCTTCCTTTTAAATTGTGTCTTAACAAGGGTTGTTAGGTACTAGGGATATAAATATGAGATATGATATTAATTTTGCATATAGGTATTATGCATAGTTGACATATGTGATATATAATTGAAAGTTAATATATTATAATAATTAGATAAGGGTTAAAGAAAATAAGTATATAAAAAGATATTGTCAATGTAACCGTGAGTGTGGTCTTGTTGCCAATTTTGCCACACCTTGTTAAAATTCGTATTGTATACAGTTTTGAGACCATTCATTGTAAAAACTTCTCTTTTTCCATAAAAAATGGTTAAGATGTTGTTATGTTGTTGTGCTTTCACCGGTTGTCTCTTCTAGTTTAAAACTGTATTCTATTGCATTATGTGGTTCCTCTTCTTTTCTATACTTTTTCCTACGTTTTCTATACTTTTCCTTGTTATGTTGCATGCAAAATTGTGAACGTTTTAGCATGGGCAATGTTTTGATAATTTCTCTTCCTTACTTTTGTCTTTAAATCCTCTCTTTTCATATTTGCACATATGGTTGTAATTTCCAGCACTTAGGCGCTTGGGTACATTTTTCCTGTTGAGTTATAAAATCGCTCCGATAGTGAGTAAAGATAGGCAAAAATGGCTAAGTATGGAAAAGGAAACTTGAACATAGTCAAAACTGTAGTGCTCCACTCCTGGGGCACATTCTCAAAGTGCTCCACCCATGGAGCGACACTCTAAACGGTAGAAACAAGTATAAAAGAGACCAAGTGTAAAAGGTCACTATGGTCAAAGGGCAAAGCGCTCCACTAGTGGAGCGCCTCTCCAAAGCGCTCCACTAGTGGAGCGCCTCTCCAAAGCGAAGGCAAAATAAAGTGAAACAAGTTAGAACATTAACTAAAAAAGACAACTCCCAAGAAAGTCAAAATGGTCAAAACGCGAAGCACTCCAACAAGTGGAACGCCTCTCTAAAGTGCTCCACAAGTGGAGCGCCTCTCCAAAGCGCTCCACGAGTAGAGCGAACTTCAAAGCAAAGGAATTAAGAGATGACCAAGGTAAAAAATAGTCAATTTGGTCAAAGTGCAAAGCGCTCCACTAGTGGAGCAAACTCCTCAAGCGGTAACTAAGAAAGACAAGTATGCTAAAGTTAGAATGGTCAGGAGAGCTTAGAAAAAGGTAAACTTGGTTAAGTTTTTCAACAAAGGAGTCAAGGGAGGTCAAACACCTGAGCGCTCCACTAGTGGAGCAAAGATGAAACTAAAAGTGCAAACGAAAGTCGAATAACTTGGTCAAGAAGCCAAGTGCTCCACTTGTGGAGCGAAAGCCCTGTCGCTCCAGTTATGGAGCGAAGTTCTTGGCAGACCTCAAATGTAGTGCAAACTACCCATAACCACCATGGAATACCCATAACTGTCAGGGACTACCCAAATTTAGCATTGACTAGTTAAACCGACCCCAAGCTGTACTCTAAGCCGTCTGATCATGGATCATTACCGAAACCTTCTGTCTTCAATGTTGAGTTATCTGTAAGGCTAAATTGACTATTTCAAGTCATCATCGAGATCAAATCTGCTTATCACGGGAGTGGTTGGGCATTAATGTTTTAAGCGGTAGAATTCTTCTATAAAAGTCGGCTTCTTCTCTGTAACCAAGGATGGACAATCTCTGCTAGAGAAGCAACTTTGTACTTTGAAATTTGCTTTTGAAATACAGACTTTTGGTTCCGGTTTTGAGTTTTCTATCTCTGTGTATGACTTCTATTATGTAATTTCTATTAAATTTAGTCTCTCTATCACACAGTTTAATTCTATTTTCTGGATTTCGTTGTTAATAGAGGATTAATCCCTGGAATACTTGTTGGAGTTTATACAGTTCTGAAGATTTAATACTGATTTTTGTTAAAAGTCTATTGTTTTGATTGTTGTTGGTTCAAGTAGTTAGGTTGTCTATCGTGCTTCCTGTCCATCACCCCGTATTTTTGGCTTTTAGCCATTTCCCATTCCTTTCAGTCATTTCATTCCTTTCAGTATCTTCCTAACCCTTATCTCAAAACCCCATTTTTATTTTCGGAACCAGCCCTACTGGAGATTGCCACGGAGGACATTCCTTTCCTTCGGGCATTCAATGCTTGGCAGCGGGCCTAGGGCACTACAGACTTAGAAAATCTGTATCTAGGCCGGTTCGATTGCCAACAATTTCTGGCACGCCCGGTGGGACGCAAACGTTCCACGTTAAAATAGTATTAAGAAGTGATGTTCATCTTATTGCTATCAAATCTGAACATCTGGCGACTCTGTTGAACTCAGATACCTCCAAGTCTCGAAGACCAATCTAAAAACTCACGCCTTCATGCGTACGAGATGGAGAGTTAGAAACACAGAACAAGAAGAAGAAATCGAGTTCTACGAGCTTGACATCGATGCTTTGGGAGAACATCCTAGGGTGGTCAGGCCGAATAACCCGCTAGATGGGACATCTTCACAGGAAGCTCTCATTGCTACACAAACTCCAACTCTCGATAGCACAATGACTAGCTTACCCCCAAATCCACCAAATTCTTCGGATCATCAGTATACTCCAGCTCCACCGAACGTTCAACCAGGTGCTCCGAGTGTTCCGACCATTCTGGCTCAACAAGTTCTACCGACTCCACCACTCCATACCAATCCGCCACCCCATATGGCATAACCAACTCCACCTAGGTTGTTCCCAGCCTGGAATCATACGGGACCGCTTGCCCTACAAGCTCAACACCAAGTACCTACCACAACGCTCAAGGCTCTACCTACGTACGATGGTACGGGAAAGACGATGCACGAGCATATCCAAGACATCACGGGACTAGCGACAATTCATCAGATCACCGAAGAAGACATCATGGTGAAGCTATTGGTTCTTTCACTAAGAGGTAAGCTCCTCTACTGGTACCGATCACTCTCGACCGGCACCATTACTTCATGGGATCAACTAGCAGAACAATTAATAAGGGGATTCAATGAACAAGTCGACCCCTTCTCTCTGTTGCACCAATTCACGACTATCCAAAGGCACCCTCAAGAGGAGATAGCCGACTTCAATGTCAGGTTCACCCGAACCTGGTAGAGAGTCACTCCCGACCTTCGGCCCACCCCAGAGCAGGCAACGTTTTATTACCTGAGGGCTTTTCATTCAGATATTAGCATGAGCATCCGACATGCTAATATCAATACATTCCCTGGCTTGTACGAGCAAGCACAAAAGGTGAAAGTCGACCTGATAGCTATCGGGAAGTTGCCTCCCAAGGTGACGACTCCGATCTACCCGGACTTCTCACAAAATATGTACCCGAGCGCATCCGCTCCGCCTACATCCCAGATGTATCCTAGCCAACCATGGAATCCAACCCCTCAGTATCAAGCGGTACCCACTCCACAATTCCAAGCACCCACTCTGCCATATCAAGCGCTTGCCATCCCTCAACTTCCAGCTCCTATCCAATATCCGACATTACCTGCATCGTTGGCTCCATTGCCATTATCCGCAAGTCAGGCAACCGCTAATCAGGCAGCTGTAAATGAAGCTCAGGCCAAATAATTGCAAGAGGTGAAGGCATACATGAAGATGATGGCGAATCAGATGACCATCATGAGGAGGAGGTAGGATGACCAGGGCTTCCAATAGAGAATATTCCCTCCTCCCTCGATCATGAAAGAGCAAGCATCATCCACTCACCGATAGCCCAAAAGAAATTCAGTTGTGATGAGCAACGGAGAGGCCAATGTTTTGGATCCAGCATATTGGTGTACCACATGCAATGATCCGCACAGTGAAGAAACCTGCATGGTGCACCTCAACTATGTTCAGACACTATCCGGTGGTGCTTACGAGCAAGTCAACATGATCAGGGAAGCTGGTCATAATTTTATGATGTCTTCCATCGAGCAAGTCTCAGTCCTCACCAGAGCTGGGAAGAAGCCTATTGAGGCAGATCCGGCTCATATGGAGCCATTGAAGGTACCAGTACCACCCAAGCCATGGAACCAAAAGACCCAACCTCCGGCAAAAGCTTCCAATCCAACAACGACCTCGGAGCAGTCCGACTTGCTGAAGGACTACCTGCCGCCTCGCGCTAGAGAAAAGGTGCTCCAGCCTAAAGCTCCGACTTCTCAATCGTAGGTCGAGACACAAGACCAGGCTAGGGAGAAACTCAAATATCCCTCGCTGACCAAGCGCCAACGGGTTGATGCCACACAACAGTACCGAAAAACGTATGAATCTGCAAAGGGAGCAGGAGAACCAAGCACTTCGACGTACAACATAGTCGAAGAAATGAAGAAGGCCCCAGCCAAGGTAAGCCTTTATGATGCTCTCCAACTCTCGGGTCAAGTCGACCTTTTGTAGGAGTCTCTCAAGTCCGCTAAGGATAAGGAGAGTAAGTCGACGCAGACGGTGTTTGCATCACCGCTGATGACTTTGGCCATAGGTAAGAATCGGCCCCCGCCATTCTACCTTTCCCTTCGGATGGAAGGATGGATCGTGCATAACTACATGATCGACTCTGGCATCACGACAACCATCATGCCCAAAGTAGTGTGTGAGATCATGGGCATGGAGTATACCTAGAGTAGTCCTGGAGTGTTGCAGCTAGATGGTACTCCCGTGAAGATGGTAGGAGTTATCAAAGATGTTCCCATCCAACTCCACAAGATATCGTAGGTCACAATCATCCAAGAGATCATGGTGGTCGACTTAGAGCCATACTTTAGTATGTGCCTCTCATGAGAATTCATAGCTAAGTTGGGAGGCTATCTCTCCCTCGACTACTCGCACTTGGAGATCCCATTCAAGGGGAACAAATTTAAGCTCTTCAATGAAAAGCCTACCACTTTTCATGTTGAAAAACTTGAAGATGAGGAGAAGAGCTCGGTCTCTGTCAACCTGATGATAGAAGAAATGCAAATGGTGGACTTGATGGAAGAATCTCTTGGCGAGCTCCAAGTCGAAGATGAGTTCTCCATGACTGATTTCAATGCTGTCATCGGGACCGATTTGGGGTGCTATTCATTGACAAAGCTTGAAAATGTTGAAGTAGAAGCACCCGAAGAGGAGCCCCCGATACCCGACTAGCTATGGAAGTTGTACTTCGATGGTGCACGATGCAAGAATGATGTAGGAGCTGGCATCACCCTCATTTCCCCATCAGGTAAATAAAAAACTTATTCGTACAGGCTCGCATGGAGCTGTACGAATAATGCAATAGAATATGAGGCTTTGTGCCTCGGACTCAAGAAAGCCAAAAAGCTCGACATTAAATAGTTGCAGATATTCGGAGATTCTAAATTAATCTGCAACCAGGTTACTAGTAAGTGCATCTCCAAGCAACACTATTTGAAGGCGTACCACAACAAGGTGTGGGATTTACTCGAATCCTTCACCACGTTGAACATCAAGTCAATTTCGTGAGAGCGAAATAAGCTTGCGGACATCTTAGCCTCCATCGATGCCCGGTTTTCACCAATGGATGATATGATGCATAAGCCAAAGATGGTGAGGCTGATCTATAGGCCTTCTGTGCTTGATAAAAAACTCCATTGGCAGGTGTTCGACAATGATGAACAACTTGTCAATTTCTTGGTAAATGAAGCATCCTCCATCGAAGAGTGGACCCTCAATGAGGAAGACCACGAGGGATTGATTCAGTTGAAAAATAACCACATCCCGAAGGGTCTGATCATGTTGGAAAGTCTCTTCGATCGGAATGACAGGTCTATCGACCACAAGATCAAAGTGGACCAGAAAGAGTTCGTGGACCTGGAGTTAGAGTCGAGAAAAGTTATCAAGGTAGGGGTCGACTGCACAATCGAAGAGCTTCAACAGATCCGCACCCTCTGCAAGGAGTACCTCGACATCATCGCTTGGTGTTACCAAGATCTAAGGGGGTATGATAAGAACATCATCCAACACACCATCGAGCTGGAGGAAGGAGTCAGACCATTCAGGCAGAAGCAACGACCCATCAACCCAAAAATTGAGATGTTGATGAGGGTTGAGCTTCTAAAAATGCTTGAAGCAAAGATCATATACCCGATCAAGCATTCCTCCTGGGTAGCCAACCTTGTTCCAGTACAAAAGAAGAATGACAACATCCACTTGTGCATTGATTTCCAAAATCTCAACCAAGCATCACTCAAGGACCACTACCCGCTACCTCAGATTGATCAAATTCTACACGTAGTGGTGGGAGCATAGAGGTTCTCCTTGTTGGATGGCTTCTCCAGCTACAACCAGATTTGGGTCAAGGATGAAGACCAACACAAGACTGCGTTCACCACCAAGTGGGGAACCTTCGCCTACCAACGTATGCCCTTCGGCCTTTCAAATGCCGGAGCAACTTTCCAAAGGGTGATGGACCTCACCTTTGGTGAATTGTTGAACCATGTCATCATGATCTACTTGGATGACATGACAGTCTTCTCCCATAAGAGGGAGGAACATGGCCTACATTTGCGACAAGTTTTTGAAAAATATTAGGAGTTTGGGGTCTCCATCAACCCCAAGAAATCAATCTTCGCAGTGAAGGAAGGAAAGCTACTCGGGCATCTTATCTCTAAAAAGGGGTTAACTATTGATCCCACTCGAGCTGAAGCGCTTCTCCGCCTTCCACTGCCAGCAAATAAAAAAGCCTTGCAATCCTTTTTCGGACAAATAAACTTTGTCAGGAAGTTCATCGTCGACTTTGCCCAAGTAGTAAAGTCGATGGCCGAGCTCCTGAAGAAGGACGTCGAATTCAAGTGGACCGATGAAAGGAGGTAGGCTTTTCAAGAAATCAAGGAGCGGATCACTCAAGCTCCGGTCCTCGTCAATCCCGACTATTCAAGAGATTTTATCTTATACGTCGTCGGGGAGCCAGAAAGCTATGCAGTTGTTCTGACACAGAAGGGGGAAGATGGAGATGAGCGCCCGATAGCGTTCCTCAGCCAAATCATCCAACCGCACGAAGAAAAGTTCAATTTTATTGAATGACAAGTGCATGCGGTGATGAGGTCGCTCCAGAAGTTCTGACATTTCGTCTCTCAGAGCAAGATGATAGTGTACGTGATACACCCAGACGTTCAAAATTTCATCATCCAAGGTGAGCTTGGCAATAGGAGAGCTGGATGGGTCACTAAGATCCAAGAGTTCGACATCGAGGTGCACCCCACCAAGTTGGTCCGAGGCAGAGCGCTCTGCCAGGATCTAGCTAAAAATGCCATGGCCGAAACTGCAAACCCCGACTCGGACAACCCTGCACCCGATAGCAATCTCGCCAACCTATCGATTGACAATCCAGATTGGATAGATGACCTAGTCAAATACTTTGACACGGGTAGATGTCCTTCTCACTTCAATGCTTCACAAAGAAGGAGATTTCGCTTGTAGGCTGGCAGGTATGTCCCGACTCCTAACGGACTATTTTATCAGAACATCGATGGAGTTCTCCTGAGATGTATCAAGGAGTCACAGAAGGTAAAAATCTTGGAGGAGTTTCACTCCAGGATTTTGGGAGGACATTTTGTAGGTAGACCGATGGCGCTGAAGATCATCAAAGTGGGCTATTATTGGCCCACCCTTTTCTTCGACGCTTTCAAAGTCAGCCAGCGTTGTGACAGTTGCCAGCGCTACTCGAGCAGGACTAGGAATGCATCGCTTCCTCTCCACCCCATCCAAGTGGAATCCCCATTCCAACAGTGGGGTCTGGACTTTATCGGGATCATCAATCCCAACTCCTCCATCGACCACAAATACATTTTGACCGCCATAGACTACTTCACTCGGTGGTCGAAAGCAATTTCGACCAAGCAGGCTGACCAAGACATGGTTATCTCCTTCCTTGAAGGACTGATCACTCGCTTCGGTGTACCTGAAGCCATCGTGTCTGATAATGGTTCTCCTTTCACCGACACCAAAATTTATGATTTCATGATCAGGTATGGAATCTATTTGAAAACCTCATCTAACTATTACCCGTAGGGCAATGGATTGGCAGAATCTACAAACAAGAACCTGCTATGGATCTTGAAGAGGTCTCTACAAAAAATAAGTGAAGCTGGCATCTACTCTTGGACCAATCGCTTTGGGCCGACCGCATTTCTATCAAACGATCGATCAAAACATCGCCCTACTCACTGGTGTACGGGAAAGACGCAGTCTTACCTACGCACATTGAGCTGCCCGCGTTGCAGTTACTTAAGTGGCTCGACAACGAAGAGGGCCAATTCAACCCGATGGATGCGAGGTTAGCTCAGTTGTTGCAGTTAGAGGAAGAAAGAGAGAAAGCTTACGAAGCCTTCGCCAAGCATGCCAAATCCACCAAGGGCTGGTTTGGAAAAAAGACTTCCGATCGAACCTTCAGTGTCGAAGACTTGGTCTTAAAGTGGAATGAAAACAAGTCCAAGCCGGGGAACCACAAGAAGTTTGACGCCTTCTGGGAAGGCCCATTTCGAGTCTCCGACGTTAACCAGATCAACTCATTTATTCTGCAAGACATGGAGGGTTTCACTCTCTCGATTTTAGTGAATGACTTTCTTCTGAAAGCTTATCACCCGTCGAGCTTCGAGGAAGATCGTTGATCCACCAGGTATTTCTCATGTATATACTCTTTCAAAGTCTGTATAGTTCATTGTCACTCCAATTTTTTGAGCGCAGCTAGAAAAAAAAAAAAGAGAAAAATTTTCTAAGTCCTGTGGAGCGCTTCCCTAAAGCGCTCCACCTAGGGAGCGCTTGAGGGGGAGGGAGCACCTATTCTTCTAAGTTTAAGAGTAGCAAGCGCTCCACTTATAGAGCACTTCCCTAAAAGCGCTCCATTGGTGGAGCGATTGCCTCATTCGCTCCACCTAGGGAGCGAACGTTCCCCCCTCCCTCAAAAAAGTTAGTTTTTATGTCATATTAAGCTGCCCTTTCAGATTGCGCCAAGTGTCGTAGAGGGATAAGTTTTTAAAGAGGTCATTTTCAAACCCTAAAGTGCAATGTTTTAAAGTGAGGATCGTACGACTATCCAATCAAAACATTCTCGCTCCCTATCAGCTAAAAGTGTCCCCTAGCAGATTCGTACGGGCACCCCTCCCAACAAGCAACATGTGCCCCAAGGAAGTGTCCTTGTCCATCACCGTTATTCATCATTTCCAAAAGCAACCACCCACACGTGGGTAATTAAAGGTGCACGTTTGCATGCATGATCTCTACCGACATTAATTTTAGGTACCCTAGGTACAAGGTGGCGGATGAGAAGTTGGTGTTATAAGGTGGTAGATTTATCAAAAAAATTTCAAACCCTCTGTAGCATTTCCAATTTCTCCATTGCCCTAGCACCTTGCCTTCGTCCAAAACTCCTATCTGTTCAGAGTGTGAGTTGCATCAATACATTCGGTAGCCATGGGTAAAAGAAGTAAGGAGACTAAGGAGAAGGCACCAAAAGAAAAGGCGCCTAAGGAAAAATTGGCACTTGTAGGAGAGTTCGGCTCGAAGAAGCCGAAGAAGCCGCTGAAGCATGAGAGAAAACCAGTACAGTTGATAGCTCCACAAAATAATCTCTTTCGGTACCGAGATTGCCTGGTGACAAACAAGGATATGGAGCAATTGCGCTAGGATGTTGAGAAGGCGCATAGGGAGGACCCGACTAGCCCCCTCCTCTTCCCCCCTTTTCGAAGAAGGGAAAAAAGAATCGAAGAAAAGGGGGGGGGGGGGGGGGGGGGGGGGGGGGGGGGGGGGGGGGGGGGGGGGGGGGGGCCCCCCCGGAGGGGGCAGGATGAGTGGGTCTCTGATTGGAAAGTCTCCATGGCGTAGGCCATATTGGAGAATGAAATTTATTTCCCCTCCAAAGTGAGGTCGGGCGCTATTCTAGTTTTCTATGATTGGGCAGAGTTTTTGGCATGGTAGTTGCATGGAGCGTTGGCCTATGTTCAAAGCCGTAGAGCAGACCAGTTCAGACTCTGCTCCCTCTTGGTGTGGTACTTTTTTTGGCACTTGCACCAGAAGTTCCCTTACATCACGAAAAATCAGACAGATGAGGAGGGCAGAGCGTTACCAGTTTATCTCTGGATGAACAACTTGTCCAGAGATGAATCATACTATGTCTTCAACCAGGTTTTCCTCGGGCCAGCACTGGAGCTGATATACGGCCACTACGAGCGAGTTCCTATGGAGTTGAAAGACAAGATGGTGGATGAGCGATGGGGAGATACGTTTCTGCTCACCCAGGGCTTGGTTATCAGGCTCTACGGGTTTACAGAAAAGCCTTTTTTGTTACCCTATTACGCCACGCCCTATATTTTTTCCATGGAGGTCACCCGGTAGCTCGACTTCACTAATGAGGCATACGGGAAGGGTCGAGGAAGGAAAGTCATATGCTCTACGCCTTTTGAGTTCGAAGATATCAAGATAACGCAGTATGGCCAGAATGTGGTGCTTACAGTGACACTTTCGGACTACGGGCTGATTGAACTTCCCCACCGCTGGAGATGGGACCCACTTGGTATCATCCAGAGACACCTCGGGGTGAAATATTTTCACTTTTGCCCTCGCCTCGACATGGAGAAGCAACGTAATAATCCACTGGGCCTCGAACTGGAATGGCACATCGATGAAATGAAGCCCTTGCCTCCTTGGCTAGATTTTTACACCATGGAGACCGAGTATAACCCGACTGTCAATTCAGAGCAGAGACTGTCCAGGGTTATTTTAGCGATAATGAAGGTCAGACATCCGTAGTGGTCAGAGGATAAAATCAAACAGTGGTGGATCATGAGGGTCCACAATGATAAGACATCCTCGAACAACCCATTGGCGATTGATGATAAGTTCTCAAAGTTTTACGATGAGAACATAAACACTTATCAACCTCTCTCATTTGTTGATATTGTTCCCTGAGGTGGATGCAGCCCTGATGAAGTAGATGACCTAGTAGACCCAAGGCATGAAGTTCAAGGAAAGGGCAAGGCCATTTTGGGTGACCCATTATTTACTAAGGAGAAGAGGCCATTGCCTCATCAGAAAAAGAGCGCTCCCTCAAAGAGAAAAGTTGAGATGCCTCTCTTGTAGTAGGTCATGAAGAAGTCATGCACCAACACTCAAAGGCCCTTCAGAATAATATTTTGGGTGGCACTTGAACCCCCTTCGATGAGCTCTCCCAAAATGGTGGTGGCAACACAGGCTGAGGAGCAAAGGGATGAAGATGTAGAGCTCATCAACATGGATGCGCCAGATACGGAGGAGAAAGGAGAAGCAGAAGCACAACGCCCATCTTCCTCGGCTCCCTTGATCATGGAGCCCAAAGGTACGCATTCATCTCCTCCTCCTTCTTCCCCCTCTACATTGTCAATTTTTGTAGCCCCGATGTCTGTTTTCTCGACCCCTAAAATACCTATTATAGTGTCAGTTTCAGTAGCCCCTGTATCAAGTACACCTTCATTGCCCCAATCCACATTTCCTAATATTTTAGTTTTCTCGACATTATCTGTGCCATTATCTACGTCATTTTCTATTCCTTCATCTGTAACGTTCGAGTCCTTCATAGGAAACCTTAATGCTTTTTCCATCTCTACAGTTAGCCTTCCTTTTTCTGTAGTAGAAGAGTATCATAGATCTGAATCCTTTTTCCATGTCACCTCCTCTCACCATGTCTTCAGGGTCTGCTGGTTTCTCAACACCCAAACCTACTATTTTCGTTGTAGCAGTCTAGACCCAAGCGCCTCTGAGGGTTAGCGCAGTCGCTTCCCCTCCAGCTTCCCATGCAATATCTAAATTTGAGTCCCATATCCCACTTCTTCCCTTCACGCCAGTCCTTGAAATAGGCGTTCAGGAGTCATTGGAGTCTGAGCTGGAAATGACACACCAGCTAGCTACCACATAGAGCATCCGCCAAGCGCGCAAAAATACAATGCGTTGGCTAAGGGACCATAGAAAGAGAGAAGCACAAGCTCTGGCGCAGACTCAGAAGGCTTCCATTATCGACCCAGAGATGATGGAGCTTCATACCATTGAGAAGATACCAATCATCCAGAAGCCCTTGGGGGAAATGACCTCGGTTGATTACGCCTTTCGCCATACTATAGAAGATGTGGCCAGAATGAACACAACACAAAATATGGGTGATGTCCAAGTTGGCATGGGCTCCATTTACGCTCACGATGAGTATTATAAGGACCACTTCTTCAAAGCGCAGTCCAAAAATGATGAGCTCGAAGAGGCCTTAGCAATGGTAAGAAGGTAGATTGAAGCACTGGAGTCTAAGTCAAAGAAATAGGTTGAGGCACTGGAGTCTGAGATTGAGCAGTTGAAGGAATGAGTTCAGTCGCTTGAGGAGGAAAATCTAGAAATGTCCAAGCTATGCGATCACCATATGAGGTCACGTGCCAAGGTGAATCAGGAGATCCAGGCGCTCACTATCCAAAATAATGAGTTGCAGGCTAAGTTATCAGAAAGAACGGAGCAGCCTGTTCTATTCTCTAAGGAGCACCTCAAGGAGATGCGTCTACAGTTCTTGGGAGAGTTCTTAGCAAGAGCGACAAAGGGAGTTACAGTCTGGACATTTTTTAGAGAAGCTCACGAGGCAATTGTTGTTGGCAGCCCAATCCTGGAATCCGCTCAAGCAGACGTCAATTATTGGTTGGACTTAGCTACACAGCTTAGAAAAATTGAAGATGTGCCTGTCCGCCTTACCCCTATGAGCGATCTGGCTCGGTCATGGGCGATGACAAAGATAACTCTACACTACTTCTTCACAAAGGTTGAGCTAGCCAAAAAATCTCACCTGCTCTCGGACTCCCTTATGCAAGAGAGAGACGTTTCGCTGAGATATTTCAATACCTTGGCTAAAATCGGCGTTCCTAGCTTCACTGACCTTGAAGGACCCATTCCATCAGTTGAAGAGTTAGAGCCTGTATGGGCAACATTCGTTGATAGTGCCTCGGACATTGATGCTTGGGAAGTCCCGACTCCTGATGCACAGGTGATTCTTTTCATGGCCAAGTACGCCCAGATCGAATCTTGTTTACAGGAGTTCGACAGAACGCTGGAATTTGCTGATGTTGAGTGCATCGAGACATACCGTTGCCTAATCCAGGAGCTTCAGAAGCAGTCAACTTTCTCTTTGGAACGATGGGTTGATGCTTCCGTAGTATACAAGCATGTATTCAAGAAGTCTTTGGACCAGTATCTCCCCCAACCACCCAAACAGAATGAGGAAAAGGAAACGAAAAGTGAGTCGGATTCAAAGGCACAGGAGATGGAAGAACAGGAAGAAGAGACGAAAGAAGAATCAGAGGATGGAGAAGACGAAGAGAAAGAGCCCAGCAGTAGTGAAGAAAAATCAGAGGAGCAGTCCGAAGACTCTGAGAGTAAGGAGGACTCTGCTGCCCAAGGATAAAGGTCTGGGATCTTCACATTGAGGCAGGCTCAATGCCCCGTGAGCCACCAGATGTGTTGCCAATTTTGCCACACCTTGTTAAAATTCGTATTGTATACAATTTTGAGACCATTCATTGTAAAAACTTCTCTTTTTCCATAAAAAATGGTTAAGATGTTGTTATGTTGCTGTGCTTTCACCGGTTGTCTCTTCTAGTTTAAAACTGTATTTTGTTACATTATGTGGTTCCTCTTCTTTTCTGTACTTTTTCCTACATTTTCTGTACTTTTCTCTATCATGTTGCATGCAAAATTGTGAATGTTTTAGCATGGGCAATATTCTGATGGTTTCTCTTCCTTACTTTTGTCTTCAAATCCTCTCTTTTCATATCTGCACATATGGTTGTAATTTCCAGCACTTAGGCACTTGGGTACGTTTTTCTGTTGAGTTATAAAATCGCTCCGACAGTGAGTAAAGATAGGTAAAAATGGCTAAGTATGGAAAAGGAAGCTTGAACATAGTCAGAACTGCAGCGCTCCACTCCTGGGGCGCATTCTCAAAGTGCTCCACCCATGGAGCGACACTCTAAATGGCAGAAACAAGTGTAAAAGAGGCCAAGTGTAAAAGGTCACTATGGTCAAAGGGCAAAGCGCTCCACTAGTGGAGCGCCTCTCCAAAGCGAAGGTAAAATAAAGTGAAACAAGTTGGAACATTAACTAAAAAAGACAACTCCCAAGAAAGTCAAAATGGTCAAAATGTGAAGCGCTCCAACAAGTGGAGCGCCTCTCTAAAGCGCTCCACAAGTGGAGCGCCTAAAGCGCTCCACAAGTGGAGCGCCTCTCCAAAGCGCTCCACGAGTGGAGCGAACTTTAAAGCAAAGGGATTAAGAGATGACCAAGGCAAAAAAGAGTCAATTCGGTCAAAGTGCAAAGCGCTCCACTAGTGGAGCGAACTCCTCAAGCGGTAACTAAGAAAGACAAGTATGCTAAAGTTAGAATGGTCAGGGCCATAAGAGCTTAGAAAAAGGTAAACTTGGTTAAGTTTTTTAGCAAAGGAGTCAAGGGAGGTCAAACACTCGAGCGCTCCACCAGTGGAGCGAAGATAAAACTAAAAGTACAAACGAAAGTCAAATAACCTATTCAAGAAGCCAAGCACTCCACTTGTGGAGCGAAAGCCCCTATCGCTCCAGTTATGGAGCGAAGTTCTTGGCAGACCTCAAACGCAGTGCAAACTACCCATAATCGCCATGGAATTCCCAGAACTATCAGGGACTACCCGGATTCGACATTGACTAGTTAAACCGATCCCAAGCTGCACTCTAAGTTGTCTGATCGTGGAAGTCATTGCCAAAACCTTCTGTCTTCAATGTTGAGTTATCTGTAAGGCCGAATTGACTATTTCAAGTCATCGCCAAGATCAAATCTGCCTGTCACGGGAGTGGTTGGGCATTAATGTTTTAAGCGGCAGAATTCTTCTATAAAAGCTGGCTTCTTCTCTGTAACCAAGGATGGACAACTTCTACTAGAGAAGCAGCTTTGTACTTTGAAATCTGCTTTCGAAATACAGACTTCTGGTTTCGGTTTTGAGTTTTCTATCTCTGTGTATGACTTCTATTATGTAATTTCTATCAAAGTTAGTCTCTCTATCGCACAATTTAATTCTGTTTTCTGGATTTCATTGTTAATAGAGGATTAATCCCTGGAATACTTGCTGGAGTTTATACAGTTCTGAAGATTTAATACTGATTTCTGTTAAAAGTCTATTGTTTTGATTGTTGTTGGTTCAAGTAGTTAGGTTGTCTATCGTGCTTCGAAACCAGCCCTACTTGAGATTACCACGGAGGACATTCCTTTCCTTCGAGCATTCAATGCTTGGCAGCGGGCCTAGGGTGCTGTAAACTTAGAAAATTTGTATCTAGGCTAGTTTGATTGCCAACAGGTCTACCGACAAGGATTCCACTTGCATTATCGATGATGTGACTCGGGTTCAATCCCCATGGTGGATGTGTATAAAAAGTATTATTTAAAAAAAAATCATATTAAAGTATTTTTAAGTAAGAATCTTGTCTAGTGGAGCAGATTTAGAGTAATTATTTTTTAAGGAGCATTATTGGTGTTGCCCTATCATAAGAGTATTATCTATATATGTTTCATTGCATAGATTGCTAATGTGGATAATTATGTGTGGATGAATATTTTGTTATTTTAGTATATGGTAATTATTTTTGGATGGATATTTTGGATATTTTGTTATTTTAGTATATGGTAATTATCCGTGGATGGATATTTTGTTATTTTAGTATATGGTGAATGCTTTTATATTTATGAGAAACAAGGTTCTTAACAAGTGGGATCAAAGCAACAATTTTGGCAAAGTGAGAATTGTTTTTTTATTTATTTCATAATTAGGATAATGTTTTCAAAAAATATCTCATATTTCGGGAGCCATATCTTTGTGTAAACTTGTTTGATTTAGATTATTATTGTACCATTTTGTTTAGAATTTGGTCATGTGAAGGAATCTGAGCAGTATTGAGGGAGATATGACCTTGTGAAGTCTGTTGTCTGGAACAAGCGTAGTGTTAGGGCAATTTTTAAGAAATTGTCTCATTTTTGAAGAGTCATATCCTTGTGCAAAGTTGTTTGATTTAGATGATTATTGCGTTATTTTATAAATATTTAAGGAGCTTTAAAATGAGCGACCATATGAAGGAATCCAAGCAGTATTGACGAAGATACGATCTTGTGAAGTAAAACGTTTGAAACAAGGGTAGTGGCGATTTTTTAAATCATGTTTCTTTCAAAAAATAAAATTTGAAATATTTGCCAGGGTCTAATTATTTATGTGGAATTTTAGCTTCAAACCTATGGGGAGTATATTTTTGTAAAATCCTAATTTGCATTATCATTTTGGTGGATGTGATTTCATGGCAATTCAATTTTTTTTGGAACAAGGGATATTGATGCTAGAACATGCAGGATAAATTTACGAATCTATATTATGTTGATACTCATTGGAAATATGACCTTAAAATGTTTTTAGAAAAGGAAGCTAAACGATGGTTGTTAAGTTTTATGACTGAAAATAATAATGAATACACTTGGAGAGAAATGGAACATGTATTCTTAAGTCATTGGAAACTATACAGAAAGATAACTAATTTGATCTCTAATTTGATCGATAGTATACAGAAGAAATAAATAGGCTCCATGATGAATAGAAATAAATAAAAAGAGAGTTGGAAATTCTCAAGAAATCGAAAAAAGGAAAAGATAAGGATGATAGTGTGTAGGCTGATGGAACCACAACTTTGATTCAAAATAATTTATTTGAATCTCAACAATTTATTTTACAGGTCCATGGTTACATTCAAAATGAAAGGGTTATTATTTCTTCAAATCCTAACAATAGATATAATTTCTTTAAATCCTAGCAATATATAATTTTATTAATATTTCTTTGGCTAAGAGGTTGCAAGTTGAGACAACAAAAATCAAAGACATACAACTTGAGGGTGAGAATATTCAAATTTTGGAAGATTTGAAGATCACCATAGATAAATGTCTTACATTCATATTTTCATGCTATTGATATGGATGATGTGGATATTATCCTTGGTTATCCTTGGTTGGTTTTTTTGGGTATTGTTAACATTAATGTGTAAAAGAAGTTTATGAAGTTATGGACAAGAAAAAGAAGATAAAACTACAAGATATTTCTCAGCTTAAGGATAAAGGATCCAAGGAGAAACATGAAGTAGTTATGGTAGGAGAACAAGTTAAAAATTCAAAAGAAGAATAAAAAATCAAATCTACAAAATCAACAATAGCAGAGTCAATGGAAGAAGCAACAATAATAAAGTATGTGAAATAAGCAATAGTAAAGTCCAAGGATGCTTTGTTATAAGTGCACACACACACACACAAAAATAAAGGAACAAGAGGGAAGAACACGAGGAAGAATTTAAAAGAGAGGAACAAAATGCTCAAGAATCCAAGGAAATAGAATGTCAAGTTAAGGTTGCAACATATTGCCACCCACATCACCATGAGCAACAACAATCTTAGAGGCATGGATTAGGGTATCAATATTATTATGGATCTACATGGAGTCAAAAAGGCATCAAGTATGGCAATGTTTGGTAGAAAAATCATAGTTATTCTAGATTTCAGAGTGGTGCAACATCATCAAGAAATAATAGGACCAATCATTAAAAATATCAAAGTAGACCAACAAAATCATGGAACCAACATAAAAATTATGGATATGCAAGTGGCACAAGGGCAACTTGACATCATCACAAACCACCACCACTCAAGATTTCACTTGGATGAAGGGATGATCAAGATTGGTACCATTTACTAACATTTTTTAGGAAATCATATTATTTAGTATCTTCTTATGTTTCAAGGAAAAAACATTTGTAAGGGAGGTGGAATGTTAATTACCTAGGGATAAGAATATAGGGATATTATTTTATATGGTGTATGGGCATTATGGATAGTTAGCATGGGCCACACATAATCCAAGGTTGATTATGTTATAATATTATATTATAATAATGAGTGGTATGAGGGTTTAGGAAGATGGGTATATAAAGGGATATTGTCATTGCAATCAAGAAATCATATCAAGTGTTCTCTTGTAATAGTATTAACTCATGGAGCAATATGGAGTAGTTCCTTCCTTATGAAGTATTATTTGTGTTGCCCTACCATAAGGGTATTATCTATATCTATGTCTTATTGCATGGATTGTTAATGTGGATAATTATTTGTGGATAGATGTCTTATTATTTTAGTATATGGTGAATGCTTTTATATTTATGATAAACAAGGTTTCTTAACAGAGGGCCTTCAACATGTATATTGAGCAATGGATAGACTTAGAGGAGTGCATGATCTCAACAAATTAATCTTATATGGGAAATGAAATGGAAGAACTATATCATTTCGTAATTGATTGGGAGATCCACTGTTCTACCAACCAATAAGAGGATACCTTTAGAATGGTTAAAGCTGAACTGCTTGAAGTCCAAGCGCACCTGGGTACTCTTTCCACCGCTGTGCCGATATGAGATGGGTTCAAAGGCATAGTTGGAGATTGATCCGATATATAACATTCATATCAATGGAATGATTCGATCTATCTACTGAAAAATAGTCCTAATCTTTTGAGGAGCCCATCCAATTTAGAAAAATATTTCAATGTTGGACTGGTGACCTACACAGGAGGGAATTTATTCAAGAAAAGGTAAAGAGGAAACACGAATGGAAAGAAAAGAGGAGAAAGAAGGAAAGAGAAAAGGAGAGAATAAAACCACATACACAAGCAATAATCAAAATGCAAATGAGTAGAGATTTTAGTCTTTAATAGATTGATCTTATTCTGACTAACTTTTTATTATATTGTATGTATAAGTCCTTTGTATTCTTGTAAATATTCTAAAATTTTAAAATAATTTATTGCTTAACCTAAAGGTCGAATCCTTAACCTTACCTAAGGGTAACTTATAATTAGGTATAAATATGCCCTCATACAAACCATTTGATTATTGGTTGGAGTGTATTCTATTTTTTTAGTGAAATAATTTGTTGTCTACATGTTCTCTCTCATATCTTGCGTATTATTTTTTGTGTTATTTTCCAATTATTTTGGGTATTTCTAATAGCTGCTAATGATGTCAACACTCAAATAACACAAACCCCACCAACTCATATTTTTAGATAAACCTAATTATGTCAGCACTAAAAATGATGATGTTAGCATATTTGACATGGCAACATGTGAATATGATATGGTATTGCATGATGACATGCCAGTTAATGATGTCACTTATTTTCTATATGATGACATGACCCCCCATGATGTGGCAACTAGAGATGACATGGTAGGTGACATAGTGTAGGATGATGTGGTAGGTAATAACCAATGTCTCAAAGGTTGACATGGTAGGAAAAATTCCATATGGAGGATGTAAAAAGGGGTTCAACCAATCACATTCTACCCTTTATTCTACTATCTCATCAAGTCCAATGACCAATATAGTTGCATACTCAACAACAGACTTGGTAAAGAATGGGTTTTAGAGTTAATATAAAAGCAACAAGTGGCACAGTTTGGTTGATAGGTTGTACAACAAATTAAAGAGCAAACATGAGACATAGTTCAATTCATTGGTAAAATTGCCAATTGGCCTATATAGTCAACACCCAATTGATAGCCCCTTATTCTACTTTGTGGTAAGTGGCATCACCCCTTTCACTAGTATGTTGTCTAGTTAGCATCCAGTTGACACCCTCTCAATCACTCTTACAATCACATGTGAAGGCCTCTCAATCATTGTAGGTATAGAATGTTTTCAAATTTTCAAAGTTTTTGAATGTATTTTGTGAATTTTTGGGTGAAATTTATGAGGGACATAGTTTTTTTATATGGAAGTGTTTTGAACCCTTATTTTTCAAAACGCACCATTTTTGATATCTCTGCATTGGTAGTGTTGTATCACAATTATATCCACTATTTATATGTTGGTGGAAAATTATAAATCAACATGTGCCCTTGCTGAATAGTCCAAACTATACCACTTGGAAAATCAATATTGAAGCTCTACTTTGAAGCAAGGGTTTACTCAAGCATGTGAATGAGGAGCCTCGAGAGACTGATCCCAAAGAGAAAATAATTGTATAGGGATAAGAAGGATGAGACTCTTGGTGTATTATCTCTTCATGTTGATAAGATCTATGACACTCATGCTAGAAACATTGTGGATCCCAAAGAATTGCTTGATAAATTTTAGGGAATATGTGATTTATTAATTCCATACAAATCAACATATTAGAGGTAGAGCTGCTACCTTGACTATGGATTCCTTTGGTATCATTAATTAATATATTAGTTAGTTTAATAAGTTTCAATATGACATCCAAACTACTAAAGGGATTCCAAAATCATCAGGAGAGGAACAAGAGGCTATGGATAAGGAGAAAAACATTGAGCTTCTCAACATTGTTTTCAATAGTGTCTTAGAGATATATGTGATAGTTATTGTCGTGTTTGAGATACTTTGTGTTTACTTCCCAATTTCTCCTCATTTTATTGATAAAGTGTTCAAATAACTTCACCTTTAGGGTTGAAGATAATTTCATGAGGGTCATCCTCTCATTGATCAAGCCAATGTGAAATAAGTAAGCAAAGCTCAATTTGACAAAAAGATAAATCATAATGGGAGTTCCAAGAAGTTTTTTTAAATCTAACTTTTGAATTTTAAAAGAAGGAAGGGCACGAAGTAGATTTTTGTTAGATTCACATCAACAAGTTTGAGGAGATAGCCAAATAGGAGGTGTTGATGATGCTCTCTTGTATGCATAGGGTGATGACAATCATGATGGTGAAACCTTACAAACTTGTGTAACTATTCATTTAGCATATTGGACATCCTCTTATTTGATGAATCAATTATATATTTAGGGGTAACAATGCACATGAACAAACACAAATACCTTCTACATGATTACAACATGCTACATTCAAGAGAGCATATGTTGTCATTTTAGATGACTCTTCTTTATATGTAGAAGGTTGTAGAGATGTTAGTATTGGATCTTCTTTTGATGAGGTTATTCATGTTCCTAGTTTTGCACCCAATATTTTATTTGTTTATTACATCACCTACACAAATAAAAAGTTAGAGTTATAGCCTAATTGTTCGATGACCAAGGACATTAATGATGGATTCAAGATAATTGCCTTTGGATATTATGATAGATCAAATTAGATGTACAAACTATGAGACAACTCAACTTCTTCTACTTATTCCTCTTGAAAAAAAATTGTGGTCATGGTAGCACAAGTTTATAATGAGATTTAACAATGGCATCATAAAATTTAACATCTTAATAATGGATTATTAAGGTACATGTGTTGTCATCAGATGGCTATTGGACTTTCTCATATTTTTCCTTTGATTGGTGCATGTAAGGGATGTATTTTGGGAAAACATTATAAAGATTCCTATCCAAAAGGGATAATGAGATGTGCTACATGACCCTTTGAGCCAAATTACAACAATATATGTGAACACATGGGTACATCTTCCATTTCTAGGGATAAGTACTTGCTTCTTTATATTAATGATTTCAATAGGTATATGTGGTTGTATACTATTTACATGAAATATGAGGCTCTTAAAAAGCTCAAGATATTTAATACATTAGTAGAGAATCAACTAAAAAGAAAGGTCAAGTGTCTTAAGTGAAATATGGGAGGTGAGTATATGAGCAATACTTTTCATATTTTTTACTCTTCATGGCATTACCTTTAAAAGGGCTATTCATTTAGAGCGAAATGGGATAGCTGAGAGAAAAAAGGATAATAATGAAATTGAATTGTTGTATGATTCACACTAATGGTATGGAGCATACATTTTAGGGTGAGGCCATTACTTGTGCAACAAACATCATCTATAGAGTCACCACTAGAGCAATTCAAGGTATGACACCTCTTGAGAGGTTGATAGGCGACAAGCTTGATGTATCTTGGTTCCATATCTTCGAGTCTTCAACATGGATTCACATACCTAGAGAACTTCATAAGAAGGCACAAAAGACTTTCATATATATTTTTGTAGGGGTATTTAGATACCTCTAAGGCATATCATATATATGATCCTTAAGGACATGAGATTTGTAATTAGAGAGTTGTGATTTTTGATGAGGTTCTTCTAGGAGTTCCATCCAGTCATCCACCTGAGGTTTTGGTCAAAGATCCTCCTACTCATCTAATTTTTGTATTAGATTCTTGTGGTATCTATTCCTTAGGTATTTTTATGCATCTTCGAGTGAAGACCCTATGCCTATATATTTTACTCCTCCTCAAGAAACATCACCTTCAACACCCTTAGTCTTGGATTTTGAGAATGTTGAGCTTGAAAATATAGATCCTTGTTACATAATATTGGATGATGAGGTGGGTTGTAAGTATGAGTTGGATGCTTCATGTTGGCTTCTAATGTTACTTTATCATAGGATATACCTAAATATTCCATAGTTTTTCCAACATCCAGGTGGGTTCAAACTCTTCTATAGGATACCCAAACCATTATTTTTATGCAGTGACAACAGAAGGCACCCTTTTGAGATTTTCTCTCAAGGGTTGAAAATTTTGGAGATCCTCTCACATATTCTTAGGCTAAGGTTCAACAGGAATAGGAATATTCTATGCTTATTGAGTATGAGTCCTTGATGAAAATGAGATGTAGGATCTTGCTCCTCTTCTAGAAGGGAAGAATGTTGCTGGGTGCTAATGGGTCTATTGCAATAAGTATAATTTATATGATTAGGTGAAAAGCACAAGGTATGCCTTATTGTTAAGAGTATCTCTCAAAAAGAGGAAATTGACTACCCAAATACATTTGCCCCAATTTTTAATATGGAATATGTTTGTATGACTCTATATATAGTTGCTTCCAATGGTTGAAAGGTACATTAGATGGATGTGAAGAGTGCCTTACTTTAAGGTGAGATTCAATAGGATATTTACATGTAGTAAGTGTATGGTTTTGAGCTTGTAGATTCTTCCCTTTGGTATGTGATACGACATGGCATTAAATAATGCCTTAAAGGCATTTGTTGTAAGTTATTAATGAAAGGCATAAGGTAAAGGTAAACATATCACATGTGCATATTTAATGCACTCTTATCCTTATCCCTTGCCACATATGGTAATGAGCCCATGGTTTGGCTCATACCATGGTATTGTAATAGGCACTTGGTACCTATAAATTACATGTTTATCAATGGAAATATCAATCTAGAGTCTTATATTATAAATACACATTAGTTTGGTATCATAGTAGCGTTCCTTCTCCTATGAGGGGGATTTCCCTTGTGGAAATCCCCCTCTCCCTTTCGCATATTTTTTCCCCTTGTTATATGGTTTGTTTCATGTTTCTTATATTGGTTGTGCACACTCACTTATTACGTTCTACCTTTTCTCCATCCATTGTAGCCCGCACACTTTCAGATCTCAGATCTCAGATTTATCTATTCATGGATTCATGACATCTAAAAGGCACACATCCACCATGGCTGATCATATTTGGTCCCAACCAAGACACTTGGTTCCAAATGGAAACACTTCCTTGTGGATCTTTATTGGTGATGCCATCATACCACACAAACTATCATACCTATCTCAGTTGAACATGGCGCTATCATAATGTCACTGCCCTAACTCTTGTTTCCCTCCACCCCTCTCACTGTGCTACATGGAGGGAATATGTGCATCCCTCAAATGTGAATAATACACACCTACATCTGCAACAATGGAGCTAGGGTCCTTACTCATGAACCCCACTAAATATGGTGGATTCCTATAGTGTTCAAGCACATGTGGTTTCAATCCATCGACCCTTATCTGTAGGTCTTGAATGCAACAGAGAAAAACAATGGTTGGATCACCCCTACCGATGGACCTTTGTTGATATTTCTCTATTACGCATCACGACCTCCATGCCCTTCCCTCTGTTGTCTACAATAATCTCTGCCTGATCACTAGTCACATTCCTTGTGGCCCCTAATTTGCCATGCTCTCATAGCTTTCATAATATAGGCCCTTATGATGGATTTTTCTAAAATTTTTAGGCTCATCATCACTGTTTCTAGGATCATTGAACTCCCCAGTCAAAATGTTTAGCAAAAAATCACTTACAATGTTGCATTTTATGTTTTTTTCTTGCAATCGCGGACTTCTTTGGTTCCAGTTTCCTTCTTTGAGTTCTATTTTCTTATGGTATTCCTTCACACCAGCTACTACATATCCAACTTTGATGCCATGTCAAGGATGATTTCTTCAAATTGATACATGGAGCTCGACCCTCATATAGAACACTGTATGGAGACTAAAACTACTCACAAAAATACACTTGGTGCCTTGGACGTCACATGGCAGAATTTGTTCCTACCTTTGTGTTATGCCTTCGATCATGAGCCAACATTGTAACAATTTATAAGATGCACACTTAACTGCACGTTTCCACATACATATACCACAACCCTAATCAATGGATTACACGTCTCTACCAGCATGTCTATTTTTTCATCTACGATGAGGTCTACCATTGTACACTTACGTTGTGTGGTAAATGACTAATCCAACATCGCTTGTAGGTGGGGTACAACTTACCTTTATATTGTATCCATTTCTATTTTAAATATGTGCATGTAACCAACTAGCAAGTCCATATTTATTTGTTGTCCTTGCTTATCCTTTCATGACTATTGTCCTCTAATGGGACAACCAAATGACCATCATAAGACATCATAGTTTTTGCATGCTTTTAAAGTGTTGCCTTCATGCTACTTGGAACGGTAATATTTTAATTTATCTTTATTGGATTCCTCAGGGTTTTCAAGCACTACCTTCATGCTACTTGGAGCGATAATATTTTAATTTGTCTTTATTGGCTGCCTCACAAAACAGTGACACTATGCTTTTCATTTTTGATAATGTAGGTAAATGGAGGTCAAGTATAAAATAAAGCACAAATTCTACAAAATATTCTATTGAGAATTTTCTTGTATTATAAAATGGGAAAACCCCCCAATTTTATTTTGGAGAGCATTGTTGTTTTTCACACAATGAGGCTTCATTCCAAACACAAATATAGTCTTATTTATAGTCGTTGGAAAGCTCCTTCCGTGACAGATCTAGTAGAAGCATCAAATTTAAAATTTTTAAAGGTCTACTTTTACCTATGATGCCCTAAATTTTATGTTTCCAAAATTTAACTTGAATATCAATGTTGTGATATCGAGTGCATCATAAGATATCATAATAAATGACCACCATAATATATCATAGTTTTTGCATGCTTTTCAAGCATTACATTCAGGCTACTTGGAGTGGTAATATTTTAATTTATCTTTATTGGCTTCCTCAAGGTTTTCAAGCGCTGCCTTCATGCTACTTAGAGCGATATATTTTAATTTATCTTTATTGGCTTCCTCATGAAACAATGACACTACACTTTTCATTTGTGAGAATGTAGGTAAATGGAGGTCAAGTATAAAACAAAGCACAAATTCTACAAAATATTTTGTTGAGAACATTCTTGTATTATAAAATGAGAAAACCCCCTAATTTTATTTTGGAGAGCATTGTTGTTTTTCACACAAATGAGGCTTCATTCCAAACACAAAGATAGTCTTATTTATAGTCGTTGGAAAGCTCCTTCCATGAAGGATCTAGTAGAAGCATAAAATTAAAATTTTGTAAAGGTCTACTTTTACCTATGATTCCCCAAAGTTTATGTTACCAAAATTTAACTTGAATATCAATATTGTAATATAAAGTGTATTTTCAATTGAACCTGACACTCCTGAGCATAATGTAAGTGAACCTAGTACTTAGTAATATCCTCTATCACACCTAGCATATGCAATAACTAGTTATCTATGCATTTCGATAGGATGAGGTGGTAACCATAAGGACACTTAGCACTCTTCATTGTTGGCTCTTATTTTGAAAATTTGTATCTTGTACACACTATTTTGAAAGTAGATTATCCTCCAAACTATAGTCTTTGCATACAGGTACTACTCACTAACGAAGTCATCTCGAAGATGTTCACAACCATGACCCTTCTTATGTGATCCATAAACATCACATGGGTACTCCTCAATCACGGAGTTGTCATTCTCTCTTCCTTCACAAGACCACAACCCTATCATTGTGACCCTAGCCATCACATGGGTCTTTGAGCTCTCGCCTCATTTGGTACTCCTACAAATTGGAGTTTATTTAGCCCTCAACATATTGTCTCTCAGTGGATTTAGCACTTTAGTTTTTTAGCTTAGCATACCTTCACCAGATAGACACATCAGGCAACACTACATCAGTCCTTTAACATCAGCTTCTACATTATTTTTATGAGATCCTAAGCCTCTTTCAACTCTTGCTTCTCTTTCACTCCTTTCCTCCAGATTTTCCTTTCTTATTTGTATAGACTGGGACCAATATATCTATTGTGGGGAGGAATGTACGGTATGGCATTAAGTAATGCCTTAAAGACATTTGTTGTAAGTCATTAATGAAAGGAATAATGTGGTAAGGTAAAGATAAACATATCACACATGTATATTTAATGCACTCTTATCCTTATCCCTTGCCACATATGGTAATGATCCCATGGTTTGGCTCATATCATGGTATTGTGACAAGTACTTGGCGCCTATAAATTGCATGTTTATCAATGGAAATATCAACCTGGAGGCTTATCTTGTAAATCCATATTAATATGTCAACTAATTAAGTCCTTGTATGGGCTTAAACAGGCATCACATACTTAGTATGAGAATATCCCCTCTTTATTCCTTAGTTGTGGGTTTTGGTGATGTGAATCCAAACATGATGTTTAAATACATCAAGATGCGAAGACTTTGGTGATTGTGTTATACTATATAATATTATTATAAGAAACCCTCCTACCTTGATTTAGGACATGAAATAATGGATTTTTGATTCCTTTGAGATGATAAATTTGAAGATCCTACACTATTTCTTGAGAATTTAGATTGGTTAGACTTCATTTGGGATTAGTATTTTATAACCTAAGTATGCTTTAGATCTTCTTCAATGCTTTAGGATGGAGGATTGTAAGTTTTCTTAGACTTATTTGAAGCTTGGCACTGATAACATCACTTCTTTGATGGATGCCACTCTATATTTATTTCTTATGGAAGGTCTTCTCTACCTGAATCACACATGGCATGATATTACCTTTGCTATTAGCTATTATTCCAGGTACATGCAAACACCTTGAAAGATTCACTGGCCTACAACCAAGAGGATTCTTAGATACGTCAAATGTACATATTAGATATGTATTCATTATTTAGTTAGTTCATCTGTAATTTGACAATATTTTTAGATGCATATGGGGATGGTGATTTGGATGAGTAGCACTCCACAACAAATTTTGTCTTCTATCTTGGTTCCAACCCTATTTCTTGGTGCTCTTGGTGATAATTCATTATTTTTTAATCTTCCACAAAATTTGACTATTGTGCTACCAATGAGGTAGCAAAGTACCTTCAATGTATGCTTATTATTTTGGAGTAGGTGGAAATTCCATAGTCCTACTTTGTCACTCTTCAATATGATAATAAGAACACCATTCAACTTATTTGTAGTCCAATGTTTCATCAGTAAACCAAACAAATTGAGATTTGGATGCACTATATGCAATGGCTTTATGCACATGGAATGATTGATCTATTATTTGTATTATCACCAAAGCAAGCAAGGGTTGTCCTAACCAAGGTCATGCCCAAGGTTCCTTTTGCATGCATGCTAGAGCTACTCAATGTAGGACAGTGTCCCTTAAGGGGGATGCTTAGTAAGGGTTTGTCTCTATGTCCCCCATTCAACTTAAGGAGGGATGCTGAAATATGTGGTGGGTTGAGATTCACTTAGGCCATGATTGGCATTGTATTGTATTGTATGTATAAACTTTTTGGACCCTTGTAAACCTTGTAAAAATAGTTTTTATAATGTTTTATTATTTATCCTAAAGGTTAGTTCCTTAATTGACCTTAAGGTAACTTGTAATTGGGTATAAATCCTCCATCATAACAACCATTTGATTATTGGTTGGATTGTATTCTATTTTCCTTTAGTGGGATAATTTGGTGTCTAAAGGCACCCTCTTATATTGTGTGCATTGATTTTTATATGTTACTATTCAACAATTTTGGGTAATGTAATGATTCCATGTGCTTTTGAAAACTATTGTAAAATTAAAAATTATTAATGTTGATTTTTAATAGTTATTTCCATTATGATTTAAATATTTTATTAAAGAAAATGATTGATTTTTTTAAGATAAAAATAAAAAATACTATATCATTCGTAAATTACCTTTATTATGTTTATAAACATTTAAAAAAATATCAAAAAAAATATAAGTAGCCTTTTTAAAACAAGCATAGTGGTCTTGCTTTAATAGTTTACCATAAAAATCATAACAAGATAATTTATCAATTATTAAAGCAAAAGACTATTTTTACAAAGGAAACAACCCTATACAAACTATATATAAAATCATTCATGTATTATATAAACAAGGATGGTATAATAAACTTTAGTAGTTGTGTAGCACTTCAATCATTAGAATCTAAACCCAACAAAGTATCTTTGTTAATTGAAGTTGAATTTCAAAAATCTCGTAGTTACTCTCTAAATTGATGGTAAGAATAGATAACTACGATAAAAATGTTAGTGTAAAGCCCAAGAATTTCAACTTATAGTGGAGCAACCCAAGCATCAAAATAAATGGTATTCCTAGAGTGCCAAATGATTTTTAATATAAATTGTATAAAAATTGAAAATGATATTCCAACTATGTGACACCTTGAATAAAGTAAATCTCTAAGAATTTTTTCTAAGAATATTGTTAGACATATACCATGCTTGTTTTAAAATGGCTTTAGCATGCATATAGAACCCCCAAAAAAGTTTGTTAATCTTAGGACTATCACAATAGGAGCAATGAGGAGATAATAGACCCAACTTAAAAATATTAGTCTTATTTGACAGCTTATGATGTAGTACCCTCCAAGCAATCAATTATGAGGCAACATCAACCTTAGACTTCCAAAATAGCAAGGAGAATGAATGCCACATAAGCTCTTTATAATTGCATTGTAATTATTTAACAACTATTAAACATGAAGGAAAATGAGGTAGTAGACTTCTACATAGATTTTACTATCAAGGCAGCTCTATTGTTATTAACAATCCTAGCAAGACTATAGCATAATTGTAACATCAAAACTCAATTTTTTTTTGGTGCTATGCCAACTATACCTGATGCTATTTGTGTATTTTTTCACATGATGTTGCTTGAATCTAGTTCTAATGTAACTTCTAAGTGTAGCATTGACATATAGCCTTACAATTGTCAAGTGGTGAATCGTAATAGCACTAATGTGGAATCTTCAAACAAAATGATAGAAGACACTACAATATCATTAAATTATAATATATTTAAAAAATCATCTTTTAAAATAATAATAACTAAATATTATTAGAAAATAATTATTCTTAATTTAGTTGAATAACTATTTTTTTTATAAGTTATACGAGGCTTCTATTGGGACCACTTCCATCAAAATATCAAAATACTACATTTGCTATTAGGTTAACTAAACCATATCTAACTTGCCTTTCTATAAACAATATCCTATATCTTCCTCAAATTACTATGTTTTCTCTATCAAATCCTCTATATCATTTTCATTAAGAGAAAATCTCCCTTTGAAATTTAAATTTTGCTAAGATGAAGATCAACACCTATATAGCCTTCAACAATATTTGAGGGGCATAAAAAATAATCCTATTATTGATCTAATCCCTATATTAAATTTTCTTAATAGCATTATCAACAATTTGTTAATCCCTTTCGATTTGAATAAATCTCCATCCTTTTTCGATGGCAACATTTATCCATTTAAGAAGTGATCGAGCCTCTACATAGTTGTTAGTTGAAGTTCCATATGATTTTCAGTAAGTGAGGAGAATTTTACCTTCATTTTTTAAAAGTGTTACCTATGCTAGCTTTTCCTAAAATTTCTTTGGAAGCATCATTAAAATTAATTTTAATGAATCCAACTTTTGAATATTTTTATTTGATCATATATTGGTGCAAATATTTTTTATTAACTCCATTATTAAAAATAACCCTTGCGTGTATATTTAAATTCTATAACCAAGATGCAAACATCCTTTTTTGACACTTATACTTCTTATGATAAACATTACGCCTCCAATGACTCTACAAGAGAAACAATTAAAAGATTCCAAAGTTGGGCATAATTCTAATATCTATTTTTAAAAATTATATTATTCATTTCAAATAATAAATTTCGACAAATAATTGTATGATCAATCCTCTATATAATGAATAATGCTTTAGCTTTAAAATAACTCTTTTAATGTTGATGGAGCAACCTAATATATTTTTATTTTTTTGAAAAATTAACCCCAAGTGGAATAAACAAACAAACAATTAATGATTAAATGATATGATATCTTTAGTTCCTTCTTACATAAGGCACACCTAAAAAGATCCATTATATCTTCTTCTTTGAAGACTCTCTCTAATTATTTTATTTTGGATTGTTAACCAAGGAATGTTGATGCCTTAGGGAGGGCCTCAAGTGACCAAACATTTTTCCAAGAAAAATATTTGGGAGTAGAAAATTTTGATTCCTTTAAAACCTTATATCTCAACTTGACCATGTATCTACCATCTTTTGATATATTCCAAACCAACTTACCCTTCCATGTAAAATTGGGCAAGTAGAGCTCTTGAAGTATATCTTGAAGCTAATATTCTATTTGTTTAAGGTCCTCTTCCTCAACCATGTTGCTAATATAAATTCATGTTTTAAAATTGTTACACCAATATAATTTTTTATCTTTGGACATCCACTAGCTAAACATACCCTAATTAGCGATTGTCATTTTAGATTAAAAAGAGGATACAACTTCAACTAGGCATCAAAGCAAACATTTTCATAAATATTTCATTGAATGACTACCTAAAATGTTTCTTCATCAATTATAAAACCTTCGATATGAATTTCCATGTTGTTGATCCCCCTAGGTAGGGTTCTTTTCCTAAATAATTTTATTACATTAATAAGACCTAATATATTTTTGAAATAATTTTCCCCCAACTTTTCCCTTGATCTTTGGAAAATATACAACTAAAATTTTCCTTGAATCCTTGATATGTGGGGCACAAGATATATTAAAAAATCAAAATCAATTTAAAAAATTTCTACTCTATTCTATTTGAAAATTTGAAAAAAAATAAATAAATTTGAAGGCATAGCTTTTGATTAAAATTATACAAAGATGTAAGGTTTTGGATTTTGCAAAAACCTTGCAATTCATTTTCATCTTTTACTAAGACCTATAAGATATATGAAAAAAATTAAAAATAAATTGTAGGATTTCTACAAAATCTAAAAACCTATAAACTTTTTATTATTATTATCAATATTTTAAGATTAAGATCAGATTACCCAATAAATTATTTTCAATTCTCACATGAAACCTATACAACAAATAACAATTATAAATAGTTTTCAAGGTTTTGCAAAATTAACCCAAAATCCTAGAAATCTTAGAGGGTTTTGGGTTGACTATGCATAAACCCTATAAGTTAATTAGACAACTAAAAAATATCTCAAGGCTCTTCTCTTTCTAGTAACCCCTTTATTCTTCTTGTTGCTTCCTTATCTCACGTTCTTCCTTTTATATTCTTTCTTGACCCTCCTATTCCTTAAATTTATCTTTTCTTAACATGACATCAATCACTTTAAAAGTGATAGCTCTAATTTTTAGTGTGACTAAAAATTACAAGTGATCCTTCTAATCTCTTGTCACCTTTACCTCTAAATGTTAGATCATAAAGTGAAAATGGCTTGGTGTTCACTATGTTATTTTCTTATTTTCTAATTCATAGCTTATAATGACACTAAGGTTACACACTTAACATCACCTAAATGGCACTCTAGCATTAATCTAGTGTCAATCTAACACCACTTTAGAAAAACTAAAAAATATGAAATAAGGATGACACATGTTAGGGAGGTTTGTCACATGTAATAAACATTTATCTTATAAAATTCTAAAGATGTTATATTATGACATCTAAATTATATCTTAGAAATTTATTAAAATATAAAAAAGAAGAATTATAGGAGGTATGTTAGGGAGTGGAGGAGGAGGAAAAAAGTTGTAACATACAATAAACATCAAAGTTATAAATTTAGATATTCAATGTAGCACATGAGTTATACCTAGATGTTTATAAAACATTGAAAATAAGAATTATAAAATATAAATCATAAACATCAAAGTAATATAACTTGGAGGTTATAATACAATATGTATCTATAAGAAATTTAACATCTAAGTTATAATATAAAATTTACATCAAAGATTAAAAATGAATATATTTGCCTTCTTATATGTTATGTACCACATCTTGTTATGTTATTATTAGCTAGCTCACCTTGCCAGTTGAGAAGATCATTTTATTTTAGATGGGAACACTTTTAAATGAAGTTTAATTTTGGAAGGAAAATAATATACGGTTATGCACTTCTCAATGTCTAGTACTTTACATATAATAAGCTTGAATGTTATATTTCTATTTAATAATAATGACTATCATTTGAAGGATCATAAAAAAAATTACTTCTTAGGTCCTTCAAAACACTCAAGCTTAGGTGCCATTAATCATTATCTTGAAATTCATAAGAAATAGAAAATTATATCCCCTTATGGGTACTTCATCCACTTGTGAATAATATTTTCTCAACAATAAAGGCTTATATGAATTTTTCCTCTTGAGAAGCCACCTATTTTGTGATGATTTTGTTTTGACTAGGCAATGGTAATTTATCCTCTATTTTAGATATGGATACAACTACTAACATTTAATACAATCATGATCTTGTATGATATATCATCTAATTTATATCTTAAATGTTTCTCATGAGAGAAAAAATGAAGATCTCTTGAGACAAAATCATGTTCCAAAACCAACTCACCACAATGATACAAAAAAGTTTGTATTGTTTGTTAGTGATAGCATTCAAACAAACAATATGGAAATGTCATGTATAGATGCTAAGGATAAACCAAATATCTAGGATAATATTTTAATCAATTTCAAGGAGATGACTCAAATTTATAAATCTTAGAAATAAAAATCATCTTAATAGGTTGAAGATCAAACTAAACCTAGTGATGGACAACATATTTTACATAGGTATAATATAAAAATGACAAGAATGAAAGGTAAGGGATAAAGTGGTTTTTAACATCCATGGGGCCATAGTCCATATGAGACGTCCCTTGTCTTACCCAATATATGGTTATCCAACCATACTCTAGTTACTAAAGCGTGATTTACAACCCTACCCCTATAGGATTCAAACCTTGGGCCTCTATTTAGAGTTCCAAAGTCTCCACCATTAGGCTACTCAGGTTATGACAATTGTAGACAATGTGTTGCTATTTTAATTAGAAAGGTGATAGAGAACATGGATAATAAAAATGGTCAATTAATAAATAATGTTAAAAATCAAGTTCGGTTGAGTTGAATGTTAATAAGGGTTGACCTTCCCTTTTGTATTCTAGTTCATAGCTTATAATGGTGTGTCAAAGTGACAACACTCAGTGTCACTTCAATTCCACTCTAGCATCAATCTAGTGTCAACCTAACATCAACTTCAAAAAAATTAAAATTATGAAATAAAGACAAGGTATGTTAGGGATATTTATAACATGTAATAAAAATTTAACTAATAGACTTTTATATATGTTATAATTTAACATCTAAATTATATCTTGGATGCTTAAATAAAATATTAAAATGAAGAACTAGAGGAGTATATTAAGAGGTGAATATGGAGGAAAAAGGTTATGAAATATAATAAATATTCAAATTATAATTTTAGATGTGCAATATAGCATCTAAATTAGATGCTTATAAAATATTAAAAATAAGAATTTAATAAAATCACAATCATAAACATTGAAGTATATAACTTGGATGTTACGATATAACATGTAACTTAAAATAAATTCAACATCCAACTTACAATATAACATATGCATAAAATATTAAGAAATAAGATATATTTACCTCTTTACATGTTATGTATTATATCTTATGTTATTATTGGCTAGCTCACTTTGTCAATTCAAAATTTTATTTTCTTTTGGGTGGGAACAATTTTAAATAAAGTTAAATTTTGAACGGAAAATAATATTTGGTCTATTTTATGTACTTTTCAATGTCTAATACACTATAGACAAGAAGCCTGGATACTTTAGTTCTATCTTATCAATTGTGACCATGTTTTTAAGGATAATGGAAAAAGCCCATTTCTAGGTCCTTTGAATACTTCAAGCTTAAGTGCCATTAATTATCTTGAAATTCAAAACAAATAGGAATGCACATCCCCTTGTGGATACCTTTTCCACCTATGAACAATTGTTATTACAACAACACAAGTTGATATGATAATTTACTCTTTAACAACCACCTATTTTGTGATGATTTTGTTTTGACTAGGCAATGGTGATTTGTCCTTCATTTTGGATATGAAAGCAACTTCTAACATCTAAAACAATGGTTATATTGTATAATAGCATGTAACTTATGTTTCTAAGGAGAGAAAACATGAAGATACCTTGATATAAAATCATCTTACAAAACTAAATCATCAAATTGATATAAAGCAATTTGTTTTGTTTACTAGTTATAGTCTTGAAATATTAAACAATCATGATGAAAATGTTCTATATAGATATTAGAGATGAAGCAACTATTGAGGATAAAACTACAATAAATTTTAATTATAGGAGTCAAATTTGTAAATCTAAAAAAATAATCATCTTTATAGGTTGAAGATAAAACTAATTCTAGTGATGGACAAACTATATTAAATATGGATAAGAAAATAATGACAACAATGAAAACTATAGAAAATACATTGCTATTTTGATTAGTAATATGATAGATAATACATATTATAGAAATGGTCAAACAACAAATTAGGTTGAAAATCAAGTTTGATTGAGTTGAATGTGAATAGGACTTCGAATGATTCTTATAATATTTTTTAACAAGCATGCATGCACTAATCAACACTTCCATTAGTTGATGCTTTCACACATGATATGGAACTTTTGACATCATCTTATTATCCACAAGATGTTCAACCATTTGCACTACCTTGAGTTATGAATAATTTTCTAACATTTCTACTTACTATGATTATTTTTAAAGATTGTTCACAATCAGGTGATCTTTGGTAAGTTTGAAGCATTTGTTGTTTATTTCAAGATTTGGTTTCATAGTTTAACTTATATATGATGGTATTTAGCTAAGTAAAATTACGTGTAATGATTAAGTTCTCATGAAGAGCTTGGAGGATATGTAATTTTCATTGAAATGCAAGTTTAGATGATTGAATTACTTTTTGAAGGTCATCATAATCATTCCAAGACTTAACAAAATTATGGAGATGCTCAATATTTATTTTAAGTACATCGAATTATAATGCTTTAATTTATAAAATAAACTACCCATGATAAGAAGTGTAGTAGAGGAAGTGACTAGATTAAGTACCAAATATTCATGAAATCATTAATTAATTATGATTTATTTATCTATTTTATTAATTACATTGTATAATGATTATTACGACTATACAAGGCTTTATGCTTTGTGTTTCTTCTTGACTATATTGCATCTAAAATCTAAAGGTTATGAATATGCTAGTGAAGTTGTCTAGAAAGAGAAAAATAGCCAATAAGCTAAGGAAGATGAATATTTACTACATGCAAATCATACCTAAGTAAATATGACAATATCGATTACAATTTGAAATGCCAAATTCTCTATGATTACAAACTACAAGGAATATATATATATATATATATATATATATATATATATATATATATATATATATATATATAGTATATATATATATATGTGTGTGTGTGTGTGTGTGTATGATTAGTGTGAGAAACCCCTGTGACCAACACACAGGGCTGAGCAGGTTCCTCCCAACCATGACCTCTCCTAAATTTGAGAGCTATGCTTATCAATAGGGAATTTAGCACACAACCACCACACACCCACCCCTTCACACACTTGCCCATGCCACGGTTTGAACCTTAGACCTCTCAAAGAAGAACCAAAGCTCAAACAATTGCGCTATCCCCCTAAGATTATATATACATATTATTTATATGCTTGACACTCATTTTCAAAATTAAGATTGTATATGAAATACATCATAACATACTCAAAATTAAACATAATTGTTAAGCAAATCAGTAATTATCTATTTCATCGGCATAATATCTAACTTATTACAAGTTAATATTTATTATCCTACATTTACATATATTTAAATATTAAAAAAATAAAACATACACATACCCACTTAAAAATCTATACACCAAACCCTAAAATATTAAACTTTAAACCTAATAACATACCCTTCATTTAACTTATATCTTATCTCTTCCCTTACTCTTTTTCTAATCTATAACCTAACATATCCTCCTAAACTTATACTCTATCACTTACATTTTGACACCCTATCTTTAGAACAAATAAGATTTTAAAAACATCTACGAATATAAGAACTTAGACCTTATATCTACTCTGGTTTCCAGATAAAGATAAAGACCTTGTTTCTTTAAATTTTGAGTTGGGATAAATAATACACAAATAACAATTAGCATAATAATAATAGTTTAGCACCATCATAGCACTATAAAAGAAAATTTGATTTCAAAGCGAGGTTGCCTCTTACCAAAAATGACATTAATGAATAAAACATGTAAAAAATAATTAGGCTCAATGTGGAGTATTTTCATTTTTATTATGACCTTTTATAAGGACAAAAGTTAAACTTATTAATAGGAACCAAACACAACCATTATACACTCACTTAAACCACAGTTTTAACCTTAAACCTTTTCAAAAAAATATGCTAAAAACTTGCCATTAGTCTTTAATAGATTAGTTTTACATCTTTAAGACCACCAAACGTTTATAGAGTTTGCTATACCTACAAACCAATACTTAGTATAAAAGTGACAAAAAAACCGACAAGCAGTTGCCCTAGTGGCTAAGATGATGGTTGTTTCTTAAGTGGTCTTGTGTTCAAACCCCTTAAGGGTGGTTGTTAACGTAATTTGTAAACGTTCTCCTAAAAAAAAGTGACAAAACAATTAATATAACACATCAACTTTGCATATATTATAGTTCCCACATATGGATGTACACTAATAAGACCAACCCTTTCCCTGCTTTTTTAGGTTTTATCTAACAATTTTTTTTAAAAGGTGAGTATAATAGAAGTATAACTAGAGTCATTTTTTTGGAGGTACATAATGATTTTCTTGGTCGTGATTTGAATTTGGGTAATTTAGGTGAGTCCAAAGACATACCTAATGTCCAATCTAACAAAATTTTATTTTGTTTACTTATAATTTTTTAAGAGATTTTGTTAATAGTAAATTATAATATTGGGTAATGTAATAACGATAATTGAAATGTTTGATAAGTATATTGCAAAGTACTGGTTAAAATTTTGGTCCCAGTTTGATGCCTTTGAGAATCGGGTTTCATTGACTTTATCTAACCCAACAGGTTAGGGTTTATAATGGGAGTATCCACTGATGTTACTGATTCACCTTAGACCTTTCAAAAAGAGACAAGCTCGAACTATTGCACTCACCTTGATAGGGTTTATATCTAAGACTTCTTTTAACCCAAAAAAACTAAGATTTATAGTGGTAATAGCAACATCCAATAATGTTATTGATTCAAGTTAAACCTTCTCAAAAAAAAAAATGAAAACCCTAACCAAATAAAATTTATATCTAAAAACACAATTAAGATTCAAATCATAATCTATATCACTATAACTCTTGTAATAAAATGACCTGTGACAACCCCCTGATGTGGTTTTTTTTGGCAAGGATGCCACTTGCATTATCAGTGATGTGATCCGGGTTCAATCCCCACTATGTATATGTATAAAAAATATTTATAAGAATAAAAAAAAATGCCCCGTTATGTTGTTTTTATTAAAAATAAATTAATTTTGTAGGTTATACATCAACTAGTCTAGAACGTCTATAATCATCTTCTAGAACCTTAGGCAGCGAATTGGGAGGGTTTTTTTAGAGAATGCCAATGCAAGCCTTCTAGAACCTTCAACCAAATTCTGCCTATACATACATGTATCTAGGTATTGGTGTAATAAAATTTTAATTTTTGTTTTTGAATTATATGGTAAGTTTTGGAGTTTTTATTTGAGAAGATTTAAGTTTGAACCTGTTTAAGAGGATATTAGTTTCTCATAAAAATTTAAGCTTTCCCCTAATATTTTAAGGTAGCAGTTTCTTGAAACTTTTTACCCAGAAAAGATAGGTCAATTGGTAGCAGTTTCTTGGAAGGTTGGATCAATTTGACTTATTTTTACCCAAAAGACTTGGAATTATAAAGGTTACCTTACCTCTATCCACTGAGTTTAAAAAACTTAGAATTATAAAAATTTCTTAAACAACAAAAAATATTTCAGTCTTTTTACTATTTAAATTTATCTATTCATTTTCATTTTATTTTTCTTTGTGATACCAGAGTCATTGGTATTGGGTGTGGGTGTGTTATTGTGTGCATATATGAACCCCCTGCTGCCTCTGTAGTAAGCAGAAATGATGGCCCTGAAGCACTCGTGCCCTTTGTTCTTGTTGTCTATTGGGAGAATGCTGCCTGTAAGATCGTAATAGCAAAATTTTCCAAGAAATATGCCTGAATCTTGTTTTAACTTTAGATGTTGCTGAAGCATGTTGGATGTGCAAGCAATAGCATGGTTTATGATTTTTGGAGGACTTTTGGGGGCTGATAGATCCTGTTAAAGCATTGTAAGTCGTCCATTCCCCCTTTACTTCCCCTGAATAAACTATCCATCTTGGGATCTCTAATTCATTTTTGTCTATAAGAATCAAGCTTCACTCTATGTCAGATTTGGTTATGTTTTTAAGGTTATCAAGGGCTTGGCTTTTTCTGCAAGGGTTTAGCAAGGTTTAGAGTTTCAATTGCGTTCATTGTTCACTTAATAGTTAATTGAAAGTGGTAGAAGAGTCTTGGATCAAATGCTATTATTGTCATTGTTTTTCAGTATGTTAGTACTCTGTTGTCACTATTTGCATCAAGGTTGTTGTCCATAAGATAATAGTCAAAATTTTCTCTAAGCAATATGTTGGAAGTTTGTGTATAAGTTTTATTTGGAAATCTTGAAGTCTTTGTGTGATGGGTTCACAAGAAGGCCAACTCCAGGCAACAAGTGAGAAAAAATTTCAGTGTGGTTTTTTTCAAGAGGCTTATTTTCAAGCTTCTTTGTGTTAGTGGTGGTTATATTTATTTTGTCTTTTTAAATTGTTATTTTAATCATGGGTACAAATGATAATTGTATTGTACTAGAAAGACTTAATGGTAATTGTCTCATAAGAAGGCCAATTCCAAGGCAATAAGTGATAAAAAATTTCAGTGTGGTGTGCTTGAAAAGGTTTATTTCCAAGCTTCTTTGTTTTCGTGGTGGTTTTATTTATTTTGTCTTCTTAATTTGTTAATTTAAACATGGGTACAAATAACAATTATATTGTGTTAGAAATATTAAATGGTACAAATTATGAAAACATAGAAGATAGAGATGACATTATCTTTTTTTTTTGTTAGATAATAAGGGGTTGTACTCGGGTTCCCCACCCTTAAATTACAACTCTCTTCTTTAGAGCTTGAGAGTTTACAAATAGATATACTTCTCGTATCAATTGAGATGCTATAGCTAGAAACCTGCATCATTTTATATAAAATATTTGAATTCTAGATTTTGATTTGCTGGATCTTTTCAATTTTCTATATGAGTACAATATTCCAGAATTTAGCATCTTTCCTGACAATTTCCTATAGCAACCTTCACAATACCAAAACTTCACCTCTACTATCTATACCTTGCATCCTAGTAGAGTAATACTTCCAAAACATCACACTATCATAGTCTGCTTTACCAAAGCTGGATTGCTAGTTTCCTTCGTGAAACACAAGTGCAACCACAAATATTATATTAAATAGTCTATATGAAAACACATTATTGTTACAAAACAAAGCGGATATTACCAATGTAAAACATTAAAGTAAATCTTAATCATTAATTGATTCAAGCAATCAATATTTTCTCGTCAACTTCAACTAAACTTACTACTTCCTCTAACCATGGAAAGAAAAATTTAACTTCATAATCCTCAATCAAAACACATCTATTGGTAGCCTTTCTGCACATTTGTTTCCTTCCCTTAATGTATGTCTAAACCCAATTTCTTCAAACTCTTTAGCAAGATCTTGAGTTTCCACAATTATCTCTTGTATGTTCCATGGAGCCTTTGCTTTCCTCAAAATTGCATTTATTACTATGAAAGAATCACCTTCTATCCATACTTTGTTCCATTTTATTTGTTTGCATATTTTTAACCCTTCTAAAGCCACCCAAGCTTCAACTTCATTATTTGTATTAAATCCACTATTGAAAGCGTAATGAGACAAAATCTCTTCTCTATTATTTCTAATTATTCCTCCTCAAAATCTATTGAAATTTATCTGAATGTCCTATAATGAATATAATATTTGATAAAAACTTTATAATAATTTTCATGTACAATTTCTAAGATAAAGAAAGGAAAAAAACTTAGCTGAAAAACTCTTTGTCCAAATAGAATTTCTTGCCTCACTAAATTCCTAGCCCTTCATTGCTCTTCCCATCATCCGAAACCTGACTTGAAAAATCGTCACTGCCCTTGTTTCGAATGGTTGACTTCATAGGATCGTATATTCCTCAATATTGCTCAGATTCTTTTCTATGATCACTCATTTTAAAACTATTCAAATTTCGCACAAGTTGGTCCAAGAATCAGTTGAATCAAATGGCTCCTAAAAGATAAGACGTTTAAAAAAACCCTAATCCTTTGTGAAGCTCTCCAAGGAGATGACATTATATTACAAATGAAAGATTTTTGGTAATTAACAATACAATACATGTCATCAAATCTAGGTAAACATATTAAATGGAATAAAAAGGATATGAATACATGAGCACTTATGTTGTGGCAAATAGATTCATCAATCAGGTCCCATGTTCATGATCATTAACTGGTAAAATACGTATAGGACACTCTTTTTACAATGTGTGAGAGGACAAGCAAACTCAAAACAATAGATCTAAAAATATAATTGACACATCTTATACTACAAGGATGAGAGAACATGAATGACCACCTCACCTCACCAAATTAAAATGAATAGAAAATTAACTTTTAACTATGTAGTAACATATAAATATGAAGACATTATAGAAATTTTTAATGGTAAATTCATTAGCAAATATCATTTGTATCACACTTGAACCAAAAGAAAATTTGGATACAATGAAATTAGACGGGCCTTACTAAGTAAAGAAGAGAAGTTCAAAAAAAATGATGGTGGGTCTAATAAGAGTGGACAAGCTTTCACAACTAAAGGTAAATGAAGATCTCTTAATCAAGGAAGACAAAATAAACACAAGCCAACACAATAAATTGAAGATTTATATAGTAACAAACCACAACAAAGGCAAGGAATGCAACAAAGAGACTTCAATCAAAGCCATAATAATAGTCAAATAAGGAATAGATTTAATATAACTTGTTATAAGTATAGGAAAGAAGGGCATAAAGCAAATCAATGTTATAAAAGAAAGACAAGTGGCTTTCAAAGATTCTAGCAAAATAATTAATCAAAATTTGTCCAAGAAGATGAATGTTCCAAAATTATGTACTCATTGTTTTTGTTACATGTGGAAGCTCTACATATGCTTATTATATTGATTTAGGTGCAAGCTAGTACATGACTTATCATAAGGAGTACATTTAATCTTTAGAGAATAAAAATGGTTCCCATAAGGTTATTTTAGGTAATGATACTTCACTTAGCGTTGAAGGTGTTGGCACTATTTCTATGAAGGATCATGATAAAAACGAATGCGAAATTACTAATATGCTTAATATACCAAATTTGAAGAAGAAACTTCTCTTAGTGAATCAACTAACAAAACATGGATACAAGGTGGAATTTATTCAAGAAAAATGTTTTATAAAAAATATAAGAGATGGATATAGAGTCATAGCAGTAGGAACAATTGAAAATGGAATATATAAACTTAATTTAGAGCATTCAAACAAGGTGGCTTAGGTGACAATGCATGATTATATAAGTGAATGGTGGCACCGAAGATTTGGGTATTTAAATAATTAGAGTTTTTCTATATTATTAAAGAAAGATATGGTTATTGAAACCCCTTGGATCAAAGCAAAACTAGGTGTTTGTGAAGGTTGCATGGGAACAATTGGAATGGAATATATACACTTAATTTAGAGTATGCAAACAAGGTGGCTTATGTGACAATGCATGATTATATAAGTGAATTGTGGCAACAAAGGTTTAGATTTTTAAATTACTAGAGTTTGTCTATATTATTAAAGAAAGATATGGTTATTGGTTCCCCTTGGATCAAAGAAAAACAAGTGTTTGTGAAGGTTGCATGGTTGGATAACAACATAGAGACTCGTTTGAAAGGAGTACATCAAGAGCGAGAGAGTTAGTTGAGCTTGTGCATAGTGACTTATGTGGATACTTTACTCCTCAATCACTAGGAGGAACAAAATATATGTTAACCTTTATAAAAAAAATTCTATAAAGATATGAGTGTACTTTCCTAAGACTAAGGATGAAGTGTTCAAAAAGTTTAAAATTTTCAAGGTCCTAGTGGAAAATCAATGTAACAAAAAAATCAAAAGGATAAGAATAGATGGTCGACCCGGTGTTGTAGGTGAGTTGGAGAGGAGAGGGCAATCCTCCAAGGGAGGTCCTAGGTTCGAATCTCCACCCTACCAAAAATCTGAATTGGGTACCCAAAATCCAATTGATAATGTTGGTGTGGGCAGGGTCGGGTGCGACTCCCGGGTGACTTTGAAGGTATAGAACCCCCTGTTCGTGGTCTCTCAGACCAAAGCGGCCCCACAAGGGGTTTTTCGCTTTAAAAAAAAAAGAATAGACGGTGGAGGTGAATATGTTAATTACAATTTCAAGAAATTTTATGAAAGACATGATATTTAGAGAGACAAAAAATAGGTACATCCCACAACAAAATGGAGTGCTGAAAGGAAAAGTAGAAATTTGGCTAAAATGACGAGATGCATAAGCTTACCTGTGGAACATTAGGCAGAAGCAATGAACGTAGTAGATCATATACAAAATAAGTTTGCTACATCATGTCTCAACATTATCACACTAAAAGAGACATAGAGTGAAAAGAAGCCCAATGCTGAGTATTTTAGAGTATTGGTTGCAAAGCATATGTTCATGTACCATATGAGATTAAAGCTAGAAAGTTTGACAATAAAAGCACTAAGTATTTCTTTTGTTGGCTATGATAATCAAAAGAAGGGATACAAGTTGTATGATCCTTAAGTTCAAGTTATTTTTATTAGGAGGGATGTGAAGTTTAATCAAGGATTTTAGATTAGTGTCTCAAATCCTCCATGTTATCATCCTCAAATTACAATTCATGACTCTAAAACTAGTAATGATTTATAGAAAAATATCTTAACAGTGAAGAAATTCCTAAGAAGACAAGAAGTATTAAATATTATGATAACCATAAGGACATCATATGAAAAGTAAAATGGTCATTTATGTCTTAATGACCATAATTCAAAAATTTGAGGAAGCCCAAGGAAAAAAAGAATGAGAGCAAGTCATGCAAGATGAGTTGAACTCCTTGATTAGAAGGAAAACATAAAGCAAGACTTGTGGCTAAGGCTTACTCTCAAAAGGAAGGAATTGATTATGAAAACATTTGTTCCATTGCTAAAATCAACACTATGTACCTTATTCCAGATGGTAAATTCATCAAATGGATTTCAATAATGCTTTACTTAATTGTGAGATACAGGAAGAAATTTATATGACTCAACCATAAGGATTTGGGAAAGAAGAGGAAGAACATTAGTATGTTGATTAAAGAAGTCACTTTATGGATTGAAATGAGCCCAAAGGGCTTGGTATGTAAATATTTATGAATTCTTCATACTTGAAGGGTTTAGTTGTTCTTATGATCTAGAATTATATGTAAAGACCTTCAATAATGGAAAACTTATCATTGTGCTTTGTGGATAATATCATCATAATAGGTTATAATCTACAACACATCAATGAATTGAAGTCACTATTAAGGGATAGAGTTTGAAATAATAGATTTAGGAATTCTTTATTACTTTTTTGGCTTATAGGTATGGTAAACTAAATATGGTATCCTCCTTTCACAAAAGAAATATGCCAAGGACTTGGTAGTCAGATTCAAAATGGAAAATCATGTAAAAGTATTTACTCTAATATTTAGAGGTACAAAGATGAGCAAGTATATGGAAGGAGATTAAGTCAATCCAACACTCTACAAATAATTTGTAGGAAGCCTCATATAAGATCATATATTTTATGTAGTTAGCATGGTATCTAGATTTATGGACCCCCCAAAGGTTCCTCATTGGAAAGTTCCAAAGAGGATATTAAGGTGTGTAGAGTATGCTGAACATGGGCATTGAGTACTCATTTGTTGGTTATTTTATATGTCAATTCAAATAGGTAATATTTAGAGGATACATGCATTACATGTGCACCATAACTAGATGAATGTAGTCCTTATTATCCTGACCCGTGTTATCAAGGGTTCCTATAAACTTAAAATTACTTCTTCAAAATTGAATTAGTGCATTGATTCTTTATCCTTTAATTAACATATTATAAAATCAACATAAAAATAAGAAAATCAAAATACTTAAGAATCAAAGGAATAAAATAGGATTGAAAAATAATTTTATCAATAGAATAATTATGCATTAAACTAGAAATAAAATAAGCTATGAATTAAACATTATATCTATTGTGTGATCATTGTTGCTACTTAATGGAATTGCTCAAAACAACCTTTGAAGAGAGAAAAATATTCTTCGTCTATAATGAGCCTTGACTTTAAATAAAAAAATGCCTCACTCTAAAGTTTTAACACAAAACTATAAATAGGTAGCAAATTGATCTTTCATTGAATACTTTAGAAAATATATAAAGTACAATTTTTTTTAGTAGCCTAAAATACTCCTAAATCTCTACATTCTCTTCATTTTCTATTGGATATGAAAGACAAAAATTTATAGCATTTCCCCAACAACCCTTTCCTAGATTCTAGGAGAATTCTTAGAAAATTTGGGAACAATACAAAAAACACAAAACTATTTTAATCCTAAAAGTGTACAACAATCCAACCCATAACAAAAATAAATTGATATTGTTGTTACTAGTACATTCCTTTTCTTGGAGAACAATTCCCATAGATATGTCTCTTTTGTATAGGTTGTTTTAATATGGCTTCCAAGCTCTAATTTTGCTATTTTTAGTTTAATGATGATTATGATCTGAAATTACCATGTAGGTTAGAAATTCGTATTCGTGTGAAATGCATCAATCAAAAGTTGAATTTGGTCCAAAAAATTTAACCATAAATATTGAATTCATATTTATGCTCAAGAGACTACAATTGTGAACTTGTCATTATCATTTATGCAAATAAAATACATTATTTTTTACCATGCATATAAATCAAGTAAAAAGCATTCAAATTTACATAACTTACTATCTTCTACTTATCAAAATATGAAACATACACAAATATATAATTTTTAAATGGCTAGATGATAGATTTTAGAAGAAAAAATAGGTAAAATGGGACCAAAAACAACGTAAAAAGTTACAATTCCCTAGCTCATCAGTCCTTCTTGTTGATTTCATTGTATGTCCTTGTACAATAAATCTTGCCTTCCTCATCTTATCCTGTTCTATTGTATCATGAATCCATCATTGAACCTATTATTTTAGAGTCTACACTCCTCTCTAAGGTTATACAACATCTTGTGCATTTCTTTAGTCTCCAACCTGAACCCATGCTTTTCTTCCATTTCAATTAAAACCAGTTCTTCCTCATTAGATACTGCAATCCTTCTAGTAGCATCTAGAAATGGGGTCTACAGTGGCAAAGGTTTGTTCCTAAATCCTAACCATCCCACTCCCATCCAATACTCCATCACAACATATCTTGATGCTCTTCTCAAATCTCTTCTAAATTTGATATGGGAAAGAATCTCTTTGATCCTTAGGTCAGGTGTAAGTTCCTCCCATATTTTAGTGGAGGTGACAACAACTACTCTCAATATGTTTAAAATTATGCTTACAAACCTAGTGATTTATTTGTGCAACACTACTAAAAATCTAAACCATTTTTGGGTGATTCAAAATGGAATTGATTCTCCTTTTTATAGTTTACATAGAATTCAGTTCTCTCATAACCGCTAAAGCCTCGTGCATCTTCCTTTTTTGATAGTTTTTAATTTCTTCTTGCCTATATACTTCATTGAAATGCCCGTATTTGAACCTCTTCCCCTTTGAAATTGGGATTAACATTTCTATGAAAGACTTGGAAAGAAATAAATTATAGAGATAAAACTTACAAATATTATTTTGTACCTAAGGAGTTGCTCCTTTAAATAGCCTAGCTACTAATTATACCTATTAAAGGTCAATATAAGTTCCTTTCCTTAGTCCATCCATCCAAAATTGTATCCACCCGTACCTAAAGTACAATGCATACACCCTAGGTGGAGGTCTGGTCTCGAGTAAGGTTTGATCTTGAGTATCTCTATAAAAAACTCCATAGTGCCTCCAATCTCCTTGTATTGTTTCACTTTCTTTTCTTTTTCTTTCAACTTAGGCTTCTGTATCATGGTCATTCTATCTTCACCTTCTTTCAACTTTTCCTCATGCTTCAAAAGGGAAATAAAATCCTCATTGTATGATTTAGCCTCTAGCTTCCAATTTTCCATAGATTTAGTGATGTCTCTCATTTATTTTTGTAATTTAGGAATATACTACACATTTTACTTTAACTTGTCATTTTATTATTATGCTTTCTCTAGCTGCTCATTCAAAAACTAAAATTCACTCTTCAAAGTTTAAATTGTGGAATTATAAAGTTTTGATAGTTGTGTTCCTTCTGTTGGTGCCTTCAAAATAGACAATGCTCTAACTTGTTCTTATCTTTGTTGCTCAAGTTTATTTTGTAAAGTTTGTGCATTATTTACCCTTCCATTCACCTTACTTTCTTCATTCATCCTCTATTCACTAATAAGTTTATTGGTACCAATCTCTTCTTCATATTTATTTTGTTCACTAAAATTTTCCTTCTTAGACTCTTTAAGAATCTCTTCTTCATCTTTATTTTTTTCACTAAAATTTTCCTTCTTAGACTCTTTAAGAGTGGTATCTGTTTCATTCCCCTCTTCTTGCTCATTTACATGTCAATTAATGATTCCATTGTATATTTTTATGATAAGACATCAACATCAGACTTGATATGACATGGTATTTAATAGAATAATCATTTCAATGCCATATATGGATTTTAGAACTGGTTTTCACAAAATGTTTTGCATTTAATATAATGATTTACATGGTTTAATTCATGTTATCCCCCCTTTCTAGAATTTTTCACTGTCATGAGTGAGACCTTTCCCCATCAAAAAAATCTATGGCTAGAGAAGGATAATGACTTGAACATCAATAGAGATGCCAAGTCAAGAAATAGTAAAGGGATAATGGTTAGAGAGATTGGAAAAGAATAGTTAATAATGAGCAAATGTTGAAATGATGAAGTACAAGTGGCAAAAGGGTAACAATATGATCCATATATGGTTAAAAAATAGGTCATAAAATGGGAATAAAATATGATACTGGGGTGTACATACATAGGATTCTATACGGATGGTGAGGGGTTATGACATATTTATATAACATCATATTAAAATAAGAAAAATAGACAAAATAAACAAGTAAAAATGAAATCCTTATAATTAGATTTACTTGTATACTAGACCATGGAGTAGAAAATTCAAACTGATGTTCATGAAGGAGATGTACATGATTGTTTTTTAAATAAAAAAGGGGCAGCTAGGATGTGGTTTTCTGACTCATTTCCCTTTTCTAAATCCTAGAATGAGGTTTTATTTTGATGGTGATTTAGCCAAATTAATTCATAGGTCCCTTAAACCAAGATAAAAAATTATCACAATATTCAAGCATTCAACTTATAGACCAATATCAATGAACAATCTTCACAATAATCAAACTCACAATATTATTCACAACTCTCAATATTACAAGATCAATTTTTTATATAATGCATGGAGCTTTATCTCCATAATATAACCTTACAAGATGACTCTTCAATACTTAACTATTGCTCTCCTCAAACATCTGGGATATGCATCCTTTCCTATTCCTCACATATGACAAAAACTCGCACGACACTTTGCTCACTTTATTACATAACACATGGAAACTCTTCACACATTGATACATACATTAGACAAAATATAAATTACACTTCCATATTATATTATTTGGTTTGAAGTTCTTTTGATCTACATAGATACCTCTAAAATATCTTAAACTTGTTTCATCCAATTGCTTTTGTAAAAATATCTACAAGCTAGTCCTTAGTGGAGATATATTTTATTTGAATATGATGGTCTTGAACATGATCTCTAATAAAGTGGTATTGAGCTTCAATATGCTTCGTTCTCTCATGAGTAAAAATGTTTTTTATTAAACTAAGAACTCCTTGATTATCTCAATTTAGTATTCTAGGAGTCTTTCTAATTTCCATGTCTGATAAAATGCATTATAACCAAAGTGCTTTGCATACTACATCTCTTGTTGCACAATATTATGCTTCTATTGATGAAAGAGTCACTACGTGTTGTTTCTTACTATGCCAAGAAATAGGCCTAACCTAAGATGAAATATATATCCTGATGTTGACTTTAGGTTATCTATAGATCCAACATAGTTAGAATTTTAATATCCTTGTAGGTCAAAATCATGATCTATTTTGTATTGTACACCATATTTTATGGTTTTTTTGATATATTTGTTGGCTTTTTAAGCCTTACTACCACAACATATCATAGGTCCTAATATAAAGAAGACACAATATTAAAGGTCAAAATATCAATAATGAAGAGTAGAATAATATATGAGCAATTTAATATGTATATCTAGGCCTATATAATATTGAAAATAACATTCACTTATATAATCAAATATGAATGTAAATGGCCTAAGTCATTCATGAACTATGCATGAAGAAAAATTACAATATTAATTTCTCAAAATCTATATACAAGCTTTATAACTTTTCTTCCTCTTACAAAAAAATAATAGGATAATCTTAGTGATTTTATCTTATGGAGTATTGTCTCCATAATATAGCTATAGTAATATGACTCTTCAAGTACTTGACTATTGCTCTCCATATGACAAGTCTCATGACTCTTGGCTTATCATCTTGTCATTCGCTTACTAGACTCTCCACTTACTTCTTACTTGGATACTTGACTCTAAGAAACTTGCACACATCTAATTCTACATGTACATCTAATCTAAGACACTTGTGTACATTCTCTCAATCTACACTTGCACTCTAACTTACATGACACTTGTGCATTTCATGCACATTGACACTTACATAAAAGGAAAATATAAATCACTCTCCTAAACTATAGACTAAACCCTAATCTATTACATATTTATAAATGTACCGTGAAGGTACATTAACATGTACCAACTAATATAATATTCCTCAACAATATTACAATATTCTCTTTGTAGCTTTTCAACGACTTTCTCTAGGTTCTTGCATAAACCTAGAGAGATAATTTACAACAAAAATAATATCAGGTCTAGTATTAGTTAGATACAAAAGACTTCCAATTAGTTAGTGATACATAGTATCAGAAACTAGTGGTGATTCATCATATCTTGATAGTTGTAGCCCTTGCTCCATAATAGTATCTTTAGATTTACATTTTATCATTTTGTATTTCTCAAGTTATGAATTTTTATACTTTTTTTGAGTTATTGTGATGTTATTATCTCTTTGACAAACTTCTAAACCAATACAATAGTGTAGAAGATCTAGATCTATCATTTCAAAGTCATTTTCTAGGCCTTTTTTCACCTCATATGTCCAAGTCTTTGAACTTCCTATGATTACTATGTCATCAACATATACCATAATAATTGTTCTTTTTTATCCAACCTTTTTTGTATAAAGATTTGAGTTTGATACACACATTTTTTGTATAAAGATTTGAGTTTGATACACGTACAATGCCAATAGAGACAAAGTCATGGAGCATACCAGCCAGTAAAACATAGGTTTGTAATTCAGGAAATGGATCTAATTAATCTCTCGAATCCACAGGCTTACAGAGAGGATAGCTGATGTTACAAAGAGGGACTGAGTAGGTACTTCACGAGCATCATCTATCATCAATGTGTTGCTCCTATAGGCAAACATAACAATCACCTTCACTTGGAGGAGTGTGTGACATTGTCTATGAGATGACAGAGGGAAACCTTGCTGTGACAAAATGGACACTTGACGGGAATAAGCCATAATTGAAGACTAGAATAAGAATGTGCACATGTGGAAAATTGATAGTCATCACAAGGATCACATCGTTTAGGAGGTAAAATTAATTTAAATCAATTTTGATTTATTTAGGAGGCATAAGGATTAATTGATTGAAGAATTAATGAAATCAAATACAGATTGAAGATATAAAGATGATATGAATTATTATTTTATAAGGTGAAATTGAACCTAGTTTTTTTTTTGGAGAGATAATATATTGAGTTAATATTTGAATCTTTGAAAAACTAACTATTGCTATTTAAAAGCTTGTGAATATTTAAAATTTAATTTAAAGAATTAATTTGGAAAACTTACAATTTGATTAGATTGAAGAGATAAGGTCCACTACATCAAATTAGGATATTGATTTTTGCAAATATAATTTACAAAACTCTAAATATATTAGCTAGGGAATCATAAGAAAGTTTACATTAAAGGAACATGGCACAAATAAAGCAAATGAAAAATAAAACCGATGATCCAAAAGTAGAAGCTCAAAACTAAAACTTTTGGAGTTGCCAAAATCAATTGAAGAAGAAAATCTATGTCTACATGAAGATACAATATATATTGAAGAAGACTTGTGTTTTCAAGGAGAAGAACTAATTTACATTGAAGATGATCCACTAGAGAAGACTAAGAAAATGTTAGAAAAAACAAAATGTCATACTAAAAAATGATAGAAAAAATTGAAAGACAAGAGAATATGACAATAAAGGAAAAGAGAGTTTTGAAATCAATTGTAAGAGAAGCCAAAAATGAAAGATTTGCAATGCTAGAAAATTATCTAGATTCAAAACTCGAGGAAGCATAAATAAACTCCAAAAATATTTCACATTACCTAATGATATAGGAAAAGTAATGTATATGGCATTACTTTCTAATGAAGTTCTAAAAGGAAAGAATAGAAAGCAAGAAGAAATGACAACAAATTTGGAAAGTGAAACTGTTGATATTATCAAAGAAGTAGAACAAGGAGAATTTCAAATGCTACAAGAGTGTATGCAATTAATGATGCTAATGATTATGGTGAAAATAGTGTTACTATACCTATTAGCCTATGGAGAATAGTCTACAAAGGAATCATCACTCTTAATGTCTCTAAGATGAGAAAATAAGGAAAATTTAAATAAATAGAGAACAAATCAGTAATAAAAGATGCTTCTAGTGATACAAATGATTTAAAGCCCATTATGGTAGATTCATGTTTCATTACTATGAAATAAAAACCCCTAATGATTGTGACACTAGTGATTTAGAAGATCCTGTTACAAAGATTGATGCTATATGTGATACAAGTGATTTAGATACTATTCATAATTGCTCAAAAAAGTTCATGCTAGAATTGATGAAGTCATGGATACAAATGGTATTGATACTAACAAAGATCATTCTTTTATTGTATTCATAATTTCAAGATGCATACTAACAAATTTGGTTCAGAGTTAATGAGGCATGAAGATACAGGTTTAGAAGCACATGAAAAGGGAATAAAAGAATCAATTACATCAAAAATTAGATTAGAGTATGAAGGTATTGGACATATAGATCAGATCAACAATAATGAACAGGGAACTAAGTTTGTGATAGGAAAGAGTGATATCAAATCCATGATAGGAACCGATAGGAACAGTTGCTATGAAGGACAAAATAGTCAAATAAATTTGGTAATAGAAAATAGGTGTAGTCATTGTAGCATATATGGGCATAAGATAGAAAGGTGTTGGAATCTCCATAGTTGTAAAATTTGTGGAGGAACCGATCATTCAAAAAGACATTGTTGGTTCAAAGAAAATCATTTCTTTGATTGGATATATACAATGACATGAAACTTTATCAGTGGATTCTATCAGTTATATTTATCAAGGTATAAATATGGGAACAAGAAAGATATTAACTTCTTTTACAATAGATTTAGAAGGAAACCAGTAATAGTGCCAAAGTTAGAATACAAAGTCAAACAAAAAGATGAAGCTCAAGTAGAAGATCAGATGCAAGGTCACTTGAAGAATGAAGACCAATACGAAGATCCATATTGAAGATTAAAGTCTTCAATAACCAAATAATGTAATACAAGGGGGTGTTGGAATATATTACATTATTTGGTACTTGTCTTAGATTAGGTTTAGTCTTTACTTTATGCAATGTAATAAATTTACAAGTGTGCATAATATTTAATAATGTAAATGTGCACATAAGTCCATAGATTAGGAAAAGATAGTGAAGAGTCATATTACAAGTTTACATCAAATAGAGCTCCATATGTGTGCAAAGAAGAGCCAAGAATAATTATAGAAAGGCTATTTATAGTTGCTATAACCTTGAGTTATATGACGCTTACTTGATACTTACCAAGCATTGTACTATTTTAATGAGGTTACATTAAGGGCTATTTTATGAGTTATTCCATAAGTTTTTTATGATATTTACATGGTTCTTAGATTGCCATTATCATAGTTATAACATTTTATGCTTATTTCATTATTTGTGGTTATATTTCCTTTAAGTATATAGCTTCAAAAGCTAACATTTTTCCCATAAGGTATTTTAGATAAACTGTAGATTTCCATGTTGTTTTGGTAATACTTCCACAATTTGATATCTACTCATGTCATTCAAAGAGGATGCACTTATATGCCAAAGTTCTCTTGTTTTTTCTTACCAATAAAACCATATTTGGAAATGTACCAAGAGCCAATAGACCATTTGTATAGGAGCCATATGCTATAAGTTTTTCTTATCTAGTAATAATAGATCTATTTGTGTTTTCATAAATTTGAACTCAACCACCAAATTTTGATCTATCATCTAAGATACTGAAAGTAGATTAGCAGTTAATCCTAGCACATATAACATATTTTTAATTATTCCTCTTACATCAGACAAATTGATTAAAATATTTCCTACTCCCTTGACCTCATATATCCTATTATTTTATATTGCAATTGATTTCTCATATTTTTCTTGAAATGTATTAAACCATTGTTTATTTCCAATCATATGTATGCTTCCTCCTGAATCAATAAACCAATGATGTGAATTTATACCATATTTATCTTTGAATATTGTCACAACTTAATTTTTTAAATTATTTCCTTTGATGTAAAATACCTTGTCTCCTAGATTTAATTTGTTCTCATAATTTCTCCTTCAAATTAAAAAACAAAAATCAAATTTTAACCTTTCAAATTTTAATTTTCTTTCTTATCTTTCCAAACTAAATTTCAAATTTCCTTATTTCTCCAAAATCATAAAAGCATATGAATATTTGAATGCTTTTCTTATGACTCCAAAAAATAATACATACCCAATAATTGAAATGATTTTGCCCAAAAATATCCTTACCTTATTAATAGTTGTATTTTCAAACGTCTTCAGACTTGTCAGGCGTGTCAAAGTAAAATTAGTGGTGCTTTAGTCATGTTCGGAAATAAAAAATAAATGACGCTTCATCAGATATAGGTATTTCACAAACCTTATGATGTGTAAACATTTCTTCTTTTGTTCTATGCACTCTTCACTCTGTATCTTCTTAGGTGACTTCTCAGGCTCTTACCAAACTCTTTTGGCATTTTGTATTCCTCCTTCATTGCTACTCTTCAATGCTTTTTCTATGGTACCTTGGCACTTCAACATCCTCAAGCTTTTTCTACATTTTAATGTTCTTTGCTTTCTTATTTTTGATGCAATTCGACTCAACTTTGAATACAACACTTTATCTTTCTCTTAATGAGTGCTTTCAACCTTACCCGCAACTTCAAACTTCAAGATTCTAGCTTAGCTTATCTTGACTCCACCTTTGAATTTTCTTATCTCCAACAAGATTTTTTTTCAGCTTTACTTAGACAATACTCATAGGCATTTCGTGTCTTTGAACATAATCTCTTCTTTTTGGCTTCATTGGCTCTTTGTTACCATACACTCACAACTTCTATCTTCACTTCAAAAAAATCACTCCTTCCTTCACCCAATGTAGACCATGTTCTTAGCACACTAACCTCTTCCAATATGGGCTTCTTATTTATATATTCTTCCTTCAACAAGGGCTTCTTATTTATCCAATAACTTATTATTTACTTCCTTAGGGTGAAATCAACTCGACTTCTTCTCTTTCAACTATCTTCTTCTCAAAAATAATTTATGCTTCAATAGCCTTATTCTTCTCACATAGTGAAACTCTGATACAACTACTGGCAATTAAACCATATTAATTTATAGGTCCCTTAAAATAAGAAAAAATAATTAATAACAATATTCAATCATTAAACTTACAGACTAGTATCAATGAACAATAATCACAATAATCAAACTCACAATATAATCCACAACTCTCAATATTACAAGATCATATTTTCATACAATGCATGGAGCTTTATCTCCGTAATATAATCTTACAATATGACTCTTCAATACTTAGCTATTGCTCTTCTCAAACATCCGAGAGATGCATCCTTTTCCATTCCTCACATATGACAAAAACTCTCACGATAATTTGCTCACTTTATTACATAACACATGGACACTCTTCACACATTGATACATACATTAGATAAAATATAAATTACAGTCCTTGTACTTTAATGCTACCAAATAATGTAATATATCTATCTTTGTCAAGGAATTTATTTTTTCCAAAAGAATGACCAAGCCAACATTCTACTTTTCATGAACATTCCTCCTTGTTGAAGCTTGAAACAAGTTTTTGTCATCAACTTTATTTTTCTAGTATAACTTTCAAATTAATCAAGGGCCTAGTGAAAAGGTGAATTTCCTTTCCACCAATGTTAGTTGTGGTTTTGCCATGACGTGTGCAGTAAAATCTTCTTTGTATTTTTACTTACAATATACCTTCAATATGTGACCATTAACCATAAATGAGATACCTTCATCATCAATAGTATTTATTTTAATAGCTCCATTATTGAATATAGTCTTAATTTGGTATGGCCTTAACCATATTTGAAATAATTTTCCTTTAATGTCATTGTTTCTAGAGTCATAAAATTGTGTTGAATCATGACTTTTGAACTCTTTGTGCTTAATGAAATTTTCATGCCATGTTGCTTTATTTTTATTTACCATCTTAACATGGAATAGATATTGAAGTCTCATCTCGTCTAATGCATAGAGTTGTTCTATTTTTTCTTCTATACTTCGAAAAAGTCCATGTCCACAAAATTAGTGTGTAAAGTTTTAACTTCAAATTCAATTGGTAAAATTGCTATCTTACCATACACTAGCTAGTATGGAGTCAAACCAATACTAGTCTTCCATGAAGTTTTATTTCCCATACAATTTGTGGTAACCAGTTTACCCAATATTTCCTATGAATATTTGACTATTTTTATGAGGATATTTTCAAGCTCCCTATTAGTCAACTCAACTTGTCCTTGTGGATGATAAGGAGTTGTCTCATGATGTCTTATCTCATACAAATTTACCAATTCGTTGATCACTCTAGAAGTAAACTACAGTTCTTGATCTATTACAATTTCCCTAGGTACACCATACCTTGTGAAAATATCTTTAGTAACTCTCCATCATGAGCAAATTTAAGAACCTTGACCTCCATCCCATTTTAATATAGACTATGCATACAAGGATGTACTCCTTTTAATTGTAAGGAGGACCAATAGATCCTACAAAATCAAGCCCCCATTTCTTAAATGGTTCAATAGACAACTAAAGTTGTAGCGATATCTCATTATACTATGTTGGCTTCCTCATTATTTGGAAATCTCATTTCTCTATATACTCTTTTGCATCTTTGAACAAAGTGGGCCAATAATAACCTGCAATCAAAATCTTAGGAGTTGTTCTTTTACTTATAAAATTCCTACCATAGGTTTCATCATGACATGCTTGAAATATATCATAGATTTCATCCTTCTAAACACATCTTCTTAAGATACGATCAAGTCCTATCTTTAAAAGATATCCAAAAATCCATGTTTAAGGGGCATTTTGTCTTATCAACCGCCTGACCTCTCTTGGTGAAAAATACAAAGATGTCTTCCCTATAACAAAGTAATTAGAAATATTTGTATACCAAAGAGTTTTAATAGAAACTAAAATTAAATATTTTTAAGGGAAAGTATCTTCTATGACATTACTACTGGTGAGTCTAGAGAGAAAATTAGCAATTACATTTACTTTTCCAGGTTTATCAACAATAGTGATGTCAAATTCTTGTAGTAACAACAACCATCTAATAATCCTCCCATCTAACACTAGTTTGTTCATTAAATATTTAATGGAAAAATGATCAATATGAGCAACAATGGGGCAACATGTAAAATAATGATAAAAATTATTAATGACATGTATTACTATAAGAAATTTCTTTTTAGTTACATTGTAATTTATTTCAACTCCATTTAAGTTTTTGTTGGTATAATAAATGACGTGTTTTCTTGTACTCCTTTTGTCCTAATATTGTCGCCAAAATAATATCAGAAGCATCAGTATAGATGTGACAAAGAAGACATCAAATGGGTCCCCTACAGATTGAATTGTTTATCAACTTCTCTTTTAACAAATCACACTATTGTTAACATTTAGAAGTCCAAACAAATTCAATATCTTTTGCCAATAGGGAGAATAAAATATTAGTTAGTGTACTAAAATTTTGTATGAATATTCTATAGTACCCTACATTGCCAAGAAAGGTTTGAACACCTTTTGGTTTTTTAGGTATAGGCAAATTCTTAATAATTTTTATTTTGGAGAGATCCACCTTGATGCCCTCACTAGAAATATGATGCCCCAAAACGATTCCTTATGTCATCATCATAGAATATTTTTTATTACTAAAATTAGTGTCTTGGCATCCCTAGAGTACTTTCTTCAAATTTTCTAAAGTTGTTTCAAAATTGTCCCCATAGACTACAAAATCATATATGTGTTCTACACATTCATTTAAATCTCAAAAAACATTCAATACAACTCTTTGAAAGGTTGCAAGAGAATTGCACAAGCCAAATTGTAAAAATTTGAAGGAAAAGATTTCCCAAAAATAAGTGAAAATGGTCTTTTTCGGTCTTCTAGAGCATTTTGTATTTGATTGTAACAATTGTCACCATCTAGAAAAAAGATATCTCTAACTAGCCAAAGTATCCAATATTTAGTCAGTGAATGACAATGGAAAATGACCTTTTTTGGGGGGCCTGATTCAAAACTCTATAATCAATGTAGATTCTCCATATATTATTCTTCTTTGAAACAATGACCAAAGGAGATACCCATTAACTATTAGAAATTAGGTAGATGAATCTTGCTTTTAACAAATTTTTGTAGCTTTTCCCTTACAATTTATTTTTGAGTAGGATTTACCTTTCGTTGTGGCTATCTAATTGGTTTAGAGTTGTCCTCCATGTAAATTTGATGCATAAAAACTCTAAGACCAATGTCCTTCATATATTAGTATTCCCAAGAAAAGGTAGTCTTATGATATTTTAAAATAAAAAGCAATTCTTGTTTAGGACTTCCTATCAACAGGTTATTTATACTAAGACTCATACTAGAGGCTACCTCTATTTTATTAATATTAAAATGCCTATCATACATATTACGCAAAGGGAGTGCATGAGTGCTACAAATCTCCACTAAAGGGTGTATGTTTTATAAGCAATTTTCTATGCAAGTATCTTCATCAATCTCTTTAAGTATCAAGGCTTTTTTAGTGGTGAGTATAAGAAAGAAAACTTCTTTATCTCTTCCAAACCAAGTGGAAGTTTCATCATCAAAGTTTTATTTAGTAGGAGGATAAAGAGTTAAGATTTTTTATTAGTTCCATTAAAGATTGTCATATTACCTGGGTGATAGCTAATATAGGCATTAGTTGTTGTTAAACAAGGTCTAACTAATGTTAGAGGTTAACCGCCTAGGCTATTTTTTGGTTGAAGGATCACAAAATTTACAGGATATTTATCTACTCATATAACCACATATTCATGCTAGATATTAATGATTTGAATGAATGTATTATGTAAATAAAAGGTATCTAAGTATATAGGATGTCTATTTCAAGCATAAAAAACCTTCAACTAGGTTTTTTCTTAGTGGCGAGTTTGGCAATTTAGAGTGAATTTTCAGATTTCCAAAATGTCAATTTTACGATTTTTGGGACCATAGAGGTCGGACCGTTCGCCTGAAAATTTCGAGATCTAATTTTTTTAGGGTAAATTTGCCCCGTTGTCATAAGGTTTCCTGCCCAAATTTTGCCCTAAATTTATTTAAAATAAGAAATATCCCGCCCAAATCGCCCCTTGTACCCCATTATATATAGCTAACCCTGACAATGACTCCCATACAATTACAACATTTTTTTCAGATAGCGAGCGATACAAAGCAGAGTACTGAAAAAACCAAAGTCCATGACTGGCAGAAGGTGAATGGCAGAAGGTGAATAGCAGAAGGCAACTGACAGAGGGTGACTGGTAGAAGGCGACTAGTAGAAGGCGACTGGCAGAAGGCGACTGGTAGAAGGAAACTAGCAGAAGGCGATTGGTAGAAGGTGATAAAAGGTGACTGGAAGAAGGCGACTGGAAGAAGGTGACTAACAGAAGGCGACTGGTAGAAGGTTATTGGTAGAAGGCGACTGATAGTAGACGACTGGAAGAAGGCGACTGGAAGAAGGCAACCGATAGAAGGCGATCGATAGAAGGCGACTGGCAGAAGGTGACTCAATTTATCTGTATGCTTATTTTACCATTAAATTTCATTTTTAATTTTATTAATGGACACTCAATAAGGAGGTTTATTCTGCATGTGAATAATATTCATGGGACAGTCATAAATTTTGTTGTCTCTAGTAGTAGTTCTCTTTTATACTTGTTATTTTCATATTTAAAAATGATGTTCTTTAGTCATGTTATTCTTCGGTTCATACAGGTAAAAATATCAACTACAAGTAGTGGAAAGAAGGGAGGAGAGTCTTCCAATAAAATGAGTATCCTCAAATACTTTCCTAATATTTCAAAACCCAATCTGCCATCAACATCTGCATAAACTGAAGGTATGAACACCTTTACTCACCGATTAATTTTTTTACTTTGTTAATTTTAAATATAATGTCCTCAATTCATAAAGAAGTGTGTTTTTTGGTTGATGGCTTTGTTCACTTTTATCTGTAGAAAACACTAGTATGCTTTTAAATGTCATAGTGATAATGAATCTACTATTGACACTAGAATTATCTCTACAGAAACAATGTTAACCCTAGTATTCCTCCACTTCCACATATCCACGATAATCAACAGTCCACACATGAAGATAATCTCAATCAAATTGAACAACAACATGAAGAGATTCCTGAATCTAACATGCCAAGTAGAAAAGAAACTAATAGTTCTTATGCAGTCCCTACTTCCGGAGAATCTTCATCTAAAAAAAATAAACGTGCAAGGTTATCTAGGTGGACAATTAATGGATCATATTAGCTTGATTGGATATTCGAATTTCCATTTATTGAGCCAGTGCTTCCAGAGAATAGTAGTGATGATATAAAAAAATTAAGATGCGTAATTTGCAGTTAGAAACATGGAAAGGAGCATAGATTGCAACTTAAGAAAGATACAATAGAAAAACATTATGGAAAGATTTATATCAAAACGAAAGAAGGTGATTGAGAAACACAAAAAACTTATAGGTGGAAGGATGCATCAGAGTGCGCACATATAAGATATGCGGAAGAATATGATAAAGAAATGAAACATAAGCAAACATTGGTTGAGAAAGGTACAACGATTCAAGCCCAATTTCAAAAAATGAATAAGTTAACTTTAGCTTCAAAAAGTTTTCAATTTGTTGTTGTATTTTCTATTCTTAAGAAGGGTAGACCTATGTCTGATTTCATAGATTATAAATCTCTATTTCAACTAGCTAATGTGCAAAACTTACCCAACACTCATTGGTCAGATCGAAGTGGTTAGGAAATGGCAAAATATCTATCATTGGTTGAGCGAAATGACCTCAGAGAGAAAGTAAAAAAGGAAAAATTCATTTCACTTTCAATTGATGAGGTGACTACAGTTGACAATACATCTTGGATTTGCATGCATGTTTACACATTGGAAAATCATTCAAGGCAACCTCATTTACTAGGAATACGCAAAATGGTGGAAAATTGTAATGCAGAAAACATTTACAATGTTGTTGTAACTAGTTTAAAAGAAGAAGAATGAATGAATGAAATTGAAATAGCCACTAAGTTAATATATGTAGGAGCTGATGGTGCTGCTACAATGCAAGGACACAAAAATGGTCTTTGTGTTAGACTACAAACATCGGTTTCCCCATATTTGATCCCTATTCATTGCATGGCTCACAGAATGAATCTTGCATACAAAATTGTGGATACATTTACAAATGTTGCCGAGTGGAAGAGCTTGTCTATGAAATTCATGAATATTTTTCACGTAGTCCAAAAATATTTTTAGAGTTTCAACGAGTTTACACTAGGAGTTATCGAAGGTAAAAAATTGTTGAAAGATGTGGATACTAGGTGGATTTCGATGTATCTAGTGACATTAAGAGTTTTCAAAGAATATCAATCCTTGATAGGGTTTATGTATGCAAATAGTAGGGCGGTTGATAAGGCTAAAGATTTACTTTTTTAAATTAGTGACTTTGACACTCTTCTCACATTGTGTGGAATTCTTCCAATATTGGAAAAAATGAATACTTTGATCAAAATTGCACAAGAAAGATCGATTTATATTATGGATTTCATCAAGGTGAGAATACAAATTTGCATGCATATTGATATGATGTATGCATCTAGTCAAAATTTTATGGATCCCTTGTTTGAGATTTGGAGAGCATTAACAAGTGTGAATAGTCCTTAGAGCTTTTTGAAGTTCAATATTAACGATCATCTATGTATTAATGTCCGCAAAAATGAAATACCTTTATATTGTTATGGTGTGCGATTGGATATAGCTACAAATGAAGTTGAGAAAATGCCCATAACCTACAATAGATTTCATGTGGTTGTGGACGATACAAAACTTAAACTAAAACAAATATCAGAATCATTGACAAAAGAAATCAGAGACCGTTTTTAAAGAGATGAATTGCTAGAGGCTATGGGTGTGGTAAATCCAATGTTTTGGGATCCTTGTAATGAATACCAGATTATAAATTCTTTGTTCCTCAAATACATGGGCAGAATTGCTGGCCCTTTTAGTCAAAGTGTTGTAGTCAATGGCATTGAAATCAATGGTATTCTAAACAAAGATCTTTTGAAAAAACAATCCAACTATTTTGGAACAACAATGTCTGCTCAAGTTTCACAGCTCTCTAACCATCATGAAGCAGGTTTTATTTCATGTTTGTGGAGAATATTACAACCAAATACTATCTTAAAACATACTATGAGTGAATATTTTCATTTATATGAATTATGTCAAACGATGATTTTGGGATCCGTGGAAGATGAAAGGGTGTTCAGTGCACTTTCATATATAAAATCTAAAGTTTGAAATAGGTTGGACAAAAATTTGGAGAATTGCTTGAGAGTATATGTGTCGGCCTATGAGGTGGAGGAGTTTCCTTACAAAAGAGCATTGTCATATTGGATTTAGTTGGCAGAGAGAAGAGGTGTAACAAATATTGATAATGATGAGGATGATGGTAACACTGGTCAGATTGTGATGACAAAATTTTTGGTAATGAGTGCAAAACATTTTGTACAATCTAAAAAGATTTTGTTCCAGCTTCTAGCATTATAATGCAAGGATACATTCATTTGATTTTATTTCACATATTATCATTTGATTTGATTTCATATATCAGAATGAGAGGAAGCTATCATTTGATTTGATTTCACATATCAGAATGAAAGGATGTTTTCATTTAATTTAATTTGAATTCACATGTTATTATTTGATTTGATTTCACATATCTGAATGAAAGGATGCTATCATTTGATTTGATTTCACATATCAGAATGAAAGGATCCTATCATTTGTTTTTATTTCACATATCAGAATGAAATGATGCTATCATTTGTTTTGATTTGAGTTTACATGTTATTATTTTATTTGATTTCACATATTATCATTTGATTTGATTTCACATATCAGAATGAAAGGATGTTTTCATTTGATTTAATTTGAGTTCACATGTTATTATTTGATTTGATTTCACATATCCGAATGAAAGGATGCTATCATTTGATTTGATTTCACATATCAGAATGAAAGGATGCTATCATTTGTTTTGATTTCACATATCAGAATGAAAGGGTGTTATCATTTGTTTTGATTTGAGTTCAATGTTATTATTTGATTTGATTTCACATGTTATCATTTGATTTGATTTCACATATCAGAATGAAAGGATGTTTTAATTTGAGTTCACATGTTATTATTTGATTTGATTTCACATATCCGAATGAAAGGATGTTATCATTTTATTTGATTTCACATGTTACATTATTTTTCTTGTAATATTTGTTATTCGTGAAAGTAATTGCCTATGCTATATTTTCTGACATTTCATATTAATTCATATAACATAAAATAACATCTTACTGCATTCACATAATTCAATATTACTTAATATATCAACACAAACAATCAAAACATAACAACAATCAAAACATAACAACATTCAAAACAAAGTTTTAAAAAGATAACACATATCAAACATTATTTCTTCCACTTCAAATTAAGAACAACAAACTTTTACATCATCATAAATAATCAAAACATACTCTCTTTCATTTAATTCAATATTTAAAGAAGATACCATTCATTCATTATTTACAATACATATCAAAAATTATTTATTCCACTTAAAATTTCCAATAGATAACATATTTTTCGAAAATAGTCATTCGTTGTTTCAATTCTCAAAAAAGATACCATTCATTTAAAATTTACAATATATATCAAACATTATTTCTTTCGGTTCAAATTAATTAATACATCAACACATATAATCCTAACATAACAACATTCAAAAGAAAAATTCCAATAGATAAATTTTTTTTCGAAAATAGTCTCATTCATTGTTTCAATTCTAAAAAATGATACCATTCATTTGCAATTTACAAAACATATCAAACAATATTTCTTCCACTTAAAATTACTTAATGCATCAACACATAATCATAACATAGCAAAATTCAAAACAAAATTGAAAATAGATAACATATTTTTCAGAAATAGTCTCATTCATTGTTTCAATTCTAAAAAATGATACCATTCATTTGCAATTTATAAAACATATCAAACATTATTTCTTCCACTTCAAATTACTTAATACATCAACACATATAATCTTAACATAACAACATTGAAAACAAAATTTCCAATAGATAAAATATTTTTTGACAATAGTCTTGTTCATTGATTTTTGACAATAGTCTCATTCATTGATTTCAATTCTCAAAAAGGATATCAAAAATATCAAACAAAATCTATCAAAAATTATTTATTCCGCTTCAAATTAAAACATACCAATAATTAAAAACAAAACTTCAAAATGATAATATGAATTTTTCAGAAATTGCCTCTAACATTGATTTCAATTTTCAAAAAAATACCAGTCTTAAACATTTATAAAAATATAAAGATATAAAAAGTTTTTGTTTCACTTGTAACCCAACACAACAAAGATCTATTATTTTTCAATGTTTCCTAAAGGTCCACCCACATCTACCTCAATATCCTTTTCTTCTAATGCCCCAGCCCTAACCAAACTTTCTGTTGTAGTGTTGATCCCCGATAACAGTGCACTCTCTTCCTTCGCTAAATCTTCTTTGAAAGGTGCATTCAACTCCTTCTCATTTTATTTTAGTTTAGCCTCGACATCCAGGCCCCCATATTTGATAACCTTATTTAGGTAATTATTTTCTCTAACCATCTATTGTAACCTCTTCTTCAATTCAATAGCATTATTAATGCTAATTTTGGCAGTCTTGATCAAAACTTTCATGGTACTGACTTGTTGCTTTAGGTGCTGGAAATTAGACTACAAAAAAATAATAAAAAAAGGTTAATATTTATAAACAAAACATATTTAACAAAAAAATTATCTTTTAGTTAGATGTAGAACTTACATTAGTTGTAACTCGTGATGTTTTTACAACTGCTACTTTGTTCTGATCAAGTGCCCATTCATTGAAATATGCTTGGGCTTCTGCATTGAGGTTTTCCAAATGATTCATAACAATGGCAATAATTTCATCTCTGTATGTAGACTCGACCTCCATAGTGCCAAATTTAGCTTTATGTAGCAAGGCATCGAGATTTTGGGGCTCATTCTCCATATTGAGAAACAACTCTTTTATTTTTGAAAAATTCTTATATCGGCCATTGATGAATTTAATCAAAACCTTGGCCCGATATTCCCATTCCTTCAATTATCAATATCCGAAATAAGAGTATTATGAACTACAAATTTACATGCATGGGATAATAACACATTTTTAGAAACGTTTAGGATATCATCTTCTTTAACAGTACGAGCATCGAATTGTTGTGGGGTGGAGGGGGAAAATTTGATGGCATCTACATTGACATCATCTTATTCTCCATCAACACCCTCTTCATCCTCAAGAATATCACTTGCCTTTAAATGGAAATTTTTAGGATTCATACCTTGATAAAGAAAGTCACAATCAAGAGTTCTCGAGGGCATTTGAGATGCACTCTCAACATTTGAAAAATTCTCCAAGGTTAATATCAGTACAATAGAATTATTATATGATGACACATTTTGTGTCTCTGTAGCACATTTTGTGAGGTGGCGATGTGAGGAACGTTTTACCACGCATGCATGATTGGTTCCTCGTAGGTGGAACCTGAAGTGGATGAACCTGAACTTGCTTTGGGTGGACCTAAACCTGCTATGGTTGTGGCTGTGGTCGTGGAGGGTCAGATGGTGGAGCCATCCTTTTTTCATCCTTTTGAATCTATGAGGTCCCTCTGTTAAATTTTACATAAGAACATAAAATAAATCATTTGTAAATAACAATAGCATTAAAAAAGATTTATTCAAAATATACATACCTGATTCAGACTCTGTAGTCATTGATGTTTCAACCATTTGCCCTTTCTCTGAAAAATACGTAAAACACATTAAAAAAACATAATTTTAAGTCAAAAAAATAAATCATTTAAAAAAGCATTTTTGAACAATGCAGAGTAAGGTTACCTTGTGGGTTGGAGGTAACCTCTTCTACATCGATCGTAAATGTTTCTCCAGTAAAATGTGTCGCAAGTGTATGTTGAATCCGACCATCATCAGACCTCACACGTTTGTTGGGAGTCATTGGTGATGACTGCGATTGCGTGTCAGAATCAACAGATACTTCTTGAATCCTAAATGTGACATCCTCTTATTTGAAGACTGAGATGCTCTTTTATATTTTCAAAACAAAATTAGAGAATAAAAAGATAAAATAAAAAAAAGAAAATAAATATATTTCAAAAAATATTTTTACCCGTATCTCACCATCAGACATTCCAATAGACAACAAACTGGGGTGCAATGCAGTGGGACGATTGCTCTGTTGAAGGTTGAAATAAGCTTCCTGAAATAAACAAAGAATAAAATTACTGGCAGTCACTATGTAAGCAGATGCTTGAATTTTTTGGGCACTCAAAAGGTCGTGCTTCAGGCAGTTGGAAATGTGTGTGCACCAGTCAAATTTACTGCCATCAATACAACAAAGCAATAAAGAAAGTGCCCAAAAAGGCATTTCTATAGGTCACCCCTATAGAATAAGCCTTGCCTGAAAAAATTCAATGCAAGCATATAGAAATTTGTCTCCAACATTCGAAATGTTTAAGCCCCTTTTGGACTTAGAAGAATTGATTGAAAAAAGAGAACATTATTAGAAAATAAAAAATAAAACAACGAGAAATTTTCTAGAGAAATGAAACTATAGCAGAACATTATTTAATGTTAAATAAAAAATAAATTTTCAAATTATACCTTTCAGATTGTCAGGATGAACAACGTAAAGGTTTCCTAGGGTGGATTTATCATCGTCGGTTAAGGCGTACTGGTTGTTCACCAGTACACCATCTAAAAATGGTAGCCCTGTTAGTCGTTGCACATCGAAGGGTTTAACCAAAAAAACAAGAATTAAATCATAGAAAATTAAATGGAGGTAATGAATTAAATCATAGAAACTTAACCAATATTTTGCCCAACATTTTAGCTCCATTCTTGGGAATAACCAAGTGTAGTATCTTATTTTGAAGAAAGTGCATCTGAAGTAGTTCAGGTTACTTTCTACAGAACTAATCCATTTTAATTTTGTATGAGTCCACCTAGAATAAGAGGATCGAATGATCGTTTTATCAAGAGCATAAATGTTATTTCACAAGAAGCCTCTACCTATTCATTGGAGTCAACATCCACTTTTTGCACATGATCCTTCTAAACCAGACAAGCAAAATCTTATGGAAGAATCAGTGGTAGGAAGAGTTCAATTTGAGGAATATTTGTTGAACATTCAACATTGGCAAGTAGTTGAAGATGAAAATATTTTAAACATTGATTTAGTAATCCTTATAGAGGATAAAAGAAACAAGTTAGAAGCCTTGAAAGCTGCCTTGGAAGCAACAGGTGTAGAAACCCTGTTTATAGATAAATGGTTGAAGTAGAAGAAGCATACACTAGTTTTAATTTTCTGATATAAGAGGCAAGAGGAGACCACAAGATGAAACATATCTCTCCTACCCACCTTCCAATCTTTAGAGGATTTCAAATAGAAAATATTGACTTGCTTGTTTTCAAATTTGATGTTCTATGTAGATCGATAGATTATTAAACCGATGCTCAAAAATTAAATTTGTTTCCCTCAACTCTAGATGATTCAGCCCTATGTTGGTTCATAAGTTTAGGACATAGATAGATAAATACCTGGGAAGACATAAAAAACTCTTTGTAGATTAGTATCAATACTTTGGTAGGGCACGAGATTCCAAAGAAGAATTCATGGATATGACTCAGAAGGAAGGTGAGTAATTTAAAGAATATTGGGATAGTTTTAGCTTTAACTTGCAAAGATATCCCCATGCAAAGCTAGGAGACAGGTCCTTGAGAAGTATTTTCTTAAAGGGGCTTACTAATGAATCTCTTTATGCATTAAACATTATTTTTTGAGGATACATTTATTAGCACCAAATATCTGATATCCGGTAGTTATGTCGAAACTATTTAAGGAGGAAGGGTAAATTAACTTCCATGAATGTCAAAAAATAAGCCATAGTCACCAAAAAAGATATAGGAAATATGCTAGAAGACCTCAATACTGAGATGCCATCTCTTGCGCTTCAAATGGACACTCTTCTACTTCAAATAAAGAAGTAGGAGAATGAGGTAACATTAGCCTATTTTTGTCCTAAATGTAGGGGAAAGCACCCCAAAAATGAATGTCCTAAGAAAAAAGTCAGAGTATGCTCCGTGTGTCAAAAATATCATAAAACTAAGTTGTGTTTGCAATTAAAAATATCTAGAGAAGATCCTAAAGTAACAAAAGCATATTTCATTGGCAATAGGAGAAACTGACAACCGTCTCCTATGGGAAATAACATGTGAGTAGGAATGCCATCCTATGGGGGCAACAATTATCAAAACCAAGGTCAAGTTTAGCCACCCAATATGGGTTGGTGGGGACAAAAACCTTGGACACATACCCCCCAAGGAGTAACTCCTTATAATCCTTACCCATGGATACATTATTAGCAACCTAGACCATAGTGGAGAAATCCCAATGCTTGGAGTCCAACTCCACAACATGGAGCATAAGTCCCACTGCAGCCAAGTTTACCAGCTCCCCTTGCTTTGAAACCTGCTCAAATTCTAGCTCAACCTACATCTAATCCAAATAACAAAACACAACCAGCATACCAAATGGATAATGAGATGTACCCCATGTATAATAGCAAAGTAGATTGTAGTCCTATACAATTGAGGTCAGGTAAACAGGTAGGTGTAGAACCAACTTCTTTGTTAGAAGAGGAGGAAAACATAGATTTATAAAAAGAGGAATCACATCTTATAGAGAAAATTGAACATGAACCAGTAGTTGTAAATACCAGAGAAGGGGTTCCGCCTTTTCCAAAAAGGTTGTAGGAACCCAGAAAGTCAATACAACCAGAATTTGATATTCTTTCCAGTTAAAAATTTTTGACAGTCACAATCCTTCTTTTTCAGGCCATAAGAGACATTCCCATATATAGCAAGGCCATAAGCGAATTATGTCTGAGAAAACCAGCAAAGACAATCAATTTGGTAGGTCAGTTAGCTTATCTAATATTAGGAAACACCTACAACCAAAAATATTCAGACCCAAAAAGCCTTGTTTTAACTGTAAAAATTGCAGGCTATATTTTACCCAACACATTAGTAGATTTGAGGGTTTCCATTAATGTCATGCCCAAGGATACCATGAAAAACCTCAGACTAACCAATCTGAAGCCAACCAACACTGTCCTTCAATTGGTAGATAGGTCTATAGTGCTCTGAGGGAATGTTGGAGGACATAACAGTCACTATGAATGCATGGGAATACCTAGTAGATTTTCTAGTGTTACAATCCAATTCTGGATTGGGTGGTTATCTAATCATCTTAGGTAGGCCTTGGATAGCAATAGTTGATACCTACATAAGTTACAAAAATAGGCAAATGACCATTTTTGATGGTTAGAATGTGAAAAATTTGATCATCCATCCACTTGCACCGTTTGTATATTTGTTGGGAGAACTTGAATGTGGAAACCAAAACATGAGTGGTTTATCAATGATTCAATCCATCATGGTATTTTATGATTTGGAGGATGAGAGTGATGAGGAAAGGGTGATATCAATCTTTTTTCAAGGAGAACCCTCCTGTCCTCCTCCAGAACTACCACTTGTTGGAGGTAAAAATCACCTTATTAAGCAAATTGAGGTTGCACTTAGGAGGGTATTAAACATAGATGATGATTTGACAATTAATCAACAGATCAAACTGAAAGAAACATTAGTCAAACATCAAGGTACCTTTTCTTAGGAGTATTCAAACCTGAGAGGAATAGCTCCTAAAACTTGTACTCATCACATATATTTGGAAGATAAAGTAAAACCAGTAAGACAACCACAATGTAGGATGAATCCAGCTATGAAGGAGATTATTAAAACATAATTGCAAAAAAATCTTGACATTTGGGTTTATCTACCCTCTTTCAAATAGTGAGTGGGTATCACCTTTGGTGGTGGTGCCCAAGAAAAATAGAAAGTGGTGTATCTGTGTCGATTACAGGTCACTCAATAAAGAAACCAAGAAATACCACTTCCCCTTACCTTTCATAGATCAGATCCTTGATACCTTAGTAAGAAAGAAATACTTTTCTTTCTTGGATGGGTTCAGTGGATATAATCATATTCAAATTGGGGAAGAGGGTCAAGAGAAGACCACGTTCACTTGTCCATGGGGAACCTTCTCTTAGTGAGTTTTACCCTTTGGTTTGTGCAATGCACCTACCATATTTTAAAGGGCAATTTTTAGCATCTTCTCTGATATGATTGGAAAAACTATGGAAGTATACATGGATGATTTCACTGTTTATGGTGAAACCTTTGAAGAAGCCACAAAAAAAAAAAAAAAAAACACTTTAACGGTGTGAGGAAACTAATATTTCCCTGAGCAATGAGAAATATTATATGTTAATGCAAGAGGGGATAGTATTAGGACATCATATTTGTGTAGATGAGATAAAGGTAGACAAAAAGAAGATAGAGGTAATCCAAAATCTATCCACTCCAAAAAATCAGAAAGATATCTAGAGTTTTCTTGGCTCAACTGATTACTATAGGAGATTTATAGCAGACTTTAGCAAAACTACTAAACCCCTAAGCACATTATTATCAAACTATATAGAGTTTGTCTAGATAAATGAATGTGAACAGGCATTTAACATTTTGAAAGAAAAACTGACTACTACTCCAATCCTGAGGAATCCAAATTGGACCACCCCCTTTCACGTATATGCAGATGCATCCAACAATGCGATAGGGTCAGTACTAGCATAGAAGGATGGTGATGATTTCTATGTCATTTATTATGTCTGTAAACATCTTATAGGTGTTGATTTCAATTATACTATCACATAAAAGGAATTTCTTGCAGTCATACATGCTCTTAACAAATTTCACCACTATGTTATAGGTTATCAGGTTTTTGTGCACACTGATCATTCAGCTATCAGATACCTAACAAACAAACCTGATATTAGTGGTAGAATTATCATATGGCTATTACTTCTATAGGAATTTGATGTGACAATTATTGACAAACTAGGTAAGGATAATGTGATGGCATATTTCCTTTCCATATTGACACCTCTTGATCATACAACCACAAAAGATCAATTTCCAAATGAGCATTTGTTTGCTCTTAATGAATAGATACCATTGTACATAGATATGGCTAATTATTTAACCATTGGTAAAGTATCCCCTACACTTTTATCACGTCAGAAACAAACATTGATAGGGAAAATTGTAGACTTCTCATGGAATGATGGGTGCCTATTTAAAATAGGGCGTGATAAAATCATGAGAAGATGTGTTGCTAATAATGAGATTATAGAAATACTGAAAGCTTACCATAATGAACCTTATGGTGGCCATTTTCCAGGAAAATAAAATACATTCAAAGTATTGCAGAATGAAAGGATGCTATCATTTGATTTGATTTCACATATCAGAATGAAATGATGCTATCATTTGTTTTGATTTCACATATCAGAATGAAAGGATGTTATAATTTTTTTAATTTGAGTTCACATGTTATTATTTGATTTTATTTCACATATTATCATTTGATTTGATTTCACATATCAAAATGAAAAGATGTTTTCATTTGATTTAATTTGAGTTCACATGTTATTATCTGATTTGATTTCACATATCTGAATGAAAGGATGCTATCATTTGATTTGATTTCACATATCAGAATGAAATGATGCTATCATTTGTTTTGATTTCACATATCAGAATGAAAGGATGTTATAATTTTTTTAATTTGAGTTCACATGTTATTATTTGATTTTATTTCACATATTATCATTTGATTTGATTTCACATATCAAAATGAAAAGATGTTTTCATTTGATTTAATTTGAGTTCACATGTTATTATCTGATTTGATTTCACATATCTGAATGAAAGGATGCTATCATTTGATTTGATTTCACATGTTACATTATTTTTCTTGTAATATTTGTTATTCGTGAAAGTAATTGCCTATGCTATATTTTTTGACATTTCAAATTAATTCATATAACATAAAAGAACATCTTACTGCATTCACATAATTCAATATTACTTAATATATCAACACAAACAATCAAAACATAACAACATTCAAAACAAAGTTTTAAAAAGATAACACATATCAAACATTATTTCTTCCACTTCAAATTAAGAACAACAAAATTTTACATCATCATAAATAATCAAAACATACTCTCTTTCATTGAATTCAATATTTAAAGAAGATACTATTCATTCGTTATTTACAATACACATCAAACATTATTTCTTCCACTTAAAATTTCCAATAGATAACATATTTTTTGGAAATAGTCATTCATTGTTTCAATTCTCAAAAAGGATACTATTCATTTACAATTTACAATATATATCAAACATTATTTCTTTCGGTTCAAATTACTTAATACATCAACACATATAATCCTAACATAACAACATTCAAAACAAAATTTCCAATAGATAACACATTTTTCGAAAATAGTCTCATTCATTGTTTCAATTCTAAAAAATGATACCATTCATTTGCAAGTTGCAATTTACAAAACATATCAAACAATATTTCTTCCACTTAAAATTACTTAATGCATCAACACATAATCATAACATAGCAACATTCAAAACAAAATTGCAAATAGATAACATATTTTTCGGAAATAGTCTCATTCATTGTTTCAATTCTAAAAAATGATACCATTCATTTGCAATTTACAAAACATATCAAAGATTATTTCTTCCACTTCAATTACTTAATACATCAACACATATAATCTTAACATAACAACATTGAAAACAAAATTTCCAATAGATAAAACATTTTTTGACAATAGTCTCATTCATTGATTTTTGACAATAGTCTCATTCATTGATTTCAATTCTCAAAAAGGATATCAAACATATCAAATATTATTTATTCCGCTTCAAATTAAAACATAACAATAATTAAAAACAAAACTTCAAAATGATAATATGAATTTTTCAGAAATTGCCTCTAACATTGATTTCAATTTTCAAAAAAATATTAGTCTTAAATATTTATAAAAATATAAAGATATAAAGAGTTTTTGTTTCACTTGAAACCCAACACAACAAAGATCTATTTTTTTTCAATGTTTCTTGAAGGTCCACCCACATTTACCTCAATATCCTTTTCTTCTAATGCCCCAGCCCTAACCAAAATTTATGTTGTAGTGTTGATCCCCGATAACAAGGCACTTTCTTCCTTCGCTGGATCTTCTTTGAAAGGTGCATTCAGCTCCTTCTCCTTTTCTTTCAGTTTAGCCTCGACATCAAGGCCCCCATCTTTGATAACCTTATTTAGGTAATTATTTTCTCTAACCATCTGTTGTAACCTCTTCTTCAATTCAATAGCATTATTAATGCTAATTTTGGCAGTCTTGATCAAAAATTTCATGGCACTGACTTGTTGCTTTAGGTGCTGGAAATTAGACTCCAAAACAGAAATAAAAAAGAAGTTAATATTATAAACAAAACATATTTAACAAAAAAAAATATTTTTTAGTTAGATGTAGAACTTACATCAACTGTAAGTTGTGCTTTTTCTGCAACTACTACTTTGTTCTGATCAAGTGCTAATTCATTGAAATATGATTGGGCTTATGCATTGAGGTTTTCCAAATGATTCATAACAACAACAATAATTTCATCTTTATATGTAGACTCGGCCTCCATAGTGCCAGATTCAACTTTATGTAGCAAGGCATCGAGCTTTTGGGGCTCATTCTCCATCTTGAGAAACAACTCTTTTCTTTTTGAAAAATTCTTATATCGACCATTGATGGCTTTAATCAAAACCTTGAACCAATATTCCCATTCCTTCAATTTATCAATATCAAAAAGAAGAATATTATGAACTACAAATTTACATGCATCGGCTAATAACACATTTTTAGAAACGTTTAGGATATCATCTTCTGTAACAGTACGGGTGGTGACTTACTATGCGATGGAGGGGGAAACTTCGGCGACATCTACATTGACATCATCTTCTTCTCCATCAATGCCCTCTTCATCCTCAAGAATATCACTTGCCTTTAAAGGGAAATTTTTAGGATTCATACCCTGATAAAGAAAGTCACAATCAAGAGTTCCCGAGGGCATTTGAGATGCACTCTCAACATTTGAAAAATTCTCCAAGGTTAATATCAGTACAATAGAAATATTAGATGATGACACATTTTGTGTCTCTATAGCACTTCTTACATTATGAGGTGGCGGTGTGAGGAACATTTTACCATGCATGCGTGATTGGTTCCTCGTAGGTGGAACCTAAAGTGGATGGACCTAAAATTGCTTTGGGTGGACTTGAACCTGCTGTGGTTGTGGCTGTGGCTATGGTCGTAGAGGGTCAGATGGTGGAGCCTTCCTTTTTTTCAGCCTTTTGAATCTACGAGGTCCCTCTGTTAAATTTCACACAATAACATAAAATAAATCATTTGTAAATAACAATAGCATTAAAAAAGATTTATTCAAAATATACATACCTAACTCAGACTCTGCAGCCATTGATGTTTCAACCATTTACCCTTTGTCTGAAAAATACGTAAAACACTTAAAAAAAACATAATTTTAAGTCAAAAAAAGAAATCATTTAAAAAAGCATTTTTGAACAATGCAGAGTAAGGTTACCTTGAGGGTTGGAGGTAACCTCTTCTACATCGACTGTAACTGTTTCTCCAGTAAAATGTGCCACAGGTGTATGCTGAATCCGACCATCATCAGACCTCACACATTTTTTGGGAGTCATTGGTGATGATTGTGATTGTGTGTCAGAATCAGCAGATACTTCCAGAATCCTAAATGTGGCATCCCTCTTACTTGAATACTGAGATGCTCTTTTTTGTTTTCAAAAAAAAATTAGAGAATAAAAAGATAAAATAAAAAAAAGAAAATAAAGATATTTCAACAAATAGTTTTACCTGTATCTCACCATTAGACATGCCAATAGACAAAAAACTGGGGTGCAATGCAGTGGGAGGACTGCTTTGTTGAAGGTTGAAATAAGCTTCCTAAAATAAACAAAGAATAAAATTGTTGGTAGTCACTATGTAAGTAGATGCTTGAATTTTCTTTAGGCGGTTGGAAATGTGCATGCACTAGTCAAATTTACCGCCATCAATACAATGAAGCAATAAAGAAAGTGCCCAAAAAGGCATTTCTGTAGGTCACCCCTATAGAATAAGCCTTGCCTGAAAAAAATCAATGCAAGCATATAGAAATTTGTCTCCAACATTCAAAATGTTTAAGCCCCTTTTGGACTTAGAAGAATTGACTGAAAAAAGAGAACATTATTAGAAAACAAAAAATAAAACAAGGAGAACATTTTTAGAGAAATGAAACTATAGCAAAACAATATTTAATGTTAAATAAAAAATAAATTTTCAAATTATACCTTTCAGATTGTCAGGATGAACAATGTAAAGGTTTCCTAGGGTGGATTTATCATCGTCGGTTAATACGTACTGGTTGTTCACTAGTACACCATCCGAAAATGGCAGCCCTGTTAGTCACTACACATCGAAGGGTTTAACCGAAAAAATAATTTTTTTGTTATCCACACGGTTCAAAATAGTGGACACATCATGGTTGTAACAAGAAACAATTCATTGTATCAATTGAACATTAATGTTCAACTGAGGCATCTTCAACACACCAGCAAGTCCAGCAGTGTAAATCCACTAGGAATCTCTATCAGGAGTGTTGGAAATGCTCTTGAGATTGGGGCAGAAGGTGTACTTGAAATGAAATTTAGATGGAAGAGGGGAAGAACAACTAGATATATCTAAAAAGTAGGAAAACACTGGAAAAACCTTATAAAAATGATGAAAAAATGCTACCAAAATGCTCTAAAAATGCTGCCAAAACACACTAAAATTGCTTGGAAACGCTCTAAAAATGTTGTGGAAAATGCCCTAAAAATGCTGGAAAAAGTTTTTAAAGTTGGTCTAGGAAAAGCTGCAAATGATCTTGCAAATGACCCTGCAAATAAATTTATATATTTTTTGCATGGTAGGAGTTAATGCATGAACGACATGTGGCAGAAGGGAGGACACATGGCACCATCTTATTTACAGTTATGGCGGTCTCCTTGTTCCACTCGCCATCTGCCAATCGCCTTGTGCCACTTGCTATATTTTAGTCACTTTGCGCCACTCGCCATCTGTTGGTCACCTTGCGCCACTTGCCATCTTTTAGTCGCTATGTGCCACTCGCCTTCTGCCACTCGCCTAGTGTCACTTGCCTTTTACCACTCGCCATCTGCCAATCGCCATGTACCACTTGCCATTTGTTAGTCACCATGTACTATTTTCCTTCTACTAGTCACCTTTTTCCAGTCGCCTTCTACCAGTCACCTTGTGTCAGTAGCCTTCTGCTAGTCGCCTTTTGCTAGTTGCCTTCTACCAGTTACCTTCTGCCAGTTGCCTTCTGTAAGTCACCTTATGCCAGTAACCTTGTGGTAGTCCCCTTGTGTTAGTCACCTTATGATAGTCGCCTTGTATCAGTCGTCTTCGGCCAGTAACCTTTTGTCAGTCACATTTTTCCAGTCGCATTTTGCCAGTCGCCTTGTGTCAAATGCCTTTTGCCAGTTGCCTTCTACCAGCTGCCTTCTGTTAGTCACCTTGTGTTAGTCGCCTTATACCAGTCGCCTTCTACCAGTTACCTTATGTCAGTCGCCTTCTGCTAGTCGTCTTGTGTCAGTCACCTTCTGCTAGTCGCCTTGTGTCAGTCACCTTCTGCCAGTCACCTTCTGCAAGTCGCCTTCTGTCAGTCGCTTTCTGTCAGTCACCTTCTGCCAGTCACCTTCTGTCAGTCGCCTTCTGTCAGTCGCTTTCTGTCAGTCGCCTTCTGTCAGTCACCTTCTACCACTCGTCTTTTGCTAGTCACCTTCTGCTAGTCGCATTCTGATAATTTTTTTGATACTTGTACTTGAAAAAAAAAATCGCCATGTTTTGAAATTTTTTTGAAAAATTTTGAAAAATTTGCCCCATAGTTTATACATTTTTCACGTTGATTCGCCCCGTTTTGATAAATACTTTTTTGGTACTACCCCTTATGCATAACCATGCCTTAAACCAAATTTACAACTATCTTTATCCTATAATACATGCATGTACCTTATGAGGAGTAGTTATACCACATGACTTCTCACATGGTCTATGATGTAATAACTCCTAACATACCCTCTCTTATTACATCATAGTCATAGCTTTATTTTTAGATTATTGTCTAGGGTGATGCTAGAATCTATAGATTTTAAGAGAGAAATTCCTCCCCTTAATGTATACTTACTACTTCAATACTTAGTAGTGTCAGGTTTTGCCGATCATCTACTCCAAATACATATTTTATTACTATATACTTCATTCAATAGAATTATGTGTATCTTTTTCAAATATGTCAATTGTTTATGAGATCAAATGTTCTCCTACCTTGTAGACTTATTCCCAAATCTTGTCTTAATCAATGACTTCAACTGTAGTGAGGTCAATCACCTCTTGTATTTCTTATTTTTCATGGCTCCATTAATTTTATTTTACCTTTGCTTGTGATACTTGATGTATTCTTGCTTCCCAGATATTTAGTGTGATGTGCTACCATGCATCCTGTGTCGATCATTAATTAACTAGTTTCTAATACTTTTTGTGTACTATATCTTCTATGCAAACTAGTTTTCATTTCATGTTATGATTATCTCTTAATGCAGTGATATTAATCATATTTTTATTTTTTGGTATTGTTCATCTAAAGAAGACGTTGTTTGTGAATAACTATATATTCATGCTTTCTTTGGTGTGCTATTGATGGTTGAATATTGAATACCTATTGCATTGATTCCTCATTTTTTTGCTCTCTTCTATTTCAAATTCTTCTATGGATGGTGAAGAATCACATTTTGAGTGTACATCTTCATTCTTAGGTGCTTCTTATTTTTACAAGAAAAAAATCATAATTTTATTTCAAGAATGAAATAAAATTACACTTCTTAGGTGCCTTGGAACAAACAAAAACCCAGATAAAACAAATTACTGGGTGTCAAAATATAATTATATTCAGACATATTAGAGAGGAAACCCCATATTCAAAATAACATAGGGATAATAAGGATAAAAATCCTTATATATCAATACATAGTCATCAAAATAACCTCCATGTCCATAACAAAGATAGAAACCAACAAAAAAAGTCGATAAAAAGAAGAAATCACTAGAAAGAAAAGGAAACAAATAAAATATACCATAAAGCTCTAATCAATAGATAGACCCACAATAAAACCTAGAGCTAGCATAAAAACTAGAGGTATGATATGTGAGTAAATGAAGAAACTCCATCCTTGATCTCTTCCATTTGCAAAAAACCTTGTAGAACCTGCTAACCTTGTTTTGATAACCTATCTGCTTCCTAATTTAATTCCCTATAAACATGAAGAAAATAGATGTTTTAAAAAATGGAAATCACCTCCAATAGTTCATCTTCCACTGGTCTAAGAAAATTATTTTGTAATTGAGTAGATCCATTCATCTAGTTGATGACCATAGTAGAATCTCCAAAAATTTGTAAATCACATTTCTCCTTGAAACGCACTTCATTAGTAATCTCAATGCCTAAAACTCAACAAAATTGTTGGAACCCATCCCAATTCGTACTTTAAATTTGATATACTAGGTATCTTAGAAGTACATAATGCCTCTCGTGCTACTAAAATTTGACTATCTCTAACCAGACCCATAAAAAAAACCTCAAGGTTGAGACTTTCAATGATCAAATTATCTACTTGTTGAGGTTTTTGAAGTTTGCAAGACCCTTTGTTGATTGAGACCAAAGTCCTCACCTAAAATATTACCTAAAATAAGGGTATTAACTTCCCTTAAAAGATAACTACATTTAGTGACAACCATATACCCCAACATATAAGACATGGTAAAAAAAGAAATTGTTTCAGCTCTTTTTTAAAAACCATTGTCTTAAGCATACCTCCATTGTTTCTTCTTCCCAAATATTTTGAACTCTAGTTATCTGTTCAAATTCTAACCAAACATGTTGTGAAAAGGGGCATTTGATTAACAAATGTGTGATGTTTTCCTCCTTTGATCGACATAGCATACAAATACTTGGACCTTGTCTGCTTCTCCTCTGTAAAACTTCCCAAGTCAAAGCCTTATTTCTCAAAGCTAGACACATGAAAATAGTTGTCTTTTTGGGATTGAAAATTTCCAAATCTACTTCCACCACCAAGCAGGCCCTTGGGGATCAAGGTCAAAACTTGCTTTGTAGCCAAGTCTAGTCGTATACTAACCCCTATATTTGTTGTATGCCCAAGCAATAGTATTTGGTTCAGCTCTCAACTTGATATGACTCTTATTAAGACTATCAATGTAAGCCTTCCACAAAACAACTTGCTCATTGAAAAGACCCAATACTTGAGTGTGCTTCCAACCTTGGGTCCAAAGACCAAAAGAATCTAATTCCCCCACCTGATGAAGAAAGTAAAAAACCTTATCTTGTAAATAACCTATCATAGCTTCTAGCAACAAAATATTTTCTCCACAACCCAAAATAGAATCAACCCCTATTCTAACTTGTTCATCATTACCTAATTTCCAAGCCAGCTATTTTTCATTCATAGGAAAGGCGTATACTATTACCTTCCATTGAATGGAAATATTTGTATGCTTTTATGTGGACTTATGATCCAATTAATAAATATCCTTGGATTTCAATAATCTTCTTCCATAATACTTCTTTGGTCAAAATCCTCCACAAGCTATTTGCTACTAAAGAAGAACAAAAAACATGAATATTTTTAAGTCCCCATCCACCCTCCTCCTTTGGCCTAGCAATACTCTACCACTTGACTAAAGGAACGCTTTCATGTTCCTTGCATCTAGTCCAAAGAAATGTGAAACAATATTTTCTTATTTTCTCTAGATCTCCTTTGGGAATGAAGGTCAAGGAGTGCCAAACACAAGAATTGCCTCAATAATAAACTTTACAAGTGTTAATATCCCACTAATAGACAACCATCTATTACACCAATGGTTAATCCTAACTCCAGTATTCTCTATAAGCCATCCCCAATCTCTCTTCCTATAACTATCCAGCTTTAGTACAAAACCAAAATACTTAAAGCCTTCCTAGAAATATAAGAGATTAAAAGTAAAAAGTATGATAAGAATTTATCTAGTCTCTTGATCTAGACCATTTAAGCATAGAGAGGATTGTTGAAAATTAGTCTCCATGTTAGTAGCAATACTATAAGTGTCCAATATTTCCTTCAACTTTGTAGCTTCCCTTAAACTACCAGTAGTGAACAACAATACATCATCAACAAATAACAAATGAGATAAATAAAGGATCCCCACTTTAATCCCAAACACGGATCCCACCCTTTTTGCATCCAAAATAGCTCTACTCAATCCTTCAACAACCAACAAAAAAAGTAGAGATAAAAAACATCCCTTTCTTAGTCCTCTCAAGAATCTAAAGAATTCATAAGTTGATCCATTGATAAGAACAAAAAAAGATACAATCCCATAATCCACTTTACTATTAGATAGATAAAACCCACATGTAAGAACATTAATTTGAGATACAACCAACAAGTTCTATCATAAGCTTTAGATAGATCTAGTTTAAGGATGATTGCGGTAATATTTTTAGTTTTAATAGACTGAAGACCCTCTTGTGAGCTCCTATGGCTTCAAAATTTTGTCTACCTACTATAAACCCAAACTAGTCCTAGGAAATAACTTCAAAGAAAATCTTCTTCAATCTAACAACCATAATATTTGCATTGATTTTATAGATGCAATTACATAATGAAATAGGTCTAAATTCATCAAAGGTTTTAGGATTCTCTTTTTTGGGAATCAAGGCTAAAAAATTGGAGTTAAAATCCCCCAAAAACCGACCACTCAACTTGACTTCCTCCATTACTCTACGAAGATCCTCCTCAACAAGATCATAGAAGACGAGGAAAAACTCCATAGACCATCCATCAGGCCTCAGAATTTTATCCATTTTGAAAGAAGTCAGGACAAATTTTAGTTCTTCCTTTGTGACCTCCTTCATAAGTAACTTATTATCCTCCTCTATCATAAAACTGGGTAAGAAAGTAGTTAACTTTAAAAAATTTCCAACTCTATCAGGGTCTTTATAAATAGATTGAAAATATTTTGCTTCCAAATCTGCTAACTCAAAGAAAATCCTAATGAGGATCCCTTCTTCATTTTGCATATCCTAAATAGTGTTAAACTTCTTCCTATGATTAGAAAAATTATGAAAAAACTTAGTATTCTCATCCCTCTTTTTTTAACCATACAACTCTACTTTTCATTCTCCATTCAACATCCCTCCACTCCAAGAATTTGTTCTTCTACTTCAACCAATCTTGTTTTATCCTCTTCTTTAAGCAAACTAACCTCATTCTTCTTATAAATTTTTGAAATCTCCTTCTCCACCAACTTAAGATCTCTATCCATACTCTCTTTTTTAACTGTAATCCAAGATGCCACAACTTTTAATTTTTTTAAAGCAGCAACAAATTGAAAACTCATTGATAACCTAGAATTTTGATCATAACTAATCCATTCTTTTTTAATTAGTTGTTGAAATCCTTCTTCCTCCAACCAAATTGGATAAATATTAAAATAATTGGTAGGGCTTGCCTCCTAAATTTCTAATCGAAGAAGTATAGGAGAATGATCCGAGCAACCTCTAGTCTCAATTCATGACTATTTTCTATCTATTTCATTGTATAATGATTCTAAGATAGAAAAATATGTCCAAACTTTTTAGGATCCCAGATTTCCCAAATCTATTATTTCTCCACATAGGCAATAACTTTATTGGTTCTAAATCAATTAAATTAGCTTCTTCAATCTTATGTTTGAAATAATCTGCAAGTCTATCAAGTCTTGCAAAATCTCTTCATATCTCAGTAAAATTTAAATCCCCACCAATGATAATTCTTTCATCCCTAGAACACCTATGGGAGAAAAAATCATCCTAGAATATCTTCCTATATTCATAGGGACCATAACAATTAAGAATATATAATATCAAACCCAAGTTCTTAAAAATGAATTCCATCCACAAGCTTAAAACCATAAAGGAAGAATTAATTAATGAGATAGATTTCTTCCAGCCAGTCAAAACACCCCCTAAATTTTTGGTGGCATCTAGAGCCAAGAACTCTCGGTACCTAAGCAATGTACTTAACCCTTCAATGACTTTTTTACTTACCCCCATGGTTTCGTAGAAGGATAACATTTGAATTATGAATTTCCACTAGCTTGGCTAAGGCAAGTCTTTTAGAGGGACTACCAAGACCTTGAATGCTAAGGAATAACAAGATCATTTATATATCTTATAGGGGTTTTACCCCGCTCTAAGGACGCCTTTAATAGATTTTTATTTCCCTTATTAATTTTTCCTTAAAACCTTCTTTTGTGCATGAAACAAAAAATATTTCCTACCTATTGAAGAAGCAAAAGAGTCCTTTATAAGGTACATACCTAACCTTACAACAATTGCACAAGTTCTCAACTCGAATTCCCTTTTCCTAGAATGTTACAAATATATGTAAGAGGAACTTATCATCAAACCATCCCCTAAAACAAATACCTCCCTAGAAGATTCACCCGATAGGTCAAAAATACTTCTCCAATAGCAAAACATTTTGGATCACAAACCATTTTCAATGTGTTTGAGATTCTCATCCCATTATCCAAATTCCTAAAAAACTCCTTGTTCCTAGGTCTTCTCTTTGAAGATTCATAAAGAAGTGTCCAAACTTCTTTATTACCTAATTCCATATTATTCTCCACATGTTTTGGATAGTAATTGTCATAAGTCTTAGATGACTGACTAGCAAATTTAATAGTATCAGGTTCCAATATTTTCACAATTTTCTTTATGACTTTGTCTCCTCTAATAGCCTACAAAAAATGAAATGGAGATAAATCTAGGCCCAAACAAAATTCTACCTTCTCTAGAGTTTTGGTTCTTGGTTCAACAATATCCTTTTTTCTTGTTTGTGCTAAATCAGGGAGCACTACCGAGTTTTGAAAATAGGTATCTCTTGATTATTGCTAGCTAACTTGAAATCCTCACTAGTCATTTGTTTTCTCTTCCATACTTTATATCTAAAATATTGAGAACATTCCTTAGAAATATGTACATAAATATGACAACAAATATATCTAAAATGAATCTTCAAATAGTCTAGGATTTGATTATGAACTGTATTCCCCATAACTATCTCCATACAGTTCGGTAAGACTTTAGTGATATCCATCTCAACCAAAACCTAAGCTACAAACCAAAAAACACTAGATTTGAAAGAAACATATATATCCAAGGTTTGTACCAAGGAATATCCAATATCTTTCAAATATCTTTCTAACCATAACTCCATTGGAAGGCCTAAAAGTTTCACCTAGATTAATATTCTTCTAGCAACTACAATCTTAGGATCAAAGCAGGCCATCCAAACCTTCAAAGCCAAAAAGGAAGACCCTCAATACCAATGACCTCCCAAATTGTTTTATGCATCTTCCTTAGACCAAATAAAGAAACCTAACTATCATTTCGCAAGTGAAAAAGATACCCATTTCCTAAAATTAGGACTCATACCCTTTGCATCCACTCATTTAGTGTATTATCAACTATTTGACATCCATGGAACTTTCCAATAAGAGTCTTCTTGAAAACTCTAGAACTTGTTCCATCCTCATGTCTTCTCCAAATACCACTTTGATCTTCGACCTTCGCTTTTTGACTACTTTGTGTACCTTGTGTACTTTAGTAACCAAAGTTGTAGTTTTTGTTGATTGAAAGTTTGGACCCACTCCACTTAGGGCCTCTAAATCACGATCTTTACCAATAAAACTATAGCCAAACAAAGGAAACTCCATCAAACAAAGTGATTCTGGGGTATTTGGATCCTACTCAAAATTTCCCCCCCACAATGAAATACTTGCTCACTCATTAGATCCATCACTTGAGTAAAGTGTTATGAGGCACTTGAGCGTGAGAAATAAATAGGACAACTAAATTGATATAAACCTACTAACATATACTCCCTTCCATCCATTAAATTTTTATGATCTGTAGTCTTATTGTGGCCACTCAATAATCCTAAGGACCCCTAGTTCTCAACTTCTAAGTCTTATCCAGAAATGGGAACACGGATCCTTGGATTTGAAAAGATGTGCTACCCCTCAAAGGAGTCCTTCAAGAAGTCTAAATGTTTCTCTTCATTCTCCATCAAAACAAGGTTCTTGCACTCATTCTTTTATGTCCAATGTTCGTTGGTATTTGAGTGTGTCTTTCTTCAGTCTTCTTCAAGCAATGTCATAGGTGTTTTTGTGAGGGTGTTTCACAAGTGCTTATGTGAGGATGTTCAATCAACTTCTTTGAGCAATATCATAGGTGCTTCTATAAGGGAATTCAATTAGCTTCTTAAAAGAGTTTTGAATACAATATTTTCCTTCACTTATTTATTTCACTCATATTCTTTTATACTAAGCACTTCTTATTTTATATAATGGCTTTGGAGCTATTTGTTCCATTGGGTATGGGGGCTCTGCCATTAACCAATTTTAAAAACTTGCTATGTTAACTCTTAATGAAACATTTGTGTTTTACTATTCAAATGTTCATGAGTTTAATACTTGTTTCTTTCTTCATGTGGTGCTTATTATTTGTTGTTTGGTGCAATTAGGGATGGATTTTATAAACTTAGATACATTCTCTCTTCATGCAAAAACTAGTGCACAATGTTTGTCTGGTAGATCTTGTCTTTGAGCTCTGGATGATTTCTCTTCCTACACTTCACTACATCCCTTTTGGGAGCATTTAAATTTTAAGAGAATCATTTTCTGCAATCTTTCTTGTATTTGTTTTTGGTGAAATCCTTTGGTTTTTATTCTTTGTAAGTTTTTCAATGCTCTTTAATTGCTTGAATATTTCTTGCAATTTTTTTGTGAAGGTTCAATTGGTTTCTCTTCTTGAAATTTCTAAGAAGATTTTGATGTCTCTCTTTTTTTTGGTTAGCTTTTTGTAAATGTCTAAGAAGCTTCAATGGCTTTTGTATCTTGTTGTGAAGTGGCCTTTATGGATTCTTTTATTTTATTTTAAAAAAACAATTCTTTAGGGAACTATATGACCATTTTTCTTTCTTGCTAAAATTGGTCTAGTTTTTTCTTGTAGGTTTGTGATTTTATTGGTCTTAGAAGGGATCGAACCCATTTTTTATGCTTGAAGGATTTTTCCTTTGACAAGAATTCTTCACCTTAATTTTTATATAGAATCTATCATGGAATTTTCCTTCACAGAGAGTTTTATATAGGGTAATTTTAGCTTTGAAACTTGTTTTCTCAAACTTGAAACTTTTTCTCAAATAGAGTGCACCTTTGGCTTTCTCTGTGTCAAATCTAGAGGAGGATCAAATGGAGAATTATTTATTCCTTCTATCTACTTTGATACTACATGTTAGATCTTAATGCTTTGATAGGATGCCTATTTCAAACATAACAAACCTTCAACCAAATTTGCAACTATATCTATCCTATACTACATACATATACCTTGTGAGGGTGGTTATACCACTTATCAGATGGTGTATGATGTAATAACTCCTTATACTTTAATTAGACCTTCAAGAATAATTGTAGACCTATTTGTCATTTGTAAAATAGTATGTATAGGCCTCACATCATGAAGATGCAGGGAGTTCATAGTCTCTATGGTCATTACATTGATTGTTGCATGTAGGTAAATTAAGATGCTTTTATAGGCCTAGTTCCAATAGAGGCAGTAATAATAGGACTTCCTAGATTAGATTTTTTTGGAGTTCTATATTTCCAAGCATAAATCTAACAACTTCCCTATAATTGGACTATTTTGGATCCTTTTTCTACCTAGATTTTTTATATACAATTCCCTAATGATTTTATTGTTTATAGGAACACCCTTAATAGCTTGAAAAGGGGATACTTTTACATAGAAATTATTTAGTCCCCCTAAAAAATAAACTTGGATTTACGTTTTTTCTTCTCTTGTTTGAACCTTACTAGAAAAGGAGGTTCTTTTTCACTACCCAGATTAGAAATTTGTACTTTTTCTTGAACCCCCTTGTCTATATCTTCTATGGTTTATTTATGGCCATATTTTGATTCTAAAATGATTGGATATTTTGACATAGGTCTATGTGTTGAATCTTCGAATATTCTATCAGACCTAAGTTGCATAGCTTGAACATTATAAGTGGGGTAAGTGGAAGCTTCTTGATTATATATTGGTTGTCATGTTTTATTATTTGGATATGGGGTTGGTTGTGATGGTAATCATGGTTGAATATTTGGTGGAGGATTAGATGGATTAGGAGTAGGAAGTTAGGCTTGTTGTGGTGGGGGATTGGTATTGTACAAACTATGGTTGTTGAGTCTTCCATGTAGGTTGATTACACCATTGTTGTCCACTAGATCAAGGAGAATGATGTGTCTATTGATTAAACAAAGAAAACTATCATGATCCATTAGGCCATGGTCTTTGGAAATTAAACCACATTGGCTAGTTGGGAGGCCATAGATATCTTGGAGAAGTCCAATTGTATGCATTCATGAGATAATTAAAAGGTGTTGTGTTAGGATTCATACTTGCTTATGATGGATTCGATGGTCTTCAGTTGTTCATAGCATATGCCTCTCACACTTATTGTGCCCCTAGTTGGGTTATTTCCCTCACTCCACTATAAACATTTGTCTATTTTATGGTTTTGTTAACAAATGCTACAAAATTTTACTTGTCTAATGGATATTCATGTCTTAAATGTTTTTTGGTACATTTTGGACAAAAATAATTAAAAAAATTTCTACCTTCTCCCATCAATTCTTAGCTTGCAAAGAATCTATTTGTGTTGCAAGAGAGAAGAAAAATTATATTTTAAGGTCTTCTAACAAATTTCCTATTTTTCCTTAGTTATACCAGATGAAGATATAGTAGAAGCAACAAGACTAGTATTAATATTCTACCCTTTCCTCATAGTGATCTAGAGCAGTTTTTATACAACTTCATTTCATCAAAACTTAATTGTTGAATGTCACCTCTTGAAACTAAGTTCAAAACCTCATTACACTCATGTTGTATTCCTTGTAGAAAGAAAACCTTCAATATCTAAGATTCAATGCTCACATTCTTTGATATTTTGATATTAAATTAAAAGCATTCGAACTAATCTTCCAAAGTCTCATTTTCTTTTTGAATCATTCTCAAGACTTCATATTTGACATCATGAGCTTTGAAATAATCTTGACATGTCTATAAGAATTCATTCTTCATAGATTCCCAAATGTTAATATTCTCGGTTGCTAGTCCCATGAATAATTTTAGTGTTATCTTTTAATGTCGTAAGAAATAATTTTAATTTTTGCGGATGAGTTCTATAAGTATAACTATGGCAAAGAACATCAAATTAAAAAAGAAAAACAACTAGATATTTACAGACCAAACCATGGAATGTTGGTAGGACTGATGGAGGTATATTTTTTATTTTCGTCTCCTCTCTAGTTTCTTGAATGAAATACTTAAAGGTACTCATTGACCTTTGCTACTATTGTTCATCGTTTCTTCTAATATTTGAGCAGCCCATGGGATCCAATAGATATTGCTAATCTCTTGCTCTTCCCATTTTTGGCCTTAATTCAAGAATTGCGGGTGTGAGGCTCCAAAATTCAGACTCTCCAAAGGTATCCTCAAATTTTTGTATGTTATTTACTATTTGTGTATCTTCTTCTACCACACTTTCTACAAGTTGTAGCTACTAAGGGTTTGAAGACTAGAAAAATTCATTGTTGTATGTTTCTATGTTTTCTGATGTTGTAGCAGTTACCAATTGGGCCCCATTAGAGATAAATAAATATTTATTGTCCCTTGCCCAAGGCATACAAAGTATCCAATGCAAACTACTATGAGACACACACAAAGACTTATTTATGAGAATGGCAACCTTGCTACCAACTTTATCTACTCCAATGTAATCTTAATGTTGTTTTTTCGACACCTCCCTAGTAATGGCACCAAAAATATTGGTTATTTTATATATCAATATGGATAGGTAATATTTAAAGGAGCCATGCATTATATGTGCACCACAACTAAATGAATATAGTCTTAATTATTCTGACTCAGGTTATCAAAGGTTCCTATAAACTTAAAATTACTTCTTCAAAATTGAAATGGTGCTTTGATTATTTTACCTGTAAATAGATTATAAAATCAACATAAACAAAATACGATAACAAAAAAACTAATAACCAACGGATTAAACCAGGATTGTAAAACAATATAATCAATAGAATAATTTTGCAACAAACCAAAAATAAATTAAGCTATGAATCAAACATTCTATCTATTATGTGATCAACATTGCTACTTAAGGGAATTGCACAAAGGAACTTTTAGAGAGAGAAAACATTCCTAGTTTTTAGTGGGCTTTGTATTCAAATTAGAAATACCTCACTCCAAAGTTTAAACACAAAAATTTAAATAAGTAACAAGCTAATATTTTATTAAATACTTCAAATAATATACAAAGTACAAATAATCTTCAGTAACCCTAAAATGCTCTAAAATCTCTTCACTCTCCATTCTCTGTTGGAGATGAGAGACACAAATTATACATTTCCTCAACTATCCTTTCCTAAATTCTAGGAGAATTCTTAGAAAAACTGTTAGGAAAAATAAAAAAACACAACTATTATAATCCTAAATGTGCACAAAAATCCAACCCATAACATGAATAGGTTAATATTGTTGTGTTTGGTACATTACTTCTCTTGTAGATCAATTCCCATGGTTGTGTCTCTTCTATACATGTTGCATCAAAACAACTTCCAAGCTCTCCTTCTGCTATTTTTGGTTTAATAACAATTCTACTATGGAGTTATTGTGTTGGCTACAAAATTCATGTGAAATGCACCAATCACAACTAGTTGAATTCAATCCAGTGAATGTAACCATAAATATAAATTCATATTTATGATCAAGAGGTTACAATCATGGATTTCTCATTATCATTATCCAAACAAAATCAACCATTAGTAACCATGCATATAACACTTAAATAAAAAATGTTGAATTTCACTACATCCAGGGGAGTTTTGCCTTAGCCAATTTTGCAAATCAACCTTGGCAAGAAGTAGACCAACAAGATGAGGGATAAGAGAAGCATATTGTCAATTTTCTAGATCTACGCCTAAGATTTTTATGAGCTAAATACTTAAGATAAAGTAACTACAAGATCTAAGATAATGTTGCAATATGAAATACATGATAATGGCAAACTACTTAGCATATAAAACTCATAAATAACTTCAAAAATGACTCATATAAAAGTCACTAATAAATGCTCACAAAAATATGATCTTTATTGAATAAAGACCTCAAATACATCATACTTCTTCACTCTCCATTACAACTATATATGCCACTCTCTATCTCACTCTATATATTTCACACCCACATATACACATATATAATAAAATGTTACTCTTCATATGGAGCATTCTTGGCCTTCACTCTTCTTATGACTCTTCATGTTCCTATTTTATGACACATGTGCACATAGAAAACTATGCACATTTACATTGCCAAAATACTTTAAATAGATAGCATAGATAGCATTTATTACATTGCATAAAGATAAATACTCTCACTCTAATCTAAGACACTTTCCTAATCTAAAGATGTACCCAAGGTGGTACATTAGCATGTACCAAATGATATAATATATTCCAACATACACAATAGATGGTCGCAACATTTTGAGCGGCTAATAAAAAGCATCCAATATTACATAATTTACTATCTTCTACTTATCAAAATATGAAATATACATAAATCCATAGTTTTTAAATAGTTAGATGACATATTTCATAAGACAAAATAGACAAATGGGACAAAAAACAAAGGCAAAAGAGTACAATTCCCAAGCTCATCATCATCCAATGGACGACTTCTTACACGATATTTAGATTCAAATTGGGTAGGTTATGTAGATGATAGGAAATCCACCATAGGATATGTTTTCTCTCTTAGTCTTAGTCCTATGACTTGGTATAACAAGAAACAAAATACAATTGTCTTATCTACAACAAAATTTGAATACGTAGCAACTAACAAGGCAACCAAAGAGATCAAATGGATAAGAAACATTCTTTGTAAATTAAGTAGCACTAGACAACCTTCTATTTTACAATATGATAATCATAGTACCATTAAACTTGCCAAGAATCGAGGGTTGCATGCAAGTAATTATACCATCACCATATTAGGCAGCTTATCCAATAACAACTAATTCAACTTAAGTATTGTATGACAAAAATCAAATTACAAATATCTTTACTAAGCCTTAATTGAGGCTAATTTTGTTCATCTTACAAGTCTTTTAGGTTTGAAACATATTACATGGGTCTTGTAGTAGGAATTTTGTTGTAGCCCCTCAAATTTTAATGTAATTATGGGTCTTGTAGTAGAACTTTTGTTGTAGCCCGTCAAATTTTAATGTAATTCTTATAAGTCTTGTATATTTATCTTTTAATTTAAACAAAATTAATTTATGGGCAAGGAGGATAGAAAATAAATTAATTTTGTAGTTAATGCACTGACTGGTCTAGAATATCGATAATCATCTTCTAGAACCTTTGAGCATGGACACTAGGAGTAGTTAGAGAATATATATGCAAGCCTTCTAGAACCTAGAACCATTGACAAAATCCTACCTATATAAACATGTACTTGAGCAAGCATTATAAGCAACAAAATTTCAATTTCTTCCTCGTTATAAAACTTTATCTATTCAACTTCATTTTATTTGTTTTCAATTTCAATCCCTAATTTATCCACTAGAAAATAATAAATTTCAATTTTTTTTTAATGTAAATTTTAAATAAAATATAGCAAAATAAATAATCACAACCCCCAAAGTTGGAGTGTCACCTAAGTTCAACTCTTCCAAGGTACATCTATTGTTACTAGTAGGATCTAACATTGTAGCTAGCTAGTGGTGACCGTTGCTACCTTCTCGTTTTTACGGGGAATACCTATAACCTACAATATAATATATAACCACAAAGAAGAGAGTAAATGCAGTCCTTAACAAAATGAATAAGTAATGACAAAGGTTCCAAATATCTTAAGCCTAATTGTGCATTTATTAATAGGAAATAAATTAAACATGAAGAAGTAATAATCTGGTAAGGATGTTATTTGGATTATATTTATGAGATCTGGGTTCAATTCCCACGACGGATATATATAAAATATTAATATAAAAAAATAAAAAATAAAATAAAAAATTCTAAAAATATTTTTAATTTAAAATTAATTAAAAATAAAAAATAAAAAAATTGAAGTTAAACCATTTGCAATTTGCTAATACAGTCATGTTCCCACATTATACATTTTTGTTTAATCATGTTAGTGCAACCTTTCTCTCAATTTAGCATGCTAGTCCTAATATTACCATTTAGTAATTGAACTTTTAATATGAAGAAATAAATTTTATTAGAAGTGATTTAATCTTATTAAAAGAGTAATAAAAGTACAAATTCACAAAGCACATCCCAAAATTTATAAGAACCAATTTTATTTCGGTGCATAAGAAACAATCTTTATATGAAATGTAACATAAATCGATGATATATCTTGAGCCGTCACTTTGAAATTGGCTTAAAATCTTCAATAGATTCTTTCACCAAAGCTTAAAAATTCAACACTACAAGAATCCAATAGCCTTCACAAGATTAAGAAAGACCTAACTTTGAAATTGAATATTATAATAATTGATAGAATTTCTCTAAGGCCTTAACCAGTTCAATGTTACAAGAATCTAATAGCCTTCAAAACAAAGATATCTTGCTGAGAACTATAAAAAAAAAAAACCTTAAAATCGATATTCTTGAACATTCCTTATAAGGGCTTCCTTGTAATCCAATCTTCACTTAGGGGATGTAAAATTAATCTAATGGACAATTCAAGCCGTTATAGTTGACTTATTTCAATGACGTTAGAACGCCATTTAATTGCACCATCAATATATTCTAGAATGTTGTGTGTCTTTAATTTGTGACATCTTTATATTCTACCACTTAAATGTCTCCACATGGAGATGTCAATGATTCAACAACAATTGGGCCATTCCTATGATTTCTATCCAGTAAACTAATTGTGTGGCTATTCAAGCCATCAAGATACGACACTAGACATGTTAGACGTTCAGCAGGACTTTTTATTAAGTTCAATAATTTCAATTACTTTGACGAGCAAATTATACCATTTGCAAATAAACAATTACATCCATGTCCAACAAAACACATTCTAGTGGTAATATGGGAGCTATTGCCATGATTATGACTAACCTTCCTGCTTCTCTGCAATTGTGATAATCCTTGTCTTGAAATGCAACAAAAAGTTTTCCCAATATCATCACTCTTCACATTCACCGATGAAGCAACCTGCAATAACGTTTTCTTTCCATCTTTATTATGACATGGATGTGGAATCACATACACCTTACACATTTGGAGGACTTAATGTAGTGATATTGAGTTGATTGCTCTTTTCTTGATGTCAACTCAGTTTTTGTGAAAGAATTGACTAACTTTATGTTAGTTGAGGAGAGCAATTATCAAATAACTAGTTTATCAAATCTTATCACCACTCTCAACTGTGCAACTAAAGAGAACCCAACATCTTAAATAACAAACATAATAAAATTAACTATAACTTATTTATATGAATAGAATAAAATTAACTATAACTTATTTATATGAATAGATAACAATTGGACTACTAAAATATACATGATACATATCCAAAGGGTTGTGAAGTAATGGAAATAAAAGACATTCTAAGAGAGTAAGAGAGTGACTCCAGCATAAATCCTTCACACTAGAATAAGGCAGGTTATAACCCCAACAAACTTGTGGTGTAACAAAAATGAGGTAGGGTGCATACTGTGATCCAAGTTCAGTCCTTTCACAACAATAAAGTGGCTCATAATCTCACTCAACGTATCAAGAAAATATCATATATGCAAAATTCAATCCAACTATGATCTTTACTTGGATAATGACCAGTCTAACATAATTTGGTGAGATTAGCTTGATAAGAATAGCTCTTAACAACAATAAGCTAGATAAACAAGTATTGTGGTTGCCTCTCAGGACTCAGTTGCATTAGTGATACAAGGAATACAATTCTAAATAGATTACAGTAATGGTTTGAATGAGAGGGAATCCACGCAGACTGCTTTGACAAAACCTGATTATGAATCTTTGCGATTCAATGTCAAATCCAGTCCATAGACCATGGTCTAGTGCTATGAAGGAGCAGTTGCCAGGTGACATAGTAAACGTACAAAAATTATTTTCTTGCAAGAATCAAGGTCTTAACGCACATCTTGCACAGACTAGTACTCCTTTTCCAGCATTGGTATATACCAAATTTATGAATCTGTGAGATAGATAATGAAACAAAAGTATTGTACAACCAAACATAGCTCCATTAAACATTGGTAGCAAGATACCATATTGGAATGACCTTGGAAGAGGAAGTAAAAGCAATTTTTTGGCATATAGCTGCAATATCTGATATCTATGATTAATGAAATAATATCAGTTACTTTTGAAATCCAAATGCACAAGATGCATCAACAAATTATCTTCTTTAGCAGAGTAAGAAAAAACTAAAAAGAATGCCCTAAATTGGAAGAAGGAATAACAATAAAAAAATAAGCTTCAACTATGGACATCATCGAAATCACTGAAAATTCTAGTGAATGGATACAGGATTCTATTTTGAACGTCTCCAATAGTTTAGACTAAGAAAATACAACTCTCAATAAATTATTTCTTATTGGGAGTTGAGACCTACTTAGACCATCTCCCTTGAAAATAATATTCAAAACTCACTGGACAGGATAATTGAAACTAAGACAACCTCAGCTCACATTTGAAGTCAGCCTAATAGAAAGCAAACATGACAGGTTAACCAGATTTCCTGAGCGTTTCATCAAATCCACATAATTAGTGGATGATAATAAATTGAGACTTAAAAAGAGTTCTGCTACAAATTCTCATACATTTGCTTAGAATATGTCTATGCAGTCTTCAACATTGAAATTATTGTATAAATCTTAAACATATTAAAGAAAGGATTTCCTGTTTAGTGATAAATCGGAGTTACTTTGGACATAAATAGATTGCCTGCTCAATTCCCATAAACTTGTGCTTTCCATTTTTTTTGACTTTGAGCTGGTGATGTTTGGGACTTGAAATGTACACCATGGTTCTTAGGATGACTAAATTCAAGCTTGGTTGTGGAAAGACACTCTAGCAGGGTATTGGAGGCAAGGGTTCATGATCCTAATAACCCAGGATTTTTGTCTAATCACACAAGGAATCATCCCATGCCAGTATAATGGTAAAAACTCAATTGACTAATCTCTATGGACCTGGAAAGAGGGTTTATCCTCCTACGCTTCAAGCCTGAACATATATAAGCAATTCATTAGATCATTGGGAATAACATGTAAAAGTGAGCCTTATCCAGCCGAAGTCAGCTTATTTATATTTTCATTTCACATTTTCCAATTATTTTAATATATCATTCTCTATACCATATAACTTTTCACAGGGCATCTTAGAAAGGGTAGGCGACAACCTCCAATGCCCTACAAAGTTTTGATGATCATAATTCTTTAGGTAAATGTTAATTGAGAATTGCCAATTTTCAATAAACTACATATGAATTGGATTTTACATGCCTTATAGATTTTTAAGACAAAGCAAAAGGATATTGATACATCTGACTCGATTTCCATTGGTGCCTTTCTAAAGGTTATAAAAAGGAAGACACAGAGGAGAGTTTCATAGATGTGTCACCAATTATATTTGATTGCTCATATTCCATCCTTGGTATCCGGAGGTACATAACCGGTGGTCATGACTACTCCAAAGGAGTTTGCACATTTGATGCTGGGGAAAGAAAATAGAGATTCCTCGACTTAACGTTGCATTCCAAGTTTCTAACTGTAAGCCGGGGTTTTAGAAAAAATGCTACTTAATAAGAATTTCACATCTTCAAAATTTATGACTTCCTCAGAAAAGGTGGGTAGGCAACAATAGGTTTTCTTTGAAGATTTACTGCCTCCTAAATGTGGCTTTACCATAGTTACAGCATTGAGACAAGCTATAATGTCTCATAATCTATGGAAGTTTGGTAAAAAAACTTGAATCTAATTTGAATCTCTGACCAAAACTCCTATCTGTTTTTCTGAAGCCACTCCAAAATGCCTTTCTCAGCCTCAGACATATTCCCTTTCTTGTTTTGAATAGATCCTTCCACAAGTTCAAAGTAGTCCTTGTAGTTCCGCTTGTAGTAATCCTCTAGCCTCTACAGTACAAAATAAGGGGACGACAACTTAAATATAAAATGAACATTTCAATATGGTTGCTTTCCCCACTTCTCTTTCCGTCTCTTGAAAACAAGTAAGCATACAGAAAAAAAAAATTCAAGAATAAGAAAAGACCCCAATAGAAACTCTCACCTCCTTTTCATATTTAGCCTTGTTGGCTTTGGACCTCTCTAGAAGCTCTGTTGCACATGCAAATTCAATGTCAGTTATTTCATTTTTTTTTCCTTCAAAACTATATAACTTTAATATATATAATCATGAATTTTGAGGCTGACCAACCCAACTTGATGCTGTCATGAAAACATCCAAAAATGTCACTAAGATGTTCTGGTAATGGCCCCCAGAAAGTTTGGTTTCCTTTAGATAAAAAGCTATCAAAATTGCACAAGTTCTGGTATTATGATCAAGGCCTATATAATTTTTACAGCTTTTTAACCTTTTGGTTAAGCTAAAATAAAAAATGGAGATAAAAACAAAATTAAAAGCAAACACAAAATAACAAAGTTCCGGTCATTCCTGGCCTATGAAGGCCGGTCTTCATTTTGTCATGAAGTGCCTTGTGTACGACAAGAGATAAGACTAGACATATACCATACCTATAAAATGAAGCAGAAATAAATTACTGCCCCAAAAAGCCTATAAAATTACCCACAAAGAACATTTTTTTTTAAATAATTCAGAACAGTACCTGTCATCTAACAATTAAGCAGGTACGGGGTTTCAATCTTCCGCCTTAATGATGATGCCACCAATAACTTTTAAAGGAACATTGTCTCTTTTGGTGATGTCAGATTCTTAAACCTATGCATATTAGTTCTAGATAATGGGGAAGCTCCAAAGGGGTTGAAAAAGGCAATTAAAAAGGGTGCAAGAACATTGGGAAGGACATCTATAGGCCCAGGTTAGGCACGACATCTTAGTTCATGAAAATGTGATGACAGACGTTAAAATGGATCAATAAAGAATAAAGAACGACTAATGCCTACTGGCTCATGTTAGAATGGGGTAGGGAAAGGTTCGAAGGCCACCATAATGGATGCAAAAGCATTAGAACCAATACCTCCCAACCAAATTTAAATCCCATCTAAATTCAAGAGAATCAGGTAGAACATGCAAAGGGCTGAAAAATGCCATCATAATGGCAGCAACAACACAAAACTTGCACCTATTAGCTCATGCTAAACCTATTAAGCGAATAAGGTAGGGGGAGAGGCCAACAAATCTATCATAATGGACGAAAGAACATCAGAATTAATACCTATTAGCCCACATGAGACTCAAGTCAGGCACATCTGCATTGCATTCAAAAAGTTACTACCAATTCCCTATGTAACCAAAATAAAAAATAAAAAATATATAATAAATAATGACATCTAAAAAATTACTATTTTAGTGGCTGTAACCCATTCCTCTTTATAAAAAAAATAAAAAATTAAATAATGGCATCCAAAAGTTCAAAAGGAACAACAAAGGCTATCACAAGGGGCGTGACAATGTTGAAGTCAAGTCACCTCAGCCCATGCCAGACCCAAATCAGGCAAATCTACTTTCATGAGAATGATGCAGGGGAGGTCCAAAGGAGCCCAAAAAAGAAAGGTCATTACAGGGGTGCAAAAACATTGGAATTTATTTCTATTGGCCCATATTAGACCTGGCTTAGGCACATCTAATTTCATGATAACATGAATAGGCAAAGGCTGAAAAGGTCCAAGAAAAGCTATTAGAATGGATGCAGAAACATCGAATATATACTTTACAGACAGTATTGGATTCAAGTTAGGCACATCTCCAATGTGCAATGATAACAATTGGGTAAGGAGTTTCAAAGTGAGCAATACAGATCATCACCATAAGTGCAATAACACTGAAATTAATAGCTATCAGCCCATAGTAGGTGTATTCAGTCGTTAGAACAGCAACAGTGTGACATGGAAAGAGGCAAACAAAAGTTATCATAATGGGCAAAATAAAATTGGAAATAGTAGCCATCAGCTCATATTGCATCAGCTTAGACACTTTCCCATTCATGAGAATGAGGTAAGGGGAGGTCCAATAGTACCAATGAAGGAAACAACAATTGCTGCAGGAACATTAAATAAATACCTGTCAAACTATATTGGACTTCGGTCAGGCACATGTATATGTTCATATGATAAGTGTAGTGGAAGGTCGACAGGGCAACAAAGGACATCATTAGTGGGTGGACGAACATTGAAGTCAATAACTATTAAAGCTTTTTAGCACCAGATTTATAATCGGTCCATGTTAGGTAATTCCCAATGGAAAAGAGAGTAATCTAAATAAGCTAAGGTCACGAAATGTAAGGTTATAAAGGCCAGAGAATCCCGTTACCTAATACAAAGAATGAAACAGTGCCGTTACTGTCTTTACCATTTGCATACAATTTAGGTCCATCTAAGCTGAAAGTTGAAACCATATCATGCTTGGGAACTGCCTCTCTCAAACCACAAAGAAGCATTTCATCGGGAAGCTCATAATGATATAAGAGTCATGTTAATATTTTGGCAGTGGACTCTATCTAAGAATTTCTGAGCAGTCTCAGAATAATATAAGTGAGAAAGAAAATTCTAAAAGAGAGTCAAACCAAATAGTTTTACACAACCTTTTAGTTCCATAGGCTATTTGGCCAAGGGTGCATGAAAAGCATTCTATTCAATTCCACTACACAAAAATTATAAACAACCCGTTCACTAGTATAGAATTTTGTTCATATTTTGTATTCCCATATATAGCAGTGAACTTACCTTTTGGGTGGTATTTAAATTACTCAGTGATGAATAAGAACTTACTTTCAATGAGCTCATTTCTCGGGGTGTTGTTTGCTTCAGCTGCAGCAGCCCTTTTGGGAAAATTTAGAGAGTTCCATAGCAGTGCAGGGAATGAATATGATAATAGAACTTGTCTCCTTCTTATGTGATGGAAGGATAAAGATGGGCATTTGCATTCATAACTAAGTTGTGGTTTTGCAGATATTGTAGATGGGTGATTGTGTCCATTCCTACGAAGGCAGGATCCAGCTGTGATAGGATTGGGGTGGGCTTGCAGGGTGATTGCTAACACCATGGTATAAATGAAATCTAAAACTACAAAAAATAAAATAAAATACCCCGAGTAAATTTATAGAGAGAAAATCTTAGATGGGGATATCCCATCGGCAGAGATTATAGGGCTTTCTGAACCTAGGAAAAATATCCTTCGTGAGGATGTCGTTGTTCATCCAAATCGACATCCAAATCTTAGATGGATATCCCATCAACAATTCTTCGATAGCGATATCCCATTGGCAGAGATTGTAGGGCTTTAAGAGTTTAGGAAAAATATCCTCTGCGGAGGATGATATTGTTCATTTAATGAAGGGTTATTTAAGTATATTGTTTATAGTTACCAAAAAGATTATCGAAACACGGTGTCCAATCTTATCCTAATTTAAACTTCAAATATTTATTTAAAATTTCAAAATTTCTATTGTTAAAACACTCACATTCTATAGCAATATACCTGCCTAACCTCTCAAAGTCTGAGTCAGGATTTCATAATGCCTTAGGTTTTTTTTTTAAAAGGATTTCGTTTAATGTGAATTAGTAAAACAAGGGAGATAGGTGTGGGCATGGCCCCATACTATTGTTGATATGTTTACTTAGTGGTTTCATGTGTTTTGTCACCCTAGATTAAAGTTTATATGTAAAGCTTTCCTCCATCATATCTCATGGCAGATTTGGTTAGAGAAAAATAATAGAGTGTTCAATAATCAAATCAGGGATCCAGTGATGGTAGCCAACAAAGCAATGAGGTTCGCTGCCGAGAACACCAACTTTATTCAGTGTGACAAACCCCCTGATCCAGGTTTAGAAATGCTTTTGTTTAAAGTTCTCAATATTTCTACCGAAATTTCTAAGCAACTAGTTCACATCAATGACATGATCAATACTAAGTGGAAACCTCCACCGTTGGGTTGGCTAAAAGCAAATTTCGATGGTTCATCTAAAAGCAATCGTAGGGATGTTGGGGTTGGTGGTATAAACCGGGATCATAGTGGAAAGATCATCAAGGCCTTCATTGAAAATTTGGGGATTCAATCAAATAATTATGCTGAGGTTCGTGCCCTATGGAGGTGTCTTGTTCTGTGCAAAGATTTTCCTAACCCAATCATCTTTGAAGGCGATTCCCTTGTTGTGGTTAATCATGCAAAAGGTTCCTCGAAACCAAGTTGGAATATTCAAAATGTTATTAAGGAAAGTCAAGCCATTCTCAGGTAGCTTCCCTTAAGTACAGTTCAACATGTCTTCCGTGGAGCCAACGTAGTTGCTGACACTTTGACTAATTTGGCAGCAAACCAATCTGATTGCATTATTTGAGAAGATTGCTTTTCAGAGGAGTAACTCAGCATTGTTTAAAAAGAAAATGAGTAGGTTTCTTAATAATCACTGAAGTGCCAACAAAGGTGTTTTTTCAACGCCCAGTGTCTTTTCTTTCAAGTGTTTTTTAACACTATTGTCAGTTCCAACAAAGGTGTTCTCTTTAATGCTATAAGGTGTTTCGTAAACACCCTGTTTCTTTTGTCTTTGGTGTTTTATCAACACCATTCCTTGTCCATTTCAGGATCCCATATGTTTCCTTTCAAATTGTGGGCTTTTTCAAAATTGTGGTTTTCATCACAAGGCTATTGTTTTCACCTCTGTGCAAAACCTTCTCCATCTGACGAGTTTGTTAATTCGTGGAATGGTGGAATGGTTCATGTTAGAAGGCTTCAAATTGAGTTTGTGGATGCAACCGAAAATATTACTAGCTGTGTTGTTGAAGCCTTTCGCTCCAGAATCATCAGCCATGTCTCGAGGGCGGTTGACCAACTCCTAATAGCAGCCAATATGATCAAGGAAGTTGGGGTCATCTTCTCTCTTAACTTCAAAGAATTGCAGGATCTTATGACGTCGCTTAACGCTCTTCTCGCTCATCAACATAATAATGCTACTGAAGATGGTGATAAAGCCTAGTAGTCCTGGGTTCTGGGTTAGTGGAATTTTTGAGTTTAGTTTTTGTTACTGAACTTTCCTTGTTTTGTCGGGTATATCCTTGGTTTCTTTCTGTTGTCGAAAAAGGTTATTGGAATCTTCTGTTTTGTTTTTTTGTGTTCCCATGGAACTAGCACAACTCTTCCCTATGTCTATGGGGGTTGTTTTGTTTTTGTTTCTTTGGCGCTAGATAATAGCCTTATGTAAATAGGGATTGGGATCCTTCAACCCAACGATATTAATAAATTTTATTACCTACCAAAAAAAAAAGATAGTGTCCAGGTTTTAAAATTGTGAATTTGATAGTGGTGTAATATATATTATAATTTGTTTATTATAAATTTATGTTATAATATTTATTGTAATTTACTAAAATAATATATATTGTAATATTATTTTATTTTTTAGTTTTTTTTATACTTATTTTTATTTTGTTTATTTTGTTGGTCATTTAAAAGAATTTAAGTAGTTTTGATGGAGATATGATCATGTAAAGACAATCGTTTGAAACTAAATAATGTTAGAGCAATTTTTTTAAAAACATTTAATTATTTAGGAGTCAAATTTGCGAAGAATTGTTTGATTCAAATGATTATTGGATCAATTTGTGTGGAATTTGAATAACTTTAAAATGTGTGGTCATATGAAGGAATTTGAGCAATATTGAGGGAGATAAGAACCTATTAAGTCAGCCATATGAAACACTAATAGTGACGATTTTTCAAGTCATGAAAAATAAAATTGTAGGTATCTGTTAGCCAGGGTTCAGATGATGGGAGGAGCAATGGAGAGATAGGGCATCAGTGAAGCAAGGCATTCTATTTGGGCTTAAAAAATTTCAGCTAAGTTTCTTTTTTCACTTTTTTTTTTGAGAAATTTTGCATGCAAATTATTATAGGTTTTTTTTATCAAATATTATATTCTCTATAGGATATTTTGGTAAATTTTAGTAGATTTTGAATCATAGTTTCCTTTCTATGGATTTTTTTATAGCTAAATCCTTAGAATCATCTTAGCTAGTAGAGGTTAGTGAGGGAACCACAAAGAGGCGATCTTCATTGCTCAAAGATACGACAATTTTTTATAAATTTAATGGGTCTTGGTCAAGGGCTTTGGCCTTGAGAAAATGGATTGATAGGAGTTGGAAGTCTCTAGGAGTGAGTCTATTCTTTCTTCCCAAAGGTTTCTTCATAGCCATTTTTTGTTCCAAGGAGGAAAGAGATAGAATCCTAAAAGGGTATCCTTGGTTTATGGGAAGAGTAGGACTCTTTCTTACTTGTTGGTATGAAGAAAATATAAATCTATCCCTAGTACCAGTATGGTTAGGATGTATGGGTTACCCATTGAATATTGGGAAATGGATGCCTTCAAGGCAATAAGAAACACTCTAGGAGAATTCCTTGAGATTTTAGAAACTACAAAATATGGATTCTTGGTTATTTAAGCTTGAATATTGGTCATAATTGATATAAGTAAACCTTTACCAGAATTAGTCATTCTTAAGTATGGGGGTAAGTTGTGGACCCAAACAATAGATTATGAAAATATATCTTTTAGATGTAGAACATGTTATGAGGTGGGCCATATTGAGAGAGCATGCGCTAAGAAGAGTCCAACAAAAACATATGTAAAAAACTATAAGAGAAACTTACAAATGGACATGGATGGGGATAATTTTTAACTTTCAAAAAATAGATCTAGACAAACGAAAGTAAATAAATAATGAAGACCAGTAAGAAAGAATATTGGATGAAATTCTAATTCTTGTGATGCTTTAACATATGAAGAAAAGGAATATTAGAGCTTATATAATACATTACAACAAGTTCAAATTATTAATAAGGAACCATCTGTTTAGTATGGTCCTTATTTAAGGAATAACATTCCTAATAAACCTAAGAAATGTGTCTCATCAAATTTTGAACTCTCTTGAAATACCATGCATGATTCAAGAGAAGAAAATTGGTAGAGAAAATTTAGTATTAGATGTTAATACCTCTACCATTAATAAGAAAATACTAGAAAACGAGGACAATTCAAAAGCTTATGTAGTAGATCCAAGCAGAGTTATGCATAAGGGGTTGGACTCAAAATGTACTTGTAAAAATATGGCAAATCTTAATCAAAATCAAGGTGAATCATGGATAATCCTAAGAAAATCAAATCGAGCATCTTCATACCAAAATTTGGGGTATTTGAAGCCCTAAAATGTAAATTCATCTTTGGGGCAAACTTTTGACCTATTAAATCATCTTATAACTTCATAAAAACACCACCATTAGATCAGGCTTGAAAAGAGATTTCCAACGAGTACAAATATGCCTATGTTTGGATATATATTATGGTAAATTGACCCTAAGAAAAAATTGGTCCTGAAAATTTTAGGTGAATGGGTCTACGTCAAGGCTCCTCATATTCGCCAATTTCCAATTTTGGAAATTCTAATATTCGCTCAATTTGCGAATATTCGCCATTATGCATAACCCTGGATCCAAAAGAGGATAAATATAATAAAAAATAAATTTTTGAAAGAATATTCAGGAATAGAATAATAAGACCTACTCATGATATAGACAAGGCAAAAAGAGAAAAACCTTTAAATTATCAAGCAAAATCTAAGGAAACAAGAGCAAACATAGAGAAAGGAACACAAACTAAGTTGATTGAACTTCTCTTTATAAAATAACAAAATGATGTTACTAATTCATAGGCAGGGCCAGTAGCCCCTAATGAGACATGATTACCATCTCATGGAATATAACGGATGATAATGGCCCCTCAAAGCAAAGGTGTATTAAGGACCTTTGTTTAAGTAATAAGCCTAATATCCTTTGTATTAACTATGAAAAAGTTTCTAAAACTATGAAAGTCGTATGGGCAAGATGTGAATGGGATATTATGGATTCTAAAGGAGAAGAGATGGGAATTCTAACATATTGAAATCCTATAAGAACCTCTTGTGTAACCATTCATAAATCTAGGCATTGGATAGCCTCTTTAGTCGCATGCTACTTTGCATATATTCATTTCATCCTTATCAATGTTTATGGACCTACAACTTAGTTAGGCAAATTATAAGTATGGAGTGGGATTCAAGCCTTTATGAGAAGTAAATACCAAGAAACTCGATTCATGATAAAAGGAGATTTTAATGCCTTAGCCAAGGTAGATGAAAAAATTGGGAGAATTAGGGAATTAACCCAAAGTAATATTACATTATTTGATAAATTAGGATGTGCAGGATATGTACATATGTCATGTACATAGAAGACTAAGAGTTTTCTACACAAGTGGCAAGATAAGAATCTAAAGGTCATATGGAAAGAAAAAGTCAAGAATTTGAAGAGTTATTTTGTAAAGCTATATTATGGAGGCAAAGCTCCATGAAATGTATCTAAATGGAGAGAAAAGCTCAAGATTGTATATGTATTTCATGAATAACATTGTAAGTTCTTTTTCAATAATATTGCTATGAGATTTATTTACATGTATTCTTTGGTAATCATTATTTAATATTGTGGATTTTTTTTTGCTTGATAATAAGGGGTTGTGCTCGGGTCCCCCACCCTTGAAAAATTACATCTCTTTCTTTAGAGTTTGAGAGTTTACAAATAGATACACTTCTCATCTCAATTGAGATACTATATCTAGAAACCTACATCATTTTACATAAAATATCTGAATTCTTGATTTTCATTTTTTGGATCTATTCAAATCTCTATATGAATACAATTACTCCAGAATTTAGCATCTTTCTTGACATTTTTCTAAGCATCCTTCACAATGTCAAAAATTCACCTTTACTATCTATGCCTTGCATCTTAGTAGAGTAATATTTCCAAAACATCGCACTATCATAGTCTGCTTTACCAAATCTGGATTGCTAGTTTCCTTCCTGAAACACAAGTGCAACCACAAAAATTATAATAAATAGTCTAAATGAAAATACATTATTGTTACAAAATAAAATAGATATTACCAATGTAAAACATTAAAGTAAATCTTAATCATTAATAGATTTAGGTAATCAACATTTTTTGTCAACTTCAACTAAACTTTCTACTTCTTCTAACCATGGAAAGAAGAATTTAACTTCATGATCCTCAATCAAAACCCCTCTATTGGCTAGCTTATCTGCACATTTGTTTCCTTCCCTTAATATATGTGTAAACTTGATTTATTCAAACTCTTTAGCAAGATCTTGAATTTTCACAATTATCTCTTGTATGTTCCATGAAGCCTTTGCTTTCCTCAAAATTGCATTTATTACTATGATAGAATCACCTTCCATCCATACTCTATTCCATTTCATTTGTTTACATATAACCCTTCTAAATCTGCCCAAGCTTCAACTTCATTACTTGTCTTAAATCCACTATTGAAAGCATAATAAGATAATTTAACTCCTCAATTATTTCTAATTATTCCTCCTCATGTTGGTCCTGGATTCCTTTAGATGCTCCATCAAAATTCAATTTAACCCACTCCACATCTGGTGGTTTCCACTTTATATTGTTTGCCTTCTTTTAGGATTTTCTTGTCTAAGGCCTCTCTTGGTTTTAAAATATTCTATCGCTAACCCATTGACCAACATCGAATAAGAAATTGTAGAGACACAGGTTTTAATCCATATAACCTATTTCTTCCCAAAACCAAACTTATCTAAAACTGCAAAAAGGAAATCCCATTTAACCTTATCATAGGCTTTACTCATACCAATTTTTAAGATCATAGCTTTCTCTTTTCTTAAAGCTGCTAAATTTATAACTTCGTGAGCTATTATGATCCCATCCAGAATTTGTCTCCCTTTCACAAATCCTCCTTGCTCTTATGAAATTATTTTTTTCTGAAATAATCTTATAAGCTATATTATATAGGCTTATGGGTCTAAAAGAATCAAAAAATTCAACATCTTTCTTTTTTGGATTTAGGGTAAGATAAGTTGCATTTATTTTATAAGGAATGTATTGTTTTACCCTAGATTGTTCCACTGCCACCAATAAATAATCTTTCACTATATCCCAATTATTTTGGTAAAAAGTTGTAGAGAACCCATTTGGACCTGAAGATTTATCCTTATTAAAATATGAAAGAGCTAAATGAACTTCTTCTGGAGTAATAGGCTCCACCAATTTCCTATTGTATTGATTTGTTATAACTAAGGAACATCTTGAAGAAGTTTATCATTAAGAACTTTGGTCTCCTCTGAACTTAGAATATTCTGATAAGACAACTTTACCTCTTTTCTAATTTCACTCTGATCTTCAATCCAAACCCCTTCTATTGATCTAATTCTACTAATTCTAGAAGATGATCTTTGTACTATAACCATCCTATGAAAAAAATTGTATTTTTATCTCCTTTTAACCAAGTCTATCTTGATTTTAATTTCTAGAATTTCTCTTCCTTACTCAAAATATTATGATAATCACTAAGCAACTCCCTTTCCTCTGAGCTTGTATTATTTTCATCACCTTTTTGGAATTTTGAAAGTTTATCTTTTAGTTCTTTCTTCTCAAAAATATTTCCAAAGGTGTTCTTGTTCCAATATTTTAATCTAGATGACATAGGTTTAATTTGATTTGGAAGAGCATACAACCCACCATTACCTACATAATTCCATGTTTGAGTTATCATATCAATAAATTTAGTATGGTCTTCCCACATCTACTCATATTTAAAATATGACATTTTTAATTCACTTACCATCATTTTAACTCTTATTGGCCAATGATCTGATCTAATCCTTGTTAAGATATTAATTTTAGCACAAGTTCCTTCATCTAGCCAATGATCTGAGAGAATGCATCTATCTAATTTTTTTGCTATTAGGTTATGGCCTCTCCTGTTGTTGGTCCAAGTATAGTTGTCTTCTTCAAACTCAACTTCCCATAGATTGTTGTTTTGAATAAAATCTGAGAAATCTTTCATACTTTGGGTCAATTTTCTAATTCCCCCAAATTTTTCATTCAACTTGGTTATGGTATTAAAATCTCCAATGATCATGAATCGGGTTTCTTGGTCTTTACTTATCATAAAGGCTTCAATCCCACTCTAAACTTCTAATCTACCTGACTGAGTTGTAGGTCCATAGACATTGATAAGTATGAAATGAATATCTACAAAGTAGTAAGTGACTAAAGAGGCTATCCAATACCTAGTTTTATGAATGGTTACACAAGAGGTTCTAGAAGGATTCCAACAAGTTAGAATTCCCCTGTTGCTCCTTCAAAATTCATAGCATCCCATTCACATCTTTCCCAAACTGCTTTCATAGTTTTTGAAACTTCTTTTGTCATTTTAGTTTCCTGGATACAGATAATATCAGGTTTATTACTTAAATATAGGTCCCTAATACACCTATGCTTTGAGGGGGCATTAGCACCCCTTATATTCAATGAGATGATAATCATGTCTCATTAGGATATTTTGGCCCCTCTTGCATATTACCAATATAATTTTTTTGTTTGGTAAACAGAAGTTCAACCAACTTAGTTTGTGTTCCTTTCTCTATGTTAGCTCTTACTTCCCTAGATCTTGCTAGATAGTTTGAGGGTTTTCCTCTTTTTGCCTTGCCTATATCAGGAGTAGGTCTTATTATTCTATTCCTCAATATTCTTTCACAATTTTGTTTTTCAACATATTTATCCTCTCCTAGCTCTATTATAGAAGCTTTTGAATTATCCTTCTCATTTTCTAGTATTTCCTTATTAATGGTAGAGGTTTTAACTTCTAAAACTGCATTTTCTTTACCAATTATTTTCTCTTGAATGGTGCATGGTACTTCAAGAGTCTTCAAAATCTGATGAGACACATTCCTTGATGCAAGAGCATCCAGTGGTGTAAGGACAATGTTGCATCACCAAAAAAAAACTTTTTTAAATGCACAATTTATTCATTAATGATGGTATTTTTAAATGCCCAATTTATTCATTAATGATAGTATTTTTAAATGCCCAATTTATTCATTAATGATGGTATTTTTAAATGCCCAATTTATTCATTAATGATGGTATTTTTAAATGCCCAATTTATTCATTAATGATGGTATTTTTAAATGCCAATTTATTCATTCATGATGGCAATTTATTCATTAATGATGGTATTTTTAAATGCTCAATTTATTCATTAATGATGGTATTTTTAAATGCCCAATTTATTCATTAATGATGGTATTTTTAAAAATTCTCAATTTATTCATTAATGATGGTAATTTTTTAATGCCCAATTTATTTCATTAATGATGGTATTTTTTTTTTTTTGGTATTTACATGGTGGAATCGGTAGCCGCCACGAATCCGGCAAGGCTGTCTAGCTTTTTATGGCCGCCACAGTATTCTGCGTTGTCCGCCCCGAAGCCGCCACACAAATCTTCACGCAGTCCGCCCCTATAACCACCATGCCACAATCATTTTAAACTTTTTACGCTACTGAAAGCACCAGGAAAGGGACAAGCGTTCAGTCTAGCGATTAATGATGGTATTTTTAAATGCTCAATTTATTCATTAATTATGGTATTTTTAAAATGTCCAATTTATTTCGAAAATGAACAATGAGAAAAGGGGGGTTACATTTTTCTAGAATATTCTATGGAAGTTACGAAATGGGGGACATAGATTTACTGAAGGTATTTCGGGGGATGACAGATTGTGGCTCCAGCTTACAAATTTTTGATCGTTTTTCTTTGTAATCAAATCAGCCCTTGTGGTTGTAAGATTGTATTTTCTAGTTCTATAGCCCCTCATCAAGTATTGTTATTGAGTATTATTATCAAGTATTATTATTGAGTATTGTTATTTGAAATTGGTTGTGTTTTTGTGTATTGTGGGAGTGTTGGGTGAAGTAGCCCTTCACCATTCCTTAGGTTCATCAATAATGTTATTTCTTGAATTAGGATCATATTGAATAGACGACTCCTTGCTACTAAAGCCTCAAAAGAATTAGAATTTATTCTAGTATCCTTTCTTGTTGGTCTCCACTATTCATTTTATTTTATTTTTCTAGATCTATTTTTTGGAAGTTGAAAACCATCTTTATCCATAACCATTTGTAAAATTCTCTTACAATTTTCTACAAATGATTCTACTGGAATCTTCTTAGGGCATTATCTCTCAATATGCCCCACCTCCTTGTTGCAAGTGTGAATGCGGCTTCATCTTGAGTGGCCTAGAAAAAACTTGTTTTCATGTTGCAGTGTGAACAGGCTTCATTTTGGTCGACAAAGTTTGTCGGCATGATTTTTTTTTTCTCCCTTGATTCCTTTCCCCTCATTCCTCCTCCTTTTTCCTCCTATTTTTTCTCCCCTGATTCCTCCTTATGTTTCTCCCCTTTTTCTCTCCAACTTCTTCTCCCTATCTCCTCACCGCCATATTCCCCATTCCCTATATATATCTATCTATGTATATGGTTCAAATAGTGTGTGTGTGTGAAATTGAATTAAGTTAATTTTTGCACGCCTTCATTTTAATTATTGTTTACTACGACTCTATAATCTACCTCATTCTGGTATCAAAGCAGGCGTAGGGATCGAGGAGTGCAGATCGAGGAGCGCAGATCTCGAGGCGGTCCTCCGAGGTAGATCTGAGGGTACGGATCTCGAGGCAATCATAGGATGGAGCTAGTATGGATGTTGATAGGCACGTAGTTTGAGACACAGACATGGCATTGAGGTGTGACGTGGTACTAAGGAAGCAAAATTGAGATAGCACGTAGATCGAGGAGATCTGAGACAAAGCACAACTTTCAAGGCTGACGTGGAGGGCATGCAGCTCGAGGAGCTAAGCTGGAAAATAGTGACACGTGGCGAGGACTTAACGTGGATGTGCCACGTGGTGGGTTGTAGTTGGAGGTTTTAGCGGCAAAAGGGTTTAAGGCGACGATTGCCCGAAGGCAATCGAGAAAATATACGCGTGCGGGCGTATAAAAAGACCTTGAAGGTCTTCTTCCCACTGCATGTGGGATAATTTTTTTTTTTTAAAACCTCCCACGACGCCTGTTTAACACCACCCTGTACACCTTTCTATTCCGTATGAGCACGTAGCACACACAGTTAAGGCACTTGAAACCCGACTGGTAGACCTGGGTTCGAAACCCGTCGGGTGCAAAAAAAGAGTTTAATTTTTTTTTTTATGTTTTTGCTGCTTAAGGTTTAAGGAGGACAAAACGCGCGGTGTTTTCCAAAGAAACCGCTTGGTGTAGCGGCCCACATCCGCGCTCCTATCTAGGCGGTCGAGGGTTTGAATCGCGGTCGAGGTAGTAAAGTTTTTTTTTTTTTTGAAAGTTTAAAAAAAAAATTAGTTTAATAATTTAAAATTTATATTTAAAATTATTTATTTAAAAAAAATATAATAATTAAGAATATAAAAAGATTATTAAATTTTTTCTGATAAAGACTTTATTAAAAATTTTGAAAACTTTAAAAAGGGAATCTTTGTAAAAATGGGGAGCATAAAAGTACCGGGAAGCCTTCTGGAGCGCCCGTTTAGCACTTCCAAAAAATTTTGGACTCCCCGTCTCATGACAGGGGAGGTACGCCAGGGGCGCTGCTCCTTGGAACCTCGTTCAAGGCTAAAATTTTTGTAATAGCCTCAGTGGCTGTAAAAGGGTGAAAATTTTAACCTCAGAGGCTCTAATGAAGTTTTATTTTGCATTGATGAGTAGATGATCAGGTCTACCGGGTGCTACCATGATTTATGCTCTCTACTGCGAGAGACAGTCGAATCATTTGATGAACGAGTTCAGAGAAACGGACTGCACGTTGTGTTCAGTCAGATGCAGAATGTTGTTATAGCCCACCAGAGGAATCCAGATTCTGGTTACGAGGCTAACTCAGAAGACAATATTTTTGGACAATGAGTGGAGGAGTCCGATACAATTGAAGTGGCACCTATAGATCAAGCCAGTGATAGCTACTCTCCAGCTGAGCTAGAGTAAAAATCCAGTGAAATTTATACCCCACGCTCTCCAGAGCCTGAGCCAGTAGAGGCTGAGCCAGCACAGGCCGAGCCAGCGACAACTCCTAAAATAGTTGTCATCAGTGATGATGAGGATTCCATTGCAGACAATTTTGGACCTCCAGTATTGGACAATCCACAAGAAGAAGAAGAAATCAGTGAGAGAGTTAAGAAATCTAGATTTGATTTGAAATTGTAATTGCTTTGTACTTCTTGTTTTTAGTCAAATCAAAGTTTGCTTTCAAGTAGTAGAAATGGCTTCAAATTCAAATCTTCCAATTCCAAAATTCAATGGTAGTGATTATGAATACTGGTCAATAAAGATGAAAACATTGTTAATAGGCAAAGGTCTATGGGATGTAGTTGAAGAGGGTTACACAAAACCCTCTCCTACTGACTAGACTGCTTTAAGTCCTACTGATAGAAAATCTAGGAAAGAAGCACAAAAAAAAAATTCCTCTACCCTGTATCATTTGCAAGCAGCCCTAGATAAAATCATCTTTCCTAGAATAGCATCCTGTGTAATAGCTCAAGATGCTTGGAATGCTTTAAAGGAAAGTTTTCAAGGGAGTGATCAAGTGAAGCAGGTCAGGATTCAAACTTTGAAAAGAGAGTTTGAAAATATCAGAATGCAAGAGAATGGGAAAGTAGGAGACTACCGCGTGTGAGTCAAATTCGTAGTAGATAAAATGGTCACTCTAGGTGAAGAGATTAAACCAAAAGTTGTGGTGAAGAAAGTGTTGCGAACACTTCTTCCTAAGTGGAATCATGTAGCAATCATTATTGAAGAGTCAAAAGATTTGACTACACTTTCCTTTGATGCACTAATTGGTTCTCTTCTTTCACATGAAGAGAGATTGCAGGAATCTCCTTCCACTAGTCATGGAGGAGATGATAAAGCCTTTGCTTAACAAGAAGGAAGAGGTAGAGGTCATAGCATATGTCAGCACAGAGGAAGAGGTAAGAACAATCCACGAGGTGGAACCCCAATAGCAGAACAGAGGAAAGCATCTAGGCCAAGGAAAAGGAAGTGAAAAGTCCAAACAAGCTTGCTACAATTGTGGTAAACTTGGCCACTTTGCTCATGACTGTTGGTTGAAATCTTCTCAAGGGAGCAGAAGTCAGAGCAATCAGTATGGCAATTTTGAAGAAGAGGAAGGGACCTAAAATCTCTTTCTCTCATATGGCAAGACAAATCAGAACCTGAATGATACTTGGATCTTGGACACTGGATGTTCAAATCATATGAGTGGCGAAGAAGAACTCTTTGCTACCATGGATTCTTCCTACAAATCTAGCATCAAGTTGGGGGATGACAAGTCATTTGCGGTTGAAGGCATTGGAGCCATGGAGGTTCCAACAAAAGAGGGTGTTAAACAGGTGAATGATATTTATTATACCCCTCATCTCCAACATAATCTTGAGTGTTGGTCAAATGTTAGAGAAAAGCTATAAGTTGCTATTTGATGAGGGTAAATGTATCATTTTTTATAAAAGTGATAGTCATAGAATCATTACTCAAGTTCCAATGATAAATAATAGGTTATTCCCTTTAAATTTTGGCTAGCCAGGGGGAGAGCAATTGGAAAATGTTGCTATTTCAAATCCAAGTGTGCTGTGGCACTTGAGATACTGTCATCTGAATTCAGCCAGTTTGAAAATGCTTACCTCTCAAGCGATGGTGACCGGACTTCCTAAAGTGTAGGAGAATAAGGAAGTCTGTGAAGGTTGTGCTTTGGGAAAACATGCCAGATCCAAATTTCCATGAGAGTAAGCATGGTGGGCCAGTCATCCACTCCATCTAGTCCATTTGGACATCTATGGTCCATTGCAGACCAAGAGAATTGGTAACAACTCTTACTTTCTTCTCTTCATTGATGATTTTTCATGAATGTGCTAGATTTATTTTTTAAAGCATAAGGATGAAGTATTTGATTGCTTTATAGATTTTAAAGCAAGAGTTGAAAATGAGAGTGGATATTTTGTTAAGTGTCTTAGTTCATATAGAGGAGGAGAATACTCCTCTAATGAATTTTTGAATTTTTGTAAAAAACATGGAATAAAGAGGTAGTTCACTGCTGCCTACACTCCACAACAGAATGGTGTGGCTAAGAGGAAGAACCGCACCATTGTAGAAATGGCAAGATCTATGCTTCAGATGAAGCATTTGAGTAATATGTATTGGGTAGATGCAGCCAAAACCAGTGTGTATATTTTGAATAGGAGCCCTACTTCAAGTTTGAAAGGGAAAACTCCTTACCAAGCATGGTATGGTAAGAAACCAAATGTTAAGCATTTCAAAGTGTTTGGTTCACTGGCTTCCTCACACATTCCTAATGAACAGAGAAAGAAGCTTGATACTAAGAGTCAAGCATGAATTTTTGTAGGGTATTGTGAGACCACAAAAGCTTACAGACTCTACAATCACAGGTTTCAAAAGATAATACTTTCTAGGGATGTAATTTTTGACGAAGAGGGAAAATGGGGTCATCGCCAAATATTTAGTGATGTTGAATCTCATGATGCAGGTTATTCACCAATTCAACAGACACCACAAAAGGCAAGAAGTCTCCTCCTCCAAGCCCAAGCAGACATTCAACATCCAGTTCATCATCTTCTTCACCAAGTCCTTATCCTCAAAGGTCAGTCAGTTCCTCACCAATGGATATTGATTCTCCATCCAGAGGTAAGAGAACGCTCCAACATCATCCACATTATCAGATGTTGGATACAAATTTTCAAATAAGATATACTATAATTCAAGATAGTGAGATGAGCTATGTTTTACAGACTTAAAAATATGCATTTTTATGGTGATGATGACTCCCAAGAGCCTCGGGGAGATGTAGTTAACTATGTCTTGCTAACTAGTACACAACTTGAACCTTCTAGTTATGAGAAGGCTTGTACTAAGAAGATATGGCAAGATGCCATGAAAGAGGAGATAACCTCTATAAAAACAATGACACTTGGGAGCTGGTAGAGCTTCCTAAAGGAAATAAGTGTGTTGGATGTAAATGGGTCTTCAAGACCAAATTCAATGTTGATGGTAGCATTGAAAGACACAAAGCAAGATTGGTTGCAAAAGGATTCACACAAAAATATGGTATTGATTATGAGGAGACATTTACTCCTGTAGCCAGACAGGAGATCATCAGAAGAGTGATTGCTTTAGTTGCTCACAAGGGTTGGAAAATCCAACACATGGATGTGAAAAGTGCCTTTCTCAATGGGTACTTAACAGAGGAAGTGTATGTTGAATAACCACAAGGATTTCAAGAGCAAGGTAAGGAGCACCTTGTTTACAGACTGAAAAAGGCACTCTATGGCCTCAAGCAGGCATCGCGAGCTTGGTACTCACGCATTGATGGGTACTTCAAATATTTTGGGTTCACCAAAAGCAAAAATGAACCCACACTTTACTACCTGAAGCAAGGTAACGACATCCTCATAGTTTGCTTGTATGTGGATGATCTCATTTTCATGGGTAGTAATGAAAAAGTGAATATGGAGTTCAAATGCTCCATGATGAAGTAGTTTAAGATGAAGGATCTTGGCTTAATACATTATTTCATTGGAATGGAAGTCCATCAGATAGATTCAGGGATCTTCATCTGTCAACATAAGTATGCTCAGGACATGATCAAGAAGTTTGCTATGGAACATTGCAAACCAGTTGCAACTCTAGTTGGACATGGGATCCAATCAAGAAAAGATGATGGAGCACCTAAATTTGACTTGACCACTTTCAGAAGCATGGTTGGGAGTTTGATGTTTTTTGCCAAAACCAGACCTGATATTCAGTATGTTGTTTCTCTTATCTCTCGATTTATGGCTAGCCCATCTGAGCTACATTTGTAGGAAGCTAAGAGAATTCTCAGATATGTGAAGGGTACATTGGATTTTGGAATCCAGTACCATAAATGTAACACTATCAAGCTTGTAGGCTTCAGTGATAGTGATTGGGGCAACAACATTGATGACAGAAAATCAACTTCAGTGAACTATTTTAGTCTAGGATCAGGACTAATAACACGGAGTTCTAAAAAGTAAACTATGGTAGCTTTGTCTTCTACATAAGCCGAATATATAGTAGTCACCTATGCTAGTACTCAAGCCTTGTGGCTAAGAAAAGTGCTAGAAGAGATTAGGGAACAACAAAGTGGTCCGAACAAAATCTACTATGACAACATCAATGCCATTCAGTTGGCATACAATCCAATCCACCATAGTAGAACGAAACATTTTGATATGGAGTACCACTTCATCCGAGATATGGTGGAACATGAAATTGTTGAGCTTAAATTTTGCCACACTTTGGAGAACGTCGCAGACATCTTCACCAAAGGGATGGGTAAAGCTTAATTTATAAAGCTGAGAGACTGTCTAGTCATTCCTCTCAACTTTAAGGGGGATAATGTTACAAGTATGAATGCGGCTTCATCTTGAGTGGCCTAGAAAAAGCTTATTTTCATGTTGTAGTGTGAACAGGCTTCATTTTTGTCGACAAAGTTTGTCGGCATGATTTTTATTTTTTCTCTTCTGATTCCTCTCCCCTTATTCCTCCTCCTTTTTCCTCCTATTTTTTCTCCCCTGATTCCTCCTTCCGTTTCTCCCCTTTTTCTCTCCAACTTATTCTCCCTATATCCTCATCGCCATATTCCCCATTCCCTATATATATCTATCTATGTATATGGTTCAAATAGTGTGTGTGTGAAATTGAATTAAGTTAATTTTTGCGCGCCTTCATTTTAATTATTGTTTACTATGACTCTATATTCTGCCTCACTCATGACATCTTCTACATCTAAAAGATATGTTTTCATAATCTATAGTTTGGGTCCACATCTTATCCCCATACTTAAGAATGGTTTTGGTAAAGCTTTACTTATATCAATCATGACCAATATTCGAGCATAAATAGCCAAAAATCCTTCTTTTTTTATATCTAAAATATCAAGGAATTCTCCTAGAGTGTTTCCTATTGCCTTCAAGGTATTTATTTTCTAAAATTTAATGGGCAACCCAAACATCCTAACCCAAACTAGTACTAGGGATAGATTTACATTTTCAAGTGAAAAGCCTTCAAACCAATGGGTAAGGAAGAGCCCTAGACCCACTTTTAGGATTCTTTCTCTTTCTTACCTAGAACAAACAATGGCTAGGAATAAACCTTTGGGAAGAAAATATAGAATCACTCCTAGAGACTTCCAACTATTAATCCATTTTCTCAAGGTTGAAGCCCCTGGCCAATACCCATTAAATTTACCAAAAACGGCCCTATCTTGTATCAATGAGGATCTCTCTGAGGTACGCTCACTAAAATATACCACTAGGGATGATTCTAAGGATTTAACTATAAATCGATCCATGGAAAGGAAACTAAAACTCAAAATCTAATGAAATTTATTTGAAAATCCTATAGCAAATATAATATTTGATAAAAAAATTATAAATTTTTCATGCACAATTTCTAAGATAAAGAAAAGGGAAAAAAAACTTAGCTAAAAAATTATTTGTCCAGATAGAATGTCTTACCTCGCTGAAGTCCTATCCCTCATTGCTCTTTCCATCATTCGAACCCTAGTTGGCAAATATTTACAATTTTTTTTTTCATGACTTGAAAAATAATCACTGCCCTTGTTTCAAATGGTTGATGTCACAAGGTCGTATCTCCCTCAATATTGGTCAAATTTTTGCATATGACCACTCATTTTAAAGCTATTCAAATTTTATACAAGTTGGTCTAAGAATCAACTAAATTGGATAACTCTTTTTGAAGATATGGCTCCTAAAATATGAGATGTTTTTCAAGAAAAAATCCTAATCCTTCACACTTTACAATTTTATTTTTCATGACTTGAAAAATCGTCACTACCCTTGTTCCGAATGGTTGACTTCACAGGGTCATATATCCCTCAATATTGCTCAAATTTTTGCATATGATCACTCATTTTAAAGCTATTCAAATTTTGCATAAGATAGTGTGGATTATTTATATTGGGACCTATGATATATTATGGTAGTAAGGCTTAAAATCCAATAATTGTATCGGAGATAACACTTAACTTTGTCCATTTTTATAGAGTTATTTTATTAGCCACCATCACTTAAATTTATTCATTCTTGATAGAGTTAATTTTGAGTATGTCCACTTTGAAGGTCATGAAGATTTAGACTCTATTCTTAAAGGTCTTATTGAGTAGATATTGAGGGGACAAGGATTTAGTCACCCTAATTTTGATGCTAGGATCTTTCCACTTGGTTAAAGAAAAACTAGTGAAGACTAGGACTCAACTATTTTGATTGAGGACCAACTTAGGAGAAATTTGGACATTAAGAAGAAACCAAAGGAAAATAAAGTTGGAAATTTAGGGGCATTCAAATTCACCTTGATAATAGTCTAGATTCTCTAGAGAGAAGAGGAGAATTACTATTGAAGATTGAGAAAGCCAACTTATAAGATAGTTGGTCATTCAAGGATATTTATAGTCACCCTGACACTAATATTAGGTTCTTTAGAAAAGAGGAGAATCATAGTTTGGTTCTTAGATGCGACCTAATACATTGAAGAAGATTTATGAGATTGAAGAAATATTTCAAATAGATAGAGAAACATCATATTTTCCGAAGATAGAGAAGTATTCAAGCGTCTTGAGTATAGAGATAGAGAAGCAACAATATACAAAGATAATAATTGTATTGAGAAGTATAGAGAAGAAGCCTACATATATAGAAGTAGAGAGAGGCATAAAGGAGTTCTAGTTATTCAAAAAATAAAAAACATTAGGCTGATTGAAGCAATATCAGTCTTGGACTTGACATAATTGGAGATTTCTGGAAAGAAGTCATTCTAAACAAATAGAGAATAGTGCTAAGCAAGCAGAGAATAGCACTGTATAGAATCTCATAAGAGTTAGCAAGAAAAGAACTTTGAGGTACATTAAGTATCTATTTTATGGAGCCATTATCCACATAGAGGAAGCATCCAACACTCAAGTGGCCAAGCATAGGAGTGGCCAAAGTGGCCAACATTAGAAGACAACCTAAAGTGGCTAAGTAAAGGATACAGGGCATAATTGACCAAAATAGAAGAAGAGGCCCAAGAGGCCAGTATAAAGGTAGAAGCTCAAGAGATCAATATAGAAGTAAAATTCAACAAAGTGGCCAACATAGCACAAGTAAATTTAGCGGCCAACATAACATAAGAAGCCTGAGCGACCATCATTACATAAGAAATCTGAAAGACTAGTTTAGAATAAAAGGCTCAAGTAGCCAACATAAAAGAAATATATCAACAACCAGAGTACTACAAAAAGCATTAGACGATCTACTAACAATTGAGTAGAGACTACAATGCTACCAAAGCATTACCATTCAAGAGAATAGGAGCTCTAGTTGTACTTTTGGAGTTTTTCTAGTCAAGGTAGAAGTGATAGAAGCACTTTTAGAGAACTACAAATAAAATAAAGATATATGTGGACCAAAATTAAATTTTTTAGACATTTGGATCTACGAAATATACACCAAATGCTATATTTAAAATAGAAGCACCTAAAACTAGTGTGTTGTTACCTAAGTTGATGAAGAAACCAGAGCATCATAGAGGAACCTAAGATTTTGAATTACATTGAACTTTGGATGAGCAAGATAAAGTGGAATAGTGCCACCATTCAGACGAGTAGGTAACAACAAAGGATATTGCACAGGCGAGTAAAAATAGTCGAGAACCTTCAAAAAATCCATTAGTCATACAATAGAGGCGAATAGGAGTTGGAAAATGCTTAACCTAACTTGATACGTTAGATGTGCATGCAACACACCATAACGTAAATCAAGCCAAATGTTGGTTGTGTAACGTATTCAACGTTACTTATGCGCTATTCATATTTTGGAGGAAAAATAAACTTTGAATTAATTTGAATAGAGTTATAAGGTTCATTTATATTTTTTCAATTATTTGAAGTTCAAATTTATTTATAAGTTTTGGAGTGATAAGAAATTCTACTAGTTTTTAAAGTTTATTAAGGATTTGATTAAGTATTTGAAATTTTTGAAGACTTAGAGAATTAAGATTTAAGCTTTAGAGTGATTTTAATTTTTGAAAGGTGTAAAAATTTGAAATTTTGCAAATTTAATATATTAGGGAGTTAAAAGGATTTCTACTTCAAAGGTTTATAAAATTTAAAAATTGCAAATTTCTTATTTGAGTAATTATTTAAAATTTGGTGATAAAAGGATTTCAACCTCAAAGCAACTTACCATGAATTACTAGATATTGATTCCGAAGCAAGTAGGCATATGATTGGAAATAAACAATGGTTTATTTCTTCAAGAGAAATATGAAAAACCAGTTGTCATAGTAGATAGTATGACTTATAAGGTTAAAGGAGTAGGAGATGTCTTAATTGATCTATCAAATGTAAAAAGAATAATTAGCAATGTACTATATGTACATGGATTAACTACTATTCTCCTTTTAGTATCTCAATTGATGGATAAAAACCTAGCAATGGAATTTAGAACTATTAAAGACAAAAAAAGTCTTATTACCAAACAAGGAAGAGCTATAGCTTTTGGCTCTTATAAAAATAGTTTGTTTACTCTATATACAATGTCCAATATCGTTTTATTAGTAGGGATTTCAGAAATAAAAGAATTATGGAATAAAAGGCTAAGACACATAAGTGCATCTTCATTAAATGAGATGGGTAAACATCAAATGGTCAAAGGTTTACCTAAAACCTCATGGTAATCTACAGTCTGTCCAGAATTCCTAACAAAGAAACACCATAAAATACCTTATGAACTTAGTCAACATAGAACTTGAGAACCATTGGATTAATATATTCATATTTATGTGGTCCAATGAACATTACTAGTATTAGAGGACATAGATATTTTCAACTATTTTTTAATAATTTGTAGACAAATTGGTTCATCCAAACCCCATAAGGGGGTGGAGGTCCAAGGTTCAAATCTCGGGCCTCGTCGGACTGAACGCTTATCCCTTTCCTAGTGCTTTTAGCGGCATAAAAGGTTTAAAATGATTGTGGCATGGTGGTTATAGGGGTGGACTGTGCAAAGATCTGTGTGGTGGCTTCTGGGGTGGACAACGCAGAATACTATGGCGGCCATAAAAGCTAGATAGCCTGCCCGGATTCGTGGCGGCTACCGATTCCACCATGTAAATTAAAAAAAAACTATTTTTTAATAATTACTCCAAAAAAATGTGGGTGTATTTTATGAAATTCAAATATGAAGAATTCAATTGTTTCAAACAATTCAAACTACTAGTAGAAAATGAAACAAAAAACTTAATCAAGAATCTTTGTTCAGATAGAGGAGGTGAATTTTTGTCAAAAGAATTTAATATGTTTTTAGAAATCAATGGCATAAAATACAACTTATCACACACATATTCACCACAACAAAATTGTATTGTAGAGAGAAGAAATAGATCAATTATAAAAATGGTTCATTGTTTGTTAAAAGAATCTCATCTTGATTAACAATATTGGATAGAAGTAGTTAAAATAGTTGTATACATACAAAACATATCACCTACAAGGATATTAAAAAATGTTACTCCTAAAGAAGTATGATCAAAGGTCCGAGGTGTAGACCAATTGGTTCGACAAACCCCGTAAGGGGGCGAAGGTCCAAGGTTTAAATATCGGGTCTTGTCGGACTAAACACTTATTCCTTTCTTGGTGATTTTAGTGGCATAAAAGGTTTAAAATTATTGTGGTATGGTGGTTATAGGGGTGGACTGCACGAAGAACTATGTGGTGACTTATGGGATGGACAACGCATAATTCTATGGCAGCAATAAAAATTGGATAGCCTATCTGAATTCATGGCAGCTACTGATTTCACCATGTAAATTAAAAAGAAGTATGATCAGGACAAAGAACAGTAGTAGAACAGTTAAGAGTATTTGCATGTAAGGCATACATGCATATTCCAAAGCAAAGAAGAACTAAACTAGATGACAAAACTATGTGTGGAATATTTCTTAGTTATGATGATGATTCAACAAGTTATAGAATAATTGATCCAACAACAAAGAAAATATACATAAGCAAAGATGTAATATTTGAAGAAGGAAACAAAAATGTTATTATAGCACAAAAGGTTGATTTAGAAAAAAATCTAAGTTTTTCAGAAGAAGACTCATCAAGTGAAAACTCAAAATTAGACATAAATGGTGAACAAATTAAGACCTTAGATATTGCTACAACACTTTAGAGGAAAGAACCAATTTGGCTTAGAGATACACTTAAGGACTCAAAACTAAAACAAATTCTAGATGTTACTATTACAAGATCTCAAACTCATAATTTAACGAGAATGAATAGATGGTTGCTAAGCTCTATAGTAGAACCTACAACTACTCTAAATGTTTTTAATCATCTAGAATGGAAGGCAACCATGGAATCAGAATATACAATATTAATGAAAAATAAAACATATAATTTGATTTATTTACCTTAAGGAAATATAATAGTAGGATGTAAATGGATCTACAAGATCAAATATAAAGTAGATGGTTCATTAGACAAATACAAAGCTCAATTAGTTGCAAAAGGATATACTCAAACAAAAGGAATTGATTATTCGTACGAACTGCAAAAATAACTACTATTCAAACAATTGTGCTTTGGCATCACAACTTGGATGGAAAATTTATCAAATGGATGTAAAAAGTGCATTTCTTAATGGTGATCTCAAAGAAGAGGTATATATGTCACAACCAGAAGGTTTTATGATCAAAGGACAGGAACAAAAGGTTTACAAGCTGAACAAATATTTATATGGTCTAAAGAAAGCACCAAAAGCATGGTATATAAAGATTAATAATTATTTATTACAACATAATTTTAAAATAATTTTATTAGATCCAAATATTTATATGAAAAATATTGGATATTACCAAATAATACTTATAATATATGTTGATGATATAGTAGGAAGTTCAAAAATTTTGATAGATGAAGTTAAAATGGATCTAAAAAAGGATTTGAAATGATAGATTTAGGGCTCCCTAATTTTTGTCATGGTTTAGAAAATTGTCAAAATTAAAATAAAATTACAATAACACAGACAAAGTATTCAAACTCACTACTTGAAAAATATAGGATGAATAATTGTAAGCCCAAAGATACTCTTATGGAGCAAAGAGTGCAATTGTCTAGATATTATGAGACATATCTAATCTCAACCACTATCTATCATAAATTAATTAGAAGTCTTTTATACTTAACTAATACTAGACCAGATGTAGTTTTTGTTGTAGATTATCTTTCAAGACTTATGCAAGAACCTAGCGAAATTCATTGGAAAGCCATAAAAAGTATACTAAAATATATTAGCAAGATTACAAAATATGAACTAACATATAAAAAGGATGACGACAAATTCTGTCTATAGTTTTTTCAGGTTTTGATTATGTTGGATCTATAGATGATAAAAAATTTACATCAAGCTATATTTTCTATCTTGGTTTTGGATCAATTCCTTGGTACAATAAAAACAACATGTAGTAGCACTTTTGTCTACAAAATCAGAATATCATGCAATAAAATATGCTATCTATGAAGCACTTTGGTTACAATACATATTATCAGATATGAGAATCATAAGAACTTCGACAATAATGAATTGTAATAATCAATGAGTACTCAATATAATAAAAATTCTAACTATTCATGATAGAACAAACACATTCAAGCTCAATGTCATTTTATCAAAGATCATGTTCAAAATTATCATATTCACTTAAAACATATTCCCACTAAAGACTAGATTGCAAATATTGTTATGAAAGCATTTGGTCAAAACCAATTTCAAATATTCCAGAACCATCTATGTAAACCAAGAGAAGTGCACATCAAATAATGTAATACATGGGGGTGTTAGATAATATTATTTTATTTGATATATTAAGATGTGTGGGATATGTACATATGTCATGTGTTAGATTTTGATGATATATATTTAATAAAAAGCAACAACAAGATCTAAAAATATCATGCAATATTAAATTTTAGATAATGGTAATATACTAAGCATGTAAAACTCATAAGAAACTTTTGCAACTACTCATAAAACTACCATTAATGAAAGCTCACAAAAATAGTATTTTCATACAAAATGTGGAGATTTCAAATACTCCATGCTACATACAATCTCTACATTGTATCTAGATTGTACTCTACTTCTCTACAATGTGACTCTCAAAATTCACTCTTAAGTCTCTCCAAAGTCTCTCTTCAAACAAAGGTCTATATATAGTAGAATGTGACTCTTGGTCTTCCATCTTCCTATGACTCTTCATCTACCTATTCTATGGACTCATGTGCACATGGACTAACATGCACATTTACATTATTGAATACTTTGCACATTCTAATAATACTTGTGCATTTATTACATTGCATAAAGTAAATACTCAAACCCTAATCTAAGAAACAATCCTAATCAAAATATGTATCCAAGGTGGTACATTCGCATATACCAAATAATGTAATATATTCCAACACCCCATGTATTACATTATTTTGTTATTGAAGACTTTAGTCTTCAATATGGGTCTTCATCTTTTATATGTTCTTAAACCTGATTAGCTTCCTATTCTTCTTTTGGTTCAGTATATAGATGACTAAGTAATCAAAGCTATTGTTGTCCTCTCATATTTCTCATTTTGAATCTTCGATTTCCTTGTCAACTTTTATGATAAATAGATTTTCCATATCTTGTAATCTGTTCCTCATAAAATCCATTAGTGTTATTTTGAACTACAACAATATCTTGTGAAATCCCAATTGAGTCTAGAACATATATATCATTGTGAATTGATCATGTAGCTTCTATATAATTTTGATTTATAATGAGGCACTTATTGATTCCATTTATATATCTAAAATCAACCATCGTTTTGCTTTCTACCAATTTAGCTACTAAAATAAGATTTGATGTTAATCCAGGAACATACATTACATAATGTAACAAAATATTTGGAAATGATGTATTAGGTGTCACACACTCATATCCATGTATAAGATAGATTTTGTCATCTGTAATTTTTAACCTAAGATAGTTAGTGACTTAAAGGTAATCAAACCATTGTAAATTTCCTATCATGTGGTGACTTACACTAGAATCAATAAACTAAATGTCTTTTCCATTTTTACTTGTAGATTTATTTTTTCCTGAAGTAATTTTGCATTTTTGATATGGAATATTGTATGCATTTTGATCTTGAATTATTTCATAGTATACTGTATGATGATATGTTTCTCTTGCTAACTTATCCATTGTTATCTTAAAATAGTTTTGTTGTTGTATTCCTTATGTCTCCCAATCTCTTCAAATTCTAAATTTTAAATTGAATTTGAGTATACAATCAAATACTAACTTTCAATTCTTCAAATTTTTGTAGTATACTTGGTAATTTCTAATGATCAAACAATGGTTTTGACAAAGATTTAATTTTTCAAATATCTAGGTAGAATTCCTTTTAACTCCCTAGTATTTTGAATATAAGATAGCTTTGATAAAATACTTAGCTTTCTAAGTTTTCCTTTGAGTTGAATCCCTTTTGTCTCCCTATTTATGAAAAGAAAACTAATTTTGATGCAATTTCAATTTTGATAAGATTATCTATTTTCAAGAACTTTAAGTTGGATTCCTTATGTCTCGTTAGTTTGAGCAAGAGACTAATACCAATGTAATTTTTCCAACTTTTCAACAACTCTATGTTGTGTTTCAATTTTCAATTGTATGGTTTCTAAATTTCAAAACTATGTTGTTGTTGGATTCCTTATAACTCCCTAATTAGAAATTTAGAAAACAAAGGTATTTGCAAATTTAATATTCTTATTTTGATGTAGAAATCCTTATTCCTCCAAGTTAAAACTATTTGCAAATATTTCTATGCAATGGAAAAAGTAATTTCAAAAACTTCCAAAATATTTCTTACTTCAAATATCTTCCAAGGCATTCAATAATTCTTCTAAGGTTATGATTCATTACCTTATTTCTCCTATCATTCAAATAACCTTAAGTATAATTGATTAATTAATTTTGACCTTAATAATATGCCTTATATCTCCTTAATCTTGCAAAGGTTTTAAATCAATTTAAATATTTCATACCTCCTTGTATATGGCACGCTAAACTTTGACTTGCTTCTCATGATTCTTCTCAACTTTGCAACCTGCACTCTTAAAATGATCTTCCTTCTCTGCAAGGTATTTAATGCTTCTTCTTGATGCTCATAAAATTCTATCTTCAAGAGTTTGACTCTCTTTTGCATCCTCTTTTCTTCTCCTCTTACAGCGCTTATGTTTCATGAGCTCTATATTAAGTGGCACTCTAACCCATGCCTTTATTGTATGTAAGATGACATTACTATCTTGGTGGTTGGCGCTCCTCAAAGACACTTGGCATTCAATATTTCAACTCCAAAACTTGGCGCTTCTTCCTCTTGAGAGTTATAATATTCCTACCACGAATGTTCTCTTTGCAAAAATGGTTGTAGAAAACTAGATTGTTTGACCTCCTCTGCACCTGCATCTTCTTTTTAATGCTCTCCTAAGACTTATGTTACCAAGTGGTGCTCCAATATGCTTCAGGTCTTTTCATGGTGTTTGGTGCTCTATTTCTGATTTGCCAAGTGGTAAATACCAACCTTATTGTTTACTAACATATGAGTGCTTTGATTCTTTAATACCCTTCCTTACTATGTAACACTCAGTAATGAGTGGAATGTAATGTTTTCAAGGTGTTACAATTGATTGAGTGTTTTAATCAACAAGTGGCATCCTCCAATGTCCACTTGTGTGGTGAATAGTCTCTTGGTGCTCTCATTGCCCTAATTCCACCTTCTTCAACGTTCTAACTTCTCAACGCTTACCTTTTGATATTTGATGGTTGTTGTCTGTTTGTATACCATGGCCTATGATGTTATTGGTGGCGATGAGACTATGCTCCACCTCCTCAAGCTAGTGGTGCAACCTTGGTGGCTCAACCTTGCTAATTTTTCTCACCTCTTCCTTTGGTATTTGATGACTTCCATGGTAGCTCCTCCTCTACATTTGATGGCTTGCTCTTGGTGGCTTCTTCACTATGGTGGTGGCTCCACTTTTCCTTGGTGGTTCTACCACTCCTTTGATGGTTATTCTTCACCAAAATTTCTACAATATTTTGTGCCTTCTTTGGTGTTTTTAAACACCTTAAATCTACAGTTCTTTGAGCACTTATTCGACCTTGTTTTATTCAATACAACCAGCATATAATTCTTCTTCTTATCACTCCTTTCCAAGCAAGATTTAACTTCAAACTTTGTTGTTATATTGTGCAGGTTTACTAATGATGATGCTACCTCCTTCCTTAGCTTGAATACTTGACTTAAAATATATTTTGCTCCTTAAATAATTCTAATATGGTGCTTTCAAAAACCTTATAATGAAATGGTTTTAATGCTTAAATAATGAACTATTATAGCACCATTATTACACATCTTTTTGGTCTCCTTTTGTAGTTAGTCTTCTTGGTGATTTGATTCACCTATTTGATGCTCCAAATTTGTAAAATTTGTAGCTTCAATTCCTTTTTCTTTGCTACCTTAACTTCTAAAATTTGTAGCACATTTCTTTGATCAAATGTTATCCAATGCTTCTCAAAAATCTACCCCAAAATTCTCCAAAATACAGCTATCTAATATCTTCTTAATGCTACCTAATTTTGCAACCCAAATTTCTCAAATTGCTACCTCAAAACTCTGACTTATTTTCCTTTATCTTGTTATCCAAAAATAACATTCAATTCCTCCAGATTGTTGCCTTATTTTACTATCAATCCTTCCTTCAATTGGATATTCAAGGGCACTTCGAAATCTGCCCAATTCTTTTTCAATTTGTAGCTCTATGTCACCTTCAATTTGTTGTCCTGTGACTCTTCAAATTTTGCTACAAAATCAGCAATCTTCTTCTCCACAAATCAACCTTCAAATCCTTTATGGTTGTCTTCAAGTCTTTAAAATCTGATGGTCTCTTCTCCTTCAATATTCTTGTCAAATTTTGACTTCAAATTTGGCCTATTTATTGGCCTCTTCCTCAAGAATTTGAATGTCTTGAGATCTTCAAAAATGCTTTCCAAAATTTGGCAAACTTCTTGCCAAATCCTTCTTCCTTTTGGGCTTGTTTTTGTATGGTAATAATTGTCCCAAATTCTTCTTTTCAGGAGCTTCTCCTACTTGCAATATTCTACCTTGAGCTTTCTTCAAATATTCTTCAATGACCACTTCTTCAAATTATTTAATAGGGCTTCTCTAGCCTTCTTCTTTCTCCTTCCAAATTTATTTGAGACCTCTTCTCTTGGGTCTTCAAATTTTGCAACTCTTCAATTGGACCTTTTCCTTAGTCCTCCTCTATCTTCTTTCTCAAATCTTCTATCTTCCAAATCTGGAAGTTCTTCAATGAGATCTCTTCTCTTGGATCTCCTCTTTCTCCAATATTCAATAGGGCTTCTCTTGACCTCTTTCTCTCAATAGAGTTGATTTCTTCTTTCTTCAATTTAGAATATTCAATATTCAAGATTCTATGGGGACCTTCTTCTTGGGTCTCCTAAATATTCTATCTCCAATCTCCAATGGGGCCTTTTTCTTGGACCTCCTTAATCTTAAATTTCTACTCTTTTACTACAACCAAAAACTAATCCCTACACGAGGAAAGCACATAGAATTTAAGGCAATCAAATATGAAATTATTCTCTATCCATTGTAGGAAGCTTCTCAACTTCTGAGAATTAATTTTTTGCAACAAAACTTAGACAACAATAAGCAAATACATGCAAATCTCTAGATCTCTAAAAATCAATAAACTTAGGGGAAATAAATTCACTAGTTATCCTTCAATCTAGTGGAAAGAGATCTATGTTGAGTCCTAGTCTTCACGAGTTTTCCTGCAACCCTGTGGAAAGACTCTAGCCAAAAAAAAATTTTAAATTTTTTGAAAATGAGATCTCCCTATCTCCTATCAATCTTCCTTGTGGCTTTCCTTATCTCCTATCAATATCCCTTGTGGATCTGATACCACTGTTAGATTTTGATGCTATATATTTAATGAAAAGCAACCACAAGATCTAAAAAGAGCATGCAATATTAAATATAAGATAATGGTAATATACTAAGCATGTAAAACTCATAAGAAACTTTTGCAACTACTCATAAAACTATCATTAATGAAAGCTCACGAAAATAGGATTTTCATACAAAAAGTGGAGATCTCAAATACTCCATGCTTCATACAAGCTCTACATTGTATCTAGCTTGTACTCTACTTCTCTACAATGTGACTCTCAAAAGTCACTCTTAAGTCTCTTCAAAGTCTTTCTCACAAAGGCCTATATATAGTAGAATGTGACTCTTGGTCTTCCATATTCCTATGACTCTTCATCTACCTATTCTATGGACTCATGTGCACATGGACTAACATGCACATTTACATTATTGAATACTTTACACATTCTAATAATACTTGTGCATTTATAACATTGCATAAAGTAAATACTCAAACCCTAATCTAAGACACACTCCTAATCTAAAGATGTACCCAAGGTGGTACATTAGCATGTACCAAATAATGTAATATATTCCAACATCATGTACATAGAAGACTAAGAATTTTTTCTACACAAGTGACAAGATAAGAATTCAAAGACCATATGGAAAGCAAAAGTCAAGAATTTGAAGAGTTATTTTGTAAAGCTATATTATAGAGATAAAACTCCAAGAAATGTATCTGAATAGAGAGAAAAGCTCAATATTGTATATGTTTTTCATGAATAACATTGTAAGTTCTTTTTCAATAATATTGCTATGAGATTTGTTTACATGTGTTATTTAGTAATCCTTATTTAATATTGTGGTTTATTTATATTATGACTTGTGATATATTATGGTAATAAGGCCTAAAATCCAACACAAAGTATGAGAGATTTATCAACTTTTATTCAAAACAATAATCTATGGGAGGTTTAGTTTGAAGAAGACAACTATACTTGGACCAACAATAGGAGAGGCTAGAATCTAATAGAAAAAAAAATAGATAGATGCATTCTCTCATATCATTGGCTAAATGAAGGGACTTGTACTAAAATTAATACCTTGACAAGGATTGGTTCATATCACTGGCCAATAACAATTAAAATGGTGGTAAGTAAATTAAAAATATATATCATATTTTAAATATGATCAAATGTGGGAAGAATATCCTTAATTTGTTGATATGATAACACAAAACAATGGGTTGTACACACTTCCAAAATAAATTAAATCAATTACATCTAGATTAAAATAATAGAACAAGAACACTTTTAGAAATATTTTTGAGAAAAAAAACTAAAAGATAATTTTTAAAATTCTATAAAGGTGATCATAATAATCCAAGATCAAAGGAAAGGGATTTGCTTAGTGAATATCATAATATTTTGAGTAAGGAAGAGAAATTTTGGAGATTAAAATCGAGACAAACTTGGTTAAAAGGAGATACAAATACAATGTTTTTTCATAGGATGGCAATAGTACATAGATCAACATCTAGAATTAGTAGAATTAAATGAGGAGAAGCGGTTTGGATTAAAGACCAAAGTGAAATCAAAATGGAGGTAAGGTTGTTTTACTAGAATATTCTAGGATCAGAGGAGTTTGAAGTTCTCAATGATAATCTACTACAAGAAGTACCTTCAATTATAATAGATGAAGATAATAGGAAATTGGAGCCTATTACTTGGAATAATTTAATTTAGCTCTTTTCTCTTATGATAAGGATAAATCCCCAAGTACAGATAGGATATCTACAAGATTCTATCAACATGATCTAGATATAGTGAAGGATTTTTATTGGTGATAGTGGAACAATATAGCATAAAAAAAACATATCTTTTAAAATAAATGCAACATATCTTATCCCAATTCCAAAAAATAAGGATGCATAATTGTTTGATTATTTTAGGCCCATAAGTCTATAATATGGCATATAATATTATCTCTAAAGTGCTGACAAGTCAATTCAGACCACTATTAAACAAAATTATATTAGTAGAGCGAGAAGGATTTGAGAAAGGAAGACAAATTATGGATGGGATCATAGTAGCTCATGAATTTATGAATTCACAACTTCAAGAAAAGAGAGAACAATGATCTTAAAATTTTATATGAGTAAAGCCTATGATAGGGTTAAATGCAATTTTATTTTTGTAGTATTAGAAAAATTTGGATCTGGGAAGAAATGGGTTAGATGGATTAAAGCTTGTGTCCCTATAGTTTCATATTCAGTGTTGGTCAATAGGTTAGTAATAGAATATTTTCAAGCCAAGAGAGGTCTTAGATAGGGAGATCCTCTATCATATTATTTGTTCATTAGTATGGTAGATGTATTGGGTAGGAACTTGAAGAAGGCGAATCATCATTATATGCTTTGTGGAAAAATGTTAGAAAACTTTGCTTCAATCGCAAGGTAGGTAGGTTGTGATTGTATAGTCGCACTTTAACTTACAATTTTTTACTGATGTGACCCATGTGCAATTTTTCTATATTTTGGGGGACCAATTGATGTTAGAATATAGCAAAACTTATATCATGGGGAATCTCTTTTTGAGTCCAATCCCATGGTGGTGGTTTTATGAAATTTGGAAAAGTTTTGATAGGGGAAAAGTAAGGTCAAATATTACCTAAATTTTCAAGGCTATAAATGTTGGATTTAAGACTTTTTAAAGGAATAATTGATTTAGTTGGCTAGAGGGTCAATGTATGAGGGTGAATTTATGGATTTTTATGAAAAATAGATCAATTTATAGCATCTATACAGATGATGGATAGGAAGGGAATGGAGAGAATTAAAGGGAAATGGGATGAGTTGCAGTAAGAGTGTGATGCTATCATAGTAGAGAGAGATGCCACAACATAGGCATTAAATATATCCATGGCTAAGATGGATAGATTATAGGAGGAGGTAGAGCAATGTGTTCACTTTGCAAACCAAGCTTGATGACTTGCGATGAGTGAAGGAGAATTTTGAGAGGCTTTTATTATGAGAGAGCAAGAGGATGCATAGGTTGGAGGTACGATTGGTGAGTCGAGGGATAGATATTTTGACACTTTTAATATATGATTCCAAGTCACACCAGAGTAGGAGGAGCACACAATCAATAATTATAGTGGTGTATCAAGTAGTGGAGCTGGTAGCACCATAGGCAGAGGGATCTATCCTAGGACAAAGTATTGAGGGAGCACAAAGGAGGGCTAAGGAGCCTCTTGGAAGATGTGATGGGAGTGGAGATACTCTTGGTGGGTAGTAGAGATGAGATTGTTATTTTTTTGGTGTGGTGAGTGTGCCACTATTTTTATATATTATGATAGTTGCATATGTAGTGATGTACAACATGATATATATGCGATGTAGCCTATGGGTAATTTTGACTATGTATAGACCATTTTGTTATATGATATATGATGAACACTTTTGACTATGCATAATTGTTTGATGTATGTTGATTATGGATGATGTAATTTTATGGTGATATAATACATGTGAGTATGCATTGATGATTTTGTTTGATAGATAATATATAAAATGTAGCATTGATTTGACTAGTTGTAAATATGCTAAAATGCAAATTCATGGATGTGAGATATGAATTGTATGTATACTTGAGATGAATGTATGTGGTCAAACATTTAAAAACCTGTATTTGATTTGGATCATCTCAAATGGTTGAATTAATCAAAGATAAAGAAATAGTCGCATTAACTATTTACCCTAACATGAAAGAAGCAAACATGAAATGTGTATGATGAATGCAATATAAATGAACCTAAACCAATGCAGGTAATGTAAATGATGTTGCGAGTATGTGAAAATAATAATATACAAATGTGATGAAGATAACACTCATTATTTGGTAAAATTAGCAATGACATTGTTCACTTCTTATCCTCAAGATCGTTGGATGTTTAGAAGAATTCCTAGAAAGTCAAACACCATAGTTTGAATGATCAAACTCATCTAATAGTCAATCAATATCCTATAGAAATATTGACTATCCTAATTGAGATTAAGCCTATCATGGACCTATGTGTGCACATGATGTTCATTTATCCATTTTGAAGGAGGTCATACTAACCCATTGTAAACTTAGCTATTTAAGCTAGCTCATCCACAAGCATGCAGTGGTCTATACAAAAGAAGGTTGCTAATGTGATAGATATGTCACCACTTGTAAGGTATACTCCATTGCTAGATAGGCATCTATAGCCCCGATGGAGGTTATCCCCATAATCTATCAATATTGTTCCATTTTTAGCCAATCATCTATAGCCCCAGTGGAGGTATCTAAAATACCTTAGGATACCAAGGATTCAAGCCTATTAATAGTGCTCCTTTTGTTCATTGCTTGTTTGAGGATTTTGTACTAGTTTGTTTTTTGTTTTTTTGGAAGCTTGTCCTTATCTATATCCTTAGACTTGGATCATGTGAATGATAGGATGATAAGGAGAGATTGTTAACTTTATAGCAAGGCTTACTCAAAGCGTTGTCATCCCTATGCTCAAAATTTGTTTAATGTGTAAGATGCATGATTGGTCCATGAAAGAACTCAAGTCAACCAAGGGAAGCTTTGAAATACTTTAGAATTTTATGGCATTTAATAAAGGTTGATTGGAATAACTATGAATGGTTGAATAAAAAAACTTCCCATTACTATACAACTAATAATAGGATTGGACACCACTACAGTCATGCTAACAAATATATGTTTAACTCTTTTGTGATTTGTTGTATGCAAAATGATATGTGCATATGTACAAGTTGAATTACATGATGACATGACAATGAACAATGTAGTAGAATAGAAAGCATGGATAGGTGACATGATAGAATGTCTATAAATGTAGACTAATATGCAACCAAATTGTTATTGAGTAAGAAAACCAAGTGAGATAGTTTAACATGAATTCATAAATAAAAAATTTTATCCAATCTACACAAAAGGATCTTTATGGCATGGATTGATGTATGTAAGGAGTGGATTGACTGACAATGGTTGGCGGTATCAACACGAAGGATGGGTGTGAATATTGATGGAAGAGCATCAAAAGTGAGTTTGTTACATGTATGGAAAGTGGTAAAAGAAGAAGAAAAGAAAAGAGAAAGAAATGTAACAAATCAAAGGTATGTAGCTACTTAAAGCGTGATCATACTACAGTAATGGATAACAAAGAAAGTGGTAGAGAGAAAAAGGACAAGAAGAAAATAGGATCAAATCAAAGGTATGTAGCCGCTCAAATCATGACCATTCAACATTGACAAAGAAGATAATAATGTAGGAGAAAAGAAAAGAAGAAAGAGAATTAGATCAAAGGTATGTAGCAGCTCGAAACGTGACCATACAACATTGATATAGATCCATATGAGGTAGATGTGGAGGAAAAGGAAGTAGAAGATAGAGAGAAAAATAGGAAAATGAAATGCAAGATATGTCGTTGATGGACAATTTTGATTGTTTTATTTTTATTATTGTTATTGTTTTTGTATTTTATTTTATTTTTATGTTGAATGTACAAGATCTATGCTAAGGCGATAAAGTAAGGAAGGAATGGAAAACTAACCAAATATGGTTTGGAGCCTTTGAAATGAAATTGAAAGTTGACCAAAAGGGTTTGGTGCCTTTGCTAAGATATTTCAAAAAGAATTATCCAAATGTATTTAGGTCTATGGAAAAACCTTTTTAAATTTTTGTTGAGGTTTTTGGGAAACCGTTTTCCTAAGAGATTTAAAAAATAATGTTTCAAATGGCTTGAGGATTTTGGAGAAACCTTTCTAAAAATTTTTTGAGGTTTTCGAGAAACCATCCTGCTTTTAGATTAAAAAAGAATGTTCCAAATGGCTTGAGGATTTTGGAGAAACCTTTCCAAATTTTTGTTGAGGTTTTTGGGAAACCGTTTTTCTAATATATTTAAAAAAGAATGTTCCAAATGGCTTGAGGCTTTTAGAGAAACCTTTTCAAAATTTTCTTGAGGTTTTTGGGAAATCATTTTCCTAAGAGATTTAAAAAGGAATGTTCCAAATGGCTTGAGGATTTTGGAGAAACCTTTCCAAATTTTTGTTGAGATTTTTGGGAAACCATTTTCCTAAGAGATTTAAAAAAGAATATTCCAAATGGCTTGAGGCTTTTGGAGAAACCTTTCCAATTTTTTGTTGAGGTTTTTGGAAAACCATTCTACTAAGAGATTTAAAAAAGAATGTTCCAAATGGATTTAGGCTTTTGGAGAAACCTTTCCAAATTTTTATTGAGGTTGTTAGGAAATCATTCTAATAAGATATTTAAAAAAAAAAGAATATTCCAAATGACTTGAGGCTTTTTGATAAAATTTTCCAAATTTTTGTTGAGGTTGTTGGGAAACCGTTCTGCTATGAGATTTAAAAAAATATTGTTCCAAATGGCTTGAGGCTTTTGGAGAAACCTTTCCATATTTTATTGAGGTTGTTGAGAAATTGTTTTGCTAAGATATTTAAAAAAAGAATGTTCAATATGGCTTAAGGATTTTCTAGAAACCTTTCCAAATTTTTGTTGAGATTTTTGGGAAAACATTTTCTTTAGAGATTTAAAAAAGAATGTTTCAAATGGCTTGAGGATTTTGGAGAAACCATTTTTTAAATGAATGAAAGCGAGGAATAAAAAATTGCTATTTAAATGTAATATCCCTCCCAAATTTACTAATTAGCTAGCTTACTTTATTTTCAAGAATGAGGTACTGCTAATGGATCAGTGGATGCAAGGACAGGTAGGTCCTATTGGAGGATCAAGCGAGTGAACTGGACACCTCCTCTTAATGGCAAGAAAAGGGTAGAGGTAAAAGGTAAGATGAGGATATATGATGAGAGGCAGGGTATTTTTAGTTATAGGACGAGAGACCCTATTAGCAATACACCCGTCTAACAGTCCATATAGGTGCATACATGTAGTTGCATATAGAGATATGTGTTTGTATGTGGAAATCATAGTTAAGATACTCATTTATTTTGCATATATATAGTAAAAGTTTAACATATAAAATAATAATAATAGAAAATAGTACAAAATATAAATATAAAAATTAATAAATATAAATATATAAATAAAATATGCGACTTCGCTCATGCATTTGGTGGAACACCTGGTAATATAGGAGCGAGGACTTTCCCATGAAATTTCATAGGTTTTACTTCCCTCATATATAAAATCAATAGAGAACATTAATATCATCATCTCCTTCATCATCGTTGTCTAGATGCTTGAAAACGTTGTTGGAAGAATATCGTGAAAGAAGGGAGTTTCGTAACTATTCAAGTCAGGTTTTAGAAACTGAAATTATTTTATGAAATGTCGATGATAAAGTTAAGATGATGTTATATTTTAAAATAGATGTTACGTAGTGATTCTTTGAAAGTGAAAGCCAAATGTTTCATTTTGTTGAGTCAAGAATTTTGTATTGTGTATGAATGAATATGAGAATTTTAAATCTTGGATGAAAGATGAAATATGTATGTCTGTGAATTGCATTGTTTGTTTACAATATAGTTTAGATTGCATTCATGGAATAGTTGGTTGCCCTAACATCCCATATGAAATCTAATAGCATTTTTACCTCTGTCGGTAATTATGAAGAACATCCCCTTTGTGACTGTGAGGGAGGATTTAATTTTCCATAGTGAATGTCTGGATAGATGCGATATGCTTCCAAGTTGAGTAGAAAATATGTAATAGGATAAATCACCGTTTAAATATGAAGTTCGTTTGTCTTCTTTTTTGTTATCTCTGTCATAAGTAATCGAGAAAGATGCAGTCCAAGTAAAGTATTATTTTATTGGCTGTCTTTTGACAAATGATCCATCATTGGTTGAATTAAGCTTCAGACGATAGCAAATCTATTCGTCGAGCTTGTCCTTGTCAAGGTCCTTTTTATAGAACATTTCAAAAGTATATAGAATTACTTCACAATGCAAAGTTCCAAATTTTGATAAAAATCAGATATTGAATTTGTATTTTTATTTTAAAAGGGGTCTTCTGTCCAAACAAATCTATGGTGTGAATTAATTGTTTGTAAAGGTGATAGGATTACTAAAAATATAGTGAATATTTGCTTAAACTAAACACATGTTTTTTTTTAAATACTCTACAAAGTCGACAGCATTGGAATTAGTATTTTTACATATAAAATGTGTTTAACATGTTAGGGATTACATTATGCCTGAAATATCTTTGGATTTTGTCTTCTAGAAACTCTCCATTAATCATTTATATGTTGAGTTCCTTGTGTATTGTGTAGCCTTGTTGTGGGTATAAACTGTGTAAGACATGATTATCTACTTTAGGTTATAAAACTGCTTTGGGGTGTAGGTTGAAAATAATATATAACAAAAATAAAAGTGTACATTAATAGACATAGTTATATTTCACAATTGCTTCACAATAGAAAGCAAAACCAAATAGAGGGACAGTTATAGCTTGAGGTTGTGGCAAGTAATACAATGATAGGAGCCGGTTCTTGGAAGGTTGAAATATGGTATGCAACGTAACTATTCTCCAATGCATTGGCAAGGATGTTTTGCTACATAATAATTTTATTTTTTAAAACATGTCACCGTTTTGGGGAAGAACAATAGTAGCTCGTGTGAAAACTTGAGTGGCTCATTTGTAATAGAACAGTGAAGTTGCCTGACGTCTTAAAGACGAAACACAAAGTTTTACTCCATTGAAGGAATCCTATGTCTTGAACTGCGAGAGTAATGCTTTAGAAATGATTTTATTCAATATTGATTTTGTCTAAAATAGACATCATGGTGGGTTATTTTTTACTAAAACTATCATACCCTCTTGATATGTGTAACTTGACTTGAGAGACATTATGGGCTAGCATTCAACTGCCATAGGGGAACGATGTAAAAGTGTTAGGGTTGTTAAAAGTATTCAAAAGGATCCAAAAGAGCATGTTTATCCTATTTATCACATTGAAAGCTTTGAATGGATAATAAATAAATTATTGATCCTAGTGCACCGTAAACTTATCTGGAGATATATCGTATGAAACTAATATTAATATTTCACATTGAAAGATGGTATTTTTACGAAATCTCTTTATCATATCATAAATATGATCGACTAATTTTAAAGATAACCAGATAATAATCATTAAGTAGTTTTATTTATGTAAATCGTTATACTTTTGGTATATTTAAATTCATTAAGTGTCTTATTTACCTTGAAGAAACAGTTTTTTTTGAAATTTCCCTATTATTATAAGAATGGTTGTATACATGATTTGATTGATTATGAAAGCATAATATACTTATAGGTGAACATTCTCCACTTTATCTAAAACAAAAAGAGAAGAGGGAGAATATGTGTTCAATTGTTGACTTAAAAATTAATTTAAACTTTGCGTCTTATAACATTTTCAAGTAGTAGCATATTCTAAAAATATAAATATTTATATTTGGTTGGATTATGAAACTTTTAGAATAGTAGGGTTGAAATAATTTACGGTAGAAATTTATTTAATATGTCCTATTAGGAATTTGTTTACATTATGATATGGTAGATTTTTTATTAGGGATTAGTTTACATTGTGATGAAACTTAGCTTATGATAAGTTGTGGTAATAAACTGGATGCTTTAAACTATCAAAATATACTATAGTCACTTTAATTACCTTGAATTATTTCTTCAATAAGGAAAGTTAATACAAAAGACAAACATGTTTTCAAAACCATCAAGAAGAATGAAGATATTGATACTTAAAATAAAATAATTCTTACCCAACCTCGATGCTGGTAGTAAAGGCAAAGCATCACGAGACGTATTCTGTCGCTTTCAAGTAATTCAACCCGAGATGAGGTCCTATTACCTTGAACATGTGACGAGGGGTAGAATGGAACACTCCCTCTATACTGATATGTGAGGGTAACTCACGATCCGAATGCGAGTGGGGAATCATTAGAAATTATCCAAAAAGTTCAAGAGTAGTTGAACCCCGATGGTAAAAGGTCTAGTGAGTGTTGGAATGGGACAACACTTCGTCACTTGTAGTAAGGACTGAGTTACCTAGTCCCAAACCAAATAAATGGTGGGCCTTATATGGATTCATGGAAGGTGGGAATTCAATTAAGAACTAGGTATTTTAACGCTAATCCATAACATAGGAAATTCCAACATGACCAATATGCCATGGATAAACCTTTGAAAACCATGCTATGGTAGGGAAAGCTATGCGTTCATCCTTTCAGATGTTATGGGTTCTAAAATGACAACCCCCTATCGAGAACATAGAACTATAGTAAAGGAGACGAACATGTTCTCATGATGGCACTACCTACAGGACTTGGCTAGTATCAAACATTTAAGGGATTGGCTGCAGTACTCAATGACCTTGAAATGGATATCCACATGCCTGTGTACCAATTAAATTTTTGGGTGTAAACTAAAATATCTTTGTTTGAATGAAATTTTTAATTGTGCTTTTTTTTGGACAACCACATGAGTAGACCTAGTTTGTTATATTAAAGCAATATATAGGCTAAGTGAGGAATAAAAAATTGCTATCTGAAGCAATAATTTATGATGGTGAGGCAAAGGGTGCAATTGTTGAATATTTTGAGTAGATGAGTTGTCATTGATGTCAAGAGTGAGTGGTCATTGATGTCAAAAGTCAATTTTAGTGAGCAGTACAAGGAGAAGCAGTTCTGCAATTAGTGCGAAAAGGAGAGTTCGCTTCCAATTGGTCATATCCAGTTCCAGGTAGTCAGATGTGGTCCAAAATGCAAAAAAGAGGCCCAAGATGTGGTAAAATGATTAACACAATTGAGCGAAAACCAAATAATTCATTAACCAAACATTAGCATAGGACTAATGTTTAAATAGGAAACAAAATAGTAATACTAACTTAATCTCCTTAACCCACGCTAACAAACGCGTTGTAGGAGAAGTAGAGTTAGGTTAGGATTTGATAACCTAGGATATTTAGGAATTAACCTATCTACCATCAGATATTTTAAAACAGTAAATATTTGCATGGTAATTAGTACAAAGTAAATGTAATAATCTACTAAACTAGTGTAATGCAATATACTAGCTTATTTTACCTAGTGGAGTAAAAGGGTAAATATCCCAAAGAATGGAATATTACTCTAACACAAGCAAATAATATTTTAATATTTTACTATAATATTAAAAAAGGAAATTTAAATTAATTATAAATTAATTTAATTAACTTCCAAAGTTATTTAAGTTAATTATAATTTAATTATAAATTAATTTATATTAATTTGAATAACCCTAAAGAGGGTTATAAAGTTTAAATTAAAATCAAATTTGAAATTTGATTTTAAGCATCGACGTTCTATGGCACGAGGCCTTCATATATAAAAGATGACAAAAACCTTTGAATTACTCCCCGACACACCATCGATTGAATTCCTAAGCTCCAAAGTATTGTGCACAAAAAGAGAAAGAGTTTTTTGCATTTTGAAAGGTCTCTAACTGCAAAAGATTAGATAAATAGGAGTGAGGCTCCTCTTACCTCGCACAGTGATGTGCAGCACAGTTGGTAATGACAGATGGTACTAAGTATTGTGGTAGGTAAGGAGTGCAGGGTTTTAATCCCACCGAGTTCATTTTACAAGGAAGAGAGGGCATTTTAATTTTGAGCAACACCGAACGAATGGAATAAAGGGAGGCTTGAGCCTTCTCTTATCCGTGCAAGTGCTTAGCCCATATGGTGGTCTAGCACCTTGATAAGGCACTCAGATGGGAGTGGTATCACGTTCAAAACCCACCGAGGCCTTTTGGACAGTGTTAAAGGTATGCACTATTGTCATTTGTCTTGTCGCTTGATTATTTTGGATGTGCTAACATTGAAAACTATATATATATATATATATATATATACTTTGATGGTTTATAAAGTTTATTTTTACCTAAATTAATTTAGCTATTGAGTTTTTGAGGGAGATAAAAGGGTAGGCAATATTATTTTGAAAGTTTAATTTTTGAAGGTTTATTAATTAAAGTTGGATATTATAAGGAGCAATTGAGTAATTATTTTTATGTATGATTTGATGATTGCTAATTTCAAGGAGTAATAAGTTGTATTTAAGTTTGATTAATTGAGAAATATTTTGAGAGAGTGTTAGTGTAATATTTAGTCATATAACCATTGAAATTGGCAAAGAAGAAAATTGTGATTGAGATAGTTTTTTAAGGGCACTTCTACATCAAACAAAAAGGTATGGGTACATCTTCCTAGTGAGTGATAGTTGGATGTTGTGAATACTAAGTTGGAGTGAAAAGGATTGTTTAACAAGCATTGTTGAGTTTGATTGTTGAAGGTTTTTCTGAGTAAGAGTTGATGATAAAAACCTTGTTTTATAAGCATTGTTGGAAATATTGAGTAAAGCTTTCATATGCTTGAACTAGGGTTTGTGGAAAGAACATGAGTATCATTGTTATGTGAAGTTGTGAACTATCTTGAACTAGAATTTATGAAAGATCATGAGTATCATTGTTATGTGAGATTGTTTGATAAGCATTGTTGGAAATAAGTGAGTGAGTGTTCATATGCTTGGACTAGGGTTTGTGAGCAAGGATTATTTCATTAAGTGATTGGTTGAGTAGATTTGGTTGAGCCTAGTCAAGTGGATGTGTTGAAGTGATAGTTCAAGTTCTGTGAAACAAATTGTTCCATATTATAAATTTATTTGAGAAGGATGTTGAGTGTTTGTGAATGTGAAACATATTGAGTCTCTAAAAATTCTCTATATATTTTTGTGGTAAAAAGAGAGACTGAAATTGATTGAGCATTGTGGTGAATGTGAAGCATATTGAGTCTTTAACAATTCTCTATATGTTTTTGTAATATTGGACAAGTTCTAATGAGGACTTGTTGAGCAGATTTGAGGTAAGCCTTTGAGAAGACTTGTGAACAGATTTGTGTGAGCTTTTGTGAAAGCTTACAATACATGTTTGAGTATAAATATTGAGAGCATATTGGACAAGTTCTAGTAAGGACTTGTTGAGCAGATTTGAAGTAAGTCTTGGTGAAGACTTGTTGAGCATATTGGACAAGTTCTAGAGGGGACTTGTGGACAAATTAGTGTGAGATTTTGTGGAAGATTACAAGATAGATTTGAGATAAGTCTTTGAGAAGACTTGTGAGCAGAGTTGGTTGATTGATTTGTTCAAACCTTGAGTTAAGGTTTGGGATAGATCTAGTAGAGTTTATTTGTGATTAAGTCAAGCTTTGTGTCAAGGCTCTAGGACAGAGATTGAGGATAAATTTGTACTAGACCAAAGGACTATGTTTAGTGCAGATTTGAGGATTGAGTTTGGTACAGATTTGAGGACAAGTTTTTACTAGAACAAAAATAAATATTGAATAGATTTGTACTAGACTGAAGGACTGTGTTTAGTGCAAATTTGAGATAGAGCAAAGAGAAAGCTTTGGAGGTGACAAAGTATAGAGGACAAAAATATCTAGTGGATAGAATCCATTAGCCAGGGCAATGAGGACATGTCTTTTGAGTGAGGACAAGAGTCACAGTGGATAGAGATCCATTAGCCAGTGAAGTTGAGGTAAAATTTCTTCTAGAGGATCACCATCCAGAGCAAAGGAGAAAGGAGTTCTCCTGTGGATAGAGATTCATAACTTGATCAAGGGATTGGTGTCTCCTTTGGATAGAGGTCCATAAACATTGTAATAGGGAAAGGATTCCCAAGAAATTTATTGAGAAAATATTAGTGAAATATTTTCTCCATGGAGTAGCCCACATTGGGTGAACCACATTAAATTGGTGTCTTTATTGTGTGTGGTGATTTGTGCATTGCTTTTATTACTATTATTGATATTGCTATTGATACATTGTATAATATTAATTGGGAAAGAAAAGTAAAAATGGTCTTATACTGTTCACCCCCCTCTTAGTATAAGCATGTGTTCTTCAATATTTTTTGGTAAAAGGATGCAACCTTTTGAACCTAGTGATTGATTGATTAATGAAGGTGAGGTAAAGGGTACAACCTTTGACAAAGAGATGCAACCTTTTGAACTTGGCTATTGATTTTTTTTATGAAGGTGAGGCATGGGGTGTAACTTTTTACAAAAGGATGAAACCTTTTGAACCTCATGATTGATTTGTTTGACGAAGGTGAGGCAAAGGGTGTAACCTTTGACAAAAGGATGCAACATTTTGAACCTAGTGATTGATTTATTTGATTAAGGTGAGGTAAAGTGCATAACATTTAAACCTTATGGATAATTTGGTGTGTTAGATGACATTAACATGAGTAAATAATAAATGACAAGACATAAGATAAATTCCAACTCCTTTGATCATAAAACTGGTTGGAAGGGGTGCAAAAGTCCTTAGATATAAATGTGGTTTGAAATAGGGTGAAGTACCCAGTCATAGAAGGATTTTATGGTGAGGAAAAGGGTGCAACCTTTGACAAAAGGATGTAACCTTTTGAACCTATAAATTGATTGATTGATGAAGGTGAGGCAAAGGGCACAACCTTTGACAAAGGGATACAACCATTTACACCTGGTTGTTGATTTGTTTGATGAAGGTAAGACAAAGGGTGCAACCTTTGATAAAAGGACACAACCTTTTAAACTTAGAGATTGATTTTTTTGATGAAGGAGAGGCAAAGGGTGCAACCTTTAACAAAAGGACATAACGTTATGAACCTGGTGATTGATTTATTTGATGAAGGTGAGGTAAAGGGCACAACCTTTAAATATTATGATTGATTTGGTGTGTTATATGGTATTAACATGAGTACAAGATAAATGAAAAGATATGAGAGAAATTTCAACTCTCCTAGTCATAAAATTGGTTATAATGGATGCAAAATTTTCCAAATAGAAGCATGGTTTAAAAGAGGGTGAAGTACACCAGTCATGGAAGAGTTTGAGGGGGAGGAAACTCCCCCAATTATGAAATTGAAGAAGATAAAAATTTGATAATGAAAATAATATGAATAAGAGAAGAAGGAAGAGAAGGGGTGAAGAAGATTGTGGAATAGAATAAGGGGGAAGAAGAAGAGGAGGAAAAAGAAGAGAAAAGGACCAATCATAGGTATGTAGCCGCTCATGCATGACCGTACAAGGAGATGGAACTTATAAAAGAGAGAAGAGAAGAAGTTTGGAGAAGGGATGAAGTAGATGTAATTAGAATAGATTTAGGAAAATAATGGATGACGACTATATTGGGGCAAAATAAATTCTTTGTTGTTGGAGGATATCGTCTGATAGGTCATGGATTGCAAGTCACAATTGGTTTGACTAACATATTTGTACAAAAGATGCTTATTGACATGAAAAACTTGTCAAGGTATAGGAGGAGATGTGAAAGTGCCTATTGGTGGTTGTGGTGGTGTTGGTTGAAGAAATTGAGTTGGATATGTGTCAAGATTCTTATTGGAATACAAGACATGGTCATTCTGTTCTATTTCCTCACCAATAATATTGTGGACTAGTTGTTTGAAAATATGATAGTTATTGATATCATGTAATTGTTGGTAATGATGGACATAAAATTGATGCTCATTGTAGGCTCTAGGTCTTTTCCAATTTGAGTCATTCAGTTTGAATTTAGGTAGAGTTAGGCATTCAACATCATACAATTGCTAAAAAATGTGAGATGGAGACTTAGAGAGGGGTCCCATTATGAGATGAACACAAAGGGTGTTGTTGGCGAGTGAGAGGTTGATTAGGTGGTGATGGTATGATTGCTTGCCTAGGTAATGGATAAACCTACCATTGAAGATGATCAGTTTGTTGAAGTGGAGGTATTTTAGGACCTTTCATGGTTGTATTATGGGTGGGTGTATGACACCTATAGTCACTCAGCTACAACTCAAGATTGTTGAGATGCTCTAAGATGTGTTACATATCAATCAAAGGAAGGGTTGATATTGATTGATGTGGGCAAGAATGTGCATATGAGTAATATGAAGGAGGAGGAAAAGCGAAACAAGGGGATGGGGGCATGCCCACCATTTGGCCCCATTGGAATGGAAAATGAGGTGATAGAAGAAGAAGTGGAGAAGGTGGTACTTGAAAAGGGTACAAATGATGTGGTGAAAATTTATGTGAAGAGGATAGAGTGGTTATCATGTGAGATCTCAAGGGGGAAGCGATGTGACTAGCCTAATACCTGAGATCATAATCATAGGATGAAATCCTATTGGTTGACATTTTAGGAAGGCATGAGGAATACGAGAAAATGAATGGATTTTGAGAATGATAGAGGTGGTTTACTCTAAATGCCTTTATGAATTGGTTGGAGAAGAAGGGATCATGGGAGAAACCTCCATAGCTAGGAGCATTTGCACTCAATATTAAACCTTGAGTTAGTATAGTGATTGAAGAGTGATAAGTTGAGAAACCAAGTTTTTGATAATTTTAGGCCAAGATGGAGTTTTGTGAGTGTTTCTATGGTGTTTGATTTGTATGTGAAATAGAGGTTTCGGTTGCAAGTTAACCTACAATTGTTTTTGGTTGCAACTTACCCTACGACTATTTTAGGGGTTGTTTAGAAGCCTATTTTTTAGATTTTATAATAAATTTTGCAGAAAAAATTAGCCTATTTAATAATTAAAGTAGTCAACAAGTAATTTTTGTGACAAATTGTGTTTATGATTTTGTAACAAACCCTAAAACAAAAAAAGAGGTAGTGGATATGACCTATGAAGGTATGTTCACACACATTTTCTTATTATACCCAAAGGTATGTGAGGGGTAACTATGCACAAATGATCGAATAACTTCTGATGAAGGTGATGGCTTAGGTAACCTAGAGGGGAGATATATAGAATCTCTTATGAAAGAGGTAGAACTATCTAAGATTTGTGACTGGTCAAACCAGGCTTTTAATTCACCCTTGGATGAGCTTAGTCATAAATGATAATTGCACACTCACTAATTATATTAATCCTTGTGAGTAGGGGTATTTAATTCTAACCTATCTCAAGGATCTCTCAAGAGGAGGGGAGTTTTGGTGATGAAGTCCAAAAAATCACTCATGGGGGTTACTATTGTGTTTAGGGGGAAATCCAACGGTTGGAGATGAATTCCAAAATTGCTAGTCTTGATTAGGGGTTGGTGATGAAATCCAACCTTACCAACATGTGAAAGAAGTGGAGTTTGTGTATCTGATACTTTAGAAAGCTTGAAATGCTGAAAAGGAAACTAAACTAAGCAAAAATAATGTCTCTTGTTTTCTTCTTTTTTGTGAAATGAAATACCCTTTTGAATAGAAAGTAATGCGAGAGAAGCAATGCAAATTATATTTTGTAAATGAAGAATTCTAAGCAAAGGGAAAAATCAAGGAAAGTCACTTGATTTCAATGAGCTAATCTAAGACTTTCTTAGACACAAATTTGTTTACACTAGCCAATATATGCATTTTAAGGTTATGGCTAGATGTCTTTTAGAGCTTTCTCAACTCATGAAAATGAAGAGGTTAGAAGGCCACTCCAACCCTTGTGCAAATTTTTAAATTCTATGTAATGTAAGTATTTAACTAATAAACATCTATGGAAGCAAAGGAAAGATTTTTGAAGTTGACCAAAGTGATTTGGAGCCTTTTTAAGCAAATAATAAACAAAATTAAATATGACCAAATAAATTTGGAGCATTGTGTAAAGCTAAAAAGTAAAAGAAATTTATTTTGTGAACTACCCAAAGTGATTTTGAGAAGATTTTAAACTAAAATTGTTGTTCTAGAACAAAACATACAGGTTTTTTAGATGTTACTTGTGGTCTCTAGATCTTGAAGGTCTCTGTGACTAAGTTTATGGGTCTGAACTATATCTCAGATCCAACACAGGTTACCCTATGACTCAAATGGTCACACCTTGTCTCGCGACCCAAACAAAAGTGGAATTTTCACCAAGTTTGGGCTTGCTAACAGTCTATTGTTAGAGTATATTACATTATTTGGGACATACCAACGTACCAACTTGGGTATATTTCTAGATTGGGAGTTTATCTTAGATTAAGGTTTAAGTAGTTAATTCATGCAATGTAATAAATGCACAAGTGTTAGAATGTGCAATTATGTAAATGTGCATGTAGTCCACATGTACATGAGTCATAGGATAGGTAGATGAAGATTCATGGATATATTAAATGAACATATCTTCCTATATGTAGGCCTTTGAGATTTTAGAGTGAAAAGTGAAGAGAGAAAGCGAAGTAGAGTAAGAGAGGAATGATGTCAATATAGAGAGTAGTGAGTAGGTATAGTATAGTTCTTCATTGAAAATTCTAGAGTGTTCAAGTCCTCCATTATATTGCATTGTATTATTTTGTGAGCTTTTATTAATGGTATATTACTGAGTTATTATAGAATTTTATCATCTAGTTTTCTTGCATATTATAGTGTCATTATCATATAGTTATCATAACTTGCTTATTTTACATCTTGTGGTTGAATTTCCTTTAATATAAATCCTCAAAAGCTAACAGTGGTATCAAAGCCACAGTAGATCAATAGAAAATAGAAAGAGAGCCAAAATCTCATTTTCAAATTTTTTGAAATTTGTATTTGGCTAGAGTCTTTCCACATGGTTGTAGAAAAACTCGTGAAGACTAGGACTCAATATTGATTCCACTAGATTGAAAAATCCACTAATGAAGACTGATTATCTCTATATTTATAGTTTCTTCCATTGTAGTCCTAATACTTTGTTGTAGGAAAAGGAGATTCAAAGAAAATCAGGAAGCTTCTTACAAAGTGCTAGGAAGAATATCTTCTTTGGAATCAATCTAGTACCTGAAGTAACAAATGAAAAAAAAATTGGAAGCACGAGATTGAGCATTGGAGAGTCAATATTTTAGTGGAGTCAAAGTGCATTTAATAAGGAGGAGGAAGACTCATAAGGCACCCATGAGCAATAAATGCTCTTTGTCATACATAGAAGACTAGCATTACAACACCAAATCTTGGATTGAAGAGTCAAACCAGAAGCCAATTAGCACACACATTTTACATTGCAAGGAAGGTAAAGGTTTACTTGATTTAATATTTGTTTTCCTTAAGTATAAGGAGTTATAAGGTGCTTAATATAAGGTTGAAGTTTATTTATTACTACATTGAAGAACTAAGCAAATACCAACCTTAGTGAATTATAAGAAAATTAAAGCAAAGGGAGTGTATCTTAAAAGATAGGGCAAATTGCATGAGATTCAAACATTAAAAAATTTGCAAATAATTAATTAGAAGATATAAGGTTTTCAACATTGGAAAACTGAAATACTAGTTTGCAAATTTTATTACTTTCTAAATTTCCAGATTAAGGAGATATAAGGAATACCACATCAAAATTTAGTTTCTTGAAATTTAGAAAATTGAACTATTGAGAATTGAAGGATAAAAAAAAAAAACCATTAATTGCGTGAAAGTTGGAAATTGCATTTTACATTAGTCTCTGACACAAATTTATGAGACATTAATCTGACTAAAAGGTCTTGAAGGAAAATAACCTTATCAAAAAATGTCTTCCTATAGGGCACATGGACATTGTAGTATTACCAAAAGGCTTTTTTATGATTAAAATAAATTGTGATAAAGATGTTAATTGTATCCTTCAGAGAGGTTCATGTTTTTTGATTGACAAGGGTTGTTTCTACAAAAGCGGGGGCTAGATTTGATCCAAATACATAAAAATTTCATAAAGTGCCCAAGTCGGGCTACCAAGTTTACTTTTCTAGTTCTCGCACAAGGATATCCTCATAGTAATAGCAAAGGAGATAGGAGATTTGGTAGCCATCGACTCTTAAATCATGGCCAAGTCAAGACTGATCTATGCGAGAATGTATGTGAATGTAAACTTAGAAGCATATCTTCATTGCTCAATTGAACTCCTCTTGGATATATGAAGTTGGTTGTAGGCTATTGAATATAAGAATTAGACTTCTCACTATGATTTGTGTAAGAAATTAGGGCACACTTCAACTTTTTATCCCAATAAAAAAAAGGAAAGCAATCCACGTAAATTCTAGCGATGGAGGGAGCCATCAAACTCAAAGAACTCTCAAGAGGGAGATGCAAGCACCTATAAGGATAAGATAATAAGTTAGGAAGAAGACAAGGAAGCCCAAATTATAGACTTAGAAACACCATTTATGGAGGGAGAAATCTTGAAAGAAAATATCCAGGTATAACCTATTGTTTTTCTCCCCTTTGTATCTATGAATGAAACTATTTAGTCCAACTCCTTTGCTTGTTTGGGGGATGTGTTACCTAATCCTATTGATACATGTGTGGAAATTTTACCTCTTGATTCATCTAACCCAAATAAGGACCTTTGTGTTATGGACAATCACTATGATTCTACCTTGGGTAATGATTTTGAGATATCATTCCAAGGTGGGGATAAAGAGATACTACTATGTGACTTGGGACCTAGGAAAGGCAAAGCAAGTGTAACACCTAGTAGGATAACTAGGAATAAAAAAAATATCAATAGACATTGGATTTGTATCTAAATCTAGGAGATCAACTAAACAAGAGATCAAACAAAGAGGAATAGAGGTGGAGATTACAAATGGAACCCAAACAACTCTAGAAATGGGTGGGGGAAAGAAACAACAATCCAAACCCAAAAAATAAATTTTACCTCATGGAGTGTAAGGGCCCGTCAACTCGCCTTCTAAGCATAGAGTTGTGCAATTATTGATAAAATACATCAATCCTCAAATTATACTTTTACAAGAGATAAAATTAGATGACTAAAAATCTAAAAGTATAAAACAAAGAATTTGGAGGGGATCAAAATTTATAACATGTCTTGTATTAGGGACCTCAAGAGGTCTTATGTGCTTGTGGTATCATGAAAAGATTAAAGAAATACTAATAGTGTCAAATAAAAGGTTTATAGCTATTCATTTCCACTCAAAAGATGAGCATCAACAATGGATAACCACTAATGTTTATGCTCTAGATACAATGACTGGTAGAAGGTATCTATAGAGGGATTTATGCCAACTTAGAGTAGCCTGTTTTAGTTTACCTTGGGTTCTAGTGGAAGACTTCACCTCTCCCATTTACCCATCAAACAAGAAGGGAGGCATCTCATCCATTTTGGAAGGAATGATGGATTTTTCCCTATTTGTAAATGCTAACGAGTTGATAGATGTGGAACTAAGAAGCGCTAAGTAAATTTGGAGAAATAGAAATATAGGGGACCAATTAATCCAAATTTAGCTTGATAATTTTCTTTTGTCAAAGGAAATATTGATATCCATTGGAGATAACTCTGACTGCTCTTCCAAAGGTAGGTTCTGATCACAATCTCCTTATTTAGGAGATTGAAGCAAGGAAGAGGATATTCAAATGCCCTTTTTCAGTTTGAGAAGATGTGGCTACAACATGAAGGGCTTGAAGATAAAATATTAGAGTGATGGAAGCAATATTTCTTTGGAGTAAAGCTAACCCAAATAGCCAAAAATTATGATTTATTAAAAAATTATTAAATTTTGGAATAGAGAGGTTTTTGGGCATCTCATCGAGAAGAAATCAAAATTGAAGCAACAAATTTTAGACATGGAACAGACCTTGCAATCAGATATTTTTAACAAAAAAATGAGGTACAAAGAGAAGAAATTGATGGCTAACTATCACAATATCATGGCTTGCAAAGAGATCTTATGGTGAGAAAAATCAAGAGTAACTTGGCTAAAAGAAGGGGACCACGGTACAAAAAAATCATGTTTTAACCTTAAGGCATAGGAGCTAAATAATATTAAGGGATTTTTTAATATGGATGCTTTCATTACTAATGACCCCCTTCAAATCAGAGAGGAATTTGTTAACTTCTTTTTCAATTTGATAGGATATGAGGAGCCTCAAGATGATGCTTCTATGAACATCATGTTGTAAAACATACATAGGCTAGTCTTAGACCAGCTTAATGACTATCTCCTTAGTCCCTTCAAGGAGGATAAAATTAAGAAGGTGATGTCTGACATGAATGGTGACAAGGTCCCAAGATTGGATGACTTTCCTATTATTTCTTCCAAATATTCTGGCACATTTTTGGGGCGGTTGTTACCCAGGTTGTTGTAGAGGTTCAAAGAACATAATAAATTTCTAAATATGTCAACTCAACTTTCTTAGATCTCATTCCTAAGGTGGTAGGTGCCAGGACCTCATTTGAATTTTTCCCTATAAGTTTATGCAATACTTTATACATGATTTTATCCAAGGTCCTAGCCAATAGAATTAAAATAATTCTACCCTTCATAATTGACCCCCATCAGGGTGGTTTTGTTAAAGGACAAACATCTTGGATGGTATTATAACCATTCATGACATGATTCATTCCATAGACAAGAGTGGGGATGTTGGGATGTTGTTAAAGTTGGACATGAATAAATCTTATGACAGGGTCTCTTGGGAATTCCTTTTCAATACCATGAACAACTTTGGATTTCATCAAGAATGAATTAAGCTAATAAAGGTATGTGTTTCTTCAACAATATTTTTAGTTTTACTAAATGGTTCAGGAGTAGGATATTTCTATAATAGAAGAGGACTTCATCAGGGATATTCTTTGTATCCCTATATTTATATTATCCTTGTTGAAGCTTTAGGGAGAGCAATCTTTGTTGCTACATCAAATGGGAAAATTGAGGGAATTAAACCTACATCTTCTTTATCCCCTATCTCCCACCAACTATTTATGGATGACATGATCATTACTAAAAAATATTCAATCACATAGGTCAAATAATTGAAATCTATTTTGAAAAAATATGAGAAGGCAATTGGTCAAAAAGTGAATTATGATAAAAGTAAGATTTAGTTTATTAACATGCAAGGGCGTAGGCAGGTTAGATTAGCTAGACTTTTCAGTTGTGGTATAGGGTATCTTCGCTCAACCTGCCTAGGGATGCCCTTATTCAAAGGAAGGATGTATGAGGAATTATAGAATCCAATTGTAGAGATATTATCAAAAAATATTACAGGGTGGAGGGCTTCTTTACTTAATCAGGCTAGCAAAGCCCAACTAGTAAAATCATATCTATAGAATATTCCAATCTATTTTATGTCAATGTTCAAAATACCAATAAAAAATTATGATAAAATAGAGCAAATTCAGAGGAACTTCTTGTGATCAGGTGTAAAAAGTAGAAAAATGATGACGTTGGTATCTTGGAAGCAAGTTTGCACAAGGAAATAAGTGGGGGTCTTGGGCTTCAAAAAATTGAAAAGAATGAATCAAATATCGATGGGTAAACTGGATTGGAAACTTGTAAGGATAAAGACCTAATTTGGGATCCTCAAATCCAAGTATCTCAAGAACTACTCTATATTCCTAAAGATAAATGAGTTACCTCGTGGTTTAAACTTTTGGAATAACCTTTAGCTTACCAAAAATTTGTTGAAAAAGGGTATTCGTTGGCATATTGGAACTAGATTCCAATTCCATTTTTGGAAGGACAAATGGATAAAGAACATTCCTTTGAGGACACATTTTGTTGGACTTGAATAAGTCTTGTTTGCTCTCTATGGAACCTCTATGCAAAACCACATCATCTCTGATGAATCTGGTAAAATATGGAGGCATCTACAAGTATATGGGCCGGATGATAGGAATCAATAAAACCTAAGGAAGCTCAATAGGATGCTATGGGTCTATTTTTTAAAAATTACAAGAAATTCAAACACTCTCTTATGGATAATAAAAAATAAGGTGAATGCTCAATTAATTTTGGTTACTACATGCTGGAGGGAGTGGGCCCAGGCTGGATGACTATTACAAAAGTGTGGATCTAGGAGCTCTTTCCAAAAATTACCTACTTTTATTGGCTATCAATCCAAAACAAGATAATTATGATGGATAATATTCACAAGAGGGGGACAATAATTCCTAATATATGTGTCTAGTGTGAGAAGAATTGGGAAGATACAAACCATCTCTTCATGGAGTGCCCCTTCATGTGTGAAATCTTGAAAAGAGTGCTTAACAAATTTTAAGTTGCCTAGGTCCTTCCAAATTCCCTTTCAAACATGTATCTCTAGTGGGAATCCCCCTTCTAAAGCAAGAGACTAAAAATTTTGTGGAAGCTAAGCCTCACCTATGTCTTGTGGGGAGCTTGGAAAGAGTGAAATAATCATATGTTCAAGGATAAAAAAATAGATATCACCTCCACTAAAGCCATATCTTCCACTATCACTGTTGAGAATTTCAAAATCACAAGTTTTAAAGATGCTTGGGAGCTTGATCAGTAGAAAGAGATTGTCAACAATTAGGACTTGGAATTTTAGGCTTAAGGCTCTAATTTTTCATCCAAACTTGTAAGGGCTTGCACAAAGTGTGAACCACCCCCCTATGAAGGTATCAAAATTATTGAAGCTAGCTTCTAACCACTAATCACTAAAAGCATATCCTTGGGAGTGTGAAGTTTTTAGTTATGCAAATTTCAGGACTAGATCCTAACTAGATTCTAGAAAGTGTAATTATTCATAATCCACAACAATTGAATCAAACATTATAATGTGTAGAATAGATCATTCAAAACAAATGTTTGTATTGATGTGCCTAAATTTAATAGCAAAATTTTATGTCAATCTATCGAATGGGGTATAAGCATTAAAAATTACCTCGAATTAAATATTATCAACAATAAAGAAGATGCTATTAATGTAGCATCCCTCCATTTCAAAGGAAAAACAGACAAGTGGTATACTTAGTGACATGAAAATACACAAGGTCTTACATGAATATGGATAGAATTCCTTGAAAATTTTAATAAATGATATAAACCACCAAATACTAATTATTTTGATTAATTGGTTAGAATAAAATGAAGGTTAGTGGATGAATACACCTCTAAGTTTGAGTTATTATCAACATTAATAACAAACATAATAGTTAGTTAGTTCAATGTTATATGGTGGACCAAAACCTAATATTAAATATGAACTTCAAGTTAGAGACTATTTGATGCTACCTCTAGCTATTGGATTAGCTTAAAATTATTAAAATAAGTTCTTCAAAAAGAATCAATACACATGGTTTGAAGTTAGCCATAATGTAAGAAATGAAAATACCATTGAATGAAAATACAATTGAATCAATGAGTATAAACCTCCACATCAACAAAACTTTAATTATGAGAAATATCAACCAAACAAAGGGGATAAGTGCCCCCTAAACCACACAAATCTAGAGATTAAACAAATTATAATTGGAAAGGAACCAAGAAGAGAAAAATTGGATGCAAGCAGTATTAGTAATAAGGATGCATCTGAGGTGATTCGAAAGAAACCCTAGCAGAGCTAGAGAAAAAAAAATCTTGGAGGATATGGCAAAAAATTCTAGAGGAGGTCTAAACAATTGGAGGAATGATGTGACGATGTCGTGCCCATCACATAGCGTGCATGCTAGTGATATTTTTCATCTAAAAATGATTGGAAGGAACAAAATTTTCCATTGCATGTTGAAAATCACTTGTTAAAGAACAATGGATGTTTGGAACGATGTGAAGCCAGGTCGATTCTAGTGGTTCAACTAGACTTGGTGGTGGAAGATTTGGAGTATTTAACCAAGCATGCACTTATTGGTAAATTTATGGGTATCCAAATTTTGCTTACCTTTGTGGAGGCCTAGGTTAGGAAGACTTGGAATCTTGAAGGTGACGTGGAGGTGATGTTGAGTGCGAATAGCTATTTTATGGTGGTTTTCTCTTGTCTTGCGGATTGTAACAAAGCATTTGAATGGGGTCTCTATTTCTATAACCAAGAAGGATATTAAACCCTAGAATTCGAATTTCTCTTCCCTTTATGGAGGCTTGGGTTAGAAAGACTTGGAACCCTGAAGGTGATGTGGAGGTGATGCTGAGTGCGAATAGCTATTTTATGGTGGTTTTCTCTTATCTTGCGGATTGTAACAAAGCATTTGAAGGGGGTCTCTATTTATGTAACCGAGTGGGACTCTTTCTTAAAACCTGACATGTGGTTTTCAACCCATCAGAGGAGCAGTTATCAGGAATTCCAGTATGGTTTTAGCTCTCGTGGCTCCCATTGGAATTCTAGAGAAACGATATCTTGCATATGATTGTCCTTCTTCTTGGAAAGCCAGTTGGATCATCACAACAGATGATGGATAAAAAGGTAATCTCTATTGCCTGCATCTATGTCAAAATTAATTTAAACAATCCTTTTTTAGATTCTATTGAAATATAGTTTGGATCGACTACATGGGTTCAACAACTTGACTATGAAGCTCTTCAATTTTATTGCTAGATTTGTCATGAATATGACCACCTGCAAAGAAAATACCCTAAGTTTATCCCACCTATGGATTCAAATCCTAGGCCCTCTCGATATGCACAAAATCTAAATAAATTAAAAGCCCCAATAAAGGAAGGGGATTGAGATAAGGAAGGTTTTGTTCCTATAAAACTCTAAAATAGAGGAAGAAGGGAAAAAGAGACCTTAAGGATAGCCAGCCAGATGCTTTGCTCAATCATTTTGATATACTAGATGATATTGATCAGTGCATGGAGATACCTGAAACATCGCTACTTGATGTAGATATAACAGGACTGAATCAGATGTCTCTTCTTGAGGTGGAACCTAAGAAATCAGATCTAGGGGGTTTAAATGAAGAACAAAGGGCTTTGGTTTCAAGTACATGTGATATGGATGGCTTTATCCTTGGAGGGAAAACTATTTTTGAAAGTGGAACAAGTTTAGTTATGCCCTCCCCTACTCAGATACTGATGCAGTTATCCTTGAACTACAAAACTCCTATGATGTTGGGATTATAGCAGAAAACAATTAAAAAAGGTGCTTCAGATAAGAATACGAAGGTGGGTCAAAAGAAATACCAAGATAAAATTAAGTTAATGGGGGAGACTTTGGTGGAGTCAGGATTGGTGAGAACATTGGACTCCCATTTTTCTAACTCCCAAAAATGATTATCCTTTCATGGAATGTAATGGCATTGAACAACATCCCCAAACAAAATTTTTTTCATGATTTGGTTCATGTTCATTTTTTGGATGTGGATTTTATTTAGGAGACTAAATTGGATATTGATAGTATGTTCAATATTTCTCCCAAGTTGTGGAGAAGGGGTCAATGCCAGTGTATTGGTGCATGTGGATATGCTGGTGGTATTTCTTATTTATGGAATCCGGTTAAGATCTCTCCTCTTACTTGGATTTCTAGCAAATGGTCTATTTTGATGATCGAACATGATAATGAATCTGGTGAAACCATCCTACATACAAATGTGTATGCTCATGTTGATTACAATGGTAAAGTGAATTTATGGGAGCACATTGGCTTTGTGAGAAGTTTGGCTCCCCTATACCCATGGATTTTGGTTGGAGATTTCAACTCTATCACTTGTCTAGAGGAGAAACACGGTGGGGTTGATCATATCGAGCCTTTTTATTCTGTCTTCAGTGCTCATATATAGGCCCTAAAATTGATTAACATCAAGTTGGATCTTTACCTAGCACAATAGAATATGTGGGAAAAATTCCATCTTAAATAGACTGGATAGGTTTTTGATCTCTAGTTTTTGGATTTGTAATAACAAAAGTGCTAGTTCTATGATTCTGGAGGATAGGGGATCTGATCATTGGCCTATCAAAGTCTTTGCTCTTGAGTTTGGGCTAAATAAGAATCCTTCATTTAAGTTTTAACTTATGTGGATTCAGGATCCTAAGATTCATGATTTTATGCAAAGGCTGGTGGTCTAATGATAAACCTTCTCATGGCATCGCTATGTATTCCTTTATGAAGTGGTTGCAATTTTTTAAGCATAAATTGAAGATGTGGAATAGTCTAAATTTTGGGAACATTTCCTTGGCTAAGTTGGTGGCTCTTAGGAAGGTGGAAGAAGCTTCAAGGAAGATCAGATATCATGGACTCACGGAGGAGCTTCTCATTGAGGAATATGAGGCTACAAAAGACCTTGCTTAATGGGAGCTGAGGGAAGAAATTTTTTGGAAACAGAAAGCTTGAGTGGATTGGCTTCAAGAAGCGATAGGAACACAACCTTATTTTTTAACTCAGTTAAGGCTCGTTGTAATGGTAACCTGATTTCCTCTCTAGTGAATTCTTAGGGTGCCCTTATCTCTTATTTCAAGGATATTTTAGAAGAGACTATGAGGTATTTTTCCTCTCTTTAATGAGGATTCCCTAATGAAGGGGCTGAAAAGCTTATTCTAAACTATATTACCTCAATTATTTATAGAGAAAAGAATGAGCATTTGATGGGTCCATTTTCCCTTGAGAAGTTGGAAAATGTTGTCTTCAAGATAAAAAAGGGAAATCCCCAGGCCCAGATGGTTTATCGATTGAGTTTTATCAGGATTTTTGGGAGTTAATAAAATTTGATCTTTTGGAGGTGGTCCATGAGTCCCAAAAGAACAAAAAGATGCTAAATGCCCTAAATGTTACCTTTGTCAAGCCTATTTATCTTTGCAATGTTGTGTATAAGATCATTACAAAAATTATTGTCGAGAGGCTAAATATATGGTTGAGAAAAATTGTATCTAAGGAGCAAGGTGGGTTTGTTGTTGGATGGTAAATCTTGGATGGGGTTATTATTACTAAGGAGAAATATATGTTCATTAAGATGTACATGGCCAAATCCTATGACTGGGTCAAATGGTCCTTTCTTCAAAAAGTTCTTGTTGCTTTTGGATTTGAAGAGGATTGGATTAGATGGGTGATGAGTTGTGTTTCTTCTTCCTCATTTTCTTTTCTTGTTAATAATGATTTGTTGGAGTTGTTTGAGGCCTCGAGGGGATTGAGGCAAGGAGATTCTCTATATCCTTATTTGTTTATAATTATGGTAGAAGGGTTGGGAATATTTCTCAAGTATCAGGTTAGTCATGGTTTCATTCAGGGTTGGAAGTGGGATAGTAGTTTGCCACCTCTTTCCCACCTTCAATTAGTTGATGACACTACTTTTCTAGGTGTTGCCACTATGAGGGAAGCTAGAAACATTAGAGGATATCTTGACATATATCTTGGTGCTTATGGATAGTTTATTAATGAGGATAAGTCTTCTATGCTCTTCTTCAATACCCCTCCTCTTATTCAAGTCAGGATTGCTCAAGTTCTAAGATTTTAGGTCGGGACTCCCCCCTTCATTTATCTTGGTATTTTTATTTCGTCTCATCCTCTGCATAGATATTCTTGGTAGTCTATGTTGGATAAATTTAGAAGGAAGGTGAATCACTAGACCATCATATGGATCTCCTTTGCGGGTAGAGTGTTGCTTTTAAAATTTGTTGTTCAAGATTTATCCATCTACAAATATTTTGTGCAAATAGCTCCATCTTGTTTCATCAAGGACATGGATGCTTTGTCAAGATAGTATTTGTGGTCTTAAAAACTTGCTCAATCTAAATGAAGTTTGGTTAGGTGGGATTCTATTTGTATGTTGGTTCAATAGGGAGGCCTTGGGTTGTGATAGGCGACTCTTTCTGGATAGGCTCTAGCTGTGAAAATTTATTGGAGATGGTGTACTTATTAAGATCATATTTGGGTTAAAATCTTATCTTGTGAGTACTTGAGAGGTATTTCTAAGGTTGAGATCCCTAGAGTCATCTTGGTTGGAAAAGTTTCGGTTACATGGGACACTTTGAAAATAGGGGCTAATTTAATTAAGCAGGGTTTGTTCTAGATTTGTAGTCGGGGATCATATGCTCTTTTCTGGGAAGATTCTTGGGATGGCCACCCTCCTATCTTGACTCAATATCCTAGGCTACATTCCATAAGAGTTTATTTTTTGGAAGTGATCTGGTCTCGTGTGGAGGACTTTAAAACAATCTAGTATTTTTATAATTTGGATATGTACAAGTGGAAAGATCTACAGGAATGGCCCTAGGATGGATTGGATGAGGATAAATATATGCTTGCTCGTATTCTTGTGAGGAGATACTATTCTTCATTAAGGGGTAAAGACAGTTTGGAATGGAACCCTAATACCTACTCTGTAGCCTATGGCTACCAAGTTCTTGATATGCATAAGTTTAGGAGCCTCCCTATCACATGGTGGAAAAAGGCGTGCAATAGATTTTCTTGACCTAAATGTAACTTCTTTCTCTGGCTGGTAGCTTAGAATAAATGCCTCACTTGGAAGAACTTGAGGAAGAGGGGATTTCAGGGTCCCTCTATTTTTTTCCTTTGTGTAAATAATGAGGATGTCTCTTCTCATTTATTTTTCTAATGCTCCCTTGCTAGAGACATTTGGCACCATTGGTGGAGTTCCTGGAACCATCCTTGTTTTCATGAGCTCTCCTTGGTGGAGTTTTGGAGTAGTTTGGTCAGACCTCTAACCAATTACCCCTTGCTTTAGGTGGCTTGGAATTTGGACTCTTCTTGCATCATTTGGTAGATTTGGCTCGAATGAAACCATCGCATCTTTCAGGGTAGTCATTTTGTTGTTCAACAGATTTGGAAAAGGATCCTAGGTATGGTTAATGAAACTATCCATAGCAAATGCGATGTAGACCCTCTTTTGGAATCTAGGGAGGAGAAGGTATGGTAGGCCCTTCATCTCTTTGGTATTGGTGCAAACTCTTCTCACCCTAGTAGGGCTTCTCAGCTTAGAAAGAAAGTTAGGAATGATGGTAGGTGGAGGCCGCCCATTGAGGAGTTTTAAAAATTAATATTGATGGTTCATCTAGGGGTAATCCTAAACATGCTAGAATTGGTGGTGTTGGGAGAGACTTTGTTGGTGTGGTCAGATTTTTCTTTTCTATTTATAAAGGTGTTCACTCCAACAATTTTATGGAAGCTCTTGCGATTCTCAAGGCCTTGTAGAGGGGGTTTTCTCTTGGTTAGCGTAGGAGCATCTGCGAGTCCAACTCTCAAATTTTGGTTAATATTTTAAATAGCAAAAGGTTGGAGGATGGTAATTGGTAGTTGGCCTCTATGGTCATTTAGATTACCAAAAGGACTTCTGAGATTTTGGGTCCTTGGATTATGGATAACTGGGAGATTCTCCCATCTAGGGACTCTCAACGCCTTTGGGAGTTGATCCACAAGGATGTTCAGACTTAATGTGGATTGTTCTTGCTATCTTCTTTAAGTTTTGACCTTGTCTGGTGGTTTTAGCTTATTTTGTTGCTTACTTGAGCCTTGGTTGGGGGCTTCACTGTAATTTGTAATCTTGTCTTCTTTTTAATAATTTTTACCCCTTTATTAAAAAAAAAGGATGTGTCTAAGGTAGAAAAAGAACCTTTGTTGGAACCAACTGATTCTATAATCTCCATAGTTGCATTAATAGGAATCCAATACCCACAAACCTTCAAAATACAAGGGTATATTAAAAACCAACTAGTTATGGTCTTAATTGACTCAAGTAGTACATAGAATTTTATTGATTTAGCCATTGTTAAGCAACTCAATTCTATCCAATAAAAGTATTCAATGTAGAGATTTTTAGAGGAAATCACCTAACTTGGTAATCAAAATTCCACATAATGGAGCTAAGTATGAATAATTAAAAATACCAAAATAACTTCTATGTTATGCCATTAGGAGGGTTGGATGTAGTACTTAGAGTAGAATGGTAACTCCCCCAAGGTTTTTCAAATATAATCTCAAAAAATAAAATTTCAAATTAAAATGGCAAGGCCAAAAGTACACCTTAAAAGAATTTCATGCTCCTCCATCAAAGTTAGTGTCTTCATACAAAATGGAAAGGATGATTAGAAAAGGATCATCTACATTTAATGCTCAATGTTTTACCATTCACCCAATATACAAAAGATGTACAAGATCATGAAATGAATAAAATCATCATTAAATATGTTGTAGTATTCTAGGATTTAGCTTTAGGAATACCTCCTAAACAAGATATCAAGCCTATTATCAAAATCAAACTAGATTTACCTCCATTTAATATAAAAATTTATCATTATCCACATCACTATAAAATTGAAATTGAATGTTCGATGCAAGATCTATTAAAATTAGGTGTTATCACATCTAGTAAGAGCTTGTACTCAACACCGCTCATAGTTGTTTACAATAAAGTTTGATCGTATCATCTATGGATTGATTTTGGAGGTCTAAATAACATTATAATCAAAAATTGATTTCCTATTCCATTTATCAATGAAATTCTAGATGAACTACATGGTGCTAAATATTTCACTAAGTTAGACCTAAGATCAAGATATTACCAAATGTGAATCAAGAAAAGATATTCCAAAAACAACATTTAGTACTTGTGAAGGCCATTATGAGTTCAAGGTGATTCTATTTGGATTAACTAACACACCCAATACCTTTCAAGCTACCATGAGTAAAATATTCCACCCCTATCTACAAGATTTTATCCCAGTATTCTTTGATGATATTTTTATCTTTAGCCAAAATTGGAAGGATCATATCAAGCATGTGGCTTAGGTGATAGCAATTTTGCAAGATAATAAATTTTATGCAAAAAAATATAAATGTAGTTTTGGAAAGACAAAGATTGAATAATTAGGCCATATCATAACAAAAGATGGCATCTAAAGTTACTCTTGACAAAATGAAATCAATAATGAAATGGCCTAAATCTAAAACCATGTTAAAAATAAGAGGATTCCTTGGTTTATAAGGATAATACCATCAATTTATTAAACATTATGAACATATTGCACCTCTATTATCACATATTGAAGAACACAATCTTATACTAAGAGTGGGGAGTGAACAGTTAAAGACCAAGTTTTACTTTTCTTTCCAAACTATAACAATAATAATATCAATGCAGTAAAATAAACAATGCACAAATCATCACACACATGAGAGACACAGATTTAACGTGGTTCACCCAATGTGGGTTACATCCACGAAGAAAATATTTCTTCTAAATTTTCTCAACAAATATCTTGGGAATCAATTCCCTATTATAATGTTTATGGACCTTTGTCCAAAGGAGATCTCAATCCCCAATGCTCTAATTTGTGGATATCTCTCCACAAGAGAACTCTATCCCCTCTGCTATGGTTCATGGATCTCTCTCCATAGGATAACTCTATCCCCTCTGCTCTAGTTCATAGATCTCTCTCCATAGGAGAACTCTATCCCCTCTAATCTGGTTCACAGATCTCTCTCCATAGGAGAACTCTATCCCATCTGCTCTAGTTCATGGATCTCTCTCCACAAGAGAACTCTATCCACTCTACTATGGTTCATGGATCTCTATCCATAGGATAAATCTATCCCCTCTACTCTGGTTCATGGATCTCTCTCCATAAGAGAACTCTATCCCCTCTGCTCTGGTTCATGGATCTCTCTCCATAAGAGAACTCTTATCCGCTATGCTCTGGTACATGGATCTCTCTCCATAGGAGAACTCTATCACCTATGCTCTGGTTCATGGATCTCTCTCCATAGGAGAACTCTATCCCTTATGCTTTGTTTCATGGATATCTCTCCACAGGATAACTCTATCCCCTCTACTCTGGTTTAATTCTTTTTCAATCTGCCCCAAGCCTTAACACAAAGCTTGATCACATAAGTAACAAAACCTACTCTCAACTCTATCTCAAATCTACCCCAAGCCTTAACATAAATCTTGATCAAATCAACAACTAAACCTGATCTCAACTCTGTCTCAAATCTGTCCCAAGCCTTAACACAAAGCTTGATCAAATCAACAACCAAACCTGCTCTCAAATCTACCCCAAGCCTTAACACAAAGCTTGATCAAATCAGCAACCAAACCTGCTCTCAACTATGTCTCAAATCTGCACCATACCTCGTTACAAGGCTAACACAAATTTACCTCAACTCTGTCCAAATTTATCTCAATGTTGTTTCAAGTCTTCACAAAACTTGCTCAAATCTACCTCAAAGTTGCTCTAAGTCTTCTCACAAAACTTGCTAAAATTTGCCTTCAAGCCTTCTCAAAAGACTTGCTCAAATCTGCCTCAAAGCTGCTCCAAGTCTTCTCATAAGACTTGCTCAAATCTACCTCAAATTTTCTCCAAGTCCTCTCACATATTTCCAAATCATGCATACAAACAAATGTTTAAATATCTTTCAGAAATACTTTCTTCAACTAGGCAGTTTAGACATATTCTACTTAGAATTCGTTTAACCTCTGGAACATATAAAAAATGATATGCACTATCAAAATCCCAATATGTTCTTCACATTCACAAATTTTGCATTCAACTAGTCCAATCTCTATCTCTTGCAAAATCCCTTTCAAATCAAATAAAAATAATGTATAATTTGATTCACAAATCTAATCTATATTTCTTACAAATTTGCTCTCAAATATCAACTTCAATAATGCACAAATTTCCTTCACAAGATTGATCTCAAACACTTTCACAATTGCTTTCAATATCTCTCAAATCAATGTTCAAAAGATTTCACAATGATGCACAAACTTGTCTTCAAACCTAGCATAACTAGTTCACAATCTCTAGCACAAATGTCTCATTCTATTTTAACAATGGAAGCGCACTTGTTCTCAAAATCTAACTCAAATATTTTCAACAATGCTTACCAAAAAGTCCTTTTATCTCCACATTATGTTCTAGAAACATTTACCCAACCGAAAATGTTAAACAAGGAATGATATGCCCATACCTCTTATTTTACTTTGATGAAGATATGCCCTCAAAACCTGTCTTACAAACAACTTATCCTCCTTATGCCACTACAAGGGTTAGATAGCAAAATACTTTCTCAAACCATCCACATGAACTTCCTTCTTAAAAATATATGCTCAATGAAATCTGAAATTGATGTTCAATAACTCTTCTCTTGTTCTCAAAAATAGGGCATTAATAATTATCAAAGACCTTCAAACCCACTTTCATCATACAAAAGTTACAATAAAATATCAAACCACTATAACACCTTATTAATCCTATTCTTGCATGCAAAAAATATCCTCTTTGTTTTTGTTTGTGCTTTTTTCAAAAATAAAATATATATAAGACATTCTTTGTAATTTATGTTTGCAAAATAAAGACTCTTAAAACAAATTCTTTCACATAAAACCTTATTACTTCACAACCTTATGACTCCCCAATTATAAAAACAAAATTTTAATAAGTCAACCCTTATAACTCCCTAATAGCAAGAGAACATTTTTATTTCACTTAACCCTTATAACAAATTTATTTAAACTCATGCCCTTATGACTCCCTAAGCACCAAGCAAAATTTATAACAAAAAATATTGCCCTTACCAACTGCTTCCACGGGGATTCAAACGTGCAACCTCACGAAGTCCACACTCTAACGCGTGCTAGAGCACCTCGTGGGTTAACTGCCCACACAATAACCAATGTGTACTTTATTTTCTTTAAACCTACATTGCTCCTTTGATCAATAAAAACCAAACAAAACCATCACCATCACGTCTTGATCTTGAGATCTCCATCGTGTTATTCCTTGCATAGAGTTCGTCTACCACCTAAGCTACCTGCTCGAATGGAAACCAAATTGCGCTTGCTCTCCCTTGAAATTTGTGCATTATTCATCTATCTTCAAAGCATGTGCATCACCCTTGTTGCCCCCATGTTGGATATTGTGCGTTGTTCTCACTACCTCTGCGTTGGTTATCATGCACAGTTCTCATGAATCGATCGAGTGTCTTTCACCTTCATCATATGCATTAATTAACTTTTCAAAGGTTTTTAATTTCCGCCTTAAATACTAGTTTGCCCTCTTAAACTCTGGACGTCGACGCATGGAGGGAGTTGTATATAAAATTTTGTCGCTCCTTTGTTTAAAAACCTTTTATTATAATATTTTAAATCTTGAAAATATTTAAATATATTATAATTTAATATTTTCCCTTTGGGCCATTTCATAAACCTTTTTATTATAATATTTTGAATCTTGAAAGATTTAAATATATTATAATTTAACCTTTTCACTTTAGTCCATTTCATTAGGTCTTGTCTTTTTGCCAATGCCATCATCGAGAACTTAAATAGATTTTTCTTTTTATTTGCAAATACCACCATGGAAAAATAATTAAACCTTTCCATTTTATTTGCAAAAACCACTATGGAGAATGTCTTGTATTTTGTTTGCTCACACAACCATGAAGAGTGCATTGTGAACCAATATTGTCTTTGACATCAATGACAACCAATGTATTCAAAATTTCCAACACATATTCTAAAGAGAGATGCATTTGAATGGTTTTTAGAAGCTTGTCAAGGTTTTCTAAAATTGAAGGTAGTGTTATCTTAGCTCTTGTATTAACTTCTAATTATTTTTCAAACCATTTATCATTGAATGTGATGCTTTTGGATTGGATCTTGGAGTTCTACTCCTGTAGGATGGTCACCCAATCACATGAGAGTTGGATGCTTAAAGCATATGAGAAAATCAAGTCCGCTTAAAATAAGGAAATGCTTGCAATTATACATTCCCTAGCAAAATGGAGGTAATATCTAATTTATAACAAGTTTTTATTTTGGATTGACCATGATGCTCTTAAATAACTACTTCAATAGAAAACATGCATGGGTGAACAATAGAAATGGTGACTAAAATTCAATCATTTGATTTTAAAATCCTACATAAGAAATAAAAAGCTAACCAAGTCCCAGGTGCCTTATCTAGGAAGGATGAAGAAGCAATTACATATGTAATTTTGACAATCATTCTTGATTGGATTAAAGATGTGCATGTTGAACATGTCAGAAGTGACGAATGTTGGAAAGTCATTATAAATATTGAAGTACATCCATATGGAAAAATGATATCTTAGGGATTAAGAATCTTATGTATCTGCCTAGAATTCAAGCTTCATGCTAACAATTCTTGCAAATAGTCATGATTCTTCAAATTTGGGACAGGGTTTCTTTAAAACCTATTATAATTCTCAACAATCATTCTTTTGGAGGGGTATGCAAAAAGCCATTTGATAATATGTAGTTGAGTGTGTTATGTGCCAAAGACATAAAAATGGGCATGTCGCATACCCAAGACTTTTACAACCATTACACATACCATGATAAAAATAGGAATAAATCCATGGTTTTTATTGATGATTTAACCATATTTGATGGATATGATATAATTTTTGTGGTGGTGGATAGTCTCACAAAGTTTTTCCATTTCATTCCAATGAAACATACCTACTCCACATCTTAAGTGATAGAAAATTTTATCAACCATATTTATAATATTGTTGGATTATTTACTAGAAATTTTTGGAAAGAATTATGTCAACAAACAAGGATCTTACAAAAATTGAGTTCAACACATCATCCTCAAACCAATGGGCAAAAAGATCAGATATAAGTGTTTATAAGTTTATGATGTTTTATATCAAATAAAGCCAAACAATTGGCTAAATGATCATCTTTGCCTAAATGGTGGTATAACACAATTTACCATACATCATCCAAAACAACTTCCTTTGTCGTCTTATATGTTACAAAACCACAAGATCTAAAAAATTTGTACTTAATCAAGTAAAGGTTCCATTTGTACATGATTATCTTGAAGAATTCAATGCAATCGTGCATGCCTTAAATATTAACTTTAAATGTATTAAAAATATGATGAAGCAACACGATAATAATCATCATATTAGATGTGAATTTCATGAAAATGATTAGGTTTACATATCTTTATCCATAAAAGCAAACATCTCTTAAAAATAGTGGAAGAACTTATAATTATCTCCTATATATTATGGTCCTTATCGTATAAGAAGAAATAATAGCCCTATTACCTATACTCTTGAAATTCCAAACAAAGGTCACATCCATGACGTTTTTCATGTCTCGTTCTTAAATAGAAGTTGGGTACCCTTACTCTAGTTCAAATTGAGCTCCTAATCTTGGATGAATAAGGTTGAATTGTACTTAAGCCTAAAGATATTTTAAATACACGGTCCTTACATACTCGGGACATCATAGAATACCTAATTAAGTAGAAATATCTTTCTAGAGAAGAGGTTTCATGGGAATCTCACTCCATTACCTTCATCCTTCCCTTCCTATGTTAGTGGACAAGAACTCTTAGTCGAAGGTATTTTTTTGTCTATACGTAAGGGTACCTACATGATATATAACTTGGATACTCACCCTTAGTAAGGATCAATGATCATCAATCATTAATCAATATAATATATATATTCAATATATTAATCTGAGCACATTCACAACATGCTAGTTGTCAAGTCACCAACAATGGTAGCACCCAAGGAAGTTTCAACACCAACCAAGCCCAAAGCACCTATAATTTAATTCAAGGGTAAATAGAAGATAAACAACAAATGGTGCAACCAACATACGACTGACACTTAGAATGTTGTCAAGGGAAGGGTATAATAGAAGACCTTGGTGGTCCATCCATGAGATCAAGACTATTCATCCAATTTAGATGGAGCATAGGAGGTAGATGCAAAATACCTAAGTGTTAGAGCTCCAAAGGCAAGTAATGCTTGAACATATGATCTCTATAAAAATGAGAGTGCCTATTTCACACCTACTACTATAACAACCTAGGTCTAACTCACTTGATTGTACAACATAGTCTAGCTCACTAGTTCAAAAATTTTACTGTCTTTACTTGCTAGACGTGACTTAAGGTAAAATTTTTGAATCATTTAATTTTTTATGATCACCCAATGTGTAATTAGTACAAGGCATAATCAACCACTTTTGGGTTTAAGTCACTGTAGACGACTCCCAAGTGAACAAGATTGGCCAAATCTCGTAGAAGGTTCCATTTTGTATATCTATCTTCTCATCCTCTTATTTTGGTATGAGAGCGTAGATTCATGACTAGGGTTATCCTCTATGATCCATAACACCTAGAGGATGGATGCATACTCTCCCTGTCCCTTAACATATGAAACTTAAGCTTATGCTTAATTAGGTCCCAATTTAACATGCAAGGGTTTCGTGTATATGCCTATTGCCTAGTTGATTGTCCACTTTCTTGGAGTCAACTAGGGCCATGCCATTACCATATCTCTAGAGGCATCACTTATCAAGTTATGATTAATGATGATTTATCCCATTCCAACCATTGTGGATTAGTCTAGCTCCTTGGTCATGCTAGATTTCTCCTAACCATAAGTTGTACAAGGATCCATCACCATAATACTCGCACAATGACCTAGAGGAGATGTCCCATTCCATTCCTTGTAACCTTCTTATCCTAACCTATATCACTAGAAAATAGTCATTCTCAAGTCATAGTGATTACCAATGGTATTGGGTACCAACGGTATTGGGTGTCTAGTGTTATTCATCCTCCTTATATTTTCATCCCTAATTCGCACTTATAAAGAAACATTGTAAATGCATAGTTCCTATATAAAAGAAATTAAAAGCAAGGATATATTTAAATAATTCAACTTAATAAAATTCCAATTATTCATATTTGAACTCCATTTAAGCTTCCTTCATTCATGCTCTTAAAATAATTATTAAAAAAACATACATAGAAATTTAAATAAACTACTTTATTTAAGCTTTCTTTTTATACTCCTTTTACGTGTTCTTAAAATGAAATAAGATTTGAGACTAAATTAATCGAAAGGCTATATATTTAAAAGAATATGTTTTCATGTGAATACAATAAACCATAACAGTGGAAAAGTAAATCGATGAGTGTTTTCATGAAATATCTTAATACCAAAATAAATTAAATAATATTTCTTCTTTTTTAAAGAAAAGATAACCAACTAAAGATGAATTGCATATCTACTAAGCTCTTTCCGCTCGCTCTTAAAGGAAGTTTATATGAAAACCAAGTCAAATGAATTTCTACAGAGTTTCCTTCATTTATATCCGTAAAAAGTTAAAATTTAAGATAATCCTTTCATTTCTAACCAGTGTTCTAATAGAGACGTCATGCATTCAAATAAAACATCCTTATAAAATCTTATACCGAAAAGAAGGAATCATTGAAGGTTTCGTGCATTGATTAAATAAAACAGACTCTAAGCTTCCTGCTTACAACAATTTATTTAAGAATGTTTTATTATCTTCAAACTAAATATTTTTAGAGGTAATCAAGAAAGCTTATAAACATATATTCAATCTAAAATGATTTTTTCATATAATTCAAAGTCCTTACTGTGTTCACCAGAAGAGACATATTTAACTAAAATATGGGTATATAGGATTCACGTCATCCAAACATTAATTATTTTGCAAGGCCATGATATTTAAAAACAAATAATGGGTTTGGTTCTTCTAAAAATTATAGCCAGGAAATAAGTTTACTCAATGCTAATTAAGTCACCGTTGGAAGCTTGAAATAACAAAGACATATCTCCTTTCACAATGAGAATGGTAAGGGATTTTAATAAAACATTTGATTATCCTTTGATTATCTATTGAAAGGAGAAGTCATACATCAACGCATGCTCCGTCGAAACAACATGAATTAAATAATATTAACAAGTAAAAATATAACGAAATACAACTTATGATGTTATAAAGGCGAATGTCAATGGCTTAAAACTTTCAAGAAAACGGTTCTACTGGGCAACACAGACATCCACCAAAAGTTTACCCATCCAGTGTTTGATGCGGATAGGATAGACTAATTTGGTTTCTTTGCTATACTGGATGCATTCAACCATCAAATAAATGAATTACCAAAATAAGAGAAAAGACTATTCGATGTCACAGAAGGACGTTCACCCCTCTTATCACAGTCAATACAATTATACTCTTGGCATTAGATGACTAAAACATAAAAGGACGTAACAAGGCGAAAAAGAATGACAAGGGCAGTGTTACACATTGTTTTCTATTGGTCTTAATCTTAATACAAATGCAAAACATATTTGTTGTTTATCACTGCCAGAGAAATTATGAAAAAATAATGAAACAAGCTACTGTTAAAAGAAAAAGTTTCACTAAAATCTTTAAATTGACAATTTTAGTAAAGATACAAATAAATAATAAATAAGTTTACTCTCACTTGCAACTTGAATTTGATTACTTCTCTTCTCACTGCTAGAGCGTAGCTATCTTTTCACTGTGCTTCATAGTTTCCCCACTACCCGATTATATAGAAAGTGAAGGGAAAATTTACTTAAACACATGCCATGTCTCATGCATTCGTCCACCTCAAACAAACTTCCACGTAGAGATTAATCTCAAGACTATAGAAAATACATTTATACATAAACATTGAAAATGATATGCATACTTATAAAAAGGTATTTATTATTTATTTAATTTAATTATTATATTTTAATAAAATTTATATTAATTAATTTATAAATAATAAATTATAAAATAAAACATTTAACTACCATTTAAATTACAAATTTGATTTATACTCTGATTCTTTTTTTCATACTGGTAATCTGATGTTTCCATATGCTAGAAGAGAATAGCTCCCATGCTTTGACACTTTCCTTGTCATCGAAGGTTTAAATATTTATTTATCTAGAGGTACAAAATATATAGAGCATGCATTTCAACAAACAAGACATACATATAATGCAAGTCATACATTCATGATGCACCTATATGAATGCAGTTATATGAGCTTCCACGTACTCATGAGCCATTGGAAGGTATATCACTAGTAGGGCTTTTTTCATCCCTGCCAATGTGAATACCCCATCGCAGTGATATTTTACATCGTCATTATTTTCCATTTTATTCTTCAGGGACTTGTACCTACAAAATAGAGGCCATCATCAGTATCTCATCCTAGAATCATATAATAACAATTAAATTGAGACAACTATCATTGCAATCACAAGATTCATTCTGAGATGGTCATTACAACTACTAAGGGGTAAGATTCTCCATATCATCATTGACATGGGAGTCAAAAGAACATCCTTACATGAGACAACCAAGCACCTTGGCTTTCAAACCATGGCATATCCTCCACCTTAATCTCTAGGTTCGTTGCATTTAGGGAAAGGAATAGAAGTTCAACTTAAATGCAACCTCAAATATGACATCAATTTGATGCATGGCATAGTCAACTATGACATGGTGTCATTGGATATACGTATTTCTTATTGGGAAGACTATATCTTTAATAACAAGACAACCTACCAAGCCTATCCACAACAGTGGTTTATATGCATTGGAGAGATGACCGATAAGATCTTAGAATGTCTTCCACAAAAAAGGGTAACTCTCATGCATAAAAAATTGTATTGCTTATGGTTCGTTTTAAGAACCATTGCACCAAGAAGTTAATCCTTGTCATGCCAACTATATATTGCTCTACTCAATCTCGATAGACGAGTTCCCTATTTTGTCCATACTCTAATGTTTTTAAAGACCCCAAGGTAGTTCTACTTAATGGAGTATTAGATTGAGCCAATCCCAAGATTAGCTCTCCCCAACATACCTCTATGTTGTCGATTAGTCTTAGAGAATGACAAAATTTGGTGAAGATATAAGAGCTAATAGACTAGAGGAAGATCTATCCAATTCTTCATCATGTTGTAGTTCCATCATTTTAGTGTTACAGAAGGATGGTACTTGATTCCTATGCATTGACTATTGAGCAATCAACAATATTATTATCAAATACAAGTATCATTTACCGTACACTGATGACTTTTTTGACCAATCCTAGGGGACACAATACTTTAGTAAGATTGACCTCAAGGTAGGTTATCATCAGGTGCCTATTAAACCCATATTTATATGCAATATGATCTTTAAGACTCAAGAAGGGTTGTATGAGAAGCTAGTTATTTCTTTTGACTTAAACAACACCCCAATGACATTCATGTGACTCATAAATGATATTTTGTGTCCATTCACAAGGTCCTTTGTGATCATCTACTTAGAGGACATCCTCATGCTCAATAGGACATGAGAAGACCATCTACAACATATGCAAGTTCTGGAAACTACACCAATGTAGACTTCAACCAAATTTAGGCAAGTGTACATTTACCATCAATTAGATATCATACCTAAGATACATCATTGACTAGCAAGGGATACATGAAGACCCAAAAAATATTTGCATCATTTTATTATGGCCAATGCCTATTAACCTAACAAATTAAAGAAGCTTCCTTGGCCTTACCAACATCTACTACAGGTTTTCCTTGGGTGTTTCACATGTTTCATGGTCTCTTAATCAAGTCATGCATGGAAAGGTGGATTTCCTTTAGACTTCGTAGCAACAACATGAATTTGAAGAATTAAAGTAATACCTTTGTTCAATACTAATGTTAGACATGTTAGACATCACTTAGCCCTTGAGCTATAGACTGATGCATCTGACTATGCACTTGGCGCCATCTTGATCTAGAATAGGTATCTTGTGACATACATTCTAAAACACTTTCAATCATAATATAGTGCTACTCTACATATGGCATGCCATTATTTAAGTTATAGTGGCACCACTACATCATGGGTAAGGAAACTATTATTCATTTAGATCATAGGACTTTGTAATTCCTTTATTAAAAAAAAAACAAGAGAATGCTAGGTATATGAAATGGATAATTTACTTGCAATAATTACACCTTATGATCAAACATTGTAAGGGAAAGAAAAACTAGGTAGTTGACTATCTAACTTGTCCATCGATATAAACTCTATTGTTTGTTCTCAACACTAGGGAACACAACCCCAATGATTGATAGACCCTATATCTAACTGATGCAGATTTTGCCTCCATTTACAAACAATTGTCAAAAGGTAAGTTAATGCCAAATGATCATCTTTAGGATAAGTTTTACTTGGAAAGCTTTGTATCATTTGATGCATCGTACTAGTTGTTCATTAAAGAAACTTACTATTCCAAAGTGGTTCAACACTTTGACGCCAATAAAACACTCATAGTGTTAACATAATATTTTTGTTGGTCATACACATGTCAAGGAGTGGAGTTGTTCGTATAGTCCTACACACCATGCAACATTACTAAACCCATACATTTTGCTACTAGTTCCTTCCATACCTTGGGGGTATATCAACATGGATTTCCTCTCAAGGTTGTCAACCACTAAGTGTCATCATAATTTCTTCATAGTCATGGATAAATTCAATAATATGACAATCATGGTTTCAGTATCAAAATCATTGATGCTTCATAGATCATTTGTTTGTTCTTCTAATAGGTTTGGTTTTATTTCAACCTACCTGACTTGATTATATCAAATAAAGACAATATATATTTCTCATTAACTTATGATGCCATCTGTAGAACCTTATAGACACAAAGCTCTAGCATTCCATCCATAAACTGATGGAAAAATAGAGGTGGTCAATAAAATGTTGGGTCATCTTCCTAGGATGTACAATCATGACCACCATCACACTTGGGATGAGAGTCTTCCCTACATCCAACATTTCTACAACAAGGTCATTCAAACCTCCATAGGTCATAGCTTGTTTCAAGCATGCTTGGGTTTCCAATGTAGCACTCTAGTGGACATCACATTTCATATGCCAATTGATAACATGGCATTAGCTCAAGATAATGAGGATGACAGGGTTGAGAAGTTTCTACAGTAAATATAGAACATATAAACTAAGGTTCACCAGATCCTATAATACTAAAAATATAAGTAGAAATAGCACAATGATTAGGACAAACAAACCATACTCATTTCAAGTTGGAGATAAGTTTTGGCTCCATTTGAAGAAGGAACACTTTTCCAACTCGCACCAAAAAATCAAACCATTGCTCTATGATCCACACATCATTCATCGCTAGACAAGTGAGAACGCTTTTGTTCTTGATTTGCCATCATACTTGGGGATGCATCTAAATTTTATACACAAATACTTAAGCCATACAAACCTCCCCTATTAGAGACTATAACAATGCAACATTTTATTGTTCTTAAATTGACTTAGTTGAAACCTATTGCAATAGATCAATTGTTTAAAGTGACCAACAAAAGCATATTTTAAGGGACATAAAACATATTTAGGGTTTTAAAATAGGGTTAGTATCCATAGATGAAGTGACACATACTTAATCAACTCAAGCATCTAAGTCCCTATTTAGAGGTTGATGCAATGTGAACTACAACTTCCTAGGGATAAATAATATAAGGAATCAAGGGTTGCTTATAGTCCCAAGGAACGTAATTTCAAATCTATCACAACTTATAGGTCTCGAAGCCTACGTAGAATCTGTGCTAAGTTAGTTTATGGTACCATGGCTTACTTAGTATCGACCTGTCTATGAACCCTTTTGGTGCCAAACTATAGGAGAAGAAATACTTTTGGCATTAACTTTAGGGAAATAACATATACATAAATGTTTGATGTTTGACACCTCTCTATAGCAAACCAATTCAACCATATATTCATCCAACCATTGGTGCCCAATACAAAGGAAGTTGAAGAGGCAATTTGAGACTATTTTGAAACTACTTCTTAATTAGTTGAAATCTGAAGTGGTTCATCCTCCAACTGATTTGTAACTTATCGATAGATCTTGTATATAGCATACTGTGGAACCTCTTTTCTAACTTTTTTGGTCTTTGAAGTTCTCTTTCCTTCTATTGTTTCTATCTTTCTTCTTTCTTGTAAATTTTCCTATAAACTATTCTTCACTCAATAGAACACCATACTTGTTGGTTTTTAAGCCAAATTATCTCAGGTCCCAATATATTTCAGCCATTGTATCTTAGGTCCCAATATACTATATTAGGTCTCAATATACTTAATCAAGAGTAGAATCAAATATAAGAGCAATCAAAATATATGTTGGCCAATATAAATTATAATAACATTCAAAATAACAATCAAATATGAATATAAATGACCAAAATCATTCATGTAATAACATGAAATATACTTACAATAGAATTGATCAAAATATGCATACAAACTTCAATATTATAAATGCTTGCTATGACAACTTTTTAAAAATCATTTTCTCAATACATTATATGGAACTTTATCTCCATAATATAGATGGAGAAAGGTGACTCTTCCATACTTGACTATTACACTCCTCACATATTTAAGAGTTACAACCTTTCCTATTATTTATATAAGACAAGACTCTCATGTCCTTTGGCTTCTCATCTTACCACTTGCATACAATACTCTTAACTCTCAATTTACATGCACACTTAACTCTATGATACTTACGCACTTCTACATGACACTTACTCTATTAGTTTAAATCTTCACATTACATATTTACACGTTTACATACATGACACATATGCACTTTCTCTCGTTACACACTTCTACCCTATTTTTTTTTCAATGTAATTTTGACTATAACTCGGAGGCACCATAAGCATGTTTTATGACTTGTCCTCATCTTAAATGGAGGCACCATAAACATGTTTTATGACTTGTCCTCATCTTAAATCCTACAATGCAATCAAACTAATATATTTTATATGTAAAATCAATAAACAAAAACAATGGAAGAATCCAAATAATTATAATTTTTTTTTAAAAGTAGATTATATTAATTCATTAACAAGAACATTAGAATATTATAGAGCTAACACTCTCCACCACCTAAAAACAAAATAAGATAAATAAGAATAAAACATCTAAATATACCCAATAACTATAAAATATAGATTTTATTCCCCACGCCGATCGCAGCAGCCTCGAATAAATGCTCAAAATAATTCCGATGACGACGCGTCTTTCGGCGGCTCCGCAAGTTCTCCGATTTTGAAGTCTTTTATATTCAGAAACCCTAATTGCACGAAAATTATAGGGAGCGTGAAGCGCAACCCGGGACGCCAAAGACGGTTGTAGCTCGTTTTTTCCCTGCGGATACCGAAAAAAATTGGTACTCTCTATGACCTTTCTGCCTTTGATTTAAATTAGGAAAATGAGTTTGACAAGGGCTTAGACAGTAAATATTAAAAAACCAGAATTTTTGGCAAGCCTCTTATACTTGCTGCTCTCCACATCCAGAAACGTATCCGTATTGCGCAGGATTCACTAAGGAATTTTCCGCAAATTGGTACTGGCGTAGTCTGAACATCAATAGAGATTCCTCGTATGGTATGTATTGAAGAATTCCCCGCGGGTTGTCCTTGTTTTCTCGGGAGCACAAGACACCACCTTAAACTATCCTGCCACTCCTTGCCCAGTCATTTCATACTTAATTTTTAAAACCTGAAAATTTGATAAAAGAATGGCAATGGCCAGCTGAGTTTAACCTGATATGATAAGGAAAAATAAGTCAAACTTTTCAGAGGTACATCTGTCCTGCTGCCAGTCATAAAGAATGACGCCAGATTTATTAAAAGTGAGCCAGAAAACTATCGTTGTAAAAAATTACATAATATTTATTAAAAATAATCGATGAATAAGAACTGGCCGTTTTGAGAAGATCCGGCCGATGAAAACCAAGTTAAAAGTCGTTTTTCGAATTTGAAAAATGTTAAAATAGAAAAAAAATTCAAATAAAAACTTTAACATTCAAGACTTATTTTAAAAAATTGGCTGCTAACAGCTATCGAAGGCTCGCCAGCCGATGCTTATGAACACTATAAACCGCCAAGGGCTACTAAAAAGACCCTGCCAAATAATGAACTAGAAGATTATTCTCGTTTCTAAACCTAGTATTGCTGTCATTCTAGACGCCTCCAAAGGCTGTGTCACTGGCAATGCCTGGAAAAAAGTTATTCTCTTTATAAAATTCTGGTATATCTGAAGCTGAATAACAATTTTGTCTCAGTATGGCTAGTCTTATTTCCACTTGCTTGAGGAACTGTTGACGTCCAAAGATTACTCTTTCACCTCCTACTATGTTGTGGAGAATAGCCAGAGGCAAATGTTCTCGTTCCATGCGTTATCCATTCCCATCGTGGTAGAATGGCAACAAAATGTTTGGTATATTGCTGCTACCATTAAGGATGCTGCTTATTTAGCAAACGCAGCATCCACTTTTCCAAACTATGTTGTTACTTGCTTCCGATGTGTAGTCTTCTCGAGCAGTTCTTGCAGATGTTGCAAATATTGTTTTGCCAATGGAAATACCTGTTCCACAACCATAACAGAAATCATGTGGTATCTCTTACTCAGTTATCCCATCAACCATCCAATAACTTCAAGACAGTGACCAAGGATACTTCATATCCACAATGTACATCATAAACATAGTGGTACTGAACAATGGAATAAACCTGTGGAATGAAATAGCCAAGATGATTTTAAAGCCTGTATTTGAGTACTTACAGGTAGACCTAGGGCACTGTCATTTATCTTTTGCAATTCTGAATTCTCTCTGTATGATGAATCATAGCTCCTTCTGGATACGGGGACATCTGGGCAGGTAATTAGGCCACTACAATATTCTAATTGTCAAGCATGTTGATTGGTAACTGCAACATTGGCACAATTGCATTCATAAATGACATAGAAAGCAAACAAGAATGTAACTCCAATTCCATAGGTTCATGACTTAATCCAAAAGGCTCAATTATGTAAATGAGAAAAGAGATTATGGAGCCTGTTGACTTGCATGGTTTTAACATCAGAGGTCTATTCCAATGCAATGTATATGGAATTTCATTTACATCCCAAAGGTGGCCCCACTTGTTATGTGCTCTTCTTGACACATTCTACTCACCATGTGCTTTGGTCAACTTTAGCGTTTGCAATGCCTTCTGATCCTTGCCTGCCCTCGTACACATTTCAATAGAAAGCAATTACCATTTTCTCCACAGAGCAGCAGTTGATTAAGGTATCATCTTAAAGTCGGTCTTTGGCATTTCAGAGTAGTCTGATCTGCTTCCTCTTAATGATTCCTTGAGCATATCACAGCAGTCTGGTACAAGTTTCGTTGAAGAATGCTCAAGCTTTATCACAGTACTCTAGTGTGTATCTCTCTAACATTGCATGCAGTTCAGTTGAGAAAGTTGACAAAGTCTTTTGCAGGAAGACAGTTCAGAGCCTTTACTTTTTAGTGAGCAAAACATGTTCATGTTCACAAAATATTTATACTTAAACAACCAACTTTCATGGAATCACAGAAGCTTTTATGGAATTTCATGATGCAGATCTGCTGGAGGAGGAATGTATGCCCTGGGTTGTTCCATAAATAGGTTTTGTTCATCCCGGACCATTTCTTCTCTGCTGGCATTCATCCCTTTTCTATTATCCTCTAATGATCAGCCCAACAAGATGCAGGGTGACACCTCTGTGATGCATGATGCCTCTGTGATGTGAGGATACTTTGGATTGGGCAGGGCTAAAGACATCGGCTTCTCATTATTTTCCGAGACAATTCCTTTTGCAGTTTATAGCAGAATCTAGTGCTGAGATTGAAGGGGCCTTCTGGAAGAGGAGGTATTTTCTTAAGATTGTAACAGAAGTCTAGTTTGAGTTTTCTTAGGGATTGCAAGCCATTCAACTCTGGGAGCTCAGAAAGACCACTGCAGAAAGACAGGTCAACTGTCTCCAACCTTATCATATGAGACATAATGGGGAGCTTTTGTACATTGACACACTCTATAACTTTGAGGTTAATTAGACCTTCTGGAAGAGATGGCAATTCTACAAGGTTATCACACAAAGACAACTGAAGAGTCTCCAAATTTCTCATATGAGACATACTGGATAATTTCTGCAACTTGCCACATCGTGTAACCTCAAGACTAGTGAGACACTCTGGAAGAGCAGACAATTCCTCAAGCCTCTGACAGGAATCTAGCGTGAGCATTTGTAAAGATCGCAAAAGGTCTAAGTGTGAAAGTTGAGCAAGACTATAGCAGGAATGAAGATGAAGAGTCTCCAGCTTTCCCATATCACACGGAAAGAAGATCTTTTGCAGTTTGTAGCAGCTTTCAACTTTAAGATTATTGAGACCCTTTGGAAGAGCAGGCAGTTCCCCAAGATGCTCACAGTGCTCTAGTCTGAGTTCTGTTAAAGAAGTCATGGAGTGCAGTTCTGGAAGTTCTGTAAGGCTCATGCACCAAGAAAGATCAAGAGTCTTCAAATTTCGCATATAAGACACCCTGCATACTTTCTGCAACTTGTGGCAGTTTCTAATATAGAGAGTATTGAGACTCTCAGGAAGAGAAAGTAGTTCCTGAAGCCTCTCACAATTTTGTAGTTTGAGACTTCATAAAAAATGCATGCACTCCAATTTTGGAAGTTCAGTGACACTTTTGCATCCAAACATATCAAGGATCTCCAATTTTCTTACATTAGAAATACTGGCCATTTTCTGCAGCTTATAGCAGCCTATAAGACTAAGATGAATGAGATTCTGTGGAAGAGCAGGCAATTCCCCAAGATTCTCACAGTGCTCTAGTCTGAGTTCTGTTAAAGAATGCATGGAATCCAGTTCTGTGAGACTTATGCACCAACAAAGATCAAGAGTCTTCAAATTTCTCATATGAGACATACTGCATAAATTTTGCAACTTGTGGCAGTTTCTAATATAGAGAGTATTGAGACCCTTTGGAAGAGAAAGCAATTCCTCAAGCCTCTCACAGTTCTGTAGTTTGAGACTTCTTAAAGAATGCATGGACTCCAATTTTGGAAGTTCAATAATACTATTGCACTTAAACATGTCAAGGGTCTCCAGTTTGCATACATTGGAAAGACTGGCCATCATCTGCAGTTTGGAGCAGCCTATAAGACTAAGATGAATGAGATTTTGTGGAAGAGGAGGCAATACCCCAAGATTCTCACACTGCTCTAGTCTGAGTTCTGTTAAAGAATGCATTGAGTCTAGATCTGGAAGTTCTGTAAGATTTATGCACCAAAAGAGATCAAGAGTCTTCAAGTTTCTCATATGAGACACATTGCATAATTTCTGAAACTTGTAGCAGTTTCTAACATTGAGAGTATTGAGACTATCTGGAAGAGAAAGTAATTCCTTGAGGCTTGCACAGTTTTGTAGTTCGAGGCTTTTTAAATAATGCATGGACTCTAGTTTGGGAAGTTGGGTGACACTTTTGCACTCAAACACATTAAGGGTCTCCAATCTTCTTGCATTAGAAATACTGGCCATATTGTGCAACTTGTAGCAGCCTATAAGACTGATATCATTGAGATTTTGTGGAAGAGCAGGCAATTCCCCAAGATTCTCACACTGCTCTAGTCTGAGTTCTGTCAAAGAATGCACAGAGTCCAGTTCTGGAAGTTCTGTAAGACTCATGCACCTAAAAATATCAAGAGTCTTCAAATTTCTCATATGAGACACACTGCATAGTTTCTCCAACCTGTAGCAGTTTCTAACATTGAGTGTATTGAGACACTCTGGAAGAGCAGGCAATTTCTCTAGCCTCTGACAGGAGTCTAGTGTAAGCATTCTTAAAGATTGCAAGAAGTCTAACCGTGAAAGTTGAGTAAGACTATAACAGCAATGAAGATGAAGAGTCCTCAGCTTTTTCATATCAGATAGAAAGAAGATCTTTTGCAGTTTGTAACAGCTATCAACGTTAAGATTATTGAGACCCTCTGGAAGAGCAGGCAATTCCCCAAGATTCTCACAGTGTTGTAGTCTGAGTTCTGTTAAAAAATGCATAGAGTGCAGTTCTGGAAGTTCTCTAAGATTCATGCACCATGAAAGATCAAGAGTCTTCAAATTTCTCATATGGGACACACTGCATAATTTCTGTAGCTTAGAGCAGGCTTTAAGATACAGATTAATGACATCTTCTGGCAGAGGAGGCAATTCTTCAAAGTCTGTATTGTGACTTGCATTTACATATTCTAGAGATATCAAGTGATTGAAATTTGCTGGAAAAGTCCTCAAAAGATTTTCCCTGATGTCGAGAATTTTCAGATTGACAAGATTTCCAAAACTTTGAGGAAGCTCCCTTACATTGCATCTTCTCAAATATAGCTCTTCTAAACAGAGTAGTTCTCCAACCTCATAAGGAAGATGATTAATTTCAGTGTCAGCCATGTCAAGGATGCGCAGAAATTTGAGTTGGTCTATTGTTTTAGGCAAACCAAAGGATGCTTGACAATTGAAAAAACAAGATGATCCATCACTCACCGTCGGAGACATCTGCAAGAGCAAAGATGGTTTTGAGAATGATTATAATCAAAGGGGAAAACATTTTAAGTTTCTACCTGAATTAAAATAAACATCAATTGGTCAAAGACAATAGTGAAAATTTACCTTTTCCTTTTGTTATGCTCTTAACAAATTAAAACTACATACCTTTGAAAATGATCTCTCTTGGCAGCTAGACAAACCCAAATATCTTAGATTTGGAGGTAACATAGTTATCTTCTTTCTTATATGCAGGTCCGAACAAAACAAAATTTTCAAATTATGCATTGATGTCAAAGAATTAATTTGGTCAAGCTCTCCGGAACACCAAAGGCCTCGAACAAGTGGCATTTCCTGATTATGATAAACAAACTGTTGGAACATTACACATTATGAAAGAAATAAATACATATTGTAAAAACCTTTAGCAAGGTAAGTAGATTACCTCTGTTTGATCCATGACACTAACTATATCCTCCTTGCACCACAATCTACTGCGTTTGCTTGGGTTGTCCACGGACTCCTCTTCAACTATTCGTCTTCCAAGGTCCCTTAAATGGTCATGCATCTGAAAATGGCAACTATGCTCGCCAAAATTTTCATAATCAACAATTTCTATAAGTGATTTCCCTTCTAGGTTTTTAAGACTGGTTAACACAGTCTTGCACCCTAGATGTTTCCAAAATTGAATATAAAATTGTTTGGTGAATTTACGGTAGCCCCTCAGCATGATCAAAAAGCATGCAATGTCTAAAAAGATTTGCTTTTCTTCATTGCTGAGAGCATCATAACTGATTTTCAGACATTCATAGAGCTCATCATATGCAAGATTTTGGATTTTTGTGAGGGCTTCGATCCAAATTATATAGCTTCTTTCACTGTAAAGATGTGCTCCTACAATTTCCATTGCCAGAGGAACACCCTGACAAGCCTCTACAATTCTTTCTGTCATAGTTTCGTATCTTTCCTCTGGTCTGTCTCTGAGAAAGGCATGCCAACTAAATAATTTCAACCCTTCATCTTGATTAAGTTCTCTCATAGGGTAAAGGGTTATATTTACCTGACGGTTCAATATTTGTGTATCACGGGTTGTAATGATGATTCTGCTACCTGCTCCATAGCAGTCCCCAACTAGAGCATTTAATTGCTTCTCATTATCAACATCATCTAAAACTACTAGTACTCTCAGAGATGCCAAATGATTTTTCATCTGAATTTTGCCATGATGGATGCTATCCACCTCTTTTTCTACTTTCACCAAATTTTTGAGTATTTTTCTTTGCAGATCTACAAGGCCATTAGGCTCCTCTGCAGTTGCTCTGACATTGGATAGAAAACAATAAGCTTCAAAATACCAATGAATCTCATTGTAGATGGCTTTTGATAGGGTGGTCTTACCAATACCTCCCATTCCGTAAATGCCAACACTCAACCGATTGTAATGGTCATCCATTTTCAACAACTTCTTCACCTCCATGATTCGAGTTGAGAGTCCCACCGGGTGATTGGCAACATGCAAGAAGTTCACATTTAGGGTTTGAAGAAGGTCCTTAACAACCTTCTTGACAAGATTTCCTTCATATCTGCATCATTGCCCAATAACGGAAATAACTTATCCAAAACTTACAATTTAAAAATATTTAAAAATTTAAAACAAATTCTGATGCAAAAACTTTATAAAGGGAGTGCTACAAAAAGAAATGATGCAACCTCCCACTGGGGTACCTGCATAAAGAAAAATTACCCTGGCGCATGCTAAACAGGGGTCTGAAATTGCAGACATATACATGGTAATATTATACAGTATTGAACACATTAAGAAAATCAGAAACCACAGAAATTTCAAAACAACCATAGGAGACTAGTAGTAAAGCTTTATACTTCAGCAGTAGTATATCAGCAGATTTACAACAGCAGAACTAATACAGAAAACAAATGCAATGACATGGAGGGAAAAGCCTGCCTTCATTTTGAATAAATGGGAGACCCTCTAATATCTTCTCTAGTCACTATATAATAAACCTGCAACATACGAACTTATTTCTCAAAACCTATCCCTATACTTTCTCCACACATAACCTCTTAAATATACATGTAAATGCTCAGAGTCAGACTGTTTCCCACATCAGATGTCAGCTACAAGGATTTATCAAAATGAATTATCCTCATTAATTAGACCGAGAATGAGACTGGGTCATTCACAGACAATTACAGACCATGTCAACAGTGGCCTAATCTGACAAGACCCTGAAAGTTCCATCATTTTCTCGCATGTGCAAAGAAAAATCTGAACCTCCTAGTTCAAAGTGATCCATTATTCCACCTCCACAGAATTTAGCTTTTTGGTTCCTGGTCTTGTACAAAATTTTGTACTTTTTCCTAATCCAAATGATTTCTTTTTGTTTGGAAACCTCCATGGCTTTTCCAAGGTCTTCTTAATGCTTATCCTTCTCCAAGAGATGTCTATTACCTATCAAGAAAAACAAAATAAAGTAAAATTATTGTTAGCTACAATCTCACAATGCTGCACCTTCATCACAGTTGGTCCTATGTTGGGGTTAACTATTTCAGTAATGGCTTTCAATTTCTTGCTGCAATCCATTCTATCTCTGACTGTGATGTCTGATGTGACTTTTTCTTGGTCAAGTATTCCACCCTTTATTTGTGGACTCGCTTGCATCTCCAAAGGAAAAGACTCCTTTCTCTTTTTCTTTTCTATTTTTCTCATATTCATCCTCTTGCTCCATAACAAGGATCTCTGCTGTAAATTGTGGTATCAGTTACTTCCTCACTCTCGTACATGCAACTCTTTGCACGGTCACCTGTATTCTCTGATTCCTTAGTTTCAAGTGCATGCTTCTCCTTGTCCTCCACAATCGCACCATGAGAGGACTAAAACCTTGTTGAAATTTGAATTTTGTTTTCACTTCATCTACTACTAAGAGGGGAATATTTTCTCATTCAAAAATAGAAACCTGAATATTTTCAAGGTATTCTTGCTCCAAGACAACTTTCTTCTCTTCATTCCAATGATACATGGTGCTTTCAATGCCATTTTTCTTGTTTCGTTCTCTTCTCTTTGACATTGAGTAAACTATTCCCCCAAAATCAGCTCCTCCAAATTATTAGTCTCTTCCATTATTTTTTCTCTCTTTCCTCTTCTGTTGCAATTTACAAGGTAAAACCTCCTTTCCCTGAATATACTTCAAAACGCTTTTCTCAAGTTCTTCAATCATCTTGTTGCAAACACTAGTCCCCTCTTCAAAGTCTCTTTTGCTACGATACCAAACTGATATAGTTCCTAGTAAGTGTACCTGCACAGAGGATGTTAGGACTCCATCCTAACACTATTATGTAATAATCTCTTTCTTAACATGGGGACCCCATTATAATGTTTTGTAATGATTTTATGTAATGATTTGTAATAGTTTGTGGGACTAGAGGTGCCTAAACAAGTGATGCCGTTTTATGTAACTGTTATAAAAAATGTAATTGTTTTGTTTGATAGAAGATTCTAGCTCGGGTGGCATTTTGCATGTAAGCTAGCCTTGAGTGTTAGGTAGGGTTATGAAGTCTTTAAAAATGCGAGGGGCAGGAATGGATGTATTTTTTTGCATAATTGAAATCAAAGTATTGAAGGAGGTTGCCCCTCGAAGAGGCTCACGATTCTGTATTGTGATTTGTGAGATTTTTGCATTCACATTTCGTATTGCAATATTATGTTCTTTCATGAATTCACTATTTTCATTGCAATATTTTTGTGGATGATCTTATATTATAACAGAGGAAATCAACCCTGTTGCATACTAAACAATGGTTTGCAATCCCATGAATATACATAGCAAAAATACACAGCAGTGAGCAGATTAAGAAAATCAGCACCCATATAATTTTCAAAACATGTACATGATAATCAAATGGCACTAGCTTAAGTGCTTAAAATATAAAGGTTTTTTGTGTATGCCATTATGTTAAAAAAAAAATTCTGATAATTTTTTTTTGTGCTAAGTTTCTCTCCTTTCGTATACCAGTGTACTGCTGTGATTTGCCTTTTCATTTCTTCGCCTTTAAAGAATCATGGAGAGGTGGTCAAGATGAGGTTTAATTCACTCTGCAACTGCATATTAAAATATTTTCAGATAAAACAGAGCAAAAAAATAGAGAGAGGGATTCAAATAAGCATTTTATTATTTATTTTCTAACATAATCTAGAACGCTTCCAGAAAAAAGGGAATGTAAGCAGCCTGCAAAGGGGAAGGGCTAAAAATATTTTCCAGAAAAATTGGTGTAGCTTTCGACAGAGAAGACTGGCTTAGAAGTGGTGACAAATTAAGAAAATATTTAAACATTCTACAGAGAGCTTGTTCAAAAATATGCAGCCTGTAGGAAGGGGTATAGTGAAGCAGCTGTGGGATCATTAGAGACCCTCTTCCAACGTCCCCAGGAATACCCACTGCCTTGTCTCCTTCCAGTATATTTAATAAGCAAGGTTCCACGGGGACGTGTCCCCCCGTCCCCGGGGACAGGGGACGGCATAGGGGACGTTTCCCCCTGTACCCCTTTTGGGGGACGGCAGGGCAGCCGTCCTCGGGACGACTGGCCATCCCAGGTGGCTGTCCCCGGGACGTCCCTTTTTAGGGGACGGCCAGCCGTCCCCAAAAAAAAAAAAAAAAAAAAATGATACAAACTTAAATTTTAAAAAAAGGCTGTCATATTTGAACAGTTAGGAGTAACTGTCATTGCTTACATGGTGGAAACTGAACAATGGTGGTTGTCAATGTTTAAATATCACTTTAGTGATTGGACAGCAGTGTAGAATTGCTAAAGACTGAATAGTAAAGTTGTCTTGCTATTGTAATTTATATTGAGGGCTGTAAACTGATGACTCTCTTGATTGACCATTGATGGCTGAAAAAATAGATAACTATCTTGCCTGAACAGAGAAAAGTGAAAACCAATGACTATCTTGATTGACCATTGATGGCCAAAAAGTAAAAACTGAGAACTGTCTTTGTTTGAACATTGGTGATTGAAAAAAAATTAAAAATGGTCTTTGCTTGAACATTGGTAGCTTTAAAAATGATTATTGTAATTGTTTGAATGTTAAAAGCTGAACAGTGTGGCATTCATTACTTGAGCAAATTGCAACTATTTTGGTTAACTGTTAGAGATTGCACTTGATATCCTTGGCTGAACCTTCAAGTTACATTTGTTGAAATGGTTGCACTTAGTAATAGGCTAATAGCTGAGTTCATTTCAGATTGAAACATGTTTTAAGAACATGCATACTTTTTAAGTTTTTAGTATTTTTCATTTTTGTTGTGTAGAATTTGTATATTATTCTAAATTTAAAAAAACAATTATAGTAATATACCAGCCGTCCCCTATAATCGGCCTGCCATCTCCCGCCGTTCCCGAAACCCATCCCTCCGTAACCCCGTCCCCCAGGCTCGTGGAACCTTGTTAATAAGGGTAAATGAGTGAATTATCTGGGATCTGTAGTCTAGAAGGGGCAGGGCCCAGAGGTTCCTAATTCTAATATTTTACATATTGATTTAAGAGGATAGGTGTAGAGATTATGAGTCTCGTAAGGGCTTATCACACTGTCATGCCTTCTCCAACCCGGCAGATTTTAGAGTAGGTTTATTATATAGAGACAAAACTAGATTTCGTTAGACAGAGCAGGCTCTTTCCTTAACAGAGAGATTCATGGAGAGGAGGGGCTCTTTCCTCCTCAGATGTATTTTGGATGTGTATGCTGTAGTATAGCAAGAAAATTGTCTTCTTCTCTGTAATTTAGCCGATGTGTCATACTCTTAATTTTTTGCTGTGTGAATCTGCAGATATAATATTGCTGAAGTTTTATTGCTTAAATGGTTATCTCCTGTTGGTGCTGTTGAATATTTCAGTGGTATCAACGAGTGTATGACTGCAGAAAATGCTGTTTGGTTTTCATTGTGTATGGTGAAGGGAATATGAATTGTTTGTGTAGAATTTCTCACGGGCTGGGACCCCTTTCTGCCAGCATTAGCGACTCACAATATACTCCTGTTTAACTGCCCGATTTTGAAAAACTTTTCATAGACACGACTTTTCTGCCAACTTTTTCAAAATCTTCTTCACTGCAGCTGCTAATAGAACAGCTCAAAGAGCTCTGGGAGATGAGAGCTTCGGAGTGCCATACCCCCCTATCGTGGCCATCCCAGTAAGTGAGAGGCTAGTCCTATGCGACTTGGGTAGTGCTCAACCTTCAATTTTGGCCACCTTAGTATAATTTGAGGAGGACTGCTATATGCAACCCGTTTTGTGCCATCATAGTCCCTAGGAAGTTGCTTTCCAATTGAAAAAATTACTGTCATATATCTTTGAAAAGAAGAAAGATAAACCTAAGAGAGCGGATTGTTACCCGTCCATATCTTGGAGAGACCAACCGGAGAGAGCAGAAATTTGATACATGGCCTCCTTCCACGCAGCCATCTCCTCCTCGCTGTGCCTCTCCTTATGTTTCTCCAACGCCTTAGCATATGGCCCTTTGTGTTCGGGGCACCTCACATCTGATGGCTCCACTTTGTAAAACAGAGGGATGATTCTGGTTCCCCTGCCCTCTTGTTTGCAAGTCCAGATAAGGGAGAGTTCCTTCAGACACCATGTTGAGCTGGCATAATCAGGAGAGAATATGGGAACGTGGATTGTGGAGTCATGAATGGCCTCTTCCAAACTGAGCCCGATATTCTCTCCCTTCTCTAATCTCTCACTGTCGAGGAAGACGTGGAGTCCTGCAGTGGAGAGAGATTGGTAGAGGTGATCCACCAGTGTTTTTCTGACGTCGGGACCGCGGAAATTCAAGAATATATGGTATCTTCTCTCGTGTTGCACTGAGGAAGGCCTGTAGTGCTTGAAGGCTTCCATGTTTGAACTCTAACTACGGATAAAGAAAAATCTCAGCATAAAATCTAACATTTATTGTTTTGCATATTGAGATACCATGCACGTAACCGATGCGATTGACTTCGTCAATGCTTTTTGTTTTCTTATAAACAGCATGATGAGATGCCATGCACGTAACCGACGTCATTGAATTCGATCATAGAGGGTCGATGTTTTTCACAAACAACCCCCGGCGAGGTAGTTTTTAAATTATTTATCGAATTGGTTTTTTTTTATCAAAGTTGACTTTAGTTATTCATTAAATATATATATTTTTGAAAAATAATAATAATTAGAGAAAGGATTATCATCTTTTTGATGTTTATTGTTGCATTTTTACATAAAAATAAATAACATTCTCCTTCGAAAACGGAGAATAAATGATATAAGACAAATTGATTCAAGCTATGTAAGGCAACTAGCAATCATCAAGGTTTATCTCCTCTCCTTGGAAATTTCAAACAAAGGTTTATCTCCTCTCCTTGGAAATGTCAAACAAATGATATAAGATAAAGTGATTTAAACTATGTAAGGCAACTAGCAATACTCAAGGTTCAACTTTTAAATGACAACTTTTATGACTAAGTAATTGTTGTTTTTTAAGTTATTAGTTTAGATTAGCAATTTTATTAATTACTAAACTCAACTTCATTAGATATATTGGATGTAATTATTATTTTTATTTTAATATAACATATTTATATTATAAAAATAAATATTTATGTTAGTATAGTTTGTTGTAACATGGCTTTGCCTTTATTAGTTGGACTTATTTACATTTAGAAAACTACATGTGCATATACTTTTTTTTTTTTTGGTAATTGGTGGTTCTATTATATAGGTTTTGGCTCGGTTTCAATCTTAGATTTATATAAGATTTTGGCAAAAAAAAAGAGAGCATACTGCTGGGAAATCCCTTACCTAGGAAGGTGGAAATCATTGTGACTTTCAATCCCACGTAGGGGAGGATGAAACCAAAATTTCCCACACAGGGGAGGGTGGTACTATCCCACGAGCAAAAACGCCCACGTAGGGGCGGGCCATTACGGAGACTGAACATCGGTAGACAGAAAATACAAAGCCACGCAGGGCTATCTTCAAAACCAAAAACCAGGCAAAGAGAAACCCGGACTAACATAGCAACCCAAACCCAAAACATCCCCAAAACCAAAAATCGGACAAACCAAAGACGCAGGAGCAGCTTACAGGGGCCCAGTCTTCGGAGAGTCCTCCTTGGTATTGGGGGTGTTCTGCTGGAGGTACTGTTTCATGGTTGTACCGACATTCTCGAAAGCGACAATAAAGCTCTTGATGAACGTTTTGGAAATCTTGCTGGAAATCTCAAATCCAGGGATCAAATTCCCACTGATGTCCTCAGACATATGGATAGGGGAATTCTGGTTTGATTCTGCTTTCACCTTTTTCACTCTAGACGACCTCCGAACCTGGGCATAGTTATCTTCGACCTTGGATTTGTGCTTAGCAGACGTCGATTTGATGCCACTCACATCAACCTTGGAGGGAATAGCAGCAAACGGGGTACCTTTCTTGGAGATGAGAGTGTAAGCTTCAGGGGTGTCCTCACTGGGTAGAGGCTCGCTGGACAGGGAATGGGCAAGACTATGAGCGGGAGAGAGGGAGTTGGATTGAATGGGGTTGGTTGGAATGGGTGGCGGGGTGGAGGTGGTGACATGGTGGAAAATAACAGCCAACAACCCTTGGTGAATGGGGACCGAGTGTTTCTTGCGAGCATTGACCACAACGAGCCTAATGGACCTGTGGAGGAAAGCATGAATGTTCATGGGCCGAAAACCTCAAAAATAGTTCACCAAGGCAAGGTGGAAGCTAGAGAGAGGTTTGGACGGATCATCACAAGACAAATATTGAAGCAGGGGGATGGTGACGGGCCACGGGACGAGAAGGGGTTCTCGGTTCAAGGCAACGCCAATCCACTTGAATTCTTGGTAATTTGGGAATCCCTTGAGCTCCTGGTCCTAGTTGTGTTTGTCACGCCAAACCAGGCGGCCCAAGAGAGAAAGGCTAGACACCTTAGCAAGAAGCTCAGGGGTTACTTTGAAACGAATGTGTCTGATAGTAACATGACCATTCAATCAAGTCCTGACGAAGTCCGCAGTGATATCGGCCTCAACACCCTTGAATTTCGACAAGAAAGGGATAAGGCCACATCTTTGCAGATAGGAGGCTGACAGAGTATCGAGTTGCAGATTGTTGGGTTCGAGGAAGGCCATGGTGGCGGAGGAAAGGGGCAGATGGAAGGTGGCAAGGGAATACGGGCATAGGTTGGGTGGCGGAGAAGAAGGACGTAGGTCTAGGTGGTGGCTCGATTGGTGCTTAAATAGGCATGAGGCAAGATGTCTGTCATGCCACTGGCCGCGGGATGAAGACAGGTGGAAAGGCGGTGGAAAGGGGAGGGTAACTGGGGATTGATGAGGGTCCATGAAACAAAGACCACATGGGTGGAGATGACAACTAAGCTTAGCGGGAGAAATGGTAACAAAATGGAAAGGTGCTGATAGTTGGGAATGAGCATCTTTCTTTGGAAACCGGTGAAGTTTGAAACAAGCACCCAAGATCTAACATCGTCGCCACGAGGGTCAGTCAGATGGCCAATCATGTGGAAGAAATGGGGCGCACACAACGGAGAGGACACCCGGGGGATTGCACACCACGAGACCTACAAAAACTTGATTGAAAAAATCATAGATTAGCATGGAAAACATTAAAGGTAGCTGGTTTGCCTTGGCCAATCAGTGGTCATTATGTGGATGACGCTTGGCGAAAGGGAGCTGTGCCACACGGATAGATACGGTTGAGTGGTACCCATGTTGGCAAGACCGTCAGCAAGCCTGTTGGCTTCACGGTACATGTGGGCAACAACAACCTGTCTTTGCTGACCAATGAGAGATCTAGTTTCTTGTATCAGGGATCGGATGTTCCATGGCGAAATATTGTCATTGTTGATGTACCAGATGATGCTGAGGGAATCCCCTTCAACTTGGAGGTTGATCCTTTGGTCCCTGAGGAGGTGCATACTACGCCAAAGCACCCAAGCTTCAACCACGTTGTTAGTCTGGTGATCCAAGTTCTCAGAGAAGGCTATGATAGCTTCGCCTTTGTGGTTTCTGACAATCCCGCCCGCTCCTGCAAGACCCGAATTCCCTTTGGAAGCGCCATCAAAGTTAAGCTTCAACCAACCTTCCAAGGGGGGTTTCCAACGAACCTTCTTTCTAGGGTGGGGCATGGGAGGGGGTAGGTTAGGAGGGATGGGAATGTTCAGAGACCAGAGGATGCTCACTTCGAGGCTGCTGATGGGAAGGGAGCATGAGAGGTGGGAATTCTAGGTGGCGTAGGCAATAGCTTTGGAGGCAGTGGACATCGGGTCATGGAACAATGTGGAAAAAATGTGATGGTTTCTCTCTAGCCAGATTTGCCAAAGGAAATGATGGAGACAAACTTTCCACAGAAAGGAGACTCTCCATTGTCATTCCCTTTCCAGATAAGGTAGTCCAGGGTGGCTGTGGTTGGGATGATAGTGGTTTTGAGAAGATGGGATAAGTGATTCTCGACTCTGAGAACTTGGCCATTTTCACTGGTAGGGGGAATGGTTTTCCATTTGCCTTGGTTGTCAATGTAATCCGCCACTTTGACACCCCACCTTATTTCCAAGATAGGTTTGAGAATGGATAGTTTGGGGATTCCCGCAAGGGGTTTATCTTTTAACCAAGTGTCATCCCAAAAGCTGATATTAGACCCATTGCCCAGCAACCAACGAATACCTTTGACAATGAAGAATTTAGCCTGAATCACAGCCCTCCAGAAAGCAGATCCAGTAGAGGGGACATTGTCCTCTACCAGGGACAGTTGCCGGAGGTATTTGGCTTGGATGATAGAAATCCACTCTTGTAGTTTGTGAAGATTTTCCAAGCTTGCTTAGCAAGGAGGGCGAGGTTCATATCGACAGATCTTCTGAGGCCCATCCCCCCTTGGGATTTGGGTTGGCAAACTTTTTCCTAGCTAACTAAATGGAACTTCTTATTTTCCTCTGGACTGGACCACAAAAATTCTTTTGAATCTATTCGATCTTGGAGTGAATCGCAGCTGGAGCTTTAAAAACTGACATGAAATAGACAGGGATGCTTTGGAGGACTGTCATGGTGAGAGTTGCTTTGGCTGATGAGTGTCGTTGTATCTCATCATTAAATCTCAAGGATATATCAATCCGGGGTGGTGTCCAAGGCAATTTACGATAGAAGTGTTGAACATGGCTACAACTTAACTCATTTTGGAGCAGCAAGTCTTATTGGCAAAACTGATTGTGTTGGGGGTTTTGAAGTCACCCTTGCATAAAATGAACTTAATCTACTTGCAGGAATGAAATTCTACTTACAATTGCAGGAGTGAAAACTAATTGCTATTTGCAGAAATGGAAATCTAATTACAATTGCAGGAATGGAAATATGGTTACAGTTGCAAAAAGGCCTAATTACTTTGCAAAAATGGGAACTTAAATAAAATATAGAAACTAAGTTCTGTCAATGCTCTGTAGTAGAAGGTTGTCAATCTTCTGTACAGGGGTTGACAACAAAAAGGAAAATACAACAAACTTGCTGTAATTGCTGTAAACAAAACTACAATTTGCTGGAAATGAAAGCATGCAAGAAACTGTAAACTTGCTAGAAATGAAAACAATAATTAAATCTACCAAAAATCACATTCTAAAAAGCATTGTAAATTTATTCTAAGCAAGGAACAAATTATAAAGACTGCAAATAAATGTTAGTCTGACACAAAAAATAGAAATTGATAAATTTTATAACTAATTCTGCTACAGCAGAAATCATAATAAAACTTGTATTTGTTAGTCCTTCTCCTGGGTCTGGAAGTGGCTAGCTCCATTTTCCAGAAGAAGGTATGAGTTCCTTTTACTCCTTAAACGTCACACACACTCATATATGACAAAAGGAATGGAAAAACTGCACTTTTATTATTTCAAAAAAAGCATTACAGTACTGCTATTACAAAACTGTTGCAAATCTGAACCTAATTGCTAATTTCTATTTCTCTAGCTAATATCTACGTACTACATAGCTCAACGAGGGAACTACCTTTATAGATATCTAAAACCTATTTACATACATCAAATATACTATTCCTATCTTGCAATATATTTTCCTATTATGCTGCAACTATTCTAGGGCTGTTTCAAGATATTTCCAGGTGCTTCAGTTGATCTTTCCCATGAGCTGAGTCTTATGTCGGCAAGGAACGGTGGGGACAACTGTAGGAGACTTTCCCTAACCTTCCTCAACCTTCAGGTACCTTTTCAACCGCCTTGAAACCGCATAAAGTCAAACAGAGACATTTTCCCATGTTATTTCGAAGATCTTCGAAATAACTGGCTGTAGATGCAATTTGAACTCAAACGTCTTTAGAATGCCCTATTTTGGCTGTTGTTTTTAGGCAAGACTTTAAATTTAGCTCCCAGGAGGTGATCCTGATTGACTCCATTATTCTTTAGTGGCAAATTCCATGCCTTGCCATTCAAAGGCAAATGGCTGGAATTTGTATGGGAATCCTGTTTTTTTCTGCACAGTTACAGTCTTTTGGCACTATTCTCCTGATTTAGATAAATCATTGCATAGAAAACAAAGTTAAAGGTATGAAAATGCTGTTGTTCAAACCATGCATGCTCATTATCAATAATTTGTGCAAAAATATACAAAAACTGTAAAAACAAAGCATAATATTCCTAAACACAGTAATCATGCAAACATTTGATATATAGCATATTTAAATCAAATTAATCAGTATGTAAAACAAATCACAGAGTTTTTTAGGTAGTTGTAATAGCTCAAAACATACTATGATGGAGGCATTTTCAAGCCTCATCATTTCCCCCCCAACTTAATCCAATGCATGTCCTCATGCATTCTGTTGGGCTACTGATTCACACATATACATTTTAACATTCCAACTCCTGTAGAACATTTTGTTCCCCACATAATATCCCCTACTTTCCTGAAGCTTTCTGATCCATTCCTGAAACTGACCACTTGGTTGCGGATCATTGTAAAAATAATAAGGAATAGGAGTAAGAATGGTGGGAGGCCTAAACTTGAGACCTATCCATTGATGTTGCATGGTAAGGATAATATTTATCACCCCATTTGCTCTTCTTCTAGACCACTCCAAATTGATAGGGGATATAGGCTCTCTCTTCTGGAAGGACAAAGATAATTCTGCTCATCTTTCCTTACAAGCCATCAAAGTAGGTACAAAATTACTTGCACAAATATTTTAAAAACTATTTAAACAATCCCTAAGATTATTCAAATACATTATTTTAATATCTACCCTATTCATCATAGTGAAGTGTTGAGTGGTGGCAACTTTATGATTTGGCTCCACAACTTTAATCAAAAACTCAGTTTTCACTTCAAGTTCCTTATTCCTTTTCTTTTCTTGACCCCAATAAATCTGATTTTGCAAAGTGGACATGAAGGCTCTTAATTGAACATCACTTGTGAAAATGTGGGGATGGAATGTCACATCCTTTGGAAGAAGAAAATCATGTAAAAACAATTCACACATCAGGTTTTTCTGTTCCTCTGGGCTACTCAGGTAGGCTTCCAGGAATTCTTCAGCAGTTGTCAGATTATAAGGAAGACCTGAACTAATACTCATAACTTGCCACCGGAGATACCTTTTTTTAAAACTAGACTGTAAAATCTAGTTGGTCACCTAAATTGAACTAAATACTCTGCAACCTGACAGAGATATGTCACTTGTTCTTTCAATTTAGTAATTTATGTATCTTTTCCCTCTAACTATTTTCTTACCAGTTTCAATTCTTTAACCCGATTTTCTAGTTTTTGATATTTTAAAGCCCACTGGGCTATATCCTCATTGTACTTTTCTAAAATAACAATGTTTTGAGGTCTGATTACTGGTTGAAACTTAGGTAATAAGTTTGTCTGTACTCCCTTTTCCTTCGTTACCTACTTTTGGTTTAATAAATGAAAGAGTAGGCACACAAATCTGAGGGAGAGGATTACTTACTCGATTTGCTGATGTTGGCATGCACTGAGGTCTCCATGGTGGATATCACTTGTGATGTTAGCTGTTGTGGCTCTTCATGTTCACTTTTGACTGAACTTATTACTTGTTCTGAAGCATCTTTGGAATAGGAAGGCACAACTTCGGAATGAAGAACTGCAACTTAAAAATGTCCCAATCCCGCTACTATTTTTTGTGCTTTATTTCCAAGTTCAGTCAGCTCTGGATGCTGCTGAGAATCCTGTTGTTCTCCTGCTTCTGGAATAACATCATTCTGTTGAGGAACCTGGGTATCAAACATTCCCCTATTTTTTGCATTTTCAACAAAAGGTTCACCTGCTGTATTTTGAGGGAGAGGCTGCAAATTTTCAGCTGGTGCTAGGTCACCTTGCATGGATAATCCAAACAAGATTTGAGTAAGTTCTCTTTCACTGGATTTTGCAGATTATGACTCCAACTATGCCACTCTGCTTTTTAGCCCTTCTACTTCTTGTTGCAACTCAGAATTATGCCTATATTTATCTTTAATGGCTGCTTCTTCAATCATGGTCATATGAGTTCTTATAACACTTCTAGTAGCTCTCAATTTTTTTAATATGTCCTCTTCTTCTTCTTCTTCTGTTTCAGAATATGAAGAGTGAGTAGGTAGATTATCCTTAGATGGTGATTTAGGAATTGTTGTACTTGCTTCTTCAGTTTCATCTGTTTGATCTTGTGTAGGGCTATCTGGTATATTTTCCATACCTGTATCTGTTGTATCAAACTCCTGTGGTTCCTCAACAATTCCAAGACTATTCTCTTTTAATGCCTAGCCTGTTTCTACAAATTCCTAAGGCTTCTCCTTAAAGGTGGTGTAGGAGCAGGCTCTTGTTCTCTTATTTCTTCTTCAATTACATTTTTTGTTATGCTCTTCTTACAGAGTCTTGAAGACCTCCAAACTCCATGAATATCTTTATACTAATAGTTAATATTTATACACTATATATTAAACATTTACAATGATGAAACTATAAGAAACATATACCTATTTTACACAAGTTATTTGCATGTTTTGTTGGATGGCTGCTTTTGATGATGTCCTATTGATTTTTGCTGCAACGCTTCAAAACAAGTGCAATTGGTGATTTTTTACAATGATGATGAAGATTGTTTCAAGTTCATGCATGCCGAAAAACCGATTTTCATGCATACCAATTCAGTAGCGCCTCAAAGAGGTTTTCACTGCTGAAATATTCATTTTTATTTTCTTTTTTTATGTTTTTCACCTCTCCTTTTCTCTTTTTTTTTTTTTCATTTTTCTGATTTTTTTTATTTTCTGTTTTCTTGAAACTCCATTTTCAAGCTGAATCTATTGAATTTGAGGTGGAAGAGGATATCTCTTCCACTTGTTGTACATCCAAGTTATCAATTTGCTGCAATAATTCCTCCTTAGTTAGTGGTGTATGGTATACCCAAAGGCGATGCCCATTCACTACCAACTTCCTTTGTGAGTCATCGATGGGAGAGAGACGAACAACTCCATTGTCAAATACCTCCTCAATCAGATAAGATCCAAGTCGTCTAGTCTACAGATTTCCAGTGAAATCCTCATATCGAGAATCAAACAACAAGGTCCAATCTCCTTGTTGAAACTTCCTATGCTGAATGTGGCTATCATGCCACAACTTCCTTTGTTCTTGGATTACTTCAGTGTGGTGTAGTGCATCCAAAAAAAGTTCATACAGTGGCTAGTGTGGAGATGACCTCTTCTTGTTCTTCATATGAATCAAGGAACCATAACTGACTTGTAAAATTGCTTGAAGGTCTTGTAGGAGGATACAAAGAAATCTGTTTTAAGTCAATACCATTTGAGATTGTTATTTTTCTTGATCTGTAGTCTATGAAGGCTATTGCAGTTGCAAGCCAAGGTCTTCCCAGAATAATGGGATAACCATGTGCTGAATTCCTTGGCTGTAAAACCAGAAAATCTGCAGGGTACTCCCAAGAAGAAACTTTTATAGGGACATCTTCAATAATACCTTCAGGTTTTGCAACTAACCTATCAGCCATTTCTAGTACTGTAAATGTGGGACTCAGATGTTTGAGCTATAATTTTTCCATTAAACCCGTAGTCAGGACATTTATTGCAGCTCCTAAATCAACTAAGACATTTGATATTGCTACTAAAATTATGGTAACTATGATAACTGGACTTCCTGGGTCGCTATACTTTGGAGGTACTAGTTTCCCTAACAAAAGATCTGCTATCTTTCCTTCAACCTGAACAGTCTTAGGAAATGCCTTCTTTTTTCCCCCTGCTCTTCTGAGACACAAATCTTGGACAATTCTTTTAATCAAAGGTACATCCTTAATGGTTTGCAATAAGGGGAGTAATATGGTTAGCTTTCTAAGTTCCTTTACCATGTATGATTTAGAATTTTCTGCTATGGTGTTGAATCTCTCAGGGTATGGAATTATCCCTGATGGAGGTAACTGTTCTGCCCGTGGTTCTATTTTCTCTACTTATTTTTTTGTTGTTGGTTTGACTCTGCTTGGTTCCAAAGGTTCTTGCATTTCATTTTCTTTTATTTCATTTAAAACAAGTTTAGGTAAGACTTTTCCTAAACAAAGTTGGATATTACTGCAATCAAGAACATGTATTTCAATATTTTCTTTAGCTTCAACCACATAGACAGGGGATGCCTGTCTTATGTTGTTTGGATTAGTCACTGGTTGGGTTGGTAGTTGAGGTTGTTTCACTTAAAAATTTTGATTTGGTGCAGGCAACAAATTTTGAGTTTGACATTGATTTCTTTGCTGCCTTGGATAAGACTGGTATTAATGTCCCCACTATTGTTGATTTTACATCCAAGATGGATTACTCTGATTCTAATTCTAGGGTGGACTATTCTAATTCCATGATGGGTTATTCTGGTTCTGATTCCAGGATGGATTACTCCAACATGTTTGTGGCCATTCTTGAGAAGTTGTCCCTTGAGAATAATTCTAAGGACGTTGGGGTGGTTCTAACTGACCCCAAGGCATATTCCAAGGGTTATGCCCCTAATTTGTAGGAAAATGAGGAGGGTTTTGATACTGAGAGAAATTACCCGCCTTTTGGTCCCAACATAATTGAGTTCTTTAGTCTGAGTTTCTAAAACAGTTTTGAGTTGTGATAGCAAATGGCATTTATCAGTCAAATGCCCTTTTGAACAAATACTATAGATGGCTAATATGGATGCTTTGTTTAAAGGGAACTCTTTCAAAGCATGTTTATTTCTATATCTTGGGCAATAAATGGCCAGAGGTTATGTTGTTTTTGCTTTGGCATTCATTTCCCCTAGAGTTGTGTTTAATTGCACCAAAATATCAGTTTTGAAATTTGCAAATTCCTCTATTAGGTCTTTTACATCAATGTTGTTTGCACTCCTCTTCTTCCTTCTTTGCTTAGTGCGAGAATAATTTCTGCAGAGATCCACAATATCTTCATTGCTAAGAGTATTTACATCCCCATTTCCCATTAAATCCAATACTTCCTTGGACTCATCTTGTAGTCCTCTTAAAAAGATGGTTTTGCACAATTTTGGTTCTACAAGTCCACATCTCCTTTGAAAAAATGCAAGCCTATCAAGATAATCTTCTAAAGTTTCATCATATTCTTGCTTGATTCTGAACAACTCGTCTTTCCTATTCCTCACATGACAATACTCCTGATACTTGTCCAAAAACACAGTTTCTATTTGATCCCAGGTTTGAATGGAATTTGGCTCTAAGCTCATGAACCAGCATAATGCTGAGTCTTTGAGTGTTGAAGGAAAAACCTTGAGTTTTTGATTGTCATTTACATAGTCATAGGTTTGACACACTACTTTGAATTCAAACAATAAATTATCAGGATCTTCAGATGCAACACCTCGGAAGGTTGGAAGCACTAAAGGTGAGATGGTCTTCATGGGAGAGTTCTATGCTGGATTCAAATGAATAAGATATTCAAATGTTCTAGAAGGTTGGGGCACATCATGATCATCTTCTTGATCATTGACATGGCCATCCTGGCCATCCCCATTTGGATTGCCTCTTTTCTTCCATGAGTGTTCCAAAACTTAGGAATAAAATCCTATCCAAATTTCTCTTTTCGATAGATCTTAGAATCTCTATTGAGAAGATGTAGATAATTCCTCTAACATTTTTTTTTCTAGGGATCTTATAATGATGATGAAGGTCGGTGATTTTGTTTCAGTTCTATCAAGGAATTTCAAACATAGGTGATTCACCTCTTGAGCATGAAGATCGCTTCCTATGGAAGGTAAAGCAGGTAGGTCAATTTGATAAATCTCTCCTTTCTCATCCCTTGGCCTACTCATTCATGCTTACTCCTTAATGAATCTAAATTGTGGTTCAATAATTGTTACTTAAATAGTTGTATTTAGATTTTACCCTAAATTTTCATAGCTCAACATAATTAACAACTATTGGACTATTCTTTTCTTCTAACAACACCTTTTGTCCCCAACAATGGCGCCAAAATTATGAGTTTTGTATATCATCATTAAATATCAAGGATATATCAATCCGGGGTGTTGTCCAAGGCAATTTACGATAGAAGTGTTGAAATGGCTACAACTTAACTCATTTTGGAGCAGCAGGTCTTATTGGAAAAATTGATTATGTTGGGGGTTTTGAAGTCACCCTTGCATAAAATGAACTTAATCTACTTGCAAGAATGAAAATCTAGTTACAATTGCAGGAGTGGAAACTAATTGCTATTTGCAAAAATAGAAATCTAATTACAATTGTAGGAATGGAAATCTGGTTGCAGTTGCAGAAAGAAGGTCTAATTACTTTGCAGAAATGGAAACTTAAATAAAATACAGAAACTAAGTTCTGTCAATGCTTTGTAGCAGAAGGTTGTCAATATTCTGTACAGGGGTTGACAACAAAAAGGAAAATACAACAAACTTGCTGTAAACAAAACTACAATTTACTGGAAATAAAAACATGCAAGAAACTGTAAACTTGTTGGAAATGAAAACAATAATTAAATATACCAAAAATCACATTCTAGAAAGCATTGTAAATTTATTCTAAGCAAGGAACAAATTATAAATACTGCAAATAAATGTTAGTCTGACATGAAAAATAGAAATTGACAAATTTTATAGCTAATTCTACTGCAACAGAAATCAGAATAAAACCTGTCTTTGTTAGTCCTCCTCGTGGGTCTGGAAGTGGCAAGCTCCCTTTCCCAGAAGAAGGTATGAGTTCCTTTTACTCCTTAAACCTCACAAACACTCATATATGACAAAAGGAATGGAAAAACTGCACTTTTATTATTTCAAAAAAAGCATTACAGTACTGCTATTACAAAACTGCTGTAAATATGAACCTAACTGCTAATTTATATTTCTCCAGCTAATATCTACGTACTACCTAGCTCAACCAAAGAGGGAGCTACCTTTATAGATATCTAAAACGTATTTACATACATCAAATATACTATTCCTATCTTGCAATATATTTTCCTATTATGCTGCAACTATTCTAGGGTTGTTTTAAGATATTTCTAGGTGCTTCAGTTGATATTTCCCATTATTTGAGTCTTCTATTGGCAAGGAACTATAGGGATAGTTGTAGGAGACCTTCCCTAACCTTCCTCAACCTTCAGGTACCTTTTCAACCACCTTGAAACCGCACAAAGTCAAATAAAGACATTTTCCCCTATTATTTCGAAGATCTTCGAAATAAATGGCTATAGATGCAATTTGAATTCAAACATCTTCAGAATGCCCTATTTTGGCTGCTGTTTTCAGGTGAGACTTTAAATTTAGCTCCCATGAGGTGATCCCAATTGACTCCATTCTTCTTTATTGGAAAATTCCATGCTTTGCCATTCAAAGGCAACTCACTGGAATTTGTATGGGAATCCTATTTTTTTTTGCACAATTATAGTCTTTTGGCACTATTCTCCTAATTTAGATAAATCATTGCATAGAAAACAAAGTTAAAGGTATGAAAATGTTGTTTTTCAAACCATGCATGCTCATTATCAATAATTTGTGCAAAAATATACAAAAATTGTAAAAACAAAGCATAATATTCCTAAACACAGTAATCATGCAAACATCTGATATATAGCATATTTAAATCAACTTAATCAGTATGTAAGACAAATCATAAAGTTTTTAGGCAGTTTTAATAGCTCAAAACATACTATGATGGAGGCATTTTCAAGCTTCATCATTGGCTGCCTGAGATAGGAGAGAACCCTTCCACCCTGCTAGTTTGTGGTTGATCCTTTCAATGACATTGTCTCACATGGTTGCTTTCAGGCTTTTGGTAAATAGGGGAAGGCCCAAGTAAGAGGTGGGAAGATCAACAATACAACATTGGAGGATACGGGCAATCTTATGTTGTCGGTTGCTTGGGGTATTGAGGAAATAGTATTTGCTCTTGATGTAGTTGATCTCTTGCCCTGTTGCAGAAGCATAGATGTCAAGGGTGTGCTTGATGGACTTAGCTTGGAGGATGGAGGTCAAGGTCGTAATGATAGTATCATCCACAAACTGCTGATGGGATAGGGGAGGAGAGTTGGACGAGGCTTTGATCTAGGAGACTTTCCCTGAAGCACAGACAGATTTGAAGGTTTTCCCAAGGGATTCAACAAGAATGATGAAGAGGAAGGGGAATAGGGGATCTTCCTATCTAATTCCTTTGGAGTTGGGGAAAAAACCTGCAGCAGAACCATTCACTAACATTGGGAACCACGAGGAAGTGATGCAGCCTTTGATGAGGTCGATCCAATCTTTGTGAAACCCAAACCTAGAAAGGACTTTTAGGAGAAAAATCTCTGTTTACCCTGTCGAAAGCTTTGGATATGTCCAGCTTCAAGAACATGGCTGCCTTCTTATTGCACAAAGTTGAGTGGAGCGTTTCATGGAGAGAGATGATGTTTTCAGTGATAGATTTGCCTTCCACTGAACTTCCCTGGCAGGGATCTATGATCGTTGGATGGATCCTCTTGAGCCTTAAAGTCAAATATTTGGTTAAAATCTTGTAGATGATGTTGCATAAGTTGATTGGTTTGTAGTCCGCCATAGATTTGTATTGGGGGGTTTTGGGAATCAAGGCAATGAAAGTGGAGTTTGTTCCTCTAGGAATGGTTTTGGTTTGTTGGAGTTCTATGATGGCATTGCAGATATCTTCCTCTAGGATATCCTAGAAAGTTTGAAAGAAACGGGGGGAAATCCATATGGCTTGGGGGCTTTGTCAGCTTGCATGGAGAACAAAGAAAATTTGATTTCTTTATTGCTAAGGGGTTGGATGAGGGAGGAATTCTAATGTGGATTTATCCACAGGAAGACTCTCACCAAAAACAAAGAAGATTGCACTCGAAAGAACTGCATAATGCTTTGATTGAAGGTTTATTTATAACCAATTACACATCTTTTCGGATAAGCATCATAGCTGTTCAAAAATCTTATCCGGTGCATAATATAGAAACTATGCTAGAAAGGAAACTATTTACAATGAAAGCAATTACAGAAGGTTGATTACGTGTCATCCTTATCATTCCTCCCCACTATAAAAGCATTGGTCCCCAATGCGTACATGGAAAAATATTTTTGTTTAATTTTGTAGGATTATTATTTAATGATTTAATAAAGGACGCTACATGATCAATGTATGTGGACCAACGCGTGTGGTGCCCGCATGATGTGGAGGAAATAAGAACAAAGATTTTTATAGTGGGGAGGAATGATAAGGATGATACGTAATCAACCTTTTGTAATTGTCTACATTAAGATTTAAGATTTAAGATTTCTCATATTGATATCCGTATTATTTTAGTATCAGAGCAGTCATTCCTGCTCCTTTTCTATCTATCTTTTTAAGGCATCATGTTGCCTAAAAATAGTCTCCCTCGAAGAGATCTCTCAAAGAGCCAAAGCTCTCTTGACGTATATTGAGTCCATTCGTGTTGCCATGCTAGCAGAAGAAATGGCATCTGCTGAAGATGAAGTTATTCCTATCGAAAAGGAAGAAGATGTTGAAAAAGAAAAAGAAATTCTTCTGGTTGAAGAAGAAATTGATGAAAATCATGTTGTTATTTTACTTGATAATGTTGCAAGTTTGTTTGCTGCAGATTTGAAAAGTGTAGATCTATTTGAGGACTCTCCTAATGAAGCCCATGAAGTTGAAGCTAACAAGATGCAAATTTTTGATCTATCTTACAAAAACTCAAAAGAGGAGCTTATGGATTCCATGTTGTGGTCCATTGGCTCTACAACCATGGAAGCCTCTTCGTGATCCTATCTCCTCAACGATGTTGTTGCCATCACCTGCCTTCATCGACAACATCGACCGTGGCCATCAACATTTCTATGCCCTTGTCCTCCTCTTTGGCTACTCTATGTTGTTCCTATTTTATTATGGCCCTAATTTGTGTGCTCCCCAACCAACACGTGTCCCACCATGGCCACCTCTCGTAGTTTTCTTGTGCATCTTTCCTATTCAGTTTTTCTATGCAATTTTACCAATTTTACCTTACAATATTTTCGATGGATGGTTGGTGACTTTCTTTCCCTTTTGATTGCATTGGAGCCCAATGCTCTTACGGTGGGGAAGAATGATAGGGAATGACACACATACTTTCCATATGTATAATTTTGTTATTACACACACATACTTTCCATATGTATAATTTTGTTATTACACATGCATACTTTCCATTACATATAGTTTCTATTTTATTATGGATAAGATTTTGACAACTACATTCTTATCCAATTTTTAATCGCCAGCTATATTCTTATCTAATTGTACTTGCCTATTTAAAGGCCCTTTATGCATAATAATACACAGTTCCTTTGGAGTGCAGTTTTTTGTTTTGGTGTGTGAGTATTTTTGTGGATTATCCATATCAAGTTCATCGTGGGGGTGACCAGGGGGGAATGTTCTATAGGAGAGCCTCTTGGTCTTCAGGGTGTTCAGGGGGATTGGTTCCCATCATGACGCTGAAGTAGGAAGCGACTTCATCTTTGATTTTGAAAATGTCCTACGAGACTGTGTTACTGCGATTTTGCATTGTAGAAGCATGGAAGAACTTTGTGTTTGCATCCCCATATTTCAGCCATAGGGTGCGAGATTTTTGCCTCCAATAGATCTTTTCTTTGGCTAAGACGTTGTGGTAATCTAAAAAGAGCTTTCTCTCTTCTTCTTGCAACTGAGGGGTCCATTGGTCATGTTGGATTTGCTATTCTAGGGTTTTGAGGTTGCCCAAAATTTGCTCTTTGCTCTCAAAGATATTCCCAAACACTTATTCTAAATTTTGAGATTCTCCTTAATAGCCTTCAGTTTTTGAGATACTTGAGAAATAGCAGTCCCAGGGTAAGGGGTCCCCCACCACTCAGTGATCCGCTGCCTCAGATCAGTGTGTTGGATCCACATATTCTCAAATATGAAGGGAGTTTTGAAAGATGGAGCCCTGTTGGATTCAAGGAGGGGATAGTGGTTGGAGCCTATTATGGGAAGGGAGATGAGAGAGGTGTCTCCAAATATGGGAATAACTTGCTGAGATAGGAAAATTCTATCAAGATTGACTTGGATATGGTCAGGGTCTGCTTTTTTGTTGCTCAAGGTGAACTGGAAGCCTTTGATCTGAATGTCCATGAGTTCATTCTTTGTGACAAAGTTTTGGAAATATTGGATGCTTTTTGAGGGAGAGGGAATTCCGCCCTTCTTGTTTGAGGGAAATAGGGAGGAATTGAAATCCCCTACTAACATCTAGGGGAGATTGGAAAAAGCGTCCTTCATGTGAGACAGAGATCTCCAGAGCGTGTATCTTTACAGAGGATTATTCGGGGCGTAAATGTTGGATAAGACCCAGGTGAATTGATTTTCTTTGTAGTAGAACATAATGTTCAATGTTTTGACAGAGGATGAGATAACCCTACCTTCAACTTTGTCTGGATCCCACAGGCATAGGGGGCCTCCAGATGACCCTTCAGTAGGGGAGGAAGCCCATTGGCAGTTCTTCCACACTGACTAGGAGATATTATTTGATCTGGATGCATCGGTTTTTGTTTCTTGCAACATAAGGATGGTAGGTTTGAAGTCCTTGATGGTTCGAGCTAACCTCTGCTTGCTCATACCATTGAGACCTCTAATATTCCAGGAGAGAATATTCATTTGGAAACTTTGATAGGTTTTTTCTCTCCCTTGCCTGGTAAAGGGAGGTTGGATTTTTGTTTTCATCCTTTGTCGGGTTGAATAGATCTGGGAACAAGGTTGACTGCACCCCATTGGCTACTTGATTTTCAATGTCCTTTTTGTTTTTTAGGATAAGGTAGGTCTACCTCTTTTCTTCTCACCTCTTATGTCAACTGGGCCCTTTTTTCTTCTGGTGATAATGGGGTTGAGATACATGCCGAGGTGGGAGGGGCTGTCAGATTCCTTAAAGGATTTGACAGAGGATCTAGGAGGGGAAAGGGGCACCTCTGAAGGGGGAGGGGGGATCAACCTCAAGGAGGGAGGGGTTGAAATCCAGGGATCTAGAGGTGGATTTGGTGGGGGACGATGACACGACAGGGAGGGGGAGGGATGGACCGGATCTAGAAGGAGAGGGAAGGGGGTGGGGGTTGGCGGGAGGGGGGAGGGGGGGCATATTGAGGGAAAATGACTTCATCAACATAAGTAGATAAAGGTTTGAACCTATTGGGAAGAGTAAACATGGAGCATACCTGGCTCAAATGTGCAGTAGGATGGTTGATGATAGGCACTTGGACAACCAACTGCTTCCCTTTGAACTCCTTTTCCCGTTTGAAGTTGATAGGGGTTGTGGGTCTTTCGTTGTTGAATCCCGCTTGGGTGCTTTGTTTTTAGGGGGAAGCTTGGAGCTTTGCGTATCCTTCTATTTTTTGAGGGATGAACATTGAGACTTGAGATGTCCTTGTGATTGGCATTCAATGCAGAATGTCGGCTTGTTCTCGTATTTGATAGATTGGCACCACCTAAAGGTTCCATAGATGAAATTGATGCAAGTGGAAAGCTGGGAGGCCAAGTTGGCGTTGACGCAGATTCTGGCTTGAGCCATGTGGGTTCTGGCCTTCGTTGCAAGGTCGATGGCAACAAGGTCTCCAATGTATTCCCCAATACTGCGAAGGATGTCCCCGTGACAGAACTGGATGGGAATATTCGGGAGGCGGACCCAAATGGGTGCGAAGTTGATGTCTTGAGTATGAGGGTTGAAATATTCCCCCCATTTCTTGAGAAATAGGCTTTTCCTGTCATAAAACCATGAACCCCTAGTGAGTACGTGGGCATAGTCGTTCTGGTTATTTAGCTGGATCAGAAAAAAACCCTCTAGAAACGACCACCAATTGGAAGTTCCCTACTATTCACCATTTGAATTTCGCCTATTTTCTTATGGACTCCATGTCAGGCCTCCCTTCGACAAATTTCCCTACAAGGGAGAGAGTTTCCATGGACAATTTTGATGCCACAAATGCTTCTGGGATCACCAAGTTTTCGCCCGATGCGGTTAGTGGGGGGTAGGTCGTAGTCCTAGAGGAGCTAGGATTTGGAGTGCCCGTAACCTTCTCAAGGTACGAAGGGGGGACTCCATGCTGCATAAGGGGGTTGCTACCAAGGAGGGGGGGAACAAACCCCTGGTAGTTTTCCCATAGTCGATCGCAGTTTAAACTTCCTAGCCCGCCCGGATCAAGGTCAGGGCCCTTTGGATCGTCCGTCGAGACAACTTTGTCGGAAGGGGGAATCTCTCCCTGCTCCAACTCGAAACCCTCGCAAGGGTTTGAGAAATCCTGCATGAAGGCACCAAGGTTGTCGAGGTCGCTCCTACTCCTGTTCCTGTCGCCATTATCCGATTTTGATCCACATGCGCATATATATATTTAAAATATATATTTAATTATATTTGAATGATGCATTACAAATGATCAATGATCTTAATAATTATATTTTAAATAAGTTATACATGACTTCTATTGAGATAGTTTCCATCGTATATTATGAGGTATATGAAGTTAATTAGATCATATCTAGAAAACTAAGAGCAATGGGTACAAGCTATGAGCGAGTCCCACTAGGTTGCATGAAAGGAAATTCATATTTGAAAATCCTAATTGGAAATTAAGATACCCCAATTAGAAGTATGGATGTCCAAGTTGAAGATGAGGAAGAGCGAATATAGGGCAAATTTGATCCAAGGAGCAAATGTTAAATCAAAAGTGATAATCAAGGATGAGACGATTGACCATGATATAATGGTTCTTAAAAGTAGAGGGTTAATATGTAAGTTCTATTGATACTGGTCAAGGTTTCCAAAGATTCAAAATTGGATCAAATGGAAGTGGGGATTGAATTGAAATTACTCTATTGCTTTTCTTCTTAAAGGTTTTATCTTCGTCATATTTTCCAATTTGGAATTTAGTGATAAAATAATGGGTGGTAGCCCATGGTTTAAGGTGAGAGATGCTTGAGACACCCTTTATTTAAGACCATGAGTGAGAATTTTTTTGTCAAGACAAAAACTATTATAAAGCTTTTGGTGTGGGTTAGGCTTTTTGGACTTTCTTATCAACTTATCAATAAGGATGTTTTGAAGAATATTAGAAATATCCTAGGGAATTCATCAAGGAGGAATCAACTATTAAGGAGAAAAATCATGATATATATATACTTGAATATGTATTGCTATGGATATTTCAAAACCTTTACCACAATCTATTAAGATTAAATTTGAATCAAGAGAATGAGAAAAGTGGATTATGAAAACATTGCATTCAGATACCTCAATTATTATGAGATTAGATACATGGCAAGAGATTTCAAAGTGAAAATGATGAAGAAAGGAAGAAAATTATGGTCATGAGACGATATTCAAGATGAAGCAAGGAAATCATATTATAATAGAAGATGAATTAGATCAAGGATATCCCACTCCAAAAGAAGAGGTAAAAAATCCTATTTGTAACATCATATGCCAAAGGCCACCATAATTTGCTTGAATCAACTGTTAGAAGAAACAAAAGATATAAGGGATGAGAAAGTACAATTTGCAAGTTCAAATTCAAAAGGAATTAAAGGTGCAAAGGAACATGTTGAGGCAAATTTTAAAACAAAGACAATAAGACAAGTCTAGTTTATTCCAGATAAATTGCCTTAATTTTTCTCAAGTATAGAATCCTCTCTTGGCAATAAAAATGAAAGTAGTGTAGAGGTTATCCCTTGCACTTTAGGGTTTCAAGAGCAACATAATAAAGAAATGAGGATGGAGGAAATCCATAGCAATTTAGGGTTTTTAGGGTAGCATAAGAAGGTAATTGCTATAGAGGAGCGTTCTTGCACTTTAGGGTTTCTAGGGCAACAAAATGAAGAAAGTTCTTTTGATGTTACTCCTTGTCAATTAGATCCTTCAAAGCAAGAAAAACTTATAGATGATAAGTCTCACTATGAATAGTATGAAAATATTGAAGAGATTGATGAAGAGGAAAATATTGATGGGAATGAAAGAAAGAAAGGAATACCCAAGAAGAAAAAACAAAGAGAAAAGAAAACTCAAAGGGATATTGATATGAAAAAAAAAAGCAAATATTGCAAGTGTTAACAAGAAGTGGGGCTTGACTCTCAGATTTGGGCTAGAATCTTGGATCCTGGAAGACCCTTTTAGGTGCTGGGAATTGGTGAGAAAAGGAAGGTGGAAGTAGTTCAAAAGATTTGGATGATTTTTCAAGATGTTTTTATTACACATATCAGACGAGAGGGAAATAGAGTGGAAAACTATTCAGCAAAATGGGGAAAAGAACTAGAGGAACGGTAATATGTGGACTCTCAGATGGTAGATCAGATAAGCTGGTACAGATAGCAGAATAGGAAGAGCAACTAGTGATTCTAATGAATATATCATAGTTAGGCCACTAAGTGAAACAAAATGAAGATAGAGAGATGGGTATTTTTGAGCTAGGATGGATTGATGGAGGATTTGTTTCTCTCGTATTACCCATCAAGCTCATTTTACTTTGTAATATAGTTTCTATAAATATATTATATTTTTTATTAAAAAAAAAGAAAGAAGTGGGGCTAAAATTACAAATAAAAACAAGAATTGATGATGAAAAATGATATCTTGGAATATTAGGGGTATGTATAAGACCCCTATAAAAGAAATATTAGGGACTTGAGAGGTTGTTATAGACAACATATTTATAAATATGGAAACCAGGTAGTAAATATTTTAGCCATTTACAATGTTGATTTTTATCTTGGAAAAATTCACATTTTAGAAGGTAACCAGATGAGTGAGATTTTATCTCTTGATAAAAATTATTTCAAGGAGTTGATTGCGAAAACATAGTAGCTTGAGGAAGATGAAAAATATCTTTGATAAAAGGGCAAATGAAGAATATTTTTGATAAATAGGCAAGTTGGACATGGTTTAATCAAAATTATAGCAATGAAATGTTTTGTTATCTTAATGGGAGTGGCCTCCAATACAAGCCATACATAGCTTATTTAAAAATAAAATATCACATCTCTTTTAATTTAAAATAAATTCATCTCCTTCAAACAACTATGCTTTTATTAATTTATCAATTTTATTTTTATTTAAAAAACAAAATCTTTGTTAATTAATTTCCTTTTAAAATTTATTTTATTTAAAAAAAAAGACTACAATTGGCCAAACTAGTTACCATGTTGTTCCTTTTCCTATAGACATGTTATCATTTTTAAGGTACTTTCTCCATCAATAGTTGATGAACATAAAACCAATGTTTTTTTCTATTCAATCTTCACATCTATAGTTGACAACAATATTAATATTAATAATATAAGAATCATCATCAAGTTGTTGCAATACCACTATATGGTCAAGATATAATATGAGTGGGGTTTGTTTCAATCCCATGTAACCAATTAAAACAAGTAATATGAGAATCTTCCAAGTAAAATATATCTCCATTTTTCAATGGTAATATTTATCATTATAATAAATGCCCTAGCCTTGGCATAGTTGTTTGTTGAAGTTCCATATGATTCAAAGTAGGTGAGCACTAAACCTTCATTATTCAAAAAATACCAATTTTACCTACTTTCCTAGGGTTTTCTTTGGAAGCACCATCAAAATTAAGTTTGTTGAGCCCAATATTTGGACATTTCTATTTTCCTTATATTAACAAAAATCCTTTGTGTTAAATCCGCTGTTGTTTATCACCCCTATATGTATATTCAAATCCTCTAAATAAGGGGCTAGCATACATTCTTCCACACTCGAGGCTTCCCTTGATCATCATCATTCTTGTAAATACATTGCAAAAAAAGTAACAATATGAATCTAAATTTGGTCGGAGAGGGGAGCAGCAGTCTTCCATCAAATTCGCCACTGTAGCAGCCGACACTGTAGAAGCCTGCATACTGTAGCAGCCGCCTCTATAGCAGTCCGTGCACGGTAGCGGTCAAAAAAATTTTGGCCCTAAAAAAAAAAAAAAAATGGCAGATTTTGGAGGCAACAAGTTGTGACGGATGGAGCAGCAAGGAGGAGGAGCGAGAGGTCTAGGGGCATCAAACCCTAGGTGTGGGACTTCAGAGGGCAGATCAGCGAGCCGCGGCAGGTGGGGGCTCTGGCGAGATAGCAAGCCCCCAGGCGAAGGATGTGGACAAGGAAGTTCTATTGGAACCGGTCCAAGGGCGTTGGGCGGATGCGGTTGAAGATTTCTCTGAGGGGGACCAGGACTCTATGCGTCAGGATCAAAGGAAGACCCAAGAAGGAGACAGAGAAACCTGGCAACTGGAGACCTTCATATCTTAATGCTCTTCGCGGTAAGCAAAAATTATCCGACTCTTGTTTTAATCTAAAATATGTCAATGGTAGGTTGCACGTCCCGGATTCCTTAGCTCGACATGTGGCTATGGAGGGCGGAACATCTCTCGGTGGCTAAATTTATGGGGGTGAGGCCGGACATGGAAGTCATAAGGAGATGGGCCATCCAAAAATGGCGACCAAGGGCCGGTATGATGATTAAGGCTTTACCCAAGAGTTTTCTTTTGGTGACATTTCAATGTGAAGAGGACATGGAAAGGACTCTCCAAGGAGGTCCTTGGTTTTTTGGGAAAAGGGGCTTGTATCTGAAGCGTTGGTCCCCCGATTTCAACCCCCATACTCAGGTGCTGGATTTGGCTCCTATTTGGGTTAAGATTCCAGGATTACCTCTGCTTTTATGGAACGAACAAATCTTGGCTGGGATAGCTACAGAGATTGGAGAACTAATAGCTATTGATCCTGCAACCTTGAGCAAAACAAGACTCCTGTCTGCTCGCATGTGTGTGTTGGCGGACTTGAGTAAAGAGCTCCCTAAATCCATTATTTTGTCGTCTATGTTTGGCCTTCATACTCAGGTCTTTGAATATGAAAATATGTCTTTTAAGTGTAGTGTTTGTGGGAAGGTAGGGCACCAGGGTATCCACTGCATTTCCAAGAACCAGCCCCACTCCAAAATACTGATCCTCAAACCCGGAATAATATCCCTCCCCCTGCGATCTCCATTCCTACCCAACCTGGGCCTCAAGGACGTGGAGCTCGAAATTCGAATATCAGAGACCCTGTTCGCCCTATTGTAAGCAAGAGGCAATGTTTTAACCCTCCTCCCAAAAATTCCTATGCCCCGAAACCCTCTCACAGGGGAGTTGGTCCCTTTGATGGGAACCCTCAAGCTCAACCTGCTCCTAAGATGATACAGCAAGCCTCACAGCCAAATCACAAAGGAAAGAACCCCATAGATCAACGCCCTGGGGCAAGTAAGTTTGATTGGGTGATACGGGAGGCCTATGGAGGCTCGATGGAAGTGGTCCCATGTACTTGCAGAGGAATTTATGGGAAGAAATTCCAAGGAGATCAACATCCCGGTGGAGAACAGGTTTTGATGCATTAAATCATTTGAAGGGAGATCGGATGGACAGCCAAGAAGTGGAATCCGAGGTAGAGGAGACTCAAGAGAAGGATTTAGAGGAGAAAAATCGGAGGAAGGAGCAGGAAACTAATAATACGAGGCAAGGATACTCGGGAGGAAGAGGTGAACCACCAAGATCGAGTGTAACCCCAAAGCAGGGAAAAAAAGAATCTACTAATCAAGAAGCTAAGAGCACGGAATCATCTCCATCGTCAAAAGACCAGTTAACCTGGAAAGCCAGATTGTTACCCCAAAGACCAAGATTGACCTACCCAAGATGGTTACTAGAAGCCAAGTGAATCCTAAGGAACTTCAACCTAGAGCGGATGTATGGGGATATGGTTCAGTAGGAAGAGGGAAACCTAGCAATGCTGCCTTAAGGCAGAAAAAAGCAGAGCGAGGAGTGGTCGATGGCACTCAAGCAATATTGCTCTTTGGGGCGAAGGCTCGAGGATCCAAAGCCCATAAATGAAGATTCTTTCATGGAATATTCGTGGGAGTAATCCTCGCAAAAATAAGAGCTTTGTATGCTCTTAGACAAGAACACAAACCGGATATGATTTTACCGCAAGAAACTAAAATGGAGGAGAGTAGAGTTATTCCTTTTAAGAATAGGACTTGGCGAGAAGGCGAAGTAGTAGGCCAAGAGGCCACTGGAACAGCGAGGAGGGTTACTCGGTTATGTGGAACAAAAATGTGATTGATGGTAGAGTGATTCCGATGTCTAGTTGGTTTATTTGTCTCTTATGTGTGGATAAAACCACGCAGGAAGAGTGGATCTTAACGAATGTATATGCTCCGAGTTAGACGAGGGACCGAGAAGGGTTCTTTGGAGTCGCCTAGTTGAAATGAGGGAGACGGTCCCCAACTACCCTTGGATTGTGGCGGGGGATTTCAATTGCTACCTTAATCCTGTAGATGAATTGGGGGGCTCTCAAAGAATAACTCGCGATATCTACGAGTTTAGAGATTTTGTTGAGCAACATGAGCTGATGGATGTGGACTTGCGTAGATTCTCCTATACATGGTCTAACAAAATATTGAAGGAAAACCAAATTCAGATAAGATTAGATAGGTTTCTTCTTTCTCAAGAATTCCTGGAGAGGTTTGGGGACTCTTCATTAACGACACTCCCAAGAATCGGGTCTGATCACAACCCAATTCTGTGGGAAACAGGGGAGGACTCTAAGAAAAGATACATCAGACCCTTTCGATTCGAACTTATGTGGTTCCAACATCAGGATCTCAAGGATCCGGTTGCCCAATGGTGGGACAAAAAGTATAATGGTTCGAAACCGGCCCAAGTGGCATGTAAACTAAGGAATGTGAAGGCTAACATTAGAGAGTGGAACAAAACTTCCTTTGGCAATATTTTTGTTAAAAAGGCAGAACTAAAAGACAAGATCAATGAACTATAGGAGAAGTTGAAGTCAGAGCAGCTTACAGAGGATCTGAGAAACCAGGAGAGGGAGCTGTTAGCCGAATACCACACGATGCTAGGATTTGAAGAAACATTTTGGAGGCAGAAATCCAGACTGCGTTGGTTAAAGGAGGGTGATAGAAATACAAAGTTCTTCCATGTCTCTACTCTTCGCCACCGGAGTACTAACAAAATTAAGGAGATCAAGATGGCCGATGGGTCTAACACCAAAGATATGGAAGACATAAGGAGGGAAGCGGTTGAGTACTTTAAATCGTTGCTAGAAGATGTAAATCCGACTATTGAAGAAGAAGACTCTCTGTTGGCAGCCATTCCACCCCTCGTAACTGATAATCTTAATGGATTCTTACTTAGTCCTTTCACAAAGGAGGAAATCAAGAAGGTCGTTTTTGACATGGATGGTAACAGCTCCCCGAGGACCGGATGGCTTCCCTGCAGCTTTCTTCCAGAAGTTTTGGGATATCCTAGGCAATGATGTAGTGGAAGCTATAATTGAGGCTCAAAAGGACATGGAAATCCCAGAAGGAGTTAATGCTACTTTTTTAGTTCTCATCCCTAAACTAGTGGGAGCAATGGAATTTTCCAGTTTCGCCCTATCGGTTTATGTAACACTCTGATGAAGATTCTCACAAAAACAATCGCCAATAGGCTGAAGGTTATCCTTCCTTTCATCAATGATATGAACCAAGGTGGCTTTGTGAAAGGGCGACAAATATTGGATGGTATCATCACAATTCATGAGGTTATTCATTCAATGGTGACTAGTAAGGAAGCAGGTATGTTACTAAAGCTTGATATGAATAAAGCCTACGACCGGGTCTCATGGCGGTTCCTCACCAAGATTTTGGGTAAGTTTGGTTTCTGTCCCCAATGGATTAAGTTGATTTTTAGTTGTATCTCTACTACAAGATTTTCTGTCATGGTGAATGGGTCACCCTCCAGTTACTTTAAGAGTGAAAGGGGGTTGCGACAAGGAGATCCTTTGTCTCCATACTTGTTTATTATTTTAGCGGAAGCATTGGGTAGGAACATTTCAGCAGCGGTGGCAGATGGTCAATTGGAAGGTTTTAAACCAACCTCAACAACAGAGCAGTGTCTCACCAACAGTTTGTGGATGATACAATCATTGTGTCCAAAGCCTCGGTGCCTCAAGCTAGGAAGTTGAAGAGAATTCTAACCAAGTATGAGACAGAAGCAGGACAGTACATAAACTATAAGAAGAGTAGCATCTATTTCTTTAACACGCCTGGTGGGAGGGAGGAAAGAATAGCTAACCTCTTCGGTTGTGGAAAGGAGCTTCTACCAGCAACTTATCTAGGCATGCCTATGTTCGAAGGAAGAATGAAGGCTACTTTGTGGAACTCGGTCATTGACAGGATCTCCAAAAAGTTAGCGGGGTGGAAGGGCAGACCTTCCTCGACTCCGCAGAAAAGCCTTATTAGTTCAAACTACTTTACGGAGCATTCCAATTCTATCGCATGTCTCTATTTAGAATGCCCGCAAAGGTCCGAGCTACATTGGAGCTAATTCAACGCAACTTCTTGTGGTCGAGGTTCGGAGGAGAGAAAGAAAATTTCATTGGTAGCATGGAATCGGTGTGTGCAAGCAAGGATCGGGGGGGCTCGGGGTTAAAGAGAATGAAAGAAATGAATCAAGCTCCGATTGGCAAACGGTATGGAGATTTATCAATAATGATCAATTGGGATGGGTAAAACTTCTTAAGGCAAAATATATCCGAAATAATCAGGACTTCCTGAAAGCTGATAATCTTCCTAGAGGATCCTATTTTTGGAATTGTTTTCTCGAATGTCGGGAGGTAGTCAGGAAAGGCATCAGATGGAGAATTGGTAATGGAAGACAAGTGGACTTTTGGCAAGACCCGTGGTTGGAAGAGGCCCCTCTGAAAGATAACTTAGACCTTCAGGTCCTCCAACATAAACTTTCGAAGGAAATGGGAGGAAAAGTAGGGGATTTTATTGTCGTAGCACAGAAACTTCTTCTTGGAAGAAAATCACAGTTCATAATCTGTCAGAGCAAGAGAAGGTGGCCCTAACCAAACTCAATGATGCTTTAAGGGTGTTCCCGATCATTCCTGGGGGAGGAAGAGACAAGGCGATTTGGGGCAAAACTACAAGTGGGATCTATTCAGTAAAAACTGCCTATAAGTTAATCCACTCAGGATTCAATGGCTGGACTCCGACTTCTGTTATTTGGTTAAATAATTTAACCCCAAAAATAGCTTTCTTCTTTTGGTTGGCAGTTCAAAATAAAATCCTGACAACAGATAATCTGCAAAGGAGAGGTTTCCAATTCATCAATCGATGTATCTTGTGTGAGAAAGCAATAGAATCTGTAAGTCATATATTTCTAACTTGTGATTTTTCTTGTACAGTCTTCCAAATGATCCTCGTCCAAATTTCATATAGATTGGGTCCTGTCCAAATAGCATGTCCGACTTCGCATACGATGGGCTTCCCCTTCCGGGCAAAGCTTTTGACTTGGCTCCGGAAGCTCGACTTACCCCATTTTTTATGGGGGATATGGAATGAGAGAAATAAGAGAGTATTTAAAGGACGTAAGAAAGATCCCAGGTTATGTGGTAATAAAATAATCAGAGCTTTGAAAGAAAACTAGAAAACTTTCTTCAAAAATGAGACCATGTCTCTAAGGGAAAGGAGGATTTTGCGGAACTGGAGAGAGGAACTTCCAGACCTAGACATTACAACCAACCCACGTGATGGTGTCAAGTGGATACCCCCCACACAAAAGTGGGTTAAGTTTAATTTTGACGGGGCAGCTAAAGGAAATCCGGGGGCTGCAGGAGCAGGAGGAGTTTTGAGAAATGAGGAAGGAAAAGTGGTCTTGGACTTTACGGAGCCTTTGGGAACTCAAACAAATCATTTTGCAAAAGCCCGAGCTCGCATGCGAGCAATGAGAATTGCCGGACTTGAGGGTTATAAGGAAGTTATCTTTGAAGGGGATTCGCTTAATATAATCAAGGCAATTAAGGAGGATAAAGACCCCAGCTGGACCATATTGGAGCTTATCCTAGAAGCAAAGATTCATAAATCTCATTTGGTTAATGCCCGAATCCAACACACCTTCAGAGAAGGGAACCAGGCGGCGGATCTAATGGCAAATATTGCAGTTTTCGTTGGGGAGATGCAAATTTGGAAGGATAACTTCCCTCAAGAACTATTGGTGTTGGTTGCTAGAGAAGAGCTAAGATCAAACCTGTTAGAGCATCAGGAGATCAGAGGGGCTGATGATGAGTAATTCGATAGTTGGAATTAGGCAGAAAAGGCATCCCATTTGCTGGGGCCTGGGAGGTGACAAGTGTACAGTACAGCAACCTAGTGTTAGTAAGTGCTAGGTGTTGTTTGGTTTTTGTTTTATCCTGAATAGTCAAGCGACAAGTATAGGACCGTGGACTCTAAGTATGGCTTAATGTGAGTCTTAGAAAGATCCATTTTGTATTTTGATTATACGGGCTTGACTAGAACCAGCCCATTTTGACTTTGTAAAAGGTTTGTGGACCTTATAACCACCTCTACCTTATACCAAAAAAAAATATGAATCTAAATTTGGATATGATCTTGATATTTATTTTTTAAAATTTTATTATTCCTTTCCATCCACAAATTTCATCAAATAATGCAAGGACAAATCCTTCATAAAATTCTTAATTCTTTAGCTTTGAAACAACCAATCCCACATTTCATCATCAATGGAGCAATTCAATAAATTGTCTTTTAAAAAAAAAAAAGGAGTCCTAAAAACTAAAAGTAAAGGAACAACGAAGAAGTAGACAATATAATATTTATATATATTACTTACATGAATCACACTAAAAACATCCATGATACACTTTTATTTACAAATTATCACTTGTGAGAAATTTTCTTTAGATTGGTAACTGTTAGGGTACCTAGGGGTAGAACCTAAAAATATAATATTGTGTTGTATGAACGACATGAGCTTTTAATAAACCAACTTTATTGTATAGTTGAAACGAGCTTTAAATAACCCATTTATATTATATAGTTGGCATGAGCCATAAATAACCCAATTGCATTGTATAATTAGTACGGGTTACAAATAACCTAAGGTCTATCTATGGAATATAATATTTTAATAGTGATGGAGATATGTTTAGGGTTATACCTTTCTAAAAATAACATTAGAGGATGATTATATAAAGGAGGGAGTTGTTTATTGTAAATCATCCAAGTCAAGTATTATGACAACAATCTTTGCTCATGGAGTGAATCTAACCTTGGGAGATATTGTGGAGTGATTCCTTCTAGAAGGAGTAACATTGGGGTTGCCTTCCCTGAAGGGTATTCTCCATATTGGTAGATTGTATTATGGTTTGAGTTATTTGATATTCTGCATATCTATGAATTATATTTTTTTATGAGAATCAAAGGTTCTTATGAGGATTGTTTTGCAAAATGCTTAATCCTTTAGGTTTGGAACAATCAATCCAACATTTCATCAACTCCTCAAATATGAAAGGAGCAATCTAATAGATTATCTCTTATTGGGGAAAGTAGTCCCAAATATTGAAAGTAAAGGAACAATGAAGAAGTGGCTGATATAAATATAATAATTCTAGATCCTCCTTACAAAAAGCACATTGCAAGCATCTAGGATATCCTCTTATTTGTAAATTATTAGCTGTGAGAATTTTGATTTAAATTGCTAATTAATTAATGTTAAGTACTTTCAAAGGAATAGATTAATGAGTGGGTAATTTTTATTGCTCTAAAGCCTTAACTAAGTATCCACCATCTTTTGATATATTTAGAATCAACTCATCTTCTATAAAAATGGACAAATAAATTTTTTAAAGAATCTTTTGGATCTCATTTGCTACTTATTTGAGGATCTCTCCCTCAACTAGACTGCTAATAGAAATCCAAGATCAAGAATTGTTTTTCATATCAATATTATTTTTGACCTTTGAACCTCTATTTGCCAAATATTTATGATTTGATGGTTGCCATTTTGGATCATAAATATAACGTTTCAACTAAGCATCAAACCAAAAATTTATAGAATCCCCTCATTGGCCAATCACTTCATATGTTCCATTACTAATTGCAAAACTCTTTCATATGATATTCCATGTTGCCAAACCCCTAGGCAATGCTTGTTTATTTAGCAATTATATATCCACAAAACCTATAAATTCTTGAATTAACATGTTTGCCCGACTCTTTTATTCATATTTGAATAATCTCCAAACAAGATTTGCCCCTATTTACAAACTCATATATTCTTGAAGTAACATGTTTTCCCGAATTTTTTCTTCATATTTGAATAATCTCCAAAAAAGCTTTGCCCCTAATTCCAAACTCATATATTTGCAAATAGGAAACTTAAATTTCTCCCCACAACCTTTCCAAATAATATCTCTTTGAATTTTATCAAATTTTACTATGCCTACTTGTAATCATGAAATACCCTCATTTAGATAATGATAGGTTGAGATATAATATTTATAAGGTCTAGTCTTCCAACCATGTTTAAGGACTTACCTTTCCAACTAGCCAAAAAATATTTCATTCTATCCAAATTTGAGTCCCACAACTCCTTTCTTTTATCAAACACGGGAATACCTAGATATGTTGATCATAATTTTTAAACTTTAAACCATAATATCTCTACAATGATCCATTTTAAATCTAAGATTATGTTTATTAGAAAGATATTAGAGTTTACCATATTATCCATTTGTTCAATATTTTTCTCTTAGCATGGGAACATTGATTTGAATTCCATGGCCTCATTAACAAAGTGATGATATGAAAAAACAATGTCATCAAAAAATAAAAGACAAGATTCAAGAGACCATTAACATTAATACCTTTGGTTTTACCTTGACTCTTGTCTTTGAGAGAGCTCTTCCCAATATCCTAATAAGAATAATGAAGGGGTCACCTTAGTAGAGTCCATATGATGTTTCAAAGTATTGAGTGAAGGATACTATAACACTAACCCCTATACCAATTTAAGAAACCCCTATAGTTTTTTTTAATTCAATCCATAATCATACAAATCCTCATCAATTTTATAAATTAATCACTATTGTAGGAAAATTTAGTAAGACCTCAACTCACTATGCTTAATAGTAATTAAGAAATTCACAACCTCCATTAGTCATAGATATCCACTCTTTATCTATATTTGATGAGGTTTTTGCATTTTCTATGGATATACTACCCCCTATAGATCAACCTAGTTATTATATAGCATAAAAATTAATTGAGGGACATACTTCCCTTTATAGATAACATTATATCAAATTTCTTTACCACCATGGCATCCATGTTCAAGGTTTTATCTTGATTTTTTTTAGTTAACTTCTAAGTTCATATTAGAGGCTTTGCTTATGTTTTTGGTCTACTTTCAGTCAATGGAAATCACTCTTAGCAGCATTGTAGCCCTAGATTTAGTTATAGATATCAATTAATAGACAACAAGCATATTAATTTAGTTTAAGGTTTAATAGATAATTCTATATTTTAGGATAGTCGGGTTCCATATCATGGTTTCATATACTTCAATAACAATGGCTATAATAGTTTAAGCAAAGATAAGAACAATTTTACCTTAACCAATGTAATATAAATACAACTGGTTCAATTATACATCATTTTGTGAGAAGGAATAACAAGTATGCCATACATAAAATATAGTTATTCTTTCATGGAAAAAACATTACCATATAAAAGTACCATATCATCTTCAATTTCATTAAGAGACAATATAAATTTTTTATTTCCAATTTAGAGCTATACCAAATATAATGGAAATACTTTAAATAAACCATCCATTTCATATCTGTACTACAATTAGTAACTGATATTACAAGTTTGGTATTACAAAATCGTTTAAGCTATCATATTTCCAATTTTAATGTTCATAAGTTCAACTTTCGAAATTCATGGTACAATTGCTCATGGTACAATTAATGCTCATGGTATAATTATTTTCATTACATATCTTCTTCTATACTTAAGCTAATTATTGGTTAAGAGAAGGTATCATCTAGGTCCTTCACCATCCAACCAAGTGAAATTCTTCATATGTCTCTCTCTTAGCTTCATAGTATGAAACTCTGACTCTTAACAAAGGGGCAAATATGTAGAACCACCCAACTAGAGAGATCAAAATGTACAATGCTCCATCTATATTTCCTTGATATTCATGAGTATATACTCATGCTAGTAGTATATTTTAGTGTAGCGATCAACTTGCACTATGGGAATGCAAATGCTAACTGTATTACTCCCACATGCATGATGCATTGGTTTATCTATCAAACCACTTCTCTGTATATCCTAGGTGCTTCTTATTGATTTGATAATCACTCATGAAATATTTTTACTGCATTCAAATATATCATGCAACTATATTTTGCAATAGTACAATAAACAACCAATATATATTTTTTAAATTATGGTAAATGAGGTTTTGATTGGGTCCTCAAACCAAATATAAACCCCCTACATTGGGTGCCTTCCTAAACCCTACAAGACAAAAATATAAATCCTAACTATATTACTCATATTATTTACAGAATGGCTTCAAGAAACCAATATTTCCTTCGAATCATTGGTTCCAAACTTTGTCATTTTTTTACTTTGTTGATTTTACTTGATTCTACTCCCAAACTACCCTTATCAAGATGGAAAACTCTTCAACCTCCCTTCAATTCTATCTCTTCTATTCCAAAAATCCTTTAATGGCTAATATGTTTGCCAAAGCATTCCATTTATGGAATGTATGTTGAATCCTGGTATTCTTGAACCCACTTAGTAGAGCAAGAATCTCTTCTATCATATCCACTACTTGTTAGTTGGATTTATTCTTTTCATTAAGCCAATTCACTAGCACCTTTGAATTGCACTCTACTTCTAACTTGCTTACACCCATTTTCCTTACCAACTTAACTCCTATGATCAACACCTTGGATTCTATTGCAGTACTGGTAGTCTTATTGAAGTTATCTATAAACACCACTCTTTTGTATGTATTGTATCCTACTGCTTCCCTTTGTCTTGTTGGGTCAAGATTTCCTTGGGAAGCCCTATCAATATTTAGTTTATGGCAACCCTTGGTTTTTTGCATGTTACATTTTCTCTATCTAGTTTCTGTTATCCACTCTCATGGTAGAAGGTAGATGAATGCACCATATTTCTAGGATCTCATGCTCCTAGCTATGCATCTTGTTCACTTGTACCTTGGTAATTAGTTTTTCATTGAGGATTTGATTTGATTATAGACTCTAATCACATCAATTTTTATTTTGAGATGTATGTTAATTGAGCTCCAACCAAATATTCCTTATTCCAAAGGAATATTAAGTGCACCATGTTCCAAAGAGCTGACAATTTCTTATTTTGGAAGGGACTTCTCCATTGGGATAACCAGTCCTTGAACCCCTCCAGTTAGACCCATCCAACATAGAAGTGTCTTTCAATATTTTCCTAATATCTCCACTAAACCCACACTTCATTAATATATGATGGCATGTCTCCTCTTCCTCGCATAAAATGCACTAGAAAGGCCTATTAAATTTATATATTTAGAATGAAGTCTATAGAATGATTCAAACTTACCCATTATGGTTCTTCTCTTCTATCCAATCCTTCAGGATACATTTAATGTTACCCTCCCAATCCCTATGGAATTAATTGATCAATTTGTTTCCATAAATGTTCTATATATTCTAGGATACTACATTCTATCTCTCATATTGTCATAGAGGATTCCCCCTAATCAAATATAATCTTAGAAGTCAATGCACTCCCTAGTTCCAACCTTCCATTTCATTGCCTTTCTCAAAACATCCTTGCTTCCTAGTAGATGATTCCAAATTATTGAGCTTTGCAATGTTATTTCTCATTGAATATTCTCTTAGGATCCTTGCCTTCTAGGTATTTTTATTAAAGAATCCTTGGCAAAAGGTTGTTTCATTCTCTTATTAATCTCCAAGCTAGTTTCCCATATAGGCTTATGCACATCAAACTAATTTTTATTAAACCTACACCTCCCTTTTTCTTAGGTTGGTAAACTATTTTCCATTTCAAGAGAGGCAATATTCTCTTTTCCTTTGATCCTATCTATAGGAAATACTTTTGAAGAGATTATAACTTAGTTGCCACTACCCTTGGAATTTTGAATAGAGACATGACATAGATGGGAAGGGCTTGAAGGGTTGCCTGTAGTAGTTGTATTTTTCTATCCTAGCTTATCCATTTCCCCTTCCACCCTATTAATTACCTTTGGATTTTATTTAAAATATGGTTCTAGTGTTCTTTCTTTGCTAAACCCATGAAAAGAGATACTCCCAAGTATTGCAAGGGCAAGGAGCCTAGTTTGTAATCCAAAATTTTCTTTATCTTCTCTTTCCTTGCCAGGGTATTGATGAAATGCAATAGAATTTTCTCCTTGTTGACTATTATGAAACTTTATTTTCATTAATAGAAATCACTCACCAATATGCAACAATATCAAATTATTCATTTACAAATAATTATCCACAATAACAATCCACACAATGAGACAACGATAGATAATAACCTTAGGATAGGAAACACCAATAATACTCCTTAAGGAAGAAAAACTTCACAAGATCTCCCAAGATGAGAGTGCCACTTGGAGAGGGAAAGTCTCATAAGCCACTTCATGGACAAATACAATTACAAGTAATACTTCATATAATTGATGATGAGTACAATGACAATATTACTTCTTTATATACCCATATTCTAATTCTACTTTGGTGAGTTGACTACTAAACCCTCATCCCAACTCATTATTATAATATAACAATATAATCAACCTTGGGTTATGTTTGGTCAATGCCAACTACCTATAATACCCTTATACAATATAATATCATATCCCAATATACCTATTCCTAGGAACCACAACATTCCATCCTCGCAAATGTTTCATCCTTGAAACATGAGAAGAAACTAAATGATATGATCTTCTAAGCAATATTGAAAACTGGTTCCAATTGTGACCATCCATCCATCTAAGTGAAAACTTAATTGGTGGTGGTCTTCGATGATGGCAAGCTATCACTTTGCCATTTGTGTTAGCTTTTGATACACATGTAATGGGAGATAGCAATCACAAGATGCAAAATAATATGAAAGAAAGTAAATTTGCGAGATGACAAAAAATATGCTATAAATAGAAATGATGGAAATGAATACAAAGTAGCTATGGAGGAAATGAACACTCCATGATCAAAGCTACTGATCACAAATGATATCCGAGCTTATCACTCACATACACTATCACACACTCTCTATCTCTATATCTATATATATGGCCCTTTATATAGGAAGATAGGTTCCTTGGCCAACACTCTACCTAGTTGTGCAAGGGACATCTTGCACATATACAACTTGCACATTGACACTTGTGCATTTATTACATTGCATGAAGTAACTAGATAACTTCCCCCTAAAGTAATCTAATGTCCTAAGTATGTACCAAGAAAGGTACATTTACATGACCCAAATGATGTAATATAATCTATTTCTAACACCCCCTTGTATTACATTATTTGGGTATTGAAGACTTTAGTCTTCAATGTGGATCTTCTTCCATATTGATAGCTTTGTACTTGGTTCTTCTATAGTTGCTTTAGTCTTCAGATGATGCAAAATAGGTTGAAGTTGTAGGTTCTTCTTTTAATTGACCTTGCACTGTATTCCTCCTTCATTGGATTCATCTTCTTCTTCTTCTTTAGCTTTGCCTTTGAATCTAGTCTCTGTGCTTTCATAGGTGGTTGTGTTACTACTTGGTTCTTGTAGAGAAGGTTCTCCTTTCTTGTCTTCAATCTGTACATAAGCTTCTGAACAACCACTTAGGGCATCATGATAAGATCTTGAGTTAGTAGAACCTGAAGTGCCAATGCTGCATGAGGATTGAAAGAGCTTTTCTAGATATGACTCATTAAGTTTTACCTTCTTTTTGAGTAGTTCTATCAATCCTTTTTGTTCTACATTTTCATTCTTGTAGTGTTTATATGTGAGCAATGCCATGTATAATATGCTCACAAGGTCTAAGGAAAGTGTAATGTCACTTTTTCCATTGTCAATAGCTTCATTGAGATGGGCTTGAAGATAGCATTCCATAGTATCAAAATTATCTTCTAAGGCTTCACTATGGATTACTTTTGAAGTTAGATCTAACATTCTTTCAGATTTCATGAGTAGATTCATGATCCCAAGTTTTATGGCACTAGACTTTTTCCTTACTAAAGCAATTATCCTTATTGATGTTTGTAGTATTTTGGGAAGTAGACATCCTTATGGCTCCCTATTAGGATATATGATCCCTAATTGAAGTATATAAGCTTGATTTGATAAAACCTTTATTAATCCTTAGTTTTTGTAGGCTTCCTTATGTCTCCCTAGTAATGAGAGTATATACTCTTAAGGAATTTTAGGTTTTGTAGAAAGCTTATATTTTGCTAATGGATTTGCAACTTGATAATATTTGATAAATGCTGATATTACCAAGTTTTGTAGAATGCCTTATGACTCCCTAGTATGTTTTGGATAAGATATAAGATGAATATAGTGCTTTTGTAAATTGTAGTTCAATTTTGGTTGATTTTGTAAAGTTTTTGTAAATACCAAAATCAACTTCTATTATCCCTTATTGCTCCTATTGAACTAAGCACTTTTCCCAAATTTAAAGAGGTTTTAATGTTGGATTTCTTTTGTCTCTTTTTGAGAAATTTTGAGACAATAATATTATAAATTTCCAACCTTTGAAATGCTTTGATAAACCTCTCTTTTTAATATCCCTTTAGGATTTAATTTAAGTGTATCTAATTTCCAATAAATTAATTTGATGTAGTAACCCTTATAACTCCCTAATTTTGGAAAAATTAGACCACAATAATATTTGCAAATATTTAAGATTAATTTCTAGTAGAAACCCTTATTACTCCTAAGTTTAATATTGCAAATATTATATTAATTTGATAAATTATTCCCTTTGAGGTATGGCTTTCAATATGATTAAATTCCTCTAAGTTTAACCTTATAACTCCCAAGAAATGAAAGCACATAAAAATGGGAATAAACCTTACCTTATATCAAGCAATAATCGACGTTGATTTCAGATGTGCAAGGGCTACAATATTGACGTCGTTGCTTTGATTGTACCCTCCAATAGAATTGCTTGGAACTTTCCTTGTATTTAATGTTCCAAATATGGTACCCTTTAGTCTCTACCTTTGACCTTGCTTGACCAGAGCATTGAAGGCTCTACCACCTTCCTTACATGTTGCAACTCGGCCCTATGCATGTAGACCCCAAAGTGTTGAATGTGGAGATGTAAATGTTGTTTGAATGCTTGGTCGTTGATGCCCTTAAAATGGAGGAGAATCTTGTATTAAGTGCCAAGTGGCACATCCATTTTCTTCTTGAGCGCTTGAGGAGTAGAAGGTGCTAAAAAATGCTCATTTCTTCCTTTGAGTAATGTATGGATGTTACATTATTTTGTAGAGCGCTTGGTCTCTTTATGGACAAGTGTATCTCATACACTCAATGCACCAACTTGTTGCTTGTAACTCCTTTCTTGATGAAGATGAGTGCTCGCGTGAGGAGCATTAGGGTTTTACCTCAAGTGACAAATTTCACTTCCTCCTTGTGCATGGACATCTTCTCTATCACTGCTTCAATGGACCCTTTGGAGGTTCTTTAACCCTGTAAAATCCCCAACTCCTCTTTCGTTCAATTGCAATGTTTTCAGCTGGGATGTGGAGCAATGATTTGGAGGCTTGAGCACCAATTTTGAGCAATGCGGATGTGGAGTTTGAAACACTCCAATGGTGCTTTAATATTCTTCTTTTCTCACCTATTATACATCCTCCTTTTGTAGATAATGTTGCTCTCGAATAACGTTATTTCTCCCTTTGCTTTTGCTCCTTGTATTTTGTAGGTTCGGTCATCCAAGATGTGAGGAGAATGAGCCCTTAGAGTGGCTCCTTTTGCTATGCTTGGATAGATGCTAGCATTCGGCCACCTTCGACTGGTTTTTCCAGCGAATATTGTGCCTTTGAGGCACCTTCAAATCTACCTTCTTTCCCTGTATAAACCAGATTAGGATAGTGCAACACAATGTAATGTATTTATATATAAAATATCCTTTATTGCACCTTCTTTTGCACTCCTTTTAGGTCTGAATTTTTGGTTTTGTGGTAGAATTTTGAATGCAATGTAGGGGTTTTGAGGTTGTCTCTTTGATTAGACACCTTCTCCATTTTTGCTTGGATATTTTACAAATGAACCCAAGCTTGTAACCACTTGATAGAAGCTCCTTTTTTCTTGTATATTCCTGCACTATTTCTTTGTAACAAAAACCTTATTGTGCTTTGAATTTGAGACTCACCAAGTCTCTATTTGAGGCTTCCTTTGCTGATCTTTGGTGGCTACTTTCTTCTCCAATGCTTGGAGGATTGAGCTGATTTGGTGGCTTCTCTTGGCCACTGAATGTTGCATATTTTTGTGCACTAACAATGTCTTTAGACACTTTGACAAATTCTGATTTTGTGCCCTTCTCATGAACACAAACAATAATATTTTTGAGAGCAATAGAATAGTGCAAATGAATCTAATAATATTTCACTTTTAATGCACTAACAATTTCACCTTATCACTCCAATCAACTCTCAAAATAATGCACTTAATCAATTTACTACAACTAATCAAGAATAATCTGAAATGAATCTTCAAGAATTATTCTGCAATTTCCTTATAAGCAAGGTAGTAGGAGCTAGTCTTCTTTTGCTTTCCAAAGTAGATGATAGGTAGTTGATAGATAGTTGTAATTCTGAAATCTAATCAACTCCTAATGTGCAAATGAACCTTAAAAAGAACCTTTCTCTTTTTGCACTTTTGAATACTGTAATTCAATTCTCCTTTTTGCAACTTTAATCCAAATTAAGGTGCTTTAACAAATCTGATAAGTAATCCAATTAATGAATCTACTTGCACCAATAGTTGCTTACCTTTTTCTGAAAGCTTTTGTAGCTCTTTTACCACTTTTGTAGAGGATGTAGATCTTGGTGTCTAAGATCACCAAGTTGCTGCCTTGAGTAAGATCTTGCAGCTCTTTGTAGGCTTGTCTTGAACAACTTTTTCTTCACCAAAATATGGTCTCAAACTTTCTTTCACGAGCCTAGGATTTTGGTGGCTTGTTCTCCTCTTGTAGTCTCCTCCTTTTGCTATAGATTTGAATAAGTCTTTGTTTCTGAAGCGGTGCCTTCTTGCTGTGAGAGGTAATCTCCAAATCTCCTGGATTTGGTAGGCTTCTTCTATCTGAATCTTCCTTCAAGCTTCTTGTCGAATTCTGACTTCAAACAGGATCTTCTTCTCAATATTCTGAATGTCTTGAGGTCTTTTGAGATTTGGCACTCCTTGCCAAATTCTTCTTCTTCTTTTGGGCTTGTTGTTGGATGGCGATAATTGTCCCAAATATTTCACTATCTCCTATAGTGAATTTCTCCAATGAGTTCTCCTCGAAACTCCTTTGATGATTTCTTTAGTAAGGCTCTCCAAGCCTTTTACTAGATGCTCATAGAGACCTCCCCAAGGCCTTTGATCTTGCAACTTCTTCTGGTCTTCCTTGAGACCTTATCTTCAACCTTCTACTTCTTGGAAGTGTTGGTGGTGAGATCTTCTTCTGGATCTCTGATTATGTTGCTTCTAGATTCGAGCAGGACTCTCCTAGTCCTTCTTCTTCCAAGTCTAGAAGTTCTTCAATGAGATCTTCTCCTGATCTCTTTTGCTTCAGGTGCTGGATTGATTTTGAAGAAGATACTCTTCCTAACTTTCTTGTAGGAAGCTTTCCCAACTCACTGAATCTCCTTTTCCTGCAACAAAGTATTAGTACTAAAATCTACTTCTAAATTAGATACTCTCTTTTGGAGTCTTCTTCAGGATCAAGGCTTCTGTGGCCTTTTTCAGTATCAAGGCTTCTGTGGCCTTTTCTTCAATATCAAGGCTTTTGTGGCCTTTTCTTCAATATTAAGGCTTTTGTGGCCTTTTCTTCAATATCAAGGCTTCTGTGGCCTTTTCTTCTAGATCAAGGCTTCTATGGCCTTTTCTTCTGATCAAGGCTTCTATGGCCTTTTTTCTTCTATGAAGTTCTCAATCTAGCAATGGAGATCTCCTGTCTCCTAACTTCACCATGATTCTTCTCCAGAAGTCTCTTTTGTAGTATTCTTCTCTTGCAACAACTAATCTCTGCACTATGAAGGCACTCCAACCTTCGGGCAACGAAGTTGAAATCTCCTAGATTTCTATTGTAGGAGGTGTCCCAATCATCTAAGAATTAATTCTCTACAATAAAAGAAACTTCAGGTAAACTTTTCCAGATCTCTTAGATGAGCTTCACTAGTTGATTCATCAAACTAGTGGATCAAATGTTGAGTCCTAGTCTTCACGAGTTTTTCCTTGTAACTCTGTGGAAAGACTCTAGCCATATGCAATCTCAGTATTTCTGAAACTAAGATTTCTTTCAGTCCTCACTCGTGGCTCTCCCTAATTCTACCACCTAGACTCTTCTGAGAGTTTTTGACAGTGGTTGGTCCAGCAATGCGTCAGGTTGACAAAAAACTTAGGGTCAATGATAATGGTGGTTTTCCTATTGATCTACTGTAGCTTGATCTATCGTAGCTCTGATACCACTATTAGATTTTGATACACATGTAATGGGAGATAGCAATCACAAGATGCAAAATAATATGAAAGAAAGTAAATCTATGAGATGACTAAAAATATGCTATAAATAGAAATGATGGAAATGAATACAAAGTAGCTATGGAGGAAATGAACACTCCATGATCAAAGCTACTGCTCACGAATGAGCTCTGAGCTTATCACTCACACACTCTATCACACACTCTCTATATCACTATATCTATATCTATGGCCCTTTATATAGGAAGATAGGTTCCTTGGCCAACACTCTACCTAGTTGTGCAAGGGACATCTTGCACATATACAACTTGCACATTGACACTTGTGCATTTATTACATTGCATGAAGTAACTAGATAACTTCCCCCTAAAGTAATCTAATGTCCTAAGTATGTACCAAGGAAGGTACATTTACATGACCCAAATGATGTAATATAATCTATTTCTAACAATTTGGATATCCATAACTACTATATTAGCTCCATGCTTCTATTGCTCTAATGTGATATTTTGAATGATTGGTCATATTGTTCCTTGATGTTGTTGTATCACTCTAAAATCTAGAATCATTATGATTTTTTTGCTAAAAACTACCATGCTTAATGTCTTTTTGACTCCTTGTAGATCCATAATAACATTGATTCCCTAAGCCATGCCTCCAAGTTTGTTGTTGCTTAGGGTGGTGTGGGTGGTGATATACTGCAACCTTAACTAACATTTTGTTTCCTTTGACTCTTCAATATTTTATCTCTATTTTGAATTCTTCCTCATGCTTTTCTCTCTTGTGCCCTTATTTTGGTGTGCTTCTTCCATGGACTATGTTGTTACTGCTACCATAGATTCAATTTTTGATATTTTTTTTTATTCCTTAGCTTGTTACTTTACCATAATTGCTTCTTGTTTCTCCTTTGATCCTTACTCTTTAAGCTAAGAAATATGCTGCAATGTTACCTTATTTTATCGCACCATAACTTCATAAACTTCTTTTACACATTACTGTTAACAATACCCAAAGAGTCTAACTAAGGATAACCAAGGATAAACAAGGATAACCAAGAATCATATGCACAATATCCATCTTAGTAGCAAGGAAATTTTAATATAAAACATATTTATCCATAATGATCTTTAAATCTTAAAAAAATTGAACATTCTCACCCTCAAGATGTATGCTCTTAATTTTTGTTACTTGAACCCGTAACCTCTTAGCCAAAGCAATATTAATAAAACTATATATGTTGCTAGGGTTTATGGAAATTATAACCTTTTTCCTTATAAATTTAACCATAAAATTGACAAATAGAATTTCTACATTCAAATAAATCCTTTTGTCCACCTTTTAGCTCATTTGCCACCAAAGGTGTGGTTCCCTCTATCTGCACATTGACATATTTTTTCCCTTCTACCACTTCTTTGTAATTCGATAGCTCTCTTTTTAGTTCCTTTTGTTCTTTTTGAATTGTGTTTATTTCTCTTGCATAGCCTATGAGTGTATCCTTTAAACTAGCTATCTTTTTATATGGGTCACATTAACTCAAGAATGCTTGCTCTATTTTTTTCAAGTTAGTCCAAAATTCTAGGCACTAAGAAAACTTTAAAACCAAGAGAGAGCTTCTCCTCCAAAATAAAAATTAAATCTAATGCTCCAATAATAATAGGTAGAATGCAAGGATTTAAATTGTTTCTACTATTCTTTGACATCACTATAATATTCTCTAAAAAACTTTTGTAGCTCCATAGTTCATGCCCCAACAAAAAATAATGCAAACTAGGGTTTTATGATCTAGGATTTCATGAAAATATATATCTCTCTATTGAATTTGAAGCTAAAATTCCACATAAACAATTAGACCAAAACAATAGCATATGATTTGCTTACCCAACTAATTGATATCTCAAACTTTATTTTTTTGGTAAAATGTAATTTGAAAAATTGTCACTACCCTTGTTATAGATGGCTGATTTCATAGGGTTATATCTCCCTCAATACTACTCAAATTTCCTCATAAAAAAATATTAAAAATATCTTCAATTTTTGCACAAAATGGTCCAAGAATCGTCTAAATCAAACAATATTTAACATAGATATGGCTCTTGAAAGATGAGACATTTTTCTAGAAAAAATTACTATAATGTTGCCTTATTCTAGATGGTTGTTTTTACATGCTCATATATCCTTCAATAATGCTTGAATTCCTTCATATGACCACTCATTTTAAATTTCTTCAAATTCCACATAAAATGGTCCATGAATCATCTAAATCGAACAAAATTTTGTAGAGATATGGATCCTAAAAGATGAGATATTTTTTGAGAAAAATTGCCCTAACTTTACCCTTGTTTTGAGTGGGTGACTTCACAAGGTTGTATCTCGCTCAATACTACTTGTATTCCTTTATACGTCCACTTATTTTAAATCTCTTCAATTTCTATATAAAATGGTCTAAGAATCATATTAATCAGATAAAATTTTAAAGAGATATGGCTCCTAAAAGATGAAATATATTTTTTGAAAAATAATAGTTCTAATTTTACAATCCACAAAAACACAACCCTCACTTTACTAGAATCATTGCTCTATGTAGACACCCAAAAGTCCCACATTGCCACTTCTTCCATCATCACGACTGATCAATTTGCAAAGCCCATAAAATTTGCATATATTAACCTTAAAACACTATTCATTTATCAAAACCAATATTCATACACTATTCATAAGCCCGTTGGGCCACATAAGCTCTTTTCTATGCTTAACCCTGGGTCCCCATGCAACCATCATCTTCATTTAACCTTGGTTAATCTCTAACCTTGGTCAAATTTACCTCATAGCCAAACTCCACCCCATAGTCAATCTAATTCATGGCCACGTCACCTAGTATACTCTTTAACTAGCCTAGTCTCCACCTCACCCATTTGACCCTAGCTAAACCTATGGCCAATCTAATTAGGGTTAATTTTAACCTTTGCTCCACACATTTCCCCATATGCATTTAAGGTATTAAATGACATTTGAATACTTTTATGTCCTAAAGCATGGGAGACATGGTGAGTCATCCTCCAGCTCACCCAAAAGTCAACAACTAACCTAGGGTAAACCTAACCCTAGTTAATTCCAACCCTTGCTCCATTTCCAATCCCCATGTGCATTTAATACCATAAATGATATTTGAGGACTTTTGGCTTCCAAAGCATGGGGTGTGGATGAGTCATCTTCTACCTCACCCAAGTCAAATATTAATCTATGGTTAATCCTACTACGGTTAAGATATAATCCCAACTCTACTCCACATCCCCATGCTCATTTATAACATGTAGATGGGTGATGGATTCTCTCACCTAAATGCAGTTATGAGGTATGCCACATTAGGGGACACCTCATGGGACACATTAACCTCCCCTAAACTCTCCAAATTCTATAAATAATGGCTCTTTTACTCTATTTAAATCAATCCACCATTTGCATACCCAGAATTAGCCAAAATCCATCTAGGATACACTACATTCCATCACTCACTTTACTATCATTCTCTATAAATCACCATAGAAAACATATTTTTACATCCTTTTTGTGTCCCAATTGTTCCTTTGTTGTAGGTTCTGAAGGTGACCCGATGAGGATAGGAGCTTTAATAGCAGCTGAAGACCACTTTGCACCACCCAAAATTTTGTTGAGATGTCACAGTCTCAGTCGCAAAGCAACTTACAACCCAAATGGTCACACCTTGAGGTGCAACCCTTTCAAAGGGTTAGTTTCAAATACCAGAAGGACAAAAAAATCTCCAAGGAGGTAAGTATCACCATCCAATCTGGTTTTGTAATCATTTTATTAGCATTTGTAATGAATTAGTTTCATTTTAGTGTATTTTTATCTGTAAACACGAGGGGTCTAATTGAGTTAGGCCCCCAAAAATTCTAACCCCTTTTTTTAAGTCTTGTAGGTCTTGAGGATAGGTTTGACCAACAGTGGCACATGAGCAATAAGCCAACTCATTTTGAGGATCTCTTGGAAGACCTTGGGGTGCTTTTTACCTCCTTACTAGAAGAGGGTTTTGCACATTGATGCATTATTATTTAATAAATCATTGTACTTTGATAGCATGGTGAGCTTGGGTCCCTATAAGATCACAAGAAAAGAGATCCATGGTATCATCCTCATGTTTTGCATCATCTACTTTGGTTGGTTTCTATTACTACGATAAATCATCTTCATATATTGTTTTTGCCTTCCACTTGAAAGTTATGATATTATTCATAGGTATAATCTTGAGGATGGTGATAATGACATTTAAAATAGAAGAATATCTAGGAATTCTTATTATTATGATAAGAACATTGAGAGTTGAATTCATATTTGTGTTGGAGACTAAAATCTTGGAGCTTCTATTTTGCTGTTAATATGTTGAGCATCATCGAGAGTATAAGGTCTGAGCATATAGAATTCCTATTGAAGTTTATTCTTAAGATATGGCAAAAGTATGATACCATCACTAGTAAATTTAATTGGTTGATATAGGCGAGAAGACATGAACTCGGTGCAACACATATGATATAGGTGAGAAGTTTACTTCATATTCTAGTTTGCTTTGTTTGCATTAGACGAACCACATATGATGTGGAAGATCCTTTGTCAAATATTTTGAGAAATTGTTCTTTGAATTCTAACCATAAAAGAGGACCCCCATGTTGGAAAAGCTACCACAACAACCATTGATGAGTTTGGATTTCCAATATAGTATCCACTGACGTGACATTACCTACTTTAGGAATATGGTATAGGAAAATAATGCTATCCATCTTGGCCAACCATTCCTATAGATCAACACCCTCAAAGGTAGGCATGTTGATGTGAGGAACAAGAATTTCATGAGGTTAGTCAAGAATATTTGAGGCACCTCCTTCTAAGAAATTCAAATTAGAAGCAAAGCCTAGGTTGTAACCACCCATATAGGAATTTGGACTATGACTAGATGGTAATTGTGGAAGAATGCTAGTATCCCTTGTATTTGGTGCTTGATGAATGATCAATGGTTGTTGCACAATGGTTTGTTGTGACCCATGACCAAAGGAAGGAATAGTAGTATATACTTGTAGGACTCTTTAGATGTTATCCATGGAGTTAACAATGGAAATAATTATATATGCTTGATTCTCAAGATAGGTACAAGATTTTGGTCAATAATACTAGGAAGAAAATTATTAATTTAAGGAGTAGTGAGAGTGTTGTGATTCTTACCAAGATTTTTGAGTTGGTGCTTATTTTTTCTCAAACACATATCCTATAAATGATCAATGTATTGTAATTTACCATTGACATACAATCAACTAGTAGTGGTAGCAAATTCATTCATACACTAAGGGTAACTACAAAACCCAAAAATACTTGAAATACCATTGGAAAAAATGATATGAAAAATAGCTCTTAATTTGACCAGCTTGAAGATATGATTACAAGAAGATAAGTCCCCCATAAGGGTCTTGACACATTCACCTTCCAAATACATGTTGTTGAAAATACCCCTTGTTTTGACTCAAAGAGATGGTGATGGGATAGGTCTCTCTCACAAGGGTCCAAAGACACCTGATACTATTTTTTTAATTAAATTTAGGACAAAGAAGAAACAATGAACTCATAACATTCTAGAAGATAATTGCACTAAAATATGGATCAAAATATAAATTATATTTTTTTTTACAGAAAATAGCCAACAATAATGTTTGGCAAAGGTTTTGGAAAAGTTTATGCTCTCTTCTACTACAAATTCACATCCCACAAAGAGTCGATAATCAAACTCTAATACCAATTGCTATGAAATAACTTCAAGAAATATAGCAATAGTAGTAGTAAAGTAGGGAAAATGGTTCACCTAAATATGGATAACAAATTGCATCTATCCCCTATGTCTAATGAGCATCAAATCGGAAGCATGCAAGTAAGATGGAAAATATAGCAAATAACAAGAAGTGAAGCAAAGAAAATTGATTTATTATTAATTGGAAAAATTAGATCTAGGTTATATATATGTCCCCTTGAGGTCTCAAATTATTGATACAACTGTTACAAATTTTGTGTGCCCGAGGATCGAAATCCTTCATGAGAATCTCGTGCACATCCACTGTATTTTCACATACCCATAGTCGAAGTGGGTGGGCCAAAGGTTTTCGCCACTTGTATTGTTGATATTTATGTCCTATGCTGCTTCCCCAATGCACTATATGACCTGCACCTGCACACAAGGAAACCAGAAATGTCAAATAGCAAGTGTGTATGATCTAACACATGTAATCCCCATAGGCAGGAAAGAGGCATATGTGGCATGCCTATACCAAATTAACTCAAAATGCTATGAAATTATAGAGGTAAGTAAAATAAGAGGTTTTGGGAGGATATCACTAGAAAATGCACCAAATTGCATCCATAGGCATGGTGTAATCGTAGTGCGCTTCTCCAACCTACAAAACCCAATCCAAGCAATTTTTGCCCCTACACATATCCAAAACATATGAAAATTGGACAGAATTCATAAAATAACATTTTAGGGAAACCCATATAGTTATATTCCAGAAATCATGCTTAGATCTTGATGTATGCTCCAGTGGGTCCCATAAGCTTGCAAAAACTTCAAATCGTGATATCTCGTCCAAAATAACTCAGAAAATCATGAAATTTAAACTACATCATATGATAATATAAAATGTGCCTATTAAAAATAGTAGCAAAATTCTACATATTACTGTATTTTTTCCAGGGTGGGATGAATTCGATTGTCACAAATTGGGGGGCACCCGGGGGTGGGATGCCCATCGAATCTGCCTAAATTTTACTACCAATTCCACTAGGGAATGGTCCAAAATATTAGTATAGGTATTGTAATCAAATTTAGGGTGGAAATTCACTTGATTAATAGGTTTTTGTAAATAAATTGCATCTCTTTGAGTCACTCGATAAACTCCTTCGCTAAGAAGAGATTTCGAGGGAAAGAGATCACAATCAAGTGAGGGAAAATCTTAGCAGCAATACGTTGTATAAACCTTAAAATAATCTCCTCTTTTGGTGTGGAAAATACATCCACTTTATAGCCATAGGGGGCTCATGTGCAAAATGGCATGCGTGGAAAGAGGTGCCACTTGGCCATCGGGGTGGCATGCATTGGAGGAGGAAGATAATATCCCAATTGGCATCCCTTATGAAGAATTTCATATGTTTTCTACGTGCTCTGACCCGCATGCTAGGCTAGGCAGGGCAAATGGTAGTTTCTAGGTGTCATTTTTTCAAAATTTGACTTTTTACCAATCAAACCTGCTATTTGTCCCTCCCTGGGATGAATGTTGCTATTCACTCTAGGGTGGGACGAATATGATATGTATTCATCATAGGGTGGGACGACCTTGAATAAGGAGCCACAAGGTCCCAAAAAATGGACAAGACATTCCAAAACCTTGCACAAAGTGGCTAGAACCATTTTATACCTCCTGAGGACTGCCCTAGGGGCCTTGGTGTGTCAACTTAGTCGTTGCTTTCGGTAGCATAATCAGATTGACCAGATTTTAGTGTTTATAGATGCCCCTTTTTGGGATGCATTGTGTGCAGCACATCACTAAGCAAAAATAGATGACTAGAATATTTAGTGATTAAGGTTACTCAGTAACCTAACCAACTTTAGATGCCCCAATATCGAAAAGAGCATGCGTTCTTGAATCCTTGCTTTCGACGAGCTAAGGAACTTACTTGATCTTGGCTATTGTTCAGTCATGAAGTAGGAGGCCTAGTTTTTCATGCTTATAGGACACCAAGCATTTTTATTTGATGTTTTGTGCTTGTTTGTTACCCCAAGTAGGAGCATGATTGTCTTTGTCAATGATTCTTTGAACGAATACAATTTGCCTGATTGAGTGTGTGCTTGTTGATTTGGATTGAGTATGACTACCCCATCAAGAAACGAGTTGATGAGGGAATGACATAGTGAGAAAAACAATGAGTCACTTGAACCATATGAATACTGTTAAGGTTGCCTTCAATTGTACTCATTGAAAAATGGAGCAGTTTTGGAAGGAATTTGACGATGTTATGGATGCTTCATGGAAGAAAAGAGTTTGAAAAACCTCATTCTCATGGGGTGGTCCAACTATCATGGCCTTATTAGGGATTAAAGTAGTAACTCTTCGATTTATCCATGGTGAATTTGAGTTCCATGTTGATCTTGAATGAATTCCATCTTGTTCTTGAATGAATTCCATAAAATTTGACTTGTTTTTGGTGGGTTTTATTGTCCTTTTTGCTTCTTTTTGATGTGTTTTAATTATTTTAATTGTTTTAATTTTTTTTGAATTTTTTTTTTATGCCCTTTCATAGAATAAAGGAAATTAATACCTTGTCAATGCTTTATGCCCAAATCATGGAAATGACACGCATCTCAGAATCATTGCCTCTAACAAGTTAAGGAACTTGATTTTGGTAATATTTGGCATATTAGAAAACAAGCTTAAGTCTAATCCTAGCCTTGGTAGCAATTAGGAGATAAGCTTAAGTCTACACTTTAGCCTTGGTGGCAATTGGAAGATGAGCTCAAGTCTACACTTTAGCCTTGGTGGCAATTGGAAGACGAGCTCAAGTCTGCACTTTAGCCTTGGTGGAAATTGGAATATGCACTCAAGTCTACACTTTAGCCTTTATGGAAATTGGAAGATGAGCTCAAGTCTACACTTTAGCCTTGGTGGCAATTGGAAGACAAGCTCAAGTCTACACTTTAGCCTTGATGGAAATTGGAAGACGAGCTTACTAGTTTGCTTGAATTTGCTTTTGATATTTTTCTTATTTTTCCCAAGTAAGGAGGGTGCATGATTATCTTTAACAATGGGTCGTAAGATGAATGCGGTTAACTTGATTAAGTTAGCAATTGTTAACTTGGATTTTACATGTGGTTATAATGACCAATGGGATTAGTAGGTGCCATTGGGGCAGTTTGGGGTGACCTAGATGGTCATAGGCCGCTTAGGGGTGTTTCAGGCTAATCAAGCAGTATGTAGATACCCTTGGAGTTTTTTGAGGTTGCCCTAGATGGTCATAGACCATATAGGGGTGTTTCAGGTTGACCAAGCAGTATGTAGATACCCTTGGAGATTTTTGGGGTTGGCCTAGATGGTCATAGACCGCCTAGGAATATTTCAGGTTGACTAAGCAGTATGTAGATACCCTTGGAGATTTTGAGGTTGATTGCTTAACTATTTGATTGCTAATTAGGGGAGGTATGACACCAATAATATCCCAGTTGATGTTTCAAAATGTTCGTGTGATTTACAATTGTGTAATTTTGGACCATTATATGCATTATGTGTTATAATTTATGGATGCACTCATGGATGCAATTCCTATTGATGATGCCAATATGCTTTATGTATGCGATGTACTGATGATATGCACTAGCTAGATGATAAATGTATGATTGGATGTTGTGATTTAGATGTGTAGATGCTCTACTATGTATGCATATGTGGATGCAACGGTGAATGTTAAATGCATGTTTAATTTGTTTCAATTGTTTATGCACTTAAGTTCTGTTGATATGATATGGTGAATGCAATGTATGTAATGCATTATTTACATGAGGATGATCTAGTGCAAATTAACATGTATGCTTTAATAATTTAAAACAAAAGGAATGCAATGTAATTTGTGTTTAACAATCTAATGGATGACACCACAGAATGTATGAAAATCAAGAATGAAAATGATAACCCTTATCATAAGAATTACTCATTTAAGCATCCATATGTGAAATGATATAGTGAGATGTGTGAATGTGTGTGATTGATGTAATGATTTGTTGTTATTAGGGAATTTTTGAGGTTTTCCATGAGACTCAAACACCCTATTTGACTAATAAAAAATTGTATAACAACTATACAAGACTCTTGAAAGATAAAAGCTTTTGTTATGAAGACCAAGATATTCATTATCCCTGTGTGTACAAGTGATTTCATTTTGTGATAAGCATAAGATTACCCTAGTACCAAACGAGATTATGCAACCCATCTGTACTAAAGATCACCCCATGAGTAGCATGATCCTAGGTTTTGTACTTAGTTGGATTAGACCACTAGGTAGTATAGGTTACCAAAAGCTAGCTCATCCACATGCAAACATTGGTCTAGACACACACAAGATGCTAATGTGATAGATATATCATCATGCGTAAGGATACCACCATTTCCAGGTAGGTTGTCCACCAAACCTGTAATGAGGATCACCTTATTGTTTGTCGAATGCTAAGAATTCCAGGGATTCAAGTTCAAGTTCAATACTCCCTTCTTTTCTTCAATTTTATTGGGATACTTGCTCATATGTAGTGATGAAAATCACTATTTATTTTGTATTTTATTTTCTTTGAGTAAGGGATTTGGGGAGTGGTGATAACCACTGTTTATTTTGCTTTTTATTTTGATTTGAATTTTTGCTTTTTGGGATTTTTCTTTTGATAGTGGTGAAAACCACTGTTTATTTTGGGGAATTGGATAGGGAAGAGCTCGTCCTTTTATCAACTCTCAGTATTATTGAACCATTCACACAGGGGATGAGCAGGATAGACTTTTCACTTAAGGTAACCTAGACCACTTTGTAGGTTTCATATTTCCTTGTTCAAACTAGGATTATTAGTGTTTGATTAGTGATAGAATTTTGAGATATGCTAGGTGCTATCATAACTAGACCTCATCTTTTGAAAGTGAAGATAACTTTCTACAAAATCTGAGATCACTAGGTATGGCTAAATGACTGGAAAATCCTAGTATATCCCTTATAGAAATAGGAAGAGATTGTGTTAAGAAACACAATTACTCACAAGGGTGAATGGGTGATGATGATGAATAGATGCATGATTGGCATACAAATGTGGTATCATTTGTAATATTGTAAACATAACTTATCCTAATGTAAATGCAATGGATGAACATGCCCAATGCAATGCAATTAAATAAATACATATGAAAAATGTAAATGTAAATGTTTTTGTTTGTTTTTAATGTTTTGCAATGTTTTTGGATTTTATTGCTTTTTGATTTGTTTGAAATTTTGATGTTTTCCATTGTTTTTGAATTTTGAATGTCTTGTAATGTTTTTGAAATTTTGATTATTTTGAACATTTTTGGAATTTGATTATTTTGAATGTTTTTGAAAATTTGATATTATTTGAATGTTTTTGGAATTTTGATATTATTTGAATGTTTTTGGAATTTTGATATTATTTGAATGTTTTTGGAATTTTTATATTTTTTGAATATTTTTGGAATTTTGATATTATTTGAATGTTTTTGGAATTTTGATATTTTTTGAATGTTTTTGGAATTTTGATATTATTTGAATGTTTTTGAAATTTTGATATTATTTGAATGTTTTGGAATCTTGATATTTTTTGAATGTTTTTGGAATTTTGATTATTTTATGATTTTTGTTTATTTTTTTAGGGGAACACGATATCTTAGGCACCCCCAGTGTGTGTTCTACTCAATGAAAGTGAGAAAAGTGTGCTACCTTTAGAGATATCACTATGCTTTGTTGGTTGTGATGTGGATGGTGGGGAAGGTATGCTACCTTTGGGACCCCCAATGTGCATTGTGGTTGATGCACTATGATTGTCTTGGCTAGGGGGAGTAGTGGAAACCGACCCCCTATGCTGTGATGTGTAATTTTGTGCAGCTAAAACATTGAATGATGCCACAGGTTGGGTAGATTGATTTTGATATTCTTGGGTCTTTGCTACAATACTGATCACTCCCATAGAATCTTGTGGAGGTGTGTTGTTATGCACCTGATTGGGTTGCTCAATGTGGTTGGTAGGTATTGTGTTTGCTTCGTGTATGGACCAAAGGTCTTGTAAGACTCCTATTGTTTGGTTGCTCGAAGCAAGAGGATTGCTCATCGGAAGCTCTTGCCTCTCGATCATATCTTGAACTACATTTCTAAAGGGATAACATGTTTGGATATCATGGCCTCTTTATCGATGGTAAACACAGTATAGATTTTCCCTGTGCACCTTTGATCTACGCTTATTAGGTTTCAATGGATGGATCTTCAAAAGCATGATTTCTTATGCCTCATATAATCGATTGAAGATCGAAGCTAAGGGTTCTAACAAATGAGTATATTGTATTTGCTTTTGCTGTGTATGATTTTTAGCCAATGGAGGTTGAGACTGGTAATTAGGTTGCACTGATAATTGTGGTGGTGGATCCTGGTTGGAGGATTCAGGGGTACTCACAACCACTTGATTGATTGGGGCCACATTTTGTTGTGTGTTACCACCTTTAATGTTCTTGTTTGGCCATTCATATTTTTGGAGTTGAACATCACCCTCTTGGACCTTGATGTCCTCAATGATTTGGGCCTATGCTAAAGCCTCCTCAAACGTTTGATACCATTGTAATTCTAAGAGAAGTGAAATCTGCTTCGAACAACTTCTAGTAAATATTCTGATGAGTTCTACTGTGGGTAGGGTGAAGGGTACTTTCGACATCACCTTTCTCTATATATTACCATACTCTATTATTGGATCATCATCAAGTTGATGAAGGCTAGATAAGTCAATCAAGTTTATCATTTTCTTAGCACTAGAGGTGAAACACCCCAAAAATGCATCAACCAATTGCTCAAAGGTGTTTATGCTATGACGTGGTAGATAATTATACCATTCTAAAGCATCCCTAGATAATGTTGTAAGGAAGATTCTCAACATCAAAGGGTCGTAATATTGAAGATAAGAGCACTTAAGGATGAAGCTTATCACATGCTCTTTTGAATCTTCATCATATTTGAAATATTTAAGTTTGGGCATCTGGAAATTCGATGGGTATGTCAGTGATGATACTGATGGATGCAAAGGCTGATTACTAAGCTGCTTTAGTGTGGGTTTTTGATAACCAAAATTTTGATCTGGATTTTCTAATGCCTTTAACCGATAATTTAGCACTTTGTAGGCCCTGATGAAATGACATGATCATCCTGTTGTCACCCTTGATTAGATAGAGAAGGCCAATTTTGATGTTGAGGTGGATGATAAGTATGATCATTATGTACCTCATCACAACTGGGTTTAGGGTAAGCATCTATTTGACCCTGATGTTCCCATTGTGACTCTTCATATGATTCCTCCTCGTATTGATATTGGTATTGTTGAGGAGTGTGAAGCTTTTGATAATAACTAGATAATGGCATTTGATGTTAAACAAGATTTTAGTGTGGCTGAGGGGAATATTTTGAGACTGTATCGGGTGCCTTTCCCGTTGTTGCATCCTATAGGTGCTAGGTGTAATCACAAATTTATGTAATGCATTTTACAATTGCTCTTGCTGTATCATTTGTTGATACAAAATTTGTAGGTGTGCTCATTGTGAGTCCACCCATTGTTGATGTATTTTTTGTTGATCTAATTGGAGTTGATCTGTATGTTGTTGTCTGTGAATATTTGGCCTAATTTCCAGATGAATATGATTTCGTTGCTCAGTTGCATGGGGTTTATGAGCCCTTGTATTTGAAATATGGATGGGTTTATCATGTCGTTCTCCCCTAGTAGAAACTATTGTTTGTTTCCCATTCTCCCTAAGTGTTGCATTTCCCTGATAATATGATTTTTGAATTGGTTCAGTATAGTTTGATGATGTAGAGCCATCATGAGGTTGCACCAAGTACTCTTCACGAGGAGTAGGAAGATGACTTGGGTCTTCTTCCTCATATATGAGGAAAGCTTCATATTCAATTTTGGATGTAGGCTCTATAACAAATTGCATATAAATATGGATAACAAATTGCATCTATCCCCTATGTCTAATGAGCATCAAATCGAAAGCATGCAAGTAAGATGGAAAATATAGCCAATAACAAGAAGTGAAGCAAAGCAAATTGATTTCTTATTAATTGGGTGGATCAGATCCAGGTTACATAGATGTACCCTTGAGGGCTCAAATTATTGATACAACTGTTACAAATTTTGGGTGCCCAAGGATCGAAATCGTTCAAGAGAATTTGGTGCACGTCCACTGTCTTTCTATGTACCCAAACTCGAAGTGGGCGGGCCAAAGGTTTTTTCCACTTGTATTGATGATATTTATATCCTACACTGCTTCCCCAATGTGTTGTGTGACCTGCACCTGCACACAAGGAAACCAAAAACATCAAATAGAAAGTGTGTATGATATAACACATGTAATCCCCATAGGCAGGAAAGGGGCATATGTGGTGCACCTATACCAAATAAACTCAAAATGCTATGAACTTATAGAGGTAAGTAAAATAATATGTTTTTGGAAGATATCACAAGAAATTGCACCAAAATTGAATCTATAGGCATGGCGTAATCACAGTGTGCTTCTCCAACCTACAAAACCCAATCCAAGTAATTTATGCCCCTACACATATCCAAAAAATATGAAACTTGGAAATAATGAATAAAATAACATTTTAGGGAAAATCATTTTGTAATATTCTAGAAATCAGGCTTAGATCCTGATGTCTGCTCCAATGAGTCCCGTAAGCCTGCAAAAACTTCAAATCATGATATCTCAGCCAAAATAACTCATAAAAGCATGAAATTTAAACTGTAGCATCATATGATAATATAGAAAATGACTATTTAAAAAAATAACAAAATTATACATAGATATGTATTCGTTCTAGGGTGGGATGAATTCAACTATCACAAATTAGGGGGCGCTTGGGGACGGGATGCCCATCGAATCTACCTAAATTTTTCCATCAATTCTACTGGGAAATGGTCCAAAAAACTATGAGAGATATTTTAGTGAAATTTAGGGTGGAAATTCACTCGATTGATAGGTTTTTGTAAACAAATTACGTCTCTTTGAGTCGCTCGATAACCTCCTTTGCTAAGAAGAGATTTTGAGGGAAAGAGAGCACAATCAGGTGAGGGGAAATCTCGAAAGAACTTTGTTGTATAAACCTTAAAATCCTATCCTCTTTTGGTGTGGAAAATGCATCCACTTTATAGCCACAGGGGGCTCATGTGCAAAAGGGCATGCGTGGCAAGAGGCGCCACTTGGCCACTGGGGTGGCATGCATTGGAGGAGGAAGAAAATATTCCAATTGGCCTTCCTTATGAAGCATATCATATTTTTTTTGTGTGCTCTGAATCTAATGCTAGGCTAAGCAAGAAAAATGGTAGTTTTTGGGTGCCATTTATCCAAAATTTGACTTTTTCTAGTCAAACCTATTATTCACCCCACCCTGGGATGAATGCTGCTATTTGATCTAGGGTGGGATGAATAGGATATGTATTCATCACAGGGTGGTATGACCTTGAATAAGGAGCCAAAATATCCAAAAAATGGCCAAGATCTTCCAAAACTTAGCACAAAGTTACTAGAACCACTATATACCTTCTAAGGGCTACCCTAGGGGCCTTAGTGTGTCAACTTAGTCGTTGCTTTTGGTAGCATAATCGAATTGACCAAATTTTAGTGTCTATAAGTAGAAATACAATAATGCACAATAAAAATACCCAAATATAACAAATATTCAGACCTAATTTTCTAGAAATATGCAATAGTCAAATCCTATATTTAAATCAAAGCAAACCATTATCTACTTGGAGAAGGAAAAGTCTCATAGCTACTTGGAGAGGGTAAAGTCTCATATACGCAGAAGACGTGACTAAGATTCAAATATTAAATATGATCCAACTACCAACTAACTCTTCATATTTATAGACTAAATCATTCATTAACCCTAATCCTAATGCTCAAGGGATGACTATTTGAATTGAGGACCTAAGCTAATAAAAAAAAATATAGTTGATGTGGCTAATATTAGAGCTGTTAAAATATCCCCATACCCTAAAAAGGGTAAAACCAATAGAAATGAAGAGGAGTATTACTTTTGGTGCCCAAGTTGAATGAATAATTTAGAATTCCTTTTCAAAGTTGAATGGTACCCAATTAACCAGGCTATACATAATCCAATCCATTTCTAATCTCAAACTATACATGATAACCCACTTTGATGGTTATAAAAGGAAGAATGGATTCATTATTAAATATTATTTTCTTTCCAACATATACATATTTAAACCTACTTTAAATAACATTGATGATCAAATCAAGTAGTCATGCAAAGATTAATCAAATCTCTAATTCATGATGTATGTATGTCTCTCTCAAATTGTTCACTTCATAGGGATTTTATACCTTCTCTCTAGTGACACCTTCCCTAATTTTGCTCTTGGAGGGTAATCTACCAATACTTGCAATAATGAAAACAAGTCAATCTTTCCAAACAATCTTTTTAGATGCACAAATATTTTTTTTTAATAATTTAAAAATGCACATCATCATATTTCTATAAATAATAATTTATGTTAGTATAAAAGAATTGGGAACTCACTCCTTCAACATCATCTTTTATAAGTGCTCATCATGCCAAATATTTTTTGATATTGTGTATCCTTCAAGGCCCATTGTGCCATCACCCTCTTTTCATCCATCTTGGCAAGTGTTGTTAGCCTCTCCTCCAGGATTTTCTAATCACCAATATGGTTCTCTACTGCCACTCTCGAACATGGTATCAATAATTTTACTCACACCACTACCTCAAATCTATATGTTAGCTAAAATTATGTATGAATTAATTTTAGCTTGAATGTTTTACTATGTACCGATATTACTAATGGTAGCTTATATTTCTAGTCTATATTTTCAATTCCATACATGTTGTACATGATGGAAACCAATAATTTATTTTTTTCTTCTATTGGAAATATGTTGAATATTTTCCATGTTATTCTAGTGGGGTTAACTCTAAAAAGTACTAGATATTCTCCATGTATACTCACCGAGGTTCAATGACAAAAACCCTAGAGGAAAATTTAGGGTTTTTAAGCTATTTTTAGATCCATATGGGTTGTTTTGGGTTAATATATGTGAACCCATGGTTTTACACCCATGGTATTGTAAAATCTATTCTTGTGTTGTTGTTATTTAAATTGCACTTGCATTAGGGTTTGGGTGAAGAGAAGATGAACATTATTGTATTAGAGACGATTAAGTTTATGCAATAAGGTGATATTATTGTGTTGGATTTTTTTTGTAAGGATTTTTCTAGGTGAAATACTATGTTGTGTATGTAATTGTTATCTTCTTTTAATTCTAAATTTTTTGCTTTTCTAGATTTAGTTTATCAAGGTTTTTTGCTCTTCATTTGGTATTAGAGCTAGGTTTAAGCTTTGTTCAAGGAGTAAGGGTTTAAACCTTGTGATAAATTAATTCTTAAGTAGGAGCTATATCTGAAAGGATCTAGGTGAAGAAAAATAGTGGGAAGCACATGGGTAGAGATTGAAATTATAATGGATAAAATTTTGAGTTATGGAAACTCAAGATAAAGGATCTGTTGGTTGATAGATATTAGTGGATTGTGGTCTCGAGAATAAAACCAACATCATTGATAGATGAGGATTGAATAAAAAGTGATATGAAGGGAAGAATATCTATCAGATTGTGCTTATCTGAATTGATATTATTGAATTTATCGATAGAGACCATGACAAAGTTATTATGGGATAAGCTGGGAACTTTGTATCAGACAAATTCACTGGTAAATAAACTCTTTCTCCAAAATAAGTTGTATTCGCTTCGGATGAATGATGGTGACTTTGTGGTTGAACATCTAAATGATTTTAACAATGTGGTAAGTCAATTAAACTCTATTGAATAAAAAATGGATGAAGAGAAAAAGTGTATTACTTTACTTTATTCATTACCTGGGGATATAACCTAGTTATGGCTATCACAAATACTACTAGATTGAAAGTAGAGGATATAGTAGGAACATTGCTATCTAAGGAAATGAGACAAAAATATTTTAAGGATTATCATTAGAAGGATGCCTTGGTTGTGAGAGTCCATTCTCAAGAAAGAAGTAAAAATAAATCAAGAGAAAGGAAATCAATATCTAAGGGTAAATCTATTACTCCAGAGAAGTGGAAATGCTAGAAGTGTGGTAAAATAGGGCATTATAAAATATATTGTAGATTAAAAAGGCTAATAATAGTCGATCATATTATGAAGTAACTTCTACAAAAACAAAGACCACAGATGAAGATTCAAGGGACTTATTATTAGTTGCATTGTGCTCAAGTGAATGCTATGACTCATGGCTGATTGATCGAGGTGCTTCCTTTAATATGACTCCTTATAGGGAGGGGTTATGTGAATATGAAAATATAAAAGAAGGTGAAGTCTTCTTGGACAACATATTAAATGATAGGTCAAGGAAGATTCAAGTTGAGGTTAAAATATGGAATAATTAAAACCCTTCCTAGTGTGTTGCATATTCCAGGTTTGGCAAGGAATCTAATATTCATGAGTAAGATGAATAATGTGGACCTGACTATGGTTTTCAATAATTATAACTACAAGATGATTTTTAGAGTCATGGTGTTGGCAAGGGGAGTTCGTATAGGAACTTTATTTAGACTTGAGGTAATCATTGTAAGTATTATTTGCAATAACCCTTTAGTTGTAGAGGAGAATAATATGGTAGAAGTGGCTCTGAGTATTCCTGTAGTGAAGATAATGTTATGGCATAAATGCATGGGGTATATTGGTAAGAAAGAAATTTGAACATTATAAATTAAAGATATGGATGAAGGAATTTTTGATTGCCCATTAAATTTTGATTTTTGTGAGCACTGTATTTTTGGAAAGCAAATCCAAGTCAAGTTTCATAGTAGTGCTACAAGATCTGAAATAATTTTGCATCTAGTTCACAGTGATGTGTTTGGACCTACAAAAGTACCATCATTAGGTAAATATATCTATTTTAATCCATTTATAGATGACTTTTCAAGAAATACCTGGGTATATTTTTTACGGAACAAATATAATATTTTAAAGAAATTTAAAGAGTTTAAGGATTTTGTAAAAAATCAGATAGAGAAAAAGATAAAGGTTTTGAGGAATGAAAATGGTGGTAAGTATTGCTCTAATGAGTTTGAGCAGTTTTGCAAGGACTATGTAATAAAAAAGCAGAAAACAACTCCATATACTCCACAATAGAATGGAGTTGTAGAACGTATGAACATGACATTGATATATAAGGCCAAAAGCATACTAAGTGGTGCAGGGTTAGAAAGGATATTATGGTAAAAAATTATGTTAACTACTTATTACCTCATCAGTAGATCTCCTACCTCATGTTTGGTGGACAAGACTCCATAGGAAGTATGGACTAGTAATAAACTCTCTCTCAATCATATAAGGGTTTTTGGTTGTGATGCTCATATGTATGTCCCAAAAGAGAAAAGGACCAAGCTAGACTATAAGTCTAAAAATTGTATTTTTATGGGTTATAGTACTAGTGTTAAGGGATATAAGTTGTGAAACCTAGAAATATAGATGATTGTTTACAGTTGTAATGTGATCTTTAGAGAAACAAAAAGGGTTTTAAAATAGGAAATGCAACCAAGAAAAGAACTTGAAATAGTTCAAGTAAAATTGGAATAGGAGGAAGAACCTATGGTAGAACCTGGTGCTATAGAATAATATGAACTACAGAGAGATTTTGAAGAGGAAAATTCAAAGGAATAAGGTGATAAGGAAGCTAAAGATGTAGAACATGAAACTCCAAGTTTGAGGGGATCAAATTGAGTGAGAAGACTCCCAGAAAGATATAGCCCTTCAAATATTTATTCTGCATTTAATATATAAATTACTAATTAAGAACCCAATATTGTAAAGGAGGCACTTCAGTCAAGTGAGAATAAGTCTTGGAAAAAGGCTATGGAGAAAGAAATGAATTCCTTAGATAAAAATAAGATGTAGATTTGGTGAAATTACCCCTTGGAAGAAAATTTGTTGGTTGTAAGTGGGTATTCAAGAAGAAGTACAATATAGAAGGAAAGTTGGAGAAGTACAAGGATTTCCTAGTAGCAAAAGGATTTTCTCAAGTTGAGGGAATTGACTTTGGTGAGATTTTTTCTCTTGTGGTTAAACTAACTTCAATCAGATTTCTATTGGCTATTTTTTCTACTTTTGATCTTGAAATAGAACATATGGATGTAAATACAATATTTATACATGGTGAACTTGATGAAGATATATATATATGTCACAACCGTAATGCTTTAGGGTAAAAGGTAAGGAGGAATTGGTATGCAAGTTGAAAAAGTCCTTTTATGGCTTGAAGCAATCTTTGAGAATGTGGAACCAAAAGTTTTATAGGTTTGTTTTGACACTTGGGCTTGAAAAAAGTAAAACAGATCCATGTATGTATTTTAAACAAGAAGGTGAAAATTTTGTTATCATTGTTGTATGTGGATGACATGTTGTTAATTGGTAACAATAAGGATATGATAAGGTTACTAAAATCTTATTTTTCTTCTGAATTTGACATGAAGGACTTGGGTGCTACAAAATTTATTTTGGGTATGGAAATAATAAGGGATCGTGCAAATAGAAAGTTATGGTTAAATCAAAGTAAATATGTTGATTTGATACTACAAAGGTTTAGGATGCATGATTGTAAACCAATATGTACTCCATATCTAGTTGGTCAAAAGTTATCTGCTAAACAATATCCTAAAATAGATGAGGAAATTGAAGAAATACATAAATTATCTTATGCTAGTATTGTTGGTAGTATGATATATTCAATGGTTTGTACTAGAATTAATATTGCACATGCATTGGGAGTAGTTAATAGATATATATCTAATTGAGGAAAGGAACATTGTACTGCTATGAAGAGGATCTTCAAATATTTACGTGGAACTTCAGATTATGCTATTTGTTACCAAGAAAAAAATGAAGATAGTAATATTGTAAATCTACGAGATTTATGGATATTGACTGGGTTGGAGATCTTGACAAGAGAAAATCCACGAGTAATTATGTGTTCAAACTATTTGGAGGGGAAATAAGTTGGATTAGTAAAAAGTAATCAGTGATTGCTTTATCCATTATAGAGGTAGAGTATAATGTAGCAACTCATACCTATAAATAAGCAGTGTGGTTATAGAGGTTGTATTCAATATTGGTCTTGAGTAGAAGGCTATGAGAATTGATAGTGACAATCATAGTATAATATTTTTGGCCAACACTCCTGGTTTTCATGATCAGTCAGAACATATTGATATCAAGTACCATTTTGTGAGAGATATGGTTGAAGGGAATCGAGTGATGTTGGATAAAATTGATACGGAGAGTAATGCTACTGGTTCATTAAAAAATGTTGTACCTGCTCAAAAATTTTCTTGGTGTAGAATATCTATGGATATGGTTGACCTTAATAGTTGGCAATGGTAATTTTTTGCCCCTATGGAAAGTATTCAACATGTGGGAGAATTTTTGAAATATGTTGAATATTTTCCATGTTATTATAGCGGGGTTAACTCTAAAAGGTATTGGAAATTCTCCATGTATACTCATCAAGGTTCGGGGGTGGTAGCCCTAGAGAAAATTTAGGGTTTTAAAGGTAATTTTAGACCCATATGGGTTGTTTTGGATTAATATATATGAACCTATGGTATTATAAATTATGTTATTGTGTTGTTATAATTTAAAATTGCACTTGCATCAATATTTGGGTGAAGAGAAGATGAACATTATTGTATTGGAGATGGTACAGTTTATGCAATAAGAAGATATTACTATACTGGATTTTTTTTAAGGGTTTTTCCAAGTGAAATATTGTGTTATGTGTGTATATGTTATCTTCTTCTTTTGATTATGCATTTACTGCTTTTCTAGATTAAGTTTATCGGGGCTTTTTGATATTTGGCCTCTACCTACCTATTTGCCCTTGGATAGTATAAAATTGATAGTACATGGAATATTTTGAACTTTGTGGTAAGGTTTTTGATTATTTTACTAACATAATGACCTCTATGGTCACTCATCAACTAATGAGGTATACCAAATCTTGTAATGATATAGTAATACAATAAATATGCAATGCTCTTGGAAGAATGATCAAGCAATGCTCTTACCTTTATCCACTTATCAAATATTCAATTGCTACCATGATGTACGTACACTTTTTTTGTGGCCTTCAATGGCCTAATATATTATAAACCCTAATGTTCAAATAACTATTTTGTCTATAATTTATGTATTTGCATGAAGTCCCAACACAATAATTTCCACTCTCTCTCTCTCATGTATTGCATACAATAACAAACTTCTTTGCATTGTGATAGACATTAAGACATCATAGCCAATTTAAATATACCTTTCATCATGGTTGAATCTAGCCTCATATGACCTCCTACTAGCATTTTATGATCCTCTTTCAAATCCTCCTATACTTATTTATCCATTACACTTCTTTGTAAAATTCCATCAATATTGATCATATACAACAAATCATCAATCAATTGAAACAATGTTGACTTTATTGTACATATTTTATTCTTTTAATTATGACAACTCCCTTTGCAATTCTCCCATCCATAAGTACATCCCAATGTACTTGTATAAAAATGACAATACAATGATTGAGAACAAATGAGCATAAGAAAACCTGTTCAATACACCTACATGTTCTCTGGTGTGAATTCTTAAAATATGATTAATTATTGTGTGTTTCTTTCCTGGTATTACTATCACTCAAAACATGAACTTTTACATTATGACAAGTCACTTGTTACCTTGTTTATGTATTGTTAGTTTTTTTATCAAGTACAACCATGTATGGTCCATATAGAATGGAAAGGGGTTTGTAAGTAGATAATGTCTAAAATTTTGCATTGCATATACCATCCCTAGTGTTTCTTTCTTCATCATGTTATCATTCTTCTTTGTCTACAATAAAAACCAATGGGTAAAATATATGGGTAAATCAAACCCAAAATGATCTTGTCGTGTCAACCAACACCTAATTGCTAATTTCAATGCATCAAAGTGAACATTGAAGAATATCTCCCAATCTAGAAACACAAGAATATATGTGTAAACCATCTTTACCTTCAACTCCTTGAAGGCTTGCTTGTGCTCCTCCATCCACTTGAAAGTAACATCTTTATGCTTCAAGGCATCTAATAAATATGAAATTTTTACAAATTTGTTGATGAGTAATTTACCAATATGTCCTAGAAATGACTTCAAGAAACCCATATTGTATGAATCCTCCATGCTCATCACCATATAAATTTTGTCAAGATCCATATTTTATCCTTCTTTGTACACAACATGCCCTAATAATTTACCATATGACACTAACAACTTGCAATTTTTAGGTTTAAGGAAATTCAAGCATTCATACACATTGTCATGTATTCTTCTAGTGTCTTGAAGTGCTTTGTCTTCTTTTTACACAAGAATCAATCATCCAAAAATACTTTAAATTTTTCTATTGACATCTATTCTAAAACATATAGGATTATCCTTTGAAATATCATGGGTGTTTTATTATTCATGGTAAACAAATTATTGATTGTATAATCATTGCATAGGAGGATATACATTCTTGTCATTCCATGAAGAAGCCACATATGCTTATGAAATTAGATAAGAACAAAGCATATGATAGAATTTGTTGGATTTTTCTATATGATATTCTTAAAATGTTTTGTTTTGATCAAGGTTGGTGTGAATGAATTAATTTTTCTTAATGGGTTATATGGGATTGAAATGAACCCATCCTTATTACATCATGACCATATAGTGTTATTACAACAACTTGGTAATTATGCATGTATCACTTGGAAAGATTCAATCCTTGGTCTCCTCCTTGAATGTTGAGGAATCTAACTAGTTGAACTAATATCATTTGATGAATTAAGTATTGTTATAGCACTTCAAAATATTTTATTTGGATCAATGGTTCTTCTGTTGGTTACTTTAATTCATCTCATGGATTCTACCAAGGTGATCCACTATCTTCTTATATATTTATTAATCTTGTGGAGACATTAGGGAGAGCTTTCTCAAAGGTAAGAATGAGAAAAAAATCAAAGGTATTCAGGTTGCAAAACATGGTCCCTTTAAATTACATATCATATTTATTGATAATGTTTTCCATTGGGTCATCCCTTAGTCAATGAGACCATGGGGATAAATGAATATATCATACTATGAGAAGAATGTTGAATAATTGGTTAATACTACAAAATCTAGTATTTTTATTAACACTTCTCTAGATTTACAATGAATTATTATGGATATTTTAGGGCTTAAAAATTAAAATTTCCATCAACCTACTTAGGTATTCCTTTGCCTCATAAAGGAAATAAAAAGAGCTTTGGGTCTCTTATTTGGATAGAGTGAAACATTTTTTGGTAGGGTGGAAAGGTAAGTTCTTAACCATGGTGGGAAGGCTACAACTCATAAAGACTATATCAATCCCTATTTATATGATGTCACTTTCAATATTGCTAGTAGGCATAACATCAGAAATTGATAAAATTCAAAGATATTTTCTTTGAAAAGTATGTGAGGAAAAATTTAGGTTTCTTATTTATAAGTGGAATAGGGTTTGTAAAGGAAAGAATATTGGAGGGGCAATCTTACAAAATTGTAGAATTATGGGTTTGACCTTAGAGGCTAGACATGGGAGGAGATTATTCAAAGATCAAGGAAAGAGTTGGGCAAAAATGTTACTTCAAAAACATATAGGTTCTCTTAAGCAATAAAATTATTTAAGAAAAGAACACTACACAATGTATTGCCAACATAGAACTTTACAATAGATAGTTTGGATTTGATCAAGAAACAAATTAGATGATCAGTCCTTGAAGGGAAGTTTGCAAATTTTTGGTTTGATATTTGGTTGAAGCCTTATCCTCTTATTTTTTATTCAAAATGACAACCATTGGCTCAAGCATGTCTAGCTTGTAAAGGTCTAAAGATCAAAGATTATATTAATGTAAACAACTCTAGATCATGGATTTCTATTAGTAACCTAGTTGAAGGAGAAAAACAAATTGGAGATGAGCTTCAAAAAATGCTTCAAGGATTTTATTTGCCTACTTTTACACAAAAGGACTAGTTGGTTTACAATCTATCAAAATATGGTGGATACTCGGTCAAGTTGAGATACAAGGATTTAGAGTAATCAAAATTTCCTAATCCCAAATATTTTCCTTGGAATAATGTTTGGTCACTAGAGGCTCTCCCTAAGGCCTCAACATTCCTTTGGTTCATAGTTCAAAGTAAGATTCTTATAGAAGAGAGTCTATAAAAAAGAGGATATCATGGACCTTTCATATGTGCCTTGTGTGAGAAGGATTTCAAAACATCAGACCATTTACTTCTTCATTGTCCCTTGGCTTACATCATTTCGGGTTACTTTTTCAAAAATATGAGAATATATTAGGTAGCTTCATTAACATTGAAAGAGTTGATGAAATTTTGAATTAATTATTTCAAAGCTAAAGCATTATGTATTATGTGGAGGATTGGTCTTACCATTATTCGTTGGAAAATTGGCTTGAAAGGAATAATAGAATTTTGAAAAATAAATCTCAAAATCATGTCTAAGTTTGGAACTGTATTATTACCTCTTGCATAATGTTTACAAATATGATGCTCATTATGAGAAGTATCGAGTGCAAAAAAAGAGGTTCTAGCCACTTGGTTAAATGATTTAAATATATATGGAAGAATTATTTGTGACAATGACATGAAAATAAAGGACCTAATTCAATCTATGGTAAAACGAATATGTATAGAAATTGAGTTTATCGAAATTAACTTGATGGTACTTCCAAAGGAAATTTGGGAAAAGATGTTTTTTAAATAATGAAGGTAAAATTCTCCTCACTTACTAAAAATCATATGGAAATTCAACTAACAACTATGCAGAGGCTAGGGTACTTCTTATAGGGATTAAAATTACAATTGAAAGAGGATGAAAATATATTTTAGTTGAGGGGCTGCTATCAACAAAAACGAATGTAAAGATTAGATAAAAATAATATCTTTTCTTATGTTCATTGTCTAATGGAAATAATATCTTGGAAATATGACCATATCCATAGCAAAAGAAATTGGGTAGCTAATAATTTATCCAATAGCAATGTCTTTATCTTAATAAAATTCAAATTTTAGAATGCAACTAACCAAGTGAGATATTATATCTTAATTAAAGTGATGTCTAGGAACTAATTATGGAAACATAGCACTTTGAGAGAGATTAAGAATATATTTGATAGAAAAGAAAATGAAAAAGTATATTTTGATAAAATGACAGGTTGGATATAGTTTAATTGACCTAAAAAAAATGTAATATTTTGGTATTTTGGTAGGATTGACTCCCAAGAGAAACCACATATTGCTTACTAAAAAGATAATAATAATTAGACATGTCCACTCTTTTTATATCATATTTTTGATCAATCATTAAAAATAATAAATTTATTTAATATAAATTAAAAAATTAAAATTTAATTTATTTTTTAAAACACAAAAAAAATGCATTATTTGTAGAATTCATATTTATTAGTGTTACACTTTAAATAATTAAACAACTTAAAGTTGAATAAATAAAAAACTAAACTCTTAATTAAAAAATCTTAAATTTAAATGTTATAAATATATATGTTTTAAAATATTTGACAATGGAGGTTTCTACAGTGCATGGTTGCTATTGTGGAGTAGTGTCAGAGGTGGAGCAGGATCTGAGTAGCAACATCAAATGGTTGCTATTGTGGAGTGGTGTCAGAGGCGGAGCAGGATCTAAGTAGCAGCATCAAAGGGTTTTGCCGAAAAAATCTGCGCAACGACGTTGGAGGGTTTAGGCAAAAAAAATCTTAGCAGTAGCGTTGGAGGGTTAATGCAATTTTTTTTGAGTAGCAGCATTGGAGGGTATATGCAAAAAAAATATAAGTAGCAACATTGGAGGGTTTATGCAAAAAAAATTTGAGCAGCAATGTTGGAGGTTTTATGCGAAAAAATTTGAGCAATGACGTCAGAGGTTTCTACGAATTTTTTTGAAGCTACAAAGTTGCGATTGCGGAGATTTTTTAGACCTACGACTATGGAGTTTTTTTTGGAACTAGGGTTTTTTAAGTTACGAAGCTACGACTATGGAGAGTTTTTAGAGCTATGGTTGTAGAAGTTTTTTTTGGAGCTATGTTTTTTTAAGCTGTGAAGATGCTACTGTGGAGGCATTGACAGAGGTGCACGGAGTGAAGTTTCTATGAGAGGAGAAATATTTGAGTAGCAACATCGAGATATTTGGCCCTAAAACTTATAGAGGAGATGGTATCAATTTTTAATGGAATTTTCACGGGCGAAGAGGGTGTAGGGGCCTGAGGATAGGGATAGCATGGAAGATGTGCAAAGTGAGGTAGCCATTGATGGCAAGGGGGATGTGGTAGGTGGGTCCTTGGGGCTTTTTTATGTTCTAATATATTTTACCCAGGTGTTGGGGAGTCCAAAAGCTTCAATGTCTTCTGCTCCCTCTGTGGATAATTCAAACCATTCATGGTATCAAGTGTTATTAGGAGCTAACCCTATTGATAAGACTCACTTTGATTTGGTTCTAGAGATAGAGTCTAATATTATGTCTTTATGGATTCCCCAAATTATTATTCATTAGACAATAGTGGAACAAGCAAACTCCTTGGTTGGGAAGTTTATTGGAGTCCAACTAGATTTGGACTTTATTAGAAAATGAACTGCTAAAAAATGGAGGCCAAAGGGGGATTTAGAAGTGGTGGCATTACCTAAAGGTTTTATGCTCTTTACTTTTAAGACCTTAGAAGACATGCAAGTTGTGGTTATGAAGGGACCATAGTTATTTGATTGAAAAGGTCTCTTTCTGAGGAAATGGTCCCCAAACTTCAATATGTCCATTGAGAATGTCAATAGGATACCCCTTTGGGTACATATGCCTAGGCTACCTATGGTATTTTGGGATGATGACATCCTTAAGGGTATTTTTGAATCAATGGGCAACTTGATTGTAGTACATCCGACCACTTAGGAATAAATAAGGATGGTTTTTGCCAAGTTTTATGTTAACACTGATCTCTAAGCCTCTTCCTTCTTCTATAAAGTTGGTTTTAGATTTTGGAGTTTAAATCTAGGATATAGAATATGAAAAATCTATGCCCATTTGCATTGAGTGTAAAAGGGTTGGTCATTTATGGACGAAGTATCTTGAGAAGAAACCTCCTCAAAAGTAGGAGGCTTAGATTTGGAGAAAGAAAAAAGAAGACTGCTCTAAAGTTGTTGGGGTTTTTCCAAAAGTTGGTGGGCATTCCAAGGGTGTAGAGGTGAATCCAAATAAATTTGATGTATTAGGAGAGTTGTTGCCTTCTGTTCTTGAGGTTGGGTTGGATGCTATTTGAGGTAAGGGATTTGAGATCCTAGATCATTAAGGGGATCGACTACCTTTTGCTTAGGTTCCTTTGTCCCCCCTTCAGGAGGCTCATGTTGAGGTGTTTTTTGGAGCAGTTGCCCCTGTTTTGTATAATGAGAGGGTTGTTGCTCCTCTTGTTAAATAAAAATATGAAGCTATCGTAGAGTCTCTTTGTAATGTAGAAGTAAGAGATATTTCTACAAATACTTTGGACAAGGAATCAGAGGAGGTTTGGTATTCCTCGAAGGAAGATGACATTCAAGAAGTTCTAAATAGGTGAAATATGAAACTAAAGAAGATAACTCACAAACAATAACTCATTCCTCAATCAATAGAATCAACCAATAAGGGAATTATTGGCTCTATGCGACCCATTAGAAACACCCAAAAAACAATAAATCTAAGTAGTGGGAAGGGGCTAGGAAGACCAAAAAAATGAGGTACTCTTAAAGAAAATGATTCAAGATGTGACTAATTGATTCCAGCCTACATTAACACTGAGCAAAGGGAAGGCTCTGTTATCCTTGATGTAATGAAGATTGTCTCATGGAATATTTGGGGTTTGCATACTCCAACTAAACAAAGAGTGCTAAAAAATTTCAAAAAAAGTTTCAATATTTTCTTACAAGAAACTAAGATGGGTGATGAGGATTTTGATAGATTATGAAGGTTTGTTTGGAAGGGGTGTGAAGGTGTGAGTAGGGCTACTCATGGTTATTCTAGAGGGTTGTGGATGCTTTGGAATATTTATTCTCTGGAGGACAATATCATTCATCAAGTTGATAGATTCTCTTTTTTATTCTGCTATAAAAAACTAATTTTTCTTGGATTTCTACCAATGTGTATGCTCCTAGTGTTGTTATGGATAGAAGGAAACTCTATATTGACTTAAAAGCCCATGGTTCTTCATTTGAACTTCCATGACTACTTGCTAGTGATTTTAATTCTATTTTCTTCCTTATGAGAAACTTGGAGGCCTGACTATTTTTTCAAAAATTATGGAGGAGTTTGGTGAGTTCTTGACCTCCATGGTACTAGTAGATATCTATTTGTAAGGTTCTAAATTCAATTGGTCTAACAAAAGAAGGGAAAGGGATTTGATTTAATCTAGGATTTGTTAGGACTGGAACTGAAGGGGTTGATTATTGATACAAATGGTTACAATATATAGGCATAAGCCTATATTCAACACATGAAACTTGTCAAGAGAAACTGACAAGTGTCAAGGTGAAGGCATAGTGCACTTTAACTCTAACATTCCCCATTAAAGTGCACTATCCTAACTAAAGAAGAAACTAAACAAGTCAACATTAGGTAGCATTCCCCCTTAATGTTGACTTCTCTAAAAAAGTAACCTATCATCCTCTCTTATTGCTGATTTGGTCTAGGCTTTTGCTCTTTGCGCTTGGCTCTCCAACTATGAATAATGCTAGATTCACTGTGTATACATCTCGGTCTGTTGCCTCAGGGTCAGCCACTTCCACGGGTCTGTTGCCACTAGGTCAGCCGTCTAAGTGCCTCAGGGTCATCATGGGTGCCTTAGGGTCAGCCACTTCTGGGTTTGTTGCCTCTGCAAGTCATCCTCAGAGGATGTTGCCTCTCGTAGGTCACTGACTAGATTCACCATAAATATCAAATCTCTCTTTATGGTGAACTCAATCTAGAAGGTGTCGATCTCTGCCAAAAATGCACCTAATACAAAGGAAAAACGAGCCATATAAGAGTGTCGGTCTCTACCGAAAATGCACTCAATACAATAAATGAGCCATAGATCCAAATAGGAGGAGAGAAGAAGAAAAGAAGAGAATATTCTGAAGTGTCTTCGTCTGTAGTCTTCAGAAGTAGATCCGGAAAAAAACTTGGATAGAATCTAGGGTGTCTTTTTCTATAGTCCCTAGTATAAGTGTCCTTATTGTGACCATGTCATCCCACCAAAATGCATGGGTAACCAGTCACTGCATTCGCCAAGTGTATAGAAAAGATCACTAGGTACAAGGATCACATATGAAATTACCTTGGGAGTGTCGGGTACAACAAAAAGTGCATTCCAAGGTAGAAAAACTTTGAGGCTAAAAAAAATCAGTTGAAACAACCTCAAAATTAGAATATGACACCACCATTGTGTCCGTTGCGAAAAAAGCTTTTCGACGACTATAAACACCCCTATACTTATGTCTAAATGGGGCCTTTAACTTGCTGGAAAATGATAGCATGCCTATCTAGGCAGCAAAATAAACAACATCGCTCAATGACGGCATCGCTCTCAGGCGAGAATAAAAATAGTCTTGAACATTACATTGGCCATATTTCGGTCATTTATCACAGTTTTAATGTTCCCCATACCAAAAAAAACAAGTGGTTCCTGCCACTTACTAAAATCTTGCCTTTAAAAAATACCCCTTCATTTTTAAATAAAGCATCCTTGGTCTAGCCCCATCATCATTTTTAAAAATAAAAAAAACCTCCACATCAAAAAATAATGCCCCACCACGTGGCTCCACATTCGAGCCATTACTGCCCAACATCGGGCAATGGCATAATATCTGTCTCGCACTGCATTTTGATATGCGCTACTCCTACAGGTCGGATTTTTTTTTAAAATAAAGGTAATGGGCCCATGCATATTATAATAAATTTAAAAAACATTGGGCTAAATAAAGTGGTGGGCCCTCATGGCTCCAAGTTCCAAAAAACAATCAAAGTGGTGCATCCACTTTAAAGGTAAATTATAATTGTCCCATTCAAATGGCCAATATCATTCCTGCACCGTCGACTTGCTGGATGACGAACCCCTTGGCGACTCTTGCCCTCGATCCCCTCTCGCTCATCACGATCTTGCCGTTCACTTTAAGAGGTTCCACTATGTTGTCATTATAAAGTGGTGATTATTGATACAAATGGTTACAATATATAGACATAAGCCTATATTCAACACATGACACTTGTCAAGAGAAACTGACAAGTGTCAAGGTGAAGGCATAGTGCACTTTAACTCTAACATTCCCCCTTAAAGTGCACTATCCTAACTAAAGAAGAAACTAAACAAGTCAATATTAGGTAACATTCCCCCTTAATGTTGACTTCTCTAAAAAAGTAACCTATCATCCTCTCTTATTGTTGATTTGGTATAGGCTCGTGCTCTTTGCGCTTGGCTCTCCAACTGTGAATAATGTTAGATTCACTGTGTATACATCTCGGTCTGTTGCCTCAGGGTCAGCCACTTCCATGGGTCTGTTGCCACTGGGTTAGCCGTCTAAGTGCCTCAGGGTCACCATGGGTGCCTTAGGGTCAGCCACTTCTGGGTCTATTGCCTTTGCAGGTCATCCTCAGAGGATGTTGCCTCTCGTAGGTCACTGACTAGATTCACCATAAATATCAAATCTCTCTTTATGGTGAACTCAATCTAGAAGGTGTCGGTCTCTGTCGAAAATGCACCTAATACAAAGGAAAAACGAGCCATATAAGAGTGTTGGTCTCTGCCAAAAATGCACTCAATACAATAAATGAGCCATAGATCCAAATAGGAAGAGAGAAGAAGAAAATAAGAGAATCTTCTGAAGTGTCTTCGTCTGTAGTCTTCAGAAGTAGATAAAAAAAAAACTCGGATAGAATCTAGGGTGTCTTTGTCTGTAGTCCCTAGTATAAGTGTCCTTATTGTGACCATGTCATCCCACTGAAATGCGTGGGTAACTAGTCGCTGCATTCACCAAGTGTATAGAAAAGATCACTAGGTACAAGGATCACATATGAAATTACCTTGGGAGTGTCGGGTTCAATCGAGAGTGCACTCCAAGGTAGAAAAACTTTGAGGCTAAAAAAATTGAATTGAAACAGCCTCAAAATTATAATATGACACCACCATTGTGTCCGTTGTGGAAAAACATTTCCAACGACTATAAATACCCCTATACTTGTGTCTAAATGGGGCCTTCAACTTGTTGGGAAAACAACAGCATGCCTATCTAGGCAGCAATAGACAACATCGCTCAATAGCGGCATCGCTCTCAGGCGGAATAAAAAATAGTCTTAAAATTTCCCTCGCAGGGGAATTACATGGGCCATCTAGGCCGTCACTTTTGAAAAATATAATAAACAATATTTTTCTCTCTGCAATAGCAAAACAATGCTCGCAAAAATCAATAACCCATCAACAAGCCACGTCATCAAATTTGGCTATTATTGATTCATGTTGACGAAGTGCATGTGGGATCTGCTTATTCAAACAACTAAAACAAGTAGCCATTTGAAATCAATCAATGCAACTACTGAAACTCCCAGTGAGCTCATCTACATTCAAAACACCACTCTTTCACCAACAAGGACTATAGTTGACTGACGATTCACGTCCATGGTGGTATTTTAAGGTTTTCCATATGACTGTCTTTTACCGGTGTCACCGTTTTCTGCTGCGTAGGATGCAACAGTCAAATGTGGGACTTGTCTACCAATTTCTATTTCACGGAAGCTGATATTGGCAAAAATAGAGCGGTTGCTTGCTGCAGTAAGCTACAGGAATTGAATACAGCTGTTGAAATTTTGACCCTGACTTCTAATTTAACTGAGGAACATTTGCCTTCTTTCCAGGAAGTTGTCTTTACAGATATTGGATTTCAAAAAACAATCAAGTACAACAATTTCTGTCATAATAATGAACCACCAATTGCCTTCATAAAAACAGATGCTCATGGGCTGTTTGGACTGCAACTCTAGCGCCACAACCGCTTCCAGTAAGTTCGTTGGGTTCAAATACCATCGCCACAACCGCTTCCAGTCAGTGCGCTGGATTCTTCGACTTCAGCATCAAATATTACTTGCTTTTCACTGCAATATATGGACTTCACTGCAATCAACTCGGTCTTTCTCCATTTTTGTCGTCGAAAAATCCGCATCCATGTCGCTCCTTCGGTTCGCAGGGTAATGGCTTCTGTATCTACTGTTAGTTCAGAACAGGCGGCAGTTAAGGCCTCAAAGCCCCCTCCATTGTAGGTCTCCCACCGTGGTTTGATAGTTGATCCTGAGAAGGAAGTGACTGTTATGTCTGTCTGCATAGAGGCCATTGTTGCAACTTCGCCCATGTCCAGATGTCGCTGCATTCGACTATAGCATCTGAGGATCGAATATTTATTTTTAGTGGAGCAAGAAAGGACCCCTTCTCTGTGTTGGGCAGCCGTCATCGAGGGCAGGCATTGCTCCATCACAGAAATCACCGTCGCCCCGGCTGTCAAAGTCGATCCCTCGGATGGAGTCGAGGATGAGTTCGATGGCACGGCTGGGGTGGATCGCTGCTGTTCCTACCCCTGGAGAAAATGGATAATTACACGCTCTAGCTGCGCGATATCAAGCCAAATGCCGGCTCTAGGAACCACAAATCTATGAAAAAAATAGAACAGAATAATCTTAAAATTCTAGGGGGAATAATCTTGAAATTCAATTGTCGGATCATCTCTTCGCTAAAAAAGAACGTTGAGTACACAAGATCTGTTCCATGATCCAGCCATTTCTGGAGATGAACCATGGCTATCTGAAGGAATCCACCAAAAAAGAACCACGAAATACATGAGAATTCGGCGTTCCAAAAAAAAAATCTCTCAGCCAGTGCCCTTCAACAGACCAGTGTCATAACCTGCCAGATCTGCCTGCATCCTGTAAAAAAAATGATCCCTAAAAAAAATTGCAAAAAAATTTTCATGACTCCAAGCTTGAAGCTTCAGGGGTAGCCATTAATGGTATCCCGTTTCTGTGGATGGATACATATGGGAAAAAATGATCACTAAAAAAAAATTGGTAGCCATGATTTTTCCAAAAAGTTTGGTTTCTGATCCATTGTAAACAATGGAGAGCATGCTCCTTGTTTTGAAAAAAAATGGCAAAAATAAGGGGAAAGGATGAGGGGGAGGGAGGATTTCCATGAGGGAAATCCCCCCTCAGGGGTTTCACAGGACAGGGAGGGAACCTGCTCTGATACCAAATGTTAGGACTGGAACTGAAGGGGTTGATTATTGATACAAATGGTTACAATATATAGGCATAAGCCTATATTCAACACATGACACTTGTCAAGAGAAACTGACAAGTGTCATGGTGAAGGCATAGTGCACTTTAACTCTAATAGGATTGATAGGGACCTTGGTTTAGTGAGTTGGCTTACCATGGTTCAAGATTACTCTTTGAGGATTTTATCGAGAATTACTTCCTACCACAACCCATTACTATTAGAATTCATGGAGGATAAGCATTCAAAAGGTTATCCTTTTAGATTTGAGACAATGTGGTTTTCTCATTCGGATCTTGAAGGCTTGAGTAAGGCTTGGTGGAATACAAATGTCTATTACACTAAGATGTTTCAAGTGGCCAAGAAGCTAAAAAGCATAAAAGTTAACTTGAAGAGGTGGAATCAAGAGGTTTTTGGGAGCCTCTCCCATAGGAAGCAAAAAATCTTTCAAGAATTGCAAGAAATTAAGGAAAAAGGCCAAACTAAAGGTTGGTTAGAGGATTTGGCTAGCAACGAGTAAATTACTCTTGTATTATTTCATAATATTCTTGCCAATGAGGATTCTTTTTGGAGGTAAAAATATTGAGCTACGTGGCTTAAGGAGGGGGATAGGAATACCAAGTTTTTTCATCTCTCAACCTTGAAACATAGGAGTGCTAATAAAATAAGAGAAATTACATTAGAATCTGGTGAATACCTTAAATATAATGAATAAATTACTACTTCCATGGTATCCTTCTTTTAGGATTTATTTTTTTAGAGACAAGGAAGAAGATAGGGATGCTTCAGAGGAATTTCTTAGGAACATTCTCCAAGTGGTGATGAGTGATATGAATAATGCTTTGAATGCCCCATTTTATAATGATGAGATCAAGATTAGCCTATTTAGTATGATTGAGGATAAATAACTTAGGCCAGATAGGTTCACTACTGGTTTTTTTTTAAGGTTTTGGCACCTTCTTGGTTCAAATATTTCGAAAAGAGAATTCCAATCTTCTTCCTCTTTGGTGCAAGCATAGAATACTACCGTTATTGTTTTGGTTTTGAAGAAATATGACACCTCTTCTATAAATATTTTCAGACCTATCAGCTTATGCAATACCCTATATAAGTTGCTTACTAAAACACTTGCTAATAGATTAAAAAAGTTTCTCCCCATATTGATTTCTCCTCTTCAAGGTAGTTTTGTTAATGGTAGGTAGATTGTGGATGAGATCATTATGGTTCATGAGACTTTACATTTTATGTCCAAAAGTAAGTTGGTTGGAATGCTTCTTAAACTTGATATGCAAAAGGCTTATGATAGGGTCTCCTAGGAGTTCCTTGACAAGGTGTTGCAAAAATTTAGCTTTGGAGATCTATGGAGGAAGTGGATTAGAGTTTGTATTTCCTTTGCTAAATTTTCTATCATCATCAATGAGATTCCGAGTGATTTTTTGGGGATCAAAGAGGTATTAGGCAAGGTGATCCTTTGTATCTATATATTTTCATTTTGATGGCTGAAGCTTTGGGAAGATCGATTATTGTTGCTATCTTGTCCTATAAGATTAAAGATATTAAACTTGCTGGTATTGTAGAGGTAATTTTTTATCAATAATTTGTAGATGACACTGTACTTATTGGTGAGGCTACTATGAGAGAGGCTAAGGAATTCATGAATATTTTGCAGCTGTATGAGAAAGCTTCCAACCAACAAATTAACTTCAATAAAAGTTAATTTTTTGTTGTGAATACTGGGAGGCAACTTCAACATAAATTTGCAAGGATTTTTTATTGTTGCATTGCTAACCTTCCTTCTTTATATCTAGGTATGCCATTTTTTACTGGTAGGATGAAGGAGGAGTTATGGTATCCTATATTGGATAGGATTCAATGCAAGTTAGCTGGGAGGAAAGGTAATCTCCTGAGCCAAGCAGGTAAGTTGCAATGGAGATTTTTGTGGGTTGTGGTGGAGGATAAACAGAGGGTGTCCCTTTTATCTTGGGATAGGGTCTACTCTCCTAAGAAATAAGGTGGTCTTGGGATTAGAAATTTATTGTTGTTTAATAAGGTATTGATGGTAAAAACAACCTAGAGATTATGTGTTGAGAAGGATAAAATGTAGAACGTTATTATGAGAGGTAAGTATCTAGAAAATTACATTATTTTTTTAGAAGTGTTTCTCCTCCTAAGGGATTTGTTATTTGGAATGGTTTTTTGGGGGTTAAAATTTTGGTTACGGAGGATATGCGAAGGTAGATTGGGAATGACAAGGATGTGTTATTCTAGGAGGATACTTGGATTCTTCCTGAAACTCTCTTTCTTAGTCCTGAGTTTTATGAGTTGAAGGTTCCTTTGTCATTGAAATATGGAAAAAAAGTAATTGATTATATAATCATCACTAATGATAAGAGAATTTGGAAGCATCTGACTTTACATACAAATGATATTTAAATCCTTTAGAGTTTGAAAAATTTGAACATGTTGTTGCAATAGTACTTTCTTCCTCAATAGAAGGATAGGGACTTCCTTCTATGAACTTATTCTTCTAAAGACTTTTTTTTTTGTCAAAACTGCATATGATCCCCAAACATTGTCCAAGGGAGGATATTTTATGGTGGTAAGGGTTTGGTATCCTCATTTGATCCCTAAGATTACATTTTTTTTTGGCTATGTTTGTAAAATAAAATTTTGACTATTCATAATTTATGTAAGAAAGGCTTCCATCCTTCCAATATTTTTTGTATCTTGTGTTCTAAGGTTGCTCAATATGTGGATCATATTTTGATTCATTGTAATTTCTCAAATAAAGTGCTCAATGCTTTGTTGGACTCTTTTTCTATCAAGTGGATGTTACCTCAAACTTTCAAAGAACTTTTCACTCAATGGAAATCCCCCTTCATCAATCACAGCCTCACTAGGGCATGGGATATGGTCCTTCTTCATTTTTATGGGATTTCTGGTGGGAGAGGAAAAAAAGAACTTTCAAGGATATTGTTAGGGATAAATCCTTTGTCTTTAGAAGGATTAAAGCTGCTATTGAGAATAACCTGGCTGTATTTGCTACTGAAAATGGTAGGGAGAAAGGGGTTGTTGTTAGTTGGAAATTAAATCTAGGGTCTTTTTCTTTTGTGTCCATTGTTAAAAAACTATTGGCTACTAGATGACATAAACCAGCTAAAGAGTGGGTCATTCTAAAGGTAACCCCAGGAGGGCTGGTGGAGGGGGTGTTGTCAAAAATTATAATGGTGAGGTTATTTGGGCTTATGGTGAAGATTATGGTATTCAAACCAATCACCTAGTTGAAGCTAAGGCACTTTTATCGAGATTTCATCAGGTTTTTGAGAGGGATTTCAAAAGACTTCTCGTACAAGATGACTCCTTGAACATCATTCAAGATTTACAGGCTGGAAAAATGGATAATTATTTCATCTTGAATATTATTAAGGACACCTCAAATATTTTGGAAGGTATGTTAGAAATTAAAATTGAGCATATTTATAGGGAAGGTAACCAGGCCGCTGATATTATGGCCAATTTGGGGGTGGATAGTGGTCAATTTAGAATTTGGGAAGACAATTTCCCTCCACAGTTAATGCCAATTGTTGCTTTAGAAGCATTGGACCTACCTATCCAATAGGTCTTTTTATTATCTTTTTGCTTGGATGAGGTCTCCTTTGTGTTGTAGTGATCCTCTCTTTGGGGGTATTTTTTGGGGGGTTGGTCCTTGTGCACCTTGGTGGTTTCCTTTCTCAAGGAATATGGTTGGTGTATTGCCCTCACCCTTTCTCTCTGGGTTTGGGGTTTTGTTATCTGCATTTTGATGAATTTGTTGCCCTTCCAATCTTATGCAAAAATAGAACAAGATCATTGATGCCTCTAAAAGAAATTTGAATAAAAAATTATCCTTTTTGCCTTGCTGGTAGTGGGTTGGTCTATACTCTTGGATGGCTGTTGGGTTTAATTTATGTTCTTTTAGCCTTGGAAGCTGGCCTGTGCTTAATTAGCCTCCTCTTTCTCTGCCTCCTCTAATGTAAAAGGTTTTGAAACCTTCCAAAACCTTGTTTTTTAACCATTATATGTAATTTGAAATATTATGATTACAATAAAATATGTCTCTCTTGGAACACTGTATTGGTATGTCTTTAAACATTGTTCAAACTATCCAAGTTCGAATAATGAGGAACGAGGTCAACTCTTGTTTTGCCCCTAGGGAGTGTGACCCCTAATTGTGCCACTCATTGTACTTCGCCTTATTTCCCCCCAAAAAAAAACCTTAAATTGTTATCCAAGCTACTCACATTTAAATCATAAAATCAAGAAACTACCCATTATACTTGGCTTCCTTAAAAAATAAAAATAAAATACATATCTTAAAATAAAAAATATTTTTTATGTATAATTTTTTTTAAAATATAATTTTTAAATAAAATTTTAAATGAAAACATTAGATAAATTTTGTATTGGATTATGAATTTAAAATTTGATTTCTTAATCGAGAAATAAATTTCTATAATTCTTATTATTTTGGAGGGAAAAAAAAAATGGAACTGCTATTATCTGGTTCTGGAAGCCTTACATTATTACAAACCTAATACGTTACATTCTCTCTCTCCATTGTAGTTTGTACAATTGTTTTAAGTTATGCTGATTTTGCCGTTGTGGTCTCCATCGTATTTTGTACAATTGTTTTAAATTATCTCCCTAACCAAAGCTCCTTTTCCAATTCCGGTCCCCTGTCTGCTACAGCAGAATCGGATCGTTCTCCAGTCCCCCTTTGACCCAACATCATCCACTGTTGCGTTAGAATTTCCCCTCCAGCCGCCATCCGTTCTGCATGCACTGCTGCTTTGAAATAGAACCCACAATACACCAACAGCCCTCTCCAGAAATAATTTATTTTGTCCCACCGCTGCCGTGTTGTCGATGGTGTCAGGAGTTGGCGTGCTACTTTTGCTGCTGCAATGCCGACAGTGGATTTGCCTTGCCATTCTGTCAACATTTCCCAAAAATCTTCTTCCGTAGCGTTTTTCTCCCTTTTGTTTACAATCCCCGAAATCTCGGAGTAGCCACCACAATCTCCGGGCATGGCAATTGCGGAGACTACAACTTGGTAGATGCCACTTCAACTCACAGGGAAGATTTGAAGAGAATAATAGACTTCATGAACTAAAGTATTGTTCCCTTGAGCGTGTGGTTGAATTATGTTGAATTCCCATGATATTTGGTAGATGCCACTTCAATTCTCAGGGAAGACTTGAAGATAATAATAGACTCGATGAATTAAAGTATTGTGCCCTTGAGCGTGTGGTTGAATACTGTTGAATTCCAATCATATATCAACATCGTCCTCTACCTTGGAATTAGACATGTTTATGTGGAACTCTTGATTACATGTATTTTTTTTTTCGAGTTTGGGGCCACTTATAGTCAATAGAAATAAACAAACTTACAATACAAGTTAACGAATGTGCAGGTAAATTTGCACTTTCTCTTTTTCAAACTATACCGTTTAAATTAAGAAGAAGAAAGAATAAAATACTTTGCAGATCAAGTCTAGACACAAGGAACCACCAGGAACCCACGTGTTATTGTTGTAGTGGCTAAGCCTCTTTGGATTCTTTCTTTGAGGTGAAAAAAAAACACCACCCACAAGATAAAAGAAGGAAGGAGATTCGTGTAATTGAAGTTGGAGGTCATGCACAATAAATAAATATATTTAGTTAATTAATTGTTTGTTAAATCAATATATATAATTAAATATATTTGTTTAGTTATAATGTTGGTATAAGTAAATGGTTAACTACTTAACCTTAATTTTAATAAGAGACTAATATAATAAGGGTTTCATAAGGTTAGGTTGATTTTTTTATATTAGAGTGTGATTATACTATTTAATTTAGTGGATTTAGTGGTTAAGTTGAATTTTTGTTTGATTATTTTTTTAATATTAAAGTGCGGTGTAAGGAAGGATAGTATTCGTTTATTTTCATTTTGGTTAAAATTTAATGTTTTGAAAATTTGTATCACAAAATAGTAGATATTTAGATATATAAAATATTTAATTTTAACATAATAATCCATAACCTACTAATTAAAGTTGTAACTACCTTGTCCTATAGTGTATGCATAGTCTTTCTCATGAAAAGTTATACCACATGTTATTTTACATTAGTTGTGATGAATGGTTATATCTTTCTTCTAGTAGACCTTACATGCTATGTATTGAGTGACTATAACTTACGTGCACATTATCTATAATAACATTCTTCCTTATTACATTATAGTTATAACTCTAGTTTATTTTCAAACTTTGGCTCTTGGATTTTGACTTGATAAAATATTATAAGGTGATGTTGGAATTTGAGAGAAGTTCTTCCCTTGATGTTGATTTTCTATCATTCCGCAAAAACATATTTATTACAAATAGTTATTCAATATCAAATTGTTAAACCTTTTTTTAATATTATTAATAATTGTTAGTCATGTGATACTTCGAGCGCATAGACTTACAAAACCATACAAAGCAATTGTTATGTATTATAAAAAGACAATATTTAAAGATGTAACAGTTATTATTTAGGAGTTTTTAGCTTAGGCCCCCATTTGCATATGGATGAAACCCATAAGCATTAGGGTTAGAGTTAGCCAAAGTCTTTAGAAGAACCAAGGGTCAAGAGAAAGGATATCTCATTTTTTGTTGTAACAAATCTCTACTTTTAAGAAGTTTCTCCCTCAAAGAGGTTTGCAATTTTGTAATGTGTTCTTATTTTCTACAATATAATCTGTTGCATGTCTATTTTATGTTGCAATATTATTAATTTTAAGCTTATTTTCAATTATTATTATAATATCTTATGGATGTATTTTTATTTTACTTCAAGGTTCCTAACAAGTGGTATTAGAGAAATTTCCAAGATTATGTCCTACTATAGTTGCAATAGTTCTTGTCCTATCATTCCAACCTGTTAGGTATAATTTTCTTTGCTTTTTATTTTTATGCTTATTACCTTGCAAAAGAAATTAAGTCATTTTTTTTTCTATATTAGTTTAACAGGTTAGAAACCATGTGTTAGGGGTTTTAGAATATCATGAAGGAGTTGTTGTTATTGGCTAAGTTAGATTACCCATAAAAAATCTAGTGAAGTGAAGGGTCATCCGACTCTAACACATAGACCTCAAACAACGCCTGTATACAAACTTGAGCTCCCATGTACCTTCAAGTATATAAAGAGATCCCCTAGGTTTAGGACAAACCTTTAGCCCTATGAAGCTTTTGACCATGTATCTATCCATAGTGTATCGAGCACAAGAATTCAAACATATTACCCTCTTGTACTATCAGACGGGTGAGTAGTGCACTCAAGGGTATGTGTTTAATCCTTCTTGAGTAGTGGTTTGAAAAATTAGTTTGAGCATTACATTATCAATTTTTGTTGTGGTATAACAAAGGGCTATGGAAAATACACACACCTTGGCCTAAATTTACTCTGTTTCTGTTAAATTTCAAACCCTAAACATAGACCATTAAACCTAAAAATACTAATCACATATTTTAGCATATTGAGACTACACCTATCATGGAATTGATGATACTATAATAGTTCTTGATAGATGAAAATAATTGATGGCGATAGTTTTCATAATAGAAGCTTATTAGTAATACTTGGAAATAGTGTCAGACAAGGTAGTTGTCAATAAGAGTCATGAATAGTATTTGATAGGATAACTGTTAGTAATAGTTAGAAATAGTATCAGATAGAGTAGTTGTTAGGCTTAGTGGTCCATTCATATACAAGCAACCTGGTGCAACGATCAATTAATATAGTAAATTAAAAATAAAAAATAAAAAAGATCATTTTGAGACGTTGGATTTTTAAGAATTACTACCATAAAATTATCAAAGGTCCCAATATAAAATAACCACAATATTAAAGGTCAAAATATTAATAATTAAGAGTAGAATAATATATGAGCAAATTAATATGTATATCAAGGCTTATATAATACTAAAATAAACATTCACTTAAATAATCAAATATGAATGTAAATAGCTTGAATCATTCATGAACTATGCATGAAGAAAACTTACAATATTAATTGCTCAAAAATACATATACAAGCTTTATTACTTTCCTTCCTCTTTACAATTATATAATTAGATAATCCGATTACTATTGGATTAAATTCTCATGGATTATTATCTCCATAATATAGCCATAGTAATGTGACTCTTCAAGTACTTATCTATTGCTCTCCATATGACAAGTCCCATGAATCTTGGCTTATCATCTTGCCACTTGCATACTAGATGGACACTTGACTCTACAACACTTGCACACATCTATATGACTCTTGTACTTTTACATGCACTCCTATTCTAGGATACTTATGTACATCCTCACATTATTTGTATACATGGATGCATGACACTTGTGCATAGCCTCTCAATATACACTTGCACTCTAACTTACATGACACTTTTGCATTTCTTGCATATTGCACTCTTACATGAAAGGGGAAATATAAATCACACTCTAAACTATAGACTCAACCCTAATCTATTACATATTTACAAATATACCATGAAGGTACCATGAGGGTACATTAGCATATACCAAATAATGTAATATACCTCAACACCCCATTGTAATAAATTATTTTTTTATTGAGGACTTTAGTCTTCAATCATGGTATTCATATTTATCTTCAATCTTCAAGTGTTGTTCATCAGGTTCCTATTTTGGCACTTGATTTTGATTTATATCTAGTTTTGCTATCTTCTTCTTTACTTTTTTTATTTTATTCTTCTAATTCTTTATTTTGTTCTTTTCAGTCCTATTATTGACCTTCTCATGTCATCCCTCAACCTCGTCCTTCAAAGAAAAGTACTTGTAGGTTGGTTCAGACTGATATTTATTAATAATACACTTTAGTCACATGGAATTCTCCTCCTTCACCACTAAACCCCAAGTTGACCTTCTATGCAGAGCATTTTCTCTAAGTAGTTAATGGCACCATCTATCATCCCTCCTACCTTTAGTTTCATTGGTCACATGGCTTGAGGATCCCTCTTGGATATATATGAGTACATTCCCACCAAATTTATATTGAATCTGACCACCATATCCCACATGAGGATCATGTTTGTCATCTTTGCTCCATTAAGGAAATGAAGTCTAAGGACCACTTTCTCTTCAAGTGCCTTGTTTACAATGAGATTTGAGAGAGATTCCACTACTTATCTAGAGACTCCAACAATTTTCTCTCCACATTTTTTCTATATACCGATCAACAATGTATAGCCTTTTATATTTGAGTAGTTGTCTTGCTTAGATGTAGATCTCTATAGGAGACCCCTACCACTACCAAGATGATCACTTCATTATTTCAGTTTATTGCCTCTATTAGGGGAATCAAGCACCCTTGAGATACTTATAGCTCTCATACAAACAATGAGAGGTTAGTTTGTTGACATTCTTCACCATGCACCACCATCTCGGTCTCGTAGTGATCTCCTCACCCCAAATGCCACAGATCTATTTCTAACCAACATCAAGGCACCTCCTTATGTTTGTTGTCGAGACAACATAGACAATCTCTTATTACCACTTTATTCATGGACTTTGAAGTCATTTAATCTTGGATGTTAAGAGTGATTTTGATATTGTAATCTTAAGGTTTGAGTTCGGGGTTTTTTTCCTTGCACATCCTTACCTCTTTGTTTGTTTGTTTGCTTATTTTTCATAGTCAACTTTATTTTATAGGATTATTTTTCATGTGCTTTCGATTATCTTTGACCTTATTGGTCACCCATGGATATTAATATAATTATCTTATCTTATCTTATCTCTTTTCTTGTATCCTGGTGTTCTGCAACATTAGTATCTTTAGAATAAAAATCTTCATTTACCAAGAGTTTTACTGTAAGGGATTTGAATTCATTTTCTTTAGATGGTTCTTCTAATTCTTGAATTTCATGAATTTCTTGAACTAGATTTCCTTTTTGATTTTCTTCTCTAAATTGTAATTGAGATTGTTGTTGACAACCATATTGGTATTGTGGATGATAATGTTGCTATTTATATTGAGGTTGAAATTATTGTTGTGGTTGAGCATTATATCGATACTGAGATTGATATTATCTTTGTTGTATAGATTTATTCATTTGAATACCTTGATTCATCTTATTTCATTGATTCTATCTGTAAAAATTTGTACTATGACCCTTCCTATTACACATATGACAAAATATCAAGTTCCATTTAGACCTATATCTGTAAGTTGAAACTATATTACTTGGTAGGTTCTCTTTAGATACCAAGATATTATTAGTTTTTTCATCCTTGAATAAGTTCTCTACTTCATATTCTTGAAGAATATTAACTAAGTCATCAAAAGTGGTCTCCTTACTTAGGACTTGTAAGGAAGTAACTAAATGTTTGTAACTTTTTGGAAGTGCTCTAAGTGTTACTTGAACAAGAAATTTATCTTCCACTTTCTCTCTTATAGTTAATAAATTTGCTTTTATATCTACTAATTTTCGAAGAAATTTCTATACTTTCTCCACTATTAACATTTAAGGAATACAATTGGGATTGTAAGTTTAGAATAGTAGCTTTGTTTTCCCTTCAAATATTTTTCATAATGTATTCTATGCATCTAATGAAGTTTTTGCTCCACTTAAATATGATTGTATTTCTTTTGTTATTATAAATATTATTAACACGAGATCCTTTGCATCTTCTTATTCAAATATTTGTATTTCTCTTTCATCCACACTAGGTTTTTTCTTTATTCTACTTACTATATCCCATAGTTTTTCTACAACTAGAATTAATTTTATTTTTTTCTTCTATGATGCAAAATTTGGTCCTTTCAATAATTGAGATTTAGAAAGGAAATTTTTATTATTTGACATAATGGAACTTATTTAAAAAAACTTTTGAAGTTAGTAAACCTTATATCTCCCTAGTTTAGAAATAACTTAAATATGAAATTTGTAAATTTTTTATTTTTCTAAACCTTTGATGTAGAAAACCTTTTAACTCCCAAATATTTAAATTTGCAAAAATTCAAAAACTTCTAATATTTTTAATTTTCTCAAAATTTAAGAAAATAAATCTCCTATCTTAAAAAACTCCAAATATCTTAAAAAACTTAAAAAATTTTAAATAATCAAAGTTGAAGTCCTTATCACTCCATACTTATAAAAAACTCAAAAATGAAAAAAAAATCATTAAACCTTATAAATCTAATGATAATATTTAACTTATAAATTTAATTAAAGCATTTAAAAAGCTTAAATTTTTAAACTTACCTTATCTTCCTCCTTGCTAAACTTGTGCTTGCATACGACTCTGCCAATGAATCTTTACTTGTTTTCTTGGTCAACTTTTGCTTTCTTCTTGGAAACGTTAGCTACTATGCAATCCAAATTTAGTAGCTTATGCCAAGATAAACCCTACTGCCATGTGGTATTCTGGAGACAATTAAAATATGCTACATAGAATTCTTACTGCTATAATGATCTGTGTTACTCCTATTATTTATACATTGATTAGATGTTACCAAATGCTTGTATTATTCCCTAGCACTTTTATATTCACCTCCTTTGGATTCTTCATTTGTAATCCCTTCATTCTCCTCACTTTGCTAGTTCAATCAATGTTGTGAAGTATTTATTTCTCTGCTCCTTTGCTTATTTAATGCTATGAAGTATTTGCTACTCTACTAGTTCCCTTAGATAACATTGTGAAGTGTTTTCTACTATGTTGGTTTCCTCTGATAATATTGTGAAGCATTTACTACTTCATTGGTTTCCTCATACGTCATTGTTAAGTGTTTGTTTCTCTAATGGTTCCCTTTGATGCTATTTCTCCATTGATATGCTCTCAATTGATGTGTTGCTGTGAAACTCTGCTTGATACTAGTTAGAATTGTAGGTGAAGTGTTGCTTGGTGAAGTGTTGCACACTATAGAATATCCTATTGTTTCTTTTGATGGAGGCACTTAAGATTCTATTCAATTAATAATTATTTTGCCACATTGACCTTACTAACTCTTTGAACTGTGTTGCATAGTAATAGCTCTCTTTTACTACATAGATATATGTCTACTTTGCTTTAGTCTCTTAGTATTATTACCTTATGAGCTCTCTATATCTCTTTTTTCCTTTTTTTTTATGCTTCTCTTCACTGGTATTCTTCCTCTTATGTCTTAATGTTGCTTCTCTTATGCATTGAATGTGCTTCTTCTCTTAACACTGAATGTGTTTCTTTTCTTATTATTATATATGATTTCCTTATGCTCTTACTTCTAACACATAAAATTTTATGTTATAGCACCTTATGTGCTTCCTTCAAATTCTTATCAAAATATCTATTATAGCACCTTAATAATGCTTTGTAAATACTTTATAAAATATCTATGAGTGTTTTACATAAAATATTCTTTAGCACTATTAATTATCTTGTTGTCTTGTATAGATCTTCTTTTGGTGTAAATGGCTATACTTTGATTACAATATCTCTATAGATTTTATCTTTGAAATATTAGCCTTTGTAGAATGAGTAAAGATAATCCTCTATTCTAGAATTTGAAATTCTTCTCTATCTCTGTAGGAAGCTTCTCAAACTCCTAACTTAATCTTTGTTGATCTTCTTCTTCGTACTGCTGCTATGTTGCTTCTATTTCTATCTAAAAACTTGACACACCTAAGAACCCAATACGATTCTCCTCCTTGCTAGAGAACCCAATATCAATGTCAGGATGCCTCTAAATGTCCTTGAATGGCCAACCTTTCTTCTGAGTTGGTTCTTCCAATCTTCAATAACGATTCTCCTCTTTATCTAGATAATCCAATATATTATTAAGGTGACTTTGTATGTACCTGAATCTCCAACTATCTTCTAAGTTGGTTTCCAATCAATCAATATCCAACTTTCTTCTGAGTTGGTTTCCTTTATCAAATGTCCAACTTTTTATTCTAAGTTGACTAATTCTATCAATATAGTTGAGTCATAGTCTTCACTAGTTTTCCTTCAACCAAGTGGAAAGACCCTAGCTTTTTCTACTCAATAAGACCTTTAAAAATAGATTCTAAGTCGTCACTACCTTAAAAGTGGATAGACTCTAAATTAAATTTACCAAAAGTGGATAAAGTTAATCAATACTAATGGCTTAATAAATAACTCTATAAAATTGGATAGAGTTAGGTGGTAGCTCTGATATCACTATTGGCTTTTTAAGCCTTACTATAAAATTATCATAGGTCCCAATATAAAATAGCCACAATATTAAAGGTCAAAATAAAAATAATGAAGATTAGAATAATATATAAGAAAATTAATATGTATATCAAGGGTTATATAATACTGAAATAAAAAATCACTTAAATAATCAAATATGAATGAAAATAGCCTGAATCATTCATGAACATTCTATGAAGAAAACTTATAATATTAATTGCTCAAAAATCCATATACAAGCTTTATTACTTTCCTTCATATTTACAATCGTATAACCAGATAATTAAATTACTATTAAATTATATTCTCATGGAGTATTATCTCCATAATATAGGTATAGTAATTTTTCTCTTCAAGTACTTTTCTATTGCTCTCCATATGAAATCCCATGAATCTTTACTTATCATCTTACCACTTGCATACTAGATGAACACTTGACTCTACAACACTTGCACACATCTACATGAATCTTACACTTCTACATGTACTCCTAATCTAAGACACTTGTGCACATCCTCACATTACATATTTGTATGCTTGGATACATGACACTCGTGCACATCCTCTCAATCTACACTTCCACTCTAACTTACATGACACTTGTGCATTCCTACATATTACACTCTTACATGAAAAGAGAAATATAAATAACACTCTAAACTATAGATTCAACCCTAATCTATTACATATTTACAAATGTACCATGAAGGTACCATGGGGATAGATTAACATGTACCAAATAATGTAATATACCCAACACTTGTCCATTACGATCATCTTGTCGCATTGATTGTTTGGTATATAGAACCCATGAGGGTATTTTAGAATAAAAAAATTATCATTTTGGAAGAGTCCATTTTAATCATATTTTTAGGTTGATCGTTTTTGTATATAGAACCCAAGCACTTTTTTAGGATACATACTAAAAATAGTAACTACTAAAACAAGAATTCTAGTTTTAGTGAATTATTTTCATAAGGTACAAATCACAACCCATGGCTAGAGGAACTAGGGGAGAAATGAGGGAAAATGGAGAAAAACTAATTGGTTGAAGGGATAGGGCTATTAAATCAACAACTTACTAACCTAAAAAATCAATTTGGACTTCAAGAAGATTATAACTATCATTCTATAAGCATTCTGATTCCAAGAATCTGTTGGAAATTTATTAGTTGTGTTGTCATTGATGTCAAGAGTTAGTGCAGGACTTGGCAAAAGAAGGATTAAAATATTTATATTTTAAGCCCAAGAGATTTGGTTTAAGAGTTTCACATGATTGGTCAAAAGGATGGTTAAATCTAAAGAAAATACCTAAAGGAAAATAATATTATAATATTTATTATTATAATATTAAAAGGAGGTCATAAAAGGTCTAAGAGAAAAATACCTAGGTCAAATGGAAATAATATTATAATATTAAAGGTTAAAATTAAAGCCTAAGGTAGTTTATAAATTATTTATAATATTTATATTATAAATTAATTTATAAAATAATATTATTTAAACCCTAAAGTTAGGGTGGGCACAAATTCATTTTAATTTATTCTCCTCCTCGCAAATGTTTGATAAGATTGGCATATGGTATAAATACCATATGGTTTGCCAACCAAAAGATTAAGTCTCCGAATATTTTAGAGCACATGCGATTATTGTGGAATGCAAAAAATTTGTGAGCAAAATAAGACGAGGAAATTATTTTTTATTTGCAGTCAAAAAATGTGAAGATCAAAGAGACAAGGACATAAAGGCTTAACACCAACCAAGTGGTTGGGCTAGTGGCAAGTTGTTGGCATGTAAGGCACAAGGTATGCGGGAGACCCGCATTCAAGTCTTGGTGGCTATGAAGGGATAAAGCCTTTTGGTGGCTTTGGCACTGGTGGAAGAGACAAAGTGCTCAAAGCGCTTTTGCATCCCATGTGAGTGCCTAGCTCACATGACAGCTAGGCCGTGGTTAGGGTGCAGGTGATGGCTTGACCTGGGATCGAATTCCATCGAGGAGTACAAAGGTACTTTATTTTTGTTATATGTGCATGTGGTCTAAAGTCGTATGTTGAGCGCCTTGGGAGATATAAGGTGATTAAAAGGTTTTTATTTTAATTAAAGGTTGTGAAGAATTTAATTATTGTTTAAAAGTGAATTGCATTATTTCTGGATAAGAGGTGTTAATTATTTTGAAATACAATTTTAAGTTGGGAGATATAAGGTGGTTAAGATATATTTTATTTTTGTCTTAAGTTGAAGATTGAGAAAGATTTAATTTGGCTTAAAAGTGAATTGAATTATTTTTGGAAATGTGTGCTGATTATTTGATAATGCATTTTCGAGTAGGGAGATACAAGGGAGTTAGTTTGATTGTTTTATGCATTAAAATTATGAAGTGGATTATTGTGAAATTAAGTTGATTAAACCTTTGTTAGTTTAGAGATTATAAGGTGTACTTGAGACTTGGTATTTGTGTATGGTGAAATAAATATTGAGGAGAATTTTGAGTTGAGATTTTGAGATAGATTGTTGCTACCTAACCTTCGAATTGGTAAAGAGATTTTGATTGTGATTGAGACAGGTTTTGAAGACATATCTCCATCAAAACAAAAGGTATGGGCACATCTTCATTTTGAGTGAAATGGTGTTGAGTGAAATATTATGAAATGCAAAGTTGGAGTGAAAAGGATTGTTTGATAAGCATTGTTGAAAATAATTGAGTGAGCATTCATGTGCATGGTTAGGGTTTGTGAAAGATCAGAGTATCATTGTTATGTGAAATTGAGAACTATATTGAACTAGGGTTTGTGAAAGACCATGAGTATCATTGTTATGTGAGATTGTTTGATAAGCATTACTGGAAATACTTGAGTGAGCCTTCATGTGTTGATTAGGGTTTGTGAAAGATCAGAGTATCATTGTTATGTGAAATTGAGAACTATATTGAACTAGGGTTTGTGAAAGACCATGAGTATCATTGTTATGTGAAAATTAGAATTATCTTGAGTCAAGGGTTGTGTTCCATACGTGAGTTGTTGGAAGTTTTTTGAAACACTTGGTTAGGGTTTGTAAGAAAGTTGTGTTTCATTGAGTGGATTTTTTGAGTAAATATAATTGACCATTAGTGATTGAAAGCATTGGAGTGACAATTCTTTTTTTGTGAAACAAATTGTTCTTTTTTTTTGAATTGATTTGAAAGTGAGTTTGAAAGTTATAGAGTGATTTGTGAGTGTGAAACATATTGAGTATATTACCATTCTCTATATGTTTCTATGGTTAAACAAGATTCTGAGTGAAACTTGTTTGTGATATTGAAGAGGTTTTCTAAAAGAGATTAAGTTGAGTTTGTATATGCAAGTTTTGTAATTGACTTGAATAAGCTTTTGTGAAAGCTAGTGGATAGATTTGAGTAAATCCTAAAGGAGACCTAAGGATAAATTTGTGTGAGCTTTGTGGAAGCTTAGAATCAGATTTAACGCAAGTCTTAGTGAGGACTTGTTGAGCAGTCTGGACAAGTTCTAGTCAGGATTTGTTGAGCAGATTGAACAAGTTCTAGTGAGGACTTGTTGAGCAGATTGGATAAGTTCTAGTGAGGACTTGTTGAGTATATTGGACAAGTTCTAGTGAGGAATTTTTGAGCATATTTGAGATAAGTCTTGGTGAATATTTGTTGAGTATATTGAGCAGATTTATGCTAGACTGAAGGACAATTTTTAGTGCATATTTGAGGACAAATATTGAGCAGATTTATGCTATACCGAAGGATAGTGTTTAGTGTAAATTTGAGACAGAGATTGAGTAGATTTATGCTAGATCGAAGGATAATGTTTAGTGTAGATTTGAGATAGATATTGAGAATATTTGTGCTAGATCGAAGGACAATGTTTAGTACAAATTTGAGATAGATATTGAGCAAATTTATGCTAGACAAAAGGACTATGTTTAGTGTAGAATTGAGACAGATATTGAGCATATTTGTGCTAGATCGAGGGATAATGTTTAGTGTATATTTGAGTAGAGTTGAAATCAAGATTTATAAATGATAGAGTAGAGGACAATAATCTCTAGTAGATAGATATCCATTAGCTAGGGTAGTAAATACAAAGGTATTTTAAGTGAGGACAAAGTCTTCTATGGAGAGGGATCCACAAGCCAGAGCAATGGAGGTAGTAAGTCTTCTAAGATGATCACAAGCCAGAGCAAAGGGAAAAGAGTTCTCCTATGAATAGAGATCCATGAATATAGTAATTGGTATCTCTTTTGAATAGAGGTCCATAAATATAGTAATAGGGAAGGATTCCCAAGAGATTTGTTGAGAAAATTTTAGTGAAAGATTTTCTCCATGGACGTAGCCCACATTGGGTGAACCATGTTAAATTGGTGTCTCTATTGTATGTGGTGATTTATACATTGCTTTGATTACTGTTGTTGATATTGCCATTGATATATTACATAATATTGTTTGGGAAAGAAAATTAAAAAGTGGTCTTATATTGTTCACCACCCTCTTAGTATAAGCTTATGTTTTTCAAAAACTTGTTGCAAACACATATTTATGTCATAACAATTTTAATCAAAATTTAAGGCATTAGGGATAACAATGTTTATGTCCCCAAAAAAATTAAGTAATAGTTATCAAATAGTGCACCCAAGATAATATTATGGAATAAAAAATATTCTAATTTTGTAGTCATTACTTCCTTTTAATATGCACAAATATTTATGGCAATAAAGGGAGTAATTTAGTTATGTCATTTACATCATAGAGCAATATATATAGTAGTTATAGTTTATCCAAATCAAACATCATTCAAAGGAGTTCAAGCAAAATTTCAAAGACTAGCTTATTTATCAAACACTATACAAGCATCATGATTGTTCCATATATCCAACTATAAAATAACTAACTCCAAACAACTACCCGTTGGAACCAATTATTGCATCCGTAGGATTTTGACTATCATGCTACAAGAATCCATTTGAAATCAACGAGCTATTACATGCTCTAGTCAACCTGCCTCATTGTTCTGCTAAACAAAAATATTGCTAAATAAAACTATAGAATGGATAAGGAAACCCGAATGGTAATTCTATGAATAAAAATCTAATTACAAACTCCATATTTATATTATATTATATGTATTAAAATGACCAAGCATGAAAACAACAACTTGTTATGCCTTATGTAGATCGGTGCCTAGATTCATTGGGTTGTTATAGAAATTTAACAACAATTCTATCATGAAACAGAAAGAAGGGGAGGATATAAATTGGCGTTCTTAACCATATTGGAATATCACAATAAAACAAAGAGTTAACCAACAAGAGAAATGTATATAATGCATTCAAATAATGTAACCCATTACACAGTGACACACAAAGCTAAGACAAAAGATATAATAGAAAAGAGATTTAGAATTGTATTGATTTCATAAAATTTACATGCAAAGTGGGCAAAATGCCTTTTAACTCTATTTTTCTCAAAGAAAATATATCAATACAATGAAAATATCCTGTTCAAATAATGTAACAGGTATCTCCTACTCTCCGTGTTCTAATATGGTAACAACAGAGTCTCTAAATATTAGGCTCAAAAAGGTAGGAAATGATATCAGATTCTTGAACACTTTCCTATCACAATCCTACAAAGCAAAGGGAAGAATAAGAAATGATAAAGAAAAAATAGACACAGAAGGGGATACAACAACACAACTATCTGAGCACTCAAGAATACCTCTTAGCAAAAATGCTATTCTCTAATTGCTTGATGTAGAATCTGGACCTGCCTACTTTATTTTATAGCTGCTGGTACTTGATTATGTTATTTTTGGTTCACATCTGGCCTTACACTTGTCAGCATCTAGTCAGACTCCAAAAATTGGTACAACTGGCTTCCATTGTCCTTACTATCTTGGTGATGCTCTTTCCTTTTGATTTTTTCGAACAGTGATTCAATTGAACTGGTGATGGTGGTGTTGGGTGAACCTACTTCTATTCCTTCAATTGTGTCCTCTTCAACTATTTCTTTTTGGACCTCATTCTATTGAACTGCCTCCTTTACTGTTTTAGGAACTTTTCTGTAGGTGCAGGTTTTTGTTGTGATGAACTTGCTTCCTGCTATTGACTGTAGGTATTAACCTTTTTCCCATTTTGACTTTGCTGTAGCCATTTTATATATTCATCAATCAATCTCCAAACTCCTGTATCGAATGTGGCTGCGATCCTCAGCATGTTCATTTCTTGTAAAATTCTATTTTTTTGTACAACAATAATAGGATTGTTCCTTTTACATTGAAAAAGTAACATCTCCACAACATTCACCATAAGGGTAGTTTGCCTAATCATTTCTTCCTCATCACCTAGTTCACATTCAAATCTATCAATGGTATCTTTAAATACCTCTTCTACATCTAAGGCCTCTAAGCATTGGTCTAAGGATAGTCCAATGTCCGCCAATTTCCCTGTAGCATCTTTTATCAAGTCATTCATTTTAGTCACAAAATTGATCCATCTCCCCCTGTTTGCTCCAAAAAAGGATGCTTTAAAGAACTCAAAATTAATATGAATCTTGCTACCATCATGTGTTATTATTTATTGTCCTTGTAACTCTTTAAAATGATTTTCTATAAAATCTAGGGTAGGGTGAATGATTCCAAAATCCTCTTCTCTTTCTTGCATCAAGGTGATAATTTCTTGAGCAGCTATTTGAATCACCCTTATTTGTTTGAACATTTAAGTAAAGCCCTTGGCATGAGCTCTTATCTTCATTGACATATTTTTCTTCATTGTATCGAGATAATAAGCATGATCTTAAATTTTTATCACCAAGGGGGCTGGGTACTTGAGGCATCTCTTCGATTTAATTCTTCCTGTTGCTTATTTATTAATACCTTTAGCTTTACCTTTTCCTTCCCCTCTTTCTCTAATTGTTTTCTTAGCTCTGTAATTGTTCCCATGAATTGATCTATGGCTTGATTTTGCATTTCTTTGACGACTTTGGCCACTTCATCTTCTTTCCTTAGTATTGATGAGCCCCCTGTTTCTTCATTGACTCTAAAGACTAGCGGGTCTTGCAGAGTAGTAAGATGTATTTTTGCTATATCTGATGCAACTACTTTTGATTGTGACCCTTTTGTAAACTGCTCTCCTATATTTCCCATCCCTGCTACTAACTGTAACTCTTGTTCGTCTGCAGTAGTGAAAGTAGATTGCTCATCTGTTCTTTCCAAAATAACCTTTGTAGAGGGTAGATATAATATAGGCTTCTTATTTTCTACAGGAGTTATCTCTATTTGATTTCTCAATAGATGACTTCTTAATAGACCATCAAGTCCACCAGTTCTCCTGCTATTCATTTGTATTACTTATGGGATTATACCTCCTATCCTTTTATTTTTATAGTGGCAGGGACAACCATGGGTGCCAATTTATTTATGCTTGTTAGGCTAGACCTCTGTCAGAAATAGGAACTATGGCTTGTTATAGGAGGGAAGACTCTTGAGTAGGTATTTTCACAATCTCCTTCTCTTTTTTTGTACTCTAGTTTTTGGAAACTTCCTGGGGAGTGCTTAGCATTGCTTCTATTCTAAGGTGAGAAATTTCATAAGGCATAACTTGTTGCTCTACTATATCTATAGTTTTGATAGTAACTTCCATTAGATCAATGCCTTGTTATTCTATCAACTCCAACAGGGGGTCTTCTTTGACCGCTTGGCCTACTCCTGGTATAATAAGTGCCACAACATCTACTGAACCTTCTCGAAGCCTCCTTAGTTTGGCAGGGTAATCACAGGCTTCATAAACCTATGTGCTAGCTCTTTTTTCTAGAGGAAATTTATCCCATACTACCTGCAAATCTAATCCTTTCTCCATAGCTTCTAAAAATATTTATTCAAAAGCGTCTTCGTGGTGTCTTATTCGATCATATTCTCTATTTTCCATAATTTTGTTGTACGTTCCTTTTGGGTCATAGAATCTCCAAGTTATTTCATCGAATCCCATGTTATCTAATTTGAACAGTCCTTTGAGCAGGGAAGGATATCCAACAAATACAAAATCCCCAAAACGACAGGGAAAATTGAGCCAGGGGACCTTACCATTCTTCTTTACCAGTCTCATCTTAGCCTCTTCTGCCACCTGCATGCATAATTCCAAAGTTGCTAGGGATAATAGGCCGTACTGTGGTAACATCTTAGGAGGGATTTTAGCCCCATATAATTTGATTTAAGTAAAACCTTATATGAAAAAGAAGTTCCCAATTTCCTTCTATTTAATAAAGGCTTTTACCCATGGACCTAATCTCTTAGGAACTAGCCCAGTTAAAGCCCAATGAATTTCTACCATGAAATGATCGTAGAACCAGCCCATGTGAGTTTGTTCTTCATGTATTATCCAGAAGCTACTCTGAACATAGGGGATGTCAATGACCCATACTTGTTTGTGGGCTTCTTATCCTAATTGTCTTGCTATCATATGGATAAAAATCAGGTATTGTGAAAAATGGGGCATCTCTTACCTTTGTTCGAAAATTGCCTTCTTTAATTCTATCATTTCTTTATGCATCTGGGTACTTAATTCTAATTCCCAAGCATAAATTGGGGTGTTATATGCCCTATTGCATTGTGCAGTTAAATACAAAACCCTTTTAGTTATCCTACTGAGATCCTATACTCCCAAAACTATGTTTATCATATCACAAAAATCTTGGACCCATGGCTTAAGAGCATTTTTGTTGATTGGGAATTCCTTGTCTATTCTTGCATGCGTATCAAACAAAGTTTTAAAAACTTCCATATTTGTAAACATTTGAGATTGGTGTTCGATTACCTTGTCCACCAGAAAGGTGGTATAATCTATCAATTTGAAAACTTCTTGGATATGCTCAACTTTGATGCTGAACACCGACCAATTCTTATTGTCTCGAAAGGTCCTCGTTCTTTCATCATATGCTACTGCTAGCCATGCCATCAAATCTGAGAAGAAGTGTACTTTTAGACATATCAACTTCCCAAGGTTATTGTTCCATATATTATTTTTGGGAAAACCCCTGTACTGTAACCTATGAGCTTTATGAAATAAGTCGGCCATTATCCATGGGGTTCTATTATCGATTTCCATCACTCGACGAAATTCTTGATACTAGAATTGTTGATCTCGTACTGTTGGGCTGAGTTTGGTATTTTATCCGCCCCACATTTTTGAGCAAATTCATACATGGTGCTACCGATAACATGTGATCCAGAGATTACAGAGTATGGTGACCTATTTGTGATGAATTTTACGGCCTCCCTAGTGTCTTTAGGTATGAATACGTCTCCCCATGATGCCATTTGATCTTACAGTAGTCGGTCGGGTCTTTCTATGACTACATAGTTTGAAAATTTTCTTCTCTCTATACTTCTAGTATATCAACTTCTACTCTTAGCTAACTAGGGTAATAGTCTTGAATGGTTTTGTGAGATCATATATACAGGGTGATAGAATGGGTTCCATAAATCCACACATTTTATCATCAATATGAAGCCACCAACTATTGTTTAAAATCAACCAAAGAAATTTTGCCAACTCGTCCTTTTCTATAATTGAGCGTTTATGATGGGTAGAGTTCTTAATCCTATGTGCCCTGGGCCCTTTTGATTTGTGTGCCTATATTCATCAAGACTTTAGCTATTTATCGCTGGAACCCTTTTTATCTGACATGGAACTAATATGTGTAATGGGGTGGTTTTTGCTTTGACCCTTGTGCCACATCGAACCTGGATGATAACTAAATATTTGGGATTGATTATACTTCGCTCGGGCAACAATCACCCTCGATATCTTCACAAGATTCAGTCTTCGATGTGAGTGCATGCTGTTATTATCTGGATGCCCTTAGCTTCCTTGAGTCAACCATGATTAAGCGCTACCATCAGATGTTATTACTCTAAATGATGCATATCTGTTATATCCCAATGGTTGATTCATCACTTAATATTCGATTCACACACCACCATTAGATCCTAAAAATAATTAGCACAACCGTTGATGTCCTAGGACCTGCATGATTGTTAGTATACATTTTCTTATATAAACATTTGAAATAACGCGGTGTATTAGTCCTTATTTAATCATGATAATCCAATGTTAACCCCATGATTTTTTACCCTAATAACTCGTATTAAACATAAGTATCATATAATACGTTTACATCTTATTGTGATCACCGTTAGATTATACCATGGTGGAGGCACGACCATTGGATTTTTGGCCCACGTGTTAGGTTTAACATAAGATAGAAGGGGCATATTATAAAGTATTTAATTAACCAAAAGAAAAACTTTAGATTAAACCTTGACCACTTTTACCAATGCACACCATCGAATTTGAGTGGTTATGAGCGTTTTTATTAGATATTTGAATCACTTTATACCTTTTTTTTGCTTTTGATCTTTCTTCATTGTCATAGACCTTCGCGTCCATTGAACTTTGGGCTCGTTTGAGTACCGTCGTTGATCTCCTGCAAGGTGCATATTAAATAACCAAAAAAACGTATTATCATATTTTATTAGACTTGGTTTAAGCTGAAGAGGGGGTAATTGGCAATGTATTACACCCTCACTAATATGTAATTAACTTTGCCTTTGTCTTTATCTATCGTATTACCATCCATAATTTCAGCGTGGCCATTGGATCTTCGATAGCTATTATCGCGGCCATAGATTTTAATCAACCTACAGGTTAGTTTCCAAGGGGTTCATAATGTTTAAACTTTATTAAGCCGAAAAGGGGGATATTAGCCAATGTGTTATACCCTTGTTAACCCTATTTAATATTTTAATTAACCTCTTAGGGATTTTACCTTTTTAATGCATCTTGTATGGGCGCGCGACTGTTGGTTTAGATTTGGATCGAATGCTGCCGTTTGATTTTCCAAATTAGCTTGATGGTTATTCCAAAGGGGGCGAATACCCTTCAATAATTTTATCATAGAATTTTAACATGTGATTTAATTAAAATAAGCACTACCATTGATCTCGAGTAAATTTGAGTGCTATCATTTGATCCGACAGACTAGTTAGATTTTTATCTTTAAGCTTAAGCCTGAGTTGACTCGCTTAATGATTTGACTCTTTGGAGAATGCACAACCGTCAGATTAAGCTTATCTTAAGCGCATTCTTCCATATTTGTAAAGTTGCATTGATTTTAATCACTTATGACCTTAGGTTATAACTTTAATAGAATATTTGACTTTTGACTTAACCTTTAATCATTTTATCAAAGCGCAACCATCCGATTAAACTTGGATCGAGCGTGGCCCTTAGATTAGATCTTAGGTGCTCGTTTATTAATTTAAATGGGATACGTGCCTTTGAGATTTTAATTAAGCTCTTTGTTTTTAGATTTAATTTTTTTGGGTCTTAGACCACGGTGTTGAATTATTCTCCTAATTTTAGCACACCTTAGAAATTAAATATTTATCATTTGATTTTAATCTTGAGGGAGAGATTTTTTTTTATGAGGTTCGGAGCTAGGATTTTAAACATTTTATTTATAATATCCTTCCATATCCTTTATTGAATACCATGGAGCTTTATTAAAGGGACACACATTATTAACAACCAAGGTTAGACTTCATCAAACCAACCAATGAAAAATTAAGATGCTCACACCAATTGAAGAAGTGACCAGTATCATTATCATTTTGATTGAAACCAAACAATTAAATTTTGGGGGTTTCAAAGATTGAGTCAATTTTGGCTCCAACATAGGCTCTGACTGGGACAATGTGTTGAAAACATGAAGCACTTGAGAACCACATAATATCCTAGTTTTATTTGTAGAAAATGAACAAAAATCCAAAGCTTCAAGGCTGATAAAATAAACTTTAAAAACAACAAAATATTACAATTTTAAAACTGAAAAAATATTCTAGTGACCGGATATCAGGGTCTAAGAGTATTAAAAAATTGTAATTTTCTTTCATTCACTTTGGGAAAAATAGGGTCAAAATTTTAAAAACAGATGAGCTTTTGAAATTATTGTAATGCTTATTCCAGCTAAGTTATAAGATATGATTACACAAAATTTGTCAAAGCCTTTTGCTTCATCATGTTTAAGCCCATGTGTGTGTTTGTGTATTCATTTTGATTTCTAAGTCTTTCAGGACTTTGTCATATCTGAGAAAAACAATTAAGCCTAATATGTTATTTCACTCCAATTTTTTTTTTTGCCATTCTGCAGGGCTCCACTACCAGTCAAGCTTCTATAGCCCCGGTGGAGTTGCTTCTAGTCCCATATGGTTTTACCCTACTCCCAGTCAAGCGTCTCAGGCAATGACTCAATTTAACTTCATTTTTTATTTTTATTTCTCGTGAGATAAGTACTAGGATATATAAGCAAATTGTGCAACGAGTATTCCTGAGTTGAGGATTAGTTTCTGGCTAAAAGGATGAGTGTTATGATTTTTAGCTTAACCACTCTCTCAAAGATAACTTGGTTCTTTAGACCTTTGAAGTCACTTTAAGTATCATTTGTAATGTGAGGCTTTGACATGATGTTTCAATCAGATTTGTTTTCCTTCTATTTTATTTCATATCAAACAACTATTGCATAAACACTCATATTTTGAAAATTGTAAAACTCATCAAAATCTAAAATAAATCTCATTTTTCCTTATCATTTTTGGTGGAATCAACAGTAATGCATACTCATCAAACTAAGAATATCAAGTGTACAGTAAACTCAACATTAAACTAAACAAGAAAATAAAAGCTAAAAAGTAAAGAACTATATTTTTGGGGTTTTCTGTTCTTTTCATTTTTTTATTTTTATTTTTTATTTTTTATTTTCTTTTATTTTAATCACCTTCAGTAGGGATTGTACATTTTGAGGTGTTGGCCATTAATAGAGATAGCCATCATTTCACCCTGCACTGTCTGCAACTTGTATGTATTCTGGTTGATAACATGGGCTATTTGGTATGGACCAATCCATTTGGGTTCAAATTTACCTTTTTCACCATGTTTATCATTTTTAGGATCCCAATAGATGACTATATCTCCGTGAGAAAAAGGAGTACCCTTGGATTTATTATTAAACAATTTCATGGTTTTCTATGTTTGTTCCATAATCCTATTAAGGGTCTCTCTTCTTTATTCTTCCAATAGGACAATTTGGTCAAGCCTTCTTTGTATGGGGTTGGGGTTTTCATGGTCTTGCAATAAGAGGGAAAGTGCCAATTTTTCTATTTTTGAAGGTAATAGGGCTTTCTCTCCATAAACCATCTCATAAGGGGTTCTTCCTATGTTTATTATAACAGATAGCCTATCATCCCATAAAGAAAATTTAAGTTCACTATCCCATCCCCTTTTATTCTTTCCTAATGACCTTTTTATTCTCGTTATTACATTCTTTTTTGATGACTCAGCTAAACTATTTCCTTGGGGGTAATAATTAGCATACTGGGATAATTCAATTCCATATTTAACACAAAATTCTACCATATCATATGAAACAAATATTGTGCATTATTTGTAACTAGCTTTTGAGGAACCCCAAACCTGGTCAAAATGTTTTCTTCCAAGAATTATATGACATTTGTAGTATTGGATGTTCTCAATGGTGAAACTTCTACCCACTTGGTGAAGTAATCTATTGCAGTTATGATCCATTGGTGTTGTCCAGATGAATTAGGCTTGATCTCTCCAATTAGGTCAATACCCCATTATGTGAATGGTGCTTCAATGTTTACTGGCTTGAGGGCCATGGCAGCCAAATGTTTCTTTCCTGTAAAAAACTGGTAGTTATGACAGTTTCTAACATGTTTATATACATCTTTAAATATGGAAGGCCAATAATATCCTGCTTGCAATAATTGTTACATGTTGGGTAAGGGGTAATTGTCTTTTAATAAACTCTTGTTTAAATTTTTAAAATCTACACAGAGTCTAATATCCCCATTCTTTTTCCTAACTGGTACTAAATTAGATATCCATGATGAAAATCTTACCTTTCTAATTATTTTGGAATCTAGTAACTTTTGTACCTCCTTTTGCATTATTGGATGTAGAGTTGGATTGTATTTCCTTTGTTTCTATCTGAATGGTTTGGACTCTTCTTTTAGGTGTATTATGTGTGCCATTACATCTATTTTGAATTTTTTCAAATCTTCATAAGTCCAGGAAAAATGTTCTTTGTTATTTTTCAAGAAACTAATATATCCAAAATTTTCTTTAGCAGGTACAACCATGTCTACTTTCACTATTCTGGGTTCTTTTATTGAACCAATATTAATATCCTCAGATATCACTTCTCTTTGTAAAGGTTTATAGGATTTGTCAAAATCATAAAATAGACTCTCTAGAGAAACTAATCCTTTGGGTATCTTAATAGTTTTCAACTAGATTACTTCTACTGGCTCTCCTATTTAATATTTTAGCTTTTATTCATATTTTTCATCATAGATTACATCTGCATACTGATTTTGCAGAGTCATAAAATCTTTAATATTTATGTCATCCTGAAAAACCTGTAGATATACTATGTTATCTAGCACAGAAGGTTTATAAATTGAAATAGTTGGGAATCTGTCCATATATTTTGTAGTTATCTCTGGGTGATCTAGACTTGAGGTATTTATAGCTAAAATATATGCAGCATGATTTTGTTCTCTAGGAATATATGAAATATTGAAAGCTAAAAATTTATCAATTTCTTCTAATACTACATTTATATATTGCTTAAGCCTAGGATGTTTAGTCTGATATTTACCTTTGATCTATAGTATAATAAGCTCTACATCCTCTATTACAGTTAAGAACTTAATGCCTAGCTCTTTTGCTTTCCTTAGCCCTAGTAGTAAGGCTTCGTACTCAGCTACATTGTTTGTGCAAGAAAATTGCAATCTGTAAGGAATACTATGGTAGTTTCCTTTAATATTAGTCAAATTTACACATGCACCTGCTCCAGATTGGGATTTAGATCCATCCAAAGACATGGTCCACATTTCTTGAGTCAAAACTCTATCTGATTTGGCATCTACTATTTTTATATCTTCTAGATCCATGTTCTTTACATCTGGTACTTCCACTAGGAATGGGTTGTACCATGTTGAATAAACTCCCATCCCTTTTTCTTCCATAGAGTTAACTAAGTTAATCGTGGTTTCATCTATTTGAATTAACTCTACGAAATGTTTTTTGAATGGTTTCCTTCTCAAAATTATATTCTCCTTATTTTATATTGGGATTGTAGCATAGGACCAGTCTAGTTGAATTGAACCTCCTAGTTATTATACCCAATGTCTACTGAGTAATAATGAGAAAAATGGGTCAACATCAACCACTACAACATCCATTACAATGCCCTTTTTTGGGTGTTGATATAGGAAAACTAACAATCCAGTTATCACCCCTACAGAAGGAATTTGCCTACTATCCATTACAAAAACTGGGGCAAAATCTCTAGCATAGATTAATCCCATTTGGTCAGCTATTAACTTAGGCATGATATTATGTGAAGATTCACTGTCTAGCAATATGAATCACATATCTTTCTTCTTCATTTGAATTATATCTTAATGACATATAGAAGGGTCTGATAGAGGATGGTGATCTTGTATCATGTTGATTTTGTATAGTAGCATGGCAAGTTGGGTCTTCTTTTTGTTCTACTAATCCAAATGCTTTACAGACTTGTTATTTGTACTGTTGAACTTTCATAATTTCTCAAAATGTGATATTAACTTTTTTCTTACTGAGTTCTGACCCGACATAAAATTCTATCTTCTTTATATCCAATGGTTTATTACTTTCTTCTTTGGGAATCTCTTTCTACTATTATATTACTTTAGGAGTAATATTTTTATGGTTCCTATGAGTTTTATCTTTACTGATATTTTTATTGGTGAAAGTTTGTTTTCTTGTTTCACTTGTAGAGGATTTATTTGTCCTTTAAGGGACTATTCTATTCCTTAAATTCAGAACATGGGTTACCTCTAATTGCTCAACATATTGAGTAGTGGGGATTAATTTTCCTTGCTTCATATTATCATATCTTGACTCATGTGATTTATGCAAGATTTTAGTTCCTTCAGTTACTAAACTTTGAGGATGATGATTTGAAGCATATTTATCCATGTCTTCTTCAAATAATATTTCTTTGGATTCATCTTCAATGAACCAACATGCATTGATTCTTATGTCCTCTTCTGATTCTACATGCATATCTACATTACGTTGATCACTTAGGTGAATTCCACATGCATCAGGGTTATGGGGTGCATCACAAGTAGAGAAAAAATAGGGAAACCCTTCTGCTACATTAGAATATGGTATAGGGTTAGGAACATTGTTTTGATCTCTATTAGAATCTCTATTTTTCTAGTTATTGTTTCCATTACCTCTATTCCTATTTCCTTCTTCAAAAACATTGTTATTTCCCCAATTCTTATTGTAATTTTTCTTAAAAGGAGAATGGTTGTCAACATGTGGTCGCTCTATTTGTGAATATTAGCCATTATTTCCATTTATTTCAGTTCTTCCTAACCTGTTGTTCATGTTATTGAACATCTCAGTCATTTGACTAGTCAATTTCTCCATTGGATCAATTTCAACTCTTCTTTGTATATCAAATGCCACCCTTTTGGGTTTTCTCTCAGGTAGGTTGACCTCTAGAGAATAGGGTTTCATATTACTATTTTCAAACATATTTCTTTCTATATCCATTGCTTTTTCCATACAAACATCAATGGCACTGGCTTGTTCTTGCCTTAATTCATAGTTAGGGATTTTGTTCCTAGTCTTTGAAAATCTTTTGTTAAAATCACTAACAACTTCATTTTTTTTTCTTCATAGTGGCTAGCTCAGTTAACAATGATTGTTCATTTTTCCTTTCACCATGTTTCTTTAGAAACACCTCTTTCATTTTGGTGAAGTCTGGGATATCATTGTTAGGAAGGAATTTAAACCATTCTCTGGCATATTTTTCTAAAGTCTATAGAAATAGTCTTAATACTACATCTTCATGTTCAACTTCCAAACTATCCATTGCATATAAGAAACTTTTGATATGATCCTCTCTTGTTATTGCATTATTTCCTAAAAACTTAGGGAGGTATTTGTGAGCTTTACTGGGTAAGGAATTTAAATTTGTTGGTAATGCAAAAGGCCTATATCTGTTAGTTCTCCATAAATGAACATTAACCTGGGCCATTGCTATTGTAGAATTCAATTTCATAGTTGTAGTACCTACATTGGTATGGGTCTGGGAAGCTTGAATGTAAACTGATGGATTTAATACCTTTGAATTATTATTACGTGTATCTAAAATTCAAATTTCTATCTATAGTAGAATTTAAATCATCTTCTACAGTGATATCAATAGTAATAGTATTCTGAATTTTCTTTACGTACCTTTTACCACTAGAATTTAATCTACTGCTATAAACAATATTCTTAAAAAGTGGAGTTTTCTGGGTATGTATAAATACCTCTGGATTCTCGAGTTTTGAAAATAGCTCCTTACCACTTCTCCTGGTGTTAGCTAGCACGTTCTGTTCTCTCCTTTTTATTTTTTTCTTCTGGGTTCATCTAGTAGAGTCGCCAGCACCGAGGTGCAGAAATAACAACATATACTTTTATCAAGAATGCTTGATATTATCACTCATCCTCACGAGAGTCGGTTATTGGGATAAATCAATAAAATCAAGAAACCAAAATTTCAAGAAGATCAAGAAAAAGAAATTTCAAGAAGATCAAGAAACGTAAAGAAAATAATATTGAAAAACATGGGTAAAATAAATAATGTAGAAAATGTAAAAAATAAGACAAACATTCTATATTCCAACTAGCCACCCATTGATTTAAAGATAATGTCATTCAGAGAAAAACTTTTTAGAAGGTCATTAAATATTTCTATCAAGTCCTCGAAAATGACACCAAAAAGCCGTTGAAACCGATTCTTCCATCCATAGGATTTTGAATGTCATGCTACAAGAATCCGTTTGAAACCAATGAGCTATTACAAGATCTGGTCAACCTACCTCATTGTTCTGCTAAACACAAATATTGCTAAAGAAAACTACAAAACAGGTAAGGAAACCCCAACGGTAATTCTATGACTAAAACTCTAATTACACGCTCAATATTTATATTATATTAAATTATTAAAATGACCAAGCATGTAAACATCCACTTGTTATGCCTTATGTAGACCAATACCTAGATTCATTGGGTTGTTATAGCAATTTAACAATAATTCTATCATGAAAAAAAAAGTGGAGGAGAAAAATTGGCGTTCCTAATCTTATTCGAATATCGTAATAAAACCAAGAGTTAACCAATGAGAGAAACGTATACAATGCGTTCAAATAATGTAACCCATTACACAGTGACACATAGAGCTAAGACAAAAGATATAATAGAAAAGAGATTTAAAATTGTATTGATTTCATAAAATTTACATGCAGAGTGGGTAGAATGCCTTTTAAATCTATTTTTCTCAAAGAAAATATATCAATACAATGAAAATATCCTATTCAAATAATGTAACAGGTCTCTCCTACTCTCCTTGTTCCAATATGGTAATAGCAAAGTCTCTAAATCTTAGGCTCAAAAAGGTAGGAAATGATCTCAGCTTCTTGAACACTTTTCTATCACAATCCTGCAAAGCAAAGGGAAGAATAAGAAATGATAAAGAAAAAATAGACACAGAAGGGGATACAACAACACAACTAACAAGGCACTCAAGAATAATTCTTAGCAAAAATGCTATTCTCTAATTGCATGATACAGAATTTGGACCTGCCTACTTTCTTTTATAGCTGTTGGTACTTGATTCTATTATTTTTGGTTCACATCTGGCTATACACTTGTCAACATCTAGTCAGACTCCAAAAATTGGTACAATTGGCTTCCACTATCCTTACTATCTTGGTGATGCTCTTTCCTTTTGAATTTTTCAAATAGTGATTCAATTTAACCAGTGATGGTGGTGTTGGGTGAACCTACTTCTACTCCTTCAATTGCGTCCTCTTTAACTATTTCTCTTTGGACCTCTTTCTCTTGAACTGCCTCCTTTACTATTTTGGGAACTTTTTCTATAGGTGTAGGTTTCTATTGTGATGAACTTGCTGCCTATTGTTGACTGTAGGTATTAACCTTTTTCCCCTTTTGAATTTATTCCAGAAATTTTATATATTCATCAATCAATCTCCAAACTCTTGTATCAAATGTGGCTGTGATCCTCAAAATGTTCATTTCTTGCAAAATTCTATTTTTTTGTACAACAATAATAGGCATGTTCCTTTCACATTGAAAAAGTAACATCTCCACAACATTCACCATAAGGTTAGTTTGCCTAATAATTTCTTCCTCATCACCTGGTTCACATTCAAACCTATCAATGGTATCTTTGAATACCCCTTCTATGTCTGAGGCCTCTATGCATTGGTCTAAGGATAGTCCAATGTCTGCCAATTTCCTTGTAGCATCTTTTATCAGGTCATTCATTTTAGTCATAGAATTGATCCATCTCCCCTTGTTTGATCCAAACAAGGCTACTTTAAAGAACTCAAAATTAATCTGAATCTTGCTACCATCATGTGTTATTATTTCTTGTCCTTGTAAATCTTCAAAATGGTTTCCTATAAAATCCAGGGTAGGGTGAATGATTCTAAAATCCTCTTCTCTTTATTGCATCAAGGTGAAAATTTCTTGAGTAGTTATTTGAATCACCCTTATTTGTCTGAACATTTCAGGAAAGCCCTTGGCATGAGCTCTTATATTCATTGACATATTTTTCTTCATTGTGTCGAGATAATAAACATGATTTTGAATTTTTACCATCAAAGGTGACTGGGTGCTTGAGGCATCTCTTTGGTTTAAGTCTTCCTATTACTTATTTATTAAAGCCTTTAGCTTTGCCTTTTACTTCCCCTCTTTCTCTAATTGTTTCCTTAGCTCTGTAATTGTTCCCATGAATTGATCTATGGTTTTATTTTACATTGCTTTGAAGACTTTGACCACTTTACGTTATTTCCCTAGTACTAATGAACCCCATGTTTCTTCATTGACTCTGAAGACTAGTGGGTCTTGTAGAGAAGGAAGATGTATTTTTGCTATATATGATGCAGCTGATTCTGATTGTGACCCTTCTATAAACTGCTCTCCTATAGTTCCCATCTATGCTACTAACTATAACTCTTGTTCGTCTGAAGCAGTGAAATTAGATTGCTCATATGTTCTTTCCAAAACAACCTTTGTAGAGGGTCGAGATAATATGGGCTTCTTATTTTCTACAGGAGTTATCTTTGTTTGATTTCTCACTAGATGACTTTTGAATAGACCAACAAGTCTACCAGTTCTCCTGCTATTCATTTGTATTACTGATGGGATTATAACCTCCTATCCTTTTATTTTTATAGTGGCAGGGACAAACATGGGTGCCGATTTCTTTATACTTGTTATGGTTAGAACTCTGTCAGAAATAGGAACTATGGCTTGTTCTGGGAGGGAAGACTCCTGAGTAGGTATTGTCACAATCTCCTTCCCTTTTTCTATAATTTGGTTTTTGGAAACTTTATGGGGAGTGCTTGATGCTGCTTCTATTCTAAGGTGAGCACTTTAAGAAGGCCTAACCTGTTGCTCTACTATATATGCAGTTTTGACAGTGAATTCCAATAGATCAATGCCCTATTCTTCTATCAACTCCAACAGGGGTCTTCTTTGACTGCTTGGCCTGCTCCTAGTATAATAAGTGCCACAACATCTACTAAACCTTCTCAAAGCCTCCTTAGTTATGTAGGGTAATCATAGGCTTCATAAACCTGCGTGCTACCTCTTTTTTCTAGAGGAAATTTATCCTATACTACCTACAAATCTAATATTTTCTCCATAGCTTCTAACAAGATTTATTCAAAAGCATCTTCCTGGTGTTGTATTCGAGCATATTCTCTCTTTTCCATCATTTTGGGTCATAGAATCTCCAAGTTATTTCATCTAATCTAATGTTATCTAATTTGAACATTCCTTTGAGCAGGGAAGGATATCCAAAAAATACAAAATCCTCAAACCGGTAGGGAAAATTGAGCCAGGGGACCTACCATGCTTCCTTACCAGTCTCATCTTAGCCTCTTGTACCACTTGCCTGCATAATTCCAAAGCTGTTAGGGATAATGGGTAGTGCTGTGGTATCATATTAGAAGGGATTTTAGCCCCATATAATCTGATATAAGTAAAACCTTATGTGAATAAGAAGTCCCAAATTTCCTTCTCTTTAATAAAGGATTTTAGCCCTAGCCCTAATCTCTCAGGAACTAGCCGAGTTAAATCCCAATGAATTTATACCATGAAATGATCACAGAAACAACCCATGTGAGTTTGTCCTTCATGTATTCTCCCGAAGCTACTCTGAAAATAGGGATTGTCAATGACCCATACTAATTTATGGGCTTCTACTAATTGTCCCACTATCAGATGGGTAAAAATCGAGTATTATGAAAAACGGGGCATCTCTTGCCTTTGTTCGAAAACTATCTTCTTTAATTCTATCATTTCTTTATGCATCTGGGTACTTAATTCTAATTACCGAGCATAAATTAGGGTGTTATATGCCCTATTACATTGTGCAGTTAAATAAAACACCCTTTTAGTTATCCTATTGAGATCCTGTACTCCCAAAACTATTTTTATCATATTGCAAAAAACTTGGACCCATGGCTTAAGAGCATTTTTGTTGATTGGAAATTCCTTGTCTATTCTTGCATGCGTATCAAACAAAGTTTTAAAAACTTCCATATTTGTAAACATTTGATATTGGTGTTTGATTAGCTTGGCCACCAGAAAGGTGGTATAATCTGTCAATTTGAAAACTTCCTGGATATGCTTGACTTTGATACTGAACACCGGTCGATTCTTATTATCTTGAAAGGTCCTCGTTCTTTCATCATATGCTACTACTAGCCATACCATAAAATTTGAGAAGTGTACTTTAGGACATATAATCTTCCCAAGGTTACTGTTCCATCTATTATTTCTGGGGAAACCCCTATACTATAACCTATGAGATTTATGAAATAAGTCTGCTACTATCCATGGGGTTCTATTATCGCTTTCCATCACTCAGGAAAAACTCTTGATACAAGCGTTGTCAATCTCGTACTATTGGGCTGAGTTTGGTATTTTATCCGCCCCATATTTTTGAGCAAATTCATACATGGTGCTACTAGGAATAGGTGATCCAAAGATTACAGAGTATGGTGACCTATCTATGATATATTTTACGGCCTCCCTATTATATTCAAGTATGAATACGTCTCCCCATGATGCCATTTGATCTTATAGAAGTCGATCGGGTCTTTTTGTGACTACGTAGTTTGAAAATTTTATTCTCTTTGTACTTCTGGTATATCAACTTCTGCTTTTAGCTTACCAGGATAATAGCCTTGAATTGTTTCATGAGCTCATATATACAAGATGGTAGAATGGGTTAGATAAATACGCATGTTTTGTCATCAATATGATGCCACCAACTGCTGTTTAAAATCAACCAAAGAAATTTTGCCAACTTGACCTTTTATGGAATTGAGCATTTATGATAGGTAAAGTCCTTCATCCTACGTGCCCTGGGCCCTTTTGATTTGTGTGCCTGTAATCATCAAGACTTCAGCTATTTGTTGCTAGAACTCTTTTTATCTGACATGGAACTGAGATGTATAATGGGGTGGTTTTCGATTTGGACCTCACACCACATCGAATCTAAATGATAAATAAATCTTTGGGATTGATTATACTTCACTCAGGCAACAATCACCCTCAGAATCTTCACGAGATTCGATCTTTGGTGTGAGTGCCTGTTGTTATTATCTGGATACCTTTTACTTCCTTGAGTCAACCATGATTAAGCGCTACCATTGGATATTATTACTCTAAATGATGCGTAGCCATTATATCCTGATGGTTGATTCATCACTTAATATTTGATTCACGCACCAAAGTTAGATCCTAAAAAGAATTAGCACAATCGTTGATGTCCTAGGAGCTGCATGATTGTTAGTATACCTTTTCTTATATAAATGTTTGAAATAACGTGATGTATTAGTCCTTATTTAATCATGATTATCCAGTGTTAAACCCATGATTTTTAACCCTAACAACTCATATCATGCATAAGTATCATATAATACGTTTACATATTCTTGCGATCACCGTTAGATTATACCATGTTGGAGGCACGACCGTTGGATTTTTTGACCACGTGTTAGGTTTAACATAAGATAGAAGAGTCAATTATAAAGTATTTAATTAACCAAAAGAAAACCTTTAGATTAAACCTTGATCACTTTTACCGATGCGCACCGTCAGATTTGAGGGGTGATGAGCGCTACCGTTAGATCTTTAAATTGATTTATACCTTTGTTTTTCTTTTGATATTTCACCGCCGTCATAGACCTTCATGTCCATTGATCTTTGCGCTCGTTTGAGCGCCACCGTAGATCTCCTGCAAGGTGCATATTAAATAACCGAAAATGGCATATTATCATATTTGATTAGACTTGGTTTAAGCCAAAGGGGGGTAATTAGCAATGTATTACACCCTCACTAATACGTAATTAACTTTACTTTTGTCTTTATCTATCGTCTAACCATCCATAATTTTTATGCGGCCGTTGGATCTTAGATAGCTATTATCGCGTCCATAGATTTTAATCAACCTATAGGTTAGTTTCCAAGGGGTTCATAATGTTTAACCTTGATTAAGCCGAAAAGGGGGAGATTAGCCAATGTGTTATACCCTTGTTAACCCTGTTTAATATTTTAATTAACCTCTTCGAGCTTTTACCTTTTTAATGCATCTTGTATGGGCGCGCGACCGTTGGTTTAGATTTGGATCGAACGCTGTCGTACAATTTTCCAAATTAGCTTGATGGTTATTCCAAAGGATGTGCATACCCTTCAATAATTTTATCATAGCATTTTAACATGTGATTTAATTAAAACAAATGCTACCAATGATATTGAGTAAATTTGAGCTCTATCGTCCGATCTGGCAGACTAGTTAGACTTTTATCTTGAAGCTTAAGCACGTGTTGACTCGTTTAATGCTTTGACTCTTTGGAGAATGTGCAACCATCGAATTAAGCTTATCTCAAGCACATTCATCCATATTTGTAAAGTTGCACTGATTTTAATCACTTATGACCTTAGGTTATAACTTTAATGGAATATTTGACTTTTGACTTAACCTTTAATCATTTTATCAAAGCGCAACCATCCTATTAAACTTGGATCGAGCGTGGCCCTCAGATTAGATCTTAGGTGCTCATTTTTTAAATTAAATGGGATATGTGCCTTTGAGATTTTAATTAAGTTCTTCATTTTTATATTTAAATTTTTTGGGTCTTAGACTACGATGTTGAATTATTTTCCTAATTTTAGCACACCTTAGAACTTAAAGATTTATCCTTTGATTTTAAGCTTGAGGGAGAGATTTTTTTTATGAGGTTCGGAGCTAGGATTTTAAACATTTGATTAATAATATCCTTCCATATCCTTTATTTAAGACCATGAAGCTTTATTAAAGGGACACATTATTAACAACCAAGGTTATACTTCATCAAACCAACCAACAAAAAATTAAGATGCTCACACCAATTGAAGAAGTGACCAGTATCATTATCATTTTGATTGAAACCAAAAATTTAAATTTAGGGATTTCAAAGTTTGAGTCAATTTTGGCTCCAACATAGGCTCTTACTGTGAAAATGTGTTGAAAACATGAAGCACTTGAGAACCACAAAATATCCTAGTTTTATTTGTAAAAAATGAACAAAAATCCAAAGCTTCAAGGCTGATAATTTTTTTTTTTAAAACAACAAAACATTACAATTTTAAAACTAAAAAACTATTCTAGTGACCGGACATCAAGGTCTGAGAGTATTAAAAATTTATAATTTCCTTTCATTCACTTTGGGAAAAGTAGGGTCAAAATTTTAGAAACAGATGAGCTTTTGAAATTATTGTAATGCTTGTTCTAGCTAAGTTATAAGATATGATTACACAAAATTTGTCAAAGCCTTTTGCTTCATCATGTTTAAGCCCATGTGTGTGTTTGTGTATTCATTTTAATTTATAAGTATTTCAGGACTTTGTAATATATGAGCAAAACAATTAAGTCTAATATGTGATTTCACTCCAAAAAAAAAAAAATACCATTCTGTAGGGCTCCACTGCCAGTCGAGCGTCTATAGCCCCAGTGGAGTTGCTTCTAGTCCCATATAGTTTTACTCCACTGCCAGTCAAGTTTCTATAGCCCCGGTAGAGGTTATCTAAGATATCTCAGGCAGTGACTCAATTTAACTTTGTTTTTTATTTTTCTTTCTCGTGAGAGAAGTACTAGGATATATAAGAAAATTGTGCAACAAGTATGCCTAAGTTGAGGATTAGTTTCTGGCTAAAAGGATGAGTGTAATGATTTTTAGCTTAACCACCTTCTCAAAGATAACTTGGTTCTTTGGACTTTTGAAGTCACTTTAAGCATAATTTGTAATGTGAGGCTTTGACATGATGTTTCAATCAACTTTGTTTTCCTTTTGTTTTATTTCATATCAAACAACTATTGCATAAACACTCATATTTTGAAAATTGTAAAACTCATAAAAATCTAAAATAAATCTTCCTTTTTCTTATCGTTTTCGATGGAATCAACAATAATGCATATTCATCAATCTAAGAATATCAAGTGTACATTAAACTCAACATTAAACTAAACAAGAAAAGTAAAGCACTATGTTTTTGGGGTTTTTTGTTCTTTTCATTTTTTTTATTTTTGTTTTTTTATTTTCTTTTATTTTAATCACCTTGAGTAGGGATTGTAAATTTTGAGGTGTTGGTCATTAATGGGGATAGCCATTATTTCACCTTGCATAGTTTGCAACTTGTATGTATTCTTGCTAATAACATTGGCTATTTTATATGGACCAATCCATTTGGGTTCAAATTTACCTTTTTCACCATGTTTATCATTTTTAGGATTCCAATAGATGACTATATCTCCCTGAGAAAAAGGAGTACCCTTGGCTTTCTTATTAAACAATTTCATGGTTTTATGTGTTTTTTCCATCATTCTATTAAGGGCCCCTCTTCTTTGTTCTTACAATAGGACAATTTGGTCAAGCCTTCTTTGTATGGGGTTGGGGTTTTCATGGTCTTGCAATAAGAGAGAAAGTGCCAATTTTTCTATTTTTGAAGGTAATAGGGATATCTATCCATAAACCATCTCATAGGGGGTTCTTCCTGTGTTTCTTTTAGCAGACAACCTATCAGCCCATAAAACAAATTTAAGTTCACTATCCCATCCCCTTTTATTCTTTCCTAATGAACTTTTTATTGTCATTATTACATTCTTATTTTATGACTCAGCTAAACCATTTCCTTGGGGGTAATAATTAGTAGAATGGGATAATTCAATTCCATATACAACACAAAATTCTACCATTTCATATGAAACAAAATATTGTGCATTATCTATAACTAGCTTTTGAGGAAGCCCAAACCTGGTCAGAATGTTTTCTTCCAAGAATTTGATGATAGTTGCAGTATTGGATGTTCTCATTGGTGTAGTTTCTACCCACTTGGTGAAGTAATCTGTTGCAGTTATGATTCACTTGTGCTGGCTAGATGAATTAGGCTTGATCTCCCCAATTAGGTCAATACCCCATTGTGTGAATGGCACTTCAATGATTACTGGATTGAGGGGCATGGTATCCAAATGCTTCTTTCTTGCAAAAACAAGGTAGTTATGACAGTTCCTAACATGTTTATATATGTATTTAAAGATAAAAGGCCAATAATATCTTGCTATCATTATTTTATTAGCTGTAGCTCTTGGAGCAAAATGTCCTCCATAGAAACCATTATGAAATTTATTGATTATTTTTGGGACTTCGCTTTCGTATAAACAAACTAATAATATTCCATCAAGGTTTTTCCAATGTAGCACACCATCCTGTATGTAATATTTCTGAGCTTGAAGTTTGACTAACCTCATTCTGTTTGTTGACATATCTTTAGGGAATGAAAGAGTTTGTAAGTATCATAATATTTCTTCATACCATTTGCATTTGGTATTATTGATTCTTCTGACATCATATGCCTCATCTATTAAACCCTTATTTTTTGGCCAACAATTTTGCTAAACCTTATCATTTGATAGTTTTAACTATCTTGAATTTGGCATCATATTGCAAAAGCTTTACCATCAACCTTTTTGGTATTCCTAATGGCGCTGATCGAGAAAATATATCCATTATTGCTATAAAAGGAATACAGTAGTAAACTTTATTTGAGCCAAATATACATTTGAAGTGTTCTACAGATTGTATGACTGCATAAGCATATTTTTATAGCAAGGTGTATTTAATATGTGCTCCTTTTAGTCTTGAGATCATGAAGGCTATTGGACTTTCATTATTTTCATCATATTTTTGGTGAAAGAACTGCAACTATAAAATTTTCAAATGCATAAGAATAGATGTTAAAATCCTTTGCATAATCTGAACAACTTAGGGATGGTGTGGTTGATATGGCTTATTTAATTTTGCTAAATCCTTCCATATTTTCCATTGTTCATTTTATTTCTCTAGTTTTCTTAACCATGTAATTTATGGGTTTTGTCATTTCAGCAAAATTTGGGACAATTCTTCTGATGAAATTTATCTTGCCAAAGAATGACCTGACTCCTTTTAAATTTCTAGGAGGGGGAATTTTGGAAATGGATTCGATTCTGTCTGGATCAATGCTTATTCCTTTTTCTAAAACTGTGTCCTAACAAATTTTCTTGTGTAGTCCCAAATATGCATTTATTGGGATTCAAAGAAATTCAAAATTTCTTGCATCGAACAAAAACTGCAATTAAATTTTCTAGATGATCTTCTGGATTTTTAGATAATATTGTGATATCATCTAAGTATACAACTACAATTTTGAACATTAATCCTTTAAAGGTGAAGTCCATTGCTCTTTGAAAAGTAGCACCAGCATTCATTAGTCCAAAATGCATCCTTAAATATTCAAATATGCCCCAGGGTATAGTGAATGCTACATTATGTCTATCTTCTAGATTTATCTGAATTTGATTGTACCCTAAAAATCCATATAACAGAGAAAATATTGTTGAAACAACTACTGCTTGCAATAATTGTTCCATGTTGGGTAAGGGGTAATTGTCTTTTAATGAAATATTTCTTAAATTTATAAAATTTACACAGAGTCTAATATCCCCATTCTTTTTCCTGACTTGTACTAAATTGGATATCTGTGAAGAAAATCTTACCTTTCTAATTATTTTAGAATCCAGTAACTTTTGTACCTCCTTTTGCATTATTGGGTGCAGAGTTGGATTGTATTTTCTTTATTTCTGTCTGAATGGTTTGGAATCTTCTTTTAGGGTATTATGTGTGTCATTACATCTATTTTGAATGTTTTCAAATTTTCATAAGTCCAGGCAAAATGTTCTTTGTTCTTTTTTAAGAAATTGATATATCCAACTTTTTCTTTAGCAGGTAAAGCCATGTTTATTTTCACTATTTTGGGTTCTTTCATTGAACCAATATTAATATCCTCAGATATCACTTATCTTTGTAAAGGTTTATAGGCTTTGTCAAAATCATCAAATAGACTCTCTAGAGAAACTAATCCTTTGGGTATCTTATTAGTTTTCAACTGGATTACTTCTACCGACTCTCCTATTTGATCTTTTAGATTTTATTCATCTTTTTCATCACATATTTTGCATACTAATTTTGCAGAGTCATAAAATATTTAATATCTATGTTATCCTGAAAAACCTATAGATATACTATGTTATCTGGCACATAAGGTTTAAAATTGAAATAGTTGAGATTATATCCATATATTCTGTAGTTATCTTTGGGTGATCTAGACCTGAGGTATTTACAGCTAAAATATCCGCAACATGATTTTGTTCTCTAGGAATATATGAAACATTGAAAGCTAAAAATTTATCAATTTCTTCCAATACTACATTTCTATATTGCTTAAGCCTAGGATGTTTAGTTTAATATTTACCTTTGATCTATAGTATAATAAGATCTGCATCCCCTATTACAGTTAAGAAGTAAATGCCTAGCTATTTTGCTTTCCTTAGCCCTAGTAGTAAGGCTTCGTACTCAGCTAGATTGTTTGTGCAAGGAAATTGCAATCTGTAAGGAATACTAAGGTAGTTTCCTATAATATCAGTCAAATTTACACTTGCACCTACTCCATATTAGGATTTAGCTCCATAAAAAGATATGGTCCACATTTCTTAAGTCAAAAATCTATCTGATTCAGAATCTACTATTTTTATATCTTTTGGATCCATGTTCTTTGCATCTGGTACTTCCACCAGGAATGGGTTGTGCCATATTGAATAAACTCCCCTCTCTTTTTCTTCCATAGAGTTAACTAAGTTAATCATGGTTTCATATGTTTGAATTAACTCTATGAAATGTTTGTTGAATGGTTCCCTTCTCAAAATTATATTCTCCTTATCTGATATTGGGATTGTAGCATAGGACCAGTCAAGTTGAATTGAACATCCTAGTTGTTCTACCCAATGTCTACTGAGTAATAATGAGAAAAATGGATCAACATCAACTACTACAACATCCATGAAAATGCCATTTTTGGGGTGTTGATCTAGGAAAATTAACAATCCAGTTATCACCCCTACACAAGGAATTTACCTACTATTCATTACAAAAATAGGGGCAGAATCTCGAGTATAGATTAATCCCATTTGGTCAGCTATTAACTTAGGCATGATATTATGTGAAGGTCCACTGTCTAACATGCAATTATAAATCACATATATTTCCCCTTCATCTAAATTATATCTTAATGACACATAGAAGGGTCTGACAGAGGATGGTGATCTTGTATCATGTTGATTTTATCTAGCAGCATGGAAAGTTGGGTCTTCGTTTTGTTCTACTAATCCAAATGCTTTGCAGACTTGTTCTCTGTACTGTTGAACTTTCATAAGTTCTCCAAATGTGATATTAACCTTTTGCTTACTGATTTTTGACCCAACATCAAATTCTATCTTCTTTATATCCAATGGTTTATTAATTTCTTATTTGGGAATCTCTTTCTCCGATTCTATTACTTCAGGAGTAATCTTTTTAGGGTTCCTATCAGTTTTCTCTTTAATTATATTTTAATTGGTGAAAGTGTGTTTTCTTGTTTAACTTGTAGAGGCTTTCTCTATCCTTTCAGGTACTATTCTATTCCTTAAATTTAGAACATGGGTTACCTCTAATTCCTAAACCTCTTGAGTAGTGGGGATTAATTTTCCTTGCTTCATATTATCATATCTTGACTCATGTGATTTTTGCAAGATTTTAGTTCCTTCAGTTACTAAAATTTGAGGATGATGATTTGAAGCATATTTATCCATGTCTTCTTCAAACAACCTTTCTGTGGATTCATCTTCAATGGATCAACATGCATTGATTCTTATATCCTCTTTTGATTCTGCATGAATATCTACATTACACTGATCACTTAGGTGAATTCCACATGCATCAAGGTTATGGGGTGCATCACAAGTAGAGAAAAAATAAGGAAACCCTTATGCTACATTAGCATATGGTATAGGGTTAGGAACATTGTTCCGATCTCTATCAAAATATTTTTTTTTCCAGTTATTGTTTCCATTACCTCTATTCCTATTTCCTTCTTCAAAACCATTTTTATTTCCTCAATTCTTATTGTAATTTTTCTTAAAAGGATGATGGTTTTCAACATGTGGTCACTCTGTTTGTGAATATTCGTCATTATTTCCATTTCTTTCAATTCTTGCTAACCTGTTGTTCATATTATTGAACATCTCAGTCATTTGACTAGTCAATTTATCCATTGGATCCATTGGCATTTGATATACAAAGAAGACCTGAAATTTATCCATTGGATCAATTTAAGCTCTTCTTTGTATATCAAATGCCACCCTTTTGGGTTTTCTCTCAGGTAGGTTGAAATCTATAGAATAGGGCTTCATATTACCACTATCAAGTATATTTCTTTCTATATCCATCGCTTTTTCCATACAACCATCAATGGTAGTGGCTTGTTCTTGCCTTAATTCATAGTTAAACTCTCTTTGAAAAGCATTCTTATAAAAAAAAATAGACTGAATATCACTAGGCCTGAGGTTGGTAGGGATTTTGTTCCTAGTCTTTGAATATCTTGTGTTAAAATCACTAACAACTTCATTTTTTTTTCTTCATAGCGATTAGCTCAGTTAACAATGATTGTTCATTTTTCCTTTCACCATATTTCTTTAGAAACACCTCTTCTATTTTGGTGAAGTCTGGGATATCATTGTTAGGAAGGGAATTAAACCATTCTCTGGCATATTTTTCTAAAGTCTATAGAAATAGTCTTAATACTACATCTTCATGTTCAACTTTCAGACTATCCATTGTATATAAGAAACTTTTGCTATGATCCTCTCCAGTTACTGCATTGTTTCCTAAAAACTTAGGGAGGTATTTGTGAGCTTTACTGGGTAAGGCATTTAAATTTTCTGGTAATGCAAAAGGCCTATATCTATTAGTTCTTCATAAATGAACATTAACCTGGGCCATTGCTACTGTAGAATTCAATTTCATAGCTATAGTACCTACAATAGTATGGGTCTGGGAAGCTTGAATGTCAATTGATGGATTTTCTATCTTTGAATTATTATTACGTGTATATTCTATAGCAAAATTCAAATTTATATCTACAACAGAATTTAAATCATCTTCTACAGTGCTATCAGTAGTAATAGTATTCTAAATTTTCTTTATGTACCTTTTACTGCTAGAATTTAATCTATTGCTATAAACAATATTCTTAAAAAATGGAGTTTTTTGGGTATGTATAAATACCTTTGGATTCTGGAGTTCTGAAAATAGCTCCTTACCACTTCTCCTAGCGTTCGTTAGCACATTCTATTCTCTCATTTTTATTTTTTTCTTCTGGGTTTTTCTAACAGAGTCACCAGAACCGGGGTGCAGAAATAACAGTGTATGATTTTATCAAGAATGCTTGATATTATCACTCATCCTCACAGGAGTCGGTTCTTGGGATAAATCAAGAAAATCAAGAAACCAAAATTTCAAGAAGATCAAGAAAAAGAAATTTCAAGAAGATCAAGAAATGTAAAGAAAATAAGATTGAAAAACACGAGTAAAATAAAGAACGTAGAAAATGTAAAAAATAAGATAAGCGTTCTCTATTCCAATTGGCCACCCATTGATTTAAAGATAATGTCATTCAGAAAAAAACTTCTAAGAAGGTCATTAACTCTTTCTATCAAGTCCTTCCTAACAATGGTGCCAAAAAACTATTGGAACCGATTCTTGCATCCGTAGGATTTCGACTATCATGCTACAAGAATATGTCTGAAACCAATGAGCTATTACATGCTCTGGTCAACCTGCCTCATTGTTCTACTAAACACAAATATTGCTAAATAAAACTGCATAACAGGTAAGGAAACCCCAACGGTAATTATTTGACTACAACTCTAATTACACGCTCTAGATTTGTATTATATTATATGTATTAAAATGACCAAGCATGAAAACAACCACTTGTTATGCCTTATTCAGACCGGTGCCTAGATTCATTGGGATGTTATAGCAATTTAACAACAATTTTATCATGAAACATAAAAAAAGGGAGGAGAAAAATTGGCATTATTAATCTTATTCGAATATCACAATAAAACCAAGAGTTACCCAATGAGAGAAAAATATATAATGTGCTCAAATAATGTAACCCATTACACAGTGACACACAAAGCTAAGACAAAAGATATAATAGAAAAGAGATTCAGAATTGTATTGATTTCATAAAATTTACATGCGGAGTGGGCAGAATGCCTTTTAACTCTATTTTTTTCAAATAAAATATATCAATACAATGAAAATATCCTATTCAAATAATGTAACAGGTCTCTCCTACTCTCCTTGTTCCAATATAGTAACAATAGAGTCTCTAAATCTTAGGCTCAAAAAGGTAGGAAATGATCTCAGCTTCTTGAACACTTTCCTATCACAATCCTGTAAAGCAAAGGGAAGAATAAGAAATGATAAAGAAAAAATAGACATAGAAGGGGATACAACAACACAACTAACTAGGCACTCAAGAATACCTCTTAGCAAAAATGCTATTCTCTAATTGCTTGATGCAAAATCTGGACCTACTTGCTTCCTTTTATAGCTGCTAGGACTTGATTTTGTTATTTTTGGTTCACATATAGCCTTACACTTGTCAGCATCTAGTCAGACTCCAAAAATTGGTACTATTGGCTTCCATTGTCTTTACTATCTTGGTGATACTCTTTCCTTTTGACTTTTTCAAACATTGATTCAATTTAACCGATGATGGTTGTTTTGGGTGAACCTACTTCTATTCCTTCAATTATGTCCTCTTCAACTGTTTCTTTTTGGACCTCTTTCTCGTGAACTACCTCCTTTATTATTTCAGGAACTTTTTTTGTAGGTGCAGGTTTCTGTTATGATGAACTTGTGTCCTGCTGTTGACTATAGGTATTAACCTTTTTACCCTTTTGAATTTGCTGCAGCCATTTTATATATTCATAAATCAATCTCTAAACTTCTATATCAAATGTGGTTGTGATCCTCAACATGTTCATTTATTGCAAAATTCTATTTTTCTGTACAACAATAACAGACCCGTTCCTTTCATATTGAAAAAGTAACATCTCGACAACATTCACCATAAGGGTATTTTGCCTAATCATTTCTTCCTCATCACCTGGTTCACATTCAAACCTATCAATTGTATCTTTGAATACCCCTTCTATGTCTAAGGCCTCTAAGCATTAGTCTAAGGTTAGTTCAATGTCTTCCAATTTCCCTGTAGCATATTTTATCAGGTCATTCATTTCAGTAATAGAATTGATCCATCTCCCCCTGTTTGCTCCAAACAGGGCTGCCTTAAAGAACTTATAAATAATATGAATCTTGCTACCATCATGTGTTATTATTTCTTGTCCTTGTAACTCTTCAAAATAGTTTCCTATAAAATCTAAGGTAGGGTGAATGATTCCAAAATCCTCTTCTCTTTCTTGCATCAAGGTGAGAATTTCTTGAGTAGTTATTTGAATCACCATTATTTGTCTGAACATTCCATTAAAGTCCTTGGCATGAGATCTTATCTTCATTGATATATTTTTCTTCATTGTATCAAGATAATAAACATGATATTGAATTTTTACCATCGAAGGGGGCTGGGTACTTGAGGCATATCTTGGGTTTAATTCTTCCTTTTGCTTATTTATTAATGCCTTTAGCTCTGCATTTTCCTTCCTCTATTTCTCCAATTGTTTCCTTAGCTCTATAATTGCTCCCATGAATTTATCTATGGCTTGATTTTGCATTGCTTTGATGACTTTGGCCACTTCACCTTCTTTCCCTAGTACTAATGAGCCCAATGTTTCTTCGTTGACTCTGAAGACTAGTGGATCTTGCAGAGCAGGAAGATGTATTTTTCCTATATCTGATGCAACTTCTTCTTATTGTGACCCTTCTGTAAACTGCTCTCTTATATTTCCCATCCCTTCTACTAAATTTAACTCTTGTTCATCTGTAGCAGTGAAAGTAGTTTGCTCATGTGTTCTTTCCAAAACAACCTTTATAGAGGGTAGAGATAATCTGGGCTTCTTATTTTCTATAGGAGTTATATTTGTTTGATTTCTCACTAGATGACTTCTGAATAGACTAGCAAGTCCACTAGTTCTCCTACTATTCATTTGTATTACTGATGGGATTATAACCTCCTATCCTTTTATTTTTATAGTGGTAGGGACAGCCATGAGTGCCAATTTTTTTACACTTGTTATGGCTAGAACTCTGTTAAAAATAGGAACTATGGCTTATTCTAGGAGGGAAGACTCCTGAGTAGGTATTGTCACAATATCCTTCCCTTTTTTTGTACTCTGGTTTTTAGAAACTTTCTGGGGAGTGCTTGGCGCTGCTTCTATTCTAAGGTGAGCACTTTCAGAAGGCCTAACCTGTTGCTCTACTATATCTATAGTTTTGACAGTGACTTCCATTAGATCAATGCCCTGTTATTCTATCAACTCCAACAGGGGGTATTATTTGACCGCTTGTCCTGATCTTGGTATAATATATGCCACAACATCTTATAAACCTTATCGAAGCTTCCTTAGTTCTATAGGGTAATCATAGGCTTCATAAAACTGCGTGCTACCTATTTTTTCTAGAGGAAATGTATCCCATACTACCTTCAAATCTAATCCTTTCTCCATAGATTCTAACAATATTTCTTCAAAATCATCTTCCCGGTGTTGTATTTGAGCATATTCTCTCTTTTCCATAATTTTGTTGTACGTTCCTTTTGGGTCATAGAATCTCCAAGTTATTTCATCGAATTCCATGTTATCTAATTTGAACATTCCTTTGAGTAGGGAAGGATATCCAACAAATAAAAAATCCCCAAAACGATAGGGAACATTGAGCAAGGGGACCTTACCATGCTTCTTTACCAATCTCATCTTAGCCTCTTCTGCCACCTTCCTGCATAATTCCAAAGCTGCTATGTTTAACGTGCAGTACTATGGTAACATCTTAGGAGGGATTTTAGCCCCATATAATCTGATATAAGTAAAACCTTATGTGAAGAAAAATTCCCCAATTTCCTTCTCTTTAATAAATGCTTTTACCCGTGGCCCTAATCTCTCAGGAACTAGCCCAGTTAAAGCCTAATGAATTTCTACCATGAAATGATTGCAGAACCAACCCATGTGAGTTCATCCTTCATGTATTCTCTAGAAGCTACTCTGAACATAGGGGTTGTTGATGGACCATACTCATTTATGGGCTTCTTCTCCTAATTTTCCAGCTATCATATGGATAAAAATCGAGTATTGTGAAAAACAAGGCATCTCTTACCTTTGTTCAAAAAATACCTTCTTTAATTCTATCATTTATTTATGTATCTGGGTACTTAAATCTAATTCCTAGGCATAAATTGGGGTGTTATATGCCCTATTGCATTGTGCAGCTAAATACAAAACCCTTTTAGTTATCCTACTAAGATCCTGTACTCCCAAAACTATTTTTATCATATCGCATAAATCTTGGACCCATGGCTTAAGAGCATTTTTGTTGATTGGGAATTCTTTGTCTATTCTTGCATTCGTATCAAATAAATTTTTAAAAACTTCCATATTTGTAAACATTCAATATTGGTGTTCAATTACCTTGTCCACCAGAAATGTGGTATAATATGTCAATTTGAAAACTTCCCGAATATGCTCGACTTTAATGCTGAACATCAACAGATTCTTATTATATCTAAAGGTCCTCATTCATACACTACTACTAGCCATGCCATCAAATCTGAGGAGAAGTGTGCTTTTGAACATATTAGATTCCCAAGGTTACTGCTCCATATATTATTTCTAGGGAAACCCTTGTACTATAACCTATGAGCTTTATGAAATAAGTTGGTCATCATCCATGGAGTTCTATTATCGCTTTCCATCACTTGGGAGAAAATCTTGATACAAGCGTTGTCGATCTCATACTGTTGGGCTGAGTTTGGTATTTTATCTGCTCCACATTTTTGAGCAAAAATTCATACATGGTACTATCAAGAATAGGTATTCCAGAGATTACAGAGTATGGTGACCTATCTATGATGAATTTTATGGCCTCTCTAGTGTCTTCAGGTATGAATACATCTCCCCAAGAAGCCATTTGATCTTACAGTAGCCGGTCGGGTCTTTCTATGACTACATAGTTTGAAAATTTTCTTGTCTCTGTACTTCTGGTATATCAACTTCTACTCTTAGCTTACCAGGGTAATAGCCTTGAATGGTTTCATGAGCTCATATACACAGGGTGGTAGAATGGGTTTGATAAATCCGCATGTTTTTTCATCAATATGATGCCACAAACTGCTGTTTAAAATCAACCAAAGAAATTTTTCCAACTCGTCCTTTTTTGGAATTTAACGTTTATGATGGGTAAATTCCTTCATCCTATGTGCCCTAGGCCCTTTTAATTCATGTGCCTATAATAATCAATACTTCAGCTATTTATCATTGGAACCCTTTTATCTAACGTGGAACTGAGATGTGTAATGGGGTGGTTTTCACTTTGAACCTCACACCACATTGAACCTGAACGATAACTAAATATTTGGGATTGATTATACTTCGCTCAAGTAGCAATCACCCTCGGTATCTTCATGAGATTTGGTCTTTGTTGTGAGTGTTTACTGTTATTATCTAGATGTCCTTAGCTTCCTTGAGTCAACCATGATTAAGCACTACCGTCAAATGTTCTTACTCTAAATTATGTGCAACCGTTAGATCTCGATGGTTGATTCATCACTTAATCTTTGATTCACGTACCATCGTTAGATCCTAAAAAGAATTAGCACAATCGTTGATGTCCTGGGAGCTGCATGATTGTTAGTATACCTTTTCTTATATAAACGTTTGAAATAATGCGATGTATTAGTCCTTATTTAATCATGATTATCCAATGTTAACCCCATGATTTTTGATCCTAACAACTCATATTAAGCATAAGTATCATATAATACATTTACATATTCTTGTGATCACCGTTAGATTATACCATGGTGGAGGTGCGATCGTTGGATTTTTCGACCACGTGTTAGGTTAAACATAAGATAGAAGGGGCAGATTATAAAGTATTTAATTAACCAAAAGAAAACCTTTAGATTAAACCTTGATCACTTTTACTGACACACACTATCGGATTTGAGCAGTGATGAGCACTGTCGTCAGATCTTTGAATCGATTTATACCTTTATTTTGCTTTTGATCTTTCATCGTCATCATAGACCTTCGTGTCCATTGATATTTGGGCTCATTCGAGCACCGTCGTAGATCTCCTGCAAGGTGCATATTAAATAATTGAAAAAGGCGTATTATCATATTTAATTACACTTGGTTTGAACCAAATGGGGGTAATTAGAAATGTATTACACCCTCACTAATATGTAATTAACTTTACCTTTGTCTTTATCTGTTGTCTTACCATCCATAATTTTGATGCGGTCGTTGAATCTTCGATAGCTATTATCGTGGCCATAATTTTTAATCAACCTACAGGTTAGTTTCCAAGGGGTTCATAATGTTTAACCTTGATTAAGCCAAAAAGGGGGAGATTAGCCAATGCATTATACTCTTGTTAACCCTGTTTAATATTTTAATTAACCTCTTAGGGCTTTTACCTTTTTAATTCATCTTGTATGGACGCATGACCATTGGTTTAGATTTGGATCGAACACTATCGTTCGATTTTCCAAATTAGCTCGATGGTTATTCCAAATGGGGTGCATACCCTTCAATCATTTTATCATAGCATTTTAACATGTGATTTAACTAAAACAAGCGCTACCATTGATCTTGAGTAAATTTTAGCGCTATCGTCTGATCCGATGGACTAGTTAGATTTTTATCTTGAAGCTTAAGCCTGAGTTGACTCATTTAATGCTTTGAATCTTTGGAGAATGTGCAACCATCAGATTAAGCTTATCTCAAGCGCATTCATCCAGATTTGCAAAGTTGCATTGATTTTAATCACTTATGACCTTAGGTTATAACTTTAATGAAATATTTGACTTTTGACTTAACCTTTAATCATTTTATCAAAGCGCAACCGTCCGATTAAACTTGGATCGAGTGCTGCCCTCAGATTAGATCTTAGGTTCTCGTTTGTTAATTTAAATGGGATACGTGCCTTTGAGATTTTAATTAAGGTCTTCATTTTTAGATTTAAATTTTTTGGGTCTTAGACCACGGTGTTGAATTATTCTCCTAATTTTAGCACACCTTAGAACTTAAAGATTTATCATTTGATTTTAAGCTTGAGGGAGAAATTCATTGATTATTTTTGGGACTTCACTTTTGTATAAACAGACTAATAATATTCCATCAGGGTGTTTCCAATATAGCACACCATCTTGTATGTAACATTTTTGAGCTTAAAGTTTGACTGGCCTCATTCTGTTTGTTGACATATCTTTAGGGAATGACAGAGTTTGTAATTATGATAATATTTCTTCATACCATTTGCATTTTGTATTATTGATTCTTTTGACATCATATGCCTTATCTATTGTTTGAATAATTTCAAACCCTTCTTCTTTTTTGACCAACGATTTTGCAAAACCTTGTCTTTTGATAGTTTTAACTATCTTAAATTTGACATGATATTGTAGAAGCTTTACCATCCAACTTGCTGGTCTTCCTAATGTCTCTGATTGGGAAAAAATATCCTTTATTGCTATAAAAGGAATACAACAGTAAACTTTATTTGAGCCAAATATACCTTTGAGTGTTCTAAAGATTGTATGACTCCCTAAGCATGTTTTTCTTGCAAGGTGTATTTAATATGTGCTCCTTTTAGTACTGAGCTCATGAAGGCTATTGGCATTTCATTATTTTCATCATATTTTTGTGAAAGAACTGTAGCTATAGAATTTTTAGATGCATAAGAATAGATGTTAAAATCCTTTGCATAATCTGGGTAGCTTAGGGCTGGTGTGGTTGATATGGCTTCTTTAATTTTGTTAAATGCTTCCATATTTTCCACTGTCCATTTTATTTCTCCAATTTTCTTAACCATGTCATTTATAGGTTTGGTCATTTCAGCAAAATTTGGAACAAATCTTCTGATGAAATTTATCTTTCCAAAGAATGACCTAACTCCTTTTAAATTTCTAGGAGGGGGAATTTTTGAAATGGCTTCAATTCTGTTTGGATCAATGCTTATTAATTTTTCTGAAACTATGTCTCCTAAAAATTTTCCTTGTGTAGTCCCAAATATGAATTTCTTAGGATTCAATGAAATTCCAAATTCTTTGCACTGAGAAAAAACTGTAGTTAAATATTCTAGATGATCTGGATTTTTAGAAAATACTGTTATATCATCTAAGTATACAACTACAATTTTGAACATTAATCCTTTAAAGGCGAAATCCATTGCTCTTTGAAAAGTAGCACCAACATTCATTAGTACAAAAGGCATCCTTGAATATTCAAATGTGCCCAAGGATGTAGTGAATGCTGCCTTATGTCTATCTTCTAGATTTATTTAAATTTGATTGTACCCTAAAAATCCATCTAACAGAGACAATCTTGTTGAACCAACTACTGCTTGCAATAATTGTTCCATGTTGGGTAAGGGGTAATTATCTTTTAATGAACTCTTTTTTAAATTTCTAAAATCTACACAGAGTCTAATATCCCCATTCTTTTTCCTGATTGGTACTAAATTGGATATCCATGAAGAAAATATTACCTTTTTGATTATTTTAGAATCCAATAACTTTTGTACCTCCTTTTGCATTATTGGGTGCAGAGTTGGATTCTATTTCCTTTGTTTTTGTCTGAATGGTTTGGAATATTCTTTTAGGGTATTATTTGTGTCATTACATATGTTTTGAATGTTTTCAAATCCTCATAATTCCACGCAAAATGTTCTTTGTTTTTTTCAAGAAACTGATATATCCAACTATTTCTTTAGCAGGTAAATTCATGTCTACTTTCACTATTCTGGGTTCTTTCATTGAACCAATATTAATATCCTCAGATATCACTTCTCTTTGTAAAGTTTTGTAGGCTTTGTCAAAATCATCAAATAGACTCTCTAGAGAAACTAATCCTTTGGGTATCTTATTAGTTTTCAACTGGATTACTTCTAATGGCTCTCTTATTTTATATTTTAGTTTTTCTTCATATTTTTCATCATAGATTACATCTACATATTGATTTTGCAGAATCATAAAATCTTTAATATCTATGTCATCCTGAAAAACCTGTAGATATACTATGTTATCTGGCACATAAGGTTTATAAACTGAAATAGTTGAGAATATATCCATATATTCTGTAGTTATCTCTAGGTGATCTAGACCTGAGGTATTTACAGCTAAAATATCTGCAACATGATTTTGTTCTCTAGGAATATATGAAACATTGAAAGCTAAAAATTTATTAATTTCTTCCAATACTGCATTTCTATATTGCTTAACCCTAGGAAGTTTAGTCTAATATTTATCTATGATCTATAGTATAATAAGCTTTACATCCCCTGTTACAGTTAAGAAATTAATGCCTAGCTCTTTTGCTTTCCTTAGCCCTAGTAGTAAGGCTTCGTACTCAACTACATTGTTTTTGCAAGGAAATTGCAATCTATAAGGAATACTAAGGTAGTTTCCTTTAATATCAGTAAAATTTACACCTATATCTGCTCCAGATTGGGATTTAGCTCCATCAAAATACATGGTCCACATTTCTTGAGTCAAAAATCTATCTGATTCGGCATCTACTATTTTTATATCTTTTGGATCCATGTTATTTGCATCTGGTACTTCCACCAGGAATGGGTTGTGCCATATTGAATAAAATCCCATCCCTTTTCTTCCATAGAGTTAACTAAGTTAATCATGGTTTCATCTGTTTGAATTAACTCTACAAAATGTTTGTTGAATGCTTCACTTCTCAAAATTATATTCTCCTTATCTGATATCGAGATTGTAGCATAGGACCAGTCAAGTTGAATTGAACCTCCTAGTTGTTCTGCCTAATGTCTACTGAGTAATAATGAGATAAATGGGTCAACATAAACTACTACAACATCCATGACAATGCCCTTTTTGGGGTGTTGATCTAGGAAAACTAACAATCCAGTTATCACCCCTACACAAGGAATTTGCCTACTATCTATTACAATAACAAGGGCAGAATCTCTAGTAAATATTAATCACATTTGGTCAGCTATTTACTTAGGCATGATATTATATGAAGCTCCCCTGTCTATCATACAATTATGAATCACATATATTTCCCCTTCATATGAATTATATCTTAATGACACATAGAAGGGTCTGACAAAGAATGGTGATCTTGTATCATGTTGATTTTTTCTAGTAGCATGGCAAGTTGGGTCTTCTTTTTTTTACTAATCCAAATGCTCTGCAGACTTGTTCTTTGTACTGTTGAACTTTCATAAGTTCTCCAAATGTGATATTAACCTTTTGCTTACTGAGTTCTGACCCATCATCAAATTCTATCTTCTTTATATCCAATGGTTTATTACTTTCTTCTTTGGGAATCTCTTTCTCCGATTCTATTACTTCAAGAGTAATATTTTTAGGGTTCCTATCAATTTTCTCTTTACTGATATTTTTATTGGTGAAAGTTTGTTTTCTTATTTCACTTGTAGAGGCTTTCTCTGTCCTTTCAGGGACTGTTCTATTCCTTAAATTTATAACATGAGTTTCCTCTAATTCCTCAACCTCTTAAGTAGTGGGGATTAATTTTCCTTGCTTCATCTTATCATATCTTGACTTATGTTATTTCTGCAAGATTTTAGTTCCTTCAGTTACTAAAATTTGAGGATGATGATTTGAAGCAAATTTATCCATGTCTTCTTCAAACAACCTTTCTATGGATTCATCTTCAACGGACCAACATACATTGATTCTTATATCCTCTTCTGATTTTGTATGCATATCTACATTACGTTGATCACTTAGGTGAATTCCACATGCATCTAGGTTATGGGGTGCATCACAAGTAGAGAAAAAATAGGGAAACCCTTCTGCTACATTAGCAAATGGTATAGGAACATTTTATGATCTCTATCAGAATCTCTGTTTTTCCAGTTATTGTTTCCATTAGCTCTATTCCTATTTCCTTCTTCAAAACCATTATTATTTTCCCAATTATTATTGTAATTTTTCTTAAAATGAGCACGGTTGTCAACATGTGGTCACTCTATTTGTGAATATTCACCATTATTTCTATTTCTTTTAATTTTTGCTAACATGTTCACGTTATTGAACATCTCGGTCATTCAACTAGTCAATTTCTTCATTGGATCAATTTTAGCTCTTCTTTGTATATCAAATGCCACCCTATTGGGTTTTCTCTTAGGTAGGTTGACCTCTAGAGAATAGGGCTTCATATTACGACTGTCAATCATATTTTTTTCTATATCCATTGCTTTTTCCATACAACAATCAATGGTAGTGGCTTGTTATTGCATTAATTTATAGTTAAAATCTCCTTGAAAATTATTCTTATAAAAATAAATAGACTAAATATCACTAGGCCTGAGGTTGGCAGTGATTTTGTTCCTAGTATTTGAAAATTTTGTGTTAAAATCACTAACAACTTCATTTTATTTTTTCTTCATAGCGGCTAGCTCAGTTAACAATGATTGTTCATTTTTCCTTTCACCATATTTCTTTAGAAACACCTCTTCCATTTTGGTGAAGTATGGGATATCATTGTTACGAAGGGAATTAAACCATTCTCTAGCATATTTTTCTAAAATCTGTAGAAATAGTCTTAATACTACATCTTCATGTTCAACTTCCAGACTATCTAGTACATATAAGAAACTTTTGATATGATCCTCTCCAGTTACTGCATTGTTTCCTAAAAACTTAAGGAGGTATTTGTGAGCTTTACTGGGTAAGGCATTTAAATTTTCTTGTAATGCAAAAGGCCTATATCCATTAGTTCTCCATAAATGAAAATTAACCTAGGCCATTGCTACTATAGAATTCAATTTCATAGTTGTAGTACCTACAGTGGTATGAGTCTGGGCAGCTTGAATGTAAAATGATGGATTTTCTACCTTTGAATTATTATTACGTGTATCTTCTATAGCAAAATTCAAATTTCTATCTATAATAGAATTTAAATCATCTTCTACAGTGATATCAATAGTAATAGTATTATGAATTTTATTTACGTACCTTTTACAACTAGAATTTAATCTACTACTATAAATAATATTCTTAAAAAGTGGAGTTTTATGGGTATGTATAAATACCTCTAGATTCTCGAGTTCTGGAAATAGCTCCTTACCACTTATCCTGGTGTTATCCAACATGTTCTGTTCTCTCCTTTTTATTTTTTTCTTCTGGGTTCGTCTAGCAGAGTCGCCAGCACCGGGGTGCAGAAAGAACAACATATGCTTTTATCAAGAATGCTTGATATTATCACTCATTCTCACAGGAGTCAGTTCTTGGGATAAATAAATAAAATAAAGAAACCAAAATTTTAGGAAGATCAAGAAACGTAAAGAAAATAAGATTGAAAAACACGGGTAAAATAAAGAACGTAGAAAATGTAAAAATAAGACAAACATTCTATATTCCAACTAGCCACCCATTGATTTAAAGATAATTTCATTCAAAGAAAAACTTGTAAAAAGGTCATTAACTCTTTATATCAAGTCCTTCTCGGCAACGGCGCCAAAAAAATGTTGGAACTGATTCTTGCATCCGTAGGATTTCTACTGTCACGCTACAAGAATCCATTTGAAACCAATGAGCTATTATAGGATCTGGTCAATCTACCTCATTGTTCTGCTAAACAAAATATTGCTAAAGAAAACTACAGAATGGGTAAGGAAACCCTAATGGTAATTATATGACTAAAACTCTAATTACACGCTCCAGATTTATATTATATTAAATGTATTAAAATGACCAAGCATGAAAACAACCACTTGTTATGCATTATGTAGATCGATGCCTTGATTAATTGGGCTGTTATAGCAATTTAACAATAATTATATCATGAAACAGAAATAAGGGGAGGAAAAATATTGGTGTTCTTAATCGTATTTGAATATCGTAATAAAACCAAGAGTTAACCAATGAGAGAAAAATATATAATGCGTTCAAATAATGTAACCCATTAAATAGTGACGCACAAAGCTAAGACAAAAGATATAATAGAAAATAGATTCATAATAGAATAATAAATGATAAAGAAAAAATAGACATAGAAGGAGATACAACACAACTAACTAGGCACTCAAGAATACCTCTTAGCAAAAATGCTATTCTTTAATTGATTGATGCAAAATATGGACCTCCCTCATTTTTATAGCTGCTGGTACTTGATTCTATTATTTTTGATTCACATCTGGCCTTACATTTGTCAGCATCTAGTGAGACTCCAAAAATTGGTACAACTGGCTCCCACTGTCCTTACTGTATTGGTCATCCTCTTTCCTTTTGATCTTTTCAAATAGTGATTCAATTTAACCGATGATGGTGGTGTTGGGTGAACCTACTTCTATTCCTTCAATTGTGTCCTCTTCAACTGTTTCTTTTTGGACATCTTTATATTGAACTACCTCCTTTACTATTTTGAGAACTTTTTCTGTAGGTGCAGGTTTCTATTGTGATGAACTTACTTCCTGTTGTTGACTGTAGGTATTAACCTTTTTCCCATTTTGACTTTGCTGTAAACATTTTATATATTCATCAATCAATCTCCAAACTCCTGTATCGAATGTGGCTATGATCCTCAGCATGTTCATTTCTTGCAAAATTCTATTTTTTTATACAACAATAATAGGCCCGTTCCTTTCACATTGAAAAAGTAACATCTCCACAACATTCACCATAAGGGTATTTTGCCTAATCATTTCTTCCTCATCACCTGGTTCATATTCAAACCTATCAATGGTATCTTTGAATACCCCTTCTATGTCTAAGGTCTCTAAACATTGGTCTAAGGATAGTCTAATATCTTCCAATTTCCCTATAACATATTTTATCAAGTCATTCATTTCAGTCACAGAATTGATCCATCTCCCCCTGTTTGATCCAAACAGGGCTGCTTTAAATAACTCAAAATTAATATGAATCTCGCTACCAAAGGGGGTGCATACCCTTCAATCATTTTATCATAGCATTTTAACACGTGATTTAATTAAAACAAGCGCTACCATTGATCTTGAGTAAATTTGAGCGCTATCATCCAATCCAATGGACTAGTTATATTTTTATCTTGAAGCTTAAGCCCAAGTTGACTCGTTTAATGCTTTGACTCTTTGGATAATGCGCAACCATTAGATTAAGCTTATCACAAGCGCATTCATCCATATTTGCAAAGTTGCACTGATTTTAATCAATTATGACCTTAGGTTATAACTTTAATGGAATATTTGACTTTTGACTTAACCTTTAATCATTTTATCAAAGCGCAACAATCTGATTAAACTTGGATCGAGCCTGGCCCTTAGATTAGATCTTAGGTGCTCGTTTGCCAAATTAAATGGGATACATGCCTTTGAGATTTCAATTAAGCTCTTCATTTTTAGATTTAATTTTTTTGGGTCTTAGACCACGGTGTTGAATTATTCTCCTAATTTTAGCACACCTTAGAACTTAAATATTTATCATTTGATTTTAAGCTTGAGGGAGAGATTTTTTTTTATGAGGTTTGAAGCTAGGATTTTAAACATTTGATTAATAATATCCTTCCATATCCTTTATTGAAGACCATGGAGCTTTATTAAAGGGACACACATTATTAACAACCAAGGTTAGACATCATCAAACCAACCAATAAAAAATTAAGATGCTCACACCAATTGAAGAAGTGACCAGTATCATTATCATTTTGATTGAAACCAAAAATTTAAATTTGGGGGTTTCAAAGTTTGAGTCAATTTTGGCTCCAACATAGGTTCTGACTTGGACAATGAGTTGAAAACATGAAGCACTTGAGAACCATAGAATCTCCTAGTTTTATTTGTAGAAAATGAACAAAAATCCAAAGCTTCAAGGCTGATAAAAAAAACTTTAAAAACAATAAAACATTACAATTTTAAAACTGAAAAACTATTCTAGTGACCGGACATCAGGGTTTGAGAGTATTAAAAACAGTAATTTTCTTTCATTCACTTTGGGAAAAGTAGGGTCAAAATTTTAGAAACATATGAGCTTTTGAAATTATTGTAAAGCTTATTCTAGCTAAGTTATAAGATATGCTTACACAAAATTTATCAAAGCCTTTTGCTTCATCATGTTTAAGCCCATGTGTGTGTTTGTGTATTCATTTTTATTTCTAAGTCTTTCAGGACTTTGCCATATCTAAGCAAAAAAATTAAGCCTAATATGTGATTTCACTCAAAAAAAAAAATTGTCATTCTGTAGGGCTCCACTGCCAGTCGATCATCTATAGTCCTGGTGGAGTTGCTTCTAGTCCCATATAGTTTTACCCTACTACCAGTCAAGCATCTATAGCCCTGATAGAGGTTTTCCAAGATATCTTAGGTAGTGACTCAATTTAACTTTAATTTTTATTTTTCTTTCTCATGAGAGAAGTACTAGGATATATATGCAAATTGTGCAATGAGTATGTCTGAGTTAAGGATTAGTTTTTGGCTAAAAGAATGAGTGTAATGATTTATAGCTTAACCACCCTCTCAAAGATAACTTGGTTCTTTGGACATTTGAAGTCACTTTAAGAATCATTTCTAATATCAGGCTTTGACATGATGTTTTCAATCAGCTTTATTTTCCTTCTATTTTATTTCATATCAAACATCTATTACATAAACAATCATATTTTGAAAATTGTAATACTAATCAAAATCTAAAATAAATCTCCTTTTTCCTTATCATATTCGATGGAATCAACAGTAATGCATACTCATCAAACTAAGAATATCAAGTGTACAGTACACTCAACATTAAACTAAATAAGAAAAGAAAAGCTAAAAAGTAAAGCACTTTGTTTTTGGGGTTTTCTATTCTTTTTATTTTTTTTAATTTTGTTTTTAATTTTATTTTATTTTAATCACCTTCAGCAGGGATTGTACATTTTGAGGTGTTGGCCATTAATAGGGATAGCCATTATTTCATCCTAAATGGTCTGCAACGTGTATGTATTTTGGCTGATAACATGGTCTATTTGGTATGGACCAATCTATTTGGGTTCAAATTTACCTTTTTCACCATGTTTACCATTTTTAGGATCCCAATAGATGACTATATCTCCCTAATAAAAAGGAGTACCCTTGGCTTTCTTATTAAAAAATTTCATGGTTTTCTGTGTTTGTTCCATCATTCTATTAAGGGTCTCTCTTATTTGTTCTTCCAATAGGACAATTTGGTCAAGCCTTCTTTGTATGGGGTTGGGGTTTTCATGGTATTGCAATAAGAGGGAAAGTGCCAATTTATTTATTTTTGAAGGTAATAGGGCTTTGTCTCCTTAAACCATCTCATAGGGCGTTCTTCCTGTGTTTCTTTTAACAGACAACCTATCAGCCCATAAAACAAATTTAAGTTCACTATCCCATCCCATTTTATTCTTGCCTAATGGCCTTTTTATTCTTGTTATTACATTCTTATTTGATGACTCAACTAAACCATTTCCTTGGGGGTAATAATTAGCAGAATGGGATAATTCAATTCCATATTCAGCACAAAATTCTACCATTTCATATGAAACAAAATATTGTGAATTATATGTAACTAGCTTTTGAGGGACCCAAACCTAGTCAGAATGTTTTCTTCCAAGAATTTGATGACAGTTGCAATATTAGATATTCTCAATGGTGCAGTTTCTACCCACTTGGTGAAGTAATCTATTGCAGTTATGATCCACTTGTATTGGCCAGATGAATTAGGCTTGATCTCTCCAATTAGGTCAATACCCCATTGTGCGAATGGTGCTTCAATGATTACTGGCTTGAGGGGCATGCCAGCCAAATGCTTCTTTCATATAAAAACCTGGTAGTTATGATAGTTCCTAACATGTTTATATACGTCTTTAAATATGGAAGGCCAATAATATCCTGCTCTCATTATTTTATTAGCTGTAGCTCTTAGAGAAAAATGTCCTCCACATAAACCATTATGAAATTCATTGATTATTTTTGGGACTTCACTTTCATATAAACAGACTAATAATATTCCATCAGGGTGTTTCCAATATAGCACACCATCCTATATGTAATATTTCTGAGCTTGAATTTTGACTGACCTCATTTTGTTTGTTGATATATATTTAGGGAATGACAAATTTTGTAAGTATGATAATATTTCTTCATACAATTTGTATTTGGTATTATTGATTCTTCTGACATCATATGCCTCATCTATTGTGAGAACATTTTCAAACCCTTCTTCTTTTTTGGCCAACAATTTTGCTAAACCCTATCCTTTGACAGTTTTAACTATCTTGAATTCGGCATCATATTGCAGAAGCTTTACCATCCACCTTGTTGGTCTTCCTAATGGCTCTGATTGGGAAAAAATATCCTTTATTGCTATAAAATGAATACACCATTAAACTTTATTTGAGCCAAATATACCTTTAAAGTGTTCTAAATATTGTATGACTACATAAGCATGTTTTTCTAGGAAGGTGTATTTAATATTTGCTCCTTTTAGTCTTGAGCTCTTGAAGGCTATTGGCCTTTCATTATTTTCATCATCTTTTTGTGAAAACATTGTAGTTATAGAATTTTTAGATGCATAAGAATAGATGTTAAAATCCTTTGCATAATCTGGGTAGCTTAGGACTAGTGTGGTTGATATGGCTTCTTTAATTCCACTGTCCATTTTATTTCTCTAGTTTTCTTAACCATGTCATTTATGGGTTTGGTTATTTCAGCAAAATTTGGGACAAATATTTTGATGAAATTTATCTTGCCAAAGCACCTTTTAAATTTTTAGGAGGGGGAATTTTGAAAATGGCTTCAATTCTGTCTGGATCAATGCTTATTCATTTTTCTAAAATTATGTGTCCTAATAACTTTCCTTATGTAGTCCCAAATATGCATTTCTTGGGATTCAAAGAAATTTCAAATTCTTTGCACCAAGCAAAAATTGCAATTAAATGTTCTAGATGATCTTTTAGATTTTTAGAAAATACTGTGATATCATCTAAGTATACAACTACAATTTTGAATATTAATCCTTTAAAGGAAAAGTCCATTACTATTTGAAAAGTAGCACCAACATTCATTAGTCCAAAAGGCATCCTTAAATATTTAAATGTGCCCCAGGGTGTAGTGAATGTTGCCTTATGTCTATCTTTTGGATTTATCTGAATTTGATTGTACCTTGAAAATACATCTAACAGAGACAATCTTGTTGAACCAATTGCTGCTTGCAATAATTATTCCATTGGGTAAGGGGTAATTGTATTTTAATGAAATCTTGTTTAAATTTCTAAAATCTACGCAGAGTCTAATATCCCCATTCTTTTTATTGACTGGTACTAAATTGGATATCCATGAAAAATCTTATCTTTCTGATTATTTTGGAATCCAATAACTTTTGTACCTCCTTTTGCATTATTGGGTGCAAGGTTGGATTGTATTTCCTTTGTTTCTGTCTGAATGGTTTGGAATTTTCTTTTAGGTGTATTATGTGTGTCATTACATCTGTTTTGAATGTTTTTAGATTTTCATATGTCTAGGAAAAATGTTCTTTGTTCTTTTTCAATAAAATGATATATCCAACTTTTTCTTTAGCAGGTAAATCCATGTCTACTTTCACTATTTTGGGTTCTTTCATTGAACCAATATTAATATCCTTAGATATCACTAATCTTTATAAATGTTTATAGGATTTTTCAAAATCATCAAATAGACTCTCTAGAGAAACTAATCCTTTGGGTATCTTATTAGTTTTCAACTGGATTAATTCTACTGGCTCTCCTATTTGATATTTTAGCTTTTCTTCATCTTTTTCATCATAGATTACATCTACATACTGATTTTGTAGAGTCATAAAATATTTAATATCTATGTCATCCTAAAAAACCTATAGATATACTATGTTATCTGGCACAAAAGGTTTATAAACTGAAATAGTTGGGAATATGTCCATATATTTTGTAGTTATCTCTGGGTGATCTAGACCTAAGGCATTTACAGCTAAAATATCTGCAACATGATTTTGTTCTCTAGGAATATATAAAATATTGAAACCTAAAAATTTATCAATTTCTTCCAATACTGCATTTCTATATTGCTTAAGACTAGGATGTTTAGTCTGAAATTTACCTTTGATCTGTAACATAATAAGCTCTGCATCCCCTATTATAGTTAAGAACTTAATGTCTAGCTCATTTGCTTTCCTTAGTCCTAGTAGTAAGTCTTCGTACTCAGTTACATTGTTTGTGCAAGAAAATTGCAATCTGTAAGGAATACTAAGGTATTTTCCTTTAATATCAGATACATTTACACTTGCACCTACTCTAGATTAGGATTTAGCTCCATAAAAATACATGGTCCACATTTTTTGAGTCAAAAATCTATCTGATTCGACATATACTATTTTAATATCTTTTGGATCCATGTTCTTTGCATCTGGTACTTCCACCAGGAATGGGTTGTGCCATATTGAATAAACTCCCATCCCTTTTTCTTCCATAGAGTTAACTAAGTTAATCATGGTTTCATCTGTTTGAATTAACTCTATAGAATGTTTGTTGAATGGTTCCCTTATCAAAATTATATTCTCCTTATCTGATATTGGGATTGTAGCATAGGACCAGTCAAGTTGAATTGAACCTCCTAGTTGTTTTGCCCAATGTCTACTGAGTAATAATGAGAAAAATGGGTCAACATCAACTACTGCAACATCCATGACAATGCCCTTTTTAGGGTGTTGATCTAGGAAAACTAACAATCCAGTTATCACCCCTACACAAGGAATTTGCCTACTATCCATTATAGAAATAGGGGCAAAATATCTAGTATAGATTAATCCCATTTGGTCAGCTATTAACTTAGGCATGATATTATGTGAAGCTCCACTGTCTAGCATGCAATTATGAATCACATATATTTCCCCTTCATCTGAATTATATCTTAATGACACATAGAAGGGTATGACAGAGGATGGTGATTTTGTCTAACAGCATGGCAAGTTGGGTCTTGTTTTTGTTCTACTAATTCAAATGCTCTACAGACTTGTTCTTTGTACTGTTGAACTTTCATCAGTTCTCCAAATATGATATTAACCTTTTTCTTACTGAGTTATGACCCAGGATCAAATTCTATATTCTTTATATCCAATGGTTTATTACTTTCTTCTTTGGAAATCTCTTTCTCTGATTCTATTACTTCAGGAGTAATATTTTTAGGGTTCCTATCAGTTTTCTCTTTAATGATGTTTTTATTGGCGAAAGTTTATTTTATTGTTTCACTTGTAGAGGCTTTCTCTATCCTTTTAGGGACTGTTATATTCCTTAAATTCTAAACATGGGTTTCCTCTAATTTCTCAACCTCTTAAGCAGTGGGGATTAATTTTATTTGCTTCATATTATCATATCTTGACTCATGTGATTTCTACAATATTTTAGTTCCTTTAGTTACTAAAATTTGAGGATGATGATTTGAAGCATATTTATCCATGTATTCTTCAAACAACCTTTCTCTGGATTCATCTTCAATGAACCAACATGCATTGATTATTATATCCTATTTTTATTCTGCATGCATATCTACATTATGCTAATCACTTAGGTGAATTCCACATGCATCAGGGTTATGGGGTGCATCACAAGTATAGAAAAAATAGGGAAACCCTTCTGCTACATTAGCATATGGTATAGGGCTCGGAACATTGTTTTGATATCTATAAAAATATTTGTTTTTTCAGTTATTGTTTCCATTACCTCTATTCCTATTTCCTTCTTCAAAACCATTGTTATTTCCCCAATTATTATTGTATTTTTTCTTAAAATGAGGATGGTTGTCAACATGTGGTCGCTCTGTTTGTGAATATTTACCATCATTTCCATTTATTTCAATTATTGCTAACGTGTTGTTCACGTTATTGAACATCTCAGTCATTTGGCTAGTCAATTTCTCCATTGGATCAATTTCAGCTCTTCTTTGTATATCAAATGCCACCCTTTTGGGTTTTCTCTTAGGTAGGTTGACCTTTAGAGAATAGGGCTTCATATTACCATTTTCAAGCATATTTATTTCTATATCCATTGCTTTTTCCATGCAACCATCAATGGTAGTGGCTTGTTCTTACCTTAATTCATAGTTAAACTCTCCTTGAAAAGTATTCTCATAAAAACAAATAGACTTAATATCACCAGGCCTGAGGTTGGTAGGGATTTTGTTCATAGTCTTTGAAAATCTTATGTTAAAATAACTAACTTCATTTTCTTTTTTGTTCATAGTGGCTAGCTCAGTTAACAATGATTGTTCATTTTTCCTTTCATCATATTTCTTTAGAAACACCTCTTCCATTTTGGTGAAGTCTGGGATATCATTGTTAGGAAGGGAATTAAACCATTCTCTAGCATCTTTTTCTAAAGTCTGCAGAAATAGTCTTAATATTACATCTTCTTGTTCAACTTCCAGACTATCCATTGCATATAAGAAACTTTTGATATGATCCTCTCCAGTTACTGCATTGTTTCCTAAAAACTTAGGGAGGTATTTGTTAGCTTTACTAGGTAAGGCATTTAAATTTGTTGGTAATACAAAAGGCCTATATTTGTTAGTTATCCATAAATGAACATTAACCTAGGCCATTGCTACTGTAGAATTCAATTTCGTAGTTGTAGCACCTACATTGGTATGGGTCTGGGCAACTTGAATGTAAAATGATGGATTATCTACCTTTGAATTATTATTACATGTATCTTCTAAAACAAAATTCAAATTTCTATCTACAGTACAATTTAAATCATCTTCTATAGTGATATCAGTAGTAATAATATTCTGAATTTTTTTTACGTACCTTTTACCGCTAGAATTTAATCTACTGCTATAAACAATATTATTAAAAAGTGGAGTTTTCTGGGTATGTATAAATACCTTTGGATTCTCGAGTTCTGGAAATAGCTCCTTACCACTTCTCCTGGTGTTAGCCAACACATTTCGTTCTCTCCTTTTTATTTTTTTCTTCTAGGTTTTTCTAGTAGAGTCACCAGCACCGGGGTGCAGAAAGAACAACGTATGCTTTTATCAAGAATGCTTGATATTATCACTCATCCTCACAGGAGTCGGTTCTTGGGATAAATCAAGAAAATAAAGAAACCAAAATTTCAAGAAGATCAAGAAAAAGAAATTTCAAGAATATCAAGAAACATAAAGAAAATAAGATTGAAAAACACTGGTAAAATAAAGAACGTAGAAAATGTAAAAAATAAGACAAACGATCTCTATTCCAACTGGCCACCCATTTATTTAAAGATAATGTTGTTTAGAGAAAAACTTTTAAGAAGGTCATTAACTCTTTCTATCAAGTCCTTCCCAACAACGGTGCCAAAAAACTAATTGAACCGATTCTTGAATCCATAGGATTTCAATTGTCATGCTACAAGAATCCGTTTGAAACCAACGAGCTATTACAGGTTCTGGTCAACCTACCTCATTGTTTTGCTAAACACAAATATTGCTAAAGAAAACTACAGAATGGGTAACGAAACACAGCTATAATTCTATGACTAAAACTCTAATTACATGCTCCAGATTTATATTATATTATATGTATTAAAATGACCAAGCATGAAAACAACCACTTGTTATGCCTTATGTAGACCGGTGCCTAGATTCATTGGGTTGTTATAGCAATTTAACAACAATTCTATCATGAAACAGAAAGAAGGGGAGGAGAAAAATTGGTGTTCTTAATATTATTCGAATATCACAATAAAACCAAGAGTTAACCAATGAGAGAAATGTATATAATGTGTTCAAATAATGTAACCCATTAAAAAGTGACACACAGAGCTAAGACACAAGATATAATAGAAAAAAGATTCAGAATTGTATTCATTTTATAAAATTTAAATGCAGAGTGGGCAGAATGCCTTTTAAATCTATTTTTCTCAAAGAAAATATATCAATACAATGAAAATATCCTATTCAAATAATGTAATAGGTCTCTCCTACTCTCCTTGTTCCAATCTGGTAACAATAGAGTCTCTAAATCTCAGGCTCAAAAAGGTAGGAAATGATCTCATCTTCTTGAACACTTTCCTATCACAATCCTGTAAAGCAAAAGGAAGAATAATAAATGATAAAGAAAACATAGACACATAAGGGGATACAACAACACAACTAACTGGTCACTCAAGAATACCTCTTAGAAAAAATACTATTCTCTAATTTCTTGATGTAGAATCTGGAACTGCTTGCTTCCTTTTATAGTTGTTGGTACTTGATTATGTTATTTTGTATTCACATATGGCCTTACACTTGTCACCATCTAGTCATAATCCAAAAATTGGTATAGTTGGCTTCCACTGTCCTTATTGTCTTGGTCATGCTCTTTCCTTTTGACTTTTTAAAACAATGATTCAATTTAACTGGTGATGGTGGTGTTGGGTGAACCTAATTCTATTCCTTCAATTTTGTCCTCTTAAACTATTTCTTTTTGGACCTCTTTCTCTTGAACTACCTCCTTTACTATTTCAGGAACTTTTTCTATAGGTGAAGGTTTCTGTTATGATGAACTTGCTTCCTGTTGTTGACTGTAGGTATTAACCTTTTTCCCCTTTTGACTTTGTTGTAGCCATTTTATATATTCATCAATCAATCTCCAAACTCCTGTATCGAATGTGGATGCAATCCTCAACATGTTTATTTCTTGCAAAATTCTATTTTTTTGTACAACAATAATAGGCATGTTCCTTTCACATTGAAAAAGTAACGTCTCCATAGCATTCACCATAAGGGTAGTTTGCCTAATAATTTCTTCCTCATCACCTGGTTCACATTCAAACCTCTCAATGGTATCTTTGAATACCCATTTTATGTCTGAGGCCTCTAAGAATTGGTCTAAGGATAGTCCAATGTTTGCCAATTTACATGTAGCATATTTTATCAGGTCATTCATTTCAATCATAGAATTGATCCATCTCCCTCTGTTTGCTCTAAATAGGGTTGCTTTAAAGAACTCAAAATTAATATGAATCTTGCTACCATAATGTGTTATTATTTCTTGTCCTTGTAACTCTTCAAAATGGTTTCCTATAAAATATAGGGTAGGGTGAATGATTCCAAAATCCTCTTCTCTTTCTTGCATCAAGGTGAGAATTTCTTGAGAGGTTATTTGAATCACCGTTATTTTTCCTAACATTTCAGTAAATCCCTTGGCATGAGCTCTTATCTTCATTGCCATATTTTTCTTCATTGTATCGAGATAATAAGCATGATATTGAATTTTTACCATTGAAGGGGGCTAGGTACTTGAGGCATCTCTTCGGTTTAATTATTCCTATTGCTTATTTATTAATACCTTTAGCTCTGCATTTTCCTTCCCCTATTTCTCCAATTATTTCCTTAGCTCTATAATTGTTCCCACGAATTGATCTATGTCTTGATTTTGCATTGCTTTGACGAATTTGGCCACTCACCTTCTTTCCCTAGTACTGATGAGCCCCCTGTTTCTTCATTGAATTTGAATACTAGTGGGTCTTGTAGAGCAGGAATATGTATTTCTGCTATATCTGATGCAACTACTTTTGATTGTGACCCTTATGTAAAATACTCTCCTATATTTCCCATCCCTTCTACTAATTGTAACTCTTGTTCGTCTGCAGCAGTGAAAGTAGATTTCTCATCTGTTATTTCCAAAACAACCTTTGTAGAGGGTAGAGATAATATGGGCTTCTTATTTTCTACAAGAGTTATCTTTGTTTTATTTCTCACTAGATGACTTCTAAATAGACCAGCAAGTCCACCAGTTCTCCTGCTATTCATTTGTATTACTTATGAGATTATAACCTCCTATCCTTTTATTTTTATAGTGGTAGGGACAACCATGGGTGCCAATTTATTTACACATTTTATGGCTAGAACTTTGTCAGAAATAGGAACTATGGCTTGTTCTGGGAGGGAAGACTCCTAAGTAGATATTGTCACAATATACTTCCATTTTTTTGTACTCTGGTTTTTAGAAACTTTCTAGGGAGTGCTTGGCATTGATTCTATTCTAAGGTGAGCACTTTTAGAAGGCCTAACCTATTGCTCTACTACATCTATAGTTTTGACAATGACTTCCATTAGATAAATGCTCTATTATTCTATCAAATCCAATAGGGGGTATTCTTTGACCGCTTGTCCTACTCTTGGTATAATAGGTGCCACAACATCTTATAAACCTTCTCTAAGCTTCCTTAGTTTTGTAGGGTAATCATAGGCTTTATAAAACTGCGTGCTACCTCTTTTTTCTAGAGGAAATATATCCCATACTACCTACAAATCTAATCCTTTCTCCATAGCTTCTAACAAGATTTCTTCAAAAGCATCTTCCTGATGTTGTTTTTGAGCATATTCTCTCTTTTTAATCATTTTGTTGTACGTTCCTTTTGGTTCATATAATCTCCAAGTTATTTTATCGAATCCCATGTTATCTAATTCAAACATTCCTTTGAGCAGGGAAGGATATCCAAAAAATAAAAAATCCCCAAAACGACAGGGAACATTGAGCCAGGGGACCTTAACATGCTTCTTTACCAGTCTCATCTTAGCCTCTTCTGCCACCTACCTGCATAATTCCAAAGCTGCTAGGGATAACTGGAAGTACTGTGGTAACATATTAGGAGAGATTTTAGCCCCATATAATATGATATAAGTAAAACATTATGTGAAGAAGAAGTCCCCAATTTCCTTCTCTTTAATAAAGGCCTTTACCCTTGGCCCTAATCTCTCTAGAAATAGCCTAGTTAAAGTCCAATGAATTTCTAGCATGAAATTATCGTAGAACCAGCCCATGTGAGTTCGTCCTTCATGTATTCTCTAGAAGCTACTATGAACATAGGGGTTGCCGATGGCCCATACTAATTTACAGGATTCTTATCCTAATTGTCCTGCTATTAGATGGATAAAATTTGAGTATTGTGAAAAACGGGGCATCTCTTACCTTTGTTCAAAAATTGCCTTCTTTAATTCTATCATTTCTTTATGCATCAAGGTACTTAATTCTAATTCCTAGGCATAAATTGGGGTGTTATATGCCCTATTGCATTGTGCAGTTAAATAAAAAACCCTTTTAGTTATCCTACTGAGATCCTGTTCTCCCAAAACTATGTTTATCATATCGTAGAAATCTTTGACCCATGGCTTAAGAGCATTTTTGTTGATTGGGAATTCCTTGTCTATTCTTACATGCATATCAAACAAATTTTTAAAAACTTCCATAGTTGTAAACATTTGATATTGGTGTTCGATTACCTTGTCCACCAGAAAGGTGGTATAATCTATCAATTTGAAAACTTCCTAGATATGCTCGACTTTGATGCTGAACATCGACCGATTCTTATTGTCTTGAAAGGTCCTCATTATTTCATCATACGCTACTACTAGCCATACCATAAAATTTGAGAAGTGTACTTTCAGACATATTAGCTTCCCAAGGTTACTGTTCCATATATTATTTCTAGGGAAACCCCTGTACTATAACCTATGAGCTTTATGAAATAAGTCAGCCATTATCCATGGGGTTATATTATCGCTTTCCATCACTCAGGAAAAACTCTTGATACAAGCGTTGTCGATATCGTATTGTTGGTCTGAGTTTGATCTTTTATCCGCCCCATATTTTTGAGCAAATTCGTACATGGTGCTACTAGGATTAGGTGACCTATATATGATGAATTTTATGGCCTCCCTAGTATCTTCAGGTATGAATACATCTCCCATGATGCTATTTGATATTACAGTAGCTGGTCGGGTCTTTCTATGACTATGTAGTTTGAAAAATTTCTTCTCTCTATACTTTTGGTATATCAACTTCTACTCTTAGCATATGAGAGTAATAGCATTGAATGGTTTCATGATCTCATATACACAGGGTGGTAGAATGGGTTCGATAAATCTACATGTTTTGTCATCAATATGATGCCACCAACTGTTGTTTAAAATCAACAAAAGAAATTTTGCCAACTTGTCCTTTTTTGGAATTGAGCATTTATGATGGGTAAAGTCCTTCATCCTACGTGCCTTGGGCCCTTTTGATTTGTGTGCCTGTAATCATCAAGACTTCAACTATTTGTCGCTAGAACCCTTTTAATTGATGTGGAATTAAGATGTGTAATGGGGGTGGTTTCCACTTTGAACCTTGCACCACATCAAACCTGAATGATAACTAAATATTTGGGATTGATTATACTTCACTTTGGAAATGATCACCCTTAGGATCTTCATGAGATTCAGTATTTAGTGTGAGTTCCTACTATTATTATTTGGATGCCCTTAGCTTCCTTGAGTCAACCGTGATTAAGCACTATTGTCGGATGTTCTTACTCTAAATGATGTGCAACCATTAGATCCCGATGGTTGATTCATCACTTAATTTTTTATTCATGCACCACCATTATATCGTGAAAAGAATTAGCGCAATCATTGATGTCTTGGGAGCTGCATGATTGTTAGTATACCTTTTCTTATATAAACATTTGAAATAACATGGTGTACTAGTCCTTATTTAATCATGATTATCCAATTTTAACCCCATGATTTTTGACCCTAACAACTCGTATTAAGCATAAGTGTCATATAATAGGTTTACATATTGCGATCACCATTAGATTATACCATGATGGAGGCACGATCATTGGATTTTATGACCATGTGTTAGGTTTAACATAAGATAGAAGGGGCAGATTATAAAGTATTTAATTAACCAAAAGAAAAACTTTAGATTAAACCTTGATCACTTTTACTTATGCGCACCGTCGGATTTGAGTGGTGATGAGCGCTGCCATAAGATCTTTGAATCGCTCTATACCTTTGTTTTTCTTTTGATCTTTCACCACCGTCATAGACCTTCGCGTCTATTGATATTTGGGCTCGTTCAAGCTCCATCGTAGATCTCCTGCAAGGTGCATATTAAATAACCAAAAAGGGCGTATTATCATATTTGACTAGACTTAGTTTAAGTCGAAGGGGGGGTAATTAGTAATGTATTACATCCTCACTAATACGTAATTAAATTTACCTTTGTCTTTATCTATCGTATTACCGTCCATAATTTTGATGCTATCGTTCGATCTTTGATAGCTATTATCATGGCCGTAGATTTTAATCAACCTACAGGTTAGTGTCCAAGGGGTTCATAATGTTTAACCTTTATTAAGCTGAAAAGAGGGAGATTAGCAAATGTGTTATACCTTTGTTAACCCTGTTTAATATTTTAATTAATCTCTTAAGGCTTTTACCTTTTTAATGCATCTTGTATGGGTGCACGACCGTTGGTTTAGATTTGGATCGAACGTTGTTGTTCGATTTTCCAACATAGCTCGATGGTTATTCCAAAGGGGCGCATACCATTCAATAATTTTATCATAGCATTTTAACACATGATTTAATTAAAACAAGCGCTACCATTGATCTTGAGTAAATTTGAGCGCTATCATTCAATCCGACAAACTAGTTAGATTTTTATCTTGAAGCTTAAGCCTGAGTTGACTCGTTTAATGCTTTGACTCTTTGGAGAATGCCCAACTGTCAGATTAAGCTTATCTCAAGTGCATTCATCCAGATTTGCAAAGTTACACTGATTTTAATCACTTATGACCTTAGGTTATAACTTTAATGGAATATTTGACTTTTGACTTAACCTTTAATAATTTTATCAAAGCACAATCGTCTGATTAAACTTGGATCGAGCACAACCCTCAGATTAGATCTTAGATGCTTGTTTGTTAATTTAAATGGGATACGTGCCTTTGAGATTTTAACTAAGCTCTTCATTTTTAGATTTAAATTTTTTGGGTCTTAAACCACGGTGTTGAATTATTCTCCTAATTTTAGCACACCTTAGAACTTAAAGATTTATCATTTGATTTTAAGCTTGAGAGAGAGATTTTTTTTTATGAGGTTCGGAGCTAGGCTTTTAAACATTTGATTAATAATATCCTTCCATATCCTTTATTGAAGACCATGGAGCTTTATAAAAGTGACACACATTATTAACAACCAAGGTTAGACTTCATAAAACCAACCAACGATAAATTAATATTCTCACACCAATTGAAGAAGTTACCAATATCATTATCATTTTGATTGAAACCAAAAATTTAAATTTGGGGGTTTCAAAGTTTGAGTCAATTTTGGCTCCAACACTACCTTGCCTACATTCCATGTTTTATAAGTTGTTGTGGCATCACAAAATGATAAGTTTGAGACCATATATTATAGCGACTAATGAGATTAAAGCAATTGTCAAGAATGTATGGTATAGATAGGGTTCAAAAGGACTCTTTTCTTCCACTATTATAAACTATGTATATCTTCAATATGTATCATAACCAATATTTGGCTAGGCTATATCCCATTTAGAGGTCTAAAAAATATACCCTCCTTAATTCTAAGGTTGACCAATATTTTCAAAAGGTTTGTCTAAATATTAAGGACAAAAATAAACTTTATCCTTTATTTTGGACCACACTTGGTAACACATGGGAAAAATACAAATATACAATAATTTTTAGGAAGGATATAACTTAAAGTCATAAATGGATAAAAAGATACGATTTATAGTAGTATGTCAAATTTAAAATAGAGCATGCCCTTTATTAGTATTTTATTCAAAAATAGAACCATTCTACCAAGTCTCATATATTAAAACCATGACAATATTAACACCACTATTCTATTTTATAATGCATGCAAAATTAGTGTTTCATGATATGGGTGTAAGACAGGAAAAATCATGGAGACCTCTTATTTGTCTTGCAAGACTGGGTGCGCTAGCGCCCTTTTTCTCATGGGGGTATCAAATCCATGACATCTTAACTCAAGGATAAGGACATTTGTGAACCTAAGTCTATATTTGATGAATTAAATTTGGAGAAAACTTATGTTTCTCCCTAAGATCTTTCCTTGATTTTTTAGCCTTAATTTAATCCTATCTCAACTATAAATGCATCAACCAAATATAGTAGACAACACCTATGAAATATATACTATTTTATTTTGAATGACGAATTATAAATGAATATTTACTTTAAGAGTTCAAGAATGTGATGTAGTCAAATAAGCCTATATCAAAACAAAGAGAAAAAGGTTAAGTTAGCAATAAAGGGGTTTGCCTATATCAATGAAGAATGTGTAACTCCCTTGATCATCATCATCAAACCCTTATTCAAAAAATAAGGGCAAATATATTTACAAATTATATTTATGATTATACGGTGGAAAAAGTGCCATTAGGGACCGATAGCATCACTAATTCTTTTGTTAACTAGTGGTTCTTTCATTGTTGTTGATAGACTATGACTATAGATTTTCAATATTTTATTATAGTAGAAATAGGATATAGTAGTACTGTTGAAACTACAATCCTATAACAATTCATTGCTAGGTATAGTAGAACGAGTCTTTAAGAAAATACTTTAATTTAAAAATGGTTCTAATGAGAACCCCTAACCATGATGGTGTAGGGATTCTGATGAAGACAATAATATGGACTAATTGAGAATAGGATACAACTCAGAAGGAATTGATAAGCAGATGAAATATAAACTAATTATTAAGAAAAAATAGGATTATTGTATAATGATAAAATAAATATGAACCAATGATAAAATGAAGATGATGAAAAGCTAGAGGATGAAAGGGTACAACCAAGTGACTATCAATAGTCTTACAATCCTACGAGCCTTAGTAGATGTCCTGGACTGCTAAAAGGCAATAAGATCTCATTGTTGCTTGAAAGAAGACTGCTATGGAAATTAGGAAGCATAAGCAGTTGACCTTTAAATTAGATAGAGCTTTAATGTTAGAAGATGACATGTGGGTGATGATTTTGATCAAGCCTCATTGTCCAAGAGTGGATATAAAGGGTGATGTTGGTAGATTTTTTCTATCATAGGAAGAGGTATAAGAGGAAATTTTTGTAGGGTTTCACTACTGATAAAATTGAATATGCAAGAATATTTCTATAGGGCTTTGCTATTGAGAATATTTATGTCATTTGGCTTTCCCTAAAGCTAGTTTGTAGGAAGCCATGGTATCCTCAAGGGATCCTTTACAAAAACTATCGAGATTGATAGCTAGAGAGGTGATGTCATCTACATGACTTGGTAAGTTCCATGATCAAAATGCATTGGGGTGGTAAACATAGCTAGTGCAACTTGATCTAGGTTTTATGTAATGATCCAAAATTGAGCAACAAGAAAAAAACACAGAAAATAAAAGTTTTTCTTTTTAGCTAAGGTGAGGGATTCATAAAGCCCTAACCAAAATTTAATTGATTTATTGTTAAAGTACCCTAAGTTTTCTCGAAGAGCTACATCTCATGAAATACCCTCACAGAAATCCATTTGTGTAGGCGTATTATGTGTTACCACAAATAAGTTTATCTCTCATCATCCTTGATGAGCTAAACTTATCACCTTCAGTCCATCGAAGGTATACGTCCATATCCATACCATACACAAGTCAATATGTGTAGGTATGCTATGTGTACTACGAGTTAAGCTATCCATATCATCTCCATGATGAGCTATTTTAACGTAGATGATGTCTTTCCACAACTTAGTTACCAATATCCCTAAGGGGTATCAAGTCTCTTAGGTCACCTCTAAGTTCATCCTAGAACTCCATACTTAGGTTTTATTGTTTAAAAAGGAAACAAGAATAATTCTAGATACTAAATCTAACAAAACATAATCATTAAGCATACAAAAGATACTAGAAAGGAAGCAACATTTAAAGAAAGTAAACATTAATTGAAAGGAATTTAAATGCAAAAACATAGATAATTCAAGTAGTAATTTAAAGGTCCATATCCCAACAATTAAACAATTATTACATATAAGCAAGCATGGTAAATCCTCCATACTATTAACGAATAATAAATTACATCAATTTCATCAGGGAAACCTTCCCATAAATATCTATGAAGTAGTCATACTAACACATTGGTTCCAACTGCCTCCATCCTCAACTTCCATTGATCATTTGAGGATAGTAGGGGATTAGGGAACTCATGGTTCCATGATAGACATGCTTCTAAATGCATCTACTATGCTTATTACCGAATTGTAACTATACAAATAAAATCAAAGTATCTAACCATCTATTGCATAGTTGAAATTATAAAAACACCATTTTTATTTCCCCTCTCATTATCCCATGAGAGTCTTTCAACAAATGCAACTAGATCACAGGTCTAACTTTAATCAATTCCTTTCCAACCCTTATTCAATAAATTAAAGTCCCATACCTTTAATTCCCAAATAGTTAGGTTCCTTTACTTTCACTAATTAAAGCCCATAACTTTAACTAACAAAAATAAATCATAATCCTTTTACTTTCGCTAATTAAAGCCCCATATCTTTAATCAACAAAAATAAATCAAAATCCTTTTACTTTCACTAATTAAAACCCCATATATTTAATTAACAAAAATAACTCAAATCCTTTTACTTTCACTAATTAAAGTCCCATATATTTAATTAACAAAAATAATTCAAATCCTTTTACTTTCACTAATTAAAGTCCCATATATTTAATTAACAAAAATAAATAAAAACCTCTTTACTTTAACTAATTAAATCCCCATATCTTTAGTTAAACAAAATAAATCATAACCTCTTTAATTTCACTAATTAAAGCCCCATATATTTAATTAACAAAAATAAATCATAACCTCTTTCCAATTAAATAATCAGTTGCCATAAGTATTTTAACCAAGGGTTTTATACTCTTAGAGAAATGATTAAATAATCTTCCAACCCTATATTAAATTAACTATCGTTTCACAACCTTCATTAATTTAATATGCATTTGTTCTCCTTTCATAGACCATAAGAGCTATTTAAAGTAGCAATCGAGTTTCGACTATCCTACTAAAATAAAATTCCCACTTTAAAATAATAGCACCCATGATAGCCTTTCTAAAACCTGACTACAACACCACATAGTCAACCAAACCATTCACGAAGCTAACCGAACGTACCAAGGGAGAGATGCAAGCTACTAGATTCACCCGATGTTACTGACTGTGGAAGCCGACACACATCACCGTTGCAAGACTCAACAAGAGGTGAAATACCACTCGAGGATCTATCAACCCCAACCTATCAGCTATGACAAGCATCACTGAGAACCTTCTACAAACCAAGCTCTTGGACGAATTATAGGGCAACAAAGAGAAGGGGCAACCCAAAAACAACTTCCAAAAAAGGGACCAGCATAGAGGGTTTAAGATAACTGTCCATCACAAGCAAAGATGAAGGTGAGAGAAAAACCAACAACATAGGGTTTAAACCAACTAGCCATCATAGGCGAAGATGAAGGTGAGGAATAGACCAACAATAGAGATAAACCAAACACAATGCTAACTGCACAGGAGGAAAGATTTAAGCCTCCAAAAGCAATGACTCCTACAGGGCGAATAGCCAAAGATTTGGACGACTCTTTCATTGTTGGTTGGTAGTAAAGCTAGGTAAAACATAAGGGACTAGTAACACAACCACACCCGACGTCCAAACAAAAAATGAAACCAGTAATGGACACAAGGCTATGGATGCAAAACCACACTCATAAGTATTTAGAAAGAGGTGGTAAATTCGTAAACCAGCCTTATATCTCCTTGTGATGGTTTCACAAATGTAGAGGTAGACCTTGTTTCTTTCTCCCACAAAATTCTTTGGTAATCGTTTGTCTTCCTAGTGTTACAGGGAGCTCTCAAATTCCCTTCTCTTCAACTTTTGTATTTTTCCACCCAATAATAATCCTCTGCATCTCCTCCCATTCCTCCTCACGTAGGAAGGAGTGCATCTCTTTTTCCATGTTTCATTAGTTCGCCTGCCACCTTACCTACTCGTCATCAACTCACCCTTATCCCCCAACAGGTCGAGCAAGGATTTTTATTAAAGAAGTCCTTGCATGACTTCGAAACTTCATCATAAATGAAGTCTTCTACTTACTCCTTTTGAGGTTGGAAAAGCCTCTAACCTCAATATTTTAAAATATTTCTATTTCTTAAAGAAATATTAATATATATTTTTTGAATTTAGAAAAAAATCCATAGCAGGTCTGTCTTGGTTTGAGAAACCATGACTAGGGGGTTCTACACCATCAAAATCACTTAGGAGTCACGCCTGGTCCGAACCACACCAACATTATCAACTAGATTTTGAGTATCCAATGTGTGTTTGGTAGGGTGAAGATTCAAACTAGGGACCTCCCTTGGAGGATTGCCCTACCCTCTCCAACTCACTTACAACACATGGGTAAAATCTTAATATAATTTAAACAAAGTCTTTCCTTTATTTTAATCATATAATTTATTTAAATGAAACTAAAATATCATTTAAACAAAGGTTTTTAAATGGAGTTTTATCACTATTTAAAATATAACATTTATTAATTTTAAAAGTTATTTTATCAATTAAAAAGAATAAATTATTTTCTTTTTTAAATGAAACTCTTTTATCAATTAAAAATAAAACATCTATTTATATTTACATATAAATTCAAACATAAGCAGGGGTTCTTCTTTTGAACACTATCATCATGCCAACGGATTCAAGCCATACAAGGAGTTTCAAGACTAACCAAATTATGCATGTTTTCCAAACCATTGATGTAGATAGTGATGAAGTAAAAGATAAATCAAGCATATGCAATATACAAAGAGGGAATCTTTCCATCAACCTAATCACCTGTCTCATCTCGAGAGGTTACAATAGCTACTTTGCTATCAACTAAGGCTCAAGGTGGTTAGATTTTGATTATTATCCTTAACCGAATGCATGCCTATATGAAGGTATCCATAAATGTTACCCCGGATTGCCTTAATCATCATTTTCCCAACCTCAAGTACCCTTGCTTCTAGTGGATGATTCTACTTCTTCAACCTATGAGTGTACCTGATCCTGTACATTTTGGCAATATGTCAGTAGTACCATGCTCTTACAAATAAACTAACATCACATAGTTGGTTCAATTGCTAAAAATTAGGTATTAAAGCATCATAGATTAATACAAAGTTTCTTTGTGCCAAAATCTCGCCAAGGAAGGTCATGAGATCCTACCCCCTAGGACTAAACACCATCCCAAGTGTTTCTAAATTTCACAAAAATAAAAATTATTACATTATATATTTTCAAACAAGAAGATAAAATGTTTTTGCATATCATCCACTTTCTCCCAAGTGTCATTTCTTTCAGAAAATTGGTCCCACTAGACCATACATTGTTCAAGAGTCGGATTTCACATAGAGTTAGATTGGAACTCAAGAATATTCACTGGCATCACTTCAATTGCCTTTGGATTTGCCATCTGTAAATTAGAAATATCCCACACATGTTTAGGGTCAGCAACATATTTCCTAAGCAAGGATATGTGGAAGGTGTCATGAATCTTTGATAGGTTAGGTGGTAAGGCAAGTTGGTATGCAATCGAACTAATATTTTTAGTGATCTCAAAGGGTCCGATAAACTTTGGATCCAAATTTATGTATTTGATAGTAATATTCATCGACTTAACCCTTAAAAACACTTTAACCCCAACTGAGTAATCTCTTGGAGTCCTCTTTAGATCAACATAACGTTTCTACCTATCGACATCTTCTTTAAGTCTTTTCCTAATTACCTTTAAATGGTCTTCCATTTCTCTAACCGTATCTAGCCCAATCACAACTCGATCTTCTAGGTTATCCCAATATAATGGTGTTCTACACTTTCACCCATACAAGGCATCGAAAGGAGCCATTCCTAGAGAGGAGTGATATCCATTATTGTAGGTGAACTCTACAAGATACAGGTCTTCTTCCCAATGAGACTTATGATCCATGTAGTACATGTGAAGCATGTCTTCTAGTGGTTTATCCATTTAGTTTGACCATCTATATCAAGGTGGTATGCTGAGATCATGTTTAGTTTTGTGCCTACTGTACGATGTAAGGATTTCTAAAATTCAAAAGTGAACTTAGAATCCCTATCTAAAATGATCACCTTAGGTAATCCATGTAATTGGAATACCACTTTGGCAAATTTTTTAGCTACCACCTAAGCTTCATCCTTGATGTTACCTGGTATGAAATATGCAACCTTAGTCAATCTATCGACTACTACAAGGATTGCATCATGTTGATACTTCATCTTGGGTAACCCTACTATAAAATACATAGATATGACCTGCCAATTCTATGTAGGTACATCATGTGGATACAATTTTCCTACGAGATGCTTGCATTCTACCTTAGGTTTCTGATATTCGAGATATTGGGCAACAAAATTGGTAATATCCTTATTCATTCATACCTAGAAGAAGGTTATTTTCATGTTTTCTTGCATTTTTTGACCCTCTGGGATGAGCTAAATAAGGAGATATATGGACTTCTTGCATTATTAGTCTCCTTAAATAACCCATTTTTTATATGATGACTCTACCTTTGTAGCACAAAAGGTCGTATTTCATGCCAAATTCCTTAGTACCCTTAGGGTCTTTATTCATTCTATCTCAATTTTCTTGGCAATAATTATCTTGAGATTGCTCCTATCTCACTTGGTCCATCAGATCCATGTGACTTCTAGTTATGGCTACTATGTATTTCCTTCTACTCAAATCATCAACCACCTTATTATCTTTCCCTTTTATGTACTCAATTTCAAAGTCATACTCAGTGAGAAACTCAACCCATCTTCTCTATCTTGCATTGACTATAGGTTGGGTAAATATGTACCTTAGAATTTTATGGTAAGTTTTTAATTCAAAGGCCTTTCCACAAAGTAGTGGTACTAGGTCTTTAGAGCATGCACCACTGTAGCTAACTCTAATCATGGGTAGCATAATTAACTTCATGCTTTTTGAGATTCCTTGAAAATTATGCTACTAATGAATCTTCTTGAGAGAGTATTCCTTCTAACCCTTCCAATGATGCATCTATGCATACTAAAAAGTCCCCTTTAGGGTAAGGAATCTTCAGTATTGGTGTGGTAGTGAGTTTATGTTTCAAAAAAATGAAGGTAGCTTCACACTTTTTCGACCACTTGAATTCCTTTTCCTTCTTCTGAAGGTTAGTTATTGTTGCAAAAATCTTGGAGTAATCCTTTATGTAACGTCTATAGTCACCCGTTAACCTCATGAAACTCCACACTTTAGTCACATTAGTAGGGGTGGCCAGTTTAGGATGGCCTCAATTTTCTATGGATCCACAAAAATTCCTTCTACTAATATAATGTGTCCAAGATATCGTACCTCTGAAACATAGAAATAACTCTTGGTTAGATTCCCATAGATTTGGTTTTCCCTTAACAACTCTAACATGATCTTGAGATGTTTATCATGCTCTTATTTGTTTCAAGAGTATATTAAGATATCATCTAGAAATACAGGGACAAATTGGTTTAGGTACCTTCTGAACACACTGTTCATTAGACTCATGAACGTAGTTGGGGCGTTAGTTAGTCCAAAGGGTAGAACTGTAAACTCAAAATGCCTGTACCTAGTCTTAAATATTGTTTTATGAGTATCCTTATCACATATTCTTAAGTGGTGATACCTTGATCTCAAGTCAATCTTAGTGAATATTATGGCATCTCTCAATTGATCAAACAAATATTTGATTCTAGGTAGGGGATATCGATTTTTTATTGTAGCTTTATTTAGCATCCTATAGTCAATACACAATCTCAAAGAACCATCTTTCTTTTTCATGAATAAAACTAGTGCACCCCAAGGTGACACACTTGGTTTTATTAATCCCTTTTCTAATAGTCCCTGTAGTTGAACCTTTAGATCCTGCATCTTGATAGGATTCATCCTATATGGAGATATATGAATAGGTTATGCTCTTGACATAAGATCAATTGTGAAATAAAATTCCCACACTGGAGGAAGCCTAGGTAAATTTTATAGGAACACATCCTTTAATTATTTTAAAATTGGGTGTTTCTCTAGCACCTCTCTCTTCTGATCATCTCCCACTTTGTTGAGTTTTACAACATACACTAACCCTCATTTCTTGAGGGCTTTATGCAATTGCATAGCTAATAGCATCTAGGGTTTGAATTCCCCCTACTCACTATGAATTATTAGTCTTCCCTTACCTTTCTTCTAATATTCAATCCTTGAAAATTGAACAAGGCTTTATGGGCATATAACCAATCCATCCCTAGGATCATATCAAAGGTATAAAGTGGAGCTACATATAAATAGCCTTCGATGGTACCACTAGCTAAAGTAATCTCCACCATTGGATAAAATTGGTTTACTGAGTAGGTTTACCTCGAACCATACTCTACCTTCTACCCATGGGCCAAATATCTTGGTCTTTTCTGGCATATTCCTTGCTAAACTAGAATAAATAAAACTAAGAAAATAATTCCCACTAAAGTTTTTTTTGCAGCTTTCATGAAAAGGAGAAAAAATTACATTCTCAAATTTGTGGCATGGGTGCTCTATTCTAGCACTGGTTTCTTTCTACCGCTTGTGCCCCTAGACTTATCTCCTCGGTTCAGATGCTTGTAAACTCTTTGCCTAGGCATTTGACTACATAGTCTGATACTCCACACACATAACAACTAGAATGGACTTCATATTTTCTATGAGTTCACCTTGTGATTTACCTCACTTGGGGTGCCTTTGGTTGTCCATGGATTTATTCGTAGGTAAGTTGGGGTGATCTCCATTTCCTCAAGCCAATATTAGTGGCTGGTTTGGGTTAGCTTAACCGCTCCTTATGTTGGATTTTCCACTTCAAGAAGCCATCACCTACCCTTCCATTTTGGGGTTACCAGCTCATCTTTGGTAAATTTACCACTAAGGATTCATTCAATTGCTTATACTAATTTAATTGTTCTCTTTTTTGGTCTATTAATTCTCCTTGTTGTTTTATATAGCCTTGCAATGTCGTAGTAACAACGATAAGAGTTTTCACCTATTTTCTTAAGCTTCTCGAACTTTCATCTCGAGTCTCTTCTTCGATATAATCGCTGTCGAGTTTATCTAGGTGTAGGCCTCTATTTTAATGGCCTTAGGTGGAATCTTTAACCTGGTTACAACCAATAAAAGGATTAGGTTACAACTTCACTTGAACTATATCACTAATTCAAACCACAATATAGAGTTCTCTTGCTAAAAGCATCAATGATCTAATTAGGAGGATATTTCAAGGTTATGATGTGACATTAATACCAAAGCCCATACTAAGGTATCATAACATTCATTCACCCTTGGGAGTAATCCCCATTAGATTCTAGCAAGCAGGATATTCTAAGCCATCCTAGCTTTTACTTATCTCAAAACAAGCCTTCATTAGAGGCTTTGAAATCCTTTTAGTACACAAGAAGCTCTATACCCTCGTACCTAGAGCTCTTATACCAAATGTAATTACCCAAAATTGAGCTACAAAAAAACACACAAAAAGAAAATATTTTTTTTAGCTAATGTGATGGATTCATAAAACTCTAACTGACATTTAATTGATTTATTGTTAAAGCCCCCTAAGTTTTCCTGAAGAGCTACATCTCACAAAATACCCTCACACAAATCCATATGTGTAGGCATATTATGTGTTACCACAAATACGTTTATCTCTCTCATCATCCTCGATGAGATAAACTTATCACCTTCAATCCATCGAAGGTATACACCCATATCCATACTATACACAAGTTAATATGTGTAGGTATACTAAGCGTACTGTGAGTTAAGCTATCCACCGTCTTCACAATGAGTTATCTTAACTTAGATGTAGTATTTCCACAACTTAGTTAACAATCTTCCTAAAGGGGTTTCAATTCCCTTAGGTCACCTATGTTCACCCTAAGGAGGTCTCAATTCCCTTAGGTCGCCTCTAAGTTCATCCCGAAACTCCATACTTAGGTTTTACTGTTTAACAAGGAAACAAGAATAATTCTAGTTACTAAATCCAACAAAACATAATCATTAAGCATACAAAAGAGTACTAGAAAGGAAACAAGATTTAAAAAAAGTAAACATTAATTGAAAGGAATTTAAATGCAAAATAATAGATAATTCAAGCAGTTATTTAAAGGTGCATCTCCCAACAATTAAACACTTATTATATATAAATAATGATAAATTACATCAATACTCTTAACAAATAATAAATTACATCAATTTCATCAGGGAAACCTCCCCAAAAATATATATTTAAGCATAAATAAATCATTTCAAGTAGAGTCATACTAACACATTGGTTCCAATTGCCTCCTTTGTCCTCCTTAGATTCCATCGATCATTTGAGGATAGTAGGGGATTAGGGTGCTCATGGTTCCATTATAGACATGCTTCTAAATGCATCTACTATGCTTATTACAAAATTGTAACTATACAAATCAAATCAAAGTATTTAACCATCTATTGCATAGTTGACATTATAAAAACCACCATTTTTATTTCCCCTCTCATTATCCCATGAGAGTCTTTCAACAAATACAACTAAATCACAAGTCTAACTTTAATAAATTTCTTTCAAACCCTTATTTGGAAAATTAAAGTCCCATACCTTTAATTCCCAAATAGTTAGGTTCCTTTACTTTCCCTAACTAAAGCCCATAACTTTAACTAAAAAAAAAACATAATCCTTTTACTTTTTCTAATTAAATCCCCATATATTTAATCAACAAAAATAACTCAAAATCCTTTTAATTTCACTAATTTAAACCCCATATATTTAATAAACAAAAATAAATTAGATCCTTTTACTTTCACTAATTAAAACCCGATATATTTAATCAACAAAAATAAATTAGATCCTTTTACTTTCACTAATTAAAACCCCATATCTATAATAAAAAAAAATAACTCAGATCCTTTTACTTTCATTATTTAAAACCCCATATATTTAATCAACAAAAATAACTCAGATTCTTTAACTTTCACTAATTAAAGCCCCATATCTTTAATTAACAAAAATAACTCAAATATGCTTGTTGTGGTGCAGTGGTAAATGCCCTGGGTGCTGGTAGAGGCCGACCCAGGTTCCATTCCCCTTGTCTCCATCCTACAGATATATGGTATAGTTAAGAATGTCCTATGTGCTGGTAGAGGCCGAAAAGGCTCCATTCCTCCTATGCCCAACATGTTGAAAGTGGCACCCCGAAAGGGGTGTTTTCCACTATAAATTAGTTTTACCCAGGTGTTGTAGGTGATTTGGAGAGGAGAAGGCAATCCTCCAAGGGAGGTCCCAGGTTCAAATATCCACCCTACCAAAAAGCTAAATTGGGTATCAAAAATCCAATTGATAATGTTGGTGCGAGCAGGGTCGGGTGCGACTCCCGAGTGACTTTGACTGTGTAGAACCCCATGTTCATGGTCTCTCAGACCAAGGCAGCCCCAAAAGGGGTTTTTCGCTTAAAAAAAATAAAAATAAAAATAACTCAAATCCTCTTTACTTTCACTAATTAAAACCCCATATATTTAATTAAAAAAAATTTCACTAATTAAATCCCCGTATCTTTAATTAACAAAAATAAATCAAAACCTCTTTACTTTCACTAATTAAAGCCCCATATCTTTAATTAACAAAAATAAATCAAAACCTCTTTACTTTCACTAATTAAAGCCCCATATCTTTAATTAACAAAAATAAATCATAATCTCTTTCCAATTAAATAACCACTTGCCATAAGTATTTTAACCAAGGGTTTTATACTCTTAGAGAAATGATTAAATAATATTCTAGCCCTATTTTAAATTAACTATCGTTTTACAACCTTCATTAAAATTAAAATTCATTTGTTCTCCTTTCATAGACCACAAGAGCTATTTAAAGCAGAAATCAAGTTTCGAGTATCCTACTGAAATAAAATGTCCACTTTAAAATAGTAACACCCATGATGGACCTTCTAAAATGTGATTGAAACACCACACAGTCGACCAACCCATTCATGAAGCTAACTAGGTGGACCAAGGTAGAGATGCAAGTTATTGGATTCACCCAACACCGTCAACTGTGGAAGCCCACAAACATCACCACAACAAGACTCAATAGGAGGTGAAAGACCACTCAATGATCTTTCGACCCCAACCTATTAGCTATGAGAAGCATCACAGAGAAACCTTTGCAAATTGAGTACTCACACAACTTAGAGGGTGACAAAGAGAAGGAACGACCCAACAACAACTTCCAAACAAGGGACCAACACAAAGGGTTTAAACTAGTTGGTCTTCATAGGCAAATATGAAGGCGAGAGATGAACCAACAAAAGAGGGTTTAAACTAACTATCCATCATAGGTGAAGACGAAGGCAAGGGATAGACCAGCAACAAAGATAAACAAAAAATAACACTAACCACATAGGAGGAAAGAGGTAAGCCTCCAAAAGCGATGATGCTTACAAGATGACTAGCCAAAGAGTCAGATGAATCTTTCATCATTGTCTAGCAGTAAAGCTAGACAAAACATAAGGGATTGGTAACACATAACCACACCCGACATCCAAACAACAAATGAAACCAGCAAGGGACACAAGGCTATGGATGCAAAACCACACTTACTCATAAGGATTTATAGAGAGGTGGTAAATTTGTAAACCAACCTAATATCTCCTCATGATAGTTTCACAAACGTAGAGGTAGATCTTGTTTCTTTCTCTCACTGAGTTCTCTAGCAATCATCTATCTTCCTAGTGTTACAGGGAGCTCTCGAATCCTCTTCTCCTCAACTTTTGTGTTTGTCCACCCAACAACAATGCCCTGCCTCTCCTCCCATTCCTCCTCACATAGGAAGGAGTGCATCTCTTTTTCCATGTTTCATTAGTTCGCCTACCACCTTACCTACTCGTCATTAACTCACCCTTATCCCCTAATCGATCGAGCAAGGATTTTGATTAAAGAATTTCTTCTTGCATAACTTTGAAACTTCTTCATAAATAAAGTCTTCTACTTACTCCTTTTGAGTTTTGCAAAGCCTTTGACCTCAATATTTAAAAAAAATTATATTACTTAAAGAAATATTAATATATTTTAAACAAAGTACCCCTGCCTCCTTGGGTCTTACTCGAAAGTGGCATCCCTTTTGGGATGTTTTCCACAAATTAAAAAAAAAAAAATATATATATATATATATATATATATATATATATATATATATATATATATATTTTAAACAAATTATTTCCTTTATTTTAATCATATAATTTATTTAAATAAAACTGAAATATCATTTAAACAAAGGTTTTTAAATGGAGTTTTATCACTATTTAAAATATAACATTTATTAATTTTAAAAGTTCTTTTATCAATTAAAAAGAATAAACCTCTATTATTTTCAAATGAAACTCTTTTATCAATTAAAAATAAAACATTTATTTATTTTCAAATGAAATTCTTTTATCAATTAAAAATAAAACATCTATTTATATTTACATATAAATTCAAACATAAGCAGGGGTTCTTATTTTGAACATTATCATCATGCCAATGGATTTAAGCCATACAAGGAGTCTTAAGACTAACCAAATTATGCATGTTTTCCAAACCATTGATGTAGATAGTTATGAAGTAAAATATAAATCAAGCATATGCAATATACAAAGAGAAAATCTTTCCATCAACCTAGTCACCTATCTCAGCCTGAGAGTTTACGATAGCTACTAGACTATTAATTAAGGCTCAATATGGCTAACTTTTGAGGGTCATCCCTAACTAAATGCATGTCTATATGAAGGTATCCATCAATGTTACCCCCGAGTTGCCTTAATCATAATTTCCCCAACCTCAAGTACCCTCACTTTTGGTGGATGATTCTACTTCTTCCACCTACGAGTGTACCTGATCCTGCATATTTTGATAATATGTCAGTAGTTCCATGCTATTATAAATCAACTAGCATCGCATAGCTGGTTCAGTTGCTCAAAATTAGGTATTCAAGCATAATAGATTAATACATTGTTTCTTTGTGCTAAAAGCCCACCAGGGAGGGTCATGCCATTTTACAGGCTATGGGTAGTTTCTTATCATGTTTTTTTTTTTTAATTGATATTCAATAGAATTGGGATCATAATTGTTAGTGGCACTAAATACTTGGCACTAGTTCCAAATGACCATATCCAACCTTTTTGGGTGGGAAATTGCAAAATTTGAAAGTTTTACAAAAGCACTACCAAGTAAGCAAAAGCACCATTGTTGTTATTGCTTTAGTATCAATGCTTTTACTTTTAGAGCAATAAATACTCTTGGTTTGAGCTTTGAGATGTTTACTTTGATTTGGGTGTATAATTAGATAGATGATATCTCATAGTAGTAGGTTTTGGAGACTTGATAATGTGCTCAAATACCCCTTTTTGATGCATTTATTAAATGATAAATACATAAAAAACTAAACTTCATGTCCCAATTTTGAGAGATAGTTTTGACATTGCTTAAGATTCATGATGTAAGATAACTAATTCTTTTGATTTATTGACTATTGATGATGTTAGAATTTTCCTTTTTTGACAGAATCAAAAGATTCCATACCTCAATGTGCCCTCTAAAGTTTTAGAGAGAAAATCAAGTTTGACCAAGGAAATCCAAATTGACCATGATTCTCACTAGTACAACGATGAAAGATTAATGATAAACAACAAAAATTTATCAGGATGGGATGGGGAGTAAAAGGGCTAGGGAAATAAAAACAAAACCATTTTTACCATTGATAATTATGAATAGAGGGATTTGTGTGTGCAATCTTAGTTTAATTTTTTATGGTCTAACAAGGGAGACCACCACAAAATGCATAATTAGTGAGACCAAAAATGATAGGAGGGGGTAAGCCTAGGTAAGAAACTCAAAACTTATTTTTTTGTCTTAAAAATTGTACCCATAAATAATGTTGATGCTTTCACACATTGATGGTACTATTGTGGCAACATTAATATTGGTCAATGATGCTATCATGTTGTGATGGTGTTTTTCCATTTAGTGACATTATTACCAACCTGGAAATACTTATGACATGGTGATGCTTTCATTGCTTGATGATGATTTTGATAGCTTAGAGTTTTTGTTATTTTTTATGAGTTTTAAGAAGACTAACGAGTGATTTATTTTATTGATACAAGAGGTATTACAAATGCTAGACTACAAAGAGAGGAGGTCCCATAATCTAGAGACCATTTTAGGATTATTAGAATTTGTAAAACATGCACTTCTTATGGTAGTAAAGGTTGACCATGTGGCCCTAATACTAAATTTGGAGTTTGACAAGGTATTATTGATTGCCTTGATGGAGAGATTGTATTTATAGACAAAAAACCTTTCAAATACTCTATTGAGAGCTTACTATAACATTAGAGGATGTATGATGGATTCTTTGAGTATCGATTAGGGGTGTTATCATCTATATGAGCCAAATTTAGGAGTAAAGTCTAGGATGAATGACTAGTAATATATATTTTTCAATGGTGAGCTCTGGTATTGACATTAATGTTGTATATTTTAGAGGTTGTATAGACAAGTAAACAATACTACCATGTGCATTGATATCTGGGGTGCTAATTGGAGACTCTAGTAAGAGGATCATTCAATAAGACTAGAGAGTGGGTCAAATACATGATTGAATTACAAAGTTTTTTCTTGGGGATATATCATTTTGGCTAGGTTGTACCACTCACTACATTAGGTGGTGTATAAGAGAGGCAGGGTGTTTCCTACTACACACTAATATAGGTCTAGACATGGGGACACATAGCTATACTATGATTGCTAGGGTTGTTAGGTTAGGTGAGGGATTCAAATACACCAATAACACATTGTTGGGCTCATCACTTGGAGGAGGGTTAGGGGAGACCTCATAGAGGCATTTTGGCATAGTCAAAGAGTTTTATTGATGACTTACAATGGGATAAAGTGATGTAGCATCCAAGGTTTTCAAAGTATGTCTACGAGCTAGCTCAATTCAAGAGGGTCAGGTGGCTAATAAAATCATAGGGAGAGCATGAGCTCTTCCATTTTGAATAAATGATCTAGTACTTTGGGCAGGAGCAAGGGCTATCAAAGGGGCCAATTTGGTATCATAGGTTGAAAAAATAATGAGGGTTTAGACCTCATACAAGTTCTCACATATCTAGAACCAAATATGGATGACCTCATGATACCAAATCCAAAAGGCAATTACACTAGAGTTAGTGTTGGCTACTAGGGATGGTATAAGACCATCCTTTTCCTAATAATCATTGTATCTAACCTAAGGATAGATTATCATATGCATCTAAGGAGTTAGCCTCAAGGAGCACAATGGGTGGTCCCACCACTCTTAAGATAGCATCAAGAGTATCGCTAAAGAAGACAAAGGATAATGGTAGTAGTAGTAGGTGGAGGAGGTGAGGCAAGCCCTAGTAGGTTACCTCATTCCATCATGAAGGCAAAGAAGGATATGGTATAATAGTAGGTGGATAGCCTTAGGACCATACTAATAATAATGTAGATAGAGAGATTCATCTCAAGCAAAGGCATCTCAAACGACAAATAGGGACAAGCTAGTTTTCAAAACCTTGGTGATGTAGTACACGATCATAAGTCTGACTATGGAGAGGGATGCAATGGCTACAACAATACGTGGAGTTGAAAATATTCAATTAGTATAGACCCTCTTAGATTAAATGGTTGTCACACAACAACATATGATAGAGCTAGCATAGGTGCAGATAGAGTTGATGGTGAAGGTGGAACAATCAACCTACTACAATATTACCTACCATGCAATCATACCAGTAGATCAATATTTGCTAATTGGATCATGGATAAGGATAAAATATATACACTTATAGTATATGACTTGGAAATAATAGTGGTCAGCGAGGATTTTTATGCCACGAGGAAAAGCAAGAGTGCCAAATACCATATTATAGTCCTATCTACCTCTACAAGGATTAATTGTTATTTGTATCATCAATGGATGATGATTGTATATATTATGATGTACATACATATTTATTTATATATAAAGATATAAATATAGATATAGATGTAGGTATAGATATAGATATAGATATAGATATAGATATAGATATAGATATATAGATATTTAGATAGATAGATATCAACTTTTATTATGATGTGTTAAATTTATGTGATGGATGTTTTGCTATTTTGTGTTATGGTGATTTAATTTTGATTATGTTTGATGTGATGATGGAATGATGTGATTTTAGGTTAGGATGATGATGATGATGATATAAATATTTTTGGTTAGGATTCACAAATATTTAGTTTTGATGATTAGACTTAGAAAATGACTTTAGATTATGGATGTATAGATGATATGATCGATATAGATGTGGTGATTGAGATTGTAAGTATGATTCAAATGATGTGACTAAGGGGACTCTAGATAATTCCATAAGGAATTACTATAGTACAATATATGATACAAAAAATATGTGCCCAAAGGTACTCTATATAACACTATGAGGTATTGTTATGACAAGTTATGATACAAATAATAGGTATGCCCAGGGGAACTTTAGATAATACCATTAGGCATTGGTATGATACAAGATATGATACATATAAAAAATGTACCTAAGGGGGGATTTATATAATGCCATGAGGTATTTTTGGAGATATTACATTATTTGGTCATGTAATAGTTTAGGAAGTATTAAATATTTGAGTATGTATTTAATATTTAGGTCTATAGTATTTTTCAAGATGTGTAAGTGTGAGGTGTCATGTGAGTAGGTGAGGACTTGTATGAATTGTAATGTGAGAATTATGTAATCATAAGAGATTTTAATTATGAGAGAAGAGGGAAGGTCAAGAGACATGCATACGAAGAGTCTCATGTAATTATATATTGATGATAAAGCATTAAAAAAAGTATCAAATTAGTATTTCTTTATGCATGCTATTATAGCTTTTTATCAATAATATTTTTGTATTTTTATATATAGCTTTTTATCAATAATATTTTTGTATTTTTATATATGTAATATTATGATAATTAGACTGTGATCCTGTGGAATTATACTACTATGAGCATTGGGTCCATTTTCTAACATGGTATAAGAGCTATGATGAGAGAGATTACAAAATTTGGAAGATATAATAATGAGAATATCGTGTTTTTGAAGGATTCAATTTTTAAATAAGGAAGGTTCATATTTATGGAAGATCAATATTTAGAATACCATACTTGTAAGGAGCTAAGCCTTGAAGAAGGAAGGCTCACGATTATATCATAAGTATAAGAATCCAAGCCTTGAAGAAGGAAGGCTCATGATTGCACTAAAGTTATATGTAATAATCCAAAGATGCATATACTAAGATTGAAGATCAGAGATTGAATAAGAGAAGGGTTGAGATCACCCAAAGTTGAAGATAACTAGCTAAAAAGATCACTGGAAATTGCAAAAGATTGAAGAAAAATTGTCAGGTGAGAAAGATTTAATTTGAAGGAATTTTTTTACTGAAAAGAAGATTGAATTGTTGGAGGAAAATTTATTATTTTGGAGGAATAAAATTGATTGTTTTTTAAAGGAGATATAAGGGGATTAAAATTTGAAATTGAAATAAATTGATATGATAAAATTAAAATTGAAGGAAGAAAAATTAATATTTGAAATTGATTGATTTTAATGGGAGTTATAAGAAGAAGAATGAAAATTTTGAAGAATATTGATTGAGAATTGAAATTTTAAAAAGGGATTTATACAAGAAAAATTTGATACTTGTCAAAGGAATTTGTTGGAAACACTAGAAATTGCTAGAAACTTCTAAGATAAATCTAAAATAGAAAGAAAGAAACGTTAGCAAGAAGTAAAAAAAAATCATATTTTAGCAAACATTATTGTTGCAGGGTGTGAGAATGAGCAGATTGATTAATTATTTATATCTTTAGAATAAACACTATTGAATATTGGAGAACGGTTTTAGACTTGAAGATGTTTGTGATACGTGGTAATATCAAATATGCTACTTGGTTTTGAGAACCACCCACTTATTTTCTCCTTGATGTCTAGAAAGTCTCATCATCAGTAATCCTTGATTGGAAACTCTAAAATGATCGGTCTAAACAATCATGAGAGCAATAGTAAGGAACATGTGGTTCATGTTGACCAAATGTAATGGAGATCTCGATAGATGGAAAGGGCGAAAGAAGCATAAAAAGCTACCGAGAAAGAAATTTTTTCCTATAAGGCTATAATAAACCTTTTTGAGATGCATAAGGAATTATTGAAGAATGCCGAGAAATGACTTGCTAACATATAAAACTAAATAGGATATTATACAAGAGAGATTCCTCTAAATATGAGGTAAATAATGAAATGGTAAGAGTTTTGCAAGTAGCATGAAAGAATTGGCAAAAGTTGGAATTAAAGAAATAAATGTTGAGGTTTATCCCAAAGTTTTTTGGTAAGCTTATGACCTTAGTTTTGCTCGATCTATCAAATAATCAATTGGAGGTCATTCTTGATTCAATTGTAGGTCTTATAAATCTAGATACATTGAATTTATCTTCAAAATATTTGGTCTCATTGTAAAATTCCATAGGTTTTTTGAAACTTCTAAAGGTATTAAATATTTCAGCAAACAAGCTGATAGAATTACTTGAAAATATTTCAATATGTAGTGAATTAACTTAACTAGATGCTAGCTTCAACAAGTTGGTCTATTTTCCAACCAACATTGGGAATTGTGCTTGTTCTTTGGGAATTAATTTTATTTACAAGGAAATTATAATTCAAGACCTAAAACAACATATATTGGATGAAGAGAATATCCTGGTATATAATATGATGATGCAGCTGCTACACATGTTCTAGCAAAGAAAATTCTATATTTTAGAGTTTTTTGCTTGTCTTATGCAACAATTTCTGATATTAACTATCTTTGGCACAATGACAGATGGAGGGTGGTGGCAAAACATTAATGCAAGTATTTTATTAATTGGAATCTATTGTTATGATGAGGCTTGGTTGCACCATAGAAGAAAAGGAAAACAATCTAATGTGATGCTAAGATGTCCAACATGTTTTACAAGTCTTTCTATTGACTTATCAAATATGAGGTAGTTGTCCAACATGTTTTACAAGTCTTTCTATTGACTTATCAAATATGAGGTAGTTGGATTTATGCAACATATATTCAAAAGTATTTTAGAAGCAAGAAACATAATTGGCAAGATTTATTCAGTGAGATTTATTTCTGTATGTCAATATAAAATTGGAATTCACTAAAGTCCACATTTGAGATAAGTATTTTATTTTTATTCAAAAGGAGAAATTTACCAAATAATGTAATATGGGGGGATGTTGGAAATATTACATTATTTGGTCATGTAATAGTTTAAGTGTGATTATTAGTTTATAGAGTATTTAATATTTGAGTGTGTGTTTAATATTTAGGTCTATAGTATGTGTCAAGGTGTGCAAGCATGCGGTGTCATGCGAGTAGGTGAAGAGTTGTGTGAGTTGTAATATAAGAGTTATGTAATCATGAGATAATTTTGTTAGGATTTCTCCCAAATTATCGCATAGGTCCACTTTCCCATGATCAAGTATTAAACACAATAATATTCATGATAAAGCATTCACATGCACAATAATTTTTTTATTTTGTAAAACTAGTTTAACTTGCAGGAGATTTTTGAAGGTCTTAGAGGTCGAATTTGAGGATTTTTGGCTAGACACGAGCCTTGTCGCGTAGAGCCAAGGTCGCCCTGCTTAGCTCGTTTCATGCCATTTTCAAAAACATGCTGTAATAGTCAATCGGGTCAACAAGTGTGAAGTTATGACCTCGACAAGTTGCCCCCAAAATTCAAATTTGAATTTTAATGGTTTTAGGTGGGAAAAAGGGAAAATAGGGTATTTGAGGGAATTTTCGAAATTGTAAAGGGCCATTTTTCTCTTGTATCCTGATTTTTGGCATAAAAGTAATGAAAGGTTTGATTCTCTGACTTGTTCAAAGGAAAAATACTTGTGTATCATTTATTTGGTGTTGCTAGTGTAACGTGATGTCCATCACACCTAGTTAGCATTATACCCTCAAAAGAGAAGTACATGCAAATTTTCTAGGCTACGAATGGTTCTTGGATCCAATATTGGTCTAGTATCCAAGGGTACATAGGATTTGGACCAATGAATGGAAATTACGCCCACTATCACTGAACCCTACTAGTGGTTGGATGTGACTCCCAACTCACTAGCATTTAAGTAAAATGTGGTGTGTGTGGTTCATTTTAATTTGCATAAAATAAAAATGCATAATACAACACAATTATTGTTTCCTACATGTAATGTAAAAAGAAACATTTTATATTCAGATATGCATGCTATACTCTACATGATTTTTTGACAATGCAAACTAGTATGCAAATCTTGGGCCTCAAACATGCAAACCAAACACACAAGTTCTACCAAGCACACTAGATTATAGGGTGGATTAAAATCAGAGATCCGTTTTTCCTAGAAGCACCTTTCTAATGATGTGAAAAACAAATGCAAACCTATGACCTAACTCATTTCTTCTTTTCTTAATTTCCTAGTAAAATTTGCAAAATTGATCACTCTAGAAAAAAACTAAGACAAAAAAATAACGGAGGGTGAAAAGTGGGACCTACCTTAGGTCCACATTCAATATGTACTCTATTTTCTACTGTCTTCTCTGCTAGATATAAACCGTAGGTCTAGTCTGTGGTCTACACTGTAAACCACTTGTTGGAGTTGCGGTTTCATTGTTGGCCAACAACTGATAGCTATAGTATGTACCTACAATTCCAAAAACAATAGAAACAACAATTAGATCACTAATTTTATGGAGTTCCACCATGATCACCTTCTGACCTATCCCAAAAAGCATGCACCTATCTAATAGATCAATTGAAATCAACATGAAAGCATGAAAAGAGATACAAGATTACATATGACAATGAAATGAATGCTTCTTTTATTAATATTGTAATTAATATTTATTACAATCATTTCCCTTTTAGGGTCACCCAAATATTGATACAATTAATACAATGCCAAATGCCCCAACGAGGTAGGTGCAATACTATTGCTTTTTCAAATAGTAACAAACTGCTCCAGGGTGGAGTTAATCCTCTTCTTCGTGTTGAGGAAGGAATTTTGTGATTGAAGCTCCTTTGAACCTATTCCCTGTAATTAAGAAACAACACAAAAAATTATACAAATAGGCAACCTCTCGTGATGAGGCCCTTTAAAGCATGAAAACATAAAGATGCCATGAATAACATGAAATCAAGAAAGCTTGTAAAATGTATTTAAACTATGCTAAATCGATAAATATTCCTAGATATGCATAAAAGAACAATACAACTAATTATCTAATGGCCTACTTATGTGAAATAAAGCATGAAAGCATGGAAAGAAGCCATTAGTGTCATAAATGCTATAATGAATTAAATCTATTCAAATATGTAATCCGATAAGTCAAAGTCTCTAAGCTACCAAATAAAGTGCTAAAATGATTAATCTAATCTAACTAAACATACTGGAAAAGAAATAGTAAGGATATCTTACACCTGCTACAAATTGAAGCTCTAATGAGTGGTCTACACTATAAACCACAACTAAAAGTCATGGTAAGAAACCAAGTGGTTTTGCTCTCCAAATCAGGGGTATGGGGTTGATCGTCCTTGTCAAATTTATGATCAAGGGTCATCTCAGAGTCCTTTGATAGATTTTGTGGTTGAATTTCTCGATAGGGCCTCTGTTTTCCCAAATTGGTGTTTCTTGGTGCTTTAGCTCCTTAGGGCATCCATGGCACAAATTATCATGATGCTTAAGTTGGCAAAGTGATAGCAACAAATCTCTCTCAATACTCTCAAGTGAGTGTACAATTTGACAGGGCTTCGTTGCTCTAATCTCCAATGCTTGTTTGATACTTTTACCCTATTTTTTAGGGGTACTTATAGGACTACCCAAGGGCTAGGGGTGGCTTCATGGAGAAGCCAAGAACAAGAAGGGGTCATTAGGATAGTTGGATTGGAAGATTCCATCCTTTAACCACCTTCTTCTAAAACAAATGGTCGTTCAAACCGATTTCACTCTAATGAAGGCCAACTGAACTTTAGTTAAGACCGCAGGTGATAGTTGTGGTCTATAAGGTAAACCATAGGTCTCAGTCGTGGTTCAATCTGTAGATCGTAGGTCTCAATTGTGGTTCAGACTAAATAGGCCAAGGAGCCCAAATTGAGTGGTTAGAACCACTGCTCTATATTGGATTCTTTCCAAGATCTTCCATATGGTCTTATAGCATGTCCATATGAGTAGTCACCATCGACATGACATGTTTTAGGTGTCTATAGATATGATAGACTCGACCCAGCGGTAAATTGATAAATGAAATACGAGCCATGGTGGGCCAATAAATCCAAATGGGTGTACTAAAGCATAACATGGAAGTCTCATTTGCTAAAATGTGTCTAAGATGCATAGAAGAGGTTTTGAATGAGAGTGGAGCATGTTGAATGCAACATTATAAGCATATTAATAAACATATTTTTTATTAAGAATGATACTGTGTGGCCACGAATGAACAAGACCAGCGAGGGTGTGGTGGTTTTTGAGAATAGTTTAAAGGTGAGGGCATCGAGAATATCAGGTGTAACAGATCCAGACCATCAAAGACATTATCAAGCAATGCAATGATAGCACATCGGTAGGTTACGAATAGTAGAAACTCCGATGATAGATGAAGTTACAACCCAAGAATTTTATGGAAGGATAAACCGGCACCACATGGCCCACATGACAGTAAACGATAGTAGAATTTATGGTTGAGGCGTTATGGGATGATTATTCCAATGTGGTGAAGTACAACCAGTTGTTAGCAGTAGAGGAGTATTATATAGAACTTCCATCTACACGTGCACACCTCTAGGTCAGATGCATGCATGGATAGATAAAGGTGTCACATCAAAGTACAATGGTGGAAATATGAATACAAAATTTAAAGAAAATAAAATGTTGTATTGAATAGTCATACATCAAATTATTTAAGGTGTATATGGGTTAAAATATGGAGCCACATAAATATAAAGGAGTTTATTGACCATAATTTGGCCACATTTATGATATGTTGTCATAAAGCAAAACATTAGAAAGTAATGCTCTCATTGCGAGAGTTATTGGAAAAGACATTTCCAAAGCCCATTGAGGAAAACATAAATGTTTTGGGTGAAATGAAGGTCCATTTTCTAAAAAAAATAAAAATAGGAGTGAAGGTTATTGCAGGGGTTGGAAACTGGTTTTGAAAACAGTGTTACAGATTTGTGAGCAAGGGCTATACTAGACTTGTTTTGAAGTTGTTTTTCCTTCCATTGAGGTTGGATCTCTTGGAGACCACATGCTATTGAAATATCAGGGTTGCTGCTCTTTTGAGGAGGCTAGATTTTGCTGGAATGAATGTAGAAACGATGAGTTTTTGAATGTATTGCAATATTTCTACACTTTGGAGCAAAATAAGAGGAGAAAATCTTTGAGTGTTCCCGTTTTATTGCCTATATTTCTTCTTTCTATTTTTTGGGTTTTTAGGCAAGGCCATTGCATTTCAAGGTTTCATTTTTGAATTTCCAGAAATAGAGAGTTTACCTTTTCCTTAGAGTCTTGCACCCATTTATTTTGGGTAGTACAAGCTCGCCTTGGTTACTTTTTACTATAAGCTCACCTTTTTCTATCATGTTTTGCACAATATGCTTGAAGGACCAACATACTTCAATGTCATGACCATTTGCTTGGTGAAATATGCAAAATAGATTGTCCTGGTACCCATTTGACTTGGGTTGATTTGGATTGACCATATTAATTTTGAGCAATCGGATTGCCTTGGCCTCGTATAATTGGTGGCATATCAACGTCAACAATTCTGTCAAAGGCATGAATTGGCAAGGTGGGCGTTGCTCTTTGTTCTTGCCCTTATAGTTATTATTGCACTTTTTGTACTACGTAGGAGTTTGGGCATGATAATTCTATTTTTTCTACCATTTATCCTCTCTCAGGAGGTTCAACACCACTTGGTTGACGTGGGCCTACTTGTCCTTATGCTTCATGGAGCTCTTCTTGGGCCCCTATTTCCTGTTCTTAAGCTTCAAGTTGAAGATTCTATTCTTCAATGTGTTGCCTTTCTAGGTGAGCATCCTCTAATTGATCTTGCAAAAGCTATTGTCGCTACTCAAATACCAGTATGTGTGATCTATTAAGGTCATTGGTCATGACAAGCCTCTGGTATGCATGCTTTGTGCGAGTGACTTTATGGGTTCTATACCCATCTGACTAATTTACGATGCTTTTACCCTTATCTGTAAAGACAACATCGGCATCCTACTGAGCTCTGTGCTCTATGCCACCATACAAGGATGGTGGATGTGTCACATGAGGGTTCTTAGAAGCCTCTTCATGTTCTCTAGCAGTATTAATAGAACTCACACTACGCTCACTCGGGGCACGAGTGGGTGTAACCGAAGGCTTATCGCCTAGCTGCTCAAGGATGCTACCTTAGCCGTCTAATTGTCTGGATCTCCATCGCTCATGTAGTGGTGTTTCATTGGCTCCCACCTTAGCCATATAAATAGTGTTATTTCAATGTTCACCATGTGTGGGAGTCTTCATAGGCCTATGCTCAGTGGTGGCCTTGTTTGCGTACCCCTGAATGGGCGGATCTCTATCTTGTCTATACTCCGAAGGTGGAGCCACAGATCTTCCTACAGATCTATGATGTAAGGGTACTAACTTAGACCCCTGGATAATGTAATCTTAGGATGATCCCATGGATGCAAATGTAACATGGTCTTGGTAATGGCTTTCGAGTGGAATACCCTCATGATGAGAGGCTCCCTACTCTTTTATGTGCCTAGAAGAATGCACATAAACTCATCTATTGGAGGTATGCTTAGTAAGTTCCCCTCTTTTCGAGTTGTCTCCTCTAATGCTTGTCTAACGACATTCAGGAAGCACATGTGGGTGATTATTTGACATGTGCTGATGTGAATCTGTTGGGGCTTGGTCATGGGCTTCAGGCTTGTGACTTTGTCAAACACCCCATGTCTCCACCATGGTGCACCTAGTGTCTAGATTTATTCTTTATTAAGCAAACAAGGTATACAATGGTGTTTATCTCGTATTAATTTTTTTTAAAAGTGAGCCCTAAACTATTTGATGTTGTTTCAATGATTTTTTGTATCATTATAAAACTCCTTATCATGTTTTGAAAAGCATTGAATGATATTATCAGTTTAAATTGGCTTTCACTTGTATTCTCATAGCTCAACAACCTGGATGTGACTTCCAGGCCGCATAAATCCCCCGTGTGTGGTAATGAAAGTCCACACCCGGACAAGGATCATAGGTCCTACCTGATCCTCATCCAATCTTACCCAGTTAGCGTTATAACCTTGGAAGAGAAGTACATGCAAATTTTCCAGGCTATGGATGGTTCTTGGATCCGGTATTGGTCTAGTATCGAAGGGTACATAGGATATGGACTAATGGATGGAAATTACGCCCACCGTCACTAAACCTTACTAGTGGTTGGATGTGACTCCCAAATCACTAGAATTTAAGTGAAACATGGTGTGTGTGGTTCATTTTAATTTGCATAAAATAAAAATGCATAATATAGTACAATGATTGTTTTCTACATGTAATGTAAAAAGAAATGTTTTATATTCATAAAATTATGCTATACTCTACATGATTTTTCGATAATGCAAACTAGTATGCAAATGGCCACTACTTGGGCCTCAAACATGTAAACCAAACATACAAGTTCTATCAAGCACGTTGGATTCTAGGGTGGATTAAAATCAGAGATCTAATTTTCCTAGCAGTGTCTTTCTAATGACATGAAAAATAAATGCAAACCTAGGACCTAATTCATTTATTCTTTTCTTAATTTCCTAGTAAGATTTGCAAAATTGATCACTCTGGAAAAAATAGAGACAGAAAAATAACAGAGGGTGAAAAGTGGGACCTACCTCAGGTCCACATTCAATCTGTACTTTGTTTTCTATTGTCTGCTCTGCTAGTTGTAAACCGTAGGTATGGTCTACGGTCTGCACTGTAAACTGCATGTTGGAGCTATAGTTTAATTGTTGGCCCGTAGCTGATAGCTGTAGTCTATACCTGAAATTCCAAAAATAATAGAAACAATAGTTAGATCACTGATTTTATAGAGTTCCATTGTGATCACCATATGACCTATCCCAAAAAGCATACACCTATCTAATAGATCAATTGAAATCAACATGAAAGCATGAAAAGAGATACAAGATTACATATGACAATGAAATGAATGCTTCTTTTATTAATATTGCAATGAATCCCGATTACAATCATGCCCCTCTTAGGGTCACCCAAATTTTGATACAATTAATACAATGCCAAAGCCCCCAATGGGGTAGGCACAATACTATTGCTTTTCCAAATAGTCACAAACTGCTCTAGGGTGGATTTAACCCTCTTCTTCACATTGAGGAAGGAATTTGGTGATTGAAGCTCCTTTGAACCTATTCCCTGTGATCAAGAAACAACACAAGAAATTTATACAAATAGGCAGCCTCTCATGATGAGGCCCTTTAAAGCATGAAAACATAAAGATGCCATGAATAACATGAAATCAAAAAAGTTTGTAAAATGTATTTAAACTATGCTAAATCGATAAATATTCCTAGATATGCATAAAAGAACAATACAACTAATTATCTAATGGCCTACTTATGTGAAATAAAGCATGAAAGCATGGAAAGAAGCCATTAATGTCATAAATGCTATAATGAAGTAAATCTATTCAAATATGTAATCTTGTTAGTCAGAGTCTCTAAGCTACCAAATAAAGTTTTGAAATGATTAATCTAACCTAACTAAACATATTGGAAAAGAAACAGTAATGATATCTTACACCTGCTGCAAACTGTAGCTCTTATGAGCGGTTTGCACTGTAAACCACGACTGAAATCCATGGTGAGAAACCAAGTGGTTTTACTCTCCAAATTAGGGGTATGGGATTGATCCTCATTATCAAATTGATGATCAAGGGTTGCCTCAGTGTCCTATGACAAATTTGGTGGTTGAATTGCTCGATAGGACCTCCGTTTGCACAAATTGGTGTTTCTTGGTGCTTTAGCTCCTTAGGGAATCCATGGCACAAATTGTCATGATGCTTAAGTTGCCAAACTGATAGCAACAAATCCGTCTCAATACTCAAGTGAGTGTACAATTTGAAAGGGCTTTGCTGCTCTAATCTCCAATGCTTGCTTGATACTTTTGCCCTATTTTTGAGGGGTACTTATAGGACTACCCAAGGGCTAGGGGTGGCTTCATGGAGAAGCCAAGAAAAAGAAGGGGTGGTTAGGACAGTTGGATTGGAAGCTTCCATCCTTTAACCACCTTCTTCTAGAACAAATGGCCATTCAAATTGATTTATCTTGGATGAAGGCCAATTGAACTTCAGTTAAGACCGCAGGTGATAGCTACGGTCCAGACTATAAACTGTAGGTCTCAACCGTGGTTCAATCAATAGACCATAGGTCTCAACTACAATTCAGATTGAATAGGCCAAGGAGCCCAAATTGAGTGGTTAGAACCACTGATCTATCTTGGAGTCTATCCAAGATCTCCCATATGGTCTTGTAGCATGTCCATATGAGTAGTCACCATCGACATGACACGTTTTAGGTGTCTACAGATACGACAGATTCGACCCAGCACTTAATTGATAAATGAAATACGAGCCATGGTGGGCCAATAAAGCCAAATGGGTGTACCAAAGTGTAACGTGAAAGTATCATTCATCGAAACGTGTCTAATATGCGTAGAAGAGGTTTTGAATGAGAGTGGAGCATGTTGAATGTAACATTACGAGCATATTAATAAACACATTGTTTATTAAGAATGATATTGTGCGGCCACGAATGAATGAGACCAGCAAGGAGGTGGTGGTTTTTGAGAATAGTTTAAAGGTGAGGGCATCGAGAAGATCAGGTGTAACAGATCTCGCTCATCAAAGACATTATCAAGCAATGCAAGGATAGCGCAGTGGTATCTTATGAACGGTAGAAACTCTGGCAGTAGATGAAGTCACAACCTGATAATTTGATGGAAGGATAAACTGGCACCATGCGGCCCACATGACAATAAATGATAGTAGAATTAATGGTTGAGGCATTATGGGATGACTAGTCCAATGTGGTGAATTACGACTAGTTGTTAGCAGTAGAGGAGTAGTATATAGAACTTCCATCTACACGTGTACACCACTAGGTCAGATGCATGCATGAATAGATAAATTTGTCACATCAAAGTACAATGGTCGAAGTGTGAATATAAAATTGAAAGAAAATACAATGTTGTATTGAACAGTCGTACATAAAATTATTTAAGGTGTATGTGGGTTAAAATATGGAGCCACATAAATACAAAGGAGTTTATTTACCATAAGTTGGCCACATTTATGATATGATGTCATAAAGCAAAACATTAGAAAGTAATGCTCACATTGCGAGAATTATTAGAAAAGACATTTCTAAAGTCCATTGAGGAAAACAAAAACATTTTTTGTGAAATGAAGGGCCATTTTCTAAAAACTTTAAAAACAGGAGTGAAGGCTATTGCAGGGGTTGGAAACTAGTTTTGAAAACAGTGTTGCAGATTTGTGAGCAAGGGCTATACTGGACCTGTTTTGAAGTTATTTTTCCTTCCATTGAGGCTGGATCTCTTGGAGACCGCATGCTGCTGAAATGTCAAGGTTGCTGCTCTTTTGGGGAGGCCATATTTTGGTGGAATGAATGTAGAAACGATGAGTTTTTGAATGTATTGTAGGATTTCTGCACTTTGGAGCAAAAAAATAGGATAAAATCTCTGAGTGTTCCCGTTTTATTGCCTATATTTCTTCTTTCTACTTTTTGGGTTTATAGGCAATGTTATTGCATTTCAGGGTTTCATTTTTGAATGTCTAGAAATAGAGAGTTTACCTTTTTCCTTAGAGTCTTGCACCCATTTAGTTCAGGATGTGTAAATATAGTTCCAGCTAAGTTGGGTTATGCTCAGAAAAATCTCATGTCTCAGATTTTGCATGCTAGGGTAGCATGAGACTGCATTTTCTGGTTTTTGACATTTTATTTTAGTTTTTTAGATTTTATTTTTATTTTCTAAATTTTTATTTTTAATTTTTTTTTACTTTGAGGACATTAAAATAAAAATTAAAAAAAAATAAAAATCCAAAAATAATTGCATGGTTGCGTAGAGTATACTTCGGAGTTCCATTTTGCACTTAGATGTTTTTATTCGGAGTCATTTCGTATTTTTAAAAATTAGTCAAAGTTGTTTTTATTGCAGATTTTAAAATTTTAAAATTTCCATTTTGAGGCCAAATTTAATTTTTTCAGTTTTATATTTCAATTGCAAGCATAAAATGAACTTCCCTTTACGAACATTTCAATTTCATCAAAGGGAGGTAAATTTTAATAGCATTTCATAGCTACCATTTTGGAGCCTAAATTGCCTTCTCTTTATAAAAATTATGATTTTATGAAAGAGAGGTAATTTGTGCACTACATTGAAGGTTATTATTTCAAAGCACTAAATTATTCATCTAAATGAAAATTTAATTTCATTTAAGAGGGATAATTAAAGGACATTTAAAAGCCTCTATTTCAAGGCTATAAATTATCATCTCTTTGTGACAATTAATTTCACCAAAGAGGGGTAATTTATTAATCATATTGAAGGCTATATTAATCTACATGATAAGAAGATACATTTTAGAAGCCTATTCATCATTTCGGATTCACATTCATAGATAGATTTAAATTTCCATTTAATGCTTAAAGTAGGATTTAATGCAAGATAAAACTTATTTAAAATCTACATTAAAATCATTCAAGATAAAAGGAATTAAGGCACTACATAATGGTCATATGAGGGCCAATTCACATTTAATTTTATTTTGGTTTCATGAGCAATCATTAAATTTGCATGGTAAAATAAACCAACACATGCCCCTTATTTATAGTTACTTGCAATCACTAAGGTGTTTCTAGCATTGAATTGATATTTTTTATTGAGATTACTACCATATGCAAATGCTAATATAGTGGAGACCTTGGAGAAGTTGTTTGTTTAACTTCTTTGCAAGTTAGGGTTTTGGAATCCAAACCCTAAGGGAGAGTGTAATTTCACAATTGGGTAAAATTACCACTCAATAGGATCATGATCATAGCGAAGGTGAGAGTCATCTATTGCCCTTCCTTTAGCTCTATCAGAATGTGATTATTCAATACGATAATAAGACTTGCTTGGACCACCTTGTAATTTAAACTCAACATCTGCAAGTTTTTCTTCTAGGTATATTCTGGAGGTATTATAATCATCTCTAAAATTTTGAATCTCTGCCATCTGTTAGTCAAAAAATGACTAACTACAGAAAAACAGTTGATGCACCTTTTTGCATATTTTCCAAGAAGATCAAAGTGGCCCATATGCTAAAGATCAAAGAAAAAGCAAAACACCACAAGGAGGAAAAAGTGTCGCGATATCGCGACATGTTGCATTTTCGCGGTCCAAAGCAAAGGGAAAGAGCAAGGAGGAAAAAGTGTCGCGATATCGCGACATGTTGCATTTTCGCGGTTCAAAGCGAAGAGAAAGAGCAAGGGGGAAAAACATGTTGCATTTTCGCGGTCCAAAGAAAAGAGAAAGAGCAAGGAGGAAAAGTGTCGCGATATCGCGACATGTTGCATTTTCGTGGCTAAGAAAAGAGAAAGAGCAAGGAGGAAAAGTGTCGCGATATCGCGACATGTTGTATTTTCGTGGCTAAGAGCAACAAAAGGGAGCAAGGGGGCAAAAGTGTCGCGATATCGTGACATGTTGCATTTTCGTGGCTAAGAGCAACAAAAAGGAGCAAGGAGGAAAAAGTGTCGTGATATCGTGACATGTATTTTTGTGGCTAAAGAGAAGAGAAAGAGCAAGAAGGAAAAAGTGTCACGATATCGCGACATGTTGTATTTTCACGGCTAAAGAGAAGAGAAAGAGCAAGAAGGAAAAAGTGTCGCGATATCGTGACATGTTGTATTTTCATGGCAAAAGAGAAGAGAAAGAACAAGAAAGAAAAAGTGTCACGATATCGCGACATGTCGCATTTTCATGGCCAAAAGAGAAGAGAAAGCACAAGGAGGCAAAAGTGTCGCGATATCGCGACATGTTGCATTTTCGTGGCTAAGAGCGACAAAAGGGAGCAAGGAGGCAAAAGTGTCGCGATATCGCGACATGTTGCATTTTCGCGGCTAAGAGCAACAAAGGAGAACAAAGAGGCAGAAGTGTCGCGATATCGCGACATGTTGCCTTTTCGCGGGTAGAAGAGCAAAGCAAGAGACGGACGTCACGATTTCGTGACATGTCTCATTTTCGTGATGGGAGGCAGCAAAAGAGCAAAGTAAGAGACGAATGTCGCGATTTCGTGACATGTCTCATTTTCACGGCTGGAAGCGACAGAAGAGCAAAGCAAGAGATGGACGTCATGATTTCATGACATGTCTCATTTTCACGGTGGGAGGCAGCAAAAGAGCAAAGTAAGAGACGAATGTCATGATTTCGTGACATGTCTCATTTTTTGGAAGCGGTAGAAGAGCAAAACAAGAGATGAATGTCATGATTTCGTGACATGTCTCATTTTCACGGTTGGAGGCGGCAAAAGAGCAAAGCAAGGAAAGAATGTCACGATTTCGTGACATGCCAGTTGTAAAGGAATAGAGTATATTTTTGGCAACTAGGGACATGCACTGACATCAGGTGCTGATTTCTGAAGAATGGTCTATTGATTATAACCTAGTAGGTCCACTGGATGATTGTAGAATAACAGGCTCATCTAAAATTAGCCAGAAGGAAATCTATCCAATCTATGAGAAATCCATTGTATATTATTAGAAACTGCAGACAATTACTTGTAATTGATTGAAGAAATTAAATGTACGTAGTAGAAGATACTCTTTTTAGGGTATAAATAGGAGTGAGTCGACCATGAAAAAAGGTCGGCTCTTGGACGTTTACAAGCTTGATGTACATGTACTTGGATTACAAGCAATAAAATATTTCTTCTTCTAGCTTTGAAACTTCTGTGTCAAGTGTATGTATCTGGTGTTTTAACTTTTATTCATTCTAAGTTTTATAATGTATCTGTTCTGAAATCTGGACTGTGCACGTATAAATCTTGTTTCTAGAGTTGAACATTAAAAGATATTTACATGCTTTTAGACGAACATCTAAAAGTCACACTCAAGAATTCATGTTTTCTATAAAGAAGATATTTGAAAGTAGTAATCTGCATCATCAATGTTTGTTGTTGTCCAATCTGTACCGTGAGAAAAGTTTCTAGCTTAGGCTATATTTCCCTTATCTCTTGTTCCCCTTTTCTCTAAAAAACTCAAAGGAACCAGCCTTCTCTGGAGACTAGACAGATGATCTCAAGCAAGATCTGTCTATTCAATGTTGGCAAAGTCTAAGGCGCAACACTATTAACCGAAGGCAGATTTTGTTCCAATAGTTTTTGGCACGCCCGATGGGACCAACAATCCCACAGTATTGTATAAGTTTTGGTGTTTTACCTTAAGAGCCTTTTTGTTTAAAAATCTCAAGAAAAACCACCTAGCGACTCCGTTGCAATTTAGACCATAAAAGAAAGACCTTGTCTAAAAACCTTCTGGTTATATAGCCATATGATAACCAGATCTCGAGCTAGAAACTCTAAAGAACCTATCGAGTTCTTTGAACTACATCTCGAAAGCCTAAAAGCACACCCCGTGCTAGCCGCACGATCAAATCCGCCCGACACCATTAGCACCTCTTTAACACCCATTGTAGGAGCATCTGCAAGCAATCCCATAGCGGTTGTAACTCCTTTAGCAATCATGGCAGCCGCCCCTACCCTAGCGCATCTTGTGTGGAATCAAACTGGCCCTTTGAACTTGGGAACACACCACCAAATTCCACAAGCTGCACTAAAAGCATTACCGACCTTTGACGGAATAGGAAAAATAGTAGATGAGCATTGTTTAGATGTATCATCGCTAGCATCTGTTTACAACATCACTCAGGAAGATGTAATGGTCAGATTGTTGATTATATCTTTGAAAGGAAAGATGCTCTATTGGTACAGAGTGCTTCCCACTGGATCCATTACTTCTTGGGTAGTACTTGCTAGCCATCTGGTCGATGAATTTAATATACATGCGGATCCTTTCACATTGCTGAATCAATTCACTGTCATTGAGAGGCATCCACAAGAAGAAATCCAAGATTTCAACATCAGATTTACCAAAACTCGGGATAGAGTACCTCAAGGCCTAAAGCCCATGGAAGAACAAGCTATATGCTATTATTTAAGGGCTTTTGATTCAGATCTCAGTATGATAATAAGGCAATCCCGTGTAACCACTTTTCTTGGGATCTATGTAGAGGCAACAAAGGGCGAAGCTGATCTCATCGCTACAAAAAGATATCCATCAAAGAGTCTATTGCCAATTGTACCAGAGCTTTCCCAAGCGTCAATCTCTAAACTGCCTGTACTCCCATCAACGCAGGCCCTCCCAGCTATAGTTGCACCTCCTACATTCCTTGCATTACCAGCCACACCCCTTGCATCAGCTCCCCCCAATGATCAATACACGACCATAATTGATACAATGAAGACATTGTCAAATGAAATGGCGTCCATGAAAAAGAGAGAGGCAGAATGGAATATCCAAGCAAGAAGATTTCCATAGATACAAAAGGAAGGTGCTTCGACAAGTGGAAGGGTACAAGAGAGAAAAAATGTGGTGTATGCAAATGAGACAGGAGATAATGGAGAACCCACTAATTCTGATTACTGGTGTACCACTTGCAATGATCCTCATGGAGAAGATTCATGCATGATTCATCAACATCATGTGCAAGCGGTTATTAATGAAAGAGCCAAAGAAACCGGCAAGGGACAGGTGAACATAATCAGAGAGGTGCACCACAATTTGGCAATGCCATCAGTGGAGCAAGTATCGGTCCTGACAAGATCGGGAAAAAAGTCATTACAAGTTGACCCTAAGGAACTCCAACCACTAGGTTTTCCTCCTACCCCCAGGGCAACTCCGCAAAAGAACCAGTCCAGTGAGGAAAGACGTTCTGACCCTCCTCAGACTTCTGCGACTACACCAAGAAAAGAATTTCCCCCTAGAAAAGGGAGCGAGGCTCAAGAGCAAGCGAAGGAAAGACTCAGATTTCCTTCATTGACAAAAAGGCAAAGAACAGAAGCCACGCAGGTCTATAGAGACAGATACGACGCATCTACTAGTGGAAGGGAAAAGAGTGTTGAGGTATCCCCAGCTGCAACCCTTTCGTTCAACATTGCAGAAGAAATGAAGAGGACTCCTTCCAAGATAAGCATGTATGATGCACTGCAAATTCTTGGTCAGATTGACCTCCTCCAAGAGTCCCTAAATTTAAAAAATGATGCCTCCTTCTCAAATGTCGTACAAGCAAATGTGGTGCCAACCTCTGGGAAAAATAGACCGCCCCCATTCTATCTATCTTTGCAAATGGAGGGGTGGATAGTTCACAATTGTATGATTGATTCAGGGGCCACAACTACGGTGATGCCGAAAGCCGTATGTGACATAATGGGGATGGAATATACTCGAAGTCATCCTGGTGTGTTGCAATTAGATGGTACTCCAGTAAAAACTATCGGGGTGATCAAAGATATCCCTATTCAACTCCACGAGAATGCCAGAAGCAGTCGTCATACAAGAAGTAGTCGTTGTAGATTTAGAACCATATTTCGGTATGTGTTTATCCAGAGAATTCATGGCCAAAATGGGCGGTTATCTGTCTCTAGATTATTCTCATTTGGAGGTACCTTTCAAAGGTAAAAGAGTCAAGATCTACAATGAAAAACCATCTACTTTCCACGTAGAAATACTGGAGGAAACAGCTACCATCAACATGATGTCTGAAGAATTGGAAAACATCGATTTAATGGAAGAAACCCTGGAGGAACTCCAATCTGAGGATCAATTTTCAATGAAAGACTTCAATGTTATGATAGAGACAGAAATGGGAAGCTATTCCATTGAGAAACCAAAAAAGCTCCCTATTGTTGTCCCTAAAACAGATGATTCGGCCAACTAGTTATGGAAATTGTACTTTGATGGGTCAAGGTGCAAAAATGGAGCAGGAGCTAGAATCGTTCTGATTTCGCCTACTAGAAAAGAAAAAGTCTTTTCATATAGGTTGACATGGAGTTGCACCAATAATGCAGCTGAATACGAAGCCTTGTGTTTGGGACTCAGGAAAGCTAAAAAACTGGGTGCAAAACAGCTGCTGATCTATGGAGATTCAGAGCTGATCGTTAAACAGGTTACTGGCAAATGCATTTGTAAGCAACATTACCTAAGGGCTTACAAAAACAAAGTGTTGGATCTATTGGAAAATTTTGAAGCACTAAACATGAAATCCATTTCCAGAGAGAAGAACACACATGAAGACCCGTTAGCATCAGTAGGATCAAATTTTTGCCCAGTCAGCAATGTTATTCAAAAGTCTAAAATAGTTAGACTTATATACAGGCCTTCTGTGCCTGACAAGGACATTTTCTGGCAGGTATTTGAGAACGATGAGCAGATCCTAGATTTTTTGATTCATGAGATGAATTGCTCTACAGATAGAGCGTTACAAGAAGAGGACGAAGAGAGCCTTATTCAATTGAAAAACAATCATATCCCCAGGAGATTGATCACCCTGGAGAGCCTTTTCGACAATAGCGACAGAGTTGTAGGTCGAAATATCAAGGTTGATGAACGCCGGTATAAGGAAATAGAACTAGAACCGGGAAAAATGATCAAAGTAGGGACCGATTGTACAGTGGTAGAACTAGAACAAATAAAATAGTTATGTAGAGAATATCCAGATATAATAGCCTGGACTTATAGTGATCTGAAAGTGTACAGGAAAGAGGTCATTCAACATACCATCGAACTAGAGGAAGGAGCTAAACCTTTTAGGCAGAGGCAGAGGCCTGTGAATCCTAAAATTGAAGCCTTAATGAAACAGGAGTTGTTAAAACTCCTGCAGGCTAAGATAATATACCCAATCAAGCACTCTACCTGGGTGGCAAATTTAGTTCCAGTTCGCAAGAAAAATGGAGAAATACGACTATGCGTCGATTTCAGAAATTTGAGCAGAGCCTCTTTAAAGGATCACTATCCTTTACCCTAGATTGACCTAATCCTTCATACTATGGCAGGGGCAGAAAGGTTTTCTCTGTTAGACGGCTTCTCTGGTTACAATCAAGTTTGGGTGAGAAATGAAGATCAATATGGATGGGTTCTATCCATCACGGTGAATGCTTTTCACCTGAAATTGTATTTCCAGTAAAAGCTACAGATCACCATTATATGTACAATATATTATAAGTTTGGATTTTTGTAAATATTTCCCTTTTTACGGCCTAATAAGAATCATTTTTTGCGGACTATCGGGGTCTGAAAGAGACTCAGGAAGGCGAACCATCCCATACAACTGAAGGAAAAATCAATGCAGATGCTCAGAGTGTTGAGCATGAAACTTCACAGAAGGAAGCCCCACACGGCCCACCTAGTTCGGCTCAAGAAAGCCAAAAGAGTGAAAACAAAAAACAAACTTTGGTTAAAAAGGAGATCTTGACGGTAGAAGAGCAGCAGGAGAAACAAGTTATAAACTTGGACGAAAGTGATGAAGAAAATGAAAATCCTGATGCAAAAAAAATGCAGAGTGAAGAAATTGTCGTCAGTGAACATGAAGGAGAAGAAGGACACCAACAACCAGCCCAACCGAAAATAGGTATGCTTTCTTCACTTTCTTCTTCTCATTCTCCTACTCATTCCCATTGTAATTCTCCTTCCTTTTCTAAAATCGACAAAAATATAATGTCCTTGCCAAAGAATTACCTTGTTCTCCCAGAAATGGCAGCATCTTCTCATAGTCCGCTAAATATTGGGTCCGTAGTTGCTCCCATTCCATTTCTCCCTAGAATTGACATCCCAGCGGCTGGAGTTACAACTTCTCAAGGGACTGAGTCACAGTCCACCATGGCCAAGATTGAAAATCTAAAAAGGGTGAGCAGGAATGCATCCTTTTTCTTTTATCTTTGTTTTTCCACTTGAAATTTTACTTTTTGCAACTATCTTTGGTGACTCCGTTTCCCAATGGATGAAGGCTTGGTCTCTATTTTTGCGAGCAAAAATTCCCCCGAAAGGCGCCAAGAATGTTAGTCAAAAAATGACTAACTACAGAAAAATAGTTGATGCACCTTTTTGCATATTTTCCAAGAAGATCAAAGTGGCCCATATGCTAAAGATCAAAGAAAAAGCAAAACACCGCAAGGAGGAAAAAGTGTCGCGATATCGTGACATGTTGCATTTTCGCGGTCCAAAGCAAAGGGAAAGAGCAAGGAGGAAAAAGTGTCGCGATATCGCGACATGTTGCATTTTCGCGGTTCAAAGCAAAGAGAAAGAGCAAGGGGAAAAAGTGTCGCGATATCGCGACATGTTGCATTTTCGCGGTCCAAAGCAAAGAGAAAGAGCAAGGAGGAAAAAGTGTCGCGATATCGCGACATGTATTTTTGCGGCTAAAGAGAAGAGAAAGAGCAAGGGGAAAAAGTGTCGCGATATCGCGACATGTTGTATTTTCGCGGCTAAGAGCAACAAAAGGGAGCAAGGGGGAAAAAGTGTCGCGATATCGCGACATGTTGCATTTTCGTGGCTAAGAGCAACAAAAAGGAGCAAGGAGGAAAAAGTGTCGCGATATCGCGACATGTTGTATTTTCGTGGCTAAAGAGAAGAGAAAGAGCAAGAAGGAAAAAGTGTCGCGATATCGCGACATGTTGCATTTTCACGGCTAAAGAGAAGAGAAAGAGCAAGAAGGAAAAAGTGTCGCGATATCGCGACATGTTGTATTTTTGCGGCTAAAGAGAAGAGAAAGAGCAAGAAGGAAAAAGTGTCGCGATATCGCGACATGTATTTTCACGGCAAAAGAGAAGAGAAAGAACAAGAAAGAAAAAGTGTCGCGATATCGCGACATGTCGCATTTTCGCGGCCAAAAGAGAAGAGAAAGCACAAGGAGGCAAAAGTGTCACGATATCGCGACATGTTGCATTTTCACGGCTAAGAGCGACAAAAGGGAGCAAGGAGGCAAAAGTGTCGCGATATCGCGACATGTTGCATTTTCGTGGCTAAGAGCAACAAAGGAGAACAAAGAGGCAGAAGTGTCGCGATATCGCGACATGTTGCCTTTTCACGGGAAGAAGAGCAAAGCAAGAGACGGACGTCGCGATTTCGTGACATGTCTCATTTTCACGGTGGGAGGCAGCAAAAGAGCAAAGTAAGAGACGAATGTCGCGATTTCGTGACATGTCTCATTTTCGTGGCTGGAAGCGACAGAAGAGCAAAGCAAGAGACGGACATCGCGATTTCGCGACATGTCTCATTTTCACGATGGGAGGCAGCAAAAGAGCAAAGTAAGAGACGAATGTCACGATTTCGTGACATGTCTCATTTTCGTGACTAGAAGCGGTAGAAGAGCAAAACAAGAGACGAATGTCACGATTTCGTGACATGTCTCATTTTCGTGGCTGGAGGCGGCAAAAGAGCAAAGCAAGGAAAGAATGTCATGATTTCGCGACACGCCAACTGTAAAGGAATAGAGTATATTTTTGGCAACTGGGGACATGCACTGACATCAGGTGCTGATTTTTGAAGAATGGTCTGTTGATTATAACCTGGCAGGTCCGCTGGATGATTGCAGAATAACAGGCTCATCTAAAATTAGCCAGAAGGAAATCTATCCAATCTACGGGAAATCCGTTGTATATTATTAGAAACTGCAGACAATTACTTGTAATTGATTGAAGAAATTAAATGTACGTAGTAGAAGATACTCTTTTTAGGGTATAAATAGGAGTGAGTCGACCATGAAAAAAGGTCGGCTCTTGGACGTTTACAAGCTTGATGTACATGTACTGGATTACAAGCAATAAAAGATTTCTTCTTCTGGCTTCCGAAACTTCTGTGTGCAAGTGTATGTATCTGGTGGTGTTTTAACTTTTATTCATTCTAAGTTTTATAATGTATCTATTCTGAAATCTGGACTGTGCACGTATAAATCTTGTTTCTAGAGTTGAACATTAAAAGATATTTACATGCTTTTAGACGAACATCTAAAAGTCACACTCAAGAATTCATGTTTTCTATAAAGAAGATATAAAGAAAACTCTGAAAGTAGTAATCTGCATCATCAATGTTTGTTGTTGTCCAATCTGTACCGTGAGAAAAGTTTCTAGCTTAGGCTATATTTCCCTTATCTCTTGTTCCCCTTTTCTCTAAAAAACTCAAAGGAACCAGCCTTCTCTGGAGACTAGACAGATGATCTCAAGCAAGATCTGTCTATTCAATGTTGGCAAAGTCTAAGGCGCAACACTATTAACCGAAGGCAGATTTTGTTCCAACACCATCATGACTTGATTTTCTATTTGCATGTTATCAATGGTGCTTTTTAGGATTTCCAACAATGAGGTGGTTTAATCTATCTATTTTTGATGTCCACAAGTGCCAACAACCATTTTGGATAGTCTTGAACCTCTTTTACTAAATTACTAAAAATAGAAGTGTGGTTTTAGGAGTTAATATTTTTAGTACGGAGTCTAAAAAATTGCTTGGGTGTTATATATCAAAATTATCAGCTCGAAAATATAATCACAATGAGCTATATTCCACAACACAAATTTTGGGTACCTCGAACTTTTTTTTATCCTCTATTTTGACGAGTCTACTAGTGTGGCTAGTTTTTTATTCAAATATACAATTCAAAAGTTGGGTACTAGATCAACTATCTCTGACCTATGTGTTATGTCGACTAACCACCTTGTCATTTTCCTATCTCTATCCCTGTCACCTGTACTACAGTTACTACTACTATTCATGTCATTGACCTTGGGATCCTCTGTACTGTGTAGTTACTAACACTGATGGTTCTATTTTTGACCCTTACCACCTATAATTTTTTACTATTACAGATGACTGTTACTATCACTATCCACCTAACTGGTACTTTCACTGACTCAACTATTACTATCATTGACCCAACTATTACTACCACTGACCTAAATAGCACTAAAATATTTCATATTGTGATAGACACTTGCAGACTCTATCTTGATTGTTTGGTGCATGCAAGTTTGTTCTTCTGTAATAAGGAAGTCCTTCTCTGTATGCTCACTTTTTGGGTTCCATGAATTGAGGTTCAACAGAACAAGGAGATATTTTTGCAGGTTGAATTTTTTGGCAGAATTAGGGTATGCTAGGCAAAGGAGTATGTAACACCCATAGGCCCTCTATTATACTGTACTGATGAACAATAGTGCTTAAACCAATATTTTAGACCACTACCCAAGGAGGATTCCACACATACCCTTGAGCACATTATCTGCCTATCTAACGATATGAGAGGGTAATCGTCTGGGATGTTATATCTCATGGACTATGGATGATACAAGGCTAAAAAGCTTCCTACTAGATAAAATTTTGTTTAAGCCTAAACTGGTCTTCTAATATACCCAAAGATGTGTGGGAGCTCAATTCCATGCATGAGTGCTATCTAAGGCCTAGGTATTGGATCCTGATCACCCCTCACTTCACTAGATGCTTTATGGGCTATATAGCTTAGCCAATAACGGTAGCTCCTTCACAATATTTTAAAATCCCCTGTATAGGGTTTCTAGTCTACTCAACTGCTAAAAAAAAAAAATTGTATTTTTCTTACCTTTTTCTATATTTTTTTGTTTTTTTTTTTGGTTTTTAAATAAAGGAAAATAGAATGAAAGACACAAGAAAATTATATCTAACAAGAAAAATGGCTGAGCAAGAATAATCACAGTCACAATAGAACTCGACCCTAGGAAGTGCTTTGATATCACTTGTTAGGAATCTACTATTAAAATAAATCTCACTCAAAAAATACTAAGAAATAATTGAAATACATAAAATAACATAATGACACTATGTAGAAAGTAATTGCAGTATTAAAACAATCTCACAAATAACTCAAAATCGTAAGGCTCTTCGAGGGGGCACCCTCCTTCAATATTTCATTAACTTGCAAAAGGATACATTCATACATGGCTTCATAGCTTTTAAAGAAAGAATTCATGCAAACCCTAACCCTAATCTCAAGAGTTGGTTTACATGCAAAATGCCACTTGAGCTAGAATCTTCTACCAAATGCCAGTTACAATCTTGATAATGATTACATAAAATTATCCCACTTGAATAGGATCCTAACTTGACACATACATTACAAAATATTGCAAAATAAAATTATATATGGGATACCCTAGGTTGGAAGTGGGTCATTACATAAGTAATGAGAATTACAAAATAACGTTAGGATGGGATCCTAACAGAAAAATAGATAAAAGTTAGGAAGGAGTTTAACTGAATTAAAAAATAGGCTCTAAGGGTTCCAATGATTGCAGGGATCATAAGTGCTTGAGGATGGAAGCAATATATTTATTGCTAAATTTATAAGGATAGATCCATCCAAAGCATCCATCAATTTAACTAATTTCATCACTGAGGTTTTAGAGTTGGATCTTACTAGTACAGACCAGATGATCCAGCTCTCCAACCAATTATCACTTGGGTTAGTTATGAGGTACAACATGTTGATGAAGGAAAATGAGATCAATAATTATAAAGTTTGAGATAATGTGTACGAATTAGCCTAAATCACAACAAATAAATTTATATTTAGCAATAATTGGAAGCCCTTAGAAATGATGTTACTAAAGTTACCCAGTTGTAAATGCAAGTCAATGATATTTAAGGTAAGCTCACCAAAAGTGAGTATTAAAGGAAGCAACTAGAAGACCTATCCACACAAACTTTTCAATGAAAAAATCAAATAAAAATGTAGCTAGAGCAAGAAAAGAAAAAACTTTAGCTACATGTCCAAAAACAAGTACACGAGGCTAAAGATTAGAAAATTAGCCAACTCCAAAAAGAGAATGAAGATTTGAAGAAGGGATTGACAATAGAACAAAGACATCCCTTAGATAAAGAGCAAGTGAAATTCTTATGGGATGATTTCAAAGGTGAGGTCATAAATGCTAAAATATATTTTGAATTTTTGGCTAGTACTAAGGCCATCCTCGATTAAATGACAAAGATCATTCAATAAACAAAGGATAAGTTGGCCATGAAAGAGAGGTATTAAGAGGTGTAGAAATAGTTGGCCATCATGATAGCAATGTGGGTACAATAATTAGGGGTGTATAGGGAGGAAATAGATAAATATTTGAAGGTAATATCAAATATTAAGTAATGATTTCAATTCTACAAGAACACATTAGCCACCTTGGTAACCTCAATATAATAAATAATAGAAAAAATAGAGATTAGTAAATACTGCACTACCTAATATATTTGATAATCAAGCAAGAACCTTTAATAAATATATACTTAGACTATGTTTGAAGAGGAAAAGTCCAAATTTGAAGTATATATTTTTGAATGCATTGTTGAGAAAATTAATGAAACTAGTGGAGCAATATGACGTTTAGTCTAAAAATTTATATGAAGATCTTATAGGGGACACCAAGAACCTGATAGGCCTAAGACAACTAGGAGATAGTGAATGGCATACTTTACTAAATACTTTGCCATATGAGGACATGAAGCACCAACAACTATATAATTTTCTATGAAGTGATCCCAGTTTTATACACTTTATGCTTAGAGATAAAGGTAGGAGTTGGATGTCTCACCAATCAAGTTACTAGAAACATAGTAACTTGGTCACTACCTTGGGGCCCCAAAAATTTTGGAGATATGTAAAACTAAAATCAATTGAAACATTTAAGAAGATAATTTTACAAAGTTAGGTCCAAATATGTGATCTACTCTAGGAGGTGCAATTTGTCTAGAAAGAATGAATCATTCATCAAAAAGGAGAAAATTGCTCTCCTTCTAGAATTGAATTGTTTATTGATAGGTAAAGCAGGAAAGCATACATGGATGCTAAGGAATATCATTGGAAAGAAACCTTTTATCTTTTTGTGGTTCTACTAACCATATTATAGGGATTATAAGCCATTTAGAATTGTATTTAGAGACATGTATCTTTTGGAGGTGCATCAGTTTTCCAAAGATGCCCCCAAAACTTTACTTTTAATAATTGTAAAAAAATTCACCCAAGGTAACTTAGGGGTGAATTCCTTCTATAAATAGGATCCATGGTCTCCATTGTAAACATATTATAGCCTTTAAAAAATCATAGCTATGCTTTCTAAGACCCACATTCTACTTGCTCTCATTTTGAAAATTGTAAAAGATTACACAACACTTTTGCTTTCCAAATATGGCACTACTATTTTAGATTATAGAATGTGTGATAATTGTGGTATTTACATTTTTTCCTCTTAACATTACTTAATATGTCTATTTCATATATGCATGAATACTTAGTCATTATTTTATTTTATCATGTGTCCATTGATTGCACACTTTTCTTGCTATGGTTTTGGTCATATTTACTTTCATGCAATTTGATTTAATCTCTTGCACCCTAAGCTTCAAAATTTTATTCTCTTAAATATTAAACACCCAAAATGTACAAAATATCAAATAATTAATCCATAAATATTTATCCATAGTAACAATCCACACAATAATACAAGGATAGATAATATCCTTAGGATAGAGCAATATCAATAATACTCCTTAAGGAATTAATAACTTCACAGGATCTCTCAAGATGAGAGGGAAATCCACAAGCAAATATGATTATAAGATAATACTCAATACAAATTATTATTTATGATTCTTACAATGATAATATCCAATTTTTATATACCCATTTTCTAATGCTACTTTGGGTAGGGTACAAACCTAACCCTAGATAAATCCTAAACCCTTATCCAACACATTATTATTATAATATAAAATTATATTACAATCAACCTTGGATTATGTCTTTCCCATGCTAACTATCCATAATACCCATATACAATATAATAATATATATTCATATACCTATACCTAGGTACCATAGCATTCCACCCTCACAAATATTTTATTTTCAAAACATGAGATGAAACTAAATAATATGATTTTCTAATCAATGTTGACAACTACTACCAATATTAATAAGCCATCCATCTAAGTGAAATTCTGATTAGTAGTGATCTTTACTATGGTAAGAAATCATTATGCCACTTGAATATTCATAACTAATTTCTTGGATCCATATGCTCTACTTGGATATTTAGAATGATAGCTCTTGTGGTTCCATGTTGTTGGTGCACCACTCTAAAATCTAGAATTACTATAATTTTTCTTTTAAACACTACCATACATTATGCCTTTATGAATCCATGTATGCCCATAATAATATTGATACCCTATGCCATGTGTAATAAGGGGATAGTAAGAGAATCATAAAGGATCTCTTTGCGATACTTTCCTCTCTTTTATCACCTCAAGGATAGGGACAATTTATGAGCTTAATATATAGGGTTTTAATGGATTAGTTAGAGAGCACATAAGTTTTTCCTAAGATTCTCTTTGACAAATCTTAACCTTAATCTAGTCCTAGTTAGCAACAAATACACCATGCAATGGAATAAACAAGACTTAATAATTAAAAAGCCTTTGATTTTGATGATGAGGCAATGATAATTTTTCTTTCAAGAGCAAGGGTTCAAGGTTAATGCATCAAAAAAACCTAATGCAACTACATGTAATTTTTTTCAATGATAACAAGACTAAATATGGGCCCCTAATGGTTAATACTAATTAGTTTCTTTCCTTTTATTTTATCCTTAATGATTAAACACAAATACAAAAATAAAAATAGGTAAAGAGAAATAAAAAAATAATCCTAAGATGTGAATGTTGAAATAAAGAGTTAATATTAGAAAAAAAATGATTTTTCTTCCACAAAGGTAGAAGCATTGCCTCCCAATAAAGTGTTGTTGGTAGAAGTGTTATTGGTACCATAGAAGAATCATCAATGCTACTCCTTGATCATGCTTTCTTTTACCTAAAAAATAGACAATGATGAATTAGTAGCAAAGGGATTTGTCTAAACTAAGGAGAGTATGTGACTTCCTTTACCAAAATTAGAACCCTATTTAGATATGATATTTAAAATATATCAATGATAACATAGTGACTATATGTTCAATGGTGAAAGTACTACTAGGAAAGTGATGGCACTACCGATGCTTTTTTTATTGAAAACCCTTTTTGCTTTCTATGACCATGACAAAAATAGAGAGAAATAACACCATTGAACCTACAATTCAATAATTCTTTCACTTGATTATATAGTAGAATGATACTTTGATGCAATATGTGTGATTTTTATAAGTGACATAATGAGGGTACCCATTCAAGAGGTGTAGAAGCCTTGATTATGATAGAAATATTACTTATGTTATTAGGAACCTATCCTAAAATAATTATCATTATGTAATGGTGTACCTTGGGTGCCTATTGTGTATGGAACCATTATGATGTAATGAATACTATAGGAATTACTAATGACATAATTCAAAGAATCATGTAACAATTACTTTTGTAATTAGAATATTTTAATGATGTAACATTTTTTTTGTTTGAGAAAAATGGGTTGTACTCGATCCCCCACCCCTGACAAATCAAAACTCTCTCTTTTAGACCTTTATATTTGATAAACATATTCAATTAACATATCAATTGAGATGTTATAGCTAGATACCTACATCATTTTTCATATAAATTGTTAATTCTTGATATTCATTTTCTAGATCTCCAATTTTCTTTATAAATGCAAATATTTAGCATCCTTCTTCATGACATTTTCCAATATTGATGTAATAGTTATTTATTTATAAATTTATATTTATAAATATAGGAGGAAAAGGAATGGATCATCTCATATTTTCATATTGTAACAAAGCTCTACTTCTAAGGAGATTGCTCCCTTGAAGAGGCTTGTGATAATTTTAGTTTGCTATATTTCCTTTCAATACTTGTGCTATTTTATTTCTATATTTTCTTTAGCTCTACATTATTATTATGGATTATGCTTATTTTTTACCTGAATATTACTAACAAGAGTCATTTCCCAGCCTAAACCAAAACCAAAATCAAGCATACTATAGAGAATCTATTCTCAACATATACTAGTTGGTACTAAACACTAAGTGTGATAGAATAGAGAATACACAGTAGACAACATAGCACAATGACAATACAATACAACTAATAGTCTAGGGAATATCTCAGAGTAGTCAGTTATTAGTGTCAATGAATATGTCTACATATTTATTTTTTAGTGTCAAGGAATATTTGCATAGTCAGTTGCCAGTTATAGAAGCAATTAGTTGTGAATGCAATCATTATCAGTAGCTAAAAAAGAGTACAAATAACCAAAACTTATCATTTTGTGGTTATCCAATTTTGATATTTTTTTAGTTAATAATTTTGATATATCACACCCATACACTTCTTGGGAATCCCAAATTCATCATTTTGTGGTATCATTTCAATCCTCTCTTTGAGATTATCATTTGGAATATAAAACCATACACTTTTACAAAATACCCAAAGTGCTTACAAATGGCTAAATGTACTCAAGTTACCTAAGAAATGGAGATATTGGATGAACAAGTGAAATTCTTGGAAGAGCAACAACAAGCATTCTAATCACTATTGTACAAACTTGACAAATTCGATGGATTAGATGACATTGAGAGTAAATTAGAAGGCCTAAATGCTATATATGTAGATATGGTAGATAGACTAGCCAAAAATTAAGAATGCAATTATGAATTTTGAGTGTGAAATAAATTGTCCAACAATACAAATTAGAGAATGCCAAAGCTATATTTTTTCAAATTTTATAGTGATGAACCAACTAATTGGTTGTATAGGGATGAATGATATTTTTCTCTTCATGTTGTTCCTCAAAATCAATGATTTACAATGGCATCCTTCAACCTTGAGCATAAAGCAATTAAATTGTACCAATGGTTGGATAATATGCACCCACATCTTACTTGGGATGAATTTGAAAGAGAATTGTTCATTTGATTTGGACACAGTGAGTATGAGGACTTCACTGAAACCCTCACTAAATTAAAATAGAAAATAATTATTTGGGAATATCAAACTTAGTTTAAAAATTTGTCGAATCATATAAGGGACTAAGTGTAAAAAAATTTCTAAGTTGTTTTATTAATGGGTTAAAGAAGACATCCATGTAGAAGTCAAATTTTCTAAACCAACTAATATGAAGGTAGCAATAGGGTTGGCTAGGTTAGCTAAAGATAAATTTGTGGTGCAATGGCATACCTTCAAAACTTCTTATGCTAAAACACCATTTCCATCCTAGACTCCATCAAACATAGTCAATAAACCACCTCTAATAAAATGCTTAATCCAAGAAGAAATATATGCATGACAAGCACAAGGGCTATGCTACAATTGTGATTATATATACTCCCATAGCTAAAATATATGTAGCAAAGAATATATATACTCGATGTGGATGAACCATCCACTACAAACTCTCATGATGAAAAGGAGGACCCTAGAGAAGAGGATCAACCAAAATAGTTTGGATTGTTTGAGGATCAACCATCTAAGATCTCAGTACATGCTTTAGTAAGGATTACTACTCCAAAAACCATGAAAGTAGTGGGGCACTTCAAGGGTCAACATTTCATCATACTCATTGATTCTAAAATTACACACCAGTTTATTGATCATTAGGTAGCCAAAAAATCATATTATTACATTTACTCATGTAAATATTTTGAAGTCATGATAGCCAATGGAGAAAACCTACCATTTAAGGGTAAATATAGAAATATCAAGGTACATGTGGATGAATACAACCTCAAGTTCAACATGTTTACCCTTACTTTTGTAGGATGTGACATCATGTTGGGCACATAATGGTTTCATACATTGGGCTCGATAGTTAGGGAATTCTCTAAACTCTAGATAAAATTCATTCAACATGGGAAGCTACAAACTCATCATGGTATGGCTATAGGTTCTACCTAACTTATTACTTCCCATCATATGAATAAAATTTTGAATAAATCATCTCACAGAGTGGTGGCACATCTATTTGCAATACAAACCCTAACTACCAATGAAATAGTTTAGTCAAATGAATTGTAAGAAATTATGGATAAACATGCATCTATGTTTGTATAATTCAATGGGTTATCACTGTTGGACATTTTGAGCTTATTTAGTTGTCATTGATGTCAAGGTGAAAAGTCATCATTAATACTATGGAGCACACCATCAATAGCACCAGGAACAATGCGAAGAGTTGAAGAGAAAGTTGGCAAAATAATATTTTATGAGGGTTTATGGTAAACCCATGATGGAAGATTAAAAGGTTTCATTAAAACCATTATAGTTGGAAAAATAATATTTTATGAGGGTTTATGGTAAACCCACGGTGGCAGAATATATTACATTTAAAGGTTTAAGTTTAAACCCAAAGTTAAAGTTTATAAAAATAATTTATAAAATTTAAATTCCTTAGAATTTAAATAATTTATAAATTATAAATGTGGGAGCATCGACGTCATGCAATAAAAGGAAGCATCGACGTCCAAGCAACAAAGGAATTTGTGTATAAATAAATGCCAAGGAGGCATTCAAAATTCACCCCTTCGATTGATTAATGTATGCGATAAAAAGTGAAAGGTTTTCGTGCTTGTTGATCGTGAGGAAGAAGACAAGAAATTTTGCTTGTCTTTAGCGCCAGGTAGAGGACAAAAGAGGAAGGGCACATTGATTGAAATGCATAGGACACGGTGGTCCATTGGCAGTGCACATTTTGTGAAGGCGTTGGGAGTTGAGGAAGCACGTGATCGATTCGCGTGGAGTGGTGTGTCTTGGGTGCCAAGGGAAGTTTGTTTTGCATATGGTTTTTGTGCACCAATCGAGGACAAAGAAGATGAAGAGCGCTTAGGCTCTTAACCATGCATCTAGCGCATGTGATGGTTATAGCCATGGCTAGAGCGCTCATGGAGGTAGAGAACGTGGGTTCGAAACCCACTAAGAGGTAAAGGTAACTTTTTGATAATTAATTTTTGCCTAAGGTTTTTCAAAGGATATTGTGGAGTAATAAGGGTTTGTGAAAAGTTGTGTGTTTGATTTATGTTATTGTTGGAGTTATAAGGGTTTGAGAAAGGTTGTTGATTTGATATTTGATTTTTATTATTGTGGAGTAATAAGGATTAATGTGAGGTTGTTTTATTGATGAAGTGATTTATATCTTTGGAACCATAAAGAAAGTTGATTTGATTTTTATCAAAGTTTCTCTTGCCATTAAAATAAATTAAAGAGGTTTGAATTAATTTTTGGTGGATGTTAAGTTTATTCTAGTTGGGAGTTTATAAGGTGTTATTGGATAAATATTTTATGTATGTTGATGGTTGTTTTGAAAGGTGGAGTGATAAGGTGTATTTGAGTATTTACATTATATTGTGAGAAAGATTTATCTTCTAACCTCTTTGAGATTGGCATAGAAGTTGTTGTGGTTGTGGCAGATTTATGAGATCCCTTCATCATCAAGAAAAAGGTATGAGCACATTCTTCCATAGTTGAGTTGATTGATTGGTTTTCTAGAAAATAAGTTTGGAGTGAAAAGGACTTGATTAGGGTTTCCTTTTTGAGAGTGTTTGAGTTAATGCTTCAAGGTTTTCTGGAATAAAGAGTTGTTGTTAAAACCTTGTTTTATAAGCATTATTGTTGAAGCCATTGGTTGTGTGAAGAACTTGAGTTAGGGTTTTGCAAAAGAACATGAGTATCATTGTTATGTGAAGATAGTTTTATAAGCATTGTTGTTGAAGTGAGTTGTTGTGCAAAGAACTTGAACTATGGTTTGAAAAGAACATGAGTATCATTGTTATGTGAGATTTGTTGTTGAGTATTATTGGAAATATTTTGAGTTGGTTGATATATACTTGGACTAGGGTTTGTGAGCAAAGGTTGTTTCATTGAGTGATTGGTTGAGTAAAGTTGATTGAGCCTAGTCAAGTGGATGTGTGAAGTGATTGTTCAAGTTCCATAAAATAAACTATTCTATATTCTGATCTGAGTTGAAAAGTGATTGAGCATTGAGTATAGAACATATTGGGTCTCTAACAATTCTCTCTATGTTTCTATGAGATTTGGACAAGTTCTGAGTGAGCTTGTTGAGCATATTTGGACAAGTTTTGAGTGAGCTTGTTGAGAGATTTGGACAAGTTCTGAGTGAGCTTGTTGAGCAGATTTGGACAAGTTTTGAGTGAGCTTGTTGAGAATATTTGGACAAGTTCTGAGTGAACTTGTTGAGATATTTGAGCAAGTTCTAAGTGGACTTGTTGAGCAGATTTGAGCAAGTTCTGAGTGGACTTGTTGAGCATATTTGAGCAAGTTCTGAGTGGACTTGTTGAGCATATTTGAGCAAGTTCTGAGTGGACTTGTTGAGAATTTGAGCAAGTTTGAGTGGACTTGTTGAGCATTGAGCAAGTTCTGAGTGGACTTGTTGAGTATATTTGAGCAAGTTTTGAGTGGACTTGTTGAGAAGAGTTGAGCAAGTTCTGAGTGGACTTGTTGAGAAATTGAGCAAGTTTTGAGTGGACTTGTTGAGTAGATTTGTGCTAGACCGAAGGACTATGTTTAGTATAGATTTGAGATAGAGCTTTGGAGGTGACAGAGTAGAGAGGATAGTAGTCTCTAGTGGATAGAGATCCATCAGCTAGGGTAGTGAGGATAGGTCTTCTGAGTGGGGATAAGAGTCTTCAGTGGAGAGAGATCCACAAGCTAGTGTAGTGGAGGTAGTAGTCTTCTAGAGGATCACCAACTAGAGGAGAGGAGAAGGAGTTCTCCTATGGATAGAGATCCATGAACTTGATTTAGGGGATTGGTATCTCCTTTGGATAGAGGTCCATAAACATTGTAATAGGGAAGGATTCCCAAGAGATTGATTGAGAAAATTTTAGTGAAATATTTTCTCCGTGGAGTAGCCCACATTGGGTGAACCACGTAAATTATGGTGTCTCTATTGTGTATGGTGTTTTGTGCATTGCTTGATTACTGTTGTTGATATTGCTATCTATTCATTGCATAATATTGATTGGGAAAGAAAAGTAAAAAGTGGTCTTATACTGTTCACCCCCCTCTCAGTATAAGCTTGTGTTCTTCAATTGGTATCAGAGTGGGTTCCTTCAGAAGAGTTTAATAGCTTGAAGGAAAAGCTAACAAGAACACAATGGATCCTAAGGAGGTGTCCTCAAATAATTCAGCACCAGTATTTGATGGAAGTGACTATATGTATTGGAGTATGATGATGAAGATCTACCTGATGGCACTTGGCAATGAAATTTGGGAATCAGTGGAATTTGGATACGATCCCTTAATCAATCCTCCTACAGATAAGGAAGGTAAGCTTTTACAACACTATAATTCAAAAGCAATGAATGCACTTGTGAGAGGTTTGCATAGAATAGAGTCTATGAAAGTTATGCATTGTAAAACTGCAAAAGAGATGTGGGATAAATTGCAAAATATATATGAAGGAGATAAAAGTGTCAAGAAAGCAAAGATGCAAAATCTCAAAGGACAACTTGAAGCATTAAGAATGAATGAAGAGGAAAATATTAGTGCTTATCTAATTCGAATTGATGAGGTTGTTAATGATATGCAAGGACTTGGAATGAAGATTGATGAATCTGATATTTGTGATAAAGTCTTAAGAACTCTTCCAAAAAGATTCAGTGAACATGTTTCTACTATAGAAGTATCAATGGATGGTGATACTTTGACAAGAGATAAATTGCTTGGTATGCTCACAACTTTTGAGATAAGAACAAAAGATCCTATTCCCCAGAAGGAAGCAACATTCAAAGCAATCAATAAGACAAAGGGTAAGAAGTCAAGAAATGAGTCATCCAGTGATGAAGAAGCTAATTATGGTAGAAGAGATAAAGATTCCAGAAGATCCAGAGATCTAAGATCTGTTAAGTGTTTCAATTGTGGAAAGTATGGACATTTTGCAATAGATTGTCAAGAACCAAAGAACAACAATGGTGAAGAAAAATAGGATCACAGGAACAGGGAATCAAAAATATACAGGCATCAAAAGAAAAGCAAGGATGGACAAAGCAGACAAGGAAAGAAGTTCTTCCAAAGGCAAAAGAGGAGCTACTATGCGGATAAGGCAAGTAAGTACTCAAGTGATAGTGATGCTAGTTTTTCAGACAATGATAGAGATGAAGTCCTATTTATGATTGAAGAAAAAGAGCAAGTTAAGAAAAGGACTCCAGTAATTCTCAAGTGTTTTAGATGTGGTAACTTTGGACATCTTGAAGATGATTGTACAAGGGATGGTTATAGTTTCAGTGATGATGAATATGAGGATGCACTTGAAGGACTAGATGAAAATCTTCTAATGGCATTAGAAGAAGAAGAAAGTGATCCTATAGAAGACAAGCCAATAGAAAATAAAGATGAGGACAAAGGTAAACAAATAGAGGAATATTCAGAAAAGAATGGTTATGATCTCAAGGGAGAACTTATTTATGCCCTTGACATGGTAAAGAAGGTAAGAAAGCAACACTCTAAACTTGAAATTCAGTTTCAAGAATGTGATGAAGAGAGAAGATTGCTTATAGAGGATTTAGAAAAATCAAAGGCTAAGGCAAAAAGGTTCAAGGATAAGTTAGAAGCAAAGATCTTGGAATGTGAGAAGTTAGCACAAGAAGTGGCACTACTAAAAGAAGATTTAGAAGACTCCAAGATCAAGATGAAAGGGTTCAAAAATAGCTCAAAGAACTTGGATAAGTTCATCAAGATACAAAAGACTACATCAAGCAAGATAGGTCTTGGATTTGAACAGGTTCAAAAGAAATGGGAAGGAGAGTCAACTTCAAGTTTTGGAGGAGAAGAAACTTTAGATGAAGATACTTCAGAAGAAGATAGTGTAAAATAAAGTGAGACATCTAAGGATGAGTTGGACAATAGAGAGTTCAAAAAAAATAGGAACAATGCACAAAGAAGATACATATGGAACAACAATCAGAATAGGAGACCAATGAGGTCAAGACAAGGAAACTTCAATGGAAGATGCTTTTCATGTCACAGGTTTGGGCACATGGCTTCACAGTGCAGGACACATGAAAGATAAGAATATGGGAACATATAACCTTTCCATGGGTATTGCTACTCATGTAATCAGTTTGGTCACAAGGCAATGAATTGTAGGGTTCATGATAGAAGAGGATATGGCTTCACTAGGAGAAATCCTAAGATATTTGCACCTCCAAGGAATAATAATATTAAGTGTTATAAGTGCAATAATGATGGTCACACAACAAAATGGTGTAGAGCAGACATTCCAAAAATAGGTATGAATAAGAATAGGAATAGGAACATGAATATGAATAGAAAGAAGAACATGAAGAATAGAAAAAAGAATAGAACAAAAAAGGAAAGAAAAAATAGGAAAGAAAGAACATGGATATGAATAGGAATAGGAATAGAAAGAATGTAGACATGGACAGGAACATGGACATGGATAGAAACAGTCAGAGGAATCAAAAAATTTAGATAAGAAGAAAAGAGGATAAAGGTAAAGAACAATGCTTTATGGGAGTAGAAATACTCCCACCCCAAAATTAACCACCTCAAAAGAAGGTGGGGGAGGGGCTAAGCTAAGAGGCTCATTCTTAGCCCCAAGCCCCAAAGGTGACCCTTTGCCATTGATGTCAAAGGGGGAGATATTTGAGTAAGGGGGAGAGATTTGATTTGAGAGAGCATTGAGCCAGGGGAGCAATGTCCTAGGGGGAGCAGAACAAAGGAAAAGTCAAGTTTTTAGTAAAATGAAATTGGGTTGCCATCAATGACAAAGGGGGAGATTGTTGGACATTTTGAGCTTATTTAGTTGTCATTGATGTCAAGGTGAAAATTCATCATTAATACTATGGAGCACACCATCAATAGCACCAGGAACAATGCGAAGAGTTGAAGAGAAAGTTGGAAAAATAATATTTTATGAGGGTTTATGGTAAACCCATGATGGAAGATTAAAAGGTTTCATTAAAACCATTATAGTTGGAAAAATAATATTTTATGAGGGTTTATGGTAAACCCACGGTGGTAGAATATATTACATTTAAAGGTTTAAGTTTAAACCCAAAGTTAAAGTTTATAAAAATAATTTATAAAATTTAAATTCCTTAGAATTTAAATAATTTATAAATTATAAAGGTGGGAGCATCGACGTCATGCAATAAAAGGAAGCATCGACATCCAAGAAACAAAGGAATTTGTGTATAAATAAATGCCAAGGAGGCATTCAAAATTCATCCCTTCGATTGATTAATGTATGTGATAAAAAGTGAAAGGTTTTCGTGCTTGTTGATCGTGAGGAAGAAGACAAGAAATTTTGCTTGTCTTTAGCGCTAGGTAGAGGACAAAAGAGGAAGGGCACATTGATTGAAATGCATAGGACACGGTGGTCCATTGGTAGTACACGTTTTGTGAAGGTGTTGGGAGTTGAGGAAGCACGCGATCGATTCACGTGGAGTGGTGTGTCTTGGGTGCCAAGGGAAGTTTGTTTTGCACGTGGTTTTTGCATGCCAGTCGAGGACAAAGAAGATGAAGAGCGCTTAGGCTCTTAACCATGCGTCTAGCGCACACGGTGGTTATAGCCATGGCTAGAGCGCTCATGGAGGCAGAGAACGTGGGTTTGAAACCCACTAAGAGGCAAAGGTAACTTTTTGATAATTAATTTTTGCCTAAGGTTTTTCAAAGGATATTGTGGAGTAATAAGGGTTTGTGAAAAGTTGTGTGTTTGATTTATGTTATTGTTGGAGTTATAAGGGTTTGAGAAAGGTTGTTGATTTGATATTTGATTTTTATTATTGTGGAGTAATAAGGATTAATGTGAGGTTGTTTTATTGATGAAGTGATTTATATCTTTGGAACCATAAAGAAAGTTGATTTGATTTTTATCAAAGTTTCTCTTGCCATTAAAATAAATTAAAGAGGTTTGAATTAATTTTTGGTGGATGTTAAGTTTATTCTAGTTGGGAGTTTATAAGGTGTTATTGGATAAATATTTTATGTATGTTGATGGTTGTTTTGAAAGGTGGAGTGATAAGGTGTATTTGAGTATTTACATTATATTGTGAGAAAGATTTATCTTCTAACCTCTTTGAGATTGGCATAGAAGTTGTTGTGGTTGTGGCAGATTTATGAGATCCCTTCATCATCAAGAAAAAGGTATGAGCACATTCTTCCATAGTTGAGTTGATTGATTGGTTTTCTAGAAAATAAGTTTGGAGTGAAAAGGACTTGATTAGGGTTTCCTTTTTGAGAGTGTTTGAGTTAATGCTTCAAGGTTTTCTGGAATAAAGAGTTGTTATTAAAACCTTGTTTTATAAGCATTATTGTTGAAGCCATTGGTTGTGTGAAGAACTTGAGTTAGGGTTTTGCAAAAGAACATGAGTATCATTGTTATGTGAAGATAGTTTTATAAGCATTGTTGTTGAAGTGAGTTGTTGTGCAAAGAACTTGAACTATGGTTTGAAAAGAACATGAGTATCATTGTTATGTGAGATTTGTTGTTGAGTATTGTTGGAAATATTTTGAGTTGGTTGATATATACTTGGACTAGGGTTTGTGAGCAAAGGTTGTTTCATTGAGTGATTGGTTGAGTAAAGTTGATTGAGCCTAGTCAAGTGGATGTGTGAAGTGATTGTTCAAGTTCCATAAAACAAACTATTCTATATTCTGATCTGAGTTGAAAAGTGATTGAGCATTGAGTATAGAACATATTGGGTCTCTAACAATTCTCTCTATGTTTCTATGATATTTGGACAAGTTCTGAGTGAGCTTGTTGAGATATTTGGACAAGTTTTGAGTGAGCTTGTTGAGCAGATTTGGACAAGTTTTGAGTGAGCTTGTTGAGAATATTTGAGAAAGTTAGTGAGTTGTTGAGAGATTTGGACAAGTTTGAGTGGACTTGTTGAGCATATTTGAGCAAGTTCTAAGTGGACTTGTTGAGCATATTTGAGCAAGTTATGAGTGGACTTGTTGAGAAAATTTGAGCAAGTTCTGAGTGGACTTGTTGAGCAGATTTGAGCAAGTTATGAGTGGACTTGTTGAGCATATTTGAGCAAGTTCTGAGTGGACTTGTTGAGCAGATTGAGCAAGTTCTGAGTGGACTTGTTGAGTAGATTTGAGCAAGTTTTGAGTGGACTTGTTGAGAATTGAGCAAGTTTGAGTGGATTGTGAGGATTGAGATTGAGGATAAAGGGATGATTGAGTAGAATTTGTGCTAGATCGAAGGACTGTGTTTAGTATAGATTTGAGATAGAGATTTGGAGGTGATAGAGTAGAGAGGATAGTAGTCTCTAGTGGATAGAGATCCATCATCTAGGGTAGTGAGGATAGGTCTTCTGAGTGGGGACAAGAGTCTTCAGTGGAGAGAGATCCACAAGCCAGTGTAGTGGAGGCAGTAGTCTTCTAGAGGATCACCAGCCAAAGCAGAGGAGAAGGAGTTCTCCTGTGGATAGAGATCCACGAACTTGATTTAGGGGATTGGTATCTCCTTTGGACAGAGGTCCATAAACATTGTAATAGGGAAGGATTCCCAAGAGATTGATTGAGAAAATTTTAGTGAAATATTTTCTCCGTGGAGTAGCCCACATTGGGTGAACCACGTAAATTGTGGTGTCTCTATTGTGTATGGTGTTTTGTGCATTGCTTGATTACTGTTGTTGATATTGCTATCTATTCATTGCATAATATTGATTGGGAAAGAAAAGTAAAAAGTGGTCTTATACTGTTCACCCCCCTCTCTCGGTATAAGCTTGTGTTCTTCAATCACCATGATGCACCCATGATCATGTTATATGATGAGAGTTGTTATTGTCATCATTTAATTTTTATAATTGTCAAATACAGGATGATGTCTAAGGTTGTCTGTTATAGGAGGCTTTGGCAAATTATAGTTTAGAAAATTAGGTTACAAGATTTATTTGGTGAAAAAAATGTTTATTGGGGATTTCAAGGTCACTTTAATCCTAATTTGTAGAAATGGAACTAATTTAACTTACAGAATTGAAATTGCAAAAATTGAACAATTAAGCTATAGTTTGCAGAAATTGACAATTGTAGAATTGAAAGACCTATTTTACTCTTGCTAATGGAAATGGTTGAAATGGAAAATTCTAAATTAAAATCAATGATAATTAACCATGTTAAAATTCACAATGCTAAAAACTATCAACAAAATGCTACAAAAACTTGTCATAAAAAGTTTCTGGAAAACTTATCAAAAAGTTGCTGTAGAAATTGAATTACAAAAAAAAAGGCATATTCAAAACACATTAAAAATAGGGTTCAACTATCTGTAAACATTCTACACCAATCACACTTTAGAACATCAAATTAATTATGCTAAAATAGAGGTTATTTTTGTTCTACAAATTAAGCAAGAATTTGACAAAATTGCTACAAAATAGAATTTATCAAAAACCTACAATTTTTGCTCCTTCCTTCCAGTCCTCAGAGTGGGCCCTTGATCCTTGGTCCAGAGGGAATAATTTTTACTCCAATACTAAAAACTAATCACTCATAAACTCACAATTTCACACATGTAAAGAAATTGCACTTTTATTTGAATTCAAAACACAACGGTTACAATGGCCTTTTCTGCTTATGACTTCTTGAATTCTATTAGGACTAGCTCAACCAATAAGGGATAATCCTATTTATAATACTATTTACATGAACACTTGAAAATTTTAAATCAATCCTATGTGCTAGCTATGCCTAATTTTCCTACGTTATTGTAGGAGATCTAGTCTATATTAAGACACAGTCTACTACAACAACATATTTGTGCTTCCTCCAACTGGTAGAAATGGGTCAAAATAGATTAGGATAATTTTTTATATATATCTTCACCCTATTCTTATTTATTCCTCATGAAATGGATGCAACTATATTTTTTCTATGGAAATAATTGGTTTTTACCCTTCATTCCGAAGAAGCTTCAGAATATTAGGTAGAACAGTAGGAGTGTGTTGTTATCGCCAATTTCGATTGAGTGGGAGTGCATCCAAATGTGAATTTAGTTTTAATTGTCCTTTAAAACATATTCCAACCATTCACATGTGTCTCATGTGACTTGGTATGTGACTTCCTTTAAAGTTGCACATAACTAGTTTTTGTATGTTGTTTCTAGCTATTCCTGCATTTTTTGCTTTGTATCTTGTTGCTCACATTTGGATCACATACGAACCTGTATAAATAGTTAAGGGGTATTCATTGGTATTTATGAACATGTTTCATCCACTTTTATTTGCTCTTGTTAACTGGTTTCATGCCCCCCTTTAAGATTCTAACTGGATGGAATTTGTATGTTGCACAAAACCTATCAATGCCCTGCTTTACAATAGAGATTATTTTGGCACTAAATAGACTTGACAACTTGGTTTTGAAATGGGATAACACTTCAAATATGCTGGATTTATCCATAAAATATAACATGCTTATTTGCACCTATTTTTCTATGCTACTTTATTCACCAAAAACCATGCAAAAATAGTCATAAAATATTGAAAACAATAAAAAACAAGGGTATATTGCTCTAAACATTAAATCATGCAAATAAATAACAAATAATGCATTCTAACCACACATTTTGCATAAAATAATATCATATTTTGTTTTTAAGTTAGTATTTAAATGTTCAAAATATGACAAAAATGAGGTATTTTTGGGCCTTATCATTCCCCCCAATTTGATCTAATGCATGCCTTCATGCATATTGTTGGGCTACAGATGCATTGAGATCCAAATTATGGTACCAGATTCCCCAAAATCTTAATTTTCTAGTATAATATCCTTTGCACTATTTCAGCTCTATTAACCACTTCTAAAACTCCTCATCAGACTGTGGATCAGAATCTATGTAATATGACACATGAGTGATAATAGTTGGTGGCCTAAATATTAAGCCTATCCACTAATGTTTAAATGCCAATATTTTTTGCATTACTACCTCTACCCTCCTATGTGACCATAACAGGTTAGTAGGTGACATTAACTCCCTCTTCTGCAAGGAAATAGGCAATTCTCTCCATATAACTTTGCAAGCTGACAAGGTATTTGTAAAATTACCTGTGCAAAATGGTTGAAAAAAACCATGCTATCCTTCAGACTATGTAAATAAGTGCATTTGATCTCCATATTGTCCATCATGGTGAAATTTTGGCTTGTCAATACTTTGTGATTTGGTTGAATATGCCTTAACAATAGGCCAAGTTCCAATTTTGTTTCCTTATTCTTCCTTTTCTCCTGATCTCAATACAACTGATTGTTCAAAGTGGATATAAAATACCAGAGTTGTATGTCCCCTATGTAGATATGGGGTAGAAACTACACATCCTCTAGCATGACATATTTGTGCAAGAAAAACTCACACAATATTTTTTTCTACTCTTTAGGGCTATGTAAATATGCTTCTAGAAAATCAAGGGCAGCATTCAAATCATAAGTTAACCATGAGCAAATACACATTATCTATCATCTAGAGAAGCATTCCCTAAGGAGTAGGCTATAAATACTAGCAGGCCCTCTGCATTGTATTAAACTTTTTACAATCTAACATAAATTTTTTACCTTTTCCTACAAACTAAAAAACTCTATAGCATGTGTTTCATTTTGCTTTTCCAAAGGTTTTAGTGTTGTAATGGGTAGTTCCAAGGTTTGGCAGCATAACATCCATCTTCCAATATCTTCATTATACTTTGCTAGTGGAATCATATAAATTGGATGCACTATCAGTGGATTTTTATGCTCAGACAATAAATTAACTTGAACTCCTATTTTTTTTGTTTGCACCTTAGAAATTGAATTGTCAAAAAAATGATTTAGATCTACCTGATGTGATGTACTTACTTGTAGTGGGGTGGTCTGAGCTTTAGGGACCTCACTCTATGATGTGCCTTTATCTTTATGCTATTCTGGATCTTCTTTAGGGAATTTTGGCACAATTTTTGGATGTTCTAAAGCTGCTCTAGAATGAGACTATTTTTCTACAAAATGTTTCGAAGTTGTCTTAGGATGTTTTCAGAGCTACGTTCAAAAGTGCTGAAATAGCCTCCTTTTCAAAAGTTTACTACAGTTGTGGATCTATCTCTAGGGCATGTGATCCTTCCATGACATCAATAATCCCCTCGTAATCCCTATGTTTAGATGTTATTTCTTGTCATGTATATTGTTGTGTTGTTGTAACAACAATAGAAATTTTAGGTGCATTTTCTAGATTATCCTCCTCAAATCTATGAGGTAGTTGTGGGGTATCAACTTGCATTTCTTCTTTTGGAACCTACCTTTCTAATTCAAGTATAATTTTTACATCTCTTCTAGAATCTAAAATTATGGACAGTGCTTCAAATGGTATCAGTATTCTTCTCAACTCCTTTATTTCTTGCAATAATTGCTCAATGTTTTTCTTTTTTTTCTTTAATTGTTGCTTCACCATTTTCAATCCATGTTTGTTGATTTTTGATAATCACTCTGGCTGCTTTCACATGGTCATCTAGCTCATATTATTCATACTCTTTAATTTTTTAAGAATATATAGGTAAGTTTGTAACAGGTGGTGAAATTGGTCCTCCAATTTCTATAAGTGGTCCCTCCTCCTAATTAAATGATTCTAGAACTAGAGTTTCCTTTTCTTGGGCTAGAGTTTCCTAAATTACTTCTTCATCCTCTTGGAGTATTAGTTTTTTCATTTTCTTGTGATTACACAATGTTGGAGCTGTAGTTTCCATAGTTGCAATTTTACCTTGTTGTCTTCTTTTGAGGCTCCTTCTTAAAGGAGTGGGTGAAGATAGTTGAGTTGGGGTTTCAATCTCTATTTCTTAAACCAGCTCCTCTATAATAGAATGTCCCTGCAATCTAGAAGATGTTCTCAACTATTGTGTACATTTTTCTCCCTTAGCTTTCTTAGTGCCTTTAGCTATTTTTCTTATAGACTTCACTAAAAATTCAGAATCCAATTCATCTTCTTTTTGACTGCGTAGATGTCTGAGCAGAAATTTTTTACTTCTTCACAAAAAGTCACTTTCTTGTTTTTTCTCTGCTCTACAAGTTTAGACTCAAATTTCCTCTTTATTTGTGCTCTGGTCTTGGTAGTTGGTGTACCAAGAGGGTATGAGGGGATTCCTTCAGATTCAGGGGTAACCCTCTCATCTGCATTATTTTCAGGGGTTTATGCCCTATATTCTACTTCATGAGAGATTTCTACTCTACCTACATCTTCTTCCTCTTCTTCTTTCCTAGGTTCCTCATCCATCAAAACAAGCTCATTTTATGGGGTAAATAATCTATCGAAACTTTGGGGATTTCCCCTGAAATGATGTTTGCAAATGAGCTTTATAATACCATGGTGCCTCAAGGGCTCTAATTCATGACCGACCTGAGGCCATAATTTTGCATACCTTCCGGGAAGCAAACATGGCAGCTGATAGGCTGGCAAATGAAGGCATTGTAGCAGAAAATTTGATCACGTGGACTAAAAATCTTCCTCATGCAGTCTCAATGGTGATAGATAATGAAAAAATTTAGATTGGAAGGCTCAAAGTGGATCAATGACAGAAAATGGGGGCATTTTAAAAAAAAAAAAAAAAATTGAACCTTATAATGGATTTTGTCATATTTGTTTTTTTTGTTCATGTGACTAGTGTTTTTTGCAGCTGGTGGGGCACGGATATAGGTTTTTTATCTACAAATTCATGCATGGGAAACATCCGCTTTGGCCTCAAGTATTTCCCAAGGTGTGTTTGGATTCGATGTCGCAAAAAGGCCCTAGCAAGAAATAACAAAGTGTTGGAGATCCCCGACAATGAGGCACCGGACCCCACCATAATAGTCTTGGAGAAGATGACAATTTCATCAGCCTCCAACAGTATCAACCAGTTGAAGAGTCTGTCTGGCCTCATCAGTGCAGCTGTTGATTTGTGTGATTCCCTAAATCTTCTGTTTTATAGCCAGCAGTTCCAGGGGCACAAGGAATCGAAGGCAAAATCTAAAGATGATGGCAAGAAATATGATAAGAAGTTAGATGAGGACTACAACGAAGACTGCTTGGCCTCTTGGCTGTCCATTCTATGGGATGTTTTTTTTGACCATATTCTATTATTTTTATATGGGCACAAGCTACTCTGCATGGTGCTTGCATGATTAGTTTTTGTCTTTGTTAGTTCTTTTTGCGTCTTTCTTTCTCGATGGCCATAATATTAGGCTTCCATAGTTTAGTTTGGCTGTATTCTAATGGAATAGTAGGTCTTGGCCATTTTTGTTGTCAGTTTAAACTTTTAGGGCTTGGCCTTTGTCCAGTTGGTCAGTGGACCCTATTTTGTAAAATGGTTTTGGGTCAACCAGTTAAAACCCGGTGTTAATTATAATATTCTCTTACTTACCAAAAAAAAAAAAATACCATGGTGCCTAGGGGATCCTTTACCATACTGATATCTCTTTGTCATATTATGCAGCTCTTGATGCAAGTACAGAGCAATATTGATCCTTACCTCTAGGCATTAGTTTCTATACCTAAAATGACTGAGGATTTTCATATGATGTCTTAATAGTACAACATGCTACACCTCATAGGTTAAAAATTAAATTACCTAGATTTCAACCTCATCCTAGGGTTTTCGTATGGTAGCTCTCTTCATACCTTTACAAATTTTATTGTTCATTTGCATAACAGGTTGTACATCCCCTTATTCAAAAATGTTTTAACTATTTCAGAGAGTGCATTGCTACTAATTTTGGTTATTTCTAATACTTGCAAAGGTAATTCAATAATTTGGCTTAATATCAAGGGGTTACCTCTATTCTCATGTTGTTGATGGTTGCTCTATTGTTTCAGAGGGTGCAAGAAAATTCCACATAAAACATGGTCAGGACCACACTTGAAAAGTAGACCTTTTATCCATTTGAAAGATGAACTTTGTCTTACCAATTGCTTCTTTTGTTTGGAAGTGAAATGAGAAGGAATTTTTCTTGTTACCAAAAAGTTAGTTGTATCTGCAAACCAAGGTGATTGTACTGATATAGCAAACAATTTTTCATCTGGAAAGGTATCCTCAACTAATTCCTCTACCCATGTGTTATTCAGCCTTGATAGGAAATCTACTACCACTGGTTTATTTACTATTGTAATATCAAACTCTTGTAATAGTAATAACCAACGAATGATCCTTGCACTAACCATGGGTTTTTTCATCAAGTATTTGATGGCTGAATGATCAGTATGGATGAATACTTGATAACCAGTGATATAGTGATGGAATTTATTAATGGCATACACTACTACTAAAAATTTATTTTTAGTAGTAAAATTCATTTTTTCTCTAGTAAGATTTTTACTTATGTAGTAGATGGCATAATGTTCCCCATATTCTATCTACCCTAATGCTACTCCAATTGTAGTATTGGAGGCATAATTTTGGATATGAAATGGAAATCCCCAATTAGGACCTTGTAACATAGGTGGAGTGGTTAGCTTTTCTTTCAAAGCATCAAAATATTCTTGGCATTTTTTAGTCCAGTTAAATTCAGAATCTTTGGTCAATAATGCAAACATAGGATTTGCTATTGTACTAAAATTTGAAATGAATCTACGATAAAAGCCAATGTGTCCTAAGAAACTCCTAACATTAGTTTGGGTTTTTTGAGGAGGAAGGTTCTTGATGATTTCAACCTTCTTAGGATCAACCTTGATCCCATTAGAAGAAATGTGGTGACCAAGAACAATCCCTTCCTCCATCATCATAAATCATTTATCAAGATTCAAGGATAGATGGTAAGTTTCATAGCGATTTAAAACCTTATCAAGATGTTCCAAAGTAAATTCAAAGGTTTCTCCACAAACTGTAAAATCATCCATATAAATTTCTACGTTTTCAGTGGTCAAATAAAAAAAATGGCCAAAATAGCTCATTGGAAAGTTGTTGGGGCATTACATAGACCAAAGGGTAAAACCCTATAAGAAAAATTTCCCCATGGGCAAGTAAAGGTTGTTTTCTCCTGGTCTTCGGGTGCAACCTGTATCTGGTTATACCCACTAAAACCATCAAGAAAGCAAAAATGCTTCTTCCCTATGAGTGTATCTAACACCTGATATATGAATGGTAATGGAAAATGGTCTCTATGTGTGACTTTTTTTAGTTCATGATAATCTACACACACTCTCAGTTTTCCATTCTTCTTTGGCACAATAACCAATGGAGAGACCCACCGACTATCTAAAATTGGATATATGAATCCAACCTCCAAGAGTTTTTCTATTTCTTCCTTAACAATGTCTCTTAGAGTAGGATTTAATCATCTTTGGGGTTGTCTCACATGTTTAACATATTCAGTATATATCCTATGAGTGCATAGATTAGGATGAATTCTTGACATATATTTATAGTCCCAAGCAAAGGCTTTAACATGTTGTTTCAAGACAACAAACAATTTTGCTTCTTGTTCATCAGTCAGCCAGTTGTTAATGTTTAGGAATTTTCTTGGTTGTACTTCAATTTGTTTTATCCCTAGGTGGACATAATTAACTCCCTCGTATTTTTTGACTAAATATTTCAGTGGACAGTGGTGTGGTTGAAGAGAATGAAATACTCTTGTCTCCCTATCAATAGTAATCCCTAATGGAATCAACTCTTGCATAGGATAATGGAAAGAGGAAAGAAGGTGATGATGCCATCCATGTGGCAGTGTGAAGGGACTTTCCTACAATGGAATGGATGAAAGGTGTTCAAATGTTTGACCCTCATCATTCCACAACAAGTGATGAACAATGATTGGTTCATCCTCAAGTCCTTGTTCATGCAGTGTATCCACTAGGATAGTTTCATTTTCAAAAATATCTCTCTCATGTGAATTTATCTCTTCAATGTGTTCTTTCACTACCACTGTGGCTAGTGTGGAAACAATTTCTTCTTGTTCTTCATCAGAATTAGGATACCATAACTGACCTAAAAATTTTGTTGAAGGTTTTGCAGGTGGATATAAAGAAATATTTTTCAGATCAATGCCATTAGAAATAGTCATCTCCCCTGATCTACAGTCTATGAAAGTAAGCTGTAGTAGCAAGCCAAGGCCTACCCAAGATAATTGGATAACCATTCATAGAGTTGCAAGGCTGCAATACCAAAAAATCAATAGGGTATTCCCATGAGGAAACTATTATAGGAATATCCTCAATAATCCCTTCTGGTTTGGCAATAGACCTATCAGCCATTTCCAAAATAGTAGATGTAGGATGCAAATTGTTTAACTATAATTTTTGCATTGTGTCTTTGGTCATCACGTTAATAGCTGCTCCTAAATCAACCAAGACATTAGAAATTTACATTGATCCAATAGTTATGGTGACAATTGGACTTCCTGGGTCACTATACTTTGGTGGGACAAGCTTCCTAGAAAGTAGGTCAGCCAATTTTCCTTCTACTTGCATAGTTTTAGGAAAAGATTTCTTTTTTCTACTTGATCTTTTTATGCACAAGTCTTGAATAGTTTTGTTGATTAGAGGCACATCCTTGATTGCTTGCAACAAAGGAAGTGAAATAGTCAACCTTTTGAGTTCTTTTACTAGGTCTGATTTAGGAGTATTTTCAGAACTCTTAAACCTTTCAGGATATGGTATTTTCTCTAAAGAAGGTGAATTTTCTATGTGCAAATTTTCTATTTTTTCTTCTCCTTTATCTAGGGCTGATTTTTGTGTTTCTGGACTAAAGGATTCTTGTTTCTCATTTGTTATTTCTTCAATAGTGGGTGGAACAGGCTCAGGTAATGTCTTTCCTGAGCGCAGTTGGATGTTGCTATAGTCAATAACATTTACTGTAGTATTTTCATCAGATTCAACTACATAGATAGGGGTTGCCTACCTTGTATTATTAGGATTGGCCATAGGTTGGGCTGAAAGTGGTGGTTGTTTTACCTGTTATGGTTGTTGTTGTTGGGATCTCCCTTGAGAAAAATTTTGAGTAGGACCAGGCAACAAATTTTGTGTTTGTCCTTGATATCTTCGTTGCCCTTGGTATGATGGATACTATTGTCCCCAACTTTGTCCATGAGGTTGGGTTTGCATCCAAGGTGGATTGGCTTGATTCCATGGTGGATTCATCCATCCATATTATGACCAATATTGAGGAGATGTCCAAGGAGGATGATTCCAAGACTTTTGGGGTGGTTCTGAATAACCCCATGGCATATTCCAAGGATTTTATCCCTAATTTATGGGAAAACATGGGGCATGTTGGTATTGCAAAAAATTTCCCCCTATTTTTTCCCAATAAAATTGAGTTCCTCAACCTATGTTTCTAGGACATTTCTGAGTTGTGGAAGCAAATGGTATTTATCAGTGATATGTTCCTTTGAAAAAATGCTACAAATAGCTAAAATAGAGGTTTTGTTCAAGGGATAATCTTGTAGAGCATGCTTATTTCTGCATCTTGGGTAGTAAATAGCTAGGGGTGGTGTAGAGTTGGATTTTGCATTCCTCTCCCCTAATGTGGTATTTAATTGCACAAGAATATCAGTTTTCATGTTGGCAATTTCCTCCATTAGCTCTTTTATCTCACTGCTATTAGTACTCTACTTTCTTCTTCTTTGTCTTGTGCGGGAGTAATTTCTGCATAATTCCAAAATCTCTTCAATGTCAAGGGTGCTCACATCTCCCTTGCCCATTAAATCCAATACTTCCCTAGAATCATCTTGTAATCCTCTCAAAAATATGGCCTTACACATTTTTGGTTCTATAGGCCCACATCTCTTTTGTATAAAAGTAAACCTATCAAGATAATCTTCTAAATTCTCATCCTCTTCTTGTTTGATTCAAAATAATTCATCTTTTCTATTTCTTACCCTATAGTACTCTTGGTATTTATCCAAGAATTTGCTCTCCATTTGTTCCCAAGTTTGGATTGATTCAGGTTCTAGACTCATAAACCAGCGTAAAGCTGCATCTTTGAGTGTAGAAGGAAACACTTTAAGCTTTTGGTTATCATTTATATAATCATAAGTCTGACACACAACCTTAAACTCAAACAAGAATTGGTCAGGATCATTAGATACAACCCCCTTAAAGGTTGGAAGTACTAAAGGTGAGATTGTTTTCATAGGAGAATTCTGTGTAGGATTCAATCGAATGGGGTATTCAAAAGTTCTAGAAGGAGGAGGATTATCTACTTGATTATGGACATTACTGTCCCTATCTTGGTTTACTTGCATATCTACCATGATATCATTCCAACACCTGGTATAGATTTATCTAAATTTTCCTGATGGTATGGATACAAAAGGAGCAGGTGGAGGAGTACTAGCAGATGGTTCCTCTAAGATTTCTTGTTTAGGAGATCCTATACTTCCTGATGATGAAGATGATGGTTCTCTTTTGATTCTATTAGGAATCTCAAACATAGGTAATTCACCCCCTAAGCATGAATATCACCTCTTTGTGGTAGGAAAAGGGCTAGACTTGATAAATCTTCCTTTCTCGTCCCTTAACCTATTCATTCATGCTTGTTTTCTAAATGTTCTGAAATGCAATTTTTAGTTTTTGCAACTATTTCTCATGCAAGTTGTTATTTTCAAGATTTTCACTCTAAATTTCACAACTTACACAATAATAATTTGTTTGACTATGTGACCTACTAACAACACCTATGTCCCCAATAATGGTGCCAAAAATGATGAGTGTCATTATTGTCATAATTTAATTTTTATAATTATCAAATCTAGGGCGATGTCCAAGGCTATCTGCGATAGGAGGCTTTGGAAAATTATAGTTCAGGAAATTAGGTTACAAGATTTATTTAGTGAAATAAATGTTTATTGGGGCTTTCAAGGTCACTTTAATCCTAATTTGTAGAAATAGAACTAATTTAACTTACAAAATTGAAATTGCAGAAATTGAACCTTTAAGCTATAAAATTGACAATTGCAGAAATTGAAAGACCTATTTTACTCTTGCTAATGGAAATGGCTGAAATGGAAAATGCTAAATTGAAATCAACTACAATTAACCATGCTGAAATTCACAATGCTAAAAACTATCAACAAAATGCTGCAAAAACTTGTCAGAAAAATGTTGTTGGAAAACTTGTCAAAAAGTTGCTAGAAATTAAATTATAGAAAAATAGGGGTATTCAAAACACATTCAAAATAGGGGTCAATCGGCTGTAAAAATTCTACACAAATCACACTTTAGAACATCAAATAAATTATGCTAAAACAAGGGTTAGTTCTGTTCCACAAATTAAGCAAGAATTTGATAGAATTGCTGCAAAATAGAATTTATCAAAAACCTACACTTTTTGCTCCTTCCTTCTAGTCCTCAGAGTGGGCCCTTGCTCCTTGGTCTAGAGGGAATAATTTTTACTCCAAGACTAAAAACTAATCACTCATAAACTCACAATTTCACACATGTAAAGAAACTACACTTTATTTGAATTCAAAACACAATGGTTACAATGACTTGTTCTGCTTATGACTTATTGACTTCTATCAGGACTAGCTCAACCAATGAGGGAGCATCCTATTTATAATACTTTCTACATGAATACTTGCAAATACTAAATCAATCCTATGTGTTGGCTATGCCTAATTTGCCTACGTTATTGCAGGAGACCTAGTCTATATTAAGACACAATCTATTGCAACAACTTATCCATGCATCCTCCAACTGGTAGAAATGGGTCAAAATAGCTTAGGATCATTTTTTACACCTATATTCACCCTATTCTTCTTCATTCCTCTTGAAATGGATGCAACTATACTTTTTCTATCGAAATAATTGGTTTTTGCCCTTCATTCTGAGAAGCTCTAAAATATAAGGTAAAACTAGTAGGAGTGTATTGTTGCTACCATTTTCTATCGAGTGGGAGTGCTTTCAAATGTGAATTTAGTATTTTATTATCCTTTCAGACATATTCCAACCATTCACACTTGCCTCCTTTGACCTGGTATGGGACTTCCTTTAAAGTTGCACAAAACTAGTTTTTGTATGTTGTTTCTAATTGTTCTTGCATTTTTTCCTTTGTGTCTTGTTGCTCTCATTTGGATCATGTGGGAATGTGTCTAAATATGTCATATGTCTTCATTGGTATTTATGAACATATTTCATCCACTTTTGACCGGTTCCATGCTTCCCTTTAAGATGCTAGTTGGCTGGAATTTGTATGTTGCACAAAACCTGTCAATGCCCTGTTTTACAACAGAGACTATTTTGGCACCAAATCCACTTGACAACTTGGTTTTGAAATGGGATGACACTTAAAATATGTTGGAGTTAGCCATAAACCATAACATGCTTATTTGCTCCTATTTTTCTATGCTACTTTATTCACCAAAAACCATGCAAAAACAGTCATAAAATGCTAAAAATAATCAAAATAGGGGTACAATGCTCTACACATTAAATCATGCAAAAAAATAACAAATAATGCATTCTAATCACATATTTGGCATAAAATAATATCATATTTGGTTTTTAAGGTAGTATTTAAATGTTCAAAATATGATAAAAATGAGGTATTTCTAGGCCTCATCATTCCCCCCAACTTGACCTGATGCATGCCCTCATGCATTTTGTTGGGCTACAGATGCACTAAGGTCCAACTCCTTGTACCAGATTCCCCAAAATATTAATTTTCTAGTATAATATCCTCTGCACTATTTTAGCTCTATTAACCACTTCTAAAACTCCTCATCAGACTATGGATCAGAATCAAAGTAATATGGCACAGGAGTGATAATAGTTGGTGGCCTAAATATTAAGCCTATCCACTAATGCTTAAATGCCAATATTATCTACATTACTGCCTCTACCCTCCTATGTGACCATAATAGGTTAGTAGGTGACATTGGCTCCCTCTTCTGCAAGGAAATAGGTAATTCTCCCCATCTAACTTTGCAAGCTGACAAGGAATTTGTAAAATTACCTATGCAAAACTACTAAAAACAAACCATGCTATCCTTCAAATTATGTAAATAAGTGTGTTTGATCTCCATATTGTCCATCATGATGAAATGTTGGCTTGTCAATGCTTTGTGATTGGGTTGAATATGCCTTAACAATAGGCCAAGTTCCAATTTTGTTTTCTTATTCTTCCTTTTCTCTTGATCCCAATACAACTGATTTTTCAAAGTGGAGATAAAATACTGGAGTTGTATGTCCCCTATGTAGATATGGGGTAGAAACTACACATCCTCTGGCATGACATATTTATGTAAGAAAAACTCACACAATAGTTTTTTTTCTCTTTAAGGCTATGTAAATTTACCTCTAGAAAATCAAGGGTAGTATTCAAATCATAAGTTAACCCTGAGCAAATACGTATTACTTGCCATTTAAAGAAGCGTTCTCTAAGAAGTAGGTTGTAAATCCTATCAAACCTTATGCATTGTATTAAACCTTCTACAATCTAACATAAATTTTGCACCTTTTCCTGTAAACTAACAATCTCTACAACTTATGTTTCATTTTGCTTTTCCAAAGGTTTCAGTGTTGCAATGCATAGTTCCAAGGTTTGGTAGCATGACATCCACCTTGCAATATCTTCATTATACTTTGCTAGTGGAATCATATTAGGTGGATGCACTATCGATGGATTTTTATGCTCAGACAACAAATTAACTTGAACTCCTATTTCTATTTTTGTATCTTAGAAACAAAATTGTTAAAAATTTGATTTAAATCTTCCTGAGGTGATAAACTTAATTGTAGTGGGGTGGTCTAAGATTTTGGGACCACACTCTCTGATATACCTTGCTCTTGCTATTTTTCTAGAGCTTCTTCAGGGTATTCTAGCACAATTTCAGGATGTTTCGAAGCTGCATTCGAAAGTGCTAAAATGGCCTCCTTTTAAAAGTTTGTTACAAATTCTATTGCGTGCCCATATCTACAGTATGTGAATCTTTCATGACATCAATAATACCCTCTCCATACCTCTATTTATATGTTGTTTCTTGTTCTATATATTGTTGTGTTGTTGCAATAACAATAGAAATTTCAGTTGAATTTTCCAGATTATCCTCCTTAGATCTATGAGGCAGTTATGGGGTATCAACTTGTATTTCTCCTTTTGAAACCTACCTTGCTAATTCAAGTAGAATTTTTACCACATATTTTCTAAAATATGAAATTGTGGATAGTGCCTCAAATGGTGCTAGTCTTCTTCTCAACTCCTCTATTTCTTGCAACAATTGGTCAATGTATTCATCTTTTTCTTTAATTTTTGCTTCACCTCTTTCAATCCATGTTTTTTGAGTCTTGATAATCACTCTAGTTGATTTCACATGGTCATATGGCTCATATTATTCATACTCTTTAGTTTCTAAAGAATATATAGGTAAGTCCATAGCAGGTGGTGAACTTGGCTCTCCAGTTTCTATAAGTGGTCCCTCTTCCTAATTAAATGATTCTGGAACTAGAGTTTCCTGTTCTTGGATTGGATTTTCCTCAATCACTTCTTCTTCATCCTCTTGGAGTATTAGTTTTCTCCTTTTCTTATGACTAGATGATGTTGGAGGTGTAGTTTCCATAGTTGTAGTTGTACCTTGTTGTCTCCTTCTAAGGCTCCTTCTCAGAGGAGGGGGTGAAGGTGGTTGAGTTGGGATTTCAATATCTATTTCTTCAACCAGCTCCTCTACAATAAAATATCCCTGTAATATGGAAGACCTTATCAACTGTCATGTACATGTCTCTCCCTTGGCTTACTTAGTGCCTTCAATTTTTTTCCTATAAACTTCACTAAAAATTCATAATCTAATTCATCTTCTTTCAAGGAATCCACTGCTTTAGTCAGTGACCCAATTATTTTAGGTTTTGACTATGTAGACATTTGAGCAAATTTTTTTGTGAATTCTTCACAAAAAGTCACTTTCTTGGTTTTTGTATGCTCTGCAGGTTCATAATCAACTTTCCTCTTTCTTTGTGATCTGGTCCTAGTAGCTAGTGGACCAAAAGAGGATGAGGCAGTTTCTTTAAATTCAAGGGTAACCCTCTCATCTACATTGCTTTGAGGATTTTTTGCCATTTTTGCTACTTCATCAGTGGTTTCTTCTCTACTTGCATCTTCTTCCTCCTCTTCTTGCTTGGGTTCCTTATCCATCAAAATATATTCATTTCATGGGGCAAATAATCTATTCAAACTTTGGGGATTTCCCTTGAAATGATGTTTGCAAATGAGCTTTATAAGACCATGGTGCCTAGGGGATACTTTACCATTTTGGTATCTCTTTTCCATATTATGCAGCTCTTGATGCAAGTACAAAGGAATATTTATCCTTACCTTTGGGTATTGGTTACCATACCTCAAATGACTGAGGAGTTTCATATGATGCCTTGATAGTACAACATACTGCCCCTCACAGGTTAAAATTTTAATTACCTATATTGCAACCTCATCCCAGGGTTTATGTATGCTAGCTCTCTTTACCCCTTTACAAATGTTGTTGTTCATTTGCATAACAGGTTGTACATCCCCTTATTCATAGAATGTTTTAACTATTTCTGAGAGTGCATTTTTACTAGTTTTGATGATTTCTAGTCCTTGCAAAGGTAATTCAATAATTTGGCTTAAGACAAAGGGGGTTACTTCTATTCTCATGTTGCTAATTGTTGCTCTGTTTGTTTCAGAGGGTGTGGGTAAATTTTGCTACTAAACTCCCTGAATGGCCATCGAATTTCTCTAGAAATGACATTATCCCTACTTGTTGAAAATCTACACCATTTCAGGATAGTTTTGTAACTCCTCCAAGTTATTTGGCTTGCCTTTGTTCTTTTATCCCATGTTATCTCCAACTTGTGTAAAGTTTTGCCATAAATTCTTAGATTTTGGTTACTGCACCCAACTGATTTTGACCTAGAAAATTAATTCTACAACACAATGCACTCTTAAAAAATATCGTAACATTTTGATCCAGCATCTTCTACAATTATCATTGATTACAGAGCTTGGTAATGAGTGGCTTTAGCATACAAGTTTTAACTTCAGAAGGTTGTGCAAAACATGCTAAAATTTTCATGCAACTACCAGACACGTGGCGTACAGTGGTTTACTAGGTGTTTGAATTTTTTATTTTGTGCACAAATGAAGGATGGCGGGTTGGTAAATATCTAGATTACGATGCATGCACGTAAACCTGTAATCTGACCTAGATGATTTGATTTAACCAATTTGGATTCATTTTGCAAAAATCATGGATGCCAACTTCCTTGGTTCGTGTGATCACATGTGTCAAAGTACCTAGATCGCATGGGTCCAGATCGGGTGATGAAAACCAAGTATGATCGGAAGTGTGAAACACGTTGGATGATGCCTTGTTTGATTTTTGCCATGTATACCTAAAAAATCATGCCCAAGTTCACAAATGTTATGACCTACATCACATGGATAATTTTCTTTTAAACACGTAGGCACCAACTAGATTTGAATTTTTGTGCTACTAAACAATTTTAAATTTCCAAACCTCATTCCAGAGCTCTATGTTATTTCCTACATACATATGGTAGAACATGCAATTTAATTTTGGAGCTCTATTTAATTCTAGAGCTCTATGTTGTCTCTACAACTGGACCTGAATTTCTCATTCGACCAAAGGTAGAATAGGGTACTTCTTGAAATTTTGGAGAGAATATCCATTTTTACTTTCTAGGTTTATAAATTATTTATGCCAAACATGAATTATCATACAATACATGCTAAATACCTACTATGACAAAATGCAAGAAATACATACCTGGTTGTCCTGAAAATTTATCATACACTTTACAAATTGTTGCTTTTGATGATCGTTAGCTAAGCATCTGAAATAAAAACAATGCATATGTGCAGTTGGTGTGGTGGAACAATTATGGATAGGTAAAAAATACAACCATGTCAAAAACTAGTTTTCATGTAAGTCTTAATTCAATAGCACCTTCGAAAATGTTTTTCACTATTGAATTATTCTTTTTTTCATTCATGTTTTATCTTTTTTCATATTTTTTTTCATCTCTCTCTATTTTTCAGCTCTCTTTTTTTTCTTTTCATCTCTATTTTTTTTTCTTTTTGTCTTGGTTGTGCCCATGAAGGAATTTCACAATTTCCCCTAAATTGTGCCCATGAAGGAATTTCACAATCAAGATTATTTCCCTTTGTTTTTGTTTTCTTATTTTCTTGTTTTTTTTTCATTTTTTCAAACTTTTCTCAAATCATTTTGAATATGTGTTAGAATAGGGTGTCTCTTTTGACATATGTACTTCCAATTGTGTGATCTGCTTTAAAAAATCTTCTTTAGTCAATAGATCATGGTATACCCAAAGGCGATGTCCATTTACCACTAACTTTCTCCTTGAATCATCGATGGGAGAAAGATGAACTACTCCATTGTCAAACACCTCTTCAATCAGGTATGGCCCAAGCCATCTTATCTGCAGCTTCCCAAGAAAATTCTCATAATGAGAATCAAACAACAATGTCCAATCTCCTTGCTCAAATTTCCTTTTCTAAATATGACTATCATGCCACAACTTTCATTGTTGTTGGATCACCTTCGTCTGGTGCAATGCATCCAACCGAAGTTCATCCAATGCATTAAGTTGTAGAATCATGTCCATCTATGCCTATGATAAGTCAATACCAATTTCCAAAGATGTACGAAGTGTTAGTAACTCAAATTCAATAGGAAGAAGAGGTTTCTTACCATAAACCAAATTGTAAGGTGTGAAACCCGTGGTGGATTTCCATGTTGTATTGTATGCCCAAACTGCTTCTAGTAATTTATTTAACCAATTTCTCCTATGTGAGTCTACTATTTTGGTTAGAATTCTTTCTAACTCCCTATTAGTTACCTCAAATTGAACATTTTCTTGTGGGTGATAGGGTGATGATTTTCTATGCCTAATTTCATAGAGTTCAGTAAAAGCTTCAATTACCTTTGATGCAAATTGGGGCCCATGATCTATGGTGATAGATCATGGAGCTCCAAATATCTAAAAAATTAAGTGTAAAGTAAATCAACAACCTTATCTTCATGAGCATGCTTAAAAGCATGCACCTCGGCCCACTTAGTCACATAATCTCTGCATACCAAGATATGCACCTTTCCTTAAGATGGTGGGTCAATAGGTCCCACAAAATCTAACCCCCATTTCTCAAATGGTTCTAAAACCACTTGAGGTTGTAGAGGTATTTTGTTTGTGTGTGTGGGTTTCCCCATTATCTGACATGCATCACAATGTTGAATATACCTTTTTACATATTTGTGAAGAGATGGCCAATAATAACCAATGCCTAAAATTTTTTGAACTATGTTTTTTACTGAATAATGTCCTCCTGATGGTTCATCATGACAATAATAGAGGATATCATACACCTCATCCTTTTGAATGCATATATGTAAAATATGGTTAGGACCACACTTGAAAAGTAGACCTTTTATCCATTTGAAATATGAACTTTGTCTTACCAAGTGCTTCTTTTGTTTGTAAGTGAAATGAGAAGGAAATTTTCCTATTACCAAAAAGTTAGTTGTATCTACAAACTAAGGTGTTGTACTGATATAGCAAACAGTTTTTCATATAGAAAGGTATCCTCAACTAATTCCTCTACCCATGTGTTATTCAGCCTTGATAGGAAATCTGCTACTATATTTGCTTTCCCTGGTTTATTTACTATTGTAATATCAAACTCTTGTAATAGTAATAACTAGCGAATGATCCTTGCACTAACCATGGGTTTTTTCATCAAGTATTTGATGGTTGAATTATCAGTAGATTAATACTTGATAACCAATGATAAAATTTATTAATGGCATACACTATTGCTAAAAAATCCTTTTTAGTAGTAGTATAAGTCTTTTTTGCTCCAGTAAGGTTTTTACTTATGCAGTAGATGGCATAATGTTCTTCATCTTCTATCTACTCTAATGTTGGATAACTTGGTTTTGAAATGGGATAACACTTCAAATATGCTGGAGTTAGCCATAAACCATAACATGCTTATTTGCGTCTATTTTTCTATGCTCCTTTATTCACCAAAAACCATGCAAAAATAGTCATAAAATGCTAAAAATAGTCAAAAATAGGGGTACAATGCTCTACACATTAAATCATGCAAACAAATAAAAAATAATGCATTGTAATAACACATTTGGCATAAAATAATATCATATTTAGTTCTTAATGCAGTATTTAAATGTTCAAAATATGAGGAAACGAGGTATTTATGGGCCTCATCATTATCTAGCTCATCCCAGGAAGTGTACCACCCAACTTTTTCCCTACAAATATGCATATGTATAAAATACAAATTGAAAAAATAGTGTAAGAATTGTTAGTAGTAGGGGTTACACAACCAACTATTAGCTCATATTATTCTCCTATATTGTTGGTCCACAAGAAGGATGGGTCTTGGTAGTTATGTGTGGATTTTCATGCCCTCAACAAAATTATAGTCAAGGATAAATTTCCCATTTTGGTGATTGATGAGTTATTGGATGAGCTCCATGGTGCTCATTTTTCTCCAAGTTGGATCTTTGTTTATAATATCATCAAATAGGATTAATGGAAGAAGACATTCCTAAGAAAATATTTCTTACTCATGAAGGCCTTTATGAATTCCTTGTCATATCCTTGAGTCTTACCAACGTGCTTTCAACTTTTTAGAGTCTCATGAATGTAATATTTTAAACCTTATTGCATAAATTTATTTTGGTCTTCTTCAATGGTATTCTAATGTATAATCACACATGGGAAAAAAATTACAATACTTAGATCAGACCTTGCAACTCCTGGCCGATAATTAATTATCTACAAAATGGTCAAAATGTTCTTTTGGAATGCAATAAGTGTAGTACCTTGGCCACATAATGTTAGGGGATGTATTTAAGGTGGATCTAAATAAAATTGAGGTCATTCAATCATGGCCTAAGTTGCACACTCTTAAGGCTCTTTAAGGTTTCCTATGCCTCACCATATACTATATAAAATGTATCTATAATTATGGTAAGATTGCATCTCCCTTGATAATTTTATTGAAGAAAAACTTATTTATATGGTCAAAATCAGTTGAACATGCCTTCCTATACCTCAAATAATACATACTATCAACTCCTATGCTAGTGATGCCCAATTTATTTAAGACTTTTATGGTAGAAAGTGATGCTTCAAGAAGTGGAATTAGCATTGTGCCTATGCAAGAAGGAAACCATTGGATTTCATTAGCAAGGCATTGCCAAGCAAAAACCTAGGCAAGTCAACCTATAAGAAGGAACTGATGGGAATATTACATGTTCTCAACCACTAGAGGTCTTACCTCGTTGGGTGATGTTTTTTAACCAAGATATACCACCATAGTTTAAAATAATTTCTTGAGCAGTGTGTCTCCGCACCAACACAACAAAAATGGATCACCAAACTGCTCAAGTATGACTATGAAATAATTTACAAAGGGTAATGGGTAAGGACAATGTTGTTGATGCATTATCACACCAACATAGGACTAGGTCCTTTTGTGTGTATTATTAACTCCACTTCCTCAATGGATTCATTAGCTACACAATGAGGTAACCCAAAACCCTACCTTGAAAGTCTTAATTTGGAAACTCCAATATGATCATAACTCTTGGCTAGGATATACATGGGATGGAAAATATTTAAGATATCAAGACCACCTTGTTATTCTAGTAAACTCACCAATTCATGAATTTATCCTACATGAACTACATGCTTCTCCAACTACAAGACATTCCAAGTTTATAAATACATATGAATAGTCTAAGTGAAAAAATTCATGCACAAACATGAAAAATGATATTCAGACCTTTGTGGTAGAATGTGATACTTGTTGGCAAATGAAAAGAAAAACTATATGTACACTAGGCACACTACAACCTCTTCCCATTTCAAAGACAATTTGGATAGACACCTCCGTGGATTTTATTGAATATCTTCCCAAGTTAGGAAGTAGACTAATCATTCTTGTGGTGTTGGATCATCTCTCTAAGTATGCTCATTTTTATCCTTTATACCACCCCTATAATGCTTCCATAGTTGCCCAAATATTCCTTAATACTATTTCTACCTTCATCGCATGCCACAATACATAATTTTTTACTATAATACCACTTTCACTAATAATTTTTTGTAGTAACTATTCAAGCTGCAAGATACACAACTCAATATGACCTCCACATACCACCTATTGGATTTCTAAACCTTCCTACCACAAACTATCATAGGTCCCAATATTAAATAGTCATAATATTAAAGGTCAAAAATAATCATATAATGAGTATAATAAGATATGAACAAATTAATATGTATATCAAGGCCTATATAATACTAAAATAAATATTCATTTATATAATCAAATATGAATGTAAATGGCCTAAGTCATTCATGAACTATGCATGAATAAAACTTACAATATTAATTACTCAAAAACTATATACAAGATTTATTCCTTTTCTTCCTATTACAACTCTATAATATGATATTTGGATTACATTCTCATGGAGTATTATCTCCATAATATAGCCATAGTAATATGACTCTTCATATACTTGACTATTGCTCTCCATATGACAAGTCTCATGACCCTTGGCTTATCATCTTGCCACTTGCATACAAGACTCTTCATGGACATTTGACTCTTATGAAACATCTCCATGACTCTTACTCTTCTACATACACTCCTAATATAATACACTTATGCACATCCTCACATTACATGTTTACCCTCTTACATACATGACACTTGTGCACATTATCTCAATATACACTTGCACTCTAACTTACGTGGCATGTGTGTGTTTCCTACACATTGACACTTACATGAAATGGTAAATAAAAATCACACTTCTAAATTATAGACTCAACCCTAATATATTACATATTTATAATTGTACCATTAAGTTACCATGGGAGTACATTAGCATGTACTAAATAATGTAATATTCCTTAATACCTCCTTGTATTATATTATTTGGTTATTGAAGACTTTAGTGTTCAATCTTGGTCTTTGTCTCTATTTTCATATTTCTCTCCAATATTCAAGTGACCTTACAATGTTCATAAACCTCTACTTCTCTCAAATCTTATTCATCATCTTGAATCTTGGGTTCATCCATTGCTTATTTTTGTAGGATAACTTTGGACTATGTTGGATCCAATTCCCTATTTCTTGTCTTTCTGAAAAATCATGCAACTTATCATTAATTTCATCTTGAGTTATACATTAAACAATATCTTAAGAAAATCCCACTTAATCTAAGGCATATATTCCATTTTTTATTGAATAACTAGCTTCAATTTTATTTTTATTATTGATGATGCATTTGTTATGCTCATTTATATATTTGAATTCAATTGATCTTCCTTTTTCATCCAAGTAGAAACTAAGATAAGATTAGTTGATAGTCCAAGAACATATAAAATATTTTCTAGCATAAAATCTAAAAAAGGCATGCTAGGTATTACTCTACCAGTTCCTTGAACTTGATATATCTTATCATCTACAATTTTTAGTGAGATATTATCCCTAACTTCTAAGGATTCAAACCAATGTAAGTTTTCAGTCATATGATGACTAGCCTTTGAATCTATATACCAAATATATTTTTCTCTTTGAATTTTTTTATGAGATTTAAGTGATATAATCTCACATATTTGATAAGATTTTTTAAAAACTCTTTTATGATGTTGTCCTTTATATTCAAAATATTTTTTGATACAAATTTTGTTTTTGAATTTTTCCTCTCATAAAGTATGGTTTTGCACTTTGATCATTTTTCCTATATTGAGATGTTCCTCTTTGCCATTTATCTATTTTATGTTTTTAAGTTAGAATCCTTTGTATTAGTAAACCTTATATCTCCCTAGTTAAAAAACAACTCAAATATTAAATTTTCAAATTCTAAATTTTCTAGCCTTTGATACAAAAAATATTTTAACTCCCTAATAAATAAATTTGTAAAATTTTAAATTTTTAAATAAATAAAATCTCTTAAATAAATTTTAAATTTTAAAAATTTCAAACCTTATAACTCTTTTTTGCTAATTTTTAAATTAATTCAAATTACTAATTTCACTCCAAATACCAAGAATTGTGTATGAATTAGTAACGTTGGATGTTACCTGGATTATCTAGCGATATTCTCTCTACACTCCTTTTGTTGCATACTGTGTTGTTACTAGCTTGGTATATGTTTAGGTTTTGATGCTCAAACATTTTCTCATCCATTTATTTCCCCATTCAAGTGCTAATGCTCACATGAAGACTGATACAAATTTGTTTGAGACAATGCTTTTTTATTCAAGTGGTAGCACTCTATTCTTGCTTGAATGTTATTGGACTATGATAATATGCTATTGGTCTGGCTCTCTTCATCCTTCTAATTAAGACACTTTTAGGTATTGGTGCTCTCCTAGCACTTATGTCCTTTTGATTTGAGTACTTTTGTATAGTGGCACTCTCCTAGCACTTACATCCTTCTAGTTCAAGCACTTCTAGATAGTGGTGCTCTCCTAGCATTTATGATCGTTTAGTTTGGGTGTACTGGATAGTGGCACTCTCATAGCACTTATGTCCTTTTGGTTTGAATATCTTCTACCATGTGCCTTTTCTTATTTTATTGTATATGAGCACCTTTGCTAACACTTGACTTACATACTGCAATGATATTTCAATCAGATGGTATGGATTTCTCTTAGTTGCATTGATAACTTATCTTATTGTACTCTTTTCTTCCTTATAGCTAAGCTTATATTTCTTCCTGGCCACTTACTCTTCTTCTTATGTTGGCTGCATATCTCTTCTACTATTGGTTGCTTACTTCTTATGTTGGTTGCTTATCTCTTCTTGTATTGAATGCTCACCTTTATCTCTTTGCAAGGTTGCTTAGGCTTTATCTCTTTACAAGGTCATTTAGGATTTATCCTTTTACAAGACCGCTTGGTATTTATATTTCTACAAAACTACTTGAAGTTTATCCTTTTACAATATCAGTAGCCTTTATCCTTTTATGCTTGGCCACTTAGTTTAGTCTCACTAAGCTTGTTGCTTCCTCTATGTGGATGATGACTCTGCACTATTCTTCTTACTTTTTGTAGACTACACTTTGGTGTCATTTTCTTTCTTTTCTCTATGCTTGCTTTCTTCTTCTTCTTCTTTATCTTTGTTCTTGCTTCTTTCTTCTACTTATTTCTCTTTGAACTCTTTCTCTATTGTACTTATTACTTCTTCCTATCTCTAGAAGCTAAAATTATTCTCTATCTCTATAGGAAGATTCTCAATATTCTATATTGTAACTATGATATCTCTGATGTCTAAAATATTCTACAGTATCTTATGTTGTGCCTAAGAACCCAATATAAATATCAAGGTGACTCTAAATGTCCTTGAATATCCAAGTATCTTATGAGTTGGATTTATTGCAATCTTCAATAGTGATTCTCCTCTTTCCTTAGAGAACTCAAAATATGATCAGGATGACTTTATATATCCTCAAAATTTCCAACTTTATCTTGAGTTGGGTTCCAATTAATTAATGTCCAACTTTTCTCCAATTTGGCCATTTCTCTCAATATAGTTGAGTCTTAGTCTTCACCATTTTTCCTTCAACCAAGTGGAAATTCCCTAGCATTAAAATCATGGTGACTATTTCTTGTCCCCTCAATTTCTACTCAATAAGACCTTTAAAAAATAGATTCCAAGTCTACACTACCTTCAAAGTGGATAGACTCTAAATTAACTTTATAAAAAGTGGAAAAAGTTAAATATTGATAATGGTGGCTAATAAAATGAACTCTATAAAAATGGATAGAGTCAAGTGGTAGTTTTGATACCACTATTGGCTTTTTATGCCTTACTACCATAAAATATCATAGGTCCCAATATAAAATAGCCATAATATTAAAGGTCAAAAATAATCTTATAATTAGTAGAATAAGATATGAATAAATTAATATGTATATCAAGGTCTATATAATATTGAAATAAATACTCATTTATTTAATCAAATATGAATGCAAATTGCCTAATTCATTCATGAACTATACATGATACAATGTTAATTACTCAAAAACTATATACAAGATTTATTCCTTTTCTTCCTATTACAATTTTGTAATTTGATATTTGGATTACATTCTCATGGAGCATTATATCCATAATATAGTCATAGAAGATGACTATTCATGTACTTGACTATTTCTATCCATATTAAAAGTATCATGATCCTTGGCTTATCATATTTCCACTTGCATACAAGACTCTTCATGGACACTTAACTCTATGACACATCTGCATGACTCTTACTCTTCTACATGAAGAACACAAGCTTATATTGAGGGGGGGGGTGAACAGTATAAGATAAAAATTTTCACTTTTCAATCCAAATGATAACAACAATAATATCAATACAATAATTAAATAATGCACAAATCATCACACATATGAGAGACACAGATTTAACGTGGTTCACCCAATATGGGCTACATCCACAAAGAAATATTGCTTATAAATTTCTCAACAAATTTCGTGGGCACCAACCCACAGGAGACACCAATCCCCTATTACAATGTTTGTGGACACCAATCCCCTCTCAAGTTCATGGACACCAATCCATAGGAGACACCAATCCCCTCTCAAGTTCTTGGACACCAATCCACAGGAGACACCAATACCCTTTGCTCATAAGTCTGGTCCAAACTCTGCTCAAATCGACTCAAAACTTGCTCATTAAACCTTATCAAATATGCTTGTAAAACCTACTCAAATCTACTCCAAAACCTTCACAAATCTACTTACAAAACATGCTCAAATATGCTCTCAAATCTGGTCCCAAATCCTGCTCCAAATCTGCTCACAAAACCTGCTCAAATATACTCCAAAACTAAAAATGCTCATCTATTCCCAAATCTTGCATACTGATGTCATCAAGTTCTTCACCTATTCTTCAATGTGCTTTCCTCAAGTAAAGTAATTCAGACATATTCTACCTAAAATTCTTTTATCTTCATGAACATATAGAGAATGATATGCACTAACAAATGCCCAATATGTTCTTCACATTCATTAAGTCTGGTTCTTCCACATGTCTCACATTAAAAGGTAGCTCTAGTCTAGCACTTGATAACTGACCTTGTAATTGTTGATTTGCACCTTTCCTTCCCTTTTGTAGATAGCTGAAAATGTCCTTTTCAATTGAATCCTTTCACATTATCCTTGCACTATGTGACACTTTGACTTGCTTTAGAACAACCCTTCTATTTGAGTGAGACTATACTATTTTGCTTATTTCCACATTCACTTCAAAACCAATCACAATGCACAAATTTTTCCTTCTCATCTACTCCCAAAATCAATCATGAACAATGCACAAATTTTCTCTTCTCATCTACTCCCAAAATCAATCATGAACAATGCACAAATTTACTTCCAAATTTGATCTATAACTCTTGCACATTTACTCCCAATTTCAATCAAAATAATGCACAAGTTTGCTCACAAATATGATCTATATCCTTTGCACATTTATTCTCAATTTCAACCAAAATAATGCACATCCAATAATTCCTTATACCTCCAACCATATGACAACAAAAATATTTTCCTTAACCAAAACCACCTGAGAAAGGAATTATATCACCATACCTCTAAATCTACCTCAATGATGATGATCTTCTTTTGCATGAGCTTTCCAAACCTGTTTTGACAAAAATAATTTTCCTTTTGTTTGCCCCTTCAAAAACTGGTTAGCAATTCTCTTTTTCTTTTCTTGATTAGATATCAAATCAATCACTTTAAAAACCCTTAAAAAGATGCACAATAAAGCTTAAAAATAACTCCTTATATCTCCCTTTTGAAATTCTCAATATAAAGCTTTATTAACAATTAAACCCTTAAATCTCCTTTTTCTAACATGCAAAAATACAATTTAAAATTAACCACAATACACCTTATATCTCCTTTTTCTAATATGCCAAAAATACAATTTTCAAATTAACCACAATACACCTTATATCTCCTTTTCTAACATGCAAAAATACAATTTTCAAATAATCATGCTACACCTTATATCTCCCACTCAAATTAAATTAAACAAAAAATTTTGCCCTTACCTCACATAACAAGCCCAACAAACATGGAGGAGATTTGATCTCCTAACCTCTGCCAACACAGTACCCTAGCACAGATTGGGAAACCAACTGGGCTACCCTAGCAGGTAGAATCAAACACGCAACACAAACTAAATAAGTCCTCCGTTCTATCTTCTTCAACCAAAATATTCTATCTCTCTACCAACCAAAATAGCACCTACACGGTTTTGACCCTGCAACCTCCTGCTCCGCGGTGCCTTAGCGCTAGCTAGGCGACTAACTGGGCTAGCCACCCAAATGAGATCAAAATGGTATGACGATATATTTATTCTCTTTTCGCTCACTACCACAAAATATGTTATTTTCCTCCTCTTATTCTCTACTTCGATTTTTGCATGAAGGGGTATACGAATTGCGCTTCAAAAACCATCTTTCAAAATGAATTTGTGCTTCATATATATATGTTTACCTTTATTACCCAAGGATGTCGACGCTTTTAAATTTAAACCACTTTATATTATAATATTTTAAATCTTATGATTTAAATATTATAATATTAACTTTTAAACCTTTGTCCCTCTCTTGTAATATTTAAATCTTTTTGTCCCAAGCCTTTAAACATTTTGTAAGCCTTTGTCCTTCTCTTTTAATAATTAAATCTTGATACTTAAATATATAATACTTTCCTTAAGATTTGCCTTCATCTGAAATATATGCTTACCTTGGATAATTATCCATTGTTTGTTATTCACCAAGCCCATATTTGACATCATTGATATATTATCCATCCTTATAAACTTATCACCCTTGAAGAATATTTCTGCCTTGAATACCATGCTCCTTTGACATCAATGACAACTTAGTATTTCTAAAAATCTCCCCCTTTGTCATTGATGGCAACCCTACAAAATATTCCTCTTACTGCAACTGGATTCACAATCTGCTTCCCCCTGACAAGTTTCTCCCCCTTTGACATCAATGGCAAAGGGCTCCTTGGGGCTGAAATATAAGACACTAAACACAACCCCCTCACCACCTCCTTGTCTTGAGGTGATCAATTTTGAGATGGGAGTAAAGTTACTCCCAACTTACAATGCTCTTCTTCTTTTTCAATTTTCTTTTTCCAAACTTTTGTAGTCATACCTCTTTGAACATTTTGAGCATCCTTTTTCTTGCCTGTCTTTGGAAGTTTCGGGAACACTGTTCTACACCATTTAGCTTTATGCCCAAAATTATTGCAATTGTAACACATGATGTTGTAGTCCTTGAAAGGTGCAAATGACTTGAAATTTCTTTTGGTGAAGCCATAATCATTCTTACCATGAACCCTACAATGTACAACTTTATGACCAAAATGATTACATGAGAAACAATAACCTTGGAAGAAATATTCATCTTGCCTTGGAGGATATGGGTGCATGGTTCTTTCTTTGCTTTTCCTATGATGTTCCCTGTTCCTTGATGGTGCATTATTTTCTTCCTTATTGATGCTTCCACTTTTCAACATATCATCATAGGTCTTGGACTCTTCTTCTTCAATTACTTTCTTTGATGCTTCTATTTATTTTGAGCTTGACTCCCCCTTTTGTTTCTCTTGACCTTCTTCAAAACCAAGTCCAATCTTCATAAATGGAGATCTTTGTGCTTTGATAATATCATCCAAGTTTTTTGAGCTTTTCCTAAACTGATATATCTTATCATTAAATTTTTCAAGTCTCTTCCTTAGAATGACAGCTTCATGTTCTAGTCTCTCACACTCTAGTTCTTTTACCTTTAACTGTTCAGCCATACCTTCTTCAATTCTCCTTGCCTCTTCAACCTTTACTTTTAAGTCGGTGAGATCTTGTAGAATTTTTGCCTTTGTTTTCTCATCCTCTTGTACTTGAGCCTTCAATATTGAGTTCTTCTTTCTAACCCTCTTTAACTCTTCAAGAGCAACAATAAGTTCCTCTTCTATGTCAATTGTGGCTTCCTCTTCATCTTCTAAATCTTCCTCTTCTTCTTGGTCTTCAATAATAGGATCATCTTCTTTCTCTTCTATGGCCAAAAATAGAATTTCTTCTTTTTCATTATCGGAGAAGCTTTCATCACTGCTACTGGAAGCACTGCTTGCTTCTTCAACATAAAAACTCTTCTTGTATCTTTGAAATATCTTCTTCTCATGTTTGCCTTGACCGTGTCTATTTTTATTTTCATGATAAAATTTTCTTTCTTTCTTTTTCTTGTATTCCTTTTCTTCTTCACTACTACTACTTCCAGCTTGTGGACAATTAGATGCATAGTGACCAAGGTTACCACAATTAAAATATTTCATAGACTGCATACCTTTGTGTTTTCTTGGACCCTTCTTATTCCTTCACACAAAATTAGCTTCTTCTTCACTGCTTGATTCTTCACTTGATTTTGGTTCTTTATTCTTTGTCTTATTTGAAGCTTTGAATGTTACCTCTCATTTGGATGTTTGATATTTTTCTATCCTCATCTCATAGGCTATGAGAATCCCATGTAGCTCATCCATGCTCAAAGTTTTGAGATCCTTCATTTCTTCAATTGTTGAAATATTTACATCAAACCTCATGGGAAGTGACCTCAAGATTTTCTAAATAATCTTAGAGTCTTCAATACTTTCTCCAAGTCCACGAATGGTGTTGACAACCTCATCAACATGAAGTAGATACCTAGCAATATCTTCCTCATATTTCATCTTCAAGTCTTCAAACTTCCTCCTATGGGTTTGAAGTTTTACCATTTTAACCTTGTCGTATCCTTCATAAGTTCTTTGTAACTTATCCCATATTTCTTTTGTTGAAGTGCATTGCATGACTTTCACAAACTCTGATTCACATAACCCACTTAAGATTGCATTCATTGCCTTGGCATTATTTTCATATGGTTTCTTACCATTTGCATCTGTGGGAGGAGTTGTAGGTGGAGTGAACCCATTCTCAATGGATTACCATATATCATATCCATGTGCCATCAAATAAGTCTTCATCCTTATGCTCCAGAAAGCATAGTTAGTCCCATAAAACAATGGTACCTTATTTGATGAAAACCCTTCCTGATGTGCCATGTGTGTTCCTGTAAGATCTTCCTTCAAGCTATTAGGCTTTCATGAAGGAACCCACTCTGATACCAATTGAAGAACACAAGCTTATACTGAGAGGGGGTGAACTGTATAAGATAAAAAAATTACTTTTTAATCCAAATGATAATAGCAATAATATCAATGCAATAATGAAATAATACATAAATCATCACACATGTAAGAGACACAAATTTAACGTGGTTCACCCAATATGGGCTACATCCACAAAGAAATATTGCTTATAAATTTCTCAATAATTTTTTGGGCACCAACCCACAGGAGACACCAATCCCCTATTATAATGTTCATGGACACCAATATATAGGAGAGACCAATACCCTCTCAAGTTCATGGACACCAATCCATAGGAGACACCAATACCCTCTCAATTTCATGGACACCAATCTACAGGAGACAACAATCCTCTCTGCTTACAAGTTTAGTCCAAAATCTACTCAAGTATGCTCAAAACCTGCTCATAAAACCTGCTCAAAATTTCTTATAAAACCTACTCGTAAAACCTGCTCAAATTTTCTCCAAAACCTATATAAATCTACTTACAAAATATGCTCAAATCTACTCTCAAATATGGGCCCAAATCCTACTCCAAATCTGCTCACAAAACCAACTCAAATCTACTCCAAAACCTGCTCATCTATTCCCAAATATTGCATACTGATGTCATCAAGTTCTTCACCTATTCTTCAATGTACTTTCCTCAAGTAAAGTAATTTAGACATATTCTACCCAAAATTCTTTTATCTTCATGAACATATAGAGAATGATATGCACTAACAAATGCCCAATATGTTCTTCACATTCATTAAGTCTGGTTCTTCCACATGTCTCACATTAAAAGGTAGCTCTAGTCTAGCACTTGATAATTGATCTTGTAATTATTGATTTGCACCTTTCCTTCCCTTTTGTAGATAGCTGAAAATGTCCTTCTTTTCAATTGAATCCTTTCACATTATCCTTGCACTATGTGACACTTTGACTTGCTTTAGAACAACCCTTCTATTTGAGTGAGACTATACTATTTTTCTTATTTCCACATTCACTTCAAAACCAATCACAATGCACAAATTTGTCCTTCTCATCTACTCCCAAAATCAATCATGAACAATGCACAAATTTGCTCTTCTCATCTACTCCCAAAATCAATCATGAACAATGCACAAATTTTCTCTTCTCATCTACTCCCAAAATTAATCATGAACAATGCACAAATTTGCTTCCAAATCTGATCTATAACTCTTACACATTTACTCCCAATTTCAATCAAAATAATGCATAAGTTTGCTCACAAATCTGATCTATATCCTTTGCACAAGAGGGGGGGGGGGAGGGGGGGGGGGGGAGAGGGAGAGAAGAGGGGGGGGGGGGGGGGGGGGGGAGGGAAAAAAAAAAAAAAAAAAAAAAAAAGAGGGGGGAAGGGGGGGGGGAAGGCAAAGGGGGTGGTGGGAAATAAAATTCTTTCTTCTTCACATTTCTCAATTTCAACCAAAATAATGCACATCCAATAATTCCTTATACCTCCAACCATATGACAACAAAAATATTTTCCTTAACCAAAACCACCTGAGAAAGGAATTATATCACCATACCTCTAAATTTGCCTCAATGATGATGATCTTCTTTTGCATGAGCTTTCCAAACCTGTTTTGACAAAAATAATTTTCCTTTTGTTTTCCCCTTCAAAAATTCATTAGCAATTCTCTTTTTCTTTTCTTGATTAGATATCAAATAAATCACTTAAAAAACCCTTAAAAATATGCACAATAAAGCTTAAAAATAACTCCTTATATCTCCCTTTTGAAATTCTCAATATAAAGCTTTATTAACAATTAAACCCTTAAATCTCCTTTTTCTAACATGCAAAAATACAATTTAAAATTAACCACAATACACCTTATATCTCTTTTTTCTAATATGCCAAAAATACAATTTTCAAATTAACCACAATACACCTTATATATCCTTTTCTAACATTCAAAAATACAATTTTCAAATAATCACGCTACACCTTATATCTCCCACTCAAATTAAATTAAACAAAAAAATTTGCCCTTACCTCACATAACAAGCCCAATGAACGCGGAGGAGATTCAATCTCCTGACCTCTGCCAACACAATACCCTAGCACAGACTAGGCAACCATCTGGGCTACCCCAGCGGGTAGAATCAAACACGCAACACAAACTAAATAAGTCCTTCGTTCTATCTTCTTCAACCAAAATGTTCTATCTCTCTGCCAACCAAAACAATGCCTACACGGTTTTGACCCTGCAACCTCTTTCTCTGTGGTGCCTTAGCGCTAGCTAGGTGACCGACTGGACTAGCCACCCAGATGAGACCAAAATGGTAGCATGATATATTTATTCTCTTTTCTCTCACTATCACAAAACGTGTTCTTTTCCTCCTCTTATTCTCTGCTTTGATTTTTGTATGAAGGGGTATACGAATTACGCTTCAAAAAAAAATATTTTTTATTTACATGGTGGAATCGATAGCCACCATGAATTTTGGTAGACTGTTCGAATTTTATAGCTACCACAATATTTTACACTATCCATCCTGAAATCCACCACACAGATCTTCACACAGTCCGCTCCTATAACCACCATTCCACAATTATTTTAAACCTTTTACACCATTGAAAGCACCAAGAAAGGGACAAGAATTCAGTCTGACGAGGTCTGAGATTTGAATCTTGGACCTCTGCACCCCTTATAGGGTTTGGTTGAACCAATTGGTCTACACCTCGGACCTAAAAAAAATATCTTTCAAAATGAATTTGTGATTCATATATATGTTTACCTTTATTACCCAAAGACGTCGATGCATTTAAATTTAAACCACTTCATATTATAATATTTTAAATCTTATGATTTAAATATGATAATATTAACTTTTAAACCTATGTTGTAATTATTAAAAACATATGTCCCAAGAAAATTTTAAACCTTTGTCCTTCTCTTGTAATATTTTTGTCCCAAGCAACTTTTAAACCTTTGTCCTTCTCTTGTAATATTTAAATTTGATATTTAAATATTATAATCCTTTACTTAAACAAATTGCCTTGCTTTGAAATATACCTTACCTTGAATAATTGTCCATTGTTTGCTATTCACCAAGTCCATTTTTGACACCATTGATATATTATTATCCTTATAAACTTATCACCCTTGAAGAATATTTATGCCTTGAATACCATGCTCCTTTGACAGCAATGCCAACTTAGTATTTCTAACACTACATATACTCCTAATCTAAGACACTTGTGCACATCCTCACATTACATATTTGCACTCTTACATACATGACACTTGTGCACATTCTCTCAATATACACTTGCACTCTAACTTACATGACACTTGTGTGTTTCCTGCACATTGACACTTACATAAAATGGTAAATATAAATCACACTCCTAAACTATAGACTCAACCCTAATCTATTACATATTTACAATTGTACCATGAAGGTACCATGGGAATACATTAGTATGTACCAAATAATGTAATATACCTCAACACCACCCTTAGACAAATGGGTACATAAAAATTGTGATAAAATTCTTAAAAATATATCTTTGTTTCTTTGCATTTGAGCAACAAACTCAATGGGACAAATGGATTCTATTGGTTGAATGGTATAATACTTCATACTATTATACAACCAAATTAACACCATATGAAGTGGTCTATGAACACCCTCCATCATCCCTCCTCTCATATATTCTAGGTGATAGCTTTTGTATCCTAATACTTAATCTAAATAACCACATAATCGAATATAATAAAGTTAAGTAATAATGAACCCGATAAAGATAACTCAAAAAATAATATAAAAGAGAACAACTCATAAATACTCATAGAATAATGCTCACAAAAATACTAAAAATATTATAGAATAAATATCTACTAATGCATGATATGTGCTATGCACTTTTGATACCAATTACAATGCTTTGTCATAAATATATAATAGTATGTGACTCTCATATAGTGCGCTCTTGATATTCACTCTTCTTTGTAACTATTTAGTTTCCTATTATAAGAACACATGTGCACTCTTATACAATGGACACTTGTGCACATTTGCACTCACAAAACTTGCACATGTAATTACATGATACTTGTGCATTTCCTGAATATTATTACATTACATGAAATATAAATTCACACTCTAATCTAAGACACACACCTAATCTAATATTGTACCAAGGTGGTACATTGGCATGTACCAAATATTGTAATATTCTCCAACACTTGATCTAACATTGTACCAAGGTGGTACATTTGCATGTACAAAATAATGGTAATATCATACGAAGGTGGTTATTGAAGACTTTAGTCTTCAATATGGTCTTTGTATTCATGACCTTGTGCTTTCTTTGGTTTCCTTTTAATTTCTTCAGTTTGTTGTCCTTCTGTATTTTGATCAAATGAATGATTAGTGTACCTCAGTCTTAATGACTTCAAGATTACAAGTCTCTTGAACTCTTTCATAGTCATTAGATAATAATATTTATTTATTTTTTGTCCTAAGAATCATATGACCCTTTATTTTTCTATATGGAGACTTCTACTCTAAGTTCTTTATCATCTTCGTTCTTTGGTTCTTTATTATTTGGTTCACAAACTGCTTGAGCTTCTTCTTTGATTTTTGGTTTGTGATTACTTTGGAAGATAAATTTGGATCACAATCAATCCATTTTTATTTTTCTTTTTTTCCAAATATTTTTTTATAAAATGCTTTCTCTTCTTGTATTTCAAAAATTGAACACTTTATTCTACCGTTAGAAGATGATGTTATAGAATCCATTCTTGAAATTTCAAATGTATCTTTGAGCCATTTTGGTTTTTCTTCTCTATTAAGTTTTGAGAATCAACTTTTAACTTGTTCTCAAATATATCTCTAAGCCATTTTGATTCCTTGAATACATGAAATAATCCTTCACTATTTTCTTTGAATGTATACTTAATAATTTCATTCATGAATATCCTTTGATGTGGTCTACCTTATATCTCCCTAGGTTTTGAATGATATTTCAAGTTTCTAAGTTTCAAAAACCTTTGTAGTAGGACTCCTTATGTCTCCCAAATTTATTAGAAACTAAAAATTTTGAATTTTGCAAACTTAATATTTTCTATATTTGGCGTAGACTTCCTTATCTCTCCATAATTAAATATTATGTAAAAGTTCTATGTCTTTGAATTTCAAATAATGAAACAACTAAAACCTTTCAAAATTAAATAATTCAAAAAATACTTTCTATTACTACTTATCTCTCCAAAACAAATTAATAATAATTAGAAATTCAATTAATCTAACAATAAAATTTCACTATGTCCGAGGTGTAGACCAATTGGTTCATCCAAACCCCATAAGGGGGGCGGAGGTCCAAGGTTCAAATCTTGGGCCTCGTCGGACTGAACACTTGTCCCTTTCTTAGTGCTTTCAGTAGCGTAAAATATTTAAAATGATTGTGGCATGGCGGTTATAGAGGCGAACTGCGTGAAGATCTGTGTGGCGGCTTCCCAGGTAGACAACACAGAATATTGTGGTGGCCATAAAAGCTGGACAGCCTGCCCGGATCCGTGGTGGCTACCAATTCCACCATGTTAAAAAAATAATAATAAACTTTCACTCCTAATGAACCTTATAAAATAAATAATTAATGTTTATCTCTCCATATAACCTTAATCAAAAAACAATTTTCAAAATTAAACTTTCAATAACACTTTTAAATTAACAAACCCTATAACTACTTATAACTTCAAATTATTAATAAATAATAAAGATCTAATTATGTAATTAAGAACTTATCACTCCATTAAAAAACTTAAAAATCATTCAACTTTATTAAAAATCAAAACTTTAACCTTATACCTTCATTTTTCAACTCAACCTTAGCGATGAAATATTAATTCAAAAATAATTTGGAAACCTTAATTTACCTCGCGATATGCAGTGGATTTCTACAGTTTGAAAACTCTCTTGGCACTTATGATATTCATTGTTCTCTGAATTCTAAATTTGAATGCAATTTCTGTTCTCTGATGAGCTTCTTTAATAATGTGTTTCCTTCTATCACCTACAATGTGGTGCTAGGTATTGAAATTGGATTACACCTTTCTAAAGTTTCCTTTGATGTTTCATTTCATCTTCCTATGACTACGTATAACACAAGTATTTCACTGAATTGCTACCTTTGATTTAATTTGCTACTTTGGTTAAGCTCAATTCATTAATGATCATATGCTAGATTTTTTGACCACCTTGAACTTAGTTCGATGTCTGTCTGATGGACTTTGTTTCATTTCTCCAACTGCATTGCCCTTGAATGCTCCTAACACAATCTACCAAGCATTTTAAAAATTCATTCACTTTGATAAACATTTCAAGTTCCTTTGGCATCATCTTGGATAATCTTGAACATTTCACTAACCAACTTGTGTGTTCTTACTCATGCAAATGTTCTATTTGAGCACATCTTGGAGGATCATTTTGGTTTGGGTTGCACTAATGTTTCATCTACCTCCAAATATTATTTAAAACTCCTTCCAAAAAAGCTGGTGCAATCGTTACATTATTATTTCTATCACTAGATAATTAATTTTGCTTTGTGTGGCACTAACATTGCAATTTGATTATTTTTTTGGTGTCTTTCCTATCCTTCGTTTGCTTTGTTTCACCAATAACTTTTATGTTTGGTACTTTGTTTCTCTTAGGCTCATCACCTCTTGGTGATTTATTTATTTTATCTCCTCTCAAAACTTAGTCTCCTATGGCTTGTCTCCTCTCAACACTTAATCTTTGCTTCTTGATACTTTGATTCAACTCGATGTTTCATCCCCCACTATGAAGATTTGTTCCAATATGCTACCTATACATCTTGGTTATCTTCTACATATATATTGTTAGCCTTGGTAGCTAACTTCTTCTTTTCTACCTAAGCATTGATTTTTGCCTATGATTGGCTATTCCAACATTCTTCTAACTCACCATATTCTCTATTGTTTAGTGTAGGTTTATATGACGCTCATGGATGCACATTTAAAAAAATTTACTTGCTTAGAAAAAAAAAATAACACTAAGAGACTCTTTTCTTATATGTTGGTTGTTGTTTCTTCTTTTTTTTGTCACAATAATGGCATTTTCTCCCTTTAAATGTGCACTTTACTTGTTGGCTAACTTACTCACTGATAGCTCTCTTGAACATATATGTTTGTTCTTTTTTATCGAATTTCTCTCTAATAGATTCTACTAGATTTCTCCATTATTATCTTCTCTTAGCAATACATTGGCTCAGGTGAATCATAATATTACTTTACTACCCTCAAAAAACTACCTTCAACATTCTCAAACTTGCTCTTGCTCTTGTCTAGCTTCCTAGAACTCTTCTATTGTGTATATTTTATCCTTGTCTTATAGGATCTATTGTAGCCTTTATCTTGGTCAAATATTCTCTTTAAGAAAGTATGTTGACCTTTGTTTTCTCCAAACTTTGGCAAGATCCTTGCCTTCCAAAAAATAATCTTTATGTTGTGTCTTATAATTCTATGTCTCTTTGCTTCAAAAAAAATTCTTGACTGAATATGTTACCTTCTCTTATATGCTAGCTTCAAGTCTTCTTGTTGTGGATCTATTGTGATGCTTCACTTGCTCATGGCAATATTATGAATGTTGCCTTACATTATTTGAAATCGCAATCATGATTCTTTTGTGGCTACACCTTGGTTGAAATTGTATCTCAATTAGTTCCTTGTGGACTTAAGAAAACTTGTTGTCTTGATGGCCTCCTTATGACTTCTCTATATCTTAATTTTATGGGTTTATTGTCAAATTGTGACGATTGTCCCAAATCCAACAATATCCTTTCCTTAATCAAATTTGAAGCTTTATCTTAAATGTTGCTCATGTGAATTTAAATTCTATCTTTCTTTTTAATATTATATTTGTGACATTCAAACACTTTCAATATTGCCTTTGTGGTATTCATTCACTTTTAATGATTCCCTTGTGGCTTTCACTCTTTTCTTTCCAAATACCACCTTGCTCTTTTGTTGTCCTAAATTATCTGATTTCTCTATCCAATGTGGACTTCTAATATGATGTCTCCAATATGCTATATGTTGTCCTTTAACTAGGACTATCCTCAAGAATTTATTTTTTCTTGAAGTCTTCTTGCTACCTTTAAGTTTTCTTAATGGTCTCTTTTCTTCTAAGGACCAATTTTCAATCCTCTATAGGACCTCTTTCTTGGTTCTTATTCAATATGCCTTCAATGAAAATTTTTCAAGTCTTACTTCTCTATCTATAGACACCAAAACAGCACCAATCCGATTATGTGACGACAAGCACTGATCGCACCAACACACACAGCCCCCAGGGCAGCCCTCGGAGGTTAAACAGTGGTTCTAACCACTCACACAGCAGTTTTGCAAGTCAGAAACCAATTTGGAACCTTTTGGACACCTTATTTCTTATTCGTCCCACCCAGGGACGAGTGAGAATTTTACTCGTCTTTCTTAGGGACGAGTGCTGACTGGCACTCGTATTTCTTAGGGACGAGTGCTGACTGATAGATACTCGTCTTTTCTAGGGACGAGTGCTGACTGATACTCGTGTCACCCAGGGACGATTACCGGCGCTCGCTTCGGGGTGGGACGATTGTAGAGTTTGACTTGCAAAAAGTCAAATCTCGACATATAACAACTCATAACTGTCACTTAGCTTTCCCTGCATGACATAGGAGTGCGAGTGAGTTCTTTTAACAACACACATCTGCCACTTAGCTTTCCCTGCATGGCATGGGAGTGCGAGTGAGTTCTTTTAAGACAACTCAGATTTGCCACTTAGCTATCCCTTCATTGCATGGGAGTGCAAATGAGTTTTTCTAAAACATGCAAATACATGCACAGAGGCAGTTAAGAAGCCCTTGATCAAGAAGAAGTCTTCTCTTCACAAACAAAAGCATTCATGCAAAGAAACACTTTTGCATGTTAATTCAAAAAGACCCCTTGGGTCTATAAAAACGGTGAGTTTTCTCACCCAAAAGGGATATACAGAGAAGGAGCATTTTGAGCGACGAAGTGCTGCTAGTTCACTTACTAGCGATTTGTGCTTTGCACATTCCACTATAACATTGGTAAGGTTGGATTTCATCACCAACCCCCAATTCATACTGGTGAAATTGGATTTCATATCCTTCCACAAGATTTTCCATATATATCTTAGATAGTATAAGGCACTCTCTCAATATAGAATAGGTCACTAATGTTCAAACTGACTCCCATTGTTGGAAATATTATTTTAGAGTGGAAGAGCTAGGTGAACCCCCAACTGGGATTTAAGCGGTGTACCCTAGACTCTTTTGAGAAATCATGTTTGGCACTAGTGTCCCTAGTCACAACTTTGGTTGAGTTCCCTCATTCTAATTCTACAACAAGAAAGCAAGATCAAAACAACAAATCTAAACACACCACACAACTTAGGGATTCACATCTAAAACTTAAAGGAGATAATCACATTGTTTTCTTGTGTGCTTCTTTGATTATTTGATTGTGTGTTATTAATATTTAAAAGAGATAATTATATTATATGCTTTGGGTGTTTCCTTAATGTTTGGGTAGTCAACATAAGATCCTAGATCTGGGACCAAACCCTAACCCTAATTTTTCAAAAAATAGGGTTTCAAAAATCTAGTGTGGGTTTCCTTCAGGGTTCACCTAGTCAACACATTATGACAACCATGCATATCCGAGCTCAACCACGAGCTAGTGAAGAAATTTTTTTTAGGAGAGGCCTTGAGCACCATCATTATAGGTATGAGGATTTCCTCACTCATGCATGGAGCCCTGATAATATTCGCCTTCGCTATTCTCCTAAGGATATCATCATTCCTACATAATTCCCTAAAAGCCTTTGTGAGGTCAACTCCTTATTTAGAGGACCCAACCACCAAGGTACCTTTACCAAGAGAACATCAATGGATTACCCACATGATCAAGTGAATTATTGGGTTAGCCAACATCGATTCCAATCACAAACTAGATATAATCAGCCTTCTAAAGGGCTTAGCAGGGAGGTCTACACTCCCTCTACATCATGGTCTTCACCACCTAGAACTACCATCCAATAAGTGTTAGCAATCTAGAGTAGGCCTATGCGAAGTTTGCATGCACCATCAGCCAAAGTGACCATGAGCGAGCTTCTACTACAGTCCTCCAAATATTGGAAACCTTTCATGAGGGTCTTGGATTCCATGGAGGTACAACATCATGACTCTAATGATTTCACCAAATCTATGGAATACATACAAATGTACAAGAATCCAATTATATCATTTCAAAATTATGAGGTCAAACCCATGCCTACCAGTTCACCACATCCTCCTCTGCATATAATTGCAAGCATCAATAGGATCCCCTATAAGAAAGTATTGGTTGACATAGGTTCCTCAATAAATATTATTACCATAGCTTCACTAAAGCATCTCAACCTTCCATCCTCGTGCATTGCACCATCCAAGTTCACCTTGCAAGTGTTCAACGATGCTTTATCCTCCACCGTGGGCACAATAATCCTACTTGTTGAAGTTGGACAAAATACTGTGCCTACATTTTTCTATATCTTGGAGGGTGCAAGAAAATACAACATACTACTTGGAAGGCCATGGATAAGAGACATGGAATGTATTCCATATATAGTGCATCAATGCATTAAATACATTAATGAAGGTAAGGTACATGTGGTCCATGTTGACCCAAACCCATTCAAGTATTATAAGCAGGTGGATCATCCACAAAGGCCTATAGTGTTACCCAAGCATTTGGACACTAAATATAGTGACCTTATTCAAAGTCTAGATTCAACCCCACGGTTAGTCGTGAAGCTACCTTCACCACCACTAGTACCATCCTATATCTCTTAAATCAAGGAAGAATCAGAAGATCCAGATACAGAAGCTCTCATAGCTATCATCAATACATCTACAGAAGATCTTTTCACTCCTACTAGAAAGGAGGAATAACCCACTATTGATATGGATTAATCAAATCCTATCATACCATCTTCATCCACCATAGTTGAGGACACAATTCACTTCACCTGCATAGAATTCGATGAGTGCATTGTACCCAATGTTGCATTCACATCTATCATCGAGTCAATAAAATATCTAGGTCATCCTCCTATCTAGTTTCCACCCATTGATAGTATTTTTGATGCACCCCTCAAGCAGGGGGGCCAAGCAGATCACCTTGGACAAGTTGATGAGGTAGCCATGAATCGTTTAGATGCAAATGCATCTTCTCACTAGTTTATGGGAATGATCAATATGATGGTAGAGAACCAAAGTCCTCTAAATCCATCTATGCAACTTGTGACTCCATAAAACATCCCATCCACACCACAGGATATACCATTGATGGATTTAGTCATGCTTACTCCATCTCATCCAACATCTCCACAAGATCAAGAACATGTGTACCCCTAGACAAAAATGGGGGTAACCCAACTACCACATTTGAAAACTCTGAGTTGGAATATGACCATGAGCTAAATCAAGAATGAGAACATGTGGATATAATAGCCAACTCCAATCATCATGAAGCATCCACATCTGCTCAAAAATTAGGGACTTTTGATCCACCCTTGATCGATTATCTCCTAGCTCCCACACCTAGTTCACCTCCACCACATATAATTTGTCATCCAACTCCCTCAATATCCATCTAGTCATCGCCTCCACTAGTACCACAACATATCTTGGGTAGGCTAGCCGATGTGGAGTTACAAGTGAGTCACCAACAAAATTATTTACAACAGATCATGGATCGACTCACAAGCATTGAGTTATGGTTGAGTCATCCAAAACCTCAACCCCTTGATTGTCAGGACCAATCCACTCCTACACAGTCCAATGTTAAGTCTCACAAAAATCAAGGTCTAAACCAACAATGCCACCCTAAGAAACAATTTATGCCCATTAATGAGTCCAGGAACTCTATTTGAGAGAATCTGCATGGCAAAGACAATTACTTTACCTAAGATTTGACTTGTCGATCCCTATGCAATTAAGCCCTACGAATATCACAAAGACCTATATTGCAAATACCATAGGCAGAAGGGGCATGATGTGCATAGGTGCTTTAAATTCAAAAAATTGGTACAGGAAATGTTTGACAAGAATGATCTTCAAATAAACAAACAACATATTAACATAGTGCAACATCGATTACCTATAGATGGTAGTCAAGAAGAGCAACCTAAACATGTGACTGAGACACATACAACCTCATCACCTCATAAAATGATTCAACTGCATTCACCTTGTTTAAGACAACAATGTCATACCTAGACTCCGTTATTTGAGCCCATGTCGACTATTTATCACAACCTACAAGATACAAAGGCAATTGTCTTACCAGATATACCCCTGTTCAACCCAAATAGACCTAGATCTAAACTATATAGGGAGGATCATTCTTACCTCTATCATTGAATGAGAGGACATGAAATTAACACTTGTCATGTTTTTAGATGCAAGGTCCAAGATATTATTGATGAGGGAGCTTTATCCATGAGTGGGTCACTCATTCTACCCCCTCAAGACATTAGCATTACCTAGGATTCCTTGCCAAAATATGGGGGGTCAATTCCTATTGCTCCTCCTGGCCAAGTATATAACATCACATAAATCATAGTAAATGCTGGGGGTATACAAGGTATTGCACCTTCCTCCTAAGAACACAAAGTAAGAAAATTTACAAAAGGCTCCAAGGGTATCTATATATCACTTGGTCAACCTAGAATGCTCCTAGGAAGTTTATGACCGTCTAGGTCACCCCAAAAGGCTCCAAGGGTGCCTATATCCCGCTTGGTCAACCTAAAATGCTCCTAGGCAGTCTAGAACCATCTAGGTGACCTTTAAATGCTCCAAGGTTGCCTACATCCTTCTTGGTCAACCTAAAAGTCTCCTAGGAGGTCTAGAACCATCTAGGTCACCCCTAAATGCTCCAAGGGTGCCTATATCCCTCTTGGTAAACCTAAAAGGCTCCTAAGCGGTCTAGAACTGTCTAGGTCAACCCTAAATGCTCCAAGGGTGCCTATATCCCACTTGGTCAACCTAAAAGGCTCCTAGGTGGTCTAGAACTGTTAGGTCACCCCTAAATGCTCTAAGGGTGCCTATATCCCACTTGGTCAACCTAAAAGGCTCCTAGATGGTCTATAACCATCTAGGTCACCCCTAAAATGCTCCTAGGTGATCTAGAACCATCTAGGTCACCCCAAAATGCTCCAAGGGCACCTTTATCCCACTTGGTCAACCTAAATGCTCCTAGATGGTCTAGAACCATCTAGGTCAACCAAAAAGCCCCAAAGGCATCCATAAGCCCTTTGGTCCCCCCAAATGCCCCAATGGCCCCCAATAATCCTATTGGTCATAGGTACATACATACATATATATATATATATATATATATATATATATATATATATATATATATATATATATATATATATATATATATATATATATATATATAGTGTGTGTGTATACATCAAAAATTAAAAAACATCATCAAAACATCAAAATACAAAAACATTGCATCACATAGCACTTTCATACATATATATCAATAAAAATTTCAAAAATTAAAAAATATTGCATCACATCACATTGCATTTTATTTTTGCTTGCATTTAGGCATATTCATCATTAGTACTTTACATTTTAGAGTTGCTCATACATGTGTAGCACCATGATGGCACAGTACTTACCGCTCAAAATCAATGTTGTGAAAGTACTCATAGTTCAATGCCGCAATTATCATTTTCACCCACATTTCTCACATTCCATATTTGTGTCCACCCCTTGACCTAGTCATTTGTTTTAGAATGTCATTAGGGTTTTTGGTCACTCATCCATTTCTAGCTTCTCTTCAGGTTTTGTAGAAAGTTAGCTTGATTTTTAGGAGGTAGAGTCTTGCATTGATTATGCCTTGTGTACATAAAATCCCAAACATAGTTAAACATTAATAATCCAAGTTTTGTGCAAAGAAAGATGAAATCCATGAAGTAGTTTAGGTCACCTTAAGTGAAAATGTCATCCTTCTCATCCCCATGTGAGAATGGTTCAAGAATGCTAAGAGTTGGCAAAAGGAAAAGCATCTTCCTTACCCAATTCCCCAAAATAAATAGTGGTTTTCACAACTATCAAAAATACCAATTCCCACAAATCCCCATCCCAAAAATATTAAAATTTCAGAAAAAAAAGCAAAAAGTAAAAAGCAAAAAGCAAAAGCAAAATCAAAGTCAATAGTGGTTTGCACCACTAATCCCAAATCCCTTGCTCAAAAAAAAATAATACAAAAAAAAATAGTGATTATCATCACTACCCATGAGCAAGTATCCCAGTAAAATTGAAGAAAAGAAGGGAGCTTGATCTTCAATCCCTAGAATTCTTAGCATTTGATAAACCATTTAGGTTATCCTCATTATAGGTTTGATGGATAGCCTACCTAGAAATGGCAGTAGACTCCCGCATGATGATATGTCTGTCACATTAGCCTCGTGCATGTGTGCAGACCAATGTTTGCATGTGGACGTGCTAGCTTTTGTAACCTAGATTGCCTAGTGGTCTAGTCCTACTAAGTACAAAACCCAAGATTATGACATTCATAGTGTTATCCTCATTCTAGGTTTGGTGGATAGCCTATCTGGAAATGGCGGTATATTTATGTGTTTCACAGGAATGAACTCACTTGCACACATAGGTATATGATGTACCTTGGTCATCCTAGCAGATTCATACCTTGTCAAAAAGTCTTGCATAGTCAGTATACAACCTTTGATCACATCAGCTAGAGTGTTTGAGTATCCTAAAAACCTCACCTACATTATTTAAACATGTCATATCATTTACTCCATTTTTTACATCGCAATAATGGTTTCACATTTCCTTTACAAAAAAAAGAAGCAAAGAAGCAAAAACAAATAGCGTTAATGTATTTTTTATAGTCTTTAGTGTTCACATAGTATGTCAAATCATTAGCCACAATCCATGTTTTTCAATCACCCCATATTTCATCTCATTGTGCATCCATGCATATAGATAGCATCAAATCAAAGCAAATACACATGCATACATGATATATGTTTATCACCATTCCATCGTATCACAAAAGCATCCATATGCATGCATAATAAGCATCCAACACATCTACAGAAGCAAATGCATACATTGTATCCATCTCATAAAGAAATAAGGGAGACACATGATGACCGTAATAAAATATCATATATATATGGGGAAAAAAATACATCATAGTTTCCAAAAATGTTCGTAGGCTACAATAAAGTGGGTCCTTAGACCTCACAATGCTAAACATCCAAAAAGAGTCGAAAGAGCCTCAAAAAACCCCAAAGGTATCCATAAACCCTTTGGTCAACCCAAAAAGCCCCTAAGGTATCCATAAACTCTTTGGTCAACCAAAATGCCCCAAAGGTATCCATAAACCCTTTGGTCACCCAAAAATCCCCAAAGGTATCCATAAACCCTTTGGTCAACCCAAAAAGCCCCAAATATTTCCATAAAACCTTTGGTCAACCTAAAAAATGCCCCAAAGATATCCATAAACCCTTTAGTGAACCCGAAATTCCCAAAAGGTATCCATAAACCCTTTGGTAAACCCAAAATTCCCCAAAGGTATCCATAAACTCTTTGGTCACCCAAAAAGCCCCAAAGGTATCCATAAACCCTTTGGTCAACCCAAAAAGCCCCAAAGGTCTCCATAAATCCTTTGCTCAACCCAAACAAGACCCAAAGGTATCCCTAAACCCTTTGGTAACTCAAAATGTCCCAATGGCATCCAATAAGCCCATTGGTCAAGTATACATACATATATATTAATCAAAAACCAAAAAAAAAAAACAAAACAACACAAAAGCCAAATAAAAGGGTTCAACGCCCACCAAAACAAGTCAAATATGATGGAATTCATTCAGGATCAAGATGGAATGTAAAATTCTCATGGATGCATGGACAAGTTACTACTTCACTCCCCAAGAAGGCCATTATGGCTAGACCACCCCATGGGAAGGAGGTTTTCAACTCTTTGCTGCCATGAAATCTCAATAACATCATCCAAATCCTTTCAAAATTGTGCTATTTTTCAATGAGAACAACTAAAGGCAACCTTAAAAAACATCATCTGGGTCAAGCGACTTGTCACTTTTCTCACTGGTCATTTCCTCCTCAAATCATTGCTTGAGGGGGTAGTCATGCTTAACAAATTCATAATCAAAAGTCAACAATTAAACACTCAATCATGCAAGTTGCATTCATCCAATGAATATTTGACAAAGACAATCATGCCTCTGCTTGGGGCATAAAACAAGCAAATATATCAATTAAGCACATAATAGTGTAGATGCACCTGCCTGTTGGTAACCTCAAAAGCTACCAAAATACTTGGTTTTCTCTAACGCCTAGGGTTATAAGTACCCTAAGCATACCTGGAAGTTGAATAGAAACCAAGACCAATGTCTTTACTGAGTCAGAATCAAGAATTCAAGAACGCATGCTCTTTCCATGATTGGGGCATCTAAAGCTGGTTAGATTATCGAGTAACCTTAATCATTGAACATTTTTATCATCTATTTTTTATCAACGCTGTGCTACACACAATGCATCTCAAAAAGGGGCATCTATAGACACTAAAATATGGTTAAACCAATTAATAATCCACAAATAATGATCAAATTGGCATCATATACCCCCTTTGGCAGCCCTCAGAAGGCACACAGTGGTTCTAGCCACTCTAGGTGAGGTTCTAGAGGCTTATGGACCAATTTTAGGAGGTTTTGGCCCAAAATTCACCACCGTCCCACCTTGGGATGGTGGTAGATTCCCACCATCCCACCCTAGGATGGTGGTAGATTCACTGTCCCACCCCCGGAACGGTGGTGAGCCATCGTCCTAGGGTGGGATGGTGAGCAAGTTTGACCAAGAAAAAGTCAAATATGGGACAAATGGCACCCAAAAAATGCCATTTACCCCACCAATTGAAGCATGCAGGTCAAAGTGCACTGCATCCTTATGAAATGCTTCATAATGGAGGTCAAAAATAGATATTATCTTCCACATCTAGTGCATGCCTCCCTTTCGACAAATGGCACCTCCTGCCATGCATGCCCTTTTGCACATGAGCCCCTTTGGGCTATAAAATGGGTACAATGTCCACACAAAACACACATATAATATATATATGAGTTCTAGGATATGCAATGGAGTACTGTCGATATTTCCCCTCACTTTATTGTGCTCTCTTTCCCTCGAAATCTCTTCTTAGCGAAGGAGGTTACCAGGTGACTTCAAGAGGGTATTTTGGGCATAAATTTACCATCCAGGTGAATTTATTCACAAAATTTGATGACAATACCCTTTAGAGTGTTTAGGACCATTACACAATGGGATTGGTAGCAAAAGGTGTGCAAAATTTATGGTTAACCCCCCTAGGGTGCCCTCCAATTAGTTGCAGTCACCACTATCCCCCCATGGTATGAGGATAAAACTATGCATAGTTTATTTACTATTTTTTAGGCTTATTCTATACTATCATAGGATACTACATTTCAAATTTCATGTAATTTGGAGTTATATTGGCCGAGATATCACATTTTGATTTTTTTGCAGGTTTATAGGGCCCATCCAGGCACCCCAAGTGCATGCAGATGTATCTGCACCTTATTTTGAAAATCTAACCACATGGGTAGTCTTAAAATGTTGATTTATGTATTATTTATAAGTTTCATGGGTTTTGGACATGTTTAGGGGTAGTAATTACTTGTCTTGGCCTTCATAGGTTGTAGACGAGCGACACAAAATAGATGGGTCTACGGATGCAATTTCAGATATGTTTTTGGTGATATCCCTTCAAAACCTCCTATTTAACATCTCCATAAAATTTCAAGTCATTCTAAGTTGATTTGATATGTTTTTAATATATATGCCCTTTACTAGTCTTTTGGTGCCTATGGGGATTGCATGTTTTCCATCACACACACTTGCTATTTGACCCTTTTGGCTTCCTTGTGTGCAGGTTCATGTTTATAGAAGGCATTGGGAAGGAATAAATTACATCAAGATCAACTATACAAGCAACGATTGCATTTTACCGCCAATGTCGATTATGGGTACGAGGAAAGACACTGGATGTGCACCCGGATTTCTTGAAGGATTTGATCCTTGGGAACCCAAAATTTGTAAAAATTTTATCACATTTGAGCCCTCAAGGGAACTGATGTGTAACCTTGGATATTATCAACCAAATTAATAATAAGGATACTCACTTTATTTCATACCTTGTTGTTTGGTTTTGTTTCCATTTTTACATGCATGCTTCCTTTTGATGCTCGTAAGCTATAGAGGATAGATACACATATTTTTATTCATAATTAGGTGCAAAATTTTTCCCTAATTCACCAGCCTACTCTAGAAGTTGACTCAAAATAATTTGGTTCTTCCAATTTTTAGTCTGGGTTGTGATTAGTGGATGCTCACCTTCAAAGATTTTCAGATGATCATAGTTCTAACTTTAGCTTGATGATAAACCAAACTACAACACTAGGGTATCTCTCTTTGTATACATGTCAAATAAATGTGACCTATTGGTTCCCATATTGCTTGTTATAATCATCGATAATAGTAATGTTGATGTTGATGTTGTTGTTGTTTCTACTAGTACTACTATTTTTTGTCTTTGCTTTTATTGATGGTACTCTTTATATTGCCTCACTAATGATGGCATTTATAATTATGACCTCCTATACCATAGCTCTATATGCATTTTCTCTCATGTTTTTAAGATATCAATGATCACTCTCAAGAGGTAGATGGTCTGATTCCATCCCTAGTAATTGTTGTTCATCCTATGGTTATTGCTACCAATATTTTGTATCACTAGATCATCAATTTCAAGATTTGGATAGGAATATAGGTATGGTTATGGTACAAACCCCTCTCCTATGTGGTCCTCCTTACCACATAGGTCCCATTTGTATCCCCTATTGTACACTAAATTGACAAACCACATGATAAAAGTAGAAGAGCTCTTATTGTACCATGGTCCCACTAGCCAATTGAATTACCTAATGTAAGCTAGCTAAAGGCATCCTCCTTCCATCTAGGATACTATTAGTAGGGCTACTAGATGATTTGTTATTGATGTAATTCATCTATCATCCTCCATGCCACTCCCAAAATACCCCTATAGGGTTCACCCTACCCTACCTTAAAATATTAGCCCCATTTAGCACTGGTGTCTTAAAGTTTGCTACTTGACCTAGAAGTCATTGTGGCCTCATGACGATAATGTGATCCTAGGCCCACATTTGGAGTTAGTGTGCAACAAGAGACGCTCCTTCATCCTATATACTTGAATCGATGTAAGAAGTGATATAATTATACTAGTATCATTGGCCCCAAGTAAAGACTATCTGGTCCTCCAATATGTCTACCACTACCTCTCCCATACCTAGTGGTCCACTCAACTACTCGTGTCAGTAATAAAATTTTTAGAAACTATGAAACACAATAGTATGGTTTGCTAGTTCAAGCAACCCCCTACATAAGTGAGATTAATGTCAATACTACATCTATTAATAGAGAATTTTATACTCCCTATCAATTATCATAAGTTTTTACTCTAGTACTAGATCAATCAGACTGACACTCCTCTAATTGATACTCATAATAATGACCACATGTCCTCTAGTGTGACAATGAGCTCCCTATATTTTAATTGAAAGGTATTCATTTTTTAATACCATCTCTTGGCCAAAACTATTAGTAGAGCCTGGTTAACTCAACCTTTGGCATTAGGGCTACATGATATAACCCTACTATCACTAGTAGCACGTGGTTAGCCAAACCCAAAAATCCCTAGATCATTCTAATGTGTGAGGTCATATCTCTTTGCAATTCAAGGTCTACAACATCTCCTGCAACGAAACCAAACAAGTCAACAAGTTAGCTTTAATGCTTGTAAATCAATAAAAAGAGCACACAAAAATTAAAAAGTAAAAGTGCCACCCCTTAGCAAAATGGGTGGAAAAAGCACCGCTTAGATGGTGAAAGTACTATTTATTGGAAAAATAACTATGAATATGAAATAACATCATCAACTTGTGCAACCACTTGCACAAAAAACACCACTAGTGTACAAAGACACTTTCTATTTTTTGGTTTTGTGATGGTTATGTGTGCTGGACCACCAAATTTATAGCTAAAAATAGGTATCTAGAGCTCCTTTATCTTCTCATCCTTGGTAAAAATTCTTTGGTTTTACACCCACCCTTTACCCCATCCCTTATTTGATGTTTTTTATTACTTGTTCTTATTTCTTCCTCATAGCACTAGTGTGAATCATAGTCAAGTCAAGTTTACTCAATCCATCTTTATTTTTCCTATAAGACTTGAGGGGGCACATCAAGGCACGGAAAATTTTAATTCTATCAAAAATAAAAAATTTAACTTATCTCTAATCAAACTATCAGAATAATTATTTATATTACACCACCAATCCTAAAAAACAATAAATCTATATATCTTAATATTGGGGCATTAATGTCATTTTTTGATGTATTCATCATTCCGTAAATACATAAAAAAGGGTAAATGTAGACACCTAATTTTAAGTGCATAATAAACATTTAAACTTACCAATATATTCATCAATCAACCAATCAAGCATTTGAACTAAACCAATTGTCTTCAACCTCAAATTAGGATCATTTATTGCTCTAGAAGTAAAAGCACTAAGACATGAGCAAAAGCACTAGCAATACTTTTTATCCATGATAATGATTTTGCATAACTATAAATTTTTAAAATTTTCCACTCAATTTGATTGGCAATGATCATATTGGAAACAATTCTTGAGCATTAGCACTACCAATGCTATTGCCTTGAGTGCTACTGACTATCAAACACCAAAAAGTAAAGTGTTGATAGTTATTGGCTTTCAATATATCCACCAAAAATAGATTTGATCACATCAATCTAATCCATAGCCCCAACAAAAATCTAAATCCCAAAATTTACCATTTCAATGCTCTATCCATTAATTGCATCTTTATCTAATTTTAAAATTTTGCCTTTGCCAATATCATCATCTTCAATGCAACCTTCCCCTAAGGATCTATGGCTTCCTATGAAGTCAACACTTGGGAAGCTCAATTTATCATGGTCTTGTGGATAAACAAACTCTATCAAAATTCATAGCAAAAAATATTCAAGCATGACAATATTATATTAAAATCATGCCATGATTATCTAAAAACATCTCAAGATCTCAAGTTGTCACACTCTCAAGCATCCTCAAGTAACAAGAAAGCACGTAAAACTTCCTCAACATAGGAGGACCTCCTTAGAACCTTGGAGATACAGGTTTGCTTGGGTTGTGCTCTCTTCCCTTATTATTTTTTGTAATTATATTTGTTTTATAGTCCTCTAATCGTTATCATTTCATAAGTTTACTAGCTTTGCTTTTTATCATCATACTTACATTTAGTTGTCATCTTGTATTTTACTTGATTAACTTGCATTTTACATATTTTAGGAATATTTAGATCATAAATAAGCATACTCCATAATTACAATGCAAAATTAAAGAATAGACATAAATAAACAACACAAGTGTTGAAAGGAAATATAGCAAACTTATATTATCATAGATCTCTTCAAGGGGGAAACCTCCTTAGGAAAAAAGATTTGTTACAATATAAAAATATAAGATGATCCATTCCATTTCCTCTTGTCTTTATAAAGAATCATATTTACAAACAAGAAATTACTACATCATTAAAATAATTCCTACTTATACAAGTAACTATTACATGATTATCCTACTTACATCATTACTAATTGTTGTAGTAAGGGTTACATCGTAATGGGACCATACATAATAGGAACCCAAAGTACAATATTACATAATGATATTAATGTTATGATAGGTTCCTAACATACCCTCCCCATTCAAGAAGATTTATCCTCAAATATTGAGATAACAAAATTGGTGCTAAAGTTGATGGAGCAGCTCCCAGGTGGCATCTTCTGGTTATAAGCCATGCCATTGTACTAAAATATTTGTGAGAGTGTGGTTGTAGAGTATCCACATATTTGGTCTAGAATACATTCAGGTTCCAATATTCTTAAGCCTTCGTCATCCAATTATAATAGTGTTGATTGAATCTATATATGGTTACCAATGATTCACTTCAAGAAAGAGATATAAAAAACTTGATGGATTGAGGAGGAGGCTAGCAATTTGAACTTGTATACTATGGTACAATCCACTATAACACCTTATATGGTCCATAAAATTTAGCAGATAGCTTCTAAAAAGCATGAAGTCTCAATAATTATTGTTTGTATGGATATAAGCAGAGGAACACCATGTCCCCAAAATTAAAGTTGTGATTTGAGTGGTGTTGATAAACTTATTGGTTCATATAATTTTGTACCATCACAAAGTTATCCTTGAGATATTAGGGAATTTATGCATGTTCCTTGAGAGTGGAATCCATAGCTTAATCCTTGGAATATCCTAGTGCTGGAGAATATTATATTATTTGGTATATGCCAATGTACTACCTTGGTACAATATTATATTAGGTGTGTGTCTTATATTAGAGTGTAAATTTATATTTTATATAATGTAATAATGTGTAGGAAATTCACAAGTGTCATGTAATTAAGTGTGCAAGTGTTGTGAGTGTAAATATGCACAAGTATCCATTTTGTAAGAGTGCACGTGTTCTTAGAATAGGAAAGTGAAGAGTTACAAAGAAGAGCGAAGGTCAAGAGTGCACCATATGAAGAGTCACATACTATTATATATTTGTGAAAAAGCATTATAATTGGTATTGAAAGTTCATATCATATAACATGCATTAGTAGACCTTTATTCTATAACAATTTTGGTATTTTCATGAGCATTATTCTATGAGTATTTTTGAGTTATTATTTTTGATATTATTTAATGAGTTATATTTATTGAGTTGATTATTACTGCAACTTTATTATATTTGATTATGTGGTTATTTACATTAAGTATTAGGCTACAAAAGCTACCAGTGGTATCATAGCCACATCAGGTTTACTTGCACAAGTTTTTAGAAGTTGCAAATAGTCAAAGGATATTTACACTAGTTAAGGAAAGACTAGTGAAGCCAAGAATCAATACCACTGGTTGAAGGAAGAACTAGTGAAGAGAAGTTTTACCACTAGGTTGAAGAACAACCAGTGAAGATTAAGGATACATATGTTAGAGAATCAACTCAAGATAAAAATATGGTCATTGTCATTCTACTTCAGATATTGATAAGTCTTAGATAGATTGAGTTTACCTATATCAAGAATATATTTGGAATAAAAGGTAATCTACAACATAGTTTCAGGTCTCAAAGATAGACCTTGATAAGATAGATTGAGTTAACCTATTCCAATAGTATATTTAGAATAGAAGGCAGTCTACAAGATTAGTTTTAGATATTGGAGATAGACCTTGATATTGATAGAGAAGTAAGACTTGAAAAATTTTCATTGAAGGCATATTGAATAAGAACCAAGAAAGAGGTCCTATAGAGGATTGAAAATTGGTCCTTAGAAGAAAAGAGACCATTAAGAAAACTTAAAGGTAGCAAGAAGACTTCAAGAAAAAATAAATTCTTGAGGATAGTCCTAGTTAAAGGACAACATATAGCATATTGGAGACATCATATTAGAAGTCCTATGGAAGTTCTTTATGGGTGGCCTAGTGATGAAGCATTGTGTAATGCTATGGAACAACAAAGGGTCCAAAATGAAGAATTACATAATGTTGTGGTTCCTAATTTACCCCCAAATAATGTCAAAAATAGTAGACCACATCCAGAACAACAAGTCCTCCCGACAGAGCAAGGCAATTCTGCCCGCACCTTTTATGCATATCACAGACAAAGAAAGGAGGATCACTACATCCCTCCAGTCCAATTTCCAGTGCCAAAAAGATGCACGTCTGCACCTGCATTATATCCAGATCACTTATTGAGACCAGAGTTTCAAGTTAATGCGGCCAACCTCGAAAGAGGGAAGCAACATGTAGGGATCTCAGAGTACTATGATTGAAATAGATATGTAGGAGAGACATCTCGGCCTATCAAACAAGAGACAATAGCACAAAGTAACTTGGCATTTACACAACTAGTCGCCCGCCAAGCGCAAATCATGCGGCTTAAGCAAGAACAACAGGAATTAGAACATTTGTGTCACCTTAATAAAGAGCGCATTCAGCGTCAGACTGCTGAAAGGTCTTATAACTATGTGCCTGAGAAGGCCCCAGTACCTCGCGCATAGCAATCTGAGATGTATGTGAGGCATAACCCCTTAGTGCATGATAGGTCTCCAAGACCTTTTAGACCTGAGCAGGAGGCCATTCCCCGTGACCATGATGGGTATCCTCCACGGGCACCCATCCATATTTATAGGCCTAGGCCAAACACTCCTCACGAAGATTATGAGGATTATTACCAAGAAGAAGAGCGGGTTGAAACACCCTATCAAGGTCGAAGGAATGCTAACCATTTAGTCATTCAAATGCCTCAAGTTTCCCGCAACCCACAATGAGAACAAGCTAAGGAGGAGGAAATTATATCCTCCGATGCCTACAAAGTGTTGTTAGAATGCTTGGAGAATATGGAACTTAAGACTGGTGGGCCTCAAAAGCCTACCTTGTGCCAACTCCGTAGTCATCCAATACATCCATCGATGCGCACCTCCATACCCTGAACATTTCAAGCTGCCCCAGTTGGCACTCTTTAAAGGGGATGAGGATGCTCAAGAACATGTGACTCGATTTTTGAGTCAGTGCTTTGGTATACAAGACAATGATGCATTGCTATTGAGAACATTCATAACCACCTTTGCAGGGTCTGCCTCGGATTGGTTTACCCATCTACCAAAGCATAGCATCTACAACTTGGATCAACTAGTGGACGCGTTCCTAGAACGTTTTGCTTTCAATACAAAGAAAAATGCGTCACTCGATGATCTAGCTAGCCTCAAACAGTATGAGGAAGAGTCCATGGTCGCATATGGGAATCGGTGGAGGACGGTGCTTTCAAAATTGTCCTATCTCCCTCCTATGTCCAACCTAACTCAAATGTTCGCAAAGAGCTGTTTGCGATCGATCTCTGTGCTATTGCAGCTGCAACAATACGCCACTTTAGAATAAGCTCTGGCGCAAGCTAGACGTATCGAAGAGATCAAGATATAGGATGGCAAAATTGCCAAGCCTAAGAAAAAAGAGTGTAACAAGAGCACAAAAACAGGGAATACGCAACAGAAACCCGTCGTGGTCAATCAAGTTGCTATTAATGCCCCTACGCCTGCCCAAGCAACACAGCCTTCAAAGGCTAATTATCAGGCGGTGCCTCATACTAATTATGAGAAAGATAACAAAAAACAGGATCAAAATCAACAGCATTGCCCTAAGCGACAATTTACTCCATACACTGAGTCTAGGGATTCCTTGTTTGACCGTTTGTCAGCGACAAACTTGATTAATCTGCTAGATATTCCAACAATCGATCCTAATGTGTCGAAGTCTAATGGCTACAAAGAGGATCTTTTCTGTAGATTCCACTGGAGGAGAGGGCATGACCTTAATGTCTGTTGGACGTTTAAAGGTTTAGTGCAAGATCTTATTGATAATCACACATTGGTAGTGGATAACCCCATCGCACCCAACAACCAACAAATGGGTGTTTTCAAAGATCCTTTACCCACACATGATGCACAAACAAAACCTTTGCATGTCAATGAAGTGCAACAGAATTACCCCATGTACGGGTATGTTGGAATGATAAGTATTGTGACAAGAAACAAGAGACACCCAGGAGTTGTCCCCGCGACAGCCACTAGGGAAGCTTCATCCACGTCACAACATCAACCGAATCCTACACAGTTGCCCCCACCTAGACCAGTGGTCACGATTCGATCTAGACTTACTTAAAGTCTACGGACCACATCGTCTAGGCTCTCCATTTATGAGCTTATTCAACAATCAACGCCCCATCGGGAAGCTCTTATGGAGATATTAAAGGCAATTGAGTTGCAACCCCACGAAGCGGATTCGTTCAACAATTTTGTGGGGCATGTTAAACAGTGTACTGAACCAGTTATTACCTTTAGGGAAGATGAGCTAAAAACGATGACTGGAGATGTACCGGATCAGCCCCTGCACGTTATTGCACGGGTCAACGGGACTCCGTACAAACGGGTGTTGATAGATACTGGTTCTTCCAGTAACCTTATTACAACCGCTGCACTGAAACATCTAAAACTACCAGCCTCTCACATTGCACCTTCCACTTATACCCTTCGAGAATTTAATGATACGATATGCTCGACATTTGGCACAATTGTCCTGCCCATACAAGTGGGACAAAAGATCATTCCTACATTGTGCCACATTTTAGAAGGGGAAATGGCTTACAATATCTTGCTTGGATGGCCTTGGATCCGAGATATGAAGTGTGTCCCTTCAATTGCTCATCAATGTTTGAAATATACATTTGAAGGACAAGTGCACGTGTTCCCTGCAGATTTGGAACCTTTTAAGTACTGCAATTCAGTGCAAATCATGCAGTAGTTGACCCTTCCTTCAATGCATGTGGATTTCTAGTTAAATCCGTCTAAACGGGGTTCGACTAAGCAAGAATCTCCCTTGCCAACTCAATCAAGTTCTCAGGCGGGATCATCTTCTTCATCCAGTCCTCCCACAATGACGCCACCTACGATGGCCACACCAACGAACAAAGGAAAGAAGCCCCTGGAAGCGGAACCACATCTAGTCTCCAACATCTCTACAGGAGAGACGCCTAATCGAATGGAATTTGAGACGCCTAGTGCACCCCACATGGAGTGGACTCAAGGAGAACTCCCATTCACTTCCCCTCAGTCGCCAAAGATTACTGTTGAGATGTCTAACACGAGCATGGGGGAGTACATAGTGCGAAATGTTGTTGCAACGCCCACACTTCAGTCTATGCAAGACATGGGAAGACCTCGACTCCCCATAGGCTCCGTGGTTCCTTTAGGCTACCCACCTAATCAAAAAAAATTTATTTTTGGGGGCCTATATCATGGCATTGAACCTTCCCGAAAAGAAGAAGAAGATGAAGATCCCTTTGTGGAAGATGTCAACTATCTGGCTAACCCAGACTTCGCATTACGTTATCTTAGCCAATGCAATTGGCATGGATACGGGTTAGGTTGGAATGAACAAGGAATGCGTGTTTTGTGTCAACCAAGATACCAAATGCCTTATGACAAGTCAGGAGTAGGGTTTAACCACCCTTTGCCCCTCGACATCTTGGTCGAAAACATGCAAGGCCTAGGGATAGGCAACAAGGATGGGTTGGCATCGGATCCATATGCCAATCCAAATATGACTTATACACTGGGGGACTATTTCCCATTGCACACAAATAACCTTGTTGACCTCAACAACCCTTTCCCTACGGCTGAACAAGGAGAAACCTCACGGACTCACCCACAAGGGGAAGATGGACAAGACCATGAAGGGTCTTCTGAAAATGAGTCGGAGGACGATCATTCGCATGAATATCAAATGAATTATGATCAGAAAGCTTCCTGAGGATGTTCCCATTGAATGATCCTAGTGAGCATAGGTTGCAAGATCCTTTAGACATAGATGACGAGTCGGAACACTTACACATAGATCCAAGACCTAGGAGGCATTTCACCCTGGCGCAGCTTATAGCAATTATTGCACCCCCACTCCGGGCATACAATGAACATCTTCCGCCTAGAGACCCGATCAACTCATCGATGCCTAGGGCAGACCCCGTTTGCAGGATCGCGTATAGGGCTGATCCCTTTGTGCCAGTGCCCACAAAGCCGGATCCAAAGCACCAAGAACATCCGGAATGTCACAGCTTGTCACATTTGCGGTTATGGAGATTACAATCATTTCATCAACATGGTCTCCATTGACTTGACCGCCCCCATCCATGATCCAACCAATCCAACATGATTATTGCATCTAGACATAGAAGCTATTGATTAGGACCGCACTGACACACCACCATCTCCATCAGAGTATTGGCCTTGCGATGGGATGTTTCATTTCACTCCAAGACAGACTCAGGATGTCTTTCATGCTGAGGAGGAACTTGATGTTCCAAATGACGATCTTAATTCAGCAAATGATATCCATCTGATCCCCATTCCACACCAGTTGGAAGACGGATCCCATATGTCAGTTGAAGCAACGACTAATGTAGACATCGACATAGATCCGATGAATCCATGGATTCTCAAGCTGGGGGTAAGTCTTTCCCCTAAAGAGCGAGCCGATTATGTTGCCCTTCTTAAGGAAAAGAAGGAGGTTTTTGCATGGTCATACAAAGATATGCCGGGACTAGACCCACAGCTAGTCACGCACAATTTAATGCTTGATCCGACAATTAAGCCAGTAAAGCAAAAACTATGCAAGATGCATCCAACAATAGCCTTAATGGTAAAAGATGAGTTACAAAAGTTGTTGGATGCCCAGTTTGTCATCTGTGTGGATTATCCGCCATGGTTGTCTAACATGGTTCCTGTCAAGAAACCCGACGGGAGGATTCGCATATGCATTGATTTTCGAGATCTTAACAAAGCGAGTCCTAAGGATGATTTTCCTTTGCCGAGCATCAACGCGTTGGTAGATGCTACAACAGGCCACGAAATGCTTTCCCTTATGGATGGTTTCTCAGGATACAATCAGATTCGTATTAATCCTGAGGACCAGCTAAAAACGGCATTCACAACGCCTTGGGGGACATTTTGTTATAAGGTCATGCCTTTTGGCCTTAAAAATGTCGGAGCTACCTATCAACATGCCATGACATACATCTTTCACGATTACATGCACAAAATTTTGGAAGATTACATGGATGATTTGTTGGCCAAATATCTTTTGCACCCAGATCACATCGGTGACTTGAGTAAGGTCCTTGATCGCCTCATTGAGCATAAAGTCAAACTAAACCCCAAGAAGTGCGTCTTTGGCATCACCTCTGGAAAGCTCTTGGGTTTCATAGTCTCCAAACGAGGAATTGAGGTTGATCCAAACAAATTCAAGGCAATCCTTGAAATGCGTCCCCCAACCACCATCAAGCAGCTCAGGAGTCTGCAGGGAAAGGTTGCGTCGATCAAGCGCTTCATAGCACAGTTATCTGACAAATGCCGACCCATGAATAAATTATTGCATAAAGGGGTCACATTTCATTGGGATGACAAGTGCCAGTCAGCCTTTGACGACATTAAATAGTACTTGGCTTCGCCACCAATACTTGCACCACCCAGACCAGGAGTGTCGTTCTATTTATACATCTCATCCACTGAGGTGGCACTGGGTGCCATGCTGTCCCATAAAAATGAACTTCACAGAGAACAGGCTACATACTATCTTAGCCGCACCTTGGTCAGTTATGAACTTAACTATGTTGAAAAACTCTACTTGGTAGTGGTGTTTGCTACCAAAAAGCTATGCCACTACATGCTTAGTAATAAGACGTATGTTGTGTCTAAGGAGAATCCATTGCGATACATGATGAGTCGTACTTATCATAGTAGCCGCACGGCGAAATGGATCATGTTGTTGACGGAGTTTGACATAGAGTTCATTGGACAAAAATCTATAAAAGGTCAAGTCATCGTCGATCAAATAGCCGAGGCTCCTCTTGAAGACGATCAGCCTCTGACTTTTGAACTACCTGATGATGGGGTCTTCCATGTTTTAGAGTCGCCAGATTCTGATGAGCCTGAGTCACAGGCTGACATAACCCTATTCTTCGATGGTTCTAAATGTGAGCAAGGGGGTGGTGCAGGAATTGTATTCTTCACTCCGCAAGGCGCTCCAATGCCCTTGTATTTTAAATTAGACTTCCCGCTAACCAATAACAATGCAGAATACGAAGCCTTGCTCATAGGTCTTCAGACAGCAATCACCATGAACATTAAACGATTGAACATCTTTGGTGATTCGTTGTTAATTGTCAACCAAGTAAAATGGATATACCAATGTAAATGTCCAGTTTTGAAGTCTTATAAAACCCTTGTGGATAAATTCTTGGCACAATTTGAATGGTATGACATCGAGGCACTCCCTCGATCATCAAATCATTTTGCGGATACTATGGCCTCCTTGGGGTCACTTATTCTGCAAGACCCTTCTGGTGAAATGACAATCATTCAGGTTAAAACATTATCGCAATCTATGATGGAGCGTGCAATCTCTGAATCGACGCCAGAAATCCACATAATCCAGATTGAACCATCTCCGAATAAGTTCTCTCGAATTCGAGATTGTTTGATTAAAGCCAACTGGGGGTCCTTGTTCTCCCTGGCCCCTCTTGCTAGCAACACCACGTTGTTTTTACAAGTTCTTTCCTCGTTCAGCTTTTTGTTCGGGATAAACTTCAAAAGGGATTGGCCGTTCATACTATCGAGGTTTCTGATCAGCAAGACTGGTATACACCCATTCGGGATTACCTCAAGCTAGGTACTCTCCCACTTGGATTGACACAAGCCGCGAAAAGATCATTCAAACAAAAAGCGGCAAAGCATGTCTTGGTAGGAGACATTTTGTATCGTCGAAATTATGAAGGAATCCTCCTTCGTTGTTTGGACCAGAGAAGAGTCCGCTTGGGCGATCACCCAAGCTCACGATGGTACATGTGGTGGCCACTTCAGCGGTATGGCCATCGCAAAGCGCATTCTTCGCATGGGTTATTATTGGCCATCCTTAGAGCGAGATTGTTGCGCATATGTGAAGAAGTGCATGAAGTGTCAGCATCATGCTAATTTGACACATGTGCCTTCTCGAGCCTTACGACCCGATTCAATCGGTTTGGCCTTTTTCGCGATGGGGCTTTGATCTAATTGGAAAGATCTCCCCTGCGTTGTCTGGTCGTCACACGTTCATTTTAACGGCCACTGAGTACTTTACCAAATGGGTGGAAGCAATTTCGCTGACCACTACGACTGGAGCTCGCATTGCGGAGTTTATTTTGCATAACATCATATGTTGTTTTGGTATTCCTTCCAAAATAGTCTCGGATAATGGGACACCATTCAAGAATAAATATGTGCGTGCTTTGACCACAAAGTACAAGATTCAGCATAGCTTTTCAACACCCTATTATCCGCAGGCAAATGGGCAAGCAGAGGCGTCAAACAAAATGCTAGTCGCCATTCTTAAAAAGATAGTTGTAGATAATCATAAAGATTGGCACATTCAGATCCCGCTTGCCCTATGGGCTTATCGCACCAGCATTCGGACGCCCACTAGGGCAACTCCATTTTCGTTGGTGTATGGCTCCGAGGCAGTCATGCCTTTTAAGTTGGAAATTCCTTCCCTGCGCATTTCAATGCAAGAGTTCATCGATGATGACACTGCACAGCAAGCCCGGTTAGATCAACTGACGTTGCTTGACGAACGACGCATTAATGCTCTCGAGCATTTGCGTATCTATCAAGAGCGACTTAAGAAAGCATACAACATGAAAGTCCACTTCAGGGAATTTTAGGTTGGTGATTTGGTCTTAAAAGAGAACCAACAGAATTCTAATTTGCCCTCCCATCTTCGGGATAAGTTTGCAGCAAACTGGTTAGGTCCTTACATCATTGATAGTAGAATAGGACCTGGAACATACCGGCTTGCCTCTCTTGAAGGAATCAAGGAAACAGAACCCTTGAATATCATTCATTTGAGGTCATTCCACAGCCTAGAGAGCCATAGTCCAACAAAAAGCTCCAAGGATTACCACAATCGCTTGGTCAACCCAAAAGCTCCAAGGATTCCCACAATCACTTGGTCAACCTAAAAGCTCCAAGCGTTACCATAATTGCTTGGTCAACATAAATATTCAAAAATCAACAAAAACAACATAAAAATCAAAATCACAAAAACAATCGCATTTCAATTCCATGCATTCTCATAAAAAAAAAAAAAAAAACATTTGCATTTCCATTCCATGCATTCTCATAACAATCAAAATACAAAAGTATAGTTTGCATTCCGCATTGCATACATACATTGCATACTCTGCTAGGTCATATAAGTCAAAAGCACCATAGGCTGTCAATATTTGGCAATTCCCTCATTTCCACCTTAGATCTATTTTCATAAACACCTACATCTAGCATATCACCCTTTTATTTTTAGCATCATCAGTGTCGCCTAATGTATATAGGGTTTTCGTCATTCAGATGTCTTTAAATTTCTAGCCAAGAACTGTACACAATTAAGCAGATTTTACATGGGAAAGTTTTACTTGGATCACACCTTGTTACGTAGCATCCCAACACATATTAACACACATAAAATAATTCCTAAGTTATGTAGACGAAAGATGAAACCTGCACCGTAATCCTAGTTACCATAAGTGAAACGGCTATCTTGCTTATCCCCCTGTGCGAATGACCCTAGAAATGTTGAGAGTTGGAAAAAGTACAAGCTTCCTCCCTACCCAATTCCCCATGAATCCCAAGTTCTCAAAAGTTACAAAACCATAAAATATTTGCAAAATGTCAAAACACTAAAATTTGACATCCTACAGTGCACACATCAAAAGACCCAAATAACAGTGATTATCATCACTCTATATTCAAATCCCTTGCTCAAAAAAAAAAAAAAAAAAAAAAAAACAAGATGAGTACTATCATTTTATCACTACCAAAGAGCAAGTATCCCAATACCCTTGAAGAAAAGAAGGGAGTCGACCTTGAATCCCTGGAATTCTCAGCATTTCGACAGGTCATGAGGCAAGCTTCAATACCGATTTGGTTGATAGCCTATTGGTTACTGGTGGTAAACCTCTCGCATGACGATATATCTATCACATTAACTTGTGTACAGATCAATGTTTGCATGTGGATGAGCTAGCTTATGGTATCCTAGATAACATCGCAGACAAATCGACTAAATACAATAAAGGAGTTCGTGGAGCTAATTAGGTGATCCTCGATATAGGTTCAGTTGAAAGCCCATCCGCAATTGGCGGTATCCTGATGAATAACACATAAATGAACTCAATTGCACACACAAGGATGTGAAATAACTTGGTTAAATTCAAGTCAAATTTAGACCTTGTTCAGAAGTCTTGTGAGATAAACGAACAGTCTTGGTTAGTTAGTTAAAGATATCTGCATTTTAGAAAAGCTTAACTACATTTTCAAACAACCGATACATTTCATTCCATACATCACCATAAAACAATAGACAAAATACAAAAACAAAGTTTTCATATGTACAAGCATTCCACAAAGTTATCTTATTACTATAGCAAGCCACTCCAATTTTGTACAGTCTATGGTGCATCGACATATCATCCATTCCATATGCATACATCATATAAATTAGCATCATCACATTCATATTAGCATATGCATACATCAATGTAAAAACATGTACATAAACATAAATCATGCAAAAAAAAGATACACACCAAACATAATCATCTGTATATATATCACAACAAAATTGCCCGCAGGCTACAAAACTGGTCCTCAGACCTCCCTCCCATCATCCAAACTCCCAAAACCCCCAGCCTAGGGCGTCGGCCACCATGATCACGCAGGATCGGTGCGACGAGAGCTACCCCCCACGGTATCTATTCTCTGAGATCTCACAGGGCGACTGCTCGCCCCTGCATCCCAACCACTCGCACTGCCCTCCTCTCGCCGCTCGCATCGGGATGATGTCGACTGCTCTGTCCCGCTGTCTCTCGTCCTGTGCGACGAGCCACTGGTCATAGGCTCTGGTATTCGCCCACCCAGGCAGAGAATCTCAACCTCCATCTCTGATCGATGCCACCCCCACGCTTCCTCTCGTCATCTCAAGTCTGCCTCCTGTAGCCTCCACTCGGCCTCTCACCTACGATAGTATGCAATGGCGTCATCACGCTGTGCTAGCTGCACCCGTAGGAGATCCCTCTCCCGTGCAGCATCCGTATCACCACCCTGCTAGTGAGACACAGCCCCTGTGCTCTCCCGCTCTGCCAACTGTGACTATAGGCGATCCCTCTCCTGTGTCATATTTGCAAGCTCTCCTGTCAGTTGTGCTACCTCAGCGCACAACCCCGCCTCTGTCTCCCCCTGCCTGATCGGCTGCATCGGCCTCTCTAGAGCATCAGCCTGCTTCGAAACATACTGCATCTTTGGCTGCTCTTCCTCCTCAACATCATCTCCTCGCCTCTCGCCACCTCCACCATCTCTACATCCGCAGTGCTCCCCAACCCTCTCCCCGGTGCCTCTGCACCCTCTTCACCTCCCGCTGCCTCCTATCCTCCCAAGGGCCCCTCCCCTCGCCACTGCTGTAGCGTCCACCACTCCTGATATTCAGCTGTCACGTTGACATCATCAACATCTGGAATGTCCAACACAGCATCTGACTCCTCCCCTAGTGACTCCCCTTTGTTTCTTTGAGCTCAGGAGTCTACAGGGAAAGGTTGCGTCGATCAAGTGCTTCATAGCGCAGTTATCTGACAAATGCCGACCCATGAATAAATTATTGCATAAAGGGGTCACGTAGGCGGTACGGTAGGGGGACGATTGTAGAGTTTGACTTGCAAAAAAGTCAAATCTCGGTATATAACAACTCAAAACTGTCACTTAGCTTTCCCTGCATGACATAGGAGTGCGAGTGAGTTCTTTTAACAACACACATCTGCCACTTAGCTTTCCCTGCATGGCATAGGAGTGCGAGTGAGTTCTTTTAAGACAACTCAGATTTGCCACTTAGCTATCCCTTCATTGCATGGGAGTGCAAATGAGTTTTTCTAAAACATGCAAAGACATGCACAGAGGCAGTTAAGAAGCCCTTGATCAAGAAGAAGTCTTCTCTTCACAAACAAAAGCATTCATGCAAAGAAACACTTTTGCATGTTAATTCAAAAATACCCCTTGGGTCCATAAAAATGGTGAGTTTTCTCACCCAAAAGGCATATACAGAGAAGGAGCATCTTGAGCAACGAAGAGCTGCTAGTTCACTTATTGGCAATTTGTGCTTTCATAATCGTGGTATTTCTTTTAGTTTCATGTTTATGCTTTTGTCAAGTCTTTCATTTCATTTAGATTCATTTCAACCATCGTTAGATTCATCTTTTATTTTTCATACACAGGTGCTACTCACTTTCTTTTTTGTTTCTTTGAGTGCAGAGTTGCAGCATTAGAGGAGCGGCGATGAGTCTACCTTACCAACGCAAGCGGCGGCAACATTTGGCCCGCCCATTCCAAACGTGGGCATGCGGAAGGAGGAAGACTAAGTCACAAATTGTAACAAAGACCAATTTAACGCTCCTAGCCCCTAAAAAGGGAGGAGACGTCTATGTAACCGAGGATAAGAAATTTGAATAAAGAGGGCTGTGATTTCCTTACATATTTTCTTTCGTCTCCAATTTATCTCCTTTCCTTGTTTTTGTGCATAGGATTAAAGTGTTATATTTCGTCTTATATTGCATAATTATAGTTTTCCTTTTGTTTCCGGAATCTCGTGCTTTCAATGGCGATCACGGTGGGACTTCTGTCCTCTATTTTTGTTTAGGTTAAATTACTGATCTAAAATTGCTTGTTTTTTTACAGGTACCTATTTTTCAACAATCGGACTGTTATTCGTCTCTGCAAGTGATGATTACAGAATTGTTACTCGTCTCACCCCTGGACGAATAAACTATTTTTTCCACCCTGTGACGATTACGGTTCTGTTATTCGCCTCACCCAGGGACGATTATAGATCTGTGCAAATTTTCGAGCAAATCAGAAATTTTCAATTAGGCAGAGAAGAGGTAGGGGTTTTTACAGCTTCTGTCAAATTTCTGCTTTTTTGTTTTCTGATTTTCAGTTTGAATGGCTTAGGGAAAGATTTCTTTTCATTTGCTTGTTTCAATTTCGCAAAATTAAAACAAACCCCACACATCACGTTACATTTTAAACCAAGGCGTTGGTCGTAAGACCCCAACCCTTGAGCAAGACCAACGGTGGGTTCATCACCACCTTGGCTTAGCTTTGCATCCATTCCCCCGATTGTCAACTGTTGTTAGGCGTAAATCCTGACGAAAGCTGACCGAGTGCTGCTGGGGTGATTCCCATGCATGCCAGGATAAGTCTTCTATGGTAGGTGCCATTAACAGGACAACCCCCCTTCCGTACCGCCTACGTACCACGTACCATCTGCTCTCACATACTTATGAAGCGCTTGATCGACGCAACCTTTCCCTGTAGACTGCTGAGCAGCTTGATGGTGGTTGGGGGACGCATTTCAAGGATTGCCTTGACTTTGTTTAGATCAACCTCAATTCCTAATTTGGAGACTATGAAACCCAAGAGCTTTCCAGAGGTGACGCCAAAGACGCACTTCTTGGGGTTTAGTCCGACTTTATGCTCAATGAGGCGATCAAGGACCTTACTCAAGTCACCGATGTGATCTGGGCGCAAAAGAGATTTGGCCAACAAATCATCCAAGTAATCTTCCAAAATTTTGTGCATGTAATCGTGAAAGATGTATGTCATGGCACGTTGGTAGGTAGCTCCAACATTTTTAAGGCCAAAAGGCATGACCTTATAACAAAATGTCCCCCAAGGCGTTGTGAATGTCGTTTTTAGCTGGTCCTCAGGATTAATACGAATCTGATTGTATCTTGAGAAACCATCCATAAGGGAAAGCATTTCGTGGCCCGTTGTAGCGTCTACCAACGCGTCGATGCTCGACAAAGGAAAATCATCCTTAGGACTCGCTTTGTTAAGATCTCGAAAATCAGTGCATATGCGAATCCTCCCGTCGGGTTTCTTGACAGGAACCATGTTAGACAACCATGGTGGATAATCCACATAGATGACAAACTGGGCATCCAACAACTTTTGTAACTCATATTTTACCATTAAGGCTACTGTTGGATGCATCTTGCATAGTTTTTGCTTTACTGGCTTGATTGTCGGATCAAGCATTAAATTGTGCGTGACTAGCTGTGGGTCTAGTCCCGGCATATCTTTGTATGACCATGCAAAAACCTCCTTATTTTCCTTAAGAAGGGCAACATAATCGGCTCGCTCTTCAGGGGAAAGACTTACCCCCAGCTTGAGAATCCATGGATTCATCGGATCTGTGTCGATGTCTACATCAGTCGTTGCTTCAACTGACATATGGGATCTGTCTTCCAACTAGTTTGGAATGGGGATCAGATGGATATCATTTTCTGAATTAAGATCGTCATTTGGAACATCAAGTTCCTCCTCAGCATGAAAGACATCCTGAGTCTGTCTTGGAGTGAAATGAAACATCCCACCGCAAGGCCAATACTCTGATGGAGATGGTGGTGTGTCAGTGCGGTCCCAATCAATAGCTTCTATGTCTAGATGTAATAATCATGTTGGATTGGCTGGATCATGGATGGGGGCGGTCAAGTCAATGGAGACCATGTTGATGAAATGATTGTAATCTCCATAACCGCAAATGTGACAACCGTGACATTCCGGATGTTCTTGGTGCTTTGGATCCGGCTCGTGGGCACCGGCACAAAGGGATCAGCCCTATACGCAGATCCTCGCAAACGAGGTCTTCCCTAGGCACTGATGAGTTGATCGGGTCTCTAGGCGGAAGATGTTCATTGTATGCCTGGAGTGGGGGGTGCAGTAATTGCTATAACTGCGCCAGGGTGAAATGCCTCCTAGGTCTTTGATCTATGTGTAATTGTTCCAACCTATCATCTATGTCTAAAGGATCTTGCAACCTATGCTCACTAGGATCATTCAATGGGAACATCCTCAGGAAGCTTTCCTGATCATCATTCATTTGATATTCATGCGAATGATCGTCCTCTGACTCATTTTTAGAAGACCCTTCATGGTCTTGTCCATCTTCCCCTTATGGGTGAGTCCGTGAGGTTTCTCCTTGTTCAACCATAGGGAAAGGGTTGTTGAGGTCAACAAGGTTATTTGTGTGTAATGGGAAATAGTCCCCCAGTGTATAAGTCGTATTTGGATTTGCATATGGATCCGATGCCAACCCATCCTTGTTGCCTATCCCTAGGCCTTGCATGTTTTCAACCAAGATGTCGAGGGGAAAAGGGTGGTTAAACCCTACTCCTGACTTGTCATAAGGCATTTGGTATCTTGGTTGACACAAAACACGCATTCCTTGTTCATACCGGCCTAACCCGTATCCATGCCAATTGCATTGGCTAAGATAACGTAATGCGAAGTCTGGGTTAGCCAGATAGTTGACATCTTCCACAAAGGGATCTTCATCTTCTTCTTCTTTTTGGGAAGGTTCAATGCCATGATCCAGGCCCCCAAAAATAAAATTTGTCTGATTAGGTGGGTAGCCTAAAGGAACCACGAAGCCTATGGGGAGTCAAGGTCTTCCCATGTCTTGCATAGACTAAAGTGTGGGCGTTGCAACAATATTTCGCACTATGTACTCCCCCATGCCTGTGTTAGACATCTCAACAGTAATCGTTGGCGATTGAGGGGAAGTGAATGGGAGTTCTCCTTGAGTCCACTCCATGTGGGGTGCACTAGGCGTCTCAACTTCCATTCGATTAGGCGTCTCTCCTGTAGAGATGTTGGAGACTAGAGGTGGTTTCGCTTCCAGGGGCTTCTTTCCTTTGTCCGTTGGTGTGGCCATCGTAGGTGGCGTCGTTGTGGGAGGACTGGATGAAGAAGATGATCCCGCCTGAGAACTTTATTGAGTTGGCAAGGGAGATTCTTGCTTAGTCAAACCCCGTTTAGATGGATTTAATCGGAAATCCACGTGCGTTGAAGGAAGAGTCGACTGCGGCATGATTTGCACCGAATTGCGATACTTAAAAGGTTCCAAATCTGCAGGGACCACGTGCACTTGTCCTTCAAATGTATATTTCAAACATTGATGAGCAATTGAAGGGACACTTCATATCCCAGATCCAAGGCTGTCTAAGCAAGATATTGTAAGCCATTTCCCCTTCTAAAATGTGGCACAACGTAGGAATGATCTTTTGTCCCACTTGTATGGGCAGGACAATTGTGCCAACTGTTGAGCATATCGTATCATTAAATGCTCGAAGGGTATAAGTGGAAGGTGCAATGTGAGAGGCTGGTAGTTTCAGATGTTTCAGTGCAACGGTTGTAATAAGGTTACTGGAAGAACCAGTATCTATCAACACCCGTTTGTACGGAGTCCCGTTGACCCGCGCAATAACGTGCAGGGGCAGATCCGGTACATCTCCAGTCACTGTTTTTAGCTCATCTTCCCTAAATGTAATAACTGGTTCAGTACACTGTTTAACATGCCCCACAAAATTGTTGAACGAATCCGCTTCGTGGGGTTGCAACTCAATTGCCTTTAATATCTCCATAAGAGCTTCCCGATGGGGCGCTGATTGTTGAATAAGCTCATAAATGGAGAGCCTAGCCGATGTGGTCCATAGACTTTGAGTAAGTCTAGATCGAATCATGACCACTGGTCTAGGTGGGGGCAACTGTGTAGGATTTGGTTGATGTTGTGACGTGGATGAAGCTTCCCTAGTGGCTGTCGCGGGGACAACTCCTGGGTGTCTCTTGTTTCTTGTCACAATACTTATCATTCCAACATACCCGTCCATGGGGTAACTCTGTTGCACTTCATTGAAATGCAAAGGTTTTGTTTGTGCATCATGTGTGGGTAAAGGATCTTTGAAAACACCCATTTGTTGGTTGTTGGGTGCGATGGGGTTATCCACTACCAATGTGTGATTATCAATAAGATCTTGCACTAAACCTTTAAACGTCCAACAGACATTAAGGTCATGCCCTCTCCTCCGATGGAATCTAAAAAAAATATCCTCTCTGTAGCCCTTAGACTTCGGCGCATTGGGATCGATTGTTGGAATATCTGGCAGATTAATCAAGTTTTCCGCTGACAAACGGTCAAACAAGGAATCCCTAGACTCAGTGTATGGAGTAAATTGTCGCTTAAGGCGACGCCTGTTGATTTTGATCCTATTTTTTGTTATCTTTCTCATAATTAGTATGAGGCACCACCTGATAATTAGCCTTTGAAGGTTGTGTTGCTTGGGCAGGCGTAGGGGCATTAATAGCAACTTGATTGACCGCGGCGGGTTTCTGTTGCGTATTCCCTATTTTGGTGCTCTTGTTCCACTCTTTTTTCTTAGGCTTGGCAATTTCGCCATCCCGTATTTTGATCTCTTCGATACGTCTAGCTTGCGCTGGAGCTTCTTCTAAAGTGGCGTATTTCTGCAGCTGCAATAGCACAGAAATCGATCGTAAACAGCTCTTTGCGAACATTTGAGTTAGGTCGGACATAGGAGAGAGATAGGACAATTTTTAAAGCACCGTCCTCCATCGATTCCCATATGCGACCATGGACTCTTCCTCATACTGTTTGAGGCTAGCTAGATCACTGAGTGACACCTTTTTCTTTGTATTGAAAGCAAAACGTTCTAGGAACGCGTCCACTAGTTGATCCAAGTTGTAGATGCTATGCTTTGGTAGATGGGTAAACCAATCAGAGGCAGACCCTGCAAAGGTGGTTATGAATGTTCTCAATAGCAATGCATCATTGTCTTGTATACCAAAGCAGTGACTCAAAAATTGAGTCACACATTCTTGAGCATCCTCATCCCCTTTAAATAGTGCCAACTGGGGCAGCTTGAAATGTTCAGGGTATGGAGATGCTGGCACTAACGGATGTATTGGATGACTACGGAGTTGGCGCAAGGTAGGCTTTTGAGGCCCACCAGTCTTAAGTTCCATATTCTCCAAGCGTTCTAACAACACTTTGTAGGCATCGGAGGATATAATTTCCTCCTCCTTAGCTTGTTCCCCGTTGTGGGTTGCGGGAAACTTGAGGCCTTTGAATGACTAAATGGTTAGCATTCCTTCCGCCTTGATAGGGTGTTTCAACCCGCTCTTCTTCTTGGTAATAATACTCATAATCTTCGTGAGGAGTGTTTGGCCTAGGCCTGTAAATATGGATGGACACCCGTGGAGGATACCCATCATGGTCACGGGGAATGGCCTCCCGCTCAGGTCTAAAAGGTCTTGGAGACCTATCATGCACTAAGGGGTTATGCCTCACATACATCTCAGATTGCTGTGCACGAGGTACTGGGGCCTTCTCAGGCACATAGTTATAATACCTTTCAGCAGTCTGACGCTGAATGTGCTCTTGATCAAGGTGACACAAATGTTCTAATTCCTGTTGTTCTTGCTTAAGCCGCATGATTTGTGCTTGGCGGGCGGCTAGTTGTGTAAATGCCAAGTTACTTTGTGCTATTGTCTCTTATTTGATAGGCCGAGATGTCTCTCCTACATATCTATTTCGATCATAGTACTCTGAGATCCCTACATGTTGCTTCCCTCTGTCAAGGTTGGCCGCATTAACTTGAAACTCTGGTCTCAATAAGCGATCTGGATATAATGCAGGTGCAGACGTGCATCTTTTTGGCACTGGACACTAGACTGGAGGGATGTAGTGATCCTCATTTCTTTGTCTGTGATATGCATAAAAGGTGCGGGCAGAATTGCCTTGCTCTGTCGGGAGGACTTGTTGTTCTGGATGTGGTCTACTATTTTTGACATTAATTGGGGGTAAATTAGGAACCACAACATTATGTAATTCTTCATTTTGGACCCTTTGTTGTTCCATAGCATTACACAATGCTTCATCACTAGGCCACCCATAAATAACTTCCATAGGACTTCTAATATGATGTCTCCAATATGCTATAAGTTGTCCTTTAACTAGGACTATCCTCAAGAATTTATTTTTTCTTGAAGTCTTCTTGCTACCTTTAAGTTTTCTTAATGGTCTCTTTTCTTCTAAGGACCAATTTTCAATCCTCTATAGGACCTCTTTCTTGGTTCTTATTCAATATGCCTTCAATGAAAATTTTTCAAGTCTTACTTCTCTATCAATATCAAGGTCTATCTCCAATATCTGAAACTAATCTTGTAGACTGCCTTCTATTCTAAATATACTCTTGGAATAGGTTAACTCAATCTATCTTATCAAGGTCTATCTTTGAGACCTGAAACTATGTTGTAGATTACCTTCTATTCCAAATATATTCTTGGAATAGGTAAACTCAATCTATCTAAAACTTTTCAATATCTGAAGTAGAATGACAATGACCATATTTTTATCTTGAGTTGATTCTCTAACATATGTATCCGCAATCTTCACTGGTTGTTCTTCAACCTAGTGGTAAAACTTCTCTTCACTAGTTCTTCCTTCAACCAATGGTATTCATTCTTGGCTTCACTAGTCTTTCCTTAACTAGTGTAAATATCGTTCGACTATTTGCAACTTCTAAAAACTTGTGCAAGTAAACCTGATGTGGCTATGATACCACTGGTAGCTTTTGTAGCCTAATACTTAATGTAAATAACCACATAATCAAATATAATAAAGTTGTAGTAATAATCAACTCAATAAATATAACTCATTAAATAATATCAAAAAGAATAACTCAAAAATACTCATAGAATAATGCTCATGAAAATACCAAAATTGTTATAGAATAAAGGTCTACTAATGCATGTTATATGATATGAACTTTCAATACCAATTATAATGCTTTTTCACAAATATATAATAGTATGTGACTCTTCATATGGTGCACTCTTGACCTTCGCTCTTCTTTGTAACTCTTCACTTTCCTATTCTAAGAACACGTGCACTCTTACAAAATGGATACTTGTGCATATTTACATTCACAACACTTGCACACTTAATTACATGACACTTGTGAATTTCCTACACATTATTACATTATATAAAATATAAATTTACACTCTAATATAAGACACACACCTAATATAATATTGTACCAAGGTAGTGCATTGGCATATACCAAATAATATAATATTCTCCAGCACTAGGATATTCCAAGGATTAAGCTATGGATTCCACTCTCAAGGAACATGCATAACTTCCCTAATATCTCAAGGATAACTTTGTGATGGTACAAAATTATATGAACCAATAAGTTTATCAACACCACTCAAATCACAACTTTAATTTTGGGGACATGGTGTTCCTCTGCTTATATCCATACAAACAATAATTATTGAGACTTCATGCTTTTTAGAAGCTATCTGCTAAATTTTATGGACCATATAAGGTGTTATAGTGGATTGTACCATAGTATACAAGTTCAAATTGCTAGCCTCCTCCTCAATCCATCAAGTTTTTTATATCTCTTTCTTGAAGTGAATCATTGGTAACCATATATAGATTCAATCAACACTATTATAATTGGATGACGAAGGCTTAAGAATATTGGAACCTGAATGTATTCTAGACCAAATATGTGGATACTCTACAACCACACTCTCACAAATATTTTAGTACAATGGCATGGCTTATAACCAGAAGATGCCACCTGGGAGCTGCTCCATCAACTTTAGCACCAATTTTGTTATCTCAATATTTGAGGATAAATCTTCTTGAATGGGGAGGGTATGTTAGGACCCTATCATAACATTAATATCATTATGTAATATTGTACTTTGGGTTCCTATTATGTATGGTCCCATTACGATGTAACCCTTACTACAACAATTAGTAATGATGTAAGTAGGATAATCATGTAATAGTTACTTGTATAAGTAGGAATTATTTTAATGATGTAGTAATTTCTTGTTTGTAAATATGATTCTTTATAAAGACAAGAGGAAATGGAATGGATCATCTTATATTTTTATATTGTAACGAATCTTTTTTCCTAAGAGGGTTTCCCCCTTGAAGAGATCTATGATAATATAAGTTTGCTATATTTCCTTTCAACACTTGTGTTGTTTATTTATGTCTATTCTTTAATTTTGCATTGTAATTATGGAGTATGTTTATTTATGATCTAAATATTCCTAAAATATGTAAAATGCAAGTTAATCAAGTAAAATACAAGATGACAACTAAATGTAAGTATGATGATAAAAAGCAAAGCTAGTAAACTTATGAAATGATAACGATTAGAGGACTATAAAACAAATATAATGACAAAAAATAATAAGGGAAGAGAGCACAACCCAAGAAAACCTGTATCTCCAAGGTTCTAAGGAGGTCCTCCTATGTTGAGGAAGTTTTACGTGCTTTCTTGTTACTTGAGGATGCTTGAGAGTGTGACAACTTGAGATCTTGAGATGTTTTTAGATAATCATGGCATGATTTTAATATAATATTGTCATGCTTGAATATTTTTTGCTATGAATTTTGATAGAGTTTGTTTATCCACAAGACCATGATAAATTGAGCTTCCCAAGTGTTGACTTCATAGGAAGCCATAGATCCTTAGGGGAAGGTTGCATTGAAGATAATGATATTGGCAAAGGCAAAATTTTAAAATTAGATAAAGATGCAATTAATGGATAGAGCATTGAAATGGTAAATTTTGGGATTTAGATTTTTGTTGGGGCTATGGATTAGATTGATGTGATCAAATCTATTTTTGGTGGATATATTGAAAGCCAATAACTATCAACACTTTACTTTTTGGTGTTTGATAGTCAGTAGCACTCAAGGCAATAGCATTGGTAGTGCTAATGCTCAAGAATTGTTTCCAATATGATCATTGCCAATCAAATTGAGTGGAAAATTTTAAAAATTTATAGTTATGCAAAATCATTATCATGGATAAAAAGTATTGCTAGTGCTTTTGCTCATGTCTTAGTGCTTTTACTTCTAGAGCAATAAATGATCCTAATTTGAGGTTGAAGACAATTGGTTTAGTTCAAATGCTTGATTGGTTGATTGATGAATATATTGGTAAGTTTAAATGTTTATTATGCACTTAAAATTAGGTGTCTACATTTACCCTTTTTTATGTATTTACGGAATGATGAATACATCAAAAAATGACATTAATGCCCCAATATTAAGATATATAGATTTATTGTTTTTTAGGATTGGTGGTGTAATATAAATAATTATTCTGATAGTTTGATTAGAGATAAGTTAAATTTTTTATTTTTGATAGAATTAAAATTTTCCGTGCCTTGATGTGCCCCCTCAAGTCTTATAGGAAAAATAAAGATGGATTGAGTAAACTTGACTTGACTATGATTCACACTAGTGCTATGAGGAAGAAATAAGAACAAGTAATAAAAAACATCAAATAAGGGATGGGGTAAAGGGTGGGTGTAAAACCAAAGAATTTTTACCAAGGATGAGAAGATAAAGGAGCTCTAGATACCTATTTTTAGCTATAAATTTGGTGGTCCAGCACACATAACCATCACAAAACCAAAAAATAGAAAGTGTCTTTGTACACTAGTGGTGTTTTTTGTGCAAGTGGTTGCACAAGTTGATGATGTTATTTCATATTCATAGTTATTTTTCCAAAAACATATCTGAAATTGCATCCGTAGACCCATATATTTTGTGTCGCTCGTCTACAACCTATGAAGGCCAAGACAAGTAATTCCTACCCCTAAACATGTCCAAAACCCATGAAACTTAGAAAGAATACATAAATCAACATTTTAAGACTACCCATGTGGTTAGATTTTCAAAATAAGGTGCAGATACATCTGCATGCACCTGGGGTGCCTGGATGGGCCCTATAAACCTGCAAAAAATTCAAAATGTGATATCTCGGCCAATATAACTCCAAATTACATGAAATTTGAAATGTAGTATCCTATGATAGTATAGAATAAGCCTAAAAAATAGTAAATAAATTATGCATAGTTTTATCCTCATACCATGGGGGGATAGTGGTGACTGCAACTAATTGGAGGGCACCCTAGGGGGGTTAACCATAAATTTTGCACACCTTTTGCTACCAATCCCATTGTGTAATGGTCCTAAACACTCTAAATGGAATTGTCATCAAATTTTGTGAATAAATTCACATGGATGGTAAATTTTTTCCCAAAATACCCTCTTGAAGTCACCTGGTAACCTCCTTCGCTAAGAAGAGATGTCGAGGGAAAGAGAGCACAGTAAAGTGAGGGGAAATATCGGCAGTACTCCATTGCATATCCTAGAACTCCTATATATATTATATGTGTGTTTTGTGTGGACATTGTACCCATTTTATAGCCCAAAGGGGATCATGTGCAAAAGGGCATGCAAGGGCATGCATGGCAGGAGGTGTCATTTGTCAAAAGGGAGGCATGCACTAGATGTGGAAGATAATATCTATTTTTGACCTCCATTATGAAGCATTTCATAAGGATGCAGTGCACTTTGACCTGCATGCTTCAATTGGTGGGGTAAATGGCATTTTTTGGGTGCCATTTGTCCCATATTTGACTTTTTCTTGGTCAAACTTGCTCACCATCCCACCCTAGGATGATGGCTCACCACCGTTCCAGGGTGGGACAGTGGGAATATGCCACCATCCTAGGGTGGGATGGTGGGAATCTACCACCATCCCAAGGTGGGATGGTGGTGAATTTTGGGCCAAAACCTCCTAAAATTGGTCCATAAGCCTCTAGAACCTCACCTAGAGTGGCTAGAACCACTGTGTGCCTTCTGAGGGCTGCCCAAGGGGGTATATGATGCCAATTTGATCATTATTTGTGGATTATTAATTGGTTTAACCATATTTTAGTGTCTATAGATGCCCCTTTTTGAGATGCATTGTGTGTAGCAAAGCGTTGATAAAAAATAGATGATAAAAATGTTCAATGATTAAGGTTACTCGATAATCTAACCAGCTTTAGATGCCCCAATCATGGAAAGATCATGCGTTCTTGAATTCTTGATTTTGACTCAGTAAAGACATTGGTCTTGGTTTCTCTTCAACTTCCAGGTATGCTTAGGGTACTTATAACCCTAGGCGTTAGAGAAAACCAAGTATTTTGGTAGCTTTTGAGGTTACCAACAGGCAGGTGCATCTACACTATTATGTGCTTAATTGATATATTTGCTTGTTTTATGCCCCAAGCAGAGGCATGATTGTCTTTGTCAAATATTCATTGGATGAATGCAACTTGCATGATTGAGTGTTTAATTGTTGACTTTTGATTATGAATTTGTTAAGCATGACTACCCCCTCAAGCAATGATTTGAGGAGGAAATGACCAGTGAGAAAAGTGACAAGTCGCTTGACCTAGATGATGTTTTTTAAGGTTGCCTTTAGTTGTTCTCATTGAAAAATAGCACAATTTTGAAAGGATTTGGATGATGTTATGGAGATTTCATGGCAGCAAAGAGTTGAAAACCTCCTTCCCGTGGGGTGGTCTACCCATAATGGCCTTCTTGGGGAGTGAAGTAGTAACTTGTCCATGCATCCATGAGAATTTTACATTCAATCTTGATCCTGAATGAATTCCATCATATTTGACTTGTTTTGGTGGGTGTTGAACCCTTTTATTTGGCTTTTGTGTTGTTTTGTTTTTTTTTTTTGGTTTTTGATTAATATATATGTATGTATACTTGACCAATGGGCTTATTGGATGCCATTGGGACATTTTGAGTTACCAAAGGGTTTAGGGATACCTTTGGGTCTTATTTGGGTTGAGCAAAGGATTTATGGAGACCTTTGGGGCTTTTTGGGTTGACCAAAGGGTTTATGGATACCTTTGGGGCTTTTTGGGTGACCAAAGATTTTATGGATACCTTTGGGGAATTTTGGGTTTACCAAAGGGTTTATGGATACCTTTTGGGAATTTCGGGTTCACCAAAGGGTTTATGGATATCTTTGGGGCATTTTTTAGGTTGACCAAAGGTTTTATGGAAATATTTGGGGCTTTTTGGGTTGACCAAAGGGTTTATGGATACCTTTGGGGCTTTTTGGGTGACCAAAGGGTTTATGGATACCTTTGGGGCATTTTGGTTGACCAAAGAGTTTATGGATACCTTAGGGGATTTTTGGGTTGACCAAAGGGTTTATGGATACCTTTGGGGTTTTTTGAGGCTCTTTCGACTCTTTTTGGATGTTTAGCATTGTGAGGTCTAAGGACCCACTTTATTGTAGCCTACGAGCATTTTTGGAAACTATGATGTATTTTTTTCCCCATATATATATGATATTTTATTACGGTCATCATGTGTCTCCCTTATTTCTTTATGAGATGGATACAATGTATGCATTTGCTTCTGTAGATGTGTTGGATGCTTATTATGCATGCATATGGATGCTTTTGTGATATGATGGAATGGTGATAAACATATATCATGGATGCATGTGTATTTGCTTTGATTTGATGCTATCTATATGCATGGATGCACAATGAGATGAAATATGGGGTGATTGAAAAACATGGATTGTGGCTAATGATTTGACATACTATGTGAACACTAAAGACTATAAAAAATATATTAACGCTATTTGTTTTTGCTTCTTTGCTTCTTCTTTTTGTAAAGGAAATGTGAAACCATTATTGCGATGTAAAAAATGGAGTAAATGATATGACATGTTTAAATAATGTAGGTGAGGTTTTTAGGATACTCAAACACTCTAGCTGATGTGATCAAAGGTTGTATACTGAATATGCAAGACTTTTTGACAAGGTATGAATCTGCTAGGATGACCAAGGTACATCATATACCTATGTGTGCAAGTGAGTTCATTCCTGTGAAACACATAAATATACCGCCATTTCCAGATAGGCTATCCACCAAACCTAGAATGAGGATAACACTATGAATGTCATAATCCTGGGTTTTGTACTTAGTAGGACTAGACCACTAGGCAATCTAGGTTACAAAAGCTAGCACGTCCACATGCAAACATTGGTCTGCACACATGCACGAGGCTAATGTGACAGACATATCATCATGTGGGAGTCTACTGCCATTTCTAGGTAGGCTATCCATCAAACCTATAATGAGGATAACCTAAATGGTTTATCAAATGCGAAGAATTCTAGGGATTCAAGATCAAGCTCCCTTCTTTTCTTCAATTTTATTGGGATACTTGCTCATGGGTAGTGATGATAATCACTATTTTTTTTTTGTATTATTTTTTTTTGAGCAAAGGATTTGGGATTAGTGGTGCAAACCACTATTGAATTTGCTTTTGCTTTTGCTTTTTGCTTTTTACTTTTTGCTTTTTTTGCTGAAATTTTAATATTTTTGGGATGGGGATTTGTGGGAATTGGGATTTTTGATAGTTGTGAAAACCACTATTTATTTTGGGGAATTGGGTAAGGAAGATGCTTTTCCTTTTGCCAACTCTTAGCATTCTTGAACCATTCTCACATGGGGATGAGAAGGATGACCTTTTCACTTAAGGTGACCTAGACTACTTCATGGATTTCATCTTTCTTTGCACAAAACTTGGATTATTAATGTTTAACTATGTTTGGGATTTTATGTACACAAGGCATAATCAATGCAAGACTCTACCTCCTAAAAATCAAGCTAACTTTCTACAAAACCTGAAGAGAAGCTAGAAATGGATGAGTGACCAAAAACCCTAATGACATTCTAAAACAAATGACTAGGTCAAGGGGTGGACACAAATATGGAATGTGAGAAATGTGGGTGAAAATGATAATTGCGGCATTGAACTATGAGTACTTTCACAACATTGATTTTGAGCGGTAAGCAGTGTGCCATCATGGTGCTAGACATGTATGAGCAACTCTAAAATGTAAAGTACTAATGATGAATATGCCTAAATGCAAGCAAAAATAAAATGCAATGTGATGTGATGCAATATTTTTTAATTTTTGAAATTTTTATTGATATATATGTATGAAAGTGCTATGTGATGCAATGTTTTTGTATTTTGATGTTTTGATGATGTTTTTTAATTTTTGATGTATACATATATATATATATATATATATATATATATATATATATATATATATATATATGTATGTATGTATGTACCTATGACCAATAGGATTATTGGGGGCCATTGGGGCATTTGGGGGGACCAAAGGGCTTATGGATGCCTTTGGGGCTTTTTGGTTGACCTAGATGGTTCTAGACCATCTAGGAGCATTTAGGTTGACCAAGTGGGATAAAGGTACCCTTGGAGCATTTTGGGGTGACCTAGATGGTTCTAGATCACCTAGGAGCATTTTAGGGTGACCTAGATGGTTATAGACCACCTAGGAGCCTTTTAGGTTGACCAAGTGGGATATAGGCACCCTTAGAGCATTTAGGGGTGACCTAGACGGTTCTAGACCACCTAGGAGCCTTTTAGGTTGACCAAGTGGGATATAGGCACCCTTGGAGCATTTAGGGGTGACCTAGACGGTTCTAGACCGCCTAGGAGCCTTTTAGGTTGACCAAGAGGGATATAGGCACCCTTGGAGCATTTAGGGGTGACCTAGATGGTTCTAGACCTCCTAGGAGACTTTTAGGTTGACCAAGAAGGATGTAGGCAACCTTGGAGCATTTAAAGGTCACCTAGATGGTTCTAGACTGCCTAGGAGCATTTTAGGTTGACCAAGCGGGATATAGGCACCCTTGGAGCCTTTTGGGGTGACCTAGACGGCCATAAACTTCCTAGGAGCATTCTAGGTTGACCAAGCGATATGTAGATACCCTTGGAGCCTTTTGTAAATTTTCTTACTTTATGTTCTTAGGAGGAAGGTGCAATACCTTGTATACCCCCAGCATTTACTATGATTTATGTGATGTTATATACTTGGCCAGGAGGAGCAATAGGAATTGACCCCCCATATTTTGGCAAGGAATCCTGGGTAATGCTAATGTCTTGAGGGGGTAGAATGAGTGACCCACTCATGGATAAAGCTCCCTCATTAATAATATCTTGGACCTTGCATCTAAAAACATGACAAGAGTTAATTTCATGTCCTCTCATTCAATGATAGAGGTAAGAATGATCCTCCCTATATAGTTTAGATCTAGGTCTATTTGGGTTGAACAGGGGTATATCTGGTAAGACAATTGCCTTTGTATCTTGTAGGTTGTGATAAATAGTCGACATGGGCTCAAATAACGGAGTCTAGGTAAGACATTGTTGTCTTAAACAAGGTGAATGCAGTTGAATAATTTTATGAGGTGATGAGGTTGTATGTGTCTCAGTCACATGTTTAGGTTGCTCTTCTTGACTACCATCTATAGGTAATAGATGTTGCACTATGTTAATATGTTGTTTGTTTATTTTAAGATCATTCTTGTCAAACATTTCCTATACCAATTTTTTGAATTTAAAGCACCTATGCACATCATGCCCCTTCTGCCTATGGTATTTGCAATATAGGTCTTTGTGATATTCGTAGGGCTTAATTGCATAGGGATCGACAAGTCAACTCTTAGGTAAAGTAATTGTCTTTGCCATGCAGATTCTCTCAAATAGAGTTCCTGGACTCATTAATGGGCATAAATTGTTTCTTAGGGTGGCATTGTTGGTTTAGCCCTTGATTTTTGTGAGACTTAACATTGGACTGTGTAGGAGTGGATTGGTCCTGACAATCAAGGGGTTGAGGTTTTGGATGACTCAACCATAACTCAATGCTTGTGAGTCGATCCATGATCTGTTGTAAATAATTTTGTTGGTGACTCACTTGTAACTCCACATCGGCTAGCCTACCCAAGATATGTTGTGGTACTAGTGGAGGCGATGACTAGATGGATATTGAGGGAGTTGTATGGCAAATTATATGTGGTGGAGGTGAACTAGGTGTGGGAGCTAGGAGATAATCGATCAAGGGTGGATCAAAAGTCCCTAATTTTTGAGCAGATGTGGATGCTTCATGATGATTGGAGTTGGCTATTATATCCACATGTTCTCATTCTTGATTTAGCTCATGGTCATATTCCAACTCAGAGTTTTCAAATGTGGTAGTTGGGTTACCCCCATTTTTGTCTAGGGGTACACATGTTCTTGATCTTGTGGAGATGTTGGATGAGATGGAGTAAGCATGACTAAATCCATCAATGGTATATCCTGTGGTGTGGATGGGATGTTTTATGGAGTCACAAGTTGCATAGATGGATTTAGATGACTTTGGTTCTCTACCATCATATTGATCATTCCCATAAACTAGTGAGAAGATGCATTTGCATCTAAACGATTCATGGCTACCTCATCAACTTGTCCAAGGTGATCTGCTTGGCCCCCCTGCTTGAGGGGTGCATCAAAAATACTATCAATGGGTGGAAACTAGATAGGAGGATGACCTAGATATTTTATTGACTCGATGATAGATGTGAATGCAACATTGGGTACAATGCACTCATCGAATTCTATGCAGGTGAAGTGAATTGTGTCCTCAACTATGGTGGATGAAGATGGTATGATAGGATTTGATTAATCCATATCAATAGTGGGTTATTCCTCCTTTCTAGTAGGAGTGAAAAGATCTTCTGTAGATGTATTGATGATAGCTATGAGAGCTTCTGTATCTGGATCTTCTGATTCTTCCTTGATTTAAGAGATATAGGATGGTACTAGTGGTGGTGAAGGTAGCTTCACGACTAACCGTGGGGTTGAATCTAGACTTTGAATAAGGTCATTATATTTAGTGTCCAAATGCTTGGGTAACACTATAGGCCTTTGTGGATGATCCACCTGCTTATAATACTTGAATGGGTTTGGGTCAACATGGACCACATGTACCTTACCTTCATCAATGTATTTAATGCATTGATGCACTATATATGGAATACATTCCATGTCTCTTATCCATGGCCTTCCAAGTAGTATGTTGTATTTTCTTGCACCCTCCAAGATATAGAAAAATGTAGGCACGATATTTTGTCCAACTTCAACAAGTAGGATTATTGTGCCCACAGTGGAGGATAAAGCATCGTTGAACACTTGCAAGGTGAACTTGGATGGTGCAATGCACGAGGATGGAAGGTTGAGATGCTTTAGTGAAGCTATGGTAATAATATTTATTGAGGAACCTATGTCAACCAATACTTTCTTATAGGGGATCCTATTGATGCTTGCAATTATATGCAGAGGAGGATGTGGTGAACTGGTAGGCATGGGTTTGACCTCATAATTTTGAAATGATATAATAGGATTCTTGTACATTTTTATGTATTCCATAAATTTGGTGAAATCATTAGAGTCATGATGTTGTACCTCCATGGAATCCAAGACCCTCATGAAAGGTTTCCAATATTTGGAGGACTGTAGTAGAAGCTCGCTCATGGTCACTTTGGCTGATGGTGCATGCAAACTTCGCATAGGCCTACTCTATATTGCTAACACTTATTGGATGGTAGTTCTAGGTGGTGAAGACCATGATGTAGAGGGAGTGTAGACCTCCCTGCTAAGCCCTTTGGAAGGCTGATTATATCTGGTTTGTGATTGGAATCGATGTTGGCTAACCCAATAATTCACTTGATCATGTGGATAATCCATTGATGTTCTCTTGGTAAAGGTACCTTGGTGGTTGGGTCCTCTAAATAAGGAGTTGACCTCACAAAGGCTTTTAGGGCATTATGTAGGAATGATGATATCCTTAGGAGAATAGCGAAGGCGACTATTATCAGGGCTCCATGCATGAGTGAGGAAATCCTCATACCTATAACTATGGTGCTCAAGGCCTCTCCTAAAAAAAACTCCTTCACTAGCTCGTGATTGAGCTTGGCTATGCATGGTTTTCATAATGTGTTGACTAGGTGAACCCTGAAGGAAACCCACACTAGATTTTTGAAACCCTATTTTTTGAAAAATTAGGGTTAGGGTTTGGTCCCAGATCTAGGATCTTATGTTGACTACCCAAACATTAAGGAAACACCCAAAGCAGATAATATAATTATCTCTTTTAAATATTAATAACACACAATCAAATAATCAAAGAAGCACACAAGAAAACAATGTGATTATCTCCTTTAAGTTTTAGATGTGAATCCCTAAGTTGTGTGGTGTGTTTAGATTTGTTGTTTTGATCTTGCATTCTTGTTGTAGAATTAGAATGAGGGAACTCAACCAAAGTTGTGACTAGGGACACTAGTGCCAAACATGATTTCTCAAAAGAGTCTAGGGTACATCGCTTAAATCCCAGTTGGGGGTTCACCTAGCTCTTCCACTCTAAAATAATATTTCCAACAATGGGAGGCAGTTTGAACATTAGTGACCTATTCTATATTGAGAGAGTGCCTTATAATATCTAAGATATATATGGAAAATCTTGTGGAAGGAGATGAAATCCAATTTCACTAGTATGAATTGGGGGTTGGTGATGAAATCCAACCTTACCAATGTTATAGTGGAATGTGCAAGTGTGTGTGGTTCCTTTTAATCCAAATAAAGTAAGCAAATAAGTATTCAATGATAATTCACTAAATGCTTGAAATAGATGTGTTTTAATTTCAAAAATATAGGATAAAAGGAACCTAAAAATTTCACTTATAGATGCAAGCCCTAAATGCTAACCTACTCATTGGGTAAGCCACAAGCAATCAAGCCATAAATATGCATCACTACTTCAAGTTTCTTTCAATTTTTCTTCTTCATTTAGTTGCTTTATGTTATAAGAAAAGTAAAATTATGAATTTTAACCTTTATATGCAAAAAAATGATGCAAGAAAAACCAATTTTAACAGTCTCTAAAAATGTAGCAAAAAAACAGAAGATTTAGGCACTCACCTTAGCAGTTTTGAGACTTCCAAATTCTGGATTTTTGGTCAAAAATTTCTTTGTTTCTTCAACACTCCAGGGTGGGACGATTAGAAGCCCTACCACCATCCCAGGTTGGGATGGTGAAGCCATAATCCCGGGTTGGTATGGTTAATCCACCATCCCAGGGTGATCCAGTTAAAGGTTATGCCACCATTCTAGGGTGGGGAGGGGAGCACCTGCAACACAAAAAGGGCAAAACTTGCAAAAATGAGGTCAGATTTTCACCCAAAGCACAAGGGGCAAGGGTCCCACCATGATCATCACTGAATTAGGGAAAAATAGTGTACCTAATTATGAATAAAAATATGTGTATCTATCCTCTATAGCTTATGAGCATCAAACGGAAGCATGCATGTAAAAATAGAAGCAAAACCAAACATCAAGGTATGAAATAAAGTGAGTATCATTCTTATTAATTTGGTGGACCAGATCCAAGGTTACACATCATTCCCCTTGATGGCTCAAATTTTATACAATTTTGCAAATTTTGGGTGCCCAAGGATCAAATCCTTCAAGAAATCCGGGTGCACATCCAGTGTCTTTCCTCGTACCCAAAATCGAGGTGGGTGGAAAAATGTCACCGCCACTTGTATATTTGATCTTGATGTCTTGTATTCCTTCCCAATGCCTTCTAGAAACCTACACCTACACACAAGGAATCCAAAAGGGTCAAATATCAAGTGTGTGTGATGGAAAACATGCAATCCCCACAGGCACCAAAAGACTAGTAAAGGGCATATATATTAAAAACATATCAAATAAACTTAGAATGACTTTAAATTTTATGGAGATATTAAATAGGAGTTTTTTAATGGATATCACCAAAAATATATATCTTAAATTACATCCATAGGACCTTCAATTTTGTATCACCCGTCTACAACCTATGAAGACCAAGACAAGCAATTCCTACCCCTAAACATGTCCAAACACCATGAAAATTGGAAATAATACATAAATCAACATTTTAAGACTACCCATGTGGTTATATTTTCAAAATGAGATGCATATCCATCTGCATGCACCTAGGGTGCCCGAGTGGGCCCTACAAATCTGCAAAAACTTTAAAATATGATATCTCGGCCAATATAACTCCAAATTGTATGAAATGTGAAATTTATAATCCTATGATAGTCTAGAATAAGCCTTAAAAATAGTAAATAAATTATGCACATATTTCTCCTCATCCCAGGGGGTACGGTGGTGACTACAACTAATTCGAGGGCACCCTAGGGGGGATACCCACCAATTTTGCACACCTTTTACTACCAATCCCACTAGGGAATGGTCATAAAAACTATAAATGGTATTTTCATTGAATTTGATGAATAAATTCACCCATATGGTAAAGTTATGCCCAAAATACCCTCTTGAAGTCACCCGGTAACCTCCTTCGCTAAGAAGAGATTTCGAGGGAAAGAGAACATAATAAAGTGAGGGGAAATATCGAAAACACTATTTTTCATATCCTAGAACTCCTATCTATAGTATATGTGTGTTTTATGTGGAAATTGTACCCATTTTATAGCCCAAAGGGGCTTATGTGCAAAAGGGCATGCAAGGGCATGCATGGCAGGAGGTGTCATTTGTCAAAAGGGAGGCATGCATTGGATGTGGAAGAGAATCTCCATTTTTGGCCTCCATTATGAAGCATATCATAAGGATGTAGTGCCCTCTGACCTGCATGCTTCAATTGGCAGGGTAAATGGCAGTTTTTGGGTGTCATTTGTCCCAGATTTGACTTTTTCTTGGTCAAACTTGCTCATCGTCCCACCCTAGGACGATGGCTCACCACAATCCCATGGTGGGAGGATGGGAATATGCCACCATCCTAGGGTGGGATGATGGTGAATTTTTGGCCAAACCTCCCAAAATTTTTCCAGAAGCCTCTAGAACCTCACCCGAAGTGGCTAGAACTACTGTGTACCTTCTGAGGGCTGCCCAAGGGGCCATATGATGCCAATTTGATCATTTTTTGTGGATGCTTAATCGTGTTAACCATATTTTAGTGTCTACAACTGGTATACCTTGTCAACTTAGTAGATATTAACTCTCTTTAGATCAAAAATGATAAAATTTTAGATATAGGGATGGAAGGTTTAGAAAGTGGATGAATTAATGATGGACATGTGAAGCTAACAGCATAGGCATCCACAAAAATTCCTCTAACTTAACTTATGGAAATAAATATTAGGACTAGCAACATTTGAGACTTGACAATATTTAACATCAAAAGCTATGGCATACTTAAAGAATTATTCCAAACATCAAGAGCACTAATTATCCAAGTTAACATAATAATATTAACACTCTGACTAATAGAAATAGAATTCCCATAAGAATACATACAAATATGAATAATTCCAATTTGATCTAAGTTAGCAATCCAAATTAATAGTATACACTAACCATGGCAGTAGTAGCAAAAATGATCATAAAATTATAATTAGTAAGCAATGTACACACAAGTCTGAGGTAAAAATCCCAAGTAATTCTCCTTTCATTAAATTGCAAAAAATGTACAGTAGTGCAAGCAAACACTTTATATCCAACCCTTTAAAATGAGGGTTTGACCTATATTTATAGTTTTATAATACTTTCATTTTAAGAATTACAGGGAATATTTTGAGTTCTTGATCTTCTTGCAATTTTCCATCAATGGTGTCATCCAGTTGTAACTTCTTAATTTGTTATCACAACCTTTACACGGGTTCAAGATCCACCATCTCCTATTATTACTAAGCCCTTACAGTCATAGATCTGCAACTAAATTCATTAGATAGTAGGTTTTAGAAGTTTCTAGACTTCTATACTTTGTTCTCCTATTGGTTTGGTTTTCTTGATCCATTTGAATGATCTGATTATGTAGCCACATGAAAATGTTGAATATTTAAAAATTAGAGTAGGATCAATCTAGATCATTGATCTAGGGATGAGTGGCTCTGATGAATTTCTTGCGATTGTGATATGCCCTTTGTATTTCTTAAAATCATGTTGCACTATTTCTCTTTCCAACATTTAAAAAATTTAGATGTGAAATCAAGAATAATCATGGATTTGAGAATTTACTTGCCTTGGCATGTTTGCCTCATGACCGCTAGATCATTTGATCACTTTCTCTAAAGACCTCATGGAATATTGAATGGTGAGATCTTTTGCTTATCTTATTCACAAATATCTGTAAATCCATGGATATGAGATCTTCTTTGTTGTTGTAGCTATCACGTGATCGTGCATCTATTGCTATCCTTGAAGAGCTTCCTCATTTCCACATTATTACCAAAGTAGATAGATCATTGCGTGAGGACTTAAACATTATTAATTTTGATACATTATGACCATAGATTTGCAGATATTTATGGTTTTATTCTTAATCATCATTCCACACGTTCAAACACATACTTGGTCACTTTTTCCCATGTTGTTCATAGTTTTATGAAAATCAAAATATCTGAGCAAAGTCAACTTTTTTCTTATGGCCATGATAATAACAAAGAAAACTAGTGTCATGCTCAAATAGCATTTGGACTATTTATTTTGACTTCTTCGTAGATTGACACAAATCAACGATTTTGAGTTGGTGATAAATGCATCTATGTTTCTTGAGCACTTTTCTCATTTTTGTGCTATTAAAAAAGAAGGCACACAACCACGTTTCCAAGTTTTTGGGCTCCATTTTAGCCCTTTTATCATAGATTCACATTTTTTAGTAGATTTAAGCTTCTTTTCTCTTAGTTGCTCCCACTTGTTAGAGTATATTACATTATTTGGTACATGTCAATGTACCACCTTGGGTACATTATTAGACTAGATTTTATCTTAGGTTAAGTAGTTACTTGAGGAAGAAGTAATAAATGCACAAGTGTTAGAATATGCAGTGATATAAATGTACATGAAGTCCACATGTACATGTGTCATAGGAAATGTATATGAAGAGTCATAGGTAGAGTAAGGGCCAAGGAACATATCTTCTTATATATATAGGCCTTTGAGAGTATGTGATAGGGGATGTGAGAGAGACGATGATACTATAAAGAGTTAGATTAGTTTAGTTAATAGGTACAATGTAGTACTTCCATTAAAATTTTGGAGTGTTCAAGTCCTCCATTATATTGCATTGTACTATTTTTGTAAGCTTTTATTAATGGTATATTACTTAGTTATTGCAAAAGTCTATCATCTTATTTTTTTACATATTTTAGTGCCATTATCATATAGTTATCATAGCTTGCATATTTTACATCTTGTGGTTGCATTTCCTTTATTATACATCATAAAAAGCTAACAGTGGTATTAGAGCCATAGTAGATCGATAGGAAATAGTGAGAGCCACAAGAGATATTGAGAGAAGAGTATAAATCTCATTTTCAAATTTTCTAAAAATACATTTGGCTGGATTATTTCCATAGAGTTGCAAAAAAACTCATGAAGACTAGGACTCAACATTGATTCCACTAGATTGAATAATCAACTAATGAAGATTGATTATCTCCAGATTTAAAGTTTCTTGCATTTCTAGTTTCTAATACTTTGTTGCAAGAAAACGAGATTCAAATAAATTTGGGAAGCTTCCTACAAAGAGCTAGGAATATTATCTTCTTTGGAATCAATCCAGTACCTGAAGAAAAAGTAGAAGACTAAAGATCTAGGATACCTTAAGGAAAATTTCATATTATGTTACACACCAAACCTAGTCGTCGGCTAGGTATTCCAAGAGTATAGATTTTTCATATATATATTAGTTAGTTATTTCAAATTAAATCATCGTTTTTATTATTCCTTTCACTGCGAATTGTTCTCTGTGCCTTAACGGCGGGATCTGCCCTCCTAGTGGCTTTGCTTTTACAAACATTGTATCATCAGTTCTATCGTCTATATATTTTCATTCTTCTCTGCTTCTGTTAAAATTACGTTCTGTAATTAATCTTAATCGGATTCGGTGAAGGAAAGGAAGGAAGTTCCTTTCATGTGGTATCAGTTTCCAGGCAACGCAGGTTATTTCCTTCATGCCTTGCATCCGATTCACCTGTGCAGGGGAATAAGTCAGATCGATGTCACGTTCTGCGTTGGTGTAGAAGACTTCTGCATCTCGATCGAAAACTCTGTAGACAACTCGTGAAACACAGTCAAATCCTCGCGGGCATAGAAAATTTGATTCGCTGCCGTAAACTCTGCGAACATTTCGTGAAACACCGTCCAATTCTTCGCGGGCATAGACGATCCGAATCGCTGCCGAAAACTCTGCAGACATTTCGCGCATCATTTACCGAAGGCATCCGACCAATCGCAGGCGAGTATTATTTTTTTTTTTTTTAGTTTTCGGGATAATTATCCCACATTCCTGGTGTGGGTGGTACCAACCGATTTAAATTGCGTTAAACACACCTTTGTGTTTGTGACTTCGGTCACATAACGCTCTCCTAGCCTCGCGTAGCCATTAAGTCATTTCGTGCCAAGTGTCCTTCCTCGCATCGTGTTCATGTTGCATTCTTCGTTGTTATCCATTTTGCATCCCCCTTTGCTATTCGTCATGTCCTCTACCCACGTCGTGTCCATGTGTTGAGTGTCGTGTGTTCGCGTTACTGTCTGTCGTGTTCGCGTGTCGAGTGTCCATGTTGTCCTATCGCATCTCGCATGTTCTGTCGCGTCTCATAGCAGTTTCATCTCGCATTTGTCTGTCTGCTTAGTCCTGTCCTGTCGCGTTCACTCGTGTCCTGTTCTGTCGTGTCTCACGTCTCATCCACTCGTCATGTTTCATGCCAAATCTGTCTGTGTGTCATGGTTCATCTGATTCCTCGCGTCTTAATCATTCGGTCGTTTCGTCCCATTCTGTCGCCTGTCACCAGTCCTCGCTGTCAGTCGAGTCCAGATAAGTTACATTAAAATCTGAAAGTCAAGGGTTAGTGAGCACCACACTCCGCATCGCAGTTGGAGCGACAATCGAAGCGAAATCCATTTTTTGTTGCCGAATTCAACCAATTTACTTTTCAAATTGGACGTTCAAGGATTACTAATCCAAAAAGTTTAAACAGTGCATGAGTAGAAGCTGGACCAAAGGACCTGACGGTCGATTATCAAGCTCGAAAATGACCAATAACAATGCAAGAAGACCTAATCAAAGCCCAGGTACAAAAAATTCTCCTTCTCCTTTCAAAATTGGCAGTTATAATCCACATCATCCACTAGTAGATCCTATGGCGACTAACCCTCCCCCAACTCACGAAACCATCACACAAGGAGACTCAAGTAACTCGACCATTTCCAATGATGAATCTCTTCGACTCTTACTAGAGGGTATGAACCAAATTAGTCTCAACCTAAAAACCCTAGTGCGAGCACAAAACCAGCTTAATCCCAATACTAATTCCCAAAATCACTCCCATGCCCAAAGGAATGAAGAAAATGTCGATCAAGATGATGATTGGGAACAACAAAGAGGCGATTCGGATAATTACAGGGATCGTTCTCATAGACAGAGGTATAACCAAAATCAAGAAAGGGATACGGGTTATCACCAACCAAGAGGCCCTAATAATTTTCCACGCATTGATATGCCCACTTTTGAAGGTCATGATCCTCGTGGTTGGATAGCCAAAATGGAAGGCATTCTCGACTTATATCAAATTAAGGAAATTGATAAAGTCCCTTTCGTTGCATCAAAATTAGGCACTGAGGCCTACCAATGGTTCGTATGGCTTAAACGAGAGAAAGGTGCTACTATTAACTGGAGAAAATTCACTACCTCTTTTTTAGAAATATTTGATGAAGGAGCTACATCATCATACACGATAAGACTATTATCTCTTAAACAAGAAGGATCGGTTAGCGAATTTGTTTCGGAGTTCACCAGTTTACTACCATATACTTTAGACCTCAGTCCCGACACAGTGGTAGGAGCTTTTCGCAATGGATTGAAAGAAAATATTCGAGTGGAGGTAGACATGCACAATCCAACCTTGCTGAACGATTGTATAAGAATAGCTAAGCTGGCCGAGAAGAGAAATCAGTTGTCTGCACGACGTGAAAACTATAGTCGTCCTCCATATCGCAACAATTCCTTTCATAGAAATGATCAACCCTCAAGATACTTTTGCTATAAATGTCGCAATCATCATCCCAAGGAACAAGCTTGTGCCCAAAAACAAAACTTTCATATTGAGTGTGATCAATATGAAGGAGAAGAGGACGAAACTTACCAACAAGAAGAACCTATGCAAGAAGACCTACCAATTACTCTAGAAGAGAAGGAAGAGGATACAATGGCGATCTCTGTACACGCCCTCATGGGGTTAACCGCCCACCATACCATCAAGGTACCAGGATTTCTCCGCCGAGAAAAAGTGAATGTGCTAATTGATTCTGGTAGTACCCACAATTTTATCGACATCAAAACAGCAAAAGCTTTGAATTTATTCATTAACTCTTCCAACAAAGACAAATTCCAGGTTCTAGTGGCCAACGGGGTGAACGCACAATGTGTTGGTCGCACATCTCAAGTTTCCATAAAAATGGGAACTTATACCTGGTTTGGGTCCCTCTTCGTCATGAATTTGGGGAACTCTGATGTCATTTTGGGAGTTGAATGGTTGGAAACATTAGACACGGTTAGCTTCAACTTCAAAAAATTATTTGTGGAATGGAAGGAAAATGGACGAGTCATTCGCTTACAAGGCATTACTACTCCTCCATCACAAATGGTGAGCTCTCATAGTATGGAGAAGATGTTAAAAAAGGGTGGATATGGGTTTATAGCTCAAATTAATTGTTTGGAAAAACAATCTCCAACAACTTCGGATATTACTGCTCCGGAGTTACAAGACATCATAACACATTACGAAGAGGTTTTCCAAGAACCTAAAGGATTACCACCTAAACGATCTCATGACCATGCCATCCATTTGATTCCAGGGAGTGTCCCACCTAACAATCGTCCTTACCGCTATCCTCAACCACAAAAGACAGAAATCGAACAGATCATTCAGGATTTGTTGGATCATGGAGTCATTCGTCACAGCACTAGTCCTTATTCCTCACCTGTAGTCCTGGCTAGACGAAAAGATAACTCTTGGCGTATGTGTCCTGACTTTCGTTCTCTCAATAAACTCACTATCAAGGACAAATTTCCTATCCCTGTCATAGATGACCTACTAGATGAGTTGCATGGTGCAAAATTTTTTACAAAATTAGACCTTCGCTCCGGATTTCACCAAATTCGTGTCAGAGAAGAAGATATTCCTAAAACTGCTTTTCGTACTCATGAAGGTCATTACGAATTTTTGGTCATGCCTTTTGGTCTCACCAATGCACCATCCACATTCCAAAGTCTCATGAACCACGTGTTTCGTCCACTCCTCCGTAAGTTTGTGTTAGTTTTTTTTGATGATATTCTCATATACAGCAAAACATGGACGAATCATTTACATCATGTGGATAAGGCCCTTCACATTTTACACAAAGAAAAGTTATTTGTCAAACGTTCCAAATGTTCATTTGGTGTTCAAGAAGTCGAATATCTTGGTCATATAGTTTCACACGATGGCGTCAAAGTGGATCCCAATAAGATTAAGGCAATTCAAGAGTGGCCTTTACCTAAAACCATCAAGAAACTTCATGGTTTTTTGGGTCTCACGGGCTACTATCGCAAGTTTGTACAAAATTATGGTAAGATTGCAGCACCTCTCACCGCACTCACAAAGAAGGATGCTTTTCGTTGGTCGACAGAGGCTACTCAAGCCTTCGAAGCTCTTAAGAAGGCCATGTGTACAACTCCAGTATTAGCAACTCCCAATTTTCACAAACCATTTATTATCGAATGTGATGCGTCAGGAACTGGAATTGGGGCTATATTAATGCAAGAAGGTCATCCTTTGGCATTTGAAAGTAAACAACTCTCCGAGAAAATTTTGGGAAGATCAACATACGAAAAAGAAATGTTGGCTATTCTTCATGCAGTGGAAAAATGGAGACACTACCTAATCAGTAGCCGCTTCATTATCAAAACAGATCATAGTAGTCTCAAACATTTTCTTGAGCAGAGGTTTTCTTATCTAGAACAAAATAAGTGGTTAACCAAACTATTGGGTTATGATTTTGTTATCGAATACAAGAAAGGGAAGGAAAATGTAGCCGCAGATGCATTGTCCCTGAAATATGAAGATGAAGTAGTCATTAACGCTATTTCAGGTCCTTGCTCCCAATGGGTGACTCAATTACAAGATGACTGGTTAGCCAATAGTGAAACTGCTAAGATAATTCAAGACTTGTCTATCGGTTCCTCTAAACACCCTTTGTTCTCTTATGAAGATAAAATCCTCCAGAAAGAAGAATCGCATTTACATTCCACACAATTCGAAACTCAAATCAAAGATTCTCGATGTATCACACACTTCTCCATCAGCAGGACATTCAAGATTTTTGAAAACATATTTAAGAGTGAAACAATCATTTTGTTGGAAAGGATTAAAAGCAAAAGTCAAACAATGGGTAGCAGAATGCGAAGTTTTCCAGCGCAATAAAGGGGAAACAATCAAATCACCAGGATTGTTACAACCATTACCCATCCCTGACCGACAGTGGGAACATATATCCATGGATTTTATTGAAGGTCTTCCAAAATCAGAAGGCAGGACAATAATTTTTGTAGTCGTAGACCGGTTATCCAAATACGCTCACTTTCAGGCTTTACAACATCCATTTTCCGCAAGCAAGGTGGCAAAGGTATTTATGGATTCAATTTTCAAATTACATGGTATGCCAAAAAATATTGTAAGTGATAGAGACCCCATTTTCACTAGTAACTTTTGGAGGGAATTATTTCGACTTAGTGGTACCAAATTGAACATGTCTTCAGCCTACCATCCATAGATAGATGGTCAAACAAAAATAGTTAACAAATGTTTGGGTACGTACTTAAGATGTTTTGCTCAAGATAAACAATACCAATGGAGCCAGTGGTTAGCATTGGCAGAATGGTGGTACAACACTTCTTACCATTACTCAATTAAGATGTCTCCATTTGAAGCATTGTATGGCACCAAGCCTCCAATCGTCGCAGATTACGTACAAGGATCATCCAAAGTAGCAAATGTGGATGATTGGTTCCGACAAAGGCAGTCTACACTCACCATCCTCAAAGAGAATTTAGTCCAAGCACAAAATCGTATGAAACAACAACAAGACTTGCACCGATCAGAAAGAACTTTTAATATAGGTGATTGGGTTTTCCTAAGGTTGCAACCTTACAAACAATCATCATTAAGGATAAAATCCAACCAAAAGTTGGCTCCATGATTCTATGGTCCTTACAAAATTGTGCGCCGCATTGGAGAAGTAGCCTATCAGTTAGAGCTACCAGATTCATCACGAATACACCGGATATTTCATGTTTCATGTCTCAAAAAAGTAATTGGTCAGAAAGTGCATAGTCAATCAGACTTACTAGTGCTCGATGAGGAAGGACGCATACATCTCCAACCTGAAGATATACTACAACATAGAATACGAAGATTGAGATCACGTCAGATTCAAGAATTTCTCATCAAATGGCAAGATTTACCAGAGGAGGATGCCACATGGGAACCTGAAAGTATTTTCCAGACATTTCCAGCTTTGAGGACAAAGCTTTTCGAGGAGGGGAGTCATGTTACACACCAAACCTAGCCGTCGGCTAGGTATTCCAAGAGTATAGATTTTTCATATATATATTAGTTAGTTATTTCAAATTAAATCATCATTTTTATTATTCCTTTCACTGCAAATTGTTCTCTGTGCCTTAACGACGGGATCTGCCCTCCTAGTGGCTTTGCTTTTACAAACATTGTATCATCAATTCTATCATCTATATATTTTCATTCTTCTCTGCTTCTGTTAAAATTACGTTCTGTAATTAATCTTAATCGGATTCGACGAAGGAAAGGAAGGAAGTTCCTTTCATATTACAATATTGCAACCCTGCAGATTGTAGAAGAGAGAAAAGGCCAGAGAAGCCTTACTGTAGATTGAAGGAAGTAGAGACTCCATAAAAGAGTCTAGGAGAAGATTGGATATTGGTGATCTTCATTGAAGATTGAAGACTGTAGATTACAGAGGATACATCTCAAGAAGCTAAAGAGACCCACAATAGGTCCCATTGAAAGAGCTTCCAGTCTTGGAATATTGAAGATAGATAAGGACTAGCAAAGGTCTTATTCTAGATTTTAGAAGCAACAAATTTTATAGATCCTAGTAAGGAGATCTCATTGCAAAAATTCCATAGTTGAATATTGAAGGAAAGGTCTAATTGAGAAGAATAGAAAAGCTATGAAATTAAAGACCTACAAAAAGGGGTCTCAAGGAGAAATAAGGATAAGTCTTGGAAAGCCTCATAGAAGCAGCCTAGGAGAATTCCATTCAAGAACTCATTGGATAAATTTATTGGCAAGGAGAAGTTCTTGTTAGTGAATGTATTGAGACAATTATTGCCATTCGACAACAATCCCAAAGTAGAAGAATTTGGTAAGGATTTTACCAAATTTTAGAGGAGAACAGTGAAGACCTCAATACATACAAATACTTGAGAAGGCCACTAGATAGGCCAATATTGAAGTTAGAATTAGATAAGGATGTTGAAGAAGAAAGGAGTTAGAAGAAACCACCAAATTTGTGATATTTGGATAGTTCCATTGAAGGCTTGAAGTTTATTTAGGAGAAATGAGATTGTTGATTTTACAGCAAAAAATTGAAGGTCTCTAGAAGATAAATCTCAGTTGCAATTTGGAAGAGTTTCCTACCAAACTGGGATATTTGAGAACCTTTTAGAGCAAAAATTAGTTGTGCAAGAATTTGAAAAACTCATAGTTACGGGCAGTAATTTGGGCAGCATTACTAGATGCTAAGTTTTTAAGTTCAAGAGAGCATACTAAAGGAGAGTTAAAACCACCAAACTAAATTTTTGGGCAACAAGCTAGAAGAATTTCAAGCCTTCAAATTAGTGAGTTAAATAGTTGTTTTGGATAGCAAAGAAGTTTTGCAATTCCATCAAACACGGGGTAGCAATTTGGTGAATCTAATCACCACAATATCCATCATCTACAAAGGTCATTAAAGGTAATAAAATTTGGTGCAAAGTTTCATTACTTGAACATTAGTTACTTGGTTCATTATTAAGTTTCATTAAGCACCATATTCAAGTTTAAAGTTGCAAGGAGAAGATTGCATATTAAATTCTATGAGGGAGTGTAGAAGTTAGTTTCTACAAGAGTTAAAACCTACACATAAGAAGTAGAAGTTAGATATATTTTGATAAAAATAATAATATTTACTTTCTATTATTCATTAAGAGCAAGAATACATTACTCTTAAGTGAGATTTGCATATATTATAGTGCATATTTCAAGTTACTTTTAAGAGTTTATTCAAAGAAGCAATAAGAAGAAATTGCTATTGCATTATATTATTTATCCTTAAAGGTTATTAAAGGTGCTCTAAGTATTCAAGTTAAGGTGAAAATTAGTGCAAATTTAAACCTTTCAAAAGGGCATATCAGTTGCATGATTTAGAGCTTGAATTCATTATTGCTAAGTTAAACAAGCAAAGGAGAGATTTTTCTAGTAAGGAGGAAAACATCAAATCACCATTTACCACCAAGTAATATAGCAAGAAGCCACCATATCAAGGAAGCAATATAGCTTCAAAAAATTATATATAGAGATCTCAAAACTTCAATGCAAATTAGGGTATTTTATTCTAACTATTTTGATTAAATTGTTGCACCATATTCCTCTTGTCCTATGCAGAAAAAGAGGATAAAATATAAAGTATCTCAAAGAAACTAAAACAAAAAGCATTGTACATCTACAGAGTGGTCATATCATCAAATTAAAGGTGAAAAATTCAAGTGAAGAAAGTGATCCAATTAAGGGCTCAAATAGTTGAGTTTTAGGATGTCTAAAGACGCCAAAACGAGTGTCTACAAGCAACATTAACCTGTAGCATCAAAACCTACGTAAGGAATCTTTACATCCATTAAAATTCCATTGTAAAACAAGGATAATAGCATTAAGGATGAATAAGTGCAAGTTATAAGAGTAAATAATACACAAGTTAATTAAAAATCAAGGTGAAAACAAAGGTGTATTACCCAAGAAATAGACAAATTGTCAACTAAGAAGAATTGTCATCTAAGAGGGTAGTGTTAGAGTACCATAGAACCACCTTACTAGAGAAGAATAATCACATAATAGGGAAGCATTGGGGCACCATATAACCACCATTTCTAAAGCCAACTTTAAGATAGATTAGCATCACCATTCACCTGAGAGAAAACATTGAAGATAAGATCCATAGTGCATTCATTGGCAAGATGTATTCAAGGAATAAAAGACATTGAAGGTATTCTTACATGCAATATAAAGGAGTGCCACTTGTAAACTCAATCCAAGGCATATTGTGCCACTTGGTACAAAAAAATAAGGCATCCATATATTCCCCATAATGCCTATGAAAGAAAGAAGTTTCTATAATAGAGTAATGCCCATTTTTTAGCGTTGAAAGAATCATTTGAAGGTAAGAAAGGCATAACAATTATTGTCCATCATTCCAATGAGGATATGAGCATTGAATATACCTAAAACAACACCCATAAATAATAAAACTATCACAACCCATCTTGATAGAACCCTTACATTTAAAGAATTAGGGCCTAATTCTTAGCTTTGTGAAGTTTTGTAATGTATTCAATACTTTTTGTAAAGAATATATTTTTGTAAATGTATTAATTAAATAGAAAAACAAAATAGTTACCTATGGCCTAATTATTTTTTTAATTAACTTAGTAAAATTAATTTGAATTCTAGAAGAGGAAGAAAATGTGGGCTAAGTTCTAGAAGATGAAAGAAAAAATGGGTAGAGTTCTAGAAGAAGAAGAAAAATAAACCAAGGTGGACATTTTAGTCTTCATAAGGGTAATTTATTCTACTCCTAGAACCTTCATAGCTTGAGTATTGAATAAATAGCCTTTTAAAATAGAGTCTATATATACATGGTCAAAGGATATTAGGGGGAAAATAAAAAGCATGAAAGAGTTTAGGAGGTTGAAGAAGAAGTTTTAAGAAAATCAACCTCGTAGAAATTGTTTTTAGGTTGGGGGATCTCAAATTTTCTTTATTGTGCCTTTATATGATGCATGGATTATGAAGCAATTATAGCGCGCTAAAATTCCCAATTTCTTAATGCATATAGATCATATGGTGATGGTTACTTGTGAACGAATATATATATATATATATATATATATATATATATATAAAGCATGTGAAAGTTATTTTTTTAGAGCTTAAATATGCTTGTGTGATTATTCAATTGGCCTGCAGACTTGTATATACTGTAATGGTTTATTTCCCCTTAATATCAAATGAAACCCAAATTCGACCTATGTATGACTTTTTAGCATAGTTTATCTAATGCTTCATTTGACATATGTTTGGTAATCCTTCCATGCACAAACTATATATGTTGAAGTAATTTAATTATTGACGACATCTTCAAACAAGATATATTATTCTACTTCAAACACCAAATATTTTTAATAGAGGTTTTATAGCCTTTGTCTATAAATTGATTATCTTAGGTTTGAGGGTAATTTATGGTGATGCCTTTGTTTGTGCTAGCTAAAAAATATATATTTATTTCTTAACTCTAAAAATGCTTGTATACATCCTTTAAGACACATATTCAACAAGCCCTTCCAAACTCACATCAAAAATATCATTGGGAGGTGCTTGTTTATCCATTTGGAGTCTTCCAAAGAGGTCTTCGACCTCTATATTTCATTGCTTGAGAGGACAAGGCATGCTATTTCGTGCTTGACCTTGTGCAAGAAAAATTATTAAAAGTACCTCTTGAGTATTTGTCCCACATGGGACATGCTCAGGCCCAAAGGATGTTTATAGATAAAAGGAATCCCATAAATATTCGACCATCAAGTTGTGGTCGATATCTACACAACTTGGTGGTCGAATCAGTACTAGTTGGAGGCACACATATTGTTGAGAATATTAGATCTATTTAACCCGATGTTACCACCTGTTTGATGTCTGACTAATGTTGTTGGTTGTATTTTAATTTAGCGCACAAATTACTTGGGGTATCCTTGATCAATGCTTTTTAGAAGTCATGTGGTTAATGTCCCACATGCTCCCCAAAGGAGCATGTTGGAGTATATTTAAAAGGTAAGATATCCCTAGTATAGGGACCACATGGTGGTGGTCATGTTAGCCTAGTTACGGAGACTAGGGTGCCACCTACTAGACGTTAGCAGAAGTTTGACTTTGACTTTGATTGATGGATGTTGCTTTGATTCATTGATTTGTTGATAGAAGTTGATATTACATAGTTGACCTCTTGATAAACCAAATTTTGGTAAATTAAACATTAGGTGGTACCCTTTTATTTTGCCAATATACCTTTTTCCTCACAATTTTTTGGAACACTTTGAACCTGCGTGATAATTGATATTTTTGCAAGGAATAATGTAAAGAAATATAGTGCAAATTTATGGAAATTTTTTAGGAAACTATAGTATAATCTTGTGGAAATATTATTGAAGAACTATAATGCAAATTTATGGAAAATTTATAAGAATCTATAGTATACTCTTATGGAAATATTATTGAAGAACTATAGTGTAAATATATGGAAAATTTGTAGGAAACTATAGTATAATATTGTGGAAATATTATTGAATAACTATAGTGCAAATTTGTGGAAAATTTATAGGAATCTATAGTATACTCTTGTGGAAATATTATTGAAGAACTATAGTTCAGATTTGTGGAAAATTTGTAGGAAACTATAGTATAATCATGTGGAAATATTATTGAAGAACTATAGTGCAAATTTATGGAAATTTTTTAGGAATATATAGTATAATCTTGTGGAAATATTATTGAAGAACTATAGTACAAATTTATGGAAAATTTGTAGGGAACTATAGTGTAATCTTGTGGAAATATTATTGAAGAACTATAGTACAAATTTGTGAAAAATTTGTAGGGAACTATAGTGTAATCTTGTGGAAATATTATTGAAAAACTATAGTACAAATTTGTGGAAAATTTGTAGGGAACTATAGTGTAATCTTGTGGAAATATTATTGAAGAACTATAGTACAAATTTGTGGAAATTTTATAGGAACTATAGTGTAATATTGTGGAAATATTATTGAAGAACTATAGTACAAATTTATGGAAAATTTGTAGGGAATTATAGTGTAACCTTGTGGAAATATTATTGAAGAACTATAGTACAAATTTGTGGAAATTTTGTAGGGAACTATAGTATAATTTTACGAAAGAATTACTAAGGAATTATAGAACAAATTTGTGGAAAATTTGTAGGAAACTATAGTATAATTTTATAAAAAAAAAATGAATGCTAGTTTAAGGAATGTTTTGTGGAAAAATTGAATGGAATGAATTCTAGTGTTTGATTCCTTTGTTTTAAATATTATTTCTATGTAAATGGAAATCCATGGGATTTTATTTACGAATGCATCTTCTATGTTTTGAACCTGAAAGAATGGGTTGGATATCTATTCTTAGGAAGCAATTATGGGGTTCTATTCTTAGGAGGAAATTATGGGATTCTATCTTGCTTGTGCTAGAAGGGTTTGCATATGGAATTCATTTGATAAAGGGAATATATTTTTGTGGAATAATAGGAATGGGTGTGGAATTCATTCTTGGTAAATTATGGGGTTTTCCTTCCTTTGATAGTTTGAAAGTGTCAATTCATAGTTACATCATGGTAAATGTATATTGCATGGGTGCATTCAAATGGAATATTGCATACTATCACATGAATAGGTAATCTAGCATAATGTATAATCATATACATGTTATGAGCTATCTTGATCCCTTACTACCATAATTCAAGTTATGGAGATATGAGATGGATCAAGATAAGGATTGAACTATATAGATATTGTTATTATGGACATATGTTGTATTAATCCTTCATGATGAAATGCCTTTATTGTAGAGAAAACTCTATTTTGAGAATCAATTTGTTAATTGGAATGGGATATGTTGATTTACACTCTAGAGGATATGTAAATGATGTAATTCCAATTATAATCAAATATGGAAAAATGATGAAACGTTATACTCTAATTTATGATGCTAAGTATATTATCATATATTGGTTATTGCTATGGATTAGATAGGGTTTATATCTTTATTTGAGTTCTAAAGTGGTTTACTAAGTGTTTAAGTTGATTGATAAACTTAAATGCAACCCTAATTAAAGAGATATAAAAGAAAAAAATTAAGGGTAAACTAGTGAATTCAATAGGATTTAGCCTGGAATAACACATAAATATGTACTATGAGAAAGGAACTCTAGTGTAACCTAAAGAAGGAAATTTTTAGGAAATATCATGTGGGGAGCTTGGATCATATCTCCTACTATAGATGTTAGGAGTGAATTAAACAAGTAAGTTTAGTGATAGACATTGGGGTGTCTACATGAGTCCATCATGTGGATGTGATGACCATCTTAGCCACCCATCATGGAGATGAGGATAACTAAGCACTGTAAATGGTTGATTTTATATATTAGTGGTAGAATATCTAATCTTCAAGGCATATGACTAAACTTTGGTTTGTATGGACCTAAGTTGATACTAGCTTGAGGTGGACTTGAGCTAGTAGGGGAAAATGGTGTTCCTATTCTTGGGTGGACTAATATCGGATAATACCCAAATGCTATGGTCAAGACTTTCTACATTAGAGGAGAATGAAATAAACATAGAGTGACCACATGAAGTCATCCTTATATCGTGGAGGTATTAAGGTAAATCCACAAGGTCTTAAAAAAATAGGAGGTTTGCCACTCCTATCCACAAGGGATAGACACTAATCAAGTTATCTCTTGTGAAGTGTAACATTGGAACTTACATGAAAATTCATCCTTATGTGACCCCTTGATTACAAACTTAACTTTATGAGTTACAAAAAAAAATTATCTCTAGGAATGGTTGGATTTTGAGGTTTTTTATAGTTGGTATCAGAGCTCAATTTTAGGACTAAAAGCTTCCATAAAAAGAATTCTAGGTTGTAAAACTTTAGCTTCCATAGATGAACTATAAATTAATACATGCTTTTTAAGGAAAGTGTAAGTTCATAGGAGTATACCGATGGTCATTTCTCTTCCTCCCATTATTGAACCACTGGTGAATCAAAGTGGAAGAGCTAAGCGAACCTTCCACATATTGTGGGTTTTAAGCGGTGTACCTTAGGCCCTTTTGATGACTGCACTTAGTATTTGTGTGTCTTAGCTAAGTTCCTTTCTTATTTAAAAATTATAAGGATGACAACGGGAGTTTTTGGAATGAGCTATGGAATAAACCTAGGAATAAATGATTTGATACTTAGAAACTTTGAGTGTAGACAAAATAATAAAATAATTTTTTCATTTATTTATTGGACCATATTATAATATAAACTTGGCTTGGGCCAAAGTAAGAATATAGATGGAATCATGGTTAACAATTGTGATGTCTTGAAACATACCCCAATAATAGAGGTGAACATAAAATTTACCATGATTGAAACACCATTGAACATCACCATATACGAAACAATGCATAATACCACCCGACCACTGGGCAGTGGTTGAGTTCAATAGTCTGTTACATGCTATTTTAATAATAGTTTGAACCTTAACATAGCTCATGTGGTACTAATATTCATAAGTATAAATGGCACTATATGGTATAAATGTGTTCTAAGTTAGTTAAAATGATAAGGCTAACTAGAAACTAGAATTACAACTTGAGGAAAGATTGTCATCTGACATTACTCTTATGCTAAGAAAAATGGCCCCCAAAATAAGGAGTGGAAAGAGTGTAAATTCTCAAAAAGGGAAACTAGTTAGAGCATATAGTCATGAAGCTAGGCCTATGGTGAAAGTTTAGGAAATTTTAACAAGGAGGAAGAAACCCTCAGTGCTATTGTGTATACAATGCAACAAAAAATGGCTTAGTCTAGCAAAAAAATGGACCAACAAAGTAATTTTTTGTAAGTCATTAAAGCTAAGATCCAAAATCCTAAAGTTAGGAACCTAGAAACAAGAAATCCCACGATTGAGAAAATAATTGATTCTAATGTAGCAGAGCATGTGGCTAGAGCCATCATCGAGGTAGAAGTGGGTAGGAACTTGAAACATGTAAAGGTGACAAAATTTAATGAAAGAGGATGAGATTAATTTGAGGCTTGATTGAATGAATTGGAGATTTATTTCTCCATGTGGAACTACTCCCCTGTATCTCGAACAGTCTGGTCCATATATTATTTAGTAGAAACAAGTTTGGAGTGGTGGAATACTTTCAGCATAGATCAAAAAATTAAGGCAATTCACTTTAAATGAGAATATTTTGTGGAAGCCTTTAGGAAGATATTCCTCACTGAATAATTTTATGTACAAAATTATGAGGAATTCACTATGCTTCATCAAAGAACAAAAAACGTAGAAGTATACTTTGGTAATTTGTAAAATTTATTAAGTATGTTCCTTCTTACAAAAGGGATGACAAGATAAAGGTGCACAAATTCATCTTGAGAACAGAGTCCCATAAAAGATCGACGGTAAACATGCACAAACCTAAAAACCTACAGAAGGCTTATGATCTAGCTTGACAAGTAGAGTCTAATTTACAACCAAATAAGAACTACCCCAACTCCACAAATTGTTCAAGAAGGGTTTGTTGATTCTAGACAAAAATAAAATGGGAACCTGAGCGAAGCTTGAAAGGTAGATAAAATCCAAAGTTCACAAAAAAGGATAATGGAAAAAAAAAGGATTTAAAAAATAAATTCCAATAGAGAAACAATACAACAACAACAAAGATTTTCAATCTAAAAAATAGACAAAATCCTCTCATGTCAATGGGACATGAAAATAGGCTCATGAAAGGAATCAGGGTCCCAGTGGTGGATGCTTTGATTGTCCCAGTGGTGGATGCTTTGATTGTGGAGTCCCACATTATTCAAACTAATGTCCATGTTGTACAAAATCAAGAAGAAATAAAATGGAAAGAATTAGAAGATCTATGTAGCCACTGGAAGCCAAAACTTGGTAGTTGCTCTTGACTGGTAAATTTTTGGTAGAGAGGTTAAAATTTTAAGAGATAGCAGAGCTACTAATAGTTTTATTTCTAGTAGCTTAGTTAGGTATGTGTCAAAAATATAAATATTTTTTGCACAAGGGTGGAAATTTTAGTATGGGTCAGGACAAACCTACTCCATGGATCAATATTTCCCTATAGTCGAGATCACCCTACCCCATAGCTCTACCTTTTGACATATATATGTAGCACCACTACGTGCTTTTGATATCATCTTGGGCATGGATTGGTTAAAGGCCCATAAAGCCTTGATCAATTTCTAAGATCGATGGATTGAATTTACAAATGAAGATGAGAAAATATTGAGGTTTTTTAGAGAGCAAGGATCGTTTCAACCAATGTTTTTATTAGCAATGCAACTAAAGAAGACCATTAGGAAAGGGGGAATGCCCTATGTGGTTAAAATTAAGGAAATTGAGGATGACACTAAAGAAAAACTATTTAAGAAATTCCCAATTCTACAAGAATATAGGGATGTATTTACTACAGAACTCCTTGGAATACCTCCTAAACATGAATTTGATTTCACTATTGAATTAGTACCAACATATGACCCTATACATAGAGATCCATATAGAATGAACCCTATTGAGATGCAAGAGTTGAAGGTACAACTCTAAGAATTACTTGATAAAGGTTTGATCAAACCAAGTGTGCCTCCATGGGGTGCTCAAGTACCTTTTGTAAAAAATAATAATGGTTCGCTAAGATTATACATAGATTATAGAATGTTAAACAAGGCAACCATCAAGAATATATATTCTTTGCCAAGGATAGAAGATCTATTTGACCAACTTAAGTAGGCCATTATCTTCTTCAAAATTGATTTAAAGTCAGGATATCATCAATTGAGAATCCGAGATGAGAATATTCAAAAAACTATTTTCAAGACTAGGTATGGATATTATGAGTTTACGATTCTACCTTTTGGATTGACCAACGCACTAGTAGCCTTCATGAATTTGATGAATAGTGTGTTTAGAAGACAACTAAATCATTTTGTCTTGGTATTTTTAGATGATATCCTAATTTATTCTTGTAATAAATAAGAGCATGATAGACATTTGATAATTGTGCTAGAGTTGTTGAGAAAGAATCAACTCTACAAGAATAATGTGACTTCTATGTTCCACAAGTACAATAATTGGGATATATTATCTCTTTAGATAGGATTGTAGTAGACCCAAAAAAATGAAACCATTTTGAATTGGTCATCCCCTACAAATGTGACTGAAGTGAGAAGTTTCATGGGTCTATCAAGTTATTATAAGTGATTTGTGAAGTACTATTCCAAAATAGCTATCCAATAACAAATCTTCAAAGGAAAGGGAAAGAATTCAAGTGGACAAAAAAGTGTGAATCCATATTTGAATAGCTTAAGAAAAGGCTCACTTCAGCCCCTATACTAAAAAATTTAGACCCTTAAGAAAAAAAATTAGTCTGTACATATGCCTCTTTGGAAGGATTGGGAGAATTTTTATCCCAAGACAATGCAATTGTAGCATATAAGTCAATGAAACTCAAGAAACATAAATTCAACTATGCTACGCATGATTCAGAGCTAGTCGTAGTTATGCATGCTCTAAATATTTGGTGATACTACCTAGTTGGTAGACCTTTTGAATTAAGAATTGATCATCAAAGTTTGAAGTATATCTTTACTCAACCATTTTTTAACGCAATACAAAGGAGATGGATTGAGTTCTTGGCAGAATAAAACATTGGTATTGAGTATATCAAAGGAAAGGAAAAAATTCATTGATGCCTTAAGTATAAGAAGGCATATAACTACTCTAACCCAAGGTCATGTAGACCTAATGGATCAGGTCAAAATAATGCAAGCTTATGATCAATTTTACAATGAAATTTGAGCTAAAATGGAAAGGAATCCTAGTGAAAACAAATATTATAGTATTAAAGATGGACTTTTATGCTTCAAGGATCGGGTGGTTATTCTCAATATTGAAAATATAAGGAGATGAATTATGTGACAACCATATAGATATCCATATTATGCTCATCTTGGAGGGGCCAAGATGAGGGAAAATATGAATAAAACTTTCTATTAGTTTGGTATGAAGAAGGATATTACTGATTTTTTTACTCGATGCTTGGAATTCTAGAAAGTGAAAGTTGAGCATAGACATCTAGTAGAGCAATTGTATCTATATGATATATCCATGCAGAAATGACAGGTTATATCAATGGATTTCATAGTGGGGTTGCCTAAGACTAAGTATCAACATGATGTAATACTTGTTGTGGTCGATAGATTGACCAAGGTTGCACAATTCATACCAGAAAGCACTAAGGATGATGCTCTAGTAGTAGCTAACATATTTTCTAAGGAAATTTTTAGGTTGCATGGGTTTCCTAAAGTAATAATTTTTTACAAGAATTCTAGGTTCACATCTGATTTTTGGTGAGCTCTCCATCCTGTAATTGTGTTGGAAATTTTGAGTAGTTTTGTTGTCATTGATGTCAAAAGAATATTGGTTCAATTTCGTCATCATTAAGGACATCAAGTGGTTTTTCCAAAAGCAAGAAGGTCTTGAAAAGGAATAGGATATAATATTTATTTTTAATATTATATGCCTAAAAAGGCCCAAAGGATGAAGACCCAAGGAAGGAGAAGCAAGTTTAAATTAAATAATAATATTATATTATTATAATATTTCGGGCCAAATAACAAGGTGAAGAAAAACAAGGTTCAAGTTAAAAAGACCCATGAGCAGATTACAAAAGATTTAATTTAAATTAAAATATTTTAATCTTTGATTAAAATTTTAATTTAAATTAATAATGGGTGCAAAGGTTTTTAATTTAAATATTTAAAATCTAATTCAAATTTTAAATTTGAAATTGGTCGACGTGTAAAAGACAAGAAGCATGTGTATTAATATAGGAAATAAATTTCATTTCCTAAGTCCTTGAATACACACACCTTCGAATGCAAGAAAGAGAAAATTGAGTGTTGCATTTGTTGGAGGAAGAGAAGTTCACATTTCAAAGTTATTGGAGGAAGAATAAGGTGTAATGCCATCATCGTGGATAGAGATATCCACCGATGGTAGTAGCATAGGTGGCAGTTGAGATAGTGCTAAGGCTTACAAGGAAGGGATCGTGGGTTCGATCCACGCGATTGACGTTTTGCTTATGGAGAGGCCTTCATTTTTTATTGAGTGCTTTCATGAGGAGAATAAAGATGGAAACATGTGCCTAATATTCTATGTGGGCACGTAGCCCACTTGGTAGCCTAGCTTGAGGCTAGGGTGTTGGAGAAGCTAAGTCGTGTGTTCGATTCTCACCGAGGACATTTTGTGGGTAGAATAGTTGAAAGGTATGCTAAACATATTTTTATTTCTCCAAAGGTTTTGAATTTTGAAAATTGCTTAGAGGGTTTTGTAAGTTGGAAACTATAAGGTTTTTGAGGGAGTTATAAGGTAAAGTAAATAAAAAATATTTTATTTTAATTTTTGGTGATTGAAATTTATTTTATAAGTTTGGAGATGATAAGGTGTATAAAGGAAATTGTTGTGTATTTTGTTATAATGAAAATGTTGACTTATATTATGTAAGTTTGGAGATTATAAGGTGTACTAAGAGATTTGATATTTTGTATGGTAAAATAATTATTGAGAAAATTATTTTGTGGAGATCTTGAGATAGGTTGTGGCTACCTAACCCTAGTATTGGCAAAGAAAATTTGATTGTGGTTAAGACAGGTTTTGAAGATATATCTCCATAAAAACAAAAGGTATGGGTACATCTTCCTTGTGAGTAAAATATTGTTGGATTGGATGTTGTGAATGCTAAGTTGGAGTGAAAAGGATTGTTTGATAAGCATTGTTGAGTTTGGTTTTGAGATATCCAATATTGATTGATGAAGGTTTTTCTGGAATGAAGGTTGATGCTAGAAACCTTGTTTGATAAGCATTGTTGGAAATATTGAGTGAGCCTTCATGTGCATGATTAGGGTTTGTGAAAGATCATGAGTATCATTGTTATGTGAATTTAGAATCATCTTGAGTCAAGGGTTGATAGTGTGAGTTGTTGGAAGCATTGTGAAACTGTTAGGGTTATAAGAACTTTCATTGAGTGATTGGTTGAGTGGAGTTGATTGAGCATAATTGATTGGAAGTGTTGGAGTGATAGTTCAAGTTCTGTGAAACAAATTGTTCTTTATTCTTAATTGATTTGAAGAGAGATTGAAAGTGATTGAGCATTGTTGTGAGTGAAACATATTGAGTCTCTAACCATTCTCTATATGTTTCTGTGGTAAAAAGAGAGATTGAAAGTGATTGAGCATTGTTGTGAGTGTGAAACATATTGAGTCTCTAACAATTCTCTATATGTTTGGTAAAAAAGATTTTGTGTGAAGCTTGTTTGTGTGATTGAAGAAGTTTTCTGTGATAGATTGAGTTGAGTTGAAAATTTTGTAAGTTGTGAGATGATTTGAGTAAGTCTTAGAGTGGACTTAAGGACAGATTTGAGTGAGCTTTTGTGGAAGCTTAGACAAATTAAATTGGAAGTAGATTGAGGTAAGTCTTGGTGAAGACTTGTTGAGCATATTTGAGGTAAGTCTTGGTGAAGACTTGTTGAGAGATTGGACAAGTTCTAGTGAGGACTTGTTGAGCATATTTGAGGTAAGTCTTGGTGAAGACTTGTGGAGATATTAGTGAAGTTTTATTGAAGACTTGTGGAGATATTTGAGGTAAGTCTTTGAGAAGACTTGTGAGTAGATTTGATTGATTGATTTGTTCAAACCTTGAGTTAAGGTTTGGGGCAGATCTAGCAGAGTTGATTTGTGATTGGATCAAGCTTTGTGTTAAGGCTTGAGGATAGATTTGAGGATATAGTTTGGTGTAGATTTGAGGATAGGTTTGTGCCAGATCAGAGATAGATATTGAGTATATTTGTGCTAGATCGAAGGACTATGTTTAGTGTATATTTGAGATAGATATTGAGTATATTTGTGCTAGATTGAAGGACTATGTTTAGTGTATATTTGAGATAGATATTGAGTATATTTGTGCTAGATCAAAGGACTGTGTTTAGTATATATTTGAGATAGAGCTGAGAGTAAGCTTTGGAGGTGATAGAGTAGAGGATAGTAGTCTCTAGTGGATAGAGATCCATTAGCTAGGGTAGTGAGGAATAGAGGGAAAGTCTTCTATGGATAGAGATCCACAAGCTAGTGAGTGGAGGTAGTAGTCTTCTAGAGGATCACCAACTAGAGCAGAGGAGAAGGAGTTCTCCTATGGATAGAGATCCATGAACTAGCTGAGGGGATTGGTGTCTCCTATGGATAGATATCCATGAACTTGATTAGGGGATTGGTGTCTCCTTTGGATAGAGGTCCATAAACATTGTAATAGGGAAAGGATTCCCAAGAGATTTGTTGAGAAAATTTTAGTGAAATATTTTCTCCATGGAGTAGCCCACATTGGGTGAACCACGTTAAATTGGTGTCTCTATTGTGTGTGGTGATTTGTGCATTGCTTTGATTACTACTATTGATATTGCCATTGATATATTGCATAATATTGTTTGGGAAAGAAAAGTAAAAAGTGGTCTTATACTGTTCACCCCCCTCTCAATATAAGCTTGTGTTCTTCAATTGGTATCAGAGTGGGTTCCTTCGGAAGAGTTTAATAGCTTGAAGGAAAAGCTTACAAGAACACAGATGGATTCTCAGAATGGATCTTCAGGAAATTCAGCACCATTGTTCGATGGGAATAATTATGCACTTTGGAGTACAAGGATGAAGTTTCATCTAATGGCACTTGGAAATGAAATATGGGAAGCAATTGAGAATGGATACATACCACCAGCAACTCCACCTACAGATAAAGATGGTAAGCTTCTACATCATCAGTAATTCAAAGGCAATGAATGGAATTTTAAGAGGCTTACGTGAAACAAAGTTTATAAAGGTTATGCATTGCACATCAGCAAAGGAAATTTGGGATAAGTTGCAAGGCATATATGAAGGAGATAAAAAGGTCAAAAGGGCAAAGTTGCAAAATTACAAGAGAACATTTGAAGACCTAAAGATGAAGGATGAGGAAAACATTGTTGCATATCTACTTCATGTGGATGAGGTTGTTAACTCCATGCAAGGACTTGGACTTAAAGTTGAGGAAATAGATGTTTGTGATAAGATTTTAAGGTCACTCCCAAAAAGGTATAGTGAAAATATTTCACTATAGAAGAGTCAAAATATATTGAACTTTTGACAAGGGATGAATTACATGGAATTCTCATAACTTTTGAGATGAGAATAAAAGAGGAACCTATTCCCCAGAAAGAAGCAGCCTTCAAAGTTACTAAGAAGACAAAGGGTAAGAAGTCAGATTCAAGCAATGAGTTATCCAGTGATGAAGAAGCAAATTATGGTAGAAGGAACAAGGACTCAAGAAAGTATAAAGGTACAAAATCAGTTAGATGTTTTAATTATGGAAAATATGGTCACTATGCATCTGATTGTCCAGAGGATGGAAATAGCAATGATGAAGAAAAATAGGATCATAAGAACAGGGAAGCAGGAAAGCACAGGTACCAAAAGAAAAGCAGGGATGGACAAGGTACACAAGGAAAGAAGTTTTTCCAAAGGCATAAGAAGAGTTTTTATGCAGACAAGGCAAGTAAGAGTTCAAGTGATAGTGATGGAAGCTCTTCAAGTAATGAAGAAGAAGAAACCCTATTTATGACAATAGAAAAAGAAAATGTTAGAAAGAGAGGTCCAATGATTCTCAAGTGTTTTAGATGTGGTAACTTTGGTCATCTTGAAGATAGTTGTACAAGGAATGGATTCATTTTAAGTGATGATGAATATGAAGATACACTTGAAGGACCAGAAGAAAGTCTACTTTTGGTAATAGAAGAAGAAGGAGGTGATCTTATAGAAGACAAATCAGAAAGGAATGAAGATGATCCCAAAGGCAAACAAATAGAGGAAGAATCAGAGAAAGGAGAAGTTGATCTTGAGGGTGAGCTTATTTATGCCCTTGATGCATTAAGGGAGGTAAGAAAGCAAAACTCAAAACTCAAGCTTAAATTTCAAGAATGTGATGAAGAGAAAGGAAAGCTTATAGAGGATCTAACCAACTCAATAGCTAAGACAAGGAGATTCAAAGAGAAGTTAGAAGCAAAGGTTTTAGAATGTGAAAGGTTAGAGCATGAGGTAGCTTCACTAAGGAAGGAAGTAAAAGAGTCTAAGGATAAGTTACACAAGTTTGGGAGAAGCTCAAAGAACTTGGATAAGATTATCAAGGTACAAAGATCTTCATCAAACAAAATAGGACTTGGTTTTGAATAGGTACAAAGAAAACAAGGAGAGGATTCAATCTCAAGCTCCGAAGAAGAAGAAGCTTCAAAAGAAGAGAGTGTAAGAGAGAGTGAGACTTCTGAGGATGAGTTGGACAATAGAAAGTTCAACAAGGAAAGGAACAATGCACAAATGAGGAACAGATGGAACATGAAGCAACATAGGGTAAAAGAGACTAAGAGACCAATGAGGTCAAGGCAAGGTAGTTTCAATGGATGATGCTTCTCATGTCATAGGTTTGGGCACAAGGCTACACAGTGCAGGACACATGAAAGATAGGAATATGGAAATTTCAGAAATAGGTATCTTTTTCAAGGGTATTGCTACTCTTGTAATCAGTTTGGTCACAAGGTAGTAAATTGCAGGGTTCATGATAGGAATGGATATGGCTTCACCAGGAGGAACTCCAAGATATTTGCACCTTCAAGGAATCACAACATTAAGTGCTATAAGTGCAATAATGTTGGGCACATAGCTAAGTGGTGTAGAGCAAAACTTCCAGAGACAAGCAGGAACATGAATAGTCAGAGGAATCAAAAGGATCAGTTGAGGAAGAAGGTGGACAAAGGTAAAGATCAGTGTATGCTAGGAGTAGAGATACTCCCACCCCAGAATTAACCACCTCAAGAGGAGGTGGGGGAGGGGCTAAGCTAAGAGTCTCATTCTTAGCCCCAAGCCCCAAAGGTGGCCCTTTGCCATTGATGACAAATGGGGAGAGATTTGAGTTAGGGGGAGAGCATTCAGTTAGGGGGAGCAGTTTCTTAGGGAAAGCAGCTTTTGAAAAAGAAAAAGGAATGGTAAAAATAAAGGGGTTGCCATCAATGACAAAGGGGGAGATTGTTGGAAATTTTGAGTAGTTTTGTTGTCATTGATGTCAAAAGCATATTGGTTCAATTTCGTCATCATTAAGGACATCAAGTGGTTTTTCCAAAAGCAAGAAGGTCTTGAAAAGGAATAGGATATAATATTTATTTTTAATATTATATGCCTAAAAAGGCCCAAAGGATGAAGACCCAAGGAAGGAGAAGCAAGTTTAAATTAAATAATAATATTATATTATTATAATATTTCGGGCCAAATAACAAGGTGAAGAAAAACAAGGTTCAAGTTAAAAAGACCCATGAGCAGATTATAAAAGATTTAATTTAAATTAAAATATTTTAATCTTTGATTAAAATTTTAATTTAAATTAATAATGGGTGCAAAGGTTTTAAATTTAAAATATTTAAAATCTATTTCAAATTTTTAAATTCAAAATTCACCGACGTGTAAAAGACAAGAGCATGTGTATTAATATAGGAAATAAATTTCATTTCCTAAGTCCTTGAATATATACACCTTGGAATGAGAAAATCAAGCGCTGCATTTGTTGGAGGAAGAGAAGTTCACATTTCAAAGTGATTGGAGGTAGACTAAGGTGTAAGGCCATCATCATGGATAGAGATATCCACCGATGGTAGTAGCGTAGGTAGTAGTTGAGAGAGTGCTAAGGCTTGCAAGGAAGGGATCATGGGTTCGATCCACGCGATTGATGTTTTGCTAGTGGAGAGGCCTTCATTTTTCGTTGAGCACTTTCATGAGGAGAATAAAGAGGGAAATGTGCACCTAAGGTTTTATGTGGGCACATAGCCCACTTGGTAGCCTAGCTTGAGGCTAGGGTGTTGGAGAAGCTACGTCATGTGTTCGATTCTCGTCGAGGATGTTTTGGTGGGCAGAATAGTTGAAAGGTATGCTAAAAATATTTTTATTTCTCCAAAGGTTTTGAATTTCAGAAATTGCTTAGAGGGTTTTGTAAGTTGAAAGCTATAAGGTTTTTGAGGGAGTTATAAGGTAAAGTAAATTAAAATATTTTAATTTTAATTTTTGGTGATTGAAATTTATTTTATAAAGTTGGAGATTATAAGGTGTATAAAGGAAATTGTTGTGTATTTTGTTATAATGAAAATGTTGACTTATATTGTGTAAGTTTGGAGATTATAAGGTGTACTAAGAGATTTGATATTTTTGTATGGTAAAATAATTATTGGGAAAATTATTTTGTGGAGATCTTGAGATAGGTTGTGGCTACCTAACCCTAGTATTGGCAAAGAAAATTTGATTGTGGTTAAGATAGGTTTTGAAGACATATCTCCATCAAAATAAAAGGTATGGGTACATCTTCCTTGTGAGTAAAATATTGTTGGATTGGATGTTGTGAATGCTAAGTTGGAGTGAAAAGGATTGTTTGATAAGAATTGTTGAGTTTGGTTTTGAGATATCCAATATTGATTGATGAAGGTTTTTCTAGAATGAAGGTTGATGCTAGAAACCTTGTTTGATAAGCATTGTTGGAAATATTGAGTGAGCCTTCATGTGCATGATTAGGGTTTGTGAAATATCATGAGTATCATTGTTATGTGAGTTTAGAATCATCTTGAGTCAAGGTTTGAGTTCCATAGTGAGATTTGTTGAAAGCAATGTGAAACACTTGGTTAGGGTTTATAATCAAGTTGTGTTTCATTGAGTGATTGGTTGAGTGGAGTTGATTGAGCATAATTGATTGGAAGTGTTGGAGTGATAGTTCAAGTTCTGTGAAACAAATTGTTCTTTATTTTTGGATTGAGTTGAAGGAGATATTGAAAGTGATTGAGCATTGTTGTGAGTGAAACATATTGAGTCTCTAACAATTCTCTATATGTTTCTATGGTAAAAAAGAGAGATTGAAAGTGATTGAGCATTGTTGTGAGTGTGAAGCATATTGAGTCTCTAACCATTCTCTATATGTTTCTATGAGATTAAACAAGATTCTATGTGAAGCTTGTTTGTGTGATTGAAGAAGTTTTGTGATAGATTGAGTTGAGTTGAGTAAGCTTGTGAGTTGATTTGAGTAAGTTAGTTGGATTAGGAGTTGTGTGAGTTTGTGGAATTAGAATTTGAGGTAAGTCTTGGTGAAGACTTGTTGAGAATATTTAGGTAAGTCTTGGTGAAGACTTGTTGAGAAGATTGGACAAGTTCTAGTGAGGACTTGTTGAGAAGATTTGAGGTAAGTCTTGGTGAAGACTTGTTGAGATATTAGACAAGTTCTAGTGAGGACTTATTGAAGATTTGAGGTAAGTCTTTGAGAAGACTTGAGAGCAGATTTGATTGATTGATTTGTTCAAACCTTGAGTTAAGGTTTGGGGTAGATCTAGCAGAGTTGATTTGTGATTGGATCAAGCTTTGTGTTAAGGCTTGAGGATAGATTTGAGGATATATTTTGGTGCAGATTTGAGGATAGGTTTGTGCTAGACCAGAGATAGATATTGAGTATATTTGTGCTAGATCGAAGGATTGTGTTTAGTGTAGATTTGAGATAGATATTGAGAAGATTTGTGCTAGATCGAAGGACTATGTTTAGTGTAGATTTGAGATAGATATTGAGTATATTTGTGCTAGACTAAAGGACTATGTTTAGTACAGATTTGAGATAGAGTTGAGAGCAAGCTTTGGAGGTGATAGAGTAGAGGATAGTAGTCTCCAGTGGATAGAGATCCATTAGCCAGGGTAGAGAGGATAGAGGTCTTCTATGGAGAGAGATCCACAAGCTAGAGTAGTGGAGGTAGTAGTCTTCTAGAGGATCACCAACTAGAGCAGAGGAGAAGGAGTTCTCCTATGGATAGAGATCCATAAACTAGTTGAGGGGATTGGTGTCTCCTATGGATAGAGATCCATGAACTTGATTAGGGGATTGGTGTCTCCTTTGGATAGAGGTCCATAAATATTGTAATAGGGAAAGGATTCCCAAGAGATTTGTTGAGAAAATTTTAGTGAAATATTTTCTCCATGGAGTAGCCCACATTGGGTGAACCACGTTAAATTGGTGTCTCTATTGTGTGTGGTGATTTGTGCATTGCTTTGATTACTACTATTGATATTGCCATTGATATATTGCATAATATTGTTTGGGAAAGAAAAGTAAAAAGTGGTCTTATATTGTTCACCCCCCTCTTAGTATAAGCTTGTGTTCTTCAATTGGTATCAGAGTGGGTTCCTTCGGAAGAGTTTAATAGCTTGAAGGAAAATCTTACAAGAACACAGATGGATTCTCAGAATGGATCTTCAGGGAATTCAACACCATTGTTCGATGGGAACAATTATGCACTTTGGAGCACAAGGATGAAGTTTCATCTAATGGCACTTGGAAATGAAATATGGGAAGCAGTTGAGAATGGATACATACCACCAACAACTCCACCTATAGATAAATATGGTAAGCTTCTACATCATCACAATTCAAAGGCAATGAATGGAATTTTAAGAGGCTTACATGAAACAAAGTTTATAAAGGTTATGCATTGCACATCAGCAAAGGAAATTTGGGATAAGTTGAAAGGTATATATGAGGGAGATAAAAAGGTCAAAAGGGTAAAGTTGTAAAATTACAAGAGAACATTTGAAGACCTAAAGATGAAGGATGAGGAAAACATTGTTGCATATCTACTTCATGTGGATGAGGTTGTTAACTCCATGCAAGGACTTGGACTTAAAGTTGAGGAAATAGATGTTTGTGATAAGATTTTAAGGTCACTTCCAAAAAGGTATAGTGAAAATATTTCAGCTATAGAAGAGTCAAAATATATTGAACTTTTGACAAGGGATGAATTACATGGAATTCTCATAGCTTTTGAGATGAGAATAAAAGAGGAACCTATTCCTTAGAAAGAAGCAACCTTCAAAGCTACTAAGAAGACAAAGGGTAAGAAGTCAGATTCAAGCAATGAGTTATCTAGTGATGAAGAAGCAAATTATGGTAGAAGGAACAAGGACTCAAGAAAGTATAAAGGTACAAAATCAGTTAGATGTTTTAATTGTGGTAAATATGGTCACTATGCATCTGATTTTCTAGAGGCTGGAAATAGTAATGATGAAGAAAAATAGGATCATAAGAATAGGGAAGCAAGAAAGCACAGGTACCAAAAGAAAAATAGGGATGGACAAGGTACACAAGGAAAGAAGTTTTTCCAAAGGCATAAGAAGAGTTTTTATGCAGACAAGGCAAGTAAGAGTTCAAGTGATAGTGATGGAAGCTCTTCAAGTAATGAAGAAGAAGAAACCCTATTTATGACAATAGAAAAAGAAAATGTTAGAAAGAGAGGTCCAATGATTCTCAAGTGTTTTAGATGTGGTAACTTTGGTCATCTTGAAGATAGTTGTACAAGGAATGGATTCAGTTTCAGTGATGATGAATATGAAGATACACTTGAAGGACCAAAAGAAAGTCTACTTTTGGTAATAGAAGAAGAAGGAGGTGATCCTATTGAAGATAAATCAGAAAGGAATGAAGATGATCCCAAAGGCAAACAAATAGAGGAAGAATCAGAGAAAGGAGAAGTTGATCTTGAGGGTGAGCTTATTTATGCCCTTGATGCATTAAGGGAGGTAAGAAAGCAAAACTCAAAACTCAAGCTTAAATTTCAAGAATGTGATGAAGAGAAAGGAAAGCTTATAGAGGATCTAACCAACTCAATAGCTAAGACAAGGAGATTCAAAGAGAAGTTAGAAGCAAAGGTTTTAGAATGTGAAAGGTTAGAGCATGAGGTAGCTTCACTAAGGAAGGAAGTAAAAGAGTCTAAGGACAAGTTACACAGGTTTGGGAGAAGCTCAAAGAACTTGGATAAGATTATCAAGGTACAAAGATCTTCATCAAACAAAATAGGACTTGGTTTTGAATAGGTACAAAGAAAACAAGGAGAGGAGTCAATCTCAAGCTCCGAAGAAGAAGAAGCTTCAGAAGAAGAGAGTGTAAGAGAGAGTGAGACTTCTGAGGATGAGTTGGACAATAGAAAGTTCAACAAGGAAAGGAACAATGCACAAATGAGGAACATATGGAACATGAAGCAACACAGGGTAAAAGAGACTAAGAGACCAATGGGGTCAAGGCAAGGTAGTTTCAATGGATGATGCTTCTCATGTCATAGGTTTGGGCACAAGGCTACACAGTGCAGGACACATGAAAGACATGAATATGGAAATTTCAGAAATAGATAACTTTTTCAAGGGTATTGCTACTCTTGTAATCAGTTTGGTCACAAGGCAGTAAATTGCAGGGTTCATGATAGGAATGGATATGGCTTCACCAGGAGGAACTCCAAGATATTTGCACCTTCAAGGAATCACAATATTAAGTGCTATAAGTGCAATAATGTTGGGCACATAGCTAAGTGGTGTAGAGCAGAACTTCCAGAGACAAGCAGGAACATGAATAGTCAGAGGAATCAAAAGGATCAGTTGAGGAAGAAGGTGGACAAAGGTAAAGATCAGTGTATGTTGGGAGTAGAGATACTCCCACCCCAGAATTAACCACCTCAAGAGGAGGTGGGGGAGGGGCTAAGCTAAGAGTCTCATTCTTAGCCCCAAGCCCCAAAGGTGGCCCTTTGCCATTGATGACAAAGGGGGAGAGATTTGAGTTAGGGGGAGAGCATTCAATCAGGGGGAGCAGTTTCTCAGGGAAAGCAACTTTTGAAAAAAAAAGGAATGGTAAAAATAAAGGGGTTGCCATCAATGACAAAGGGGGAGATTGTTGGAAATTTTGAGTAGTTTTGTTGTCATTGATGTCAAAAGCATATTGGTTCAATTTCGTCATCATTAAGGACATCAAGTGGTTTTTCCAAAAGCAAGAAGGTCTTGAAAAGGAATAGGATATAATATTTATTTTTAATATTATATGCCTAAAAAGGCCCAAAGGATGAAGACCCAAGGAAGGAGAAGCAAGTTTAAATTAAATAATAATATTATATTATTATAATATTTCGGGCCAAATAACAAGGTGAAGAAAAACAAGGTTCAAGTTAAAAAGACCCATGAGCAGATTACAAAAGATTTAATTTAAATTAAAATATTTTAATCTTTGATTAAAATTTTAATTTAAATTAATAATGGGTGCAAAGGTTTTAAATTTAAAATATTTAAAATCTATTTCGAATTTTTAAATTCAAAATTGACCGACGTGTAAAAGACAAGAAGCATGTGTATTAATATAGGAAATAAATTTCATTTCCTAAGTCCTTGAATATACACCCTGAATGAGAAAATACATCATGCGTTGCATTTGTTGGAAGAAGAGAATTTCACATTTCAAAGTGATTGGAGGAAGACTAAGGTGTAAGGGCATCATCATGGATAGAAATATCCACCGGTGGTAGTAGCGTAGGTAGTAGTTGAGATAGTGCTAAGGCTTGCAAGGAAGGGATCGTGGGTTCGATCCATGCGATTGACGTTTTGCTAGTGGAGAGGCCTTCATTTTTTGTTGAGTGCTTTTGTGAGGAGAATAAAGAGGGAAACGTGCACCCAAGGTTTTATGTGGGCACGTAGCCCACTTGGTAGCCTAGCTTGAGGCTAGGGTGTTGGAGAAGCTACGTCATGTGTTCGATTCTTGTTGAGGATGTTTTGGTGGGTAGATTAGTTGAAAGGTATGCTAAATATATTTTTATTTCTCCAAAGGTTTTGAATTTTAAAAATTGCTTAGAGGTTTTTGTAAGTTGGAAACTATAAGGTTTTTGAGGGAGTTATAAGGTAAAGTAAATTAAAATATTTTAATTTTAATTTTTGGTGATTGAAATTTATTTTATAAAGTTGGAGTGATAAGGTGTATAAAGGAAATTGTTGTGTATTTTGTTATAATGAAATTGTTGAGTTATATTGTGTAAGTTTGGAGATTATAAGGTGTACTAAGAGATTTGATATTTTTTATGGTAAAATAATTATTGGGAAAATTATTTTGTGGAGATCTTGAGATAGGTTGTGGCTACCTAACCCTAGTATTGGCAAAGAAAATTTGATTGTGGTTAAGACAGGTTTTGAAGACATATCTCCATCAAAATAAAAGGTATGGGTACATCTTCCTTGTGAGTAAAATATTGTTGGATTGGATGTTGTGAATGCTAAGTTGGAGTGAAAAGGATTGTTTGATAAGCATTGTTGAGTTTGGTTTTGAGATATCCAATATTGATTGATGAAGGTTTTTTTGGAATGAAGGTTGATGCTAGAAACCTTGTTTGATAAGCATTGTTGGAAATATTGAGTGAGCCTTCATGTGCATGATTAGGGTTTGTGAAAGATCATGAGTATCATTGTTATGTGAAATTGAACTAGGGTTTGTGAAAGATCATGAGTATCATTGTTATGTGAGGTTTAGTTGTAAGCAAGTGTTTCATTGAGTGATTGGTTGAGTGGAGTTGATTGAGCTTAATTGATTGGAAGTGTTGGAGTGATAGTTCAAGTTCTATGAAACAAATTGTTCTTTATTTTTAGATTGAGTTGAAGGAGAGATTGAAAGTGATTGAGCATTGTTGGAGTGAGGAACATATTGAGTCTCTAACAATTCTCTATATGTTTATGTGGTTAAAAAGAGAGATTGAAAGTGATTGAGCATTGTTGTGAGTGTGAAGCATATTGAGTCTCTAACCATTCTCTATATGTTTATGTGAGATTTAAAAAGAATCATTGTGAAGCTTGTTTGTGTGATTGAAGAGGTTTTTGTGATAGATTGAGTTGGTTGTTGGAGGATTTGAGTAAGTCTTAGAGTGGACTTAAGTTGAGAGTTTTGGATTAATTGTTTGAGATTGTTGAGCATATTTGAGGTAAGTCTTGGTGAAGACTTGTTGAGAGATTGGACAAGTTCTAGTGAGGACTTGTTGAGTATATTTGAGGTAAGTCTTGGTGAAGACTTGTGAATATTGAGAAGTTTTGAGTGAAGATTGAGAAAATTTGAGGTAAGTCTTTGAGAAGACTTGAGAGCAGAGTTGATTGATTGATTTGTTCAAACCTTGAGTTAAGGTTTGGGGTAGATCTAGCAGAGTTGATTTGTGATTGGATCAAGCTTTGTGTTAAGGCTTGAGGATAGATTTGAGGATATATTTGGTGCAGATTTGAGGAATTTTGTGTTAGTGGTGAGTATATTGAGAGATTTGTGGATTTTAGTGTAGATTTGAGATAGATATTGAGTAGATTTGTGCTAGATCGAAGGACTATGTTTAGTGTAGATTTGAGATAGATATTGAGCATATTTGTGCTAGACCAAAGGACTATGTTTAGTATATATTTGAGATAGAGTTAAGAGTAAGATTTGGAGGTGATAGAGTAGAGGATAGTAGTCTCTAGTGGATAGAGATCCATTAGCTAGGGTAGTGAGGATAGATTAAAAGTCTTCTATGGAGAGAGATCCACAAGCCATTGTAGTGGAGGTAGTAGTCTTCTAGAGGATCACCAACCAGAGTAGAGGAGAAGGAGTTCTCCTATGGATAGAGATCCATGAACTAGTTGAGGGGATTGGTGTCTCCTATGGATAGAGATCCATGAACTTGATTAGGGGATTGGTGTCTCCTTTGGATAGAGGTCCATAAACATTGTAATAGGGAAAGGATTCCCAAGAGATTTGTTGAGAAAATTTTAGTGAAATATTTTCTCCGTGGAGTAGCCCACATTGGGTGAACCACGTTAAATTGGTGTCTCTATTGTGTGTGGTGATTTATGCATTGCTTTGATTACTATTATTGATATTGCCATTGATATATTGCATAATATTGTTTGGGAAAGAAAAGTAAAAAGTGGTCTTATATTGTTCACCCCTCCTCTCAGTATAAGCTTGTGTTCTTCAATTGGTATCAAGTGGGGTTCCTTCGAAAGAGTTTAACAGCTTGAAGGAAAAGCTTACAAGAACATAGATGGATTCTCATAATGGATCTTTAGGGAATTCAACACCATTGTTCGATGGGAACAATTATGCACTTTGGAGTACAAGGATGAAGTTTCATCTAATGGCACTTGGAAATGAAATATGGGAAGTAGTTGAGAATGGATACATACCACCAACAACTCCACCTACAGATAAAGATGGTAAGCTTCTACATCATCAGTAATTCAAAGGCAATGAATGGAATTTTAAGAGGTTTGCATGAAATAGAGTTTATAAAGGTTATGCATTGCACATCAGCAAAGGAAATTTGGGATAAGTTGAAAGGCATATATGAGGGAGATAAAAAGGTCAAAAGGGTAAAGTTGCAAAATTACAAGAGAACATTTGAAGACCTAAAGATGAAGGATGAGGAAAATATTATTGCATATCTACTTCGTGTGGATGAGGTTGTTAACTCCATGCAAGGACTTGGACTTAAATTTGAGGAAACAGATGTTTGTGATAAGATTTTAAGGTCACTCCCAAAAAGGTTTAGTGAAAATATTTCAGCTATAGAAGAGTCAAAAGATATTGAACTTTTGACAAGGGATGAATTACATGGCATTCTCATAGCTTTTGAGATGAGAATAAAAGAGGAACCTATTCCCCAGAAAGAAGCAGCCTTCAAAGCTACTAAGAAGACAAAGGGTAAGAAGTCAGATTCAAGCAATGAGTTATCCAGTGATGAAGAAGCAAATTATGGTAGAAGGAACAAGGACTCAAGAAAGTATAAAGGTACAAAATCAGTTAGATGTTTTAATTGTGGTAAATATGGTCACTATGCATCTGATTGTCCAGAGGCTGGAAATAGCAATGATGAAGAAAAATAGGATCATAAGAATAGGGAAGCAGGAAAGCACATGTACCAAAAGAAAAATAGGGATGGACAAGGTACACAAGGAAAGAAGTTTTTCCAAAGGTATAAGAAGAGTTTTTATGCAGACAAGGCAAGTAAGAGTTCAAGTGATAGTGATGGAAGCTCTTCAAGTAATGAAGAAGAAGAAACCCTATTTATGACAGTAGAAAAAGAAAATGTTAGAAAGAGAGGTCCAATGATTCTCAAGTGTTTTAGATGTGGTAACTTTGGTCATCTTGAAGATAGTTGTACAAGGAATGGATTCAGTTTCATTGATGATGAATATGAAGATACACTTGAAGGACCAAAAGAAAGTCTACTTTTGGCAATAGAAGAAGAAGGAGGTGATCCTATTGAAGATAAATCAGAAAGGAATGAAGATGATCCCAAAGGCAAAGAAATAGAGGAAGAATCAGAGAAAGGAGAAGTTGATCTTGAGGGTGAGCTTATTTATGCCCTTGATGCATTAAGGGAGGTAAGAAAGCAAAACTCAAAACTCAAGCTTAAATTTCAAGAATGTGATGAAGAGAAAGGAAAGATTATAGAGGATCTAACCAACTCAATAGCTAAGACAAGGAGATTCAAAGAGAAGTTAGAAGCAAAGGTTTTAGAATGTGAAAGGTTAGAGCATGAGGTAGCTTCACTAAGGAAGGAAGTAAAAGAGTCTAAGGATAAGTTACACAGGTTTGGGAGAAGCTCAAAGAACTTGGATAAGATTATCAAGGTACAAAGATCTTCGTCAAACAAAATAGGACTTGGTTTTGAATAGGTACAAAGAAAATAAGGAGAGGAGTCAATATCAAGCTCTAAAGAAGAAGAAGCTTTAGAAGAAGAGAGTGTAAGAGAGAGTGAGACTTCTGAGGATGAGTTGGACAATAGAAAGTTCAACAAGGAAAGGAACAATGCACAAATGAGGAACAGATGGAACAGGAAGCAACATAGGGTAAAAGAGACTAAGAGACCAATGAGGTCAAGGCAAGGTAGTTTCAATGGATGATGCTTCTCATGTCATAGGTTTGGGCACAAGGCTACACAGTGCAGGACACATGAAAGACAGGAATATGGAAATTTCAGAAATAGGTAACTTTTTCAAGGGTATTGCTACTCTTGTAATCAGTTTGGTCACAAGGTAGTAAATTGTAGGGTTCATGATAGGAATGGATATGGCTTCACCAGGAGGAACTCCAAGATATTTGCACCTTCAAGGAATCACAACATTAAGTGCTATAAGTGCAATAATGTTGGGCACATAGCTAAGTGGTGTAGAGAAGAACTTCCAGAGACAAGCAGGAACATGAATAGTCGGGAGGAATCAAAAGGATCAGTTGAGGAAGAAGGTGGACAAAGGTAAAGATCAATGTATGCTGGGAGTAGAGATACTCCCACCCTAGAATTAACCACCTCAAGAGGAGGTGGGGGAGGGGCTAAGCTAAGAGTCTCATTCTTAGCCCCAAGCCCCAAAGGTGGCCCTTTGCCATTGATGACAAAGGGGGAGAGATTTGAGTTAGGGGGAGAGCATTCAGTCAGGGGGAGCAGTTTCTCAGGGAAAGCAGCTTTTGAAAAGGAAAAAGGAATGGTAAAAATAAAGGGGTTGCCATCAATGACAAAGGGGGAGATTGTTGGAAATTTTGAGTAGTTTTGTTGTCATTGATGTCAAAAGCATATTGGTTCAATTTCGTCATCATTAAGGACATCAAGTGGTTTTTCCAAAAGCAAGAAGGTCTTGAAAAGGAATAGGATATAATATTTATTTTTAATATTATATGCCTAAAAAGGCCCAAAGGATGAAGACCCAAGGAAGGAGAAGCAAGTTTAAATTAAATAATAATATTATATTATTATAATATTTCGGGCCAAATAACAAGGTGAAGAAAAACAAGGTTCAAGTTAAAAAGACCCATGAGCATTTTACAAAAGATTTAATTTAAATTAAAATATTTTAATCTTTGATTAAAATTTTAATTTAAATTAATAATGGGTGCAAAGGTTTTAAATTTAAATATTTAAAATCTATTTCAAATTTTAAAATTCGAAATTCGTCAACGTGTGAAAGACAAGAAGCATGTGTATTAATATAGGAAATAAATTTCATTTCCTAAGTCCTTGAATACACACGCCTTCAAATTAAAAATCAAGCACTACATTTATTGGAGGAAGAGAAGTTCGTGTTTCAAAGTGATTGGAGGCAGACTAAGGTGTAAGGACATCATCATGGATAGAAATATCCATCGGTGTTAGTAGTGCAGGTGGTAATTGAGATAGTGCTAAGGCTTGCAAGGAAGGGATCGTGGGTTCGATCCACGCGATTGATGTTTTGCTTGTGGAAGAGGCCTTCATTTTCGTTGAGCACTTTCATGAGGAGAATAAAGAGGGAAACGTGTGCAATATTGTTCTATGTGGGCACGTAGCCCACTTGGTAGCCTAGCTTGAGGCTAGGGTGTTGGAGAAGCTACGTCATGTTTTCAATTCTCGTCGAGGATATTTTGGTGGGCAGATTAGTTGAAAGGTATGCTAAATATATTTTTACTTCTCCAAAGGTTTTGAATTTTAGAAATTGCTTAGAGGTTTTTGTAAGTTGGAAACTATAAGATTTTTGAGGGAGTTATAAGGTAAAGTAAATTAAAATATTTTAATTTTAATTTTTGGTGATTGAAATTTATTTTATAAAGTTGGAGTGATAAGGTGTTTAAAGGAAATTGTTGTGTATTTTGATTAATGAAAATGTTGACTTATATTATGTAAGTTTGGAGATTATAAGGTGTACTAAGAGATTTGATATTTTGTATGGTAAAATAATTATTGGGAAAATTATTTTGTGGAGATCTTGAGATAGGTTGTGGCTACCTAACCCTAGTATTGGCAAAGAAAATTTGATTGTGGTTAAGACAGGTTTTGAAGACATATCTCCATCAAAATAAAAGGTATGGGTACATCTTCCTTGTGAGTAAAATATTGTTGGATTGGATGTTGTGAATGCTAAGTTGGAGTGAAAAGGATTGTTTGATAAGCATTGTTGAGTTTGGTTTTGAGATATCCAATATTGATTGATGAAGGTTTTTTTGGAATGAAGGTTGATGCTAGAAACCTTGTTTGATAAGCATTGTTGGAAATATTGAGTGAGCCTTCATGTGCATGATTAGGGTTTGTGAAAGATCATGAGTATCATTGTTATGTGAAGTTGAGAATTATCTTGAACTAGGGTTTGTGAAATATCTTGAGTATCATTGTTATGTGAGGTTTATTTGATAAGTTAATTGAATAAGTTTTCATTGAGTGATTGGTTGAGTGGAGTTGATTGAGCTTAATTGATTGGAAGTGTTGGAGTGATAGTTCAAGTTGTATAAACAAATTGTTCTTTATTTTTAGATTGAGTTGAAGGAAATATTGAAAGTGATTAAGCATTGTTGTGAGTGAAACATATTGAGTCTCTAACAATTCTCTATATGTTTCTGTGGTAAAACAAGAGATTTTGAAAGTGATTGAGCATTTTTGTGAGTGTGAAACATATTGAGTCTCTAACCATTCTCTATATGTTTCTGTGAGATTAAACAAGATTCTGTGTGAAACTTGTTTGTGTGATTGAAAGATGTTTTCTGTGATAGATTGAGTTAAGTTTTGTGTTGATTGAGTAAGCTTTTGTGAGAGCTTGTGAAGCATATTTGAGGTAAGTCCTAGAGTGGACTTAAGAACGAATTGAGCAAGATTTTTTGAAAGCTTAAGGAAAATTATGTGTGATATTTTGTGGAAGCTTAGAATCATATTGAAAGATTTGAGGTAAGTCTTGGTGAGGACTTGTTGAGAATATTTGAGGTAAGTCTTGGTGAAGACTTGTGGACAGATTAGTGTAAGCTTTTGTGAAAGTTGACAATGCATATTTGAGGTAAGTCTTTGAGAAGACTTGAGAGTATAGTTGATTGATTGATTTGTTCAAACCTTGAGTTAAGGTTTGGGGTAGATCTAGCAGATTTGATTTGTGATTGGATCAAGCTTTGTGTTAAGGCTTGAGGATAGATTTTGGTGTATATTTTAGGATAGGTTTGTGCCAGATCAGAGATAGATATTGAGAAGATTTGTGCTAGATCGAAGGATTGTGTTTAGTGTATATTAGAGATAGATATTGAGTATATTTGTGCTAGATTGAAGGATTATGTTTAGTGTATATTTGAGATAGATATTGAGCAGATTTGTGCTAGATCGAAGGACTATGTTTAGTGTAGATCAAGATAGATATTGAGAAGATTTGTGCTAGACTTAAGGACTGTGTTTAGTATAGATTTGAGATAGAGCTGAGAGCAAGCTTTGGAGGTGATAGAGCAAAGGAGGTAGAGAGGATAGAGGTCTTCAGTGGATAGAGATCCATTAGCCAGGGCAGTGAGGATATGAGAGTCTTCAGTGGAGAGAGATCCACAAGCTAGTGCAGTGGAGGCAGTAGTCTTCTAGAGGATCACCAGCCAGAGCAGAGGAGAAGGAGTTCTCCTGTGGATAGAGATCCATGAACCAGCTGAGGGGATTGGTGTCTCCTGTGGATAGAGATCCACGAACTTGATTAGGGGATTGGTGTCTCCTTTGGACAGAGGTCCATAAACATTGTAATAGGGAAAGGATTCCCAAGAGATTTGTTGAGAAAATTTTAGTGAAATATTTTCTCCGTGGAGTAGCCCACATTGGGTGAACCACGTTAAATTGGTGTCTCTATTGTGTGTGGTGATTTGTGCATTGCTTTGATTACTGTTGTTGATATTGCCATTGATATATTGCATAATATTGTTTGGGAAAGAAAAGTAAAAAGTGGTCTTATACTGTTCACCCCCCTCTCAGTATAAGCTTGTGTTCTTCAATTGGTATCAAAGCGGGTTTCTTCGGAAGAGTTTAACAACTTGAATAAAAAGCTCACAAGAACACATATGGATTCTTAGAATGGATCTTAAGGAAATTCAACACCATTGTTCGATGGGATAAATTATGCAATTTGGAGTACAAGGATGAAGTTTCATCTAATGGCACTTGGAAATAAAATATGGAAAGCAGTTGAGAATAAATACATACCACCAGTAACTCCACCTACTGATAAATATGGTAAGATTCTACAACTAATTAGTTCAAAGGTAATGAATGTTATTTTAAGAGGCTTACATGAAACAAATTTTATAAAGGTTATGCCTTGCACATTAGCAAAGGAAATTTGGGATAAGTTGTAAGGCATATATAAAGGAGATAAAAATGTCAAAAGGGCAAAGTTGTAAAATTACAAGAGAACATTTGAGGCACAGGGTAAGAGAGACTAAGATATCATTGAGGTCAAGGCAAGGTAGTTTCAATGGATGATGCTTCTCATGTCACAGGTTTGGACACAAGGCTATACAATGCAGGACATATGAAAGACAAGAATATGGAAATTTAGAAACAGGTAACTTTTTCAAGGGTATTGCTACTCTTGTAATAAGTTTAGTCACAAGGCAATAAATTGTAGGGTTCATAACAAAAATGGATATGGCTTCACAAAAATGAGTTACAAGACATTTGCACCTTCAAGGAATCACAACATTAAGTGCTATAAGTGCAATATTGTTGGGAACATAGCTAAGTGGTGTAGAGAAGAACTTCCATAGACAAGTAGGAACATGAATAGTCAAAGGAATCAAAAGGATTAGTTGAGGAAGAAGGTGGACGAAGGTAAAGATCAGTGTATGCTAGGAGTAGAGATATTCCCACCCTAGAATTAACCACCTCAAGAGGAGGTGGGAGATGGGCTAAGCTAAGAGTTTCATTCTTAGCCCCAAGCCCCAAAGGTGGCCCTTTGCCATTAATGACAAAGGGGGAGAGATTTGAGTTAGGGGGAGAGCATTCAGTGAGGGGGAGTAATTTCTCAGGGAAAGTAGTTTTTGAAAAAGGAAAAAGTAATGGTAAAAATAAAGGGGTTGTCATCAATGACAAAGGGGAAGGTTGTTAGAAATTTTGAGTAGATTTGTTGTCATTGATGTCAAAAGCATATTGGTTCAATTTCGTCATCATTAAGGACATCAAGTGGTTTTTCCAAAAGCAAGAAGGTTTTGAAAAGGAATAGGATATAATATTTATTTTTAATATTATATGCCTAAAAAGTTCTAAAGGATGAAAACCCAAGGAAGGAGAAGCAAGTTTAAATTAAATAATAATATTATATTACTATAATATTTTGGGCCAAATAACAAGGTGAAGAAAAACAAGGTTCAAATTAAAAAAACCCATGAGTAGATTACAAAATATTTAATTTAAATTAAACTATTTTATTCTTTGATTAAAATTTTAATTTAAAATTAATAATGGTTGCAAAGGTTTTAAATTTAAAATTTAAAATCTAATTCAAATTTTTAAATTCGAATTTCGCCAATGTGTAGAAGACAAGAGCATGTGTATTAATATAGGAAATAAATTTCATTTCCTAAGTCCTTGAATTCACACACCTTCGAATGAAAAATTGAGCGTTGCACTTGTTGGAGGAAGAGAAGTTCATGTTTCAAAGTTATTGGAGGCAGACCAAAGTATAAGGCCATCATCGTGGATAGAAATATCCATCGGTGGCAGTAGCATAGGTGGCAGTTGGGATAGTGCTAAGGCTTACAAAGGAAGGATGGTGGGTTCGATATACGTGATTGACGTTTTGCTTGTGGAGAGGTCTTCGTTTTTCGTTGAGCGCTTTCGTGAGGAGAATAAAGAGCAAAACATGCACCTAAGATTTTATGTGGGCGCATAGCCCACTTGGTAGCCTTTATTGAGGCTAGGGTGTTGGAGAAGCTACGTCGTGTGTTCAATTCTTACCGAGGATATTTTGGTGGGCAGATTAGTTGAAAGGTATATTAAAAATATGTTTATTTCTCCAAATGTTGTGAATTTTAAAAATTGCTTAGAGGTCTTTGTAAGTTGGAAACTATAAGGTTGTTGAGTGAGTTATAAGGTAAATTAAATTAAAATATTTTAATTTTAATATTTGGTGATTGAAATTTAGTTTATGAAGTTGGAGTGATAATGTGTTTAAAGGAAATTGTTGTGTATTTTGTTATAATGGAAATGTTGACTTATATTATGTAAGTTTGGATATTATAAGGTGTACTAAGATATTTGATATTTTTTATGGTAAAATAATTATTGGAAAATTATTTTGTGGAGATCTTGAGATAGGTAGTGGCTACCTAACCCTAGTGTTGGCAAAGAAAATTTGATTGTGCTTAAGACAGGTTTTGAAGACATATCTCCATCAAAACAAAGGTATGGCTACATCTTCCTTGTGAGTAAAATATTGTGAATTGGATGTTGTGAATGCTAAGTTGGAGTAAAAAGTATTGTTTGATAAGCATTGTTGAGTTTTGTTTTGAGATATCTAATATTGATGAGGGTTTTTCTAGAATGAAGGTTGATGCTAGAAACATTATTTGCTAAACATTGTTAGAAATATTGAGTAAGCATTTATGTGCATGATTAATGTTTGTGAAAGATCATGAGTATCTATCTTGAACTAGGGTTTGTGAAATATCATGAGTATGATTGTTATGCAATTTTAGAATCATCTTGCGTAAAGGATTGAGTTCCATAGTGAGAGTTGTTAAAAGCATTGTGAAACACTTGGTTAGGGTTTATAAGCAAGTTATGTTTCATTTAGTGATTGGATGAGTGGAATTGATTGAGCATAATTGATTGGAAGTTTTGGAGTGATAAGTTCTGTAAAACAAATTTTTCTTTATTCTTAAATGATTTGAAGATATTTTGGAAGTGATTGAGCATTGTTGAAACATATTGAGTCTCTAACCATTATCTATATGTTTTGTGATAAAGCAAGAGAGATTGAAAGTTATTAAGCATTTTTTTGAGTGTGAAACATATTGAGTCTCTAAAAATTCTCTATATGCCTCTGTGGATAAACAAGATTCTTATTGAAACTTGTGAGTGTGATTGAAAGAGATTTTCTATGAAATATTGAGTTAAGTTTTGTGTGCAAGTTTTATAATTTATTTGCAAGCGTTTGTGAGAGATTGTGAGAATATTTGAGTAAGTCCTAGAGAGGACTTAAGAATAGAATTGAGAAATATTTTGTGATAGCTTAAGGATATATTTGTGTGAGTTTTTGTGGAAGCTTACAATCATATTGGACAGAGTTGAGGCAAGTCTTGGTGAAGACTTTTAGAGTATATTTGAGGTAAGTCTTGGTGAAGACTTGTTGGGAAGATTGGACAAGTTCTAGAGAGAACTTATTGAGCAGATTTGACGTAAGTCTTGGTGAAGACTTGTGGACAGATTTGTGTAATATTTTATGGAAGCTTACAATGCAAATTTGAGGTAAGTCTTTGAGAAGACTTGTGAGCAAAGTTGATTGATTGATTTTTTCAAACCTTGAGTTAAGGTTTGGGGTAGATCTAGCAGAGTTGATTTGTGATTGGATCAAGCTTTGTATTAAGGCTTGAGGATAGATTTGAGTATAGATTTTGGTGCAGATTTGAGTATAGATTTGGTCCAAACCAGAGATAAATATGAAGCATATTTGTGCTAGACCAAAGGAACATGTTTAGTGCATATTAGAGATAACGATTGAGTAGATTTATGCTAGATCTAAGGATTATATTTAGTAAATATTAGGGATATATATTGAGTAGATTTATGGTATACCGAAGGACTCTATTTTGTGCATATCAGAGATAGAGATTGAGCAGATTTATGCTAGACCAAATGATTGTGTTTAGTATAGATTTGAGATAGAGCTAAGAGAAAGCTTTGGAGGTGATAGAGTAGAGGACAGTAATCTATAGTGGATAGAGATCCATTATCTGAGGTAGAGATGATAGAATTCTTTAGTAGAGAGAGATCCACAAGCCATAACAATGGAGGCATTAGTCTTCTAGAGGATCACCAACTAGAGTAGAGGAGAAGGAGTTCTCCTATGGATAGAGATCCATAAACCAGTTGAGGGGATTGGTGTCTCCTATGGATAGATATCCATAAACTTGATTAGGGTATTGGTGTCTCCTTTGGACATAGGTCCATAAATATTATAATAGGGAAAGGATTCCCAAGAGATTTGTTGAGAAAATTTTAGTGAAATAATTTATCCATGGAGTAGCCCACATTGGGTGAACCACGTTAAATTGGTGTCTCTATTGTGTGTGGTGATTTATGCATTGCTTTGATTACTACTATTGATATTGCCATTGATATATTACATAATATTGTTTGGGAAAGAAAATTAAAAAGTGGTCTTATATTGTTCACCCCCCTCTCAGTATAAGCTTGTGTTCTTCAAATTGACATAAATTTGAACATATTTTTTGCATATTATCCTGAAATAGATGGATAAAAATAAAGGGTTAACCAAGTCTTGGAATACATGTTTTGCATGTATTTCATAGACCAAAATTCTCGATGGGAAGACTTTTTTCATCTGGTAGAATTTACCTATAATAATGGGTATCATGCTTCCTTAAAAAAATGGCCCCTTTTGAATCCTTGTATCGTAGAAAGTGTAGAACACCATTATCTTGGGATAATCTAGAGTATTGGGTTGTCATTGGACCAAATACAGTTAAAGAGATGGAGCAACAACTTAAGCTAATTTGATAAAGGCGTAAGGAAGACTCAAATTGCCAAAAAACCTATGCTAATTTAAAAATGACACCTAGGGAATTCTCTATAGGGGACAGAGTTTTCTTGAGGGTGAAGAATATAAAAAGCACCATAAAATCAAGTAAATTAGATCCTAGATATGTTGGACCTTTTACAATCTTAGAAAGGATTAGTCCCATTGCTTACAGACTTGACTTTCCATCTAATTTGGAAAATATCCATGACTCTTTCCATGTATCCCTACTTAAAAGGTATATTGTTGATCCTATCCATGTATTGGATGTTTCAAAACTAAAAATGGTAGATCCCTTGATCATTGAGGTGAGATCGATAAAAATTCTAGAGTTTCGCTCCAAGACAATGAGGAAGTAAACCATAGAATAATGCAAGGTCCAGTGGGACCCATATTCTGAATGGAATGCCACCTGGAAAAAGTGGAAGACATGAGGAAACACTTTCCTTATTTGTTTAAAAATAATTTGTAATGTTATTATTACTATAGGTATTTACTACAATTAGACTATGCATTGATAGACATTTTGATGTTTTGACTCTATGATAAGATTTATGTATTTATGGATGTTTCAATACTTATTATTTATGCAATATGGATGTTTTATTGCATTTTGGACATGGTACTATTGATGTTTTTTTGAATTATAGATCCAGGTACTCTTGTGGGTAGAATAATTTGATCAACCGTCGAGAACAGGATACTGGAAAATGGGAATGATGATGATGATAACTCATGGGCAACATGGATTATTACCCTCATATAGTTGCATTTTATTTATGCTCATGTTTGCACCATTGGACCATGATGTTCATTACTAGTCTCCTGAGTAGGATAGTGATAGTTGAATCTATCTTAAAAGAGGTCATCCACAAAAGGAAAAATAGTGGTGTAGAACTTGAGAATGCATTGGATTCTTGTGATTTCTAATTTGTGAAAGTATAATGTTTGATTGATACTTTGCAATATTCTAAGAAATATATTGTGGAAATATATTAATGCTTTTTATGCTTTTTAACCTAAAAACACAAGGGACTATGTTTAGTCCAAAGGGCATAGTATGTCATAACCTGCCTTGACAGAACCCTTGCATTTGAAGAATTAGGACCTAATGCTTAGATTTATGAAGTTTTGTAATGTAATCAATGGTTTTTGTAAAGAGTATATTTTGGAAAATGTATTTAGTAAATAGAAAAATAAAATAGTTACATATGGTCTAATTATTTGCTTAATTAACTTAGTAAAATTAAGTTGAATTCTATAAGAGAAAAACAATTTGGGCTAAGTTCTAGAAGAGGAAGGAAAAAATGGGCTGAGTTCTAGAAGGAGAAGAAAAATAAACCAAGGTGGGCATTTTAGTCTTCATAAGGGTAATTTATTCTACTCCTAGAACCTTCATAGCTTGACTATTGAATAAATGGTCTTTTAAAATAGCGTCTATATATACATGATCAAAGGAGCTTTGGGGGGAAAGAAAAATCATGAAGGAGTTTAGGAGGTTGAAGAAGTTTTAAGGAATTCAACCTCACAGGAATTGTTTTACGTTGGGGGATCTCACCTTTGCTTTATTGCACCTTTATATGATGCATGGATTATGAAGTAATTATAGCGTGATGAAATACCCAATTCCTTAATGCATATAGATTGTATGGTGATGGTCATTTGTGAATGAATATAGATCTATTTTAAGCATGTGAAAGCTATTTTTTTAGAGCTTAAAGATGCTTATGTGTGATTATTCAATTGGCCTGCAAACTTGTATATACTGTAATGGTTTATTTCTCCCTAATGTCGAATGAAACCCAAATTCGAACTATGTATGCTTTTTATCATAGTTTGTCGAATGCCTCATTTGACATATGTTTGGTGATCCTTCCATGCGTAAACTATATATGTTGAAGCAATTTAATCATTGATGACATCTTCAAACAAGATGTATTGTTCTACCTCAAACATTGAATCTTTTTAATAGAGGTTATATAGCCTTTGTCTATAAATTGATTATCTTAGGTTTGAGGGGAATATATGGTGACACCTTTGTTTATGCTAGCTACAAAATATTTTTTTATCTGTCAAACCCAAAAAATGCTTGCAAACATCCTTTGAGACATAGATTCAACAAACCCTTCCAAACTCACATCAGAAATATCATTAGGAGGTGCTTGTTTATCCATTTGGAGTCTTCCAAAGAGGTCTTCAACCTCTATGTTTCACTTCTTGAGAGAACGAGGAATGTTGGTTTGTGCTTGACCTCGTGTAAGAAAAAGTATTAGAATAACATCTTGAGCATTTGTCCCACATGGGACATGATCAGACCCAAAGGATGTTTATATGGAAAAGAACTCCCATAAACATTCGACCACAAAGTGGTGGTCGAGAGCTGCACCACTTGGTGGTTGGCTCAGTGCCAGTTGGAGGCACACATCTCATCAATGATGTAAGATCTATTTAACCCACTATTACCACCTATTTGATGTCTAACTAATATTATTGGTTGTTGTTTTAGTTAGCATGTCAGGGTAGCCTTAATCAAAGATTTTTAGTATGTCATGTGGTTAATGTCCCACATACTCACCGAGGGAGCATGTGGAAATATATTTAAAAGGGAAGACATCCCTAGTATGGGGACCACATGGTGGTGGTGATGTTAGCCTAGTCACAGAGACTAGGGTGTCACCTACTAGGTGTTGGTAGAAGTTTGAATTTGACTTTGACTGATGGATGTTGCTTTGATTCATTAATTTGTTGATAGAAATTGATATTGCACAGTTGACCTCTTGATAAACCAAATTTTGGTAAATTAAACATTAGGTGGTATCCTTTTATTTTGCCAATATACCTTTTTCCTCACAAGCTTTTAAGACTCTTTGAACCTGCATGATAATTGATATTTTTGCAAGGAATAATGTAAAGAACTATAGTGCAAATTTATGGAAAATTTGTAGGAAACTATAGTATAATATTGTGGAAAGATTATTGAAGAACTATAGTGCAAATTTATAGAAATTTTGTAGGAATCTATAGTATACTTTTATGGAAATATTATTGAAGAACTATAGTGTAAATTTGTAGGAACCAAAAGAATAATATTGTGGAAATATTATTGAATAACTATAGTGCAAATTTATGGAAAATTTGTAGGAATCTATAGTATACTCTTGTGGAATGACTATTGAAGAACTATAGAGAAAATTTGTGGAAAATACCTAGGTGTTGTAGGTGATTTGGAGAGGAGAGGGCAATCCTCCAAGGGAGGTCCTAGGTTCAAATATCCACCCTACCAAAAAGCTGAATTGGGTATCCAAAATCCAATTGATAATGTTGGTGTGGGCAGGGTCGGGTGTGACTCTCGAGTGACTTTGACGGTGTAGAACCCCCTGTTCATGGTCTCTCAAACCAAGGCGGCTCCACAAGGGGTTTTTCGCTTTAAAAAAAAAATTGTGGAAAATTTGTAGAAAACTATAGTATAATCTTGTGGAAAAATTATTGAAGAACTATAGTGCAAATTTATGGAAAATTTTTAGGGATCTACAGTATACTCTTGTGGAAATATTATTGAAGAACTATAGTACAAATTTGTGGAAAATTTGTAGATAACTATAGTGTAATCTTGTGGAATGAGTATTGAAGAACTAAGTACAAATTTATGGAAAATTTGTAGGGAACTATAGTGTAATCTTACAAAAATATTATTGAAGAACTATACTACAAATTTGTGGAAAATTTGTAGGGAACTATAGTATAATTTTGTGAAAAATATTATTAAGGAACTATAGTACAAATTTGTGGAAATTTTGTAGGAAACTATAGTATAATTTTGTAAAATGATTGAATGCTAGTTTAAGGAATGTTTTGTGGAAAATTTGAATGGAATGAATTCTAGTACTTAATTACTTTGTTTAAATGCTATTTCTATGTAAATTGAAAACAAATGGATTTGATTTATGAATGCATTTTCTATGTTTTGAACCTGAAAGAATGGGTTGGGTATATATTCTTAGGAGGAAATAATGGGGTTCTATCTTTCTTGTGCTAGAAGGGTTTGCATATGGAATTAATTTGATCAAGGGAATGGGTGTAGAATTCATTTGATCAAGAGAATAACTTTTTGTGGAAGAAGGATAGGAATGGTATGGAATTCATTCTTTGGAAATTATGGGGTTTTTCTTCCTTTGATAGTTTGAAAGTGTAAATGCATAGTTACATTATGGTGAATGTATATTGCATGGGTGTATTCAAATGGAATATTGCATACTATCACATGAATAGACAAGCTAGCATAATGCATAATCGTATACATGTTATGAGCTATATTGATCTCTTACTACTATCATCCAAGTGATGGAGATACGAGATGGATCAAGAGAAGGCTTGAACTATTTAGATATTGCTATTGTGTACATATGTTGTATTAAAGCCTTCATGATGAAAGAATATTATTGTAAAAAATCTCTAGTTTGAGAATCAATTTGTAAACTAGAATGGGATATATTGCTTTACACTCTAGAGGATATTGCATGATCAAGGGAATATATTTTTGTGGAAGAAGGATAGGAATGGGTGTGGAATTAATTTTATCAAGGGAATATATTTTTGTGGAAGAAGGATAGGAATGGGTGTGGAATTCATTCTTAAGAAATTATGGGATTTTCATTCCTTTTATAGTTTAAAATTTTAAATGCATAGTTACATTATGGTGAATGTATATTGCATGGGTGCATTCAAATGGAATATTGTATACTATAACATGAATAGGCAAGCTAGCATAATGCATAATCATATACATGTTATGAGCTATCTTGATCCCTTACTACCATCATCTAAGCGATGGAGATACGCTATGGATCAAGAGAAGGCTTGAACTATCTAGATATTGTTATTATGGATATATTTTGTATTAAAGCCTTCATGATGAAATGACCTTATTGTAAAGAAATATCTAGTTTGAGAATCAATTTCTAATCTAGAATGGGATATATTGCTTTACACTCTAAAGAATATTGCATGATCAAGGGAATATATTTTTGTGGAAGAAGTATAGGAATGGGTGTGGAATTCATTTGATGAAGGAAATATTTTTTTGTGGAAGAAGGATAGGAATGGGTGTGGAATTTATTCTTGGGAAACTATAAGGTTTTCCTTCCTTTGATAGTTCGAAAGTGTAAATGCATAGTTACATTATGGTGAATGTATATTGCATGAGTGTATTCAAATGGAATATTGCACACTATCGCATGAATAAGCAAGCTAGAATAATGCATAATCATATACATGTTATGAGCCATATTGATCCCTTACTACCAGCATCCTAGCGATGGAGATACGAGATGGATCAAGAGAAGGCTTGAACTATATAGATATTGTTATTATGGACATATGTCGTATTAAAGCTTTCATGATGAAATGACCTTATTGTAAATAAATCTCTAGTTTGAGAATCAATTTGTAAAATGGAATGGGATATATTGCTTTACACTCTAGAGGATATTGCATGATCAAGGGAATATGTTTTTGTAGAAGGATAGGAATGGGTGTGGAATTCATTTGATCAAGGGAATATCTTTTTGTGGAATAATGATAGGAATGGGTGTGGAATTTATTCTTGGGAAATTATGGGGTTTTCTTACCTTTTATAGTTTGAAAGTATAAATGCATAGTTACATTATGGTGAATGTATATTGCATGGGTGCATTCAAATGGAATATTTCATACTATCACATGAATAGGTAAGCCAACATAATGCATAATCATATACATGTTATGAGCTATATTGATCCCTTACTACCCTAATTCGAGTGATGGAGATATGATATGGATCAAGAGAAGGCTTGAACTATATAGATATTATTATTATGGACATATGTTGTATTATGATGAAAGGACCTTATTGAAAATATATCTCTAGTTTGAGAATCAATTTGTAAACTGGAATGGGATATATTTATTTACACTCTCGAGGATATGTAAATGATGTAATTCCAAATTATGACCAAAAATGAAACAATTATGAAAAGTTATACTCTGATTTATGGTGCTAAGTAGATTGTCACATATTGGTTATTTCTATGGATTAGATAGGGTTTATATATTTAGTTGAGGTCTAAAGTGGTTTACCAATTATTTAATATGATTTATAAACTTAAAGGTAACCCTAATTAAAGAGAGAGAAGAAAATAATCAAGGGTAAACTAGTTAATTCAAGATGATATATCCTGGAATAACACATAAATATGTACTATGATAAAGGAACTTTGGTGTAACCTAAAGAAGGAAAAAATTAGGAAATATAAAGTGGGGAGCTTGGATCATATCTCCTACCACAGAGGTTAGGAGTGAATTAAACAAGTAAGTTTAGTGATAGACATTGGGGTGTCTATGTGATTTTATCGTGTGGATATGATGACGACCTTAGCTACCCATAATAGATATGAGGATAACTAAGCACTAAAAATGGTTGAATTTCTATCTTGGTGGTAGAATATCTAATCTACAAGGCATACACCTAAAATTTGGTTTGTATGGACCTAAGTTGAGACTAGCTTGAGGTGGACTTAAGTTAGTAAGGGAAAATGGCATTCCTATTCTTAGGTGGACTAAGATGGGATAATCCCCAAATGTTGTGGTCAAGAATTTCTATATTTGGGGAGAATGAAAGAAAGAGAAGATGACCATATGAAGGTGTCCTTATACCATAGAGGTATTAAGGTAAACCTACAAGGCCTAAAAAAAAGGAGGTTGGCCACTCCTATCCACAAGGGATAGACACTGAACATGTTATCTCTTATGAAGTGTAGCTTTGGAACTTACATGGAAATTCATCCTTATGTGACCCCTTGATTACAAACTTAACTTTATGAGTTACCAAAAAAATCTCCCTATGAATGGTTGGATTTTCAGGTTCGTTACAGTAACCATCAACAACGTATGTACCACATGGCCAAAGCATCAAGAAGGAACAAAGAACCTATTAAAGTACCTAAGTTGAAGAGAAGTGGAGAATTCAGAAGCATGAGCATGAGAATTGGAGATTCAATCTTAGAGTGAATTCAAAGTGCAATTAAGAAGGATAAGAAGGTGACCATGAGCATTAAATGATCTTTATCATACACAGAAGACTAGGAAATACATTTCTTGGATTGAAGAGTCACACCATAGGCCAATCAACTCACACATTACACTTTGCAAGGAAGGTAAAGACTTATATTATTTAATATTTGCTTTCCTTAAGTTTAGGGAGTTATAAGGTGCTTAATATAAGGTTGAAATTTATTTATTATTGCAATCAAATATCAACCTTAGAGATATAGAAGGTAATTAAAGTAAAGGAAGTATATATTAGAAGATATTATCAATTGCTTGAGATTCAAACATTCAAATATTTGCAAATAAAATTAGAAGATATAAGGTTTTCAACATTGGAAAATTGAAATATTAATTTGCAAATATTATTATTTTCTAAAATTCCAAATTAGGGAGTTATAAGGAATACTACATCAAACCTTAGTTTATTGGAATTTAGAAAATTGAACTATTGAAATTTAAGGTTAAAGAAGGAATTTCATTGATTTCTTAAAATAATTGAAATTATTTACTTATATTTGTCTCATACTCATACTAAAGGGACAAAATAATCCAACCATAGGAAATTCATCAAATTGAAAAGTGCATAGGGAGAAATAAGGAAAATAGGAGTTGAACATTATATCAAACTTGTCATCCAACCACTAGGGAGACAAAAGGGATTCAACTCAAAGTAAACCTAAAAGCTAAGTCTAGCTAAGTCTACTATCAAAGCACTTTATCAATACTATATAATAATTAAATCACTTGGGAGGTATAAGGAATTCTATAAAACTTGAAAGTAATAATATTTTATCAAGTTAGCTCGTATATTCAAAATTAGGGAGTCATAAGGTAGTCAACATCAAAGAAAAAGGATTCTATCAAAACTATTCTCAGTATATAACACTAAGGATCTCTAAGGATGTCTACTATGAAGAACACATTAAACAATGTAATTAGAAAAGGAGTAAGGAAAATACCAATATGTCTTAGAAATACACTTGATTCCATGGAAAGCATGATCAATAATTTAAAGAATTCAATGGATAATAATAAGGAAGATGCAAATGGAAAAGAAGAATCAATAGGATTTAAAAATATCTCTGAAAACTCACAAACTAATATTTTGGTAAAAGTAGATTCTTCAGGAACATCTTCTAATGAGATAGTAAAGGGAATTGATGACAACTATACTAATGAAGATATTGAATATCATATTCAAAAGGTAGAAAATAATATTGATCAAAAAGACCTCATACAAATTTATGAAAGAAGTAAATATGGAATAACTTCAATTGTACACACATGGTTTAACTATTTCATCAAGGAAATAGATAAACATGATATTCCTAAAACAGATAACAAATAAGTTGGGATATATTTACTATGCACTTATTGCAGCAAATTTGGTCATGAGAAGGTAAATTGCTAGAGTTCCATCCATGTAAATATTGTGGAGGAAAATCGCATTCATCTTACTTCTGTTACTACAAAGACAAGTATTATAAAAGATTTGAAGAGAAACTAATATTTTGATTAGATTATTTCTTCCAAGTTTTTATTTCAGAAGCATCTACTAACAATGAATTCAAGCTTGACATTTTGAAGATCAAGGAGACATGCCATATAGAAAACCAGCTGAAAGAAAAGGAAGCAATTATATTCCACGTATGACTTACAAGATCATAAGATCTCTAGTTCATCAAGGATACCTAGAAGAATAATAAGGTCAAAAATGTTATCAATCACTTTGATACAGCAAAATCTAGAGGAATGAAGAAGACAGTGAAAGACAACACAAAGATAGAACCAAATGAAGAAGAAGGACCATATCAAGCTGAAGAACATTTGAAATATGAAGATCCATATTGAATACTAAAGTTTTTAATACCCAAATAATGTAATACAAAGGGGTGTTAGAGTATATTACATTATTTGGTACATGTCAATAGACCACCTTGGGTAAATTATTATACTAGGGGTTTATCTTAGGTTAAGTAGTTAATTGAGGAAGAAGTAATAAATGCACAAGTGTTAGAATGTGAAATGATGTAAATGTACATGGGTCCACATGTACATGTGTTATAGGAAAGGTAGATGAAGATTCATAGGTAGAGTAAGGGCCAAGGAACATATCTTCCTATATATAGGCCTTTGAGAGTATGTGAGAGGGGGTGTGAGAGAGATGATGTTACTATAGAGAGTTAGATTAGAGTAGTGAGTAGGTACAATGTAGTACTTCCATTAAAATTATAGAGTGTTCAAGTCCTCCATTATATTGCATTGTACTTTTTTCGTGAGCTTTTATTAATGGTATATTATTGAGTTATTGCAAAAGTCTATCATATTATTTTCCTGCATATTTTAGTGCCATTGTCATATAGTTATAATAGCTTGCATATTTTACATCTTGTGGTTGCATTTCTTTTATTATACATCATCAAAAGCTAACACCACTTACAAAGGATACCATGGTTGTGCATCTTCTGTCGTAGGATTCAAAATACCAATAGTTTTGAAGTAAAAAGGCTTATGGCTATTCATATTTTTTTCCTTGGGTAGATTTTACTATCTTCTAGACTGCGATCTTTGAACATTGGCAATTTTAAACCATAAAATGCAAGCTTTCACAATTTTTATAAAATATGTAGCTTTTTGAGCCTGCATTATGGTGCCTCTCAGGGGACTCTTCTTGGAAAGTTACAAAACTTAGATAGCCTTATCTAGATGCCAAAATTTTCTAAACTATAAAAGAGATCTAAAATATGCACTAGGGGAGGAAGAAGGGGCCATATAAAAATAAAAGGAAAGACTAACTAATGCAGAATAAGAGGAAAAAAAAAGACACAACAAAAATAAGGTGGGTGTGATATTATAATAATATATAACAGAATGAGGCTAAATAAACCTCATATTACACACGAAATGGTGGTGAGATGACAAGGATAGGGACAAAACATAGTATGAAAATCCATAAAAAAAAACAAAGTAGGATACCCAAAAAGAAGGGATATATGGTGTCTTTACATGCAGACAAGAAGAAGCAGCACTAAGGTGTTGAGGATGAGAAAGAGAAAGAAACTAAAAATAAGAATTGGAGGGACACAAATGAAGAAAATTGCCAATAACATCATACCTCCACATGTATACTCCATCGGGGCTCATAGTCGCTTCAAGAGTAGAGAGATTGCCATGAGGTAACACCTTTTGGGAGTAACCATCTATCTCTATGGCATCTCTTTTACTTTCTAGCACAGGTGGATAGAACCTTCATTAGCCACTCATACTCTCCTCTGCAACCTCCTGCTTACACACTTTGATTCATCTTAAATGCTACAACTTTCATCTTGATCTTAAATGGGTGCCCATCCTTATATAGGGTTGAGCTGAGGGAGAGCATCTCGTCAACTAGTTATTGTAAAATCTTACCTCTTGGATTTAAAAATATTTGGCTTTCTTAAACAGGTGTTCTTATGTCAACCAAGTCTTTTACTTGTGTCACTTTGTTTACGGCTAACCTCATCCTTCACGGTGTATGACACTTCGTCTTAATTGTTGATTTTATACCACATGACTCGGAGTATTTCTCCTATTGCCTCTAATATCTTTTATCTTTTATCTATTGGACTACAAAGTCAAAAAAATTACCATGAGGAGAATTAGAGAAGGAAATACAAGAAGTCCATGTTGTGCTTGATATTTTGGTGGCTATGGAAGATGTCCTGTCTGATTTTTCTGTATTTGCATTCTCTGGAATATAATTTGTTGAACCTACCCTCCAAATCTCCCTTTTTATTTATTTTAAGCATATGTACAAGATGATGTAAGGTACATGATCTACACGAGATTGCCCTACTTATCTATTGTGACTGTAGTTAGCCATTTTATTTACACATCGGCTATATACACAAAAATATGATGTAAATACCCACTCTTGGCTTCAAGATCCATTTGTGAAACTATCCCATGAATATATAATGTCTAGACCAAATAGTCTCAAATTTTTACTTTTCCTCATATCATTGGTCTAACAGTTCATTGATCTTTCATATCCTTGCTGAAAAAAGCTCTAATTTTGCACTTCTCCTTGGACACTCAGCATGCAAGTCTAATGATGACTTGACAACTTCTGAGGTCTCGACAAACTGCTTCCAGCAAAACATCAAATCTATCGAATCATTATGAAGATATTTGTACATGTGCAAATATAGCAGTTTAGCTTCGTATCCTGTCATATCTCCTTGATCACTTGCACAAGGATTGAGAAAATTACCACTCCATATATCTTGGAAGGAAAAAAAGATTGTCGTAGTCATTTTTCACCGCTTGTTATTTGAAAAATACCATTGTGATTGATTTTTTTCGTGGGCAAATATTCACTTTTGCTTTAGTACTACTAGAGATAATTTGTAGCACAATTGCTTGATTTTGCTTGTATTATTTGATAATGAAAGGATGAATGTCTTGGTTGGACATTTTAATCATGCTTCTTTCTCCAAATATTTTAATGGGATTCGCTTCTTACTTGAGATAGAATCTGGACTAATTGAGGGCATATTTCGTAAGACATGTGCCAAATAATGGAGGAATGTCGAACACCACTATATCATGAATCATGACTACAAAAATGATCCAAAATAATAATAAGTCTTTATTCAATTAACTAATGCATAAATTATACAGAGATAGCATAGTGAATTCGAACAAGATATTAAAATTTATGGATGATGAAGTACCAAAAGATCAACAAATTTTTTAGATAGACATGATAATTGGTGTGTGTCAAGATAGTGAAGACCTAGAGGTCAACTTTGAGGAGATCAAGCTTGCGAAATACCTCATATTAGAAGAACCATCCAACATGCAACCTCTAATAGGCCAATAGGCATAAAGATCAAACAAAACTTGGATAATGTATTTTGATGGTGCAAGGACTATAAATGGAGTAGGTGCACGTATCCATTTCATAGATACACAAGGTGTATAAACTAATTTCACATGTTGATTGCTATTAAATTCAACCAACAACACAGTTCAATAAAAGGTACAATTTCCTATCTTGAGGAAGGCCAAGAAGATGGGGATGAAGAACCTAAAGGTATTTGGTGACTCCAAATTAGTCATAAACTAGGTTAATTCCTAATGTACTACTAAGAAGAAATATCTAAAATCATATAAGCATTGGGGCTAGGACTTATTAGAAAGCTTTAATAGCTAGGAAATTAATATTATTACCAATGAGTCAAATGCCAAAGCAAATGGACTAGCAACAACAACAACAAATTTTTACCCCACTACCAACATTTTAGATAATCCAAAGGAGCTAGAAGTGGTATTTAGGCCAACAGTCCTTGATAATTTTGACCACTAGCAGGTCTTCAACAATGGCGATCAAATAATCAAGTTCCTTATTAAGGAAGGTTAGAATGCCAAAGATAAAAATGAGTATAAGGACATAAAAGATGGTATAATTTAATTGAATACAAACCAACCACCGAAGGGGCTAATCACTCTAGAGACTTTGTTCAACTTAGACGATAGTGTGAAGAAATCCAATATCAAAGTGAAAGCTTCTTCCTATAACCTTGTCAAAGTTTTTTAAAGAAAGAACTTGCTACTCGATAAAGAGTACATCAAAGAAGAAATTGGCCTATTTAAGGAAATTTATGGCAAATACAAGACATGATCACTTGATACTATGAATATTTGAAGGTACCTGATAGGAATATGATAGAGCATGTCATTGAGTTAGAACCTAATACAAAAATATTTTGATAAAAATAATATGTCCAAGAAATCCCAAAATCGAGGTGACGATGAAGGAAACTCCTAAGTTCCTATAGGCCCAAATCATCTTTCCAATTAAGCATTCCACATTGGTGGTTAACTTGGTATTGGTATAAAATAAGAATGGTGATATTAGACTATTTGTTTACCTTAGAAATTTGAACAGGCATCATTGAAAGATCATTATCCCCTACTCAGTATAGATCAAATTTTGTAAAATGTGGTAAGGTTGTATCTGTTGTCACTTTTGGATGATTTCTTAGGGTAAAATTAGATTTGGGCCAAAGATGATGATTAACATAAGATGACCTTCACCACCAAATAGGGAACATTTGCTTATCAAAGAATGACATTTGATCTATCAAACACCAAAGTTACTTTCCAAAAAGCCATAGACATTGCCTTCGTGAGACTAGTCAATGATTTCAGTATCATATACCTTGACTATTTAATTATGTATTCAAAAGATAGGAATAAGCATATTGAACACTTGTAATCTGTCTTTTAAATATGTAAGGAATATAGTATCCCACTTAATCCTAGAAGTCCATATTTATGGTCTAAGAGGGTAAATTGTTGTCATTTAGTGTCAAAAGATGGTCTATCCATAGACCACAATAGAATAAAAGTCATTCAAGACCTTCCTCTACCAATGCCAATTAAATAAATCCAGTCATTTTTTGTTATATTTGGTTTATTGCTAAGTTCATAACCAATTTTGCACAACTAGTCAGACCAATCACCAAAATACTAAAAAATGTTGCAACTCTAGCATAGATAGATAAAGGTAGAAAATCCTTTCAAGATATAAAAGATGCCATCACTAGGGCCCTAGTCCTAATCAATCCCAATTTCTCCAAAGACTTTAGTCTCTATGTGTCGGGAATAGATGAAAGCATAGTTATAGTCCTAACCTAGAAGAATGATAAGGATGAAGAACAATCCATCTCTTTCATGAGCTAGGCCCTTCACAATTATCAAGAAGGTTACACCTTCATTAAAAAATAAGTTTTTGCTATCATGAAGGCTCTCAGAAAATTTAGGTATTACTTGTCATGAGCAAGACTACCATCTTCATAGTCCACCTTGATGTCCAATATGTTGTACTTTATTGTGAGTTGGGAGAAAAGAGAGCTAGATGGATAAATAAAATTCAAGAGTTTGATATAGAAATTAAACCCCCTAAGCTTATTAGGGGTAGATTCTTGTATGGAAATATAACAATATTTGCTCCAAAGGATCAAATTGCTCTAGTACAAGAAATAAAGATTGATGATTGAATAGGATGGATGGAATATATCTATAGGTACATGGCAACTAGATAGGTCCTAGAAGGACTAACACCTAAAGAAAGGGTCAAATTTAGACAAAAAGCAACACATTTTGTTTAGAAAGGATATTATGATATTGTACTAAGATGCATCGATGAAAAAATAGTAGAGCCTAATAAACGAGTATCACAATGAGGGAGAACATTTTTCTATGCCCTTCAAGACACAAAATTCTAAGGTTTGGGTACAATTGGCCTACCATCTTCTTGATTGTTTCCAATGGGTTAATAACTATAAATTCTATTGTATATTCATAGGAAGAAGAAAGAAAGCTTTGATATCCCTAAAGCCTATCATTGTTATAAAACCCTTCCAATAATGAGGCTTAGATTTCATTTCTTCCAACGACTAGGAGATACCATCACCAATAATTGGGACACTCACTATCCATAATAATAACTAATAATGCTATCTACTTTAAAAGGTTTAAATTGATTAAGTTTGTTTTAAAATATAGGTTCTTGCTCAAAATATGATCCAAGGGCATCTAGGTGTATGGACAATCTTACATCGCCCATAAAAGAAAAAAACAAAAGAAGAAAATAAAATCAAAACAAAAAAATAAAGTAAGAAAAAATGGAGAAAAAAAATACAAAACAAAAAGAAAAAATAAAAACTAAAAATTTACAGCTGAAAGAGTATTTCAAATTTTAGGATTGTAACTTCAAATTTTAGGATTGTAATTTTAGCTGGATCCGATTTCTGTAATATTTCATCTAGATTGGAATGCATGTAAAAAAAATCCGCCGAAAATAAATATTATAGTTCTAAAAATTTAGAGAATATTTATTAAAAAAGTCAACGAATAAGCATCGGCCATTTTGAGAAGAACCGACCAATGAAAACGAAATTAAAAGGTGTTTTTTGAATTTGAAAAATATTAAATTAGAAAAAAATGTAATTAAATACTTTTACATTCAACATTTATTTTAAAAAATTGGCTTATAACGGTTAGCGAAGGCTCGCCAGAGGATGTTCATGAACACTATAAACCGTCGAGGGCTACTACAAAGACCTTGCCAAGTAGTGAACTAGAATGTTATTCTCGTTTCAAAATCTAGTAGTGCTGTCATTTTAGACGCCTCCAATGGCTCTGTCACTGCCAATGTTTGGAAAAAAGTTATGCTCTTTATAAGATTCTGGCATATCTGAAGCCGAATAACAATTTTGTCTCGGTATGGCTAGTCTTATTTCCGCTTGTTTGAGGAACTGTTGAAGTCCATAGATTACTCTTTCACCTCCTACTATGTTGTGGAGAATAGCCAGAGGCAAATGTTCTCATTCCTTGCATTATCCATTCCCATCGTGGTAGAATGGCAACAAAATGTTTGGTATATTGCTGCTACAATTAAGGAGGCTGCTTATTTAGCAAATGCAGCATCCACTTTTCCAAACTATGTTGTGACTTGCTTCACAGAGTTGGATGTGTAGCCTCCTCGAGCAGTTCTTACAGATTTAGCAAATATTTGATTGGCAATGGAAATACCTGTTCCACAACCATAACAGAAATCATGTGGTATGTCTTACTCAGTTATCCCATCAACCATCAAATAACCTCAAGACAGTGACCAAGGATACTTCATATCCACAATGTACGTCATAAACATATAGTGGTACTGAACGATGGAATAAACCTGTGAAATGAAAAAACCAAGATGATTTTAAAGCCTATATTTGAGTACTTACAGATAGACCTAGGGTACTGTCATTTATCTTTTGCAATTCTGAATTCTCTCTGTATGATGAATCGTAGCTCCTTCTGGAAACGGGGACTTCTGGGCAGGTAATTAGGCCACAACAATATTCTAATTGTAAAGCATGCTGATTGGTAACTGCATTGGCACAATTGCATTCATAAATGACATGGAAAGGAAACAAGAATGTAACTCCAATTCCATAGGTGCATTACCTAATCCAAAAGACTCAATTATGTAAATGAGAAAAGAGATTAGGATGAGTTGACTTATACATATGGAATGTATATGGAATTCCAATGCAATGTATATGAATTCCATATACATCCCAAAGGTGGCTCCACTTGTTATGTGCTCTTCTTGACATATTCTACTCATCATGTGCTTTGGTCAACTTTAGAGTTTGCAATGCCTGCTGATTCTTGCCTCCCTTCTTACACATTTCAGTAGAAAGCATATACCATTTTCTCCATAGAGTAGCAGTTGATTAAGGTATCATCTTAAAGTCGGTCTTTGGCATTTCAGAGTAGTCTGATCTGCATCCTCTTAACGTTTCCTCGAGCATATCACAGCAGTCTGGTACAAGTTTCATTGAAGATTGCTTAAGCTTTATCATAATACTCTAGTGTGTATCTCTCTAATATTGCATGCAGTTCAGTTGATAAAGCTGACAAAGTCTTTTGCAGGAAGACAGTTCAGAGTCTTCAACCACCTTTACTTTTTAGCGAGCAAAGCATTTTCTTGTTCACAAAAAGCTTATGCTCAAACAACCAACTTTCAATGGGTCATAGAAGCTTTCACATGATGCAGATCTGTGGAGGAGGAATGTAGGCGTTGGGTTGTTCCATAAAGAGGTTTTGTTCATCCCGGACCATTTCTTCTCTGCTGGCGTTCATCCCTTCTCTATTATCCTCTAATGATCTGCCGAAAAAGATGCAGGGTGACACCTCTGTGATGCATGACGCCTCTGTGATGTGAGGATACTTTGGATTGGGCAGGGCTAAGGACGTCGGCTTCTCATTATTTTCCGAGACAATTCCTTTTGCAGTTTATAGCAGAATCTAGTGCTGAGATTAAAGGGGCCTTCTGGAAGAAGAGGTAATTTCTTAAGATTGTAACAGAAGTCTAGTTTGAGTTTTCTTAGGGATTGCAAGCAATTCAACTCTGGGAGATCAGAAAGACCACTGCAGAAAGACAGGTCAACTGTCTCCAACTTTATCATATGAGACATAATGGGGAGCTTTTGTAGATTGACACACTCTATAACTTTGAGATTAATTAGACCTTCTGGAAGAGATGGCAGTTCTACAAGGTTATCACATAGAGACAACTGAAGAGTCTCCAAATTTCTCATATGAGACATACTGGATAATTTCTGCAACTTGCTACATCGTGTAACCTCAAGACTAGTGAGACGCTCTGGAAGAGCAGACAATTCCTCAAGACTCTGACAGGAATCTAGCGTGAGCATTTGTAAAGATCGCAAAAGGTCTAAGTGTGAAAGTTGAGGGAGACTATAGCAGGAATGAAGATGAAGAGTCCCCAGCTTTCCCATATCACACAGAAAGAAGATCTTTTGCAGTTTGTAGCAGCTATCAACTTTAAGATTATTGAGATCCTTTGGAAGAGCAGGCAGTTCCCCAAGATGCTCACAGTGCTCTAGTCTGAGTTCTGTTAAAGAAGTCATGGAGTGCAGTTCTGGAAGTTCTGTAAGATTCATGCACCAAGAAAGATCAAGAATCTTCAAATTTTGCATATGAGACACCTTGCATACTTTCTGCAACTTGTGGCAGTTTCTAACATAGAGAGTAGTGAGACTCTTAGGAAGAGAAAGCAGTTCCTGAAGCCTCTCACAATTTTGTAGTTTGAGACTTCTTAAAAAATGCATGGAATCCAATTTTGGAAGTTCGGTGACACTTTTGCATCCAAACATATCAAGGGTCTCCAATTTTCTTACATTACAAATACTGGCCATTTTCTGCAGCTTATAGCAGCCTCTAAGACTAAGATGAATGAGATTCTGTGGAAGAGCAGGCAATTCCCCAAGATTCTCACAGTGCTCTAGTCTGAGTTCTGTTAAAGAATGCATGGAATCCAGTTCTGTGAGACTTATGCACCAAGAAAGATCAAGAGTCTTCAAATTTCTCATATGAGACATACTGCATAACTTTTGCAACTTGTGGCAGTTTCTAATATAAAGAGTATTGAGACCCTTTGGAAGAGAAAGCAATTCCTCAAGCCTCTCACAGTTCTGTAGTTTGAGACTTCTTAAAGAATGCATGGACTCCAATTTTGGAAGTTCAATAATACTATTGCACTTAAACATGTCAAGGGTCTCCAGTTTGCATACATTGGAAAGACTGGCCATCATCTGCAGCTTGTAGCAGCCTATAAGACTAAGATGAATGAGATTTTGTGGAAGAGCAGGCAATACCCCAAGATTCTCACACTGCTCTAGTCTGAGTTCTGTTAAAGAATGCATTGAGTCTAGATCTGGAAGTTCTGTAAGATTTATGCACCAAAAGAGATCAAGAGTTTTCAAGTTTCTCATACGAGACACATTGCATAATTTCTGAAACTTGTAGCAGTTTCTAACATTGAGAGTATTGAGACTATCTGGAAGAGAAAGTAATTCCTTAAGGCTTGCACAGTTTTGTAGTTCGAGGCTTTTTAAATAATGCATGGACTCTAGTTTGGGAAGTTGGGTGACACTTTTGCACTCAAACACATCAAGGGTCTCCAATCTTCTTACATTTGAAATACTGGCCATATTGTGCAACTTGTAGCAGCCTATAAGACTGAGATCAATGAGATTTTGTGGAAGAGCAGGCAATTCCCCAAGATTCTCACACTGCTCTAGTCTGAGTTCTGTCAAAGAATGCACAGAGTCCAATTCTGGAAGTTCTGTAAGACTCATGCACCTAAAAATCTCAAGAGTCTTCAAATTTCTCATATGAGCCACACTGCATAGTTTCTCCAACCTGTAGCAGTTTCTAACATTGAGTGTATTGAGACACTCTGGAAGAGCAGGCAATTTCTCTAGCCTCTGACAGGAGTCTAGTGTAAGCATTCTTAAAGATTTCAAGAATTCTAACCGTGAAAGTTGAGTAAGACTATAACAGCAATGAAGATGAAGAGTCCTCAGCTTTCTCATATCAGATAAAAAGAAGATTTTTTGCAGTTTGTAACAGCTATCAACGTTAAGATTATTGAGACCCTCTGGAAGAGCAGGCAATTCCCCAAGATTCTCACAGTGCTCTAGTCTGAGTTCTGTTAAAAAATGCATGGAGTGCAGTTCTGGAAGTTCTTTAAGATTCATGCACCCCGAAAGATCAAGAGTCTTCAAATTTCTCATATGGGCCTCCAATTTTCTTATATGAGAAATACTGGACATTTTATGCAGCTTGGAGCAGGCTTTAAGACACAGATTAATGAGATTTTCTGGAAGAGGAGGCAATTCCTCGAAGTCTGTATTGTGACTTGCATTTACATATTCTAGAGATCTCAAGTGATTGAAATTTGCTGGAAGAGTCCTCAAAAGATTTTCCCTGATGTCGAGAATTTTCAGCCTAACAAGATTTCCAAAGCTTTGAGGAAGCTCCCTTACATTGCATCTTCTCAAATATAGCTCTTCTAAGCAGAGTAGTTCTCCAACTTCATAAGGAAGATGATTAATTTCAGTGTCAGCTATGTCAAGGATGCGCAGAAATTTGAGTTGGCCTATTGTTTTAGGCAAAGCAAAGGATGCTTGACAATTGAGAAAACAAGATGATCCATCACTCACCGTCGCAGACATCTGCAAGAGCAAAGATGGTTTTGAGAATGATTATAAACAAAGGGGAAAAACATTTTAAGTTTCTACCTGAATAAAATAAGCAACAATTGGTCAATGAAAATAGTGAAAATTTACCGTTTCTTTTTGTTATGCTCTTAACAAATTAAAATTACATACCTTTGAAAATGATCCCTCTTGGCAGCTAAACAAACCCAAATATCTTAGATTTGGAGGTAGCATAGTTATCTTCTTTCTTATATGCAGGCCCGAACAAAACAAAATTTTCAAATTATGCATTAATGTCAAAGAATTTATTTGGTCAAGCTCCCCGGAACACCAAACGCCTCGAACAAGTGGCATTTCCTGATTATGATGAACAAACTGTTGGAACATTACACATTATGAAAGAAAAAAATACATATCTTACGAACCTTTAGCATGGTAAGTAGATTACCTCTGTTTGATCCATGGCACTAACTATATCTTCCTTGCACCACAATCTACTGTGTTTACATGGGTTGTCCACGGACTCCTCTTCAACTATTCGTCTTCCAAGGCACCTTAAATGGTCATGCATCTGAAAAAGGCAACTATGCTCGCCAAAATAATCATAATCAACAATTTCTATAAGTGATTTCCCTTCTAAATTTTTAAGGCTGGTTAGCACAGTCTTGCACCCTAGATGTTTCCAAAATTGAATATAAAATTGTTTGGTGAATTTCTGGTAGCCCCTCAGCCTGATCAAAAAGCATGCAATGTCTAAAAATATTTGCTTTTCTTCATTGCTTAGAGCATCATAACTGATCTTCAGACATTCATAGAGCTCATCATATGCAAGATTTTGGATTTTTGTGAGGGCTTCGATCCAAATTATATGGCTCCTTTCACTGTATAGATGTGCCCCTACAATTTCCATTGCCATAGGAATACCCTGACAAGCCTCTACGATTCTTTCCGTCATAGTTTCGTATCCTTCCTCGGGTCTGTCTCTGAGAAAGGCATGCCAACTAAATAATTTCAACCCTTCATCTTGATTAAGTCCTCTCATAGGGTAGAGAGTCATATCTACCTGACGCTTCAATATCTGTGTATCACGGGTTGTAATGATGATTCTGCTACCTGCTCCATAGCAGTCCCCAACTAGAGCATTTAATTGCTTCTCATTATCAACATCATCTAAAACTACTAGTGCTCTCAGAGATGCCAAATGATTTTTCATCTGAATTTTGCCATGATGGATGCTATCCACCTCTTTTTCTACTTTCACCAAATTTTTGAGTATTTTTCTTTGCAAATCTACAAGGCCATTAGGCTTCTCCGCAGTGGCTCTAACATTGGATAGAAAACAATAAGCTTCAAAATACCAATGAATCTCATTGTAAACAGCTTTTGATAGGGTGGTCTTACCAATACCTCCCATTCCACAAATGCCAACACTCAACTGATTGCAATGGTCATCCATTTTCAACAACTTTTTCACCTCCATGATTTGAGTTGAGAGTCCCACAAGGTGATTGGCAACATGCAAGAAATTCACATTTAGGGTTTGAAGGAGGTCTTTAACAACCTTCTTGACAAGCTTTCCTTCATATCTGCACCATTTCCCAATAAAGAAAATAATTTATCCAAAACTTACGATTTAAAAATATAAAGCAATTTCTGACTCTAAAACTTTATAAAGGGAGTGCTACAAAAACAAATGATGCAACATCCCAGCGGGGTACCTGCATAAAGAAAAATTACCCTGGTGCATGCTAAACAGGGGTCTGAAATCACAGACATATACATGGTAATATTATACAGTACCAACACATTAAGAAAATCAGCAACCACAGCAAATTCAAGACACCCATAGGAGAACAGTAGTAAAACTTTATACTGCAGCAGTAGTATATCAGCAGATTTATAACAGCAGAAGTAATACAGAAAACAAACACATGACATCAGAAATCTGTCACAGGAGGGAAAAGCCTGCCTTCTTTTTGAATGAATGAATGCAATATTTTTAATTTCATCCATGGGAGACCCTCTAATATCTTCTCTAGTTACTATATAATAAACCTGCAACATACCAACTTATTTCTCAAAACCTATCCCTATACTTTCTCTACACATAACCTCTTAAATATACATGTAAATGCTGAGAGTCAAGGACCGTTTCCCATACCAGATGTCAGCTACAAGTATTTCTTAGAATGAACTACCCTCGTTGATTGGACTGAGAATGAGATTGGGTCACTCACAGACAATTACAGACTATGACAACAGTGGCCTAATCTGACAAGACCCTAAAAGTTTTATAATTTTCTCACACGTGCAAAGGAAGATCTGAACCTCCTAGTTCGAAGTGATCCTTTGTTTCACCTCCACAAAATTTTGTACTTTTTCCTAATCCAATGATTTCTCTTTCGTTTGGAAACCTCCATGGCTTTTCCAAGGTCTTCTTCATGATTGTCCTCCTCCAAGAGATGTCTATCACCTATCAAGAAAAACACAATAAAGTAAATTAATTGTTAGCAACAATCTCACAATGCGGCCCCTTCATCTCAGTTGGTTCTATGTTGGTGTTAACTAATTCAATAATGGCTTTCAATTTCTTGCTGCAATCCATTCCATCTTTACCTGTGATGGCTGATGTGACTTTTTCTTGGTCAAGTATTCCACCATTCATTTGTGGACTCGCTTGCATCTCCAAAGGAAAATATTTCTTTCCCTTTCTCTTTTCTATTTTTCTCATATTCACCCTCTTGCTCCATGAGAAAGATCTCCGCTGCAAATTGTAGTATCAGTTTTAACTTCCTCACTGTCATACATGCATCTCTTTGCATGGTCACCCGTATTCTCTAATTCCTTCTTGCAACTCTTTGCATGGTCACCTATATTTTCTAATTCCTTCTGTATGGTTTCAACTTTTCAAGTGCATGCTTCTCCTTGTCCTCAACATTCTCAACCATGAGAAGACTAATCCCTTGTTGAAATTTGAATTTTGTTTTCACTTCATCTACTACCAAGAGGGGAACATTTTCTCTTTCCATAATAGATTCCTTAATATTTTCAAGGTATTCTTGCTCCAAGACAACTTTCTTCTCTTCTTTCCAATGATACATGGTGCTTTCAATGCCATTTTTCTTGTTTCGTTCTCTTGTTTTTGACACAGTAAATTATTCCCCCAAAATCAGCTCCTTCAAATTATTAGTCTCTCCCATTATCTTTTCTCTCTTTCCTCTTCTGTTGCAATTTACAAGGTGAAACCTCCTTTCCCTGAATATACTTCAAAATGCTTTTCTCAAGTTCTTCAATCTCGTTGCAAACACTAGTCCCCTCTTCAAAGTCTCTTTTGTTCTGATACCAAACTGATACAGCCCCTAATAAGGTTATGCACAAAGGAAATCAACCCTGTTGCATACTAAACAATGGTTTGCAATCCCAGGAATATACATAGCAATAATACACAGCAGTGAGCAGATTAAGAAAATTAGCACCGATATAATTTTCAAAACATGTACATGATAATCAATGTCACTAGCTTAAGTGATTAAAATGTGGACTCGTAGTTGGGAGACCCAAGTTCAAATCTTGCCAAGTAACATAATACCATCATGCTGTTCATTGACATACCATGGTAACATGATAATGATCTAAAGTAGGTGGGTCCATTTCAATCCCATACAACGAATCAAAAAGCCAACAGGATACTAGCAGTAAAGAAATATACTTGAGCAGTATTATATTATCAGATTTACAACAGCTGTAGTATTACATAAAACAGGGGAAATTTGCTCTACCCAACAGGCATACAATATCTGAGAGACATCAAAACTCTGTCAGAGAAAGGAAAAGTCTACCCTAACTCGCATATATTCTCTGGGTACTATTTAATAAATCTGTATCACACCAACTTATTTCCAGAACCCTATCCCCATACTTTCTCTACACCCAGCCTCTTAAATATATATATAAGCAACTGCTCAGATTTAGGAATCCTTGCCCATACCAAATTCCAGCTAGAAGTACTTCTTATAACCACCTTCATTAAAAGACCGCAAATGAGACAGGGCCATTCACTGACAATTATAGGAAATGACAGAAGTGGCCCACTCTAACGAGACCCCCCAAGTTGTATCAATAACGATTTTCTAGCAGCCATTGGAAATCCTAGGTCATTCTAGTATGTTCTAACTAATAACATTGCATTAGTCTTCTCTAACCTGGGTCTGATAAGGGCTTATCACACTGTGATGCCTTCTCCAACCTGGCAGATTTTAGAGTAGGTTGATTATATAGAGACAAAACTAGATTTCGTTAGACAGAGCAGGCTCTTTCCTTAACAGAGAGATTCATGGAGAGGAGGGGCTCTTTCCTCCTCAGATGTATTTTGGATGTGTATGCTGTAGTATAGCAAGAAAATTGTCTTCTTCTCTGTAATTTAGCCGATGTGTCATACTCTTAATTTTTTGCTGTGTGAATCTGCAGATATAATATTGCTGAAGTTTTATTGCTTAAATGGTTATCTCCTGTTGGTGCTGAATATTTCAGTGGTATCACTGGGTGTATGACTGCAGAACATGTTGTTTTGTTTTCATTGTGTATGGTGCAGCAGGGATATGGGTTGTTTGTTCAAAATTTCTCTCGGGCTGGGACCCCTTTCACTGCCAGCATCAACCACTCACAATATACTCCTGTTTAAATGCTCGATTCTGAAAAACTTTTCATAGACACGACTTTCTCATAACTTTTTCTAAATCTTCTTTACTGCAGCTGCTAAGCTGTTGCATAGAACAGGTCAAAGAGCTCTGGGATATGAGAGCTTCGGAGTTGAAAGCCCCTATCGTGGCCATACCAGTAAGTGAGAGGCCAGTCCTATGTTTTTTGGGTAGTGCTCAAGCTTCAATTTTGGCCGCCTTAGTATAAGTTTAGGAGGACTGGATATAAGCAGCCCGTTTTGTGCCACCTTAGTCTCCAGAAAGTTGCTTTCCAAGCGAAATATATTACTGTCACATATATCTTTGAAAAGAAGAACGATTAACATAAGAGATAGGATTTTTACCCGTCCATATCTTGGAGAGACCAACCGGAGAGAGCAGAGACTTGATACATGGCCTCCTTCCACGCAGCCATCTCCTCCTCGCTGTGCCTCTCCTTATGTTTCTCCAACGCCTTAGCATATGGCCCTTTGTGTTGGGGGCGCCTCACATCTGATGGCTCCACTTTGTAAAACAGAGGGATGATTCTGGTTCCCCTGCCCTCTCGTTTGCAAGTCCAGATAAGCGAGAGTTCCTTCAGACACCATGTTGAGCTGGCATAGTCAACAGAGAATATTGGAACGTGGATTGTGGAGTCATGAATGGCCTCTTCCAAACTGAGCCCGATATTCTCTCCCTTCTCTAATCTCTCACTGTCGAGGAAGACGTGAAGTCCTGCAGTGGAGAGAGATTGGTAGAGGTGATCCACCAGTGTTTTTCTAACATCGGGACCGCGAAAATTCAGGAATACATGATATCTTCTCTCGTGTTGCACTGATGAAGGTCTGTAGTGCTTGAAGTCTTCCATGTTTGGACTCTGACTATACGGATGGAGAGAACCAATATTAAAAAACAATTGAACAGAATATGTAATCTTATTCCTCAGACAGCACAAGCGCCTTCCCACGCGGATCGAGAGTCGACTAAACATGAAGCCAACGGCACCTGATGTTGCTGGTTTCACTGAAAATTTGCTAAAGACTACGATTTTAACTTGTTTCATCTAAAAATAAATAAAAAAATTGTAATAAAACCGTGCCATATTGACGAGAGTGGTTAAAAAATGATACTGTTCCATCTTTAGACAGTTCCGGCGGATGGAACCATGCAACTTCAAAGAAACGTGATTCTTTTGTTCTTCTGTATGCTTTCTGTGACGACCCGACCAAAAATGCCATATTAACGTAACAATTATAAACGTAATTCTTTGTTTATTGTTTTGCATGGTGAGATGCCATACGCGTCAACGTTTTTTTGTTTTTGATGAACAGCACGGTGAGATGCCATACGCGTCAACGTTTTTTGTTTTTGATGAACAGCACGGTGAGATGCCATACGCGTCAACGTTTTTTTGTTTTTGATGAAATGAAAGATTCACCCACACGGTGAGATGCCATACACGTAACCGATGCGATGCGATTGAATTCGATCACATGGAGGGTGGATGTATTTCACAAACAACCTCCAACAAAATTACAAACGTTTACGTCGGTATACATAGTTTTTAAATTATTTACTGAATTGTTTATTTTGGGTTATAATTATAATTAATGATATGTATTTAAAGAGGTTAAAAATATTGAATTTGTTATATATTTATAAATGAGTTTATTAAAATATTATATTATTAAATAATTTAAAAAACATTATTTATTCATTGAATATTTGAAAGTTTTAAGGGAAAGTCAAGATGCTTTAATTAGAAGTATGGATGCTCAAGTTGAAGATATGAGGAAGAGCAAATATATAGCAAGTTTGATTAAACATGAAGGTTAATATGTAAGTTCTATGGATACTAGCCAAGATTTTCAAAAATTCAAAATTGGGTAAGTGGGGATTGAATTCAAATTACTCTATTGCTTTTCTTTTTAAAGGTTTTTTTCCACATCATTTTTTCCAATTTGGAATGTAGTGATAAAATAATGGGCATGAGCTTATGGTTTTAGGAGGAGAGATGCTTGAGATGCCCTTTATGTAAGACCAGTTTGGAATGTAGTGATAAAGTAATGGGCATGAGCTCATGGTTTTAGGAGGAGAGATGCTTGAGATGCCCTTTATGTAAGACCATGGAATGAGATTTTTTTGTCGAGACAAAAACTATTATAAAGCTTTTGGTGTTAGCGTACTATTACATTTTGTTAGTTGTTAATTTAATTTAGCAACTGGTTATTATAGTTGCAGCGGCATCCTGTTGAGATGCGCCCAACTCGGGCTAATCCAGGAATGCAGTTTGTACTCCTGTGTTATTTAAACACACCTAGCAATAATATTTTCTAGTTCGTTGTTTTACATGGCATCAGAGCCAGATTGCTACGACAGTGAAGCGTGAGAAGAGAGGCTGGGGAGAGTACGCAGTTTTTTTTCTGAAGGTTGCTGCGTTTTCTGCTGGGAGGAGCTGCGTTTTCTGCGACGCGATTTTTTTTTTAAATCACGACATCGCGTGATTATTTTTTTAAAGAAAAAAAAAAAATTGTCGCACGCAGACGCGCGACAGTCGTCGCGCATCCACGCGCGACCACGGGAGGGGAGGCCCCCCCGCTGCGTACCGCGCAGGCAGGCCGCGACGCGCCCGCGCCATGCGGACAGAAGTCCGCCCCCCCCCGGTCCAGCGCTACACGCGCGGACGTCGCGCAACATCCAGCCAACGAACGTCGCGCCGCCAGCTAGCGGACGTCGCGCAGCCAGCGAGCGAACGCGGAAGTGCGTCCAGCCAGCCCGCTGGAACTGCTGCGGGCAAGGCAGCGGAGGAGGAACCTCTGCGTTTTTATTAATTAAAAAAAAAAAAACGTTTGCGGAGGAGGAAGCCGCGACCGAGGAAGAGGCAGCGGGGCGGTGATTTGCAGAGGAGGCAGCCACACAGCGCTCGGGCAGCAGGCTAAGGTCCTCAAATACGAGGGGGCCCTTTCTCCTCCCAGATCAGCCCACGGGCTCACTGGCAAGTGAGCTGCGTGGTGGGTTCCGGGAACCCAGCAGTCGGGGGTTCAAATCCCGCCGACTTCCCCCTTGCAAAGGTATAATTTTTTTTTCAAAGGTTTTTTTTAATTATTATTTTTTAGTTAAAATTTTTAATTTTAATTTATTTTTTATAGTTTTTAAAACTTTATAAATTAAAATTTAATTTTAATTTATTTTTTCATAAGTTTTTAAAACTATATAAATTAAAATTATTTATTTTAACTTTAAATATATAATAATTATTAAAATGCTTTGTTAAAGAGATTTTTTTAAGGGGGGATATTTTTTTCAAAAAATCAAAGGGGGAATGTGAGTAATTTTTTGAAAAATAGCAATTTGGCGAATTGTAAAAGGTGCATTTTCGGCTGTGACCGACACCTTGTGGGTTAATTCTTGTGGGCACTTTTTATGTTGTATGTTGCATATTTCATTTTTTGCACTACTTCATTAAAAGTTAAAAAAATCAAATACACTCCCTAAGTCCCCGGAATAATTAAAACCCATCCGTGCAATTTATTGCACTACAGCGTTCGGTATTTGTGATACCGAACGGCCAGCACTTACAGGTAAAGCTGTCGTGATTGGGCTACTGTATCCGCCGCCTAATATAGTTGCTACAACGACGTACGAGCTTGTTCTCTATAAATCGTCGGGGAGAGATAAGTTAGCCATTTTTGCATTTTTTTACTCCATCCACTACCCTTTATCGCACTTGTGTTTAGGCGTAAATCCTGACGAAGTATTCTTCATAGTGTTTAGGGGAAGTTACGCCCCACGCATGAGAAGAATCTTCTATGGTAGGTGCCATCAACAAGGCGATTCCCTTTCGGTACCGCTTATGTTCCACGTATCGTATGATCTCTAAAACTCACCTATAGTCTCCCTCACGTAAGGGCGGGTGATTTTTGTTGATCTTTCTAAATACCTATAGTTTCCCTCACGTAAGGGCGGGTATTTTGTACGGTATAACGGCCTAGCAAAAGGTATATCGAAAGGGGGACCAATTGGTGATATAAGGAACCTTCACTATGGCCGTTGTTGCAAAGTTGATGGCTGATCCTCATCAGTTATTGAAAGGTCCAAATTATACACCATGGAAACATAAGATGAAGGCAATTCTCCAAATGGAAGATTTGTGGGATATTGTTACTGGAGTAACAACTAGGCCTTCACCAACGAGCGGGATCCACGAGGTCCTTCCGCGAGATCGAGATAGCTTTTGACAAGAAAGACGGTCGAGCAAAGGTGCTCATTTTGTTTGTTGTTTCGGATGAAGTGCAACCTCATATAGCGACAAAGCAAGTGGTAAAGAGGCATGGGATGCCCTTAGAACCATCTATGAGGGAAAGAATGATTCCACCATTCTTCATCTTCAACAACAACTTCATAACTCTGAGTTTGAGATAGGGTGAAATGGTTGAACTCTTTACGTGCGAGTGTCTGAATTGAAAGAGAAATTGAATTCTTTGGGAGATACTGTGGACGAAAAGCTTCTCATTTCACTTGTGATGAGAGCTTTGCCTTCTTCATTTGATATGTTGATCACCTCCATCCAGGTGTCTCAACGACAAATTACCTACATCGAGTTGGTCAATCTGCTTCAACAACAGGAGGCACGCCAACTTCACAAGGATGATTCTTCCAATACGAGCCCTATACACCAACGGGCGGGGTTCTAGGAAGAAAGGTAATGGGCAAAAAGGAGGCAACTTTCGGAAAGGAGGAAATTCTCAACAGGATACGAAAGGAAAAGGCAAACAACCTCAAGAGAAGAAGAGGTGGTGCAAGATCCGTGAGAAAGACAACCATGACACCAACGGGTGTTGGCATAAGAACAAGGAGAAAGGCCAAAACAAACCACAAAATAAAAACAAGCAACCCCGAGGTGAATGTTGCTTGTTGAAGAATCGACTCGGATTACGAATGGGCACACAAGGTGCTCATGACTACCACGGATTCCACACGGAGGGATCCTGTTTGGTATGTCGATTACGGAGCTAGCAAACATATGATGGCGACGAGATCGTGGTTTGAATCATTTGTGGCCAAAGAGGGCAAACCTGTCACCATTGTCGATGATAAAACCTACGGGGTTCAGGGAGAGGGTACAGTTTCAGTCACTCTTCACGATGGCAAGTGTCAGATTGACAAAGTCCTCTATGTTTCGGGATTGGCTAACAATTTGTTGTCAGTCACACAAATCCTGGATAGAAATATGGTTGTCAACTTTCGTGTTGAGAATGGAAAGAAGTGTTGTACTATTACCAGGAAGGGTAAGCAGATTGCAACAACTTCATATAAGCACGGCTTATTTGCCCTAGATGCTATCTCTACTCCACATGTTGCCATGGTTGTCTCTACCAAGGAGGCAACTTCCCTATGGCACAAGAGATATGGGCATCTTAGTTACGGCTACTTACTTGAGCTCGAGTAAGTATGAGATGGTAAAGGGTCTTCCTTCCCTTTACGCCACATTGCCGGTGTGCTCGGCTGCTAGCGGGAAAGCGACATAGAGTACCATTTGAGAAGAGCTCAACAAGAGCACGAAAACCTCCGGAGTTAATTCACACCGATACTGTGCGGTCCTTTCACACCCAACGGTTGTGGAGGGAAGAGGTACTTTGAGTTATTCGTAGATGACTACTCACGAAAGATGTGGGTTTTCTTTCTCCAAGCTGAAATCTGAAGCTTTCGCATTCTTCCGGCGAGTTCAAGAAATCCGTTGAGAAGGAGTCGGGAGCTTCTATTAAAACCCTCCGCTCGGATCGAGGGGGGAGTTTACCTCTAATGAATTTTCTTGCATTCTTAGATAAGCATGGAATCAAGAGACAGTTAACAAGCTGCCTATACTCCTCGGCAAAATGGAGTTGCTTGAGAGAAGGAACCGTTCTATCATGGAAATGGTTCGTTGTATGCTCACGGGAGCTACTCTTGGGCAACAATATTGGGCAGAAGCTGTCACCACTGCAGTATATCTGTTGAATAGGGCACCCACAAAGGCCCTAAAAGGAATGACTCCACAGGAAGCATGGAGTGGTCGAAAACCCTCCATATCTCATCTACGTATTTTCGGATGTCACGCTTTCATGCACATACCGAAAGAGAAAAGGAAGAAGCTAGATGAGAAAACATTGAGATGTATTTTTCTTGGTTATGATGAGCACTCTAAAGGATATCGTTTGATAGATCCTTTGACCAAGAAAATTCATGTCAGCGAGAGATGTTGTATTTGATGAAGCTTTCACATCACAGAGCACATCTAAAGTACACCTAGATCTTGTGGAATCTAAGGAAGAGAAGATTCCTTCGTCAACCTAGACAGGAGGTCCTTCTACATCTTCTTCACCACCACCGAAGAAGAACCCAAAATGGTGTACAAATACAATCGAGAGACGCAAATTTATCCACTCCTCCCAATTTGAACTTGGATAGACCTCGTACACGGAGTATGGCTCAAAAGGAAAAAGAAGCCAAAGAAAGCTGGTGAGGTTGATGATCTTTGTCAATCTTTTGAGGAACTTTATGTAACTCCAAGTACAAAAGTAGAGGATATGGATATTGATGATGACAGGGCGTTCATGTCTACCATAGATGATCTTGAACCTGCATCAGTGCAAGATGCTCTTGGTGAGCCTCAGTGGAAGGCCGCTATGGATACGAGTATGGGTCTTTGATGAAAAATAAAACTTGGAAGCTTGTTGATCTGCCGCATGGAAAGAAACCCATTGGTTGCAAATGGGTATATAAAGTCAAGTACAAGGGAGATGGAACAATTGATAAGCATAAGGCCCGTCTTGTTGCAAAGGGCTATGCTCAAAAGGAAGGCATTGACTACGAGGAAACTTTTGCACCTACTTGCTCGGATGACCACAATTCGGGTTATGTGTGCTATGGCGGCACAATATGGGTGGAAAGTTCACCGGATGGATGTCAAAAGTGCCTTTCTAAATGGTGATCTCCAAGAAGAAGTCTACATGACTCAGCCGGAAGGATTTGAAGTGGAAGGCCAAGAGCGAGAAGGTTTGCAAATTGGTCAAATCCTTATATGGTCCGAAACAAGCTCCTCGAGCTTGGTATATAAAAATGGACAATCACCTTATGCGGCATGGATTTAAGAGATGTCCAGTCGGATGCAAACCTCTATTTCAAGAAACAGGGTTACGAGATAGTGTTGCTTGTACTCTATGTGGATGATCTGCTCATTACGGGGAGTTCGAAACTATGATCTCTCTTGTCAAAAGAAACTTGTGTAAATATTTTGAGATGACAGGATCTCGGACTTCTCCATTCTTGTCTTGGTCCGGAATTCAGCCGAGAAGGAGCACTCCATCAAAGTGTCTCGAGAAAAATATGCCAAGACATTCTTTGGAAAAATATCGCATGACTGATTGCAAGCCAATGGCAACTCCGATGGAGAATGGACTTCGATTATCGCGATATGATGATTCACCTCGGGTAGATGGTACTCTCTATCGACGAGTTGATTGGGAGTCTCATATATCCGACCAATACTAGGCCAGATCTCGTATTTGCTTGTCAACTATCTTTCGAGGTTCATGCGGGAGCCTAAGACCACTCATTGGAAAGCGACAAAACGTGTTCTTCACTATGTCCGTGGTACTATGGAATATGGCCTAGAATACAAGAGGAACAACAAATTCTTCTTGCAAGGATACACGGACTCCGACTATGCCGGATCATTTGATGATCGCAAGTCAACTTATGGATACATTTTTCATCTGGGATCCGGTCCTGTCTCTTGGCACAGCAAGAAGCAACGGTGGTTGCTATTTCATCAACGAGGCGAGTATCGCGCCGCACGTGAAGGTGTGTGCGAAGTGATATGGTTGCGTCGCATTCGACAAGTATGGGCCATCCATCAAAATCTCCAATACACTTGTTTTGCGACAATCGGGGTGTTACGAACCTCGTCAAGAATCCGAGTCCATCATGAAAGAACAAAGCACATTGACACACAATGTCATTTCATTCGAGATGAAGTTCCAAAGCACCGAATTCAGCTTCGACACATTCCCACCGATGCTCAAGTTGCCAGACATTTTCACTAAGGCACTTGGACGTGTCAAATTTGAATTGTTTCGCAGCTCTCTTTGTATTGCAAAATGATGTAAGGGGATGTTAGTATAGCTATTAGTTATTACATTACCCAAATAATGTAATAAAGGGGGATGTTAGCGTACTATTACATTTTGTTAGTTGTTAATTTAATTTAGCAACTGGTTATTATAGTTGCAGCGGCATCCTGTTGAGATGCGCCCAACCCGGGCTAATCCAGGAATGCAGTTTGTACTCCTGTGTTATTTAAACACACCCAGCAATAATATTTTCTAGTTCGCTGTTTTACATTTGGTGTGGGTTAGTTTTGTTGGACTTCCATATTAACTTCTTTATAAAGATGTTTTGAAAAATATTAGAAATATCCTAGGGAATTCATCAAGGAGGAACCAACTATTAAGGAGCAAAAGTACTCTATATATAAACTGGATATGTATTGCTATGGATATTTCAAAACCTTTACCACAATCCATTAAGATTAAATTTGAATCAAGAGAATGAGAAAAGTGGATTATGAAAACATTGCATTATGATACTTCAATTATTATGAGATTGGACACATGACAAGAGATTTCAAAATGAAAATGATGAAGAAAGAGATTTCAAAATGAAACTTTGGTCATGAGACAAACTTCAAAATGAACCAAGGAAATCATATGGTAATAGAAGATGAATTAGATCAAGAATATTCCATTCCAAAAGAAGTCATAATTCATTTGAATCAACTATTAGAAGAAACAAAAGATATAAGGGTTGAGAAAGTATAATTTGCAAGTTCAAATTCAAAAGGAATGAAAGGTGCAAAGGTGCATGTTAAGGCAAAATTTAAAACAAAGACAACAAAATAAGTCTAGTTTATTCCAGGTAAATTGTCTTCATGTTTATCAGAATCCTCTTTAGGTAATAAAAACGAAAGTATTGTAGAGGTTATCCCTTGCACTTTAGGGTTTTTAGAGAAAAATAATAAAGAAATGAGGATGGAGGAAATTCATAGCAAATTAGGGTTTTTAGGGCAACACAAGAAGGTAGTTGTTATAGAGGTGCGTTCTTGCACTTTAGGATTTCTACGACAACATAACGAAGAAAGTGCTTTAGATGTTACTCCTTGTCGAGTTCCTCGTATAGTGGAAAGAGGAAGAACGTATGGAGCCATAAGTCTTAAAAAAAAAAAGGACAAGCATATGTAGAGCGGGGGACGACTACAAAAAAAAGAGAAAAATGAAGAAGAAAAGAAGTGTGACGCCAAAGAGGTGGGAAGCCTGCAATTTCATGTTGGATAATTTGTTATACTTCATTATATTGAATGTATCGTCAATAAAATAAAACAAGGATAGGTTGGTTGGTTTTTCTGTGGCAATGAATTGAATCATGTTGATTTACTTGTGTTGTGGTAAAAGAAAAAGAATATAAACCTTTGTGTTTTGAAAACCATGACTTACCTGTGTAGTGGTAAAAGAAAAAAGAACATAAATTTTGTGTTTCGGAAATGTGGGATGCTAGGTAATAGTGTTGATATGTTGCTGAGAAAACTGGTTTGTTTTAGAGGAAATTACCTATGAATCTCATGTTTCTTTTGATTGCTGAAACAATCTCCAATAAAAATAGAATGATTTCATGAAATACTGACAGGATGATTGTAGGTGGTTGTAAAAGAAGAAATCTGTTTGAAATTCTGTGAATTTTATTTGGATCAAGGGGATTTGTAATTCTTCTGATTGCTAATGTTGTAGTATAGTATATATGGGTGCATAGTAGTTGCATATCATTTGACTTGAGTCGTATCTAATCCCTATCGACGCCTCTTAAACACCTTTGTGCTAGATATGGACTGATTGTTTAGCTTGTCGACGTCCAGTATAACTTGTGAAGCAAAGTTTCTTGTACAATAATGTGAAAGTTCGAACCAAGGAGCTTGCAGAGGAGCGGCCGCAAGCTATAAGCTTGTTGTAGAACCAACATTCATTGTCGAGAGTGCAGTATGAAAAAAAGATGCATGGTCGGATTCAAATCTAAAAAAAATATAGCAATAGATTCCCTTGTAAAGCATCTTTAGAAAAGTGCGGACCATCCCATAGTTGGGAGATAGAAACTTTTTAGTGTAAAAGGGACAAGGCCCTCTTGTAGACTACGTCCATTCCGACATTATTGTGTAACGGAAAATAATGTTAAATTATTGGCAATTTTGAATGTTGAAAATTGTGAATTAAAATAAGACATTAACTGTCGTGATATCCTTACTTAATGGATATATGTTTTGAGCGTATATCTTGTAAAAATTTTGATTTATTGCTGTTGTTGAACATTAATGGAACATGACTTGATCTTTAAATAGTTTTCAAATGAACTATAATATTGTTAAAATGCTAACTCAATTAGTGTAGCTAGCAAGCCTTAACTGTATTTGGGAAGCATAGTTTAATCTCATCCTTGAGAGAATAGTTGGGTAGTTGTAGTGAAAGGTAACCCGACCATTTTACTTTTCCTGATAAACAAGGAAGTCATAAATAATGGTTGAATATGCGAGCAGCGTTATAAGGGTAATCATGTGTTGCTCTCTCTTCGAATTAAAGAATTATTACTAAACTAATTTTGAAATAAAGCTTAAAGAATGCTCGAAACAGTAGATTGAACCGGGTCGAAGGAAGAAATGTTAGTTTACCAAGGTTCTTAGATAAGAGGAGTTTTTGTCCAAAACTTGCATCATAACCGAGGTCTATTTAACAAATCTCATCGGGTCCAATATCATAAAAGAAATTCTTTTCTTTGGGCGAGTTGAATGAGTATAAAATTAGAATATTATAAACTACTTAGACATCCAATTCAAACTTTAAAAGGTAGCAAACGAATATTATCCTTTGTTTTTAGAAAATGCGGCAAACGCCAGACGAGTATGTCGTGGCAAGCTCATCATTTTTCTGCGAATCGATTTGCCAAGCAAAGTTTAGTGATCGTATAGCCTTAAAACTAAAGTAACTCGACCTTGATTGTGTCTGCCGACCGAAGGTATCTTTGTAGAGCGTTTAGTAAAAAGAATATAAAGCAAATAAAGCTAGAAGTATCTTTGAAACATAAGGTGGTACTTCGGGTGTGTAGTGTTAAACTGTTTTGTTTTGATAGATTTCACTTGCTCTGGTTTCAAGATGATGTTTAAAAGAAATCAAGAAAAACCTTTACTTGAGAAAGAATTGAATGTTTCTTATGGAAAGATAGATTTAGTTTAATAAATCTAATGGGGTCATCGGGAGGTTATGACTTGGAGTAAAACAATAAAACACCCAATGTTGTTGAGGTGTAGGAATGCACACAACAAGCTTTGGGGCAACTAATGACTGATAGAATTGGTCATAAAATGTGACTTGGTCAAGTTGGAATGAGAAGGTGGTATGGGACATCTTTTCCAGGTTGCTACTCGAAGAGCACTGTGATAAATTCCATGCGCCACAGGGTTTGGTATGGGACAAACCACTGTAACTTATAATGAGTATGTGTGATGAAGTCCAAGGTCAGGGTATTGACATGGCACTGACTGACTCCGGGAAAAGGGAATCACCAGTTAGTCACGGGGGCATAAATACGCTACTCTCATCTATACTGGTTTTAGAACAAGTCGACTAGATGGTCAAAGGTTCAATATGATGAGGAAAGGGAAGAAAGCATCCACCCTCTAGGTGTTATGGGCCCTAGAGGACAACCCTTGTCGTGGTTTGATCCTCATGCTAGAATACGTGGATGTAAATGAGGGCAATCGAATCCACAAAATGGCATCTCAACGGGATTTGGCCGATCTCGTCCACTTGGGTAATTGGCTGCAGTAGTTTTGAACCCAAATGTAGTTTGTTATGCCTATGCTATATTGTCTATATACGGTTTAAAAATCATTGGGTGATCCCAAATAATGTTAGCTTGAAACCAAATTTTGAAATCTAGGAAAACATTTTAGTGTTAAGTGGTAAACTTTTTGAAAAATAAAAAAATGGTTCTTGTTTGTTCTTTTCACCGTGCAACAAGGTGAGTAGTTAGATCCGGGTTGTTACAAACTTGTGGCAGTTTCTAATATAGAGTATTGAGACTCTCAGGAGGAGAAAGAAGTTCTTGAAGCCTCTTACAATTTTGTAGTTTGAAACTTCTTAAAAAATGCAAGGACTCCAATTTTGGAAGTTTGCATCCAAACATATCAAGGGTCTCCAATTTTCTTACATTACAAATACTGGCCATTTTCTGCAGCTTATAGCAGCCTATAAGACTAAGATAAATGAGATTCTGTGGAAGGGCATGCAATTCCCCAAGATTTTCACAGTGCTCTAGTCTGAGTTCTGTTAAAGAATGCATGGAATCCAGTTCTGTGAGACTTATGCACCAACAAAGATCAAGAGTCTTCAAATTTGTCATATGAGACATACTTCATAACTTTTGCAACTTGTGGCAGTTTCTAATATAAAGAGTATTGAGACCCTTTGGAAGAGAAAGCAATTCCTCAAGCCTCTCACAGTTCTGTAGTTTGAGACTTCGTAAAGAATGCATGGACTCCAATTTTGGAAGTTCAATAATACTATTGCACTTAAACATGTCAAGGGTCTCCAGTTTGCATACATTGGAAAGACTGGCCATCATCTGCAGTTTGTAGCAGCCTATAAGACTAAGATGAATGAGATTTTGTGGAAGAGCAGGCAATACCCCAAGATTCTCACACTGCTCTAGTCTGAGTTCTGTTAAAGAATGCATTGAGTCTAGATCTGGGAGTTCTGTAAGATTTATACACCAAAAGAGATCAAGAGTCTTCAAGATTCTCATATGAGACACATTGCATAGTTTCTGAAAGTTGTAGCAGTTTCTAACATTGAGAGTATTGAGACTATCTGGAAGATAAAGTAACTTCTTAAGGCTTGCACAGTTCTGTATTTCGAGGCTTTTTGAATAATGCATGGACTCTAGTTTGGGAAGCTGGGTGACACTTTTGCACTCAAACACATCAAGGGTCTCCAATTTTCTTACATTAAAAATGCTGAGCAATATTGTGCAACTTGTAGCAGCCTATAAGACTGAGATCAATGAGATTTTGTGGAAGAGCAGGCAATTCCCCAAGATTCTCACACTGCTCTAGTCTGAGTTCTATCAAAAAATGCAGAGAGTCCAGTTCTGGAAGTTCTGCAAGACTCATGCACCTAAACCCCCCACACCGAGTCTTCAAATTTCTCATATGAGACCCACTGCATAACAGCAATACAGATGAAGAGTCCTCAGCTTTCTCATATGAGATAGAAAGAAGATTTTTTGCAGTTTGTAACAGCTATCAACGTTAAGATTATTGAGACCCTCTGGAAGAGCAGGCAATTCCCCAAGATTCGCACAGTGCTCTAGTCTGAGTTCTGTTAAAAAATGCATAGAGTGCAGTTCTGGAAGTTCTCTAAGATTCATGCACCACGAAAGATCAAGAGTCTTCAAATTGCTCATATGGGACACACTGCATAATTTCTGTAACTGGTGGCAGTTCCTAACATAAAGAGTATTGAGGCCTTCTGGAAGAGAAAGCAATTCCTGTAAGACTGTTCTGTAGTTTGAGACTTCTTAAAGAATGCATGGACTCCAATTTTGGAACTTCAGTAACACTTCTGCACCCAAACATATTAAGGGTCTCCAAGTTTCTAATTTAAGAAATGCTGGGCATTTTCTGAAGCTTAAGGCTGACTGTAAGACTGAGATTAACTAGATTTTCTGGAAGAACAAGCAATTCCTCAAGCTTGTCACAGTGGTCTAGTGTGAATGTTTTTAAGGAATTCATTGAATCCAGTTCTGGAAGTTCAGTCAGACTTATGCACCAAGCTATATCAAGGGCCTCCAATTTTCTTATATGAGAAACACTGGACATTTTATGCATCTTGGAGCAGGCTTTAAGACAGAGATTATGGATATTTTCTGGCAGAGGAGGCAATTCCTCTAAGTCTGTATTGTGACTTGCATTTACATATTCTAGAGATCTCAAGTGATTGAAATTTGCTGGAAGAGTCCTCAAAATATTTTCCTTGATGTCGAGAATTTTCAGCTTGACAAGATTTCCAAAGCTTTGAGAAAGCTCCCTTACATTGCATCTTCTCAAATATAGCTCTTCTAAACAGAGTAGCTCTCCAACTTCATAAGGAAGATGATTAATTTCAGTGTCAGCCACATCAAGGATGCGGAGAAATTTGAGTTGGCCTATTGTTTTAGGCAAAGCAAAGGATGCTTGACAATTGAAAAAACAAGATGATCCATCAATCACCGTCAGAGACATCTGCAAGAGCAAAGATGGTTTTGAGAATGATTATAATCAAAGGGGAAAAACATTTTAAGTTTCTACCTGAATTAAAATAAACATCGATTGTTCAAAGACAATAGTGAAATTTACCTTTTCTTTTTGTTATGCTCTTAACAAACTAAAACTACATACCATTGAAAATGATCCCTCTTGGCAGCTAGACAAACCCAAATATCTTAGATTCGGAGGTAGCATAGTTATCTTCTTTTTTATATGCAGGCCCGAACAAAACAAAATTTTCAAATTATGCATTGATGTCAAAGAATTTATTTGGTCAAGGTCCCCGGAACACCAAAGGCCTCGAACAAGTGGCATTTCCTGATTATGATAAACAAACTGTTGGAACATTACACATTATGAAGAAAAAAATACACATCTTACAAACCTTTAGCAAGGTAAGTAGATTGCCTCTGTTTGATCAATGGCACTAACTATATCCTCCTTGCGTTTACTCGGGTTGTCCATGGACTCCTCTTCAACTATTCGTCTTCCAAGGTCCCTTAAATGGTCATGCATCTGAAAATGGCAACTATGCTCGCCAAAAAAATCATAATCAACAATTTCTATAAGTGATTTCCCTTCTAGGTTTTTAAGACTGGTTAACACAGTCTTGCACCCTAGATTTTTCCAAAATTGAATATAAAATTGTTTAATGAATTTCCGGTAGCCCCTCAGCATGATCAAAAAGCATGCAATGTCTAAAAAGATTTGCTTTTCTTCATTGCTGAGAACATCATAACTGATTTTCAGACATTCATAGAGCTCATCATATGCAAGATTTTGGATTTTTGTGAGGGTTTCGATCCAAATTATATGGTTCCTTTCACTGTATAGATGTGCCCCTACAATTTCTATTGCCAGAGGAACACCCTGACAAACCTCTACAATTCTTTCCGTCATAGTTTCGTATCCTTCCTCTGGTTTGTCTCTGAGAAAGGCATGCCAGCCAAATAATTTCAACCCTTCATCTTGACGAAGTCCTCTCATAGGGTAGAGAGTCATATCTACCTGACGTGTCAATATCTGTGTATCACGGGTTCTAATGATGATTCTGCTACCTGTGCTCCATAGCAGTCACCAACTAAAGCATTTAATTGCTTCTCATTATTAACATCATCTAAAACTACTAGTGCGCTCACAGATGCCAAATGATTTTTCATCTGAATTTTGCCACGATGGATGCTATCCACCTCTTTTTCTACTTTCACCAAAATTTTTAGTATTTTTCTTTTCAAATCTACAAGGCCATTAGGCTCCTCTGCAGTGGCTCTAACATTGGATAGAAAACAATAAGCTTCAAAACACCAATGAATCTCATTGTAGACAGCTTTTGACAGGTTACCAATACCTCCCATTCTGCATATGCCAACACCCAACCGATTGTAATGGTCATCCATTTTCAACAACTTCTTCACCTCCATGATTTGGGTTGTTGATAGTCCCACAGGATGATTGGCAACATGCAAAAAATTCACATTGAGGGTTTGAAGGAGGTCCTTAACAACCTTCTTGACAAGCTTTCCTTCACCATTGCCTAATAATGGAAATAATTTATCCAAAACTTACGATTTAAAATAAAAATTTAAAGCAAATTCTGACTCAAAAACTTTATAAAGGGGGTGTTACAAAAACAAATGATGCAACCTCCCAGCGGGGTACCTGCATAAAGAAAAATTACCCTGGTGCATGCTAAACAGGGGTCTGAAATCATAGAGATATACATGGTAATACTATGCAGTTGGATTGTTAAGAAGTTGGGCACTTACTAGGAGGAGACATAGGTTCAAGCCTCGCGAGCATGCCCAATCTAGGACAGAAGTAGTAGAGTCTGCCCAATCTAGGGCAAAGGTAGTAGAGTCTGACTTGAGTCCGCTGAGTGTGATGAGTGTGCGCCAACTTGATAAGGGCAGTACAAATCGCCACCCACCGGGGTCTCCCTCACTCCGGGTCATGTTTACCGAGGCGAGATATGGGTTATAGTTGTAGCACCATGATTTGACGCTGCAATCGGAGGCAATGCGACTTGACCCTGTGACCAGTTGTTCAAAAATGAAATTTAGTTGCCGATTCCTCTATATATCAACCAAAAAAAAATACTGAACACATTAAGAAAATCAGCAACCACAGAAATTTCAAAACAGCTGTAGGAGAATAGTAGTAAAATTTCATCCTTCAGCAGTAGTATATCAGCAGATTTACAACAGCAGAAGTAATACAGAAAACAAATTTAATGACATTAGAAATCTGTCATAGGAGGGAAAAGCCTGCCTTCAATTTGAATGAAAGAATGCAATATTTTTAATTTCATCCACGGTAGACCCTCTAATATCTTCTCTAGTCACTATATAATACCTGCAACATACCAACTTATTTCTCAAAACTTATCCCTATACTTTATTTTAATTTCATCCACGGTAGACTCTCTAATATCTTCTCTAGTCACTATATAATAAATCTGCAACATACCAACTTATTTTTCAAAACTTATCCCTATGCTTTCTCTACAAATAACCTCTTAAATATACATGTAAATGCTCAGAGTCAGGGACTGTTTCCTGCACCAGATGTCAGCTACAAGTATTTCTCAGAATGAACTACCCTCATAAATTGGACTATGAATGAGACTGGGTCATTCACTGACAATTACAGACTTTGACAACAGTGGCCTAATCTGACAAGAACCTGAAAGTTCCATCATTTTCTCGCACGTGCAAAGAAAAATCCGAACCTCCTAGTTCAAAGTGGTCTTTTGTTCTAACTTCACAAAATTCAGCTTTTTCATTCCTGGTCTTCAACAAAATTTTGTAGTTTTTCCTAATCCAAATGATTTCTCTTTGTTTGGAAACCTCCACAGCTTTTCCAAGTTCTTCTTCATGCTTATCCTCCTCCAAGAGATGTCTATTACCTATCAAGAAAAATAAAATAAAGTTAAATTATTGTTAGCAACAATCTCACAATGCTGCCTCTTCATCACAGTTGGTTCTATGTTGGGATTAACTATTTCAATAATGGCTTTCAATTTCTAGTTGCAATCCGTTCCATCTCACTGTGATGGCTGATGTGACTTTTTCTTGGTCAAATATTCCACCCTTCATTTGTGGACTCACCTGCATCTCCAAAGGGAAATACTCCTTTCCCTTTTCGATGTTTCTCATATTCACCCTCTTGCTCCATAAGAAAAATCTCTGCTGTAAATTGCAGTATCAGTTTTAACTTCCTCACTCTCATTACACGCAACTCTTTGCATGGTCACACGTATTCTTTAATTCCTTCTGTTTAGTTTCAAGTGCATGCTTCCCCTTGTCCTCAACATTCTCAACCATGAGAGAACTAATCCCTTGTTGAAATTCGAATTTTATTTTCATTTCATCTACTACGAAGAGGGGAACATTTTCTCTTTCAAAAATAGATTCCTTGATATTTTCAAGGTATTCTTGCTCAAAGACAACTTTCTTCTCTTCACTCCAACTATACATGGTGCTTTCAATGCCATTTTTCTTGTTTCGTTCTCTTCTCTTTGACACTGAGTAAACTATTCCCCTAAAATCAGCTCCTTTAAATATTCAGTCCCTCCAATTATTTTTTCTCTCTTTCCTCTTCTGTTGCAATTTACAAGGTGAAAGCTCCTTTCCCTGAGTATACTTCAAAACACTTTTCTCACGTTCTTCCATCATCTTGCAAACACTATTCCCCTCTTCAAAGTATCTTTTTCTCTGATAGCAAACTGATACAGCCCCTAGTAAGGGTACCTGCACGAAGGAAATCAAACCTCTTGCATACTAAACAATGGTTTGCAATCCCGGGAATATGCATAGCAGTAATACACAACAGTGAGCAGATTAAGAAAATCAGCACCCATATAATTTTTAAAACATGTACATGATAATTAACTGGCATTAGCTTAAGTGGTTAAAATGTGATTTGGAATTAAATTGTGAACTCCTAGTTGAAAGACCTAAGTTCAAATCTTGTCAATCAACATAATATCACTCCGTGGTTTATTGGTATACCATGGTAATAATCTAGTGTGAGTGATCCATTTCAATTCCATATAACGAATAAAAAGCCTACAAGATAATAAAGTAAGAAAATATACTTGAGTAGTATTAAATTATAAAATTTACAACAGCGGGCCAATTTGCTTTACCCAACAGACATACAATATCTGAGAGCGTACAGGGGCAATTTGCTTTACCCAAAAGACATACATTTACAACAGCTTTAGTATTACATAAAACAGGGGCAATTTGCTTTACCCAACAGGCATACAATATCTGAGAGACATCAAAAATCCGTTAGAGCGGGAAAAGCCTGCCGTCGCTCGCATATCTTCTTTGGATACTATATAATAAATTTATAAAAACATATCTCCAAACTTTTTTTATACCCAGCGTTTTTTATATATGAAATGAAAGATTTTAATTAGATCTGCAAGACCCAAATATGATCTATGGAACCTTAACTGCTGAGATTTAAGAATCCTTGCCTATACCAAATGACAGGTAGAAGTACTTATAACGACCTGTAGAAGTACTTATAACGACCTTCATTAAAAGACAACAAATGAGACAGGGCCATTCACTGACAATTATAGGAAATGACAGAAGTACTTATAACGACGTTCATTAAAAGACAACAAATGAGACAGGGCCATTCACTGACAATTATAGGAAATGACAGAAGTGGCCCACTCTGACAAGACTCCCCAAGCTGTATCAATAACTATTTTCTAGCAGCCATTGGAAATCCTAGGTCATTCACGAATGTTCTAACTAATGGCATTGCGTTAGTCTCCTGCCGGCCACTAAACTTGAGCTGACCCGTGGAGACGAATGGTGGTCAAGATGAGGTTTAATTCACTTTGCAACTGCATATTAAAATATTTTCAGATAAAACAGAGCAAAAAAATAGTGAGGGATTCATATTAAGCATTTTATTATTTATTTTCTAACATAATTTGGAACGCTTCCAGGAAAAAGAAAAGAAAAAGAATGTAAGCAGCCTGCAAAGGGGAATGGCTAAGAATATTTTCTTGAAAATTGGGGCAGCTTTCGTCAGAGAAGAGTGGCTTAAAAGTGGCGACGGATTAGGCAAATATTTAAACAATCTGCTCAAAGCTTGTTCAAATATATGCAGCCTGTAGGAAGGGGGAGCGAAGCAGCTGTGGGGTCATCAAAGACCCTCTGCCAACGTCCCCAGGAATACCCACTGCCCTGTCTCCTTCCAGTATAATTAATAAGGGTAAATGAGTGAATTGTCTGGCATCTGCAGTCTAGAATGGGCAGGGCCCAGAGGTTCCTAATTCTGATCTTTAATATATAAAATTTAAGAGGTTGGGAGTAGAGATTATGGGTTTGGTAAGGGCTTATCACCCTGTCATTCCTTGTCCAACCTGCAGATTTTAGAGTAGGTTTATTATATAGAGACAAAACTAGATTTCGTAAGACAGGGCAGGCTACTTCCTTAACATAGAGATTCCTGGAGACAAGGGGCTCTTTCCTCAGATGTATTTTGGATGTGTTAGCAAGAAAATTGTCTTCTTCTCTGTAATTTTGCCGATGTGTCATACTATTAAATTTTTGCTGTGGAGAGAGATTGGTAGAGGTGATCGACCAGTGTTTTTCTACATCGGGACCGTGGAGGAATACATGGTATCTTCTCTCGTGTTGCAGTAACGAAGGTCAACGTTTTAAAAAAAAAATTAGGTTCAATTCTGGTTATATATTTATAATTGAGTGTGTTGAAATATTATATTATTATTTAATTGTAAAAAAAACATTATTTGTTTATTGAATATTTACAAACAGAAACCATAAAAATTAATAAGAATGATAGAAAGAATATCATGTCTATTATTGCATTTCTAAAAATAAAGAATATCCTCCTTGTAAATGTCAAACAAATGAGAAAAGACAAGTTGGTTCAAACTATGCAAGGTAACTAGCAATCATCAAGGTCTAACTTATTCTCCTTGTAATTGTCAAATAAATGATATAAGATAAATGTTGTGTTTTATGTATAACTAAACGTTATTTACTAGTTTAGATTAGTAATTTAATTTTTTTTAAATTTTTTTTTAATTTGGTTCTTGTGAAATTTTTTATGACGGACACACATGGTTAAAGAGTCATCTTTCAATCATAATCTTTCGTATAGTTCTATTATGATTCTTTGTAAAACCTAGAGCTATATTTATCAATAGAGAATTTAACACAAAGCCACCACACATCCAACCTTTCACCGGTTTGAATTTTTATCTTTATTTTAATATAATGTATTTATATTTAAATAAATAAATACTTTATTTAATTAATATTAGTTCAAGCATGGTGTAGTACAAACAAAATATTTGGATGTTGTTACTCCCCACTCCTGCCTTCATATTGAGTTGGTTGTTGTTACTCCGCACTCCCACCCTCATATTGAGTTGGTTGTTGTTACTCCCCACCCTCGCCCTCAATATGGTTGTTGTTACTCCCCACCCCCACCCTCATATTGAGCTGGTTGTTGTTACTCCCCACCCCTGGCTGTTATTACTCCCCACACCCGCCCTCATATTGAGCTGGTTGTTATTCCCCACCCCTGCCCTCAATTTGAGCTGGTTGTTGTTACTCCCCACCCTCGCCCTAGCTGTTGTTACTCCCCATCCCCGCCCTCATATTGAGCTGGTTGTTGTTACTCCCCACCATCGCCCTGGCTGTTGTTACTCCCCACCCCACCCTTATATCGAGTTGGCTGTTGCTACTCCCCACCCCCGCCCTCATATTGAGCTAGTTGTTGTTACTCCCCACCCCCACCCTCATATTGAGTTGGTTGTCATATTGAGCTGGCTATTGTTACTCCCCACCCCCGCCCTCATATTGAACTGGTTGTCATATTGAGCTGGCTATTGTTACTCCCCACCCCCGCCCTCATATTAAGTTGGGTGTTGTGGGCGGGGGTGGGGAGTAACAACAACCAGCACAATATGAGGGCGAGGGTGGGGAATAACAATAACCAAAGCCGGGTGTTGCTCTAGTTGTTGTTACTCCCCACCCCCGCCCTCATATTGAGATGGTTGTTGTTACTCCCCACCCCCGCCTTGGCCCTCATATTGAGTTGGTTGTCATATTGAGTCGGTCGTTGTTACTCCCCACTCCCACCCTCATATTGAGTCGGTCGTTGTTACTCCCCACTCCCACCCTAACAACGGTTGTTACTCCCCACCCCCGCCCCCGGCTGTTGTTACTCCCCCACCCCCGCCCTCATATTAAGGGCAAGCTGGTTGTTGTTACTCCCCACCCCCGCCCTCAAATGTTGTTGTTACTCCCCACCCCCGCCCTGGTTGTTGTTACTCCCCACCCTTGCCTTGCTCCCCACCCTCTCGGTCCGTTGTTACTCCCCACCCTTGCCCTCACTGGTCGTTGTTACTCCCCACCCCCGCCCGGGTCGTTGTTACTCCCCACCCCCACCCTCCGGTTGTTATTACTCCCCACCCCCGCCCTCGCTGTTGTTACTCCCCCACCCCCGCCCTCCCGGTCGTTGTTACTCCCCACCCTCGCCCTGGCTGTTGTTACTCCTCACCCTCGCCCTCGGCCTCTTCTTGTTGTTACTCCCCACCCCCGCCCTCATATTAAGGATGGGGGTGGGGAGTAACAACAATAGCTCTAGTCATTGTTACTCCCCACCCCCACCCTCATGTTTTTACTCGGGCGGGGGTAGGGAGTAACAACATGAGGGTGGGGTGGGTAGTAACAACATGAGGGCGGGGCTGGTTGTTGTTACTCCCCACCCCCGCCTTCATATTGAGAGTTGTTGTTACTCCAGGGGTGGGGAAAGCTGTTTGTTACTCCCCACCCTCGCCCTCAATATGAGGGCCCCCACCCCCACCCTTAGAGCTGGTTGTTATTACTCCCCACCCTCGAAGTAACAGTTGTTGTTACTTGAGGGTCCCCACCCCCGCCCTTAGAGCTAGCTATTGTTACTCCCCACCCTCGGAGTAACAACAACTCTGGCTGTTGTTACTCAGGGGGTGGGGAGTAAGGCGGGGGTGGGGGCCCTCATATTGAGGGTGAGTGTGGGGAGTAACAACAACCACAAAGGTGGTTGTTGTTACTCCCCACACTCACCCTCAATATGAGGGCCCCTACCCCCACCCTCAGAGCTGGTTGTTGTTACTCCCCACCCTCGTTGGGGGTGGCTGGCTGTTGTTACTCCCCACCCCCATTGGGGGTGGCTGGCTGTTGTTACTCCCCACCCGCACCCCCGCCCTCAACCCTCGACGGGGGTGGGGAGTAACAACAACCAACTCTAAGGGCGGGGATGGGGGCCCTCATATTGAGGGTGGGGGTGGGGAGTAACAACAACTAGCTCTATGAGGGCGGGGGGTGGGGAGTGGTTGTTACTCCCCACCCTCGCCCAACGAGGGTGGGGAGTAACAACCACCAACTCTAAGTGCGGGGGTGGGGGCCCTCATATTGAGGGCAGGGGTGGGGAGTAACAACAGCCACTCCCCACCCCCGCCCTCTTAGAGTTGGTTGTTGTTACTCTTGTGGAGTAACAACAACTAGCTCTATGAGGGCGGGGAGTGGGGAGTGGTCTGTTGTTACTCCCCACCCTTGCCCAGCTCTATGAGGGCGGGGGTGGCGAGTGGCTGTCGTTACTCCACACCCCCGCCCAGCGGGGTTGGGGAGTAACAACAACTAGCTCTGAGGGCGAGGGTGGGGGCCCTCATATTGAGGGCGGGGGTGGGGAGTAACAACAACCAGCTCGGGGGCGGGGGTGGGGGCCCTCATATTGAGGACGGGGGTGGGGAGTAACAACAACCAGCTCTATATTTTATATGCATGCAGCATGAGTAGGCATATATATATAATTTTATAAATTTATATTTAATTAATTATATTTGAGTGATGCATTACAAATGCATCAATAATCTTAATAACTATTTTTTAAATAAGTTATATATGGCTTTTATTAGGATAGTTTCCATCATATGTTATAAGGTATTTGAAGTCAATTAGATCATATTTGACAAACTAAGAGCAACGAGTACGAGCTAGGAGCAAGCCCCACTAGGTCGCATGAAAGGAAAACCATATTTGGAAGCCCTAATTGAAAGTCAAGATGCCCCAATTAGAAGTATGGAAGCCTAAGTTGAAGATAAGAGGAAGAGCTAATATATAGCAAGTTTGATCTAAGAAGCAAATGCTAAACAAGAAGTGATAATCAAGGATGAGGCAATCAAATATTATATATCGGTTTTTAAAATTAGAGGGTGAATATGTAAGTTCCATGGATACTACCTAAGGTTTTCGAATATTTAAAATTGGATCAATTTAAAGTGGGGATTGAATTCAAAATACTCTATTGCTTTTCTCCTTAAAGGTTTTTTCCTCATCATCTTTTCCAATTTGGAATTTAGTGATAAAATAATGGGTTGTAGCCCATGGCTTAGGGGAGAGATGCCCCAGATGCCCTTTATTTAAGACCATTGAGTGAGAATTTTTTGTCGAGATAAAAATTATTATAAAGATTTTGGTGTGGGTTAGGCTTGTTGGATTTCCATATTAGTTCATTTATAAGGATGTTTTGAAGAATATTAGAAATATCCTAGGGAATTCATCAAGGAGGAACCAATTATTAAGGAGCAAAAGCATGCTATATATATACTTGGATATGTATCCATAATTTCTAAAGATTAAATTTGAATCAAGAGAATGATAAAAGTGGATTATAAAAACATTGCTTTTGATACCTCAATTATTATGAGATTGGACACATGTCAATAGATTTCAAAGTGAAAATGATGAAGAAAGAGATAAAATTTTAGTCATGAGACAAACTTCAAGATGAAGCAAGGAAATCATATTGTAATAGAAGATGAATTAGATCAAGGATATTCCACTCCAAAAGAAGAGGTAACAAAATCATATTTTTAACATCATATGACAAAGGCCACCATAATTCGCTCGAATCAATTGTTAGAAGAAACAAAAGATATAAGGGATAAGAAAGTTCAATTTTAGAAGAAATTAAAGGTGCAAAGGAACATGTTGAGGCAAATTTTAAAACAAAGACAATGAAACAAGTCAAGTTTATCTAAGTAAATTATCTTTATTTTTCTCAAGTAGTATATAATCCTCTCTTGGAAATAAAAATGAAAGTAGTGTAGAGGTTATACCTTGCACTTTAGGGTTCCTAGAGCAAAATAGTAAAGAAATAAGGATGGAGGAAATCCATAGCAATTTTGGGTTTTTTATGTAGCATAAGAAGGTAATTGCTATAGAGGAGTGTTCTTGCACTTTAGGGTTTCTAGGGCAACATAATGAAGAAAGTGCTTTTGATGCTACTCCTTATTGTTTAGATCCTTCAAAGCAAGACAAACCTATAGGTGATAAGTCTCACTATGAATAGTGTGAAAATATCAAAGAGATTGATGAATACGAAAAAATTGATGGGAATGAAAGAAATAAAGGAAGACCCAAGAAGCAAAAACAAAGAGAAAAGAAAACTCAGAGGGATATTGATATGAAAAAATAAAAGCAAATATCACAAGTGTTAACAAGAAGTGGGGCTAAACCTACAAATAAAAATAAGTAGTGGTGATGAAAATGATATCTTGGAATATTAGAGGCATGAATAAGACCCTTAAAAAAAAGGTATTAGGGATTTGAGAGGTTGTTATAGACAACATATTTATAGATATGAAAACTAGGTAGTAAATATTTTAGCCATTTACAGTGTTGATTTTCATCTAGACAAAATTCAAATTTTAGAAGGCAACTACATGAGTGAGATATTATCTCTTGATAAAATGATAGCAAGGATTTGATTGCAGAAACATAGCAGCCTGAAGAAGATGACAAATATCTTTGATAGAAAGGCAAATGAAGTTTTTTTTTGAAAAAAATGCAAGTTGGATATGGTTTAACTAACGTTAATGCAAGTTGAATATGGAACACTCCCTATTTATTGCCTCAGATTCGATCATTCACATCCTTTGTCCTCCCTCATCTCTGGTGGTGGATATGGAAGGAAAGAAATTCTAGAGTTTTTAATAACACTTCTCATCACCTAGAGTCAGTTTTTATTAAGACTATCCTTACCACAATGGATAATGTTGATATTATTTCCCTAGATGTGAGGAGTACGAAAGTTGGGATAGAATAGAATTTAAATTTTAAATCTTATCTTACTTTGGTCTCAAGAATCCATCACCTAGTAAGAGAAGACACTATTTGGGAACCACTCCCTCTTGGGTGGATAAAATTAAACTTTGATGGTGCATGTAAGGATAATTCAAGCTGGGATGGAGCAGGTGGTATCATTAGGGATGTAGAGGGGTAAATTTTTTTGGCATTTGCTGACAACATCAAAACCTAAAGTAGCCATGCAACTGAGACTAGAGCTCTCTTTCAAGGAGTCTTAAAAACAAAATCTTTAGGTTTTAGAAAATTCATAAAAGAAGGTGACTCACTCAATATAATTAATATGGTTAGAGGGATGCAAACTCCAACTTGGACAATCTCAAACCTATTGGAGGAAGTGTATAAATTGGCCCAAACACTTGAAATTGTCCAGTACCAACATGTGTTTAGGCAGGGTAACAATTTGACCAATTTCTTGGCTAACCTGGGCACCTCTCAAAACAACATCATAGTTTGGAACAAGGAGTTTCCTGAAGGCTTAATCTAACTAGTTAATGATGTTAGAAGAAGGTAATTTTCTTCTTGTTTATTTGGTGACCAAAGTTTGACTCTATTCAAGGGGGATTTCATGGTACTTTTTAAATTTTAGGAATAATATATTTTTTTAATTCAAACAAGGGGAGATCCTGACCCTCATGAGGTGGGAAGAGTGGGAACCAAAGGATGAAGGGTTGGGGAAGGAAGCTAGATCTAGTAGAACCAAGAACTAGGTTCTGGTTTTGGGTGGTTTGTTGGGAATATTTTTTGTTCTATCATTTTTGTTTTGTTGGTCTAGTTAGATAGATCAGGGCGTTTGCTCTCCCATGCATGGGATTGAGCTGCTTTAGGTTGTGTCAATATTTTAAGAGTATGTATGGAGCTATTTTGGTAGCTTTTTTCAAGTTCGATCCTATTGGATGTTTGGATCCTAATTTCTCTTTTGGTGGCCTATGGGCCTCTCTTAATCTTTCAAAGTTGTGTGGATCCATTTTGTAAAAATTTTAGGGTTCCTTTCAAAACCCTTTTTCCATCAAATAAAAAAAATGTAATATTTTGTTATCTTAATGGGAGTGGCCCCCAATACAAGCCACATATATCTTATTTAAAAAGAAAAGATCACATCCAACTTACCTTTTTATTGAAAATATATTCATCTCCTTCAAACAACTATGCTTCTATTAAATACATCAGTGTCATTTTCATTAAAAAATAAAATCTTTTTTAATAAATTACCTTTTAAATTTTATTTTTTTTGCCAAAATAAGACTCCAATTGGCTAAACTATCTACCACCTTGTTCCTTTCGCTATAGACATGTTAGCATTTTTAAGGTACTTTCTCCATTAATAGTTTATGAACATAAAAACAATTTTTTTCTATCAAATTTTCACATCTACATTTGTCGACAATATTTATAATAATAATAGAATCATCATCAAATGGCATAAGCTCAATTGGTTAAATTCCTCAACTTTTAAGAAAACCTAAGTTTGAATCTTACCAAACAATACATGCATAATTGTCAAGTTGTCGCAATACCACTATATGGTCATGATATAATATGAGTGAGGTTTGTTTCAATCCCATATAACCAATCAAAAAAATAATGTGAGAATATTCCAATTGAAATATATCTCTATCATTTTTCAATGGTAATATTTATCGTTATAATAAATGTCCTAGCCTTTGCATAGTTCTTTGTTGAAGTTCCATGTGATTCAAAGTAGTTGAGCACTATACCTTCATTATTTCAAAAAACAAAATTTATGCGTACTTTCCTAGGGTTTTCTTTGAAAGCACCATCAAAATTAAGTTTGTTCAAACCAACATTTGGACATTTCTATTTTCCTTAGATTAACACAAAGCCTTTGTGTTAAATTTATATATATATATATATATATATATATATATATATATATATATATATATATATATATATATATATATATTCAAGTTCTATAAACAGGAGGCTAGCATAAATTTTTCCACACTCAAGGCTTCCCTTGATCATCATCATTATTGTAAATAGTTTGCAAAAAAGTAACAATATGAATCTAAAATTGGATATGATCTTAATATTTATTTTGAAAATTTTATTATTCCTTTCAATCCAAAAATTTCGTCAAATAATGAAAGGATCAATCCTTCATAAAATGCTTAATGCTTTAGCTTTGAAATAATCAATCCCACCTTTCATTGACTCTTCTAATATCAATGGATCAATTCAATAAATTATTATTTTTTCTTTTGAAAAGGTAGTCCCAAATACTAAAAGTAAAGGAATAATGAAGAAATAGATAATATAATATTTATATATGTTGCTTACATGAATCACAATAAAAACATCCATTATACCCTCTTATTTATAAATTATCACTTGTGAGAAATTTGCTTTACATTGGTGATTGTTAGAATACCTAGGGGTAAAAACCTAACAATATAATATTGTGTTGTATGGTCGGCATGAGCTTTAAATAACCCAACTATATTGTATAGTTGACATGAGATTTAAATAACCCATTTATATTAGATAGTTGGTATGAGCCATAAAGAACCCAATTGCATTGTATAATTAGTATATGTTATAAAAACCTAAGGTCTCTCTATGGGATATAATATTACAATAGTGATGGAGATATGTTTAGGGTTATACCTTTCCCAAAATAACATTAGAGGATGATTATATAAAGGAGGGATTTGTTTATTGTAAATCATCCAAGTCAAGTATTATGGAAACAGACTTTGCCCATGAAGCGACTCTTACCTTGGGAGATATTGTGGAGTGATTCCTTCTATAAGGAGTAACATTGCCCTACCTAAAGGGTATTCTCCATATCTTGACTTGTGTATATTGTCTTATGGATTGAGTTGTTTGATATTTTGCATATCTATGAATTATTTATTTTTATGAGAAGCAAAGGTTCTTGTGAGGATTCTTTTGCAAAATGCTTAATCCTTTAGGTTTGAAACAATCAATCCAACATTTCATCAACTCTTTTAATGTTAAAGGAGCAATCTAATAGATTATCTTTTATTGGGAAAAGTAGTCCCAAATGTTGAAAGTAAAGGAACAATGAGGTGGATAATATAATAATTCTAGATCCTCACAAAAAGCAAATTGAAAACATCCTTGATATCCTCTTATTTGTAAATTATCCATTGTGAGAATTTTGCTATAAATTGCTAATTAAATTAATGTTAAGTCCTTTCAAAGGAATATACTTATGTGTAGGTAATTTTTATTGCTCCAAAGCATTCTATACCAATTAACTAAGTATCCACCATCTTTTTATGGATTCACAATCAATTCATATTTCTAAAAAATAGACAAATAAGACTTTTAAAGAATATTTTGGATCTCATATACTACTTATTTGAGGATCTCTCCCTCAACCAGATTGCTAATAGAAATCCAAGATCAAGAATTGTTATTCATATCAATGTTATTTTTTATCTTTGAACTTCTATTTACTAAATATATATGATTTGATGGTTGCCATTCTATATCATAAATATAATGTTTCAACTAAGAATCAAACCAAAAATTTATAGAATCCCCTCATTGGACAATCACTTGATATGTTCCTTGACTAATTGTAAAACTCTTTTATATAATGTTCCATGTTGCCAAACCCCTAGGCAATGCTTGTTTCTTTAGCAATTTTATATCCACAAAACCTATATATTCTTGAAGTAACATGTTTGTCCAAATATTTTATTCATATTTGAATAATATTCAAACAAGCTTTGCCCCTAATTCCAAACTCATATATATTTTTAGAAACCTACCCCTCCAATATTCTTTCCTCTACAAATATTATCCTATTTGAAAATAGGAAACCTAAACTTATCCCCACAAACTTTCCAAATAAAATATCTTTGAATTTTATCAAGTTTTACTATGCTTACTAGTAATCATGAAAATTACATAATATAGATGACGATAACTTGAGATATAGCCTTTATAAGGTATAGTCTTCCAATGATGCTTAAGGACTTACCTTTCCAAGTAGCCAAAAAATATTTCATTCTATCCATATTTGAGTTCCATAACTCCTTTCTTTTATCAAATTGTTGGAATGTATTACATCATTTGGTTCATGTCAATGTACCACCATGGGTACATCTATAGATTAGGAAAGAATGCCATAGATTAGGATGAAATTATTTCCTTTATGCAATGTAATAAATGCAAAATTATGCAAAGTATTTTGGCAATGTAAATGTGCATAGTTATCCCTATGTACATGTGTCCATAGAATAGGAAGATGAAGAGTCATAGGAAGAGTGAAGGCCAAGAATCCTCCATATGAAGAGTCACATTCCATCCTATAAATGGGTATATGGATAGAGAGCAATATATAGAAAGATATATAGTGATTGGTCAAATACAATCACAATGGAGAGTGATGAAGTATGATGTATTTGAGGTCTTTATTCAATAAAGATCATATTTTTATGAGCATTTATTAGTGGCATTTACATGATTCATTTTGAAGTTTTTTATGCTTAATAGATTGCCATTATCATATATTTCATATTGTAACTTTATATTAGATCTCATGATTACTTTATTCTATGAATTTAGCTTCACAAGCTAACAGTGGTATCAGAGCTACAACAAAGTTTTGTCTTGCATAGGTTTTTGGTTGCAAAGAAGATTTCTACTGGTTAAGAAGAAACTAGTTAAGTTGAAGAAATTACAATTGGAAATATAACCAAATAAGATAGCTTTCCTCATAGTGTTGAAGGAAAACCAATGATAATTAAGAATTTACCTATTCCAAGAGCAAAGTTGGAATAGAAGGAAATTTATAGGTCTTGAAGATAGACCTTGATATTGAAGAGATTAAGAGACCCCTAAAGGAGGTCCTATTGATAAGCATTAAAATATATAGAGAGAAGATTATAGATTAGTATTTGGCTAGAATATTTCCACAAGGTTAAAGGAAAACTTGTGAAGACTAGGATTTAGCAAACATTTGCTTTCACTAGTTTTTGAGATAGCTAGTAAAGATTAATGATTTTAGAATTTTGGAACTTGAATATATTTGATTATTATTGTCTAAGTTTTTGTTGTAGAAGATTAGTTCTCAGAAGTTGAGAAGCTTCCTACAATGAATAGAGAAGAATTTCACCTTCAATTTCTTGAAAGTCTATGTGCTTTCCTCGTGCAAGGATTAATTATTTGTTGCTGAAAAGTAGACATTGAAGATTGTAGACTACAAATTAAAGATTGAAGAGACCCAGAAAAGAGGTCAATGTTGCCACATTTTGCTAAGGGGTAAAAGTTTTGAAAAATTTGAAAAATACTGCTGCATTTTTCTGATCGGATCCTTCCCTTCCTCCTTCCTTCCTTAGCTTTGTCCAGGCAATCTTCAGGTTTTCAGTTTTCAGTTTCAGTTTCCAAGTGCTCAGCAGATTATGGAGAAGTTTGGGAAAAGCCCAGAATTTTTCTAAGGCAAGGGCACTCCCGTGGTCGCTCTCTTTTTGAGCGATTCCGGGAGTCGCTCCCTTTTTTCAGCGATTCCTAGCTTTGCCCCTCCCCTAGCGACCCACAATGTTAGGAAAAAAAGGGATGAAAAAATCCTAAGGCATGAACTGTTGACGTCGGTCGCTCAATTCTGGAGCGAACCCCGTCATCGCCCCTCCTTTTCAGCGACTCCCGTCATCGCTAAGGTTTTCAGCGAACCGCGGTAGGGAAAAATAAAAAAAAATTCTAAGTGTTGAATGACGCCGGTCGCTCCATATGGGAGCGACTCCCATCATCACTACTTAAGCCCGATGACTCCCATCATTGCACACTTCTCAAAAAACCATCAATAACTGTAGGTTAGAGGAGTTGACGCCGGTCGCTCCTTTTCGGAGCGACTCCCGGCGTCGCCGCGACAGTCCAACGACTCTCATCGTCGCCACTCCTTCCAGCGACCGCGGGCGAGGAGTCTCAAAAAATATTCTAAGGCATATGGGTGCATGCTACCATCGGTCGCTCGGTTGTTGAGCGACCCCGTCGTCACTGCTGTAGTCTGGCGACTCCAAGCAGAAAAGGACAAAGTCGCGTGATTTTCTAAGGCAAAGGCGTCCCGGGTTCGCTCCATTCCGGAGCGACTCCCGGGGTCGCTATTTCTTTTGAGCGACTCTTGTCATCTCCCCCTGTTTCAGCGAACCTCAGACTTGGGCCAAACATGTGCAGATTTCGGGATTTGAGCCAGTCAGAGCAGAGCTGAAGGCATACTTCAAGGACAGGGTAGGTGAGCATTGATAGCAGGTATTCAACGACAGATTGTACTGCACCTACCGCATTAACGAGACACGCCTTCTCAACCACCATATCTGTCAGGAGCCGTACCAAATTCAGGTGAATCTTGTTGCAGGTACGCTCACGGCCAGCAAGGGTCAAATCTCGACAGCTTTTGCAGTCTTTGGGTTCTGTGCATCAATGTAATTGGGGGGAATTTTCTGCTATAAATAGCAGTGAGCTTTCATTGTAAAAGGGGGGAACATATTGCTAAGGAAGCTGTTGTAATCAAACACTTGCCTCAAATACAAAGCATACTTGGCTCTGACTCTTGTCTCTTTCTTTTATGCTGCCTTCTGCAAGTATTTCTGCTTCATGTTCATTTATTTTTCTGATTGCTGTAATTCTGCACTCTGGATTAGGGCATTGGCAATTAAGTGAATCTGGAATACTGAATGAAGGATACATAGGAAGGAATCGCAGTGTTAGTTTATGTTACATGTTTTGTTTTGATTGTTGTTGGTTTGAGTATAAGTTAGCGACTGTGTTGCTTGTTCTTTCCCACAACTATTGCTATGCTTTTACATTTCTTTCTGCATTTACAAATCTCTTTCCAGTTCTCTTATCTTAAACCATAGTAGTGTAGTATAGGAGCCGGCCTTCTCCGGAGATTGGCACGGAAGGCATCCCTTCCTTCCGGCCTTTCAATCTGCTGGGCGAATCTAGGGCGCAAAAGACCAAAATCCTTTCCTAAATGGCAGATTCGTAACCAACAGTTTCTCTGGCACGCCCGGTGGGACACGAAGTGTTCCACCTCATAAGCGGTATTGAAGTAATGGTGTTCGCTTCAGTGCTGTCGAATCTGAACACCTGGCGACTCTGTTGAACCTGAATACTTTCCGAGTCTCGAAGACCGGTCCAAGCTTTCAAGTCCTTCATGCATACAAGATGGAGAGTTAGACACACGGAGGAAGAGCCCGAGTATTACGAGCTTGATATTACTGCCTTCGGAGAACGCCCCAGGCTAGTTGGATCCAGTATCCCTCTAGGCGAAGCATCTTCGCAAGAAGCCGTGGTTGACGAGCAAGGTCCAGCTTCAGATAGTACTGCAAACAATTATCCTCCGAATCCTCCGAACTCTCCAGACCATCAGGCCGCTCCGGAGCAACCTGATCTGCAATTAGCTGTTTCTGGAACACCTGTTCAGCCCAACCCGAACGCGAATATGGCGAACGTCCCACCAAATCAGAATCAGCAGAATCAACAACAAAATCAACCGCGGCTGCCCCGCCTCCCCGAGCTATTTCCAGCCTGGAATTCTACGGGACCTCTCAATCTAGCCGGGCAAGCTGTCGTTCCTGCTGCCGCCTTGAAGGCCATACCCACGTACGATGGTACTGGGAAGACAACCTACGAGCACATCCAAGACATTGTTGCCCTAGCCGCGCTCCACAACATCACTGATGAAAGTGTTATGGTCCGATTGTTGGCTCTGTCTCTGCGCGGAAAGCTCCTGTATTGGTATAGATCCTTGCCGCCTGGCGCTATCACCGGGTGGGGTCAATTGGCGGGTCAACTGGTGAAGGGATTCAATGAGTCCGCGGATCCATCATCCTTGCTGCATCAGTTCACAACCATCCAACGACATCCGCAAGAGGAGATAGCGGATTTCAATGTAAGGTTCGCGAGATCATGGCAAAGAGTTCCCACCGAACTACGGCCAACCGCCGGACAAGCTGCCTACTACTACCTCAGATCCTTCAACTCGGACATCAGCATGATCATCAAGTTCTCCAATGTCAACACTTTCCCCGAGTTGTACGAGTTGGCTCAAAAGGCAGAGCTGGATTTGATTGCCATTGGTAGACTTCCACCTAGGATGTCGATGCCGATTTACCCTGATTTTCCTCAATCACAGTATCCTAGTGCATCTGCCCAACTGCCTTCTGCATCTTCCACGCACCCGAACTCATCATGGAATCCCGCACCAGTGGTCTCTCAATTCGCCGCTCCCCAAGTGCATTTTCCCACTCCACAGGTGCCACAGCTTCCACCCCCTCCGCAGTATCCAGCACTTCCTGCTCCTCCACAGTACCCGACATTGCCCCCAGCTCCACCGCTGGCCCCATTGCCTCCACCAGCCCAATCGGCACCACCAACCGTTGATGTGCAAGCTAAGATTCTGCAAGAAGTACAGTCCCTTGCTTCTGTCTACCGAACGTTGTCCAATGACATGGTTGTTATGAAGAAGAAGCAGGCTCAGCAAGAGTTCATCCCAAGGAGACCATACCCTCCTCCGACGCTGACAAGAGATCAAGTACCTCAAGCCAATAGACCTCCCGCGAGGAATGCTGCTATCAACGAAGAGCCGAGCACTTCAGATTACCTACACTGGTGCTCCACCTGCAACGACCCCCATGGGGAAGACAGTTGTATGCTTCATCAGCATTATGCCCAAACCTTGGCGAACAACGGTCCGAGCGAGCAGATCAACATGATCAGGGAGGCAGATCGCAATTTCGCAGTCCCGGAGGAGGAACAAGTATCAATTCTGACCAAAGATGGTAAGAAGCAGATCGAAGTAGATGCGGCCCAGATGCAGCCTTTGAAGGTGTATACCAGGCGAGAAAAGGAGCAGCCTCCGACGAAAGCTCCTGACAAAGGTCCTGCGCTCCCGCCAGCAAAAGAGAAGACGTTCCCAGCAAAAGCTCCAGTGGCGCAACCTCAGGGTGAGACCAAGGAGCAGGCGAGGGAAAAGCTCAAGTACCCGTCGTTGACAAAGCGGCAAAGGGTCGAGGCGACGCAGCAGTACCGCACCAAGTACGAAGCTGCCAAGGAGACGGAGGTGCCCACTACTTCAACCTACAATATTGTAGATGAGCTCAAGAAGACCCCGACCAAGATAAGCATGTATGATGCCCTGCAACTCCCTGGGCAGGTAGATCTGCTACAGGAGTCTCTAAAGTCTGTCAAAGAAGGGAAGTCATCGCAACCTGTGTTGGCGCAGCCCTTGACTACTTCAATCACGGGAAAAAACAGGCCACCACCGTTCTACCTGTCTCTGCGGATGGAGGGGTGTGTGGTGCACAACTGCATGATTGATTCCGGCGCATCAACCACCGTCATGCCAAGGGCAGTCTGCGAGGAGATCGGCATGGAATACACGCGAAGCAGCCAAGGTGTCCTTCAACTAGATGGCACTCCTGTGAAAACAGTGGGCATCATTAAAGATATCCCTATCCAGTTGCACAAGGCGCCTCAGATCGTTGTGATTCAAGAGGTTGTGGTCGTTGACCTGGAACCCTACTTCGGCATGTGCCTCTCGAGGGAGTTCACCGCTAAACTGGGTGGGTATCTTTCCCTTGACTATTCACATATGGAGGTCCCCTTCAAAGGGAGAAAAGTGAAAATTTACAATGAAAAACCCTCCACCTTCCTTGTTGGGAGGATACCAGAAGAGGGACAGCAGGATGAATCAGTGCACCTGATGACGGAGCAATTGGAAGAGGTTGATATAGTGGAAGAGACCATGGAAGCACTGCAGGCGGAAGACGAGTTCTCCCTTCTTGATTTCAACGCCATGATTGAATCAGACATAGGCTGCTACACTATTACGCAGCCTGAAAAGCCGAAGGAGACAGTAAAAGAAGACATAGGCCCCGCCCCTAATGAGTTATGGAAGCTGTACTTTGATGGCGCCCGATGCAAGAACGGCGTCGGGGCAGGGGTGCTCCTAGTTTCACCTTCGGGAGAAGAGAAATATTATTGCTACAGGCTGGCCTGGAGTTGCACTAACAATGCGGCCGAGTACGAAGCCCTGTGCCTAGGGTTGAAGAAGGCAGAAAAGTTAGGGATCAAGCAGCTGCAAATCTTTGGAGATTCAGAGCTGGTGTGCAAGCAGATTACCGACAAGTGCACCGCAAAAAAGCACTATCTCAAAGCTTACCGCAATCGGGTCTGGGATTTGTTGGAGTCATTTGAGGCCCTTAATGTTCAATCCATCCCCCGAGAGAAAAACAAACATGCCGACATCTTAGCGTCTATTGGAGCCAGATACTCCCCGGCTGATGACATGATGCAGAAGCCAAAGGCGGTAAGAACTATCTACAGGCCTTCTGTGCCTGATAAGGACACCCACTGGCAGGTGTTCGATTGTGACGAGCAGATCGTCAATTTTTTAATTCATGAAGCTAGCACTATTGAAGGTAGAGACCCTGATGACGAGCAGTATGAGGGGTTGATACAGTTGAAGAATAATCATGTCCCAAAAGGACTGATTACTTTGGAAAGTCTCTTTGATCAGAACGATAGAGCAATATCACACCGGATCAAGGTAGATGCCAAGCAGTACATGGACCTGGAGCTCGAGCCCGAAAAAGTGATCAAAGTCGGAACAGACTGCACTCCAGAAGAATTGGAGCAGATTCGGGCCTTGTGCAGAGAATACCCTGACATCGTTGCTTGGTGTTATCAAGACTTGAAAGGGTATGACAGAGAGATCATCCAACACACCATAGAACTGGAAGAAGGGGTCAAGCCCTGCAGACAGAAACAGAGGCCAGTCAACCCGAAAATCGAGGTTCTAATGAGAGCCGAACTCTTGAAGATGCTAGAAGCAAAAATCATCTATCCCATCAAGCATTCTTCTTGGGTCGCAAATCTGGTTCCCGTCAGGAAGAAGAACGGGGATATCCGCCTCTGTGTTGATTTCCGCAACCTGAATCAGGCCTCGCTGAAGGACCACTACCCTCTCCCACAAATTGATCAGATCCTTCATGTGGTCGCAGGAGCCCAGCGGTTCTCTCTCCTGGATGGATTCTCTGGCTATAATCAGATATGGGTGAAGGACGAGGATCAACACAAAACGGCGTTCACCACCAAATGGGGGACGTTCGCCTATCAGCGCATGCCCTTCGGCCTGTCCAATGCGGGGGCCACATTCCAGAGAGCCATGGATATTGCATTCCGTGAGCTATTGAACAAAATCATTGTCATCTATTTGAATGACATGACTGTGTTTTCACACAGAAGAGAAGAACACGCCTCTCACCTGCGGCAAGTGTTTGAAAGATGCCGCGAATTCGGCATATCTATTAATCCCAAGAAGTCGGTCTTTGCAGTGAAGGAGGGGAAGCTACTAGGCCACGTCATTTCTGAAAAGGGCCTGGCAGTTGACCCTGACAGAGCAGAGGCTCTTCTCCGACTCCCAATCCCAGTAAACAAGAAAGGGCTGCAGTCCTTCTTTGGCCAGATCAACTTTGTAAGGAAGTTCGTGCCGGATTTCGCCCAAGTCATTAAGCCAATGGCCGAACTCCTAAAGAAGGATGCCGAGTTTGTCTGGACTGAGGAGAGGAAAAAAGCCTTTGAAGAGATTAAGGCAAGGATTGCCCAGGCGCCTGTGCTGATAAACCCGGATTACTCTAAGGATTTCATCCTATATGCAGTTGGAGAGCCTGAGAGCTATGCAACGGTGCTAACACAGAAAGGAGATGACGGCGAAGAGCGGCCGATAGCCTTCTTGAGCCAGGTGATCCAACCGCATGAGGAGAGATACAACTTCATTGAACGCCAAGTGCATGCAGTCATGAGGTCCTTAAAGAAGTTCAAGCACTTTGTCTCCCAGAGCAGGACGACCGTGTTCGTTGTCCACCCAGATGTCAGAAGTTTTATCATCCAGGGAGAGCTGGGCAACAAAAGGGCCGGTTGGATCGCCAAGATTCAGGAGTTTGATATAGAGGTTCGACCCACCAAGCTAATCAGAGGTCGGGCACTCTGTCAAGAACTAGCAAGGAGTGTTGCTGCAGAAGTAGCCGCCTGTCAGTGGGAGGACCCAGTCCTAGAAGGCAACTTCGCCAATTCCTCAGCAGAGGACAGTGACTGGACCGATGAAATAATTTGGTATTTCAACACCGGGAGGCTCCCAGATCACTTCAATGCCAGTCAGAGGAGGAGATTCAGGCTCCAAGCTCAGAAATATGTACTGCGCCCCGAGGGGCTGTATTTCAAAAATGTTGATGGCATCCTCTTGCGATGCGTCAAGGAGACAGACAAACAGAAGGTCCTAGGCGAATTCCATTCCGGAATGTCGGGAGGACACCTTTCAGGAAGGCCAACGACCTTGAAAATTATCAGAGCGGGCTACTATTGGCCCACCATCTTTGCAGATGCGTATGCAGTCTGCCAAAAATGTGAGAAATGCCAAAGGTTCGCCGGCCGAAATAGGAATGCACCAATGCCCCTCCAGCCAATTCAGGCTGAGGCTCCCTTCCAGCAATGGGGCCTGGATTTCATCGGGGTGATATCTCCAAATTCCTCGGCAGGGCACAAGTATATCTTAACTGCCACGGATTACTTCACCCGATGGGCTGAGGCGATACCTACCAAGCATGCTGACCAGGAAACGGTCATTGCCTTCCTTGAAAGCCTAATCACTCGCTTCGGGATCCCAGAAGCAATAGTGACAGACAACGGTCCAGGGTTCACAGGGGCTAAACTCACAGAGTTTACTTGCAAGTATGGGATTTACCATAAGGCTTCCTCCAACTACTACCCGCAGGGAAATGGCCTAGCCGAGTCTACAAATAAGAATCTGATGAAGATCATAAAGAAGACTCTAGAGAGGAACAAAAGATCCTGGCATTTGTACCTGGATCAGGCGCTATGGGCAGACCGCATATCTGTTAAAAGATCCATCAAGACATCGCCATACGCGCTTGTTTACGGAAAAGAAGCCGTCCTGCCCACCCATGTCGAGATGCCCGCACTCTGGCTGCTAGACGATGAAAAGGGTAACCTGGATCCTGTTGATGCCCGGCTGGCTCAGTTGTTGCAGCTTGAAGAGGAGAGAGAAAAAGCTTATGAAGCTTTTATGAAGCACACAGAGACCACCCGAAATTGGTTTGCGAAAGGGACTACAGCCAGGGTCTTCAAGATCGGGGACCTAGTGCTGAAATGGGATTCGTGGAAGGCAAAACCAGGGAACCATGACAAATTTGATGCCTTTTGGGAAGGCCCCTTTCAGGTTGCCCGAGTGAACCAGTTCAACTCGTTTGTGCTGCGAGATATGGAGGGCCAGATCCTCCCGATACCAGTCAATGGCTTTCATCTGAAAGCCTATCATCACTAAAAAATACCAGAAGGTTCTCCTGTGTACATACTTTCATTTCTGCAGTTTAAATTTGTTTTTCTGAATGTAAATATTGCTTTTCAGTAAAGGTAGTTTCCTGCTTTTAGCCTAAGCGTCCGGCCTTCGGGTTGGAAATTTTGTTCCAAGAAAATGCAGAGCCAAGTTTCTTGTGCAGAGGATGGTCCCTGTTAGCAGAAAAGCAAAGCAAGGTTCGCCAGGTTCCTTAGGCGGAAGCAATCATCAGGGTCGAAAAAATTGAAAATTTTTACTAAGTGACCATGCAAGTAAAGTCGTCGAAGTTCGCCCAAATTAGCCAGCGACGACGGTTATCGCTCAAATTTTTAGCGAACTCCAGCCATGTTCAAGGGGGTCACCCAATCAAAGGAAGGCATAAAAAATTATTAGCTAAGCGCCTTGGTCGCCCAATTTTTAGCGATTTCGAGAATCGCTAGGACCACGGACAGGCAACTTCAGAGCTTCAAGAGAAAAAAATGGCTAAGTCAAAAAGCCCGTGCTAATGGTCGCTCCAAACCAAAGCGATTCTTGGAATCGCTCTCAAAAATTAGCGAACCTGGGAAGCGCCAAGGTTGGGCCGAAAACAAAGAAGGCAGCAAGTCGCTCAAAATCCTCATGAAGCTGAAAGTCGCTCATTCTTCCAAGCGATTTTGGGAATTGCGTGGATGCAGTGTGAGCTACTGACGTCAAGGAAGCGTCGAAAGAAAACAGCCGAAAAAAGTTTGAGTGTTGAAAAGGGTGCCCAAAGTCGCTCATTTTCTGAGCGACCCCGGGAATCGCTCGTACTTTTGAGCGATTTCGGGAATCGCTTCATTTCGGAGCGAGCGCCGTCATGATCCAAAAAGCGCCAAAAATGCTAAGTCTAGGGATGGCGCTCGTAGTCGCTCCATTCTGGAGCGACTCCCGTGGTCGCCCGAATTTTCCAGCGATGACGGACGTCGCGCCCTCTCCGAGCGAACCCTGGCAGGATGGAAGACTTTGGAGGAAAAAGTTTAAAAATTTTCTAAGTGTTGAACGACGTCGGTCGCTCGCCAAGGCATCAAATGCTCCAAATCGCTCAATTTTCCAGCGATTCCAGGAATCGCTCCAATTTCAAAGCGACCCTCGTCTCAGGTGGCCTTCAGTTTCCAGCGAACCTTGGGATGCGTGCCAAAGTGGCGGCGGGTGATGTTTTCAAGGTGCACATTATAAATGAGGATCCTTGCACGAATTTCTAAGCAGATTTCATTAAAGGAAAAGGACGAATCTGGGACCAATAATTGAGGGGTTGCGCTTCCAAGGGAGATCTTGTGCACGACCACCAAGGAATAATTGCGCGCCCACCCACTTCGTGCACCCTGCCTTTAACTCAAGCATTCACCATTAATGGCGAACTTTTTACCCACTGCCATAAAAGCTCAGTAGCTCGATGCACTTTACCAGAAAAACTACCAGTTAAACCCAGAAGCACTCCAAGCTGCAACAGAGGTCAAATTCAGAGATTTTACCAGCAATCAGCAGTATACTCGAATTCTTCCATTGCCATGGGTAAAAGGGAGACTGAAGAGAAGGGTAAAGCAGTTGGGCAGGCAGCTTCAAGCACACCTGAGAGTGGGAAGAAAAAAGAAAGGAAGGATAAAGGAAAAGCAAAGGCATCAGAGGCAGCGTCCGGGAAAAAGGCCCAACCAGGTGCCGCAAGAGTGGTCTCCCAGCCGCCTGTGGATAATTTGATAAGATACAGAGACGGCCTCTACTCTCAGAGTATCGAGCAGCTGCGACGCACTATTGAAGACTGGCGAGAGAGAGTTCCTGCCTCGCATCCCTACGCTGCAGCTTATCACTCACATCTATATTGGTTCTTGTGCCCACCGGTGCACCATTGTCCAAAGCTGGTGGCGGTAGTCGCCCGGTATTATAAGCCGAGCACCAGGCAGGTTCGAGATCATGAGGGGACTGTCCTGTTCTCGCTCTTCCCGGAGACTGTCCAAGCGGCCTTCGCGCCTAATCACCCGCCAAACAGGGACTATACCGTCAGAAGCATCAATCTCAGCGAGCAGGCGGACAGATACTTAGATAACCGAAAAATGAGGCTCTTTGTGGATTCCCAACTGCACGAACCACCGCCGCCCAAACATTGGCCGACGCAGCCTAGGCCCCTAAGCGACTTCAAGAACACGGGCATTTACACCATGCTGGCCTGGGTCTTGGGTTGTGGCACAGACGCGTACGTCTTCCCCTATCAGATTGCCATTGCTGAATGCATCCTGCACGGAGAATTTTACGACCCCAGCGCCATGGCAAAAGACACCAAACCCGTGTTCTTCGACTGGGCGGACTGTGTAGCGCGTGGTCTGCATTCGCGCCTGCAGGAGCTGAAAGAGGGAAGGAGCCAATCCTTCAGGCAGTGTTCATTCCTGGCCTGGCTTTTTCTATTCCATATGCACAACAAGATGAAGGCACTTCCTGTTCAATGCAAAGACAAGGATGGCGCGCAACTCCCAGTGTACCAATGGACCCAAATCTTGTCGAGGAGGGGATCGTACTACGAATTTAATTTGGCATTCCTGGGTCCTGCCCTGGCTCTCCTCCATGGCTTTTGCCCGCGCGTCCCCCGCGAGATGAGAGACAAAGTGATACGGCGAAATATGGGCGACACGTTCCAGCTGACCCAAGGGTTTGTTATCAGAATTTTCGGGTTTACGGGCAAACCCTTCCTTCTGCCATACTACGCCACAGAATACCTGTTCGCCTTGGAGGCAGCGCGGCAGATGGACTATACCGACCAAAACTACGGTCAAGGGAGAAGATGGGGCCATATTTTCGAGTTCCCAATCACATGGGGCGATGTTGAAGTCAACGTAAATGGGCAGAACGAATTCTTGGCGGCTACACTCTTAAGCTTCGGCCTGGTTGAGCTTCCCCAGCGGTGGAGGTACGACCCCCTCGATATAGTAAAGCAGTTCACAGAGATGAAAAATTTCCATGCCTGCCCTCGCCTAGAGATCATGGGGGAGCGAAATAACCCCTCGGGAGGAGACCTCGAGTGGAACATTGAAGAGATGCAGTCTTTCCCGCCATGGCACGACTTCTATTTCGTTGAAGCAGAGTATGACCCTGTCAATAATAAGGCTCACAAACTGGACGCCAAGGCCTACAGGAGGATGCTGCCTAAATTGCAAGAGATGGGTTGGGAGCCCGAGAAGATAGCACAATGGTGGATCACGAGGGCCCACACCAAGAAGGAAAGGTCAGAAAAGGTTCTTGCTAACGACCTTCAGTTCTCCAAGCTGTACGATGACCACCATGCCACGTGGCGGCCTATTGTGTTTCGGGATATCGTGCCCCGAGGCATCCAGCGCCTACAAAAGGCACAGGCCCCACCCAGGCAGCCACTCACACTAGGAGGAGGGTCCAGCAGTGGAGTGAAAAATAGTCAGGCGACAGGGCCCATGGTGCAACAACCCCCTGAAAAGCCACAAGGATCAGAACAGCTGGCCGAAGCGGCGCAGGAAACTCTGGCGCCTCTGAGGAAAAAGGTGAGGGTGAAGATAAAGCAGTCCAGGGCATCTTCACAAGAAGCCGCTGGCCCGACGCCCAGTGCACTCGCCCCAGCCGCTGCCAAAGAAAAAGAGGCAACGCCTCAAAAAGAAAAGCAGGCCACGCCTCAGAAAGAAAAGAAGAGGCCTGAAAAATCTAAGGAGAAAAAGGTCGCGCCCAAAAAAGAAGCTGTGCAGCAGACCGTGGTGACGCCGCAGAAGAAGGTTGCCGCCAAGGAAGTTATCACTATCAAGGAGGACACCCCTCCGCCAGAGGAAGAAGTAGACCCGTGGATAACTCAAGTATTCAACACGCCGGCTCGAGTAGAGCTCGCAGGTACGCATTCCCTTTCCCTGCTTCAACCTTCTGGATCATTGGCTGCGGCGCCCCCTTCCACCTCTGCTGAACCCATACCCGCGGCCATTCCTGTAGGCAGCAGACCAGCGGCCGTCGTTCCCCCTACAGTATCTCACCCTGCCCTCGAAGAAGCCCAGCCTTCCGCCGCAACCCAACACGACCAACAGGCATTCGGCTTGTTTTCTGCAGATCCCAACGCCTTTGAAACCCTAGCCCATACCCAGCCAGGTGCCACTGTTGAAAATCCACCTTGTTCTCCCCATCCTCCACCTTCAACCAATACATTGATTGAAAACCCATCTTTACACCTGGAGGATCCCGCCGCCGCTGCCCAAGCCGAGACGTCCCCAAAAGCTACTGAGCCCTCAAGCACCGCTTCCCCTCATCTCTTCGCAGAAGAACATACGCCCCAACAAGATTTACCTTTAATCAAGCCCATGTTCGGAGGGATGGAGCTCGTGGAACAATAGTTGGAAATGATGGAGCACCAACCCATGGCGGCCCAAGCAGAGCAGAGCTCCTTCAGATGGCTCCAAGACATGAAAAAGAGAAAAGGCGAGGAGCTTGCCGGAGTGGAGAAGCGCGCCAGGTTCGACCTGGATAACATGCTGCTCCACAAAGAGAAGAGGGTTCCCAAGGTGAAGAAGCCCCTGAAAGACATGACTCCAGATGACTACGAGTACCACCGTAAAGCCAAGGACTTGAACGATGTCAGTGTGGAAAATGAAGTGGGAGGCATTCATCTGAGGGCTGATACATTGTATGTGAACTATCACCAAATGAAGGAGCGCTTCTATAAGGTGGAGAACGAAAAGTTGAAGCTGGAGGAGGAGATGGCGAGAATGCAAGCTCAACTAGATGACTCCAGGGATGAGTCCCAGCAGCTGAAGCAACGACTGGCAGCCTTGGAAAAGGAGGTGACCGACCAAAAGGAGGCTGCAGAACAGCAAACCAGAGAGAAGGAAGAAGCGCAGGCCCAAATAGTTGAACTACAGAACCAGCTTCAGGGAGTTCAGCAGCAACTAGAGGAAAAGGCTGCACAGGTTGAGGTCTTCTCAAAAGACCGAGTCAAAGAAATCCGCGCAGGCCTACTGAAGGGTTTTAGAACCCGAGTCTCCAGATCTCTCTCGGTTCTCATGTTCATCTCCAAAGTAAAAGAAGTATCTGCCCAGGGCAAGCCTGCGGTAGAGGAGGCCGAACGCCAAGCACAACGTTGGTTAGACTTGGCGGTTAAAACTGAAAACTATGAGCGTCAGGACCTCCGATTTCTCCCCATGACTCAGATTGCCCTTGATTGGGCCGCTGCAAGGGCAACCTTGCATTCTTACTTTGAAAAGTTAGAAAAGATTCGGAAAGCCAGGAGACTGCTGGACACATTGGAGAAGGAGAAAAACATCTGCCTGGTCCCTTTCCAAACCCTTGCATCGCTTGGGTTCCCTGGCTTCATGAACGAAAATGGAGACTGCCTCCCTAGGGAGGAATTGAAGCCAATCTGGGAAGCCTTCAAGACAGATACAACGGAGATTGATAACTGGGCAGACCCGATTCTAGAGGCGCAGGTGACACAGTTAATTTCTCGGTTCTGCCAGATTAGCGCCTGCCTCACCGAGTTGAGCGAAAGGGTCAGCACGGTCGATATGCTCCAGGTCGAAGCCTTCAGGTGCATGTTAAAGGATATCAGCGACCTCGAGCCCTTCCAGGAGGGAGCCTGGACTCAGGTTCAGGCTACGTATGAACGCATTCATGACCGCCTTGCCCCCCCAGATACCAATCCAGATCAGGAAGAAGAAGAAGGCGAGGAGCAGTCGGAAGGAGAAACGGAAGAGGAAGAAACAGAGGAAGAATCCGAGGATGACAGTGGTGAAGAAGAAGAGCAGCAGGAAGCAGAGCAACAAAAGGAAGGGCAACAACAAGGAGAAGTAGGGACCGGGGGTGACTCCGGGCCCAAAGGATGAAGGCATGGGTCCTTGCATCGAGGCGAGCTCGATACCCCGCGAGCCGCCAGGAATGTTGCCACATTTTGCTAAGGGGTAAAAGTTTTGAAAATTTTGAAAAATACTGCTGCATTTTTCGGACCAGATCCTTCCCTTCCTCCTTCCTTCCTCAGCTTTCGGTCCAGGCAGTCTCTAGGTTTGCATCTTTAGGTTTTTAGTTTTCAGTTTCAGTTTCTAAGTGCTCAGCAGGTTTTGGCAAAGTTTGGGAAAAGCCCAGAATTTTTCTAAGGCAGGGGCACTCCCGTGGTCGCTCTCTTTTTGAGCGATTCCGGGAGTCGCTCCCTTTTTCGGCGATTCCCAGCTTTGCCCCTCCCTCCAACGACCCATAACTACAAGCAAAAAACATGAAAAAATATTAAGGCATGAACTGTTGACGAGGTCGCTCCATTTTGGAGCGAACCCCGTCGTCGCCCCTTCTTTTCAGACGACTCGTCGTCGTCCGGTTTTCAATGAACTGCAACAGGGAGAAAATTAAAAAAGTTTCTAAGTGTTGGATGACGTCGGTCGCTCCATTTGGGAGCGACTCTGTCGTCTTATGCTTCTTCAATGATCGCCAGTAGCTACGAGGTTTGAAGAGTTGACGTCGGTCGCTCCATTTTGGAGCGACTCCCGCGTCGCCATGTATCCGGCGACTCCCGTCGTCGCTCCTTCCAGCGACCGCGGGCGAGGAGTCTCAAAAATATTCTAAGGCATATGGGTGCATGCTGCCGTCGGTCGCTCGGTTGTTGAGCGACTCCTATCGTCGTCGCTATTCTCTGGCCGACCCTCCAAGCGAGAAAAAGGACAAGTCGCGTGATTTTTCTAAGGCAAAGTGCGTCCCGGGTTCGCTCCATTCCGGAGCGACTCCTAGGGTCGCTATTTCTTTTGAGCGACTCTTGTCACCTCCCCCATGTTTCAAGCGAACCTCAGACTTGGGCCACAAACGTGCAAATTTCGGGATTTGAGCCAGTCAGAGCAGAGCTGAAGGCATACTTCAAGGACAGGGTAGGTGGGCATTGAAAGCAGGTATTCAACAACAGATTGTACTGCACCTACCACATTAACGAGACACGCCTTCTCAACCACCATATCTGTCCGGAGCCGTACCAAATTCAGGTGAATCTTGCTGCAGGTACGCTCACGACCAGTAAGGGTCAAATCTCGGCAGCTTTTGCAGTCTTTGGGTTCTGTGCATCAATGTAATCTGGGGGGAATTTTTGCTATAAATAGCAGTGAGCTTTCATTGTAAAAGGGGGGGAACATATTGCTAAGGAAGCTATTGTAATCAAACACTTGCCTCAAATACAAAGCATACTTGGCTCCATTCACTGTCTCTTTCTTTTATGCTGCCTTTTGCAAGTATTTCTGCTTCATGTTCATTTATTTTTCTGATTGCTGTAATTCTGCACTCTGGATTAGGGCATTGGCAATTAAGTGAATCTGGAATACTGAATGAAGGATACATAGGAAGGAATCGCAGTGTCAATTTCTGTTACATGTTTTGTTTTGATTGTTGTTGGTTTGAGTATAAGTTAGCGACTGTGCTGCTTGTTCTTTCCCACAACTATTGCTATGCTTTTACATTTCTTTCCGCATTTTACAATCTCTTTCCAGTTCTCTTATCTTAAACCATAGTAGTGTAGTATAGGAGCCGGCCTTCTCCGGAGATTGGCACGGAAGGCATCCCTTCCTTCCGGCCTTTCAATCTGTTGGGCGAATCTAGGGCGCAAAAGACCAAAATCCTTTCCTAAATGGCAGATTCGTAACCAATAGTCACATTGAAGAACTTCTAGATTTGGAAGATTAAATATTGAAGATTGAAGTTTGAAGATTGAAGATAAAGAGGACTACAAAAAGGTCCTATTGCAGAGTTGAGAAGTAGTAGATTTTTGAGATCCAATAAAGGAGATCTCATTGCAAAAATTCCATAATTGGAAGATTGAATAAACCAAGGTAAGGTTTCATTAAAGAATTGATTAAGAAAATTTGAGTAGCTATAGAATTAGAAGACCCAAGAATAGAGGTCTCAAGAAGATTTATAGAGAAGAAGAAGAAGGTTAGAGAAAGCTGTAGATATCTAAAATGCATCATATTGAAGAGACTACCTATACAAACTCCTTGAAGACCATATGATCCACCTTGGGCAACCTTAGGGCTAAAACAATGGTTTTTACCACTTAAACGAGCAATACCAAAATCAAGCATATAAAATACTAATTAATTAATCGTAATTAATTAGTATATTAATATTAATTAAACTAATTAATATTAAATTATATACTCATTGGCCTAAAGTATTAATTAATTAATTGATTAATTATTACCTAAGCTACACAACCACTCACCCCTCCTCACGGGAACATTTACCCTTCCATCACCCCCTCCACGTCATCACCACTCCACTCACAGTTCCACCTCTCATTCATAATAAAAAATAAATATTTAATAACAAACAAATATTAAATATTTAACAACAAAAAATATTTAATAAAAAATAAATATTTAATAAAAACAAATATTAAATACTTAACAAAAAAAAAAATATTAAATATTTAACAACAACAAAAAAAAATATTTAATAAAAAATAAATAGTAGATATCTAATAACAAACAAATATTAAATATTTAATAAAAAATATATTTAATAAAAAATCATGCATGTGCCATTATTAGATTTATTTCAAGAAATCTATATAATGACACTCACCCTCATTCGAAAATAGATAGAGCTTTCAGATTTCGAGCAACGAAGTGCTACCAGATTTAGATTTGTTTTTTGTATTTCCTATCTTTAATAGATGTTAGCATTTATCTGATTTATAGTTTAATAAACATCAGCTTAGATAGATTTCATTTCATGCACTCATTTGCTAGATTTGCATTGTTTATCGCTTTCGATTAATATTATATCCGCACATGCTATTAACCTCATTTGTCTTCCTATGTGTAGGCTTCAGGTTTCTATGGGAAGGAAATAACACAAGAAACATGCAAAAGTGAACATGCAAAAGAAAAAAAGAGCAACACATCAAAACACACAAGACAGTCTAGGATTCACAAAGAAATTTTTAAATGAGATAATCATTTTGTATGCTTTGATTGTTTCCTTCTATTTTGTGTAATCAAGACAACATGATAACTACGCATAGCCGAGCTCAACCATGAGCCGATGAAGCAAAAAATTTACAAGGAGGCCCTAAACGTCTTCGATACAGTATTGAGGATCTCCTCATTCCCACACGATGCCTTAAGAGTCATCACGAGGTCAAACCCTCACCCAGAGGATCTGACCACCAAGGTACCTCTACTAGGGGAACACCAATGGGTTATCCACATGATCGAGTGGATTATTTGGTTAGCCAATGTCGATCCTAGGCCACAACCAGATATAATCGGTCTATTGAGGGGCCTAGTAGGGAAGTCCACACTCCCTCTATGTCACGACCTTCATCACCTCAAACTCCCTTCCAAAGCCCACCACCTCAATCGATGGTGACAATATAGAGTAGGCCTATGCAAAGTCCACGTACGCCATCAGCCTACATGACCATGGGCGAGTTAATACAATAATCCCCCAAGCATCGAGAAACGCTCATGGAGATTTTAAATTCAATCGAGTTACAACCACAGGATTTTTATGCTTTCACCAAATTTGTGGGATACATACAAAGGTACAAGGATCTTGTTATAACCTTTTAGGATCACGAGATCAAACTTGTGCCCACCAATTTACCAGACCCTCCTTTGCACATCATCGCGTGCATCAATAGGATCCCCTATAAGTGAGTATTGGTTGACATGGGCTCCACAATAAACATTATTACCACAACTGCACTAAAACATCTCAACCTTTCATCTTCACACATTGCAGCATCCACGTTCACCTTGCAAGCATTTAACGATGCTTTATCCCCCACTATGGGCATGATAGTCCTCCCTATTTAGGTTGGACAAAAGACTATACCTACATTGTGCTACATCTTGGAAGGTGCAAGATAGTACAACATACTATTGGGAAGGCCTTGGATGAGAGACATGGAGTGTGTCCCCTCCATCGTGCATCAACGCATCAAATACATGCATGAAGGTCAGGTCCATGTGGTTCATGTCGACCCAGACCCCTTCAAATATTACAATAAGGATGATCATCCGTAGGAGTCTACCCTGCCATCCACACACCTAGACACTAAACCCAATGATCTTATCTAGAGTCCAGATTCAACCCCATGGTTTGTCGTGAAGCTATCTTCACCACCATCGATACCATCGGTTTCTACTACCACTTCTCCTTCATCCTCGGTTTCTCTAAGAAAGGAAGAGGTAAAAGGGCCAACCACGGAGACTCCCACAACCATCTTCAACACGTCAACAGAAGACCTTCCCACTCCTACCAATAAGGAAGAACCCATAGTTATCATGGATGAATCAGATCATATCATACCATCTTCATCCACCACACTTGAGGACATAGTTCACTTGACCAATCTTGAACTCGGTGAATACATAGCACCCAACGTTACGTTCATGCCTATCATCGAGTTGATCAAGGATCTAGGTCATCCTCCTGCCAAGTCGCTACCCATTGGTACCATTTTTTATTCATCCCCCAAACATGGGGGACAAGCAGATCACTCTAGACAAGTTGATGAGGCATCCATGACTTGTCCAAATGCAAATGCATCTTCTCATGAGTTTGTGGGAATGATCAATGTTATGACAGGGAACCAGAGTTCTCTAAATCAATCTATGCAACTTGCGGCTCCATCCAACATTCCCTCCATACCACAAGTGCTACCATCGTTGAATTCGGTCACACCTACTCCATCTCCCTCCACATCACCACAAAGTAAAGAACAGGTGTACCCACTACACCAAAATGGGGATAATCAAGCTACCATAGCTGAACACTCTGAGTTAGGACAAGAGCATGAGCTAAACTAGGAACAAGAGTGTGTGGATATACTCACTAGATGAGATCATCATGAGCCATCCACATCTGCTCAAATATTGAGGACTTTTGATCCACACCTACCTAATTATCTCTAAGTACATCCACCCAATCCACCTCCACCACCTGCTAGTTGCTCTCCAACTTCATCAATAGCCATCCAATAGTTCCAACCACTGGTCTCACAACACATCTTGGATAGGCTAGCCAATATTGAGTTCCAAGTGAGTCACCAACACAATGATTTACAACGGATCTTGAATTGACTCACAAGCATTGAGTTACGGTTGAGTCATCAAAAACCTCAACCTCTTGATTGTCAGGCCCAACCCCCTCTTGTGCGGTCTAATATTGATTCTCAATAGAATCAAGGCCAAAAAACAACACCACCCACCTCGCAATTATACACCATTGCCTAAATCTTTGGCATCACTCTTTAATCAATTATGTGAGGCCAAGGCTATCGATCTACCAGAGATTCACCCTTTGGATCCTAATAGGTCAAAACCTAAGTGGTATCGAGAGGACCTATACTGCTCTTACCATTGAGTAAACAGTCATGACATCCAGTCATGTATCAAATTTAAGAACAAGGTACAAGATATGCTTGACAAGAATGGTCTTCAAATCAACAATCCTCTTATGACCAACAATCAACAAATGGGAATATTCAAGGGTCCGTTACCTATGCCAAAAAATCAAGAAGAGCAACCTAAGCAGGTGACTGAGATACATACAACCCATCCACCTCATGAAACTGATCCACCACGTCCACCTTGCTTAAGACGCCAACCTCGTACCTAGAATAAATTACTTTTGTAATAAGAAAAAGCAATTACTTTACATGACATACCCCCATCAAACCCAAACAGGGGTTAAGCCTAAGGGTTATAAGGAGGATCACTTTTGCCTCTATCATCGGATAGAAGGTCATGACATTAATGATTGCCTTGCATTAAAAAATGTGATCCAAGATCTTATCAATGGGGAGGCTTTTCCCATAGATGGCTTGCTTAACTTACCTTTACAAGCCACAGTTTAGGCCACATCATCCCGTATGCAACCCCAAGATCAACCGCAACCTCATAAACCTGACAAGCTACCTCGTTGGTACGTCAGATTTTTGATGACTACTGCAGCCCTATTTCAAAAACTGTATGAGGCACATGCAATCACATTACCAAAAATAAAACCAAGAAAACCTAAACCTGGGTCAAACAATGAAAGCCTCTATTGTACCTATCATCATCTGAATGGGCATGACATCCAAAACTGCTATGCGTTCAAGCATCTAGTGGAAGATATGATAGAATGAAATGAGCTCCGCTCAGATGGTTCATTCGTTTCGCCCCATCGAGACATTGGCATTGCATAAAATTTGGTGCCACAACAGGGGGTTGGTTCCTATCACTCCTCCTAGCCAAGCCAATCACATCATATCCAACACAGTACCCACTAGGGGTGTCCAAGGTATCACACCTTCCCCACCATCCACATCATAATCGATGAAACAAATTGAGGATTCTGAAGGTATCACACCTTCCCTGCATTCACAACTCACCACACATTCTGGGGGTGCTTAAGGTATCACACCTTCCCCCTAAAAAAATAAAAACGAAATCAATAAAAAACAACCAAAAACATCAAAAAATTACAAAACACAAAAACATTGCATCATCAATCGCATTGCATTTCATCATGCATTTCACATCATTTACATTGATCTACTAGTTGCATTAGGCATATTAGTTCATTACATTTCCATTGGGATATGTTGTTCTTGCATTACCATAGGGTCTGGCACCACGCTTGTATACCTATCATCATTCTTAATCAACCTTATCCATCATCAGCATTTGTAGTTTTTCTTAGGAAAACCCCCACATTTCTCATATTACATCATCCATATTCTCCTTTGTGAGTAACTGTGTTTTTCAACACAACCAATAAGTTGTTATAGGGTGTTCACTAGGGTTTCGGTCATTCAGCCATTCCTAGTTTTCCTTTCAGATTTTGTAGAAAGCTATCTTGATTTTAGAAGGTAGGGTCTTGCTTTGATAGTACCTTGCATATCTCAAAATCCCAAACACATTCACACATTTAACATCCAAGTGTTGAACAAGGAAGGATGAAACTACAGAGTAGTCCTTACCCCTTAAGCGAAAGGCTTCCCTTGCTCATCCTATTATGCGCATGGTCTAGAATGCTGAGAATTGACAAAAGGACAAGCTCCCCCTACCCAAAGCAATAAAATCCCTTTGCTCCACAAAAATGAGCAAGTATCCAAAAAAAATCAAAAAGTGGTTTTCACCACTAAGCAAATAAATCCCTTGCTCCTCATAAAAACGAGCACATATCCCAAATAAATTAAAAGAAAAGAAGGGGGTAATGAGCTTGAATCCCTGGAATCCTTAGTATTCAAAAGTCATGGGATGATCTCCATTACAACAATGGGTTGAATGAAACCCGCCTAGCAATGGAGTAGTCTTACGTGTGGCGATATGTCTATCACATTAGCGACTTTCTTTTGTATAGACCAATGTCAGCTTGTGGATGAGCTAGTTTTTGGTGGCTTGTATTGCCTAGTAGTCTAGTCCAACCATGTCCAAAATTAGGATAAGGATGACCATAAGGTGATCCTCATTACAAAAATGGGTTGAATGAAACCCACCTAGCAATGGGGTAGTCTTATGCATCATTAATGAACATCACATGCACACATAGGGATATTGAATATCTGGGTCTTCCTAGCAGACTTTTATCTTTTTGAGTCATGTGTAGTCAGTATACATATTTTGACTGGTCAACTAGGGTGTTTGAGTCTCATGCAAACCATGTTTGTTCCCTCATAGCATCTTATTGGTCACCCATCCATCATCTACATTTTTATTATCTTACATATGGTTGGCTTTCAAATGTATGACTTTTGTGAAAGGTTAACATTTTGATTGATGACTTTTATACATCTGTGGTGCTTACATTTAGGTTGTTTTGCATCTTAGATTCAAAAAAAAAATCATCTAATGTACATGCACCATCATCTTCAACAACTTGGGGAAATCAAGGTATCACACCTTTCCCCCATAATAAATCAAACAATCAATCTCCTTGGGGATGTTCAAGGTATCACACCTTCCCCCAATCAATCACATAAGCATCAATCAATTGCTAGGTTCAAAAGGTTGTATCATTTTTACCTTGCATACATATCAATCATCAAATCAATTGCTCGGTTCAAAAGGTTACATCCTTTTGTCAAAGGTTGCACCCTTTGCCTTGCATTCATATCAATCAACACATCAACTGCTAGGTTCAAAAGGCTATGTCCTTTTGTCAAAGGTTGCACCCTTTACCTTGCATTTGTCATCAATTCAAAAGCCCCCAAAGGCACATAAGCCCTTTGGTCAAATCACCATCTAAAATTCCCAAAGGAACATAAGCCCTTTTGTCAAATAACCATACAAATGCCCCAAAGGCACTTGAGCCCTTTGGTCAAATCACCATCAAACACCCCAAAGGCACTTAAGCCCTTTGGTCAAATCACCATCCAAAATCCCCAAAGGCACTTAAGCCCTTTGGTCAAATCACCATCCAAAATCCCCAAAGGCGCTTAAGCCCTTTGGTCAATATCAAAAGGCTCCAAAGGCACCTAACCCTTTTCATGATTGGGACATCCAACTTGATCAGATCTGTGAACATCATTAGCCCTCAATTTGACTTTGGGTCATCTATTTTTACTCTGTGTTGTGTTTTCACACAACGCATCCCAAAAAGGGGTATCTGTAGATATCTAAAATGCATCATATTGAGAAGACTACCTATATGGACTCCCTGAAGACCATATGACCCACCTTGGGCAACCTTAGGGTTAAAAAGTGGTTTTCACCACTTAAACGGGCAATACCAAAATCAAGCATATAAAATACTAATTAATTAATTGTAATTAATTAGTATATTAATATTAATTAAACTAATTAATATTAAATTATATACTCATTGGCCTAAAGTATTAATTAATTGATTAATTATTACCTAAGCTACACAACCACTCACCCCTCCTCATGGGAACATTTACCTTTCCATCCCCCCTCCACGTTATCACCACTCCACTCACAGTTCCACCTCTCATGCATAATAAAAAATAAAATGGATAATAAAAAATAAATATTTAATAACAAACAAATATTAAATATTTAACAAATAAAATAAATATTTAATAAAAATAAATATTTAATAACAAATAAATATTAAATATTTAACAACAAAAAAACAAATATTTAATAAAAATAAATATTTAATAACAAAAAATATTAAATATTTAACAATAAAAACAAATATTTAATAAAAAATAAATATTTAATAACAAAAAATATTAAATATTTAACAATAAAAAAATAAATATTTAATAAAAAATAAACATTAAATATTTAATAACAAACAAATATTAAATATTTAATAATAAACAAATATTTAATAAAAAATCATGCATGTGCCATTATTAGATTTCTTTCGAGAAATCTATATAATGACACTCACCCTCATTCAAAAATATACAGAGCTTTTGGATTTTGAGCAATGAAGTGTTGTCGGATTCAAATTTATTTTATGTATTTTTCGCCTTTAATAGATGTTAGCATTTATTTGATTTACAGTTTAATAAACGTTAGCTTAGATTTCATTTCATGCACTCATTTGCTAGATTTGCATTGTTTATCACTTTCGATTAATATTATATCTACACATGCTATTAACCTCGTTTGTCTTCCTGTGTGTAGGCTTTAGGTTTCTACGGGAAGGAAAGAGCACAAGAAATGGACATCATCACCCCTCGAGGAGGTCATGAAGAAACCCTACTCGAGACGGTTTGTGGATGCGAGAAGATCGCATGGTGTACCCAAATTATTTCAGAAAGGGTCAAACCCTTGTAATGTGTATCTATTGTATCATAGTACCGAACTCCCTAAAGGGGATGTGATTGTAACTCATTTTGATGAAAACAAGTTATTATTAATATAAAGGGATTTGATTCATTATTTCTTTGTTTTGTCATATTGTGTTACATTGCATACCTTTTGTGTTTAATCATTGCGATCATTATTCTTTCATTGGTATACTAGTATTTTCAAAATTTCAAAAACCTCATTGTAAGATTAGAAGACCTAAGAAAAGAGGTCTCAAGAATATTTCTAGAGAAGAAGAAGGCTAGAGAATTCCTCATTGCATATTTGAAGTAGTGGCTATTGGAGGATTTTTGAAGAAAATTTTATGTTAGAAGGAGGAGAAGCTCATGATAAAAGAAAGTTGGTATAATTATCGCCATTCGACAACAAGCCCAAAAAGGAAAGAAGGATTTGGCAAGAAGTTTACCAGTTTTTGAGAAGTTTTGAAGATCTCAAGGCATTCAAATTCTTGAGGAAGAAGACAAAAAACAAAATCAGATTTGAAGTCAAAATTTGATAAGAAGCTTGAAGAAATAAGAAGGATTGGAGAGACCACAAATTTGAGAGATTTAAAAATAGCCACAAAGGTCTTGTAGGCTGATTTGTAAAAGAAAATTTGCTGATTTTTATAGGAGAAGTTGAAAGGTCATAAGATAACAAATTGAACAAAGCATAGATCTACAATTTAGAGAAGCTTTGGAAAGCTTTTCGAGTATCTTTGGAAAACCAATTAAAGGAAGGCTTGATATTAAAATAGAGTAGCAGTGTTAGGATCCTCAATCCTAACATTATTAGTTAGTATTATTAATCATTTAATTATTATATTATTAACTCATAAAGTGAACCATCACAACCCTTCATAACGTGAACCATCATGTCTCTTCCTAACGTGAACCATCACATCTCTTCACCAATGTAGCTTTAGAGTAGATATATATATTAGGTTGGCCATCCATATTAAATCATCGAAGAATAGAAGAAGAATAAGAATCATAGATTCTAAAGGAGGGAGCCCCCTATAGTGGCAAAGCGATTACAAGGGAGCCCCCTTTGAGTGGCCTGCGATTACATTTACATTAATTTGCTAATAATTTTATAGTAAGACCTTGGGGTCTTACCATTTGGTATCAGAGCCATGTGGGACCCAGTCATGTGGGAATTTCTCAAAGATCTTCATCAAATCACTTATGTGCATGAGTATCAAACTCGGTTTGAGGATATCACCAAACACAACACAAGATTGGATGAATCAATTCTCATCAATGGCTTCATTAGGGGATTAAAAGAGGAAATTAGAATGGAGGTGACAAGATTCAATCCCTATACCATGATGCAGACCTATGGATTGGCAAAATTAGTTGAAGATAAAATCAATGCACAACAACGATTATGGAAAACACTTATGGAAAAATCATCGACCACTTACATCACTCCCAAACCTATGCATAATGGAAGGGCACAAAGCATTTACGCAACCCCCAAATCTAACCGAACTTTACAAATTAAACATCTTAGCTTTGAGGAGATGAAGGAACGACGAACAAAATGACTCTGTGATAATTGTGATGAACAATTTGGACCCCACCATAAATGTGCTACACTAAAATTATATTTATTGAAGAAAGTTGATCCATGTCTCTCCATAGAGCAAGTACATGAGGTAGTTGTGTCTGAAGTGACCAGTGCACCTACTCACCACAATGAAGACATTGAGGTCGATGTGTAAGAAGTGATTGATGTACCAAGCAAGGATGAGGTAGACATACCCAAAGTGATCAATGCTAGCCAAAAATTCACTCTACAAGACCTACACATACCTTCCTCACCAATAGTGAGTTCTTGCCATATGACCAAACCTATTCGAAACCAATGCAGAGTGACTACACATTCCTTCTCTGTTGGCTCTACCAAGGAACCAAAAAAGGACATGAAATCATTACCATCACTTTTGATGCATCATTTTGAAGTATTTGAGGAACCCCAAGGGTTGCCCTCACATCGTCATCATGATTTTCCTAAGGAAGATTCTACTATTGTTCTTGGCAACCCCCCGCTAATGCTTCATCCTTCTTGATATCCCTACCTACGAAAGGATGCCATTAAAAGAGTTCAAGAACTTACACAAATCCTTCTTGGAAAAAAAAGGACAAAGCTTCTCACTTTGAGCTTTGAGGACAAAGTTCTTTTTAAGGAGGGTGGCATGTTAGGATCCTCAATCCTAACATTATTAGTTAGTATTATTAATCATTTAATTATTATATTATTAACTCATAAAGTGAACCATCGCACCCCTTCATAACGTGAACCATCATGTCTCTTCCTAACGTGAACCATCACGTCTCTTCACCAATATAGCTTTAGAGTAGATATATATTAGGTTGGCCATCCATATTAAATCATCGAAGAATAGAAGAAGAATAAGAATCATAGATTCTAAAGGAGGGAGCCCCCTATAGTGACAAAGCGATTACAAGGAAGCCCCCTTTGAGTGGCCTGCGATTACGTTTACATTAATTTGCTAATAATTTTACAGTAAGACCTTAGGGTCTTACCAAGCAGATTTAAATATTCGTGGACATCAATGAATCAAATTTTTATAAGCAGTATTTGAAAGAATTTTAAGCTTCAAATTTGAGCAGCATTGAAAGAGTAAAGCAAGCTATATTTTTGAAAGAATTTTAGGACATATTTGAAAAATACTTGAACAACAAATTACAATAGGATTTAGTAGCATCTAAGGAGGATATTTACTACAGATTTGGACAACAAAAGGGTAGCATTTGTAGTTGTAAACTTCAGATATCGATAGCACACATTTGAAGGCAAAAGAGCTAATTTTGGGTAGCAACTACAATTGCAAGATAAAGAGCCTACAAATAGAAAGAGAAAATGAGTATTCCTGCAAATTCAGGTTATCAAGCTATCAGGAAGGAGAGCTACAAAAGAATCCAAAAAAGGTGTGTTAAATTGATGCCATACAAAGTGTTATTTTAGAAACTTTAAAAGTGCTTATTATAAGTTTTTAAGAGCATCAATTTTAGAGCTATTAAGAGCTAGCAAAATGATTTTTTAGAGTGTCATTAAGCCAAGGAAAAGACACCATTGCACACCATTATTATTGTAGAAACATGCATATTATAACAGCTAGAGTTAAAGCTTGTAAAGAGCTTAAAATGAGTCATAAGAAGATTAGTATATGTTGTTTTTATAATAAGAAAAAGAGCAAATATATCCTACATTATAGTGAGATTGAATAGTCATCAAAATCTAGGCAGATTTAAGGTATCTAAAAACACCAAGCTTGCAAATTACGTTGTGAAGTAAATCATCAAAAGTGTGGTAAAATCCACCACTGTAATCACCAACAAACTGTATAGGTTGAGCACCATTGTAGAGTGCAAAAGTGATAGAAAAAAATCCCTAACAATCTCTAGATGAACAACCACCAAAAGAACAATTGAGCCAAGAAGGATCACCATGGAACAACCACTAAAGGAGCACCCAAGAAAAAGAAAACTACCGTGAAAGAATCCATCAAAGAAGAGCATATGAAAGTTGTTGTTGATGAAGTTTAAGATACAACTGCAAATTTGGAAACATAACCAACAAAAAAGAAGGCTACGTTTTGTTATTGAAAACATATCAAGGAGGCTAAAGATTCAAGTTCGTGCATTCACCAAGAAAGAATATGTTCATAATGCAACACCAACATGTTAAAGCATATCACATGCATAGCCAAGTGTCCAAAAGAGAAACGTAATGCAGCCAAAGAACATTACAACTTTGAGCACCAAAAGTTTGGTCAAAAAAGAAGTTATAAATTCTTCATAGAGTGTGGGGAGTGTTATAACATTGCATGAGACACTTGTCACAATAAATATGAAGCATTGGACACCATCCAAGAGTCATAGGAGCATTGATATTAGTGAATCCATTTGTCATAAGGGAGAAGAAGCACCACAGAACCACAAGTTACGATAACAAGAGCGAAGGAATAACTCTAGTGACACTTGTTGCTCATATTGTAAATATTACAAGTGTTTCCAAGAAAGGCAAATGTTTTTTAGTGCTCATTTATTGCATGAGATATAATAGTCTCATTAATCACAGCAAGGACTCCACTACATCAAAGAAGAAGCACCTTGACCAGTTTGAAGGAAGTTGACCAGAGGAAGAGCACCCAATTTCAAAGGAAGACCAAGCATAGCATTAAGGTGGGAATGCCTAAAATATCAAAGGTAATATTTATTACTTTTTTGGAATTAAATTTTATGCTAAGTAGGAGTTATAAGGTGTAAAAGGATATATTATCTAATGTTAAAGTTTAAAAGTATTTTATTGGAGAGATAAGCATTATTGAAACCTTAGAAATCTGAATATTACAATTTAAAGCCTTTAACAAAGTATTGAAGATTATTTTGAATACTAAAGCATTGATTTTGAAGTTTTGTAAATTTCACATTTGAATTTACAAAACAAATTAAAATATTTGCAATTTGATAAGTTTGGAGAGAAAAGGTATTCGACATCAAATTAGGAATACACAAAATTTGCAAATATTAGTTTTAGAATTTCTAAATTTCTAAAGTTGGAGTTATAAGGAATCCAACATTAGAATAGTTTATAAAATTTAGAATTGAGAAATTATAATCTTAAATTTGGGAGATAAAAGGACTTCAACATATAAGTACTTGACAAAAAAAATTGCATTAATCTCTAATCCAAAATTATTAGAGATATAAATTTTAAAGAATTTGCAATATTTAAAAATTGCATTCAAATCATTGATTGATAAGAGGAAAGTAAAATTGCTATTTTTGAAAGAATAGAAGTTGAATAATTATATTGTCATATTCATTAGGGAGATACAAGGAGTTCTACAAAATATAAACTTGAAAGAACTATATTAAAACTTGGGAGACAAAAGGTTGTCAACAATTAAAAATTATCCTTAGTCTATCATTTAAAGCTAAGGAGATATAAAGAATTGAAAACTTGAGATTGCTTCAAATACTTAGTTGATAAACAAAACTAGGGAGTCATAAGGTAGACTACTTCAAAAGGTTTTATCAAAATTATTCTTGATTAATCATATTCTACAAGTCTTTACATAAGTTGACCATATACTCAAATTCCACTTAGATAATAAAATATAAGGAGACATTAGTCTATTAAGACTAATAAGGAAGGAGGATGACTACATCAAAGAATATAGTGAATAATGATATGGAAAATATTATTAGAAAATAAAGGGCAAGTGTAATAAAAATTGGAATAAAAAATTTACTTACAAAAGGGAACTCAGATCTTACTTCAAAATTGATCTACAGTGAAGCCTTAGAAGAAAAATTTACAACCTTGGAATATTATCTTCATGCTAGAATCATTGAAGCAATTTATAGTGGGAAGGATGATACTATAATTCCTCTTGACATTGGAAGCATATTGTATATGGCTTTACTTACATTTCAATATTACAAAGAAGTGAATGTAAAGCAAAAATAATTAATTAAGTCACTTAAAGAGAAAACAAAAATAGATGAATCCTTCATAGAAAAGATATTTCAATCATCATGTAGTATTGATACTTCAAGTTCCTCTAACGCAAGATCTTATCATGATGCTTTAAGTGATTGTACAAAGGACTCCACATTAAAGAAGTGTTGTGATGAAAAAGGAAAAGGGAAAGATAAGGTTATTTTACAAGAATCAAATAACAACATAACAAGTCATGAAGGCACAAAGACTGACTTTAATAATGAAGACAAAGAAAAAGAAGAAGAAGAGGAACCCAAAAAAGAAGGTATACAATGTAAAGTGAATTGAAGACAAGAAGATGAACACCATATTGAATATTGAAGTCTTAAATAACAAAATAATGTAATACAAGTGGGTGTTGAAATATATTACATCATTTGGTTCATGTCAATGTACCACCATGAGTACATCTATAGATTAGGGAAGAGTATCATAGATTAGGATGAAATTATTTAATTTATGCAATGTGATAAATGCACAAGTGTGCAAAGTATTTTGGTAATGTAAATGTGCATAGTTGTCCCTATGTACTTGTGTCCATAAATTAGGAAGATGAAGATCCATAGGAAGAGTGAAGGCCAAGAATCCTCTATATGAAGAGTCAAATTCCATCCTATAAATGAGTATATGGATAGAGAGCAATAATAGAAAGATATAGAGTGATTGGTCATATACAATCATAATGGTAAGGTTATGCATAAGGGGTCGAACCTAAAATGTACTTGTAAAAAAATGGTAAATCCATTTTGAAACCTTGGCAAATCCTAGCCAACTTCATGTAGGAGGACATGGTGAATTACCTTATTTTTTACCAAAAATTATAAAACATTGGCGAATTTGAGAGTTTCGACCAAAAATCGATTGAAAAACAAGGTTCGATAATAAATCGATCATAAAATAGGGTCCAACTTTTGGTTCGGGTGCAAAATAAGGTTCGACTTCTGGTTTGGGTGCAAAATAAGGTCTAACTATCGGTTTGAGTGCAAAATATGGTTCAACTATCGGTTCGGGTGCAAAATAAGGTCCGACTATCAATTCGGGTGCAAAATAGGATCCAAATTTTGTTTTGGGTACAAAATAAGATCCAGCTCTCGGTTTGGATACAAAACATGATCCAACTCTCGGTTCGGGTGGAAAACAAGGTTCATTATTCAGTTTGGTTGCAAATCAACATCCGACTCATGGTTCAGGTGCAAAACAAGGTTTGATTCTCAGTTTGGGTGCAAAACAAAATTTGGCTCTCGGTTCGGGTGCAAAACATGATCTAACTTTTGGTCCCGATGCAAAATAAGATTTGGCTCTCGATCCCATTGCAAAACATGGTCTAATCTTAGATTGGGTGCAAAGTAAGGTCTAGCTATCGACTACAAAACAAGGTCCGACTCTCATTTTGGGTGCAAAACATGATCTGGCTCTCGATCCTAGTGCAAAATAAGGTTTGGCTCTCGATCCCATTGCAAAACACACTCTGACCTTGAACTAGGTGTAAAACAAAATCTAACTCTCGATCTTAATGCAAAATAAGGTCTAGCTTTTGATCTGATTACAAAATAACGTTCAACTCATGGTCCATGTGCAAAACATGGTTCGACTTCATACTGGGTGTAAAACTGTATTCAAATTCAGGTTGGGTGCACCAATTTTTATGCTTCCATGTGTCATGCGATAGGCCAACCATGTTGCATGTTGAATGACATGCTGCCACATGTCCACCTATAGTCATTTCTGTCTATATAAGGCATCGAGAGTCATTTTTTTTTATTTTCATTTATGTGACTACGAACTAGAGCGAACCCTTCCCGAACAATTTTTCCTAGGAACCTTCCCAATATAATTTCTCGTGCTTCCACAACTAGCAATGGCCACCACATCCACCCCTTATGCAAAAATTATATTCAAGAACCTTTCTTGCTCTACAATTTTTGATATATTGACCACCCTAGGTTTCGACTTTTCATGGCTAAATGATGTAGGTTTGCAGAACTTGCTTTCTATACCACAATTCAAGATAGATAAATTCATTCTGCATAGTATCATAGATGGTTATGACCATGACCATGCCACTGTTAATCTACAATTATGAAATAGAAAACTATCATTTACAATCACACCTACAGACATCCAAATATTGACCTATCTTCCTTTCAAGGATGCTCCTCTAGTGTCACCAAAGTTTGTGCTATCTCCAAATGATAGAAATTACCTGGAGACGACGTACAATCTCGATACAAAATTATTGTCAGGTATAATTCTCATTTCTTAGATTCTATTAATGCTCAAAATTTAAAATTTGTAATTTGTAAACTAATTTTTTTGTGCAACTTCCGCCTCTAAGTCAAAAAGAGGGTTAACAAACAACTCTGTTCAACATCCAACTCTGAAGGTAATTATTGAGTTCTTCCAAGCAAGACTGATTATGCATGGAAGAATGAAACTTCAGTTCTGGGCATTGGCCTACATGGTTCGTTGTCTTCACCATGAGAAGTTCGACTAGTGCACATATATTGCAAATCACATCAGAGCAGAGTTGCATGGCATTCAAATGAACACATTGACCATCGTGGGCATCGTTAATTATATTTTAGCACTTTATTATGAAAGTTTTCATAATTTACAGAATACTCTTGTACCAACTGTAGTGCATCCAACACTACAAGGCATTGCCATGACACCCTAGGAGTTAAAGGTAAATAAATCCATCTTAAACCATCAAATAGTTTTTTATATTTTAGCATGTTTCCATTTTTTAATTTTTATTTGCACCTAAATGCAGACTAGGGCAGCCACCTCAAGGGCAAAATAGGATAATGCCATAAGGGGTCACATTCTCGAGGCCACTGGTGATTCTAAAGACACTAGGTCACACGCATCACCATTGTAGAGGTCGCATAAATGTTTGAGGTATGTTTCTTCTCCTGGGGGTTCTCATGCACCTATGTTTGCACAAAATGTGTAGTGTGCATCTAGTGAGGTCAACCCTACAACACGTAAGTTTCTCTTTTCAAATTTTATCTCTATATTTGTTTACTTAAAATTATAATAATTTTTATTAAATTTTTTCATATGTTTTCAGAATTACGCTCCACCCCACTCGACACCCAAATACATCAGATCTCATCATCTTCAGGTAAATGAATGTGTATTTACTTTGAATTAACATGTATTTTTTTCTATTTTATTTTTTGAATAATTCTAACAAAATATTTTTTACTATTTTTAGGTACCTCTCAACAACAAGTTGTGAGAGGTAATGTTATGCCGCCACCGCCTCCACCACAACAATGACAGCCACGTTCAAATAATGAGAGGGCATATGCGTGTTGGTGTTGGAAAACAACTTTTTCATAGAGATCATGAGGGCCAACATCAAGTGAGAATGTGTCTGTGTTCCCAACTTTTTCATTGAACACAAATACACAGGCACCAGAAGTTTCAAGTGTGGGATTAGATAATATCCCACTTGATGATGATTATCTATTGCAGGGCAACATTTCAGGCTTCAAGGCAACAAATGTGCTTCAAGAACCACATGGAGAAGCACAACAAATAGAAGCCCCTACAGCTCAATAGACATTATCGCCTGGATAGTCAGATGACCCTCATCCTCAAATTGAGGATGACATAGTAAATGTTGATGAAAATGCTTTAATGGTTGAACAATGTGAAATAACAATAAAAGAGTTGTTGCTTCAAGATTTGGAAGTGGTGAAGGAGTGGGAATATCGGGCCAAGGTCCTCATGAAGGAAATTAGTGCCCGATATAAAATTTTTGATAAAAGAGAATCAATTTTTTCTCTGGTCGAGAATGAACTAGAAAAGCTTGTTGGCCTGCTAGATCAGGCTATGTCAGGAAAAGTGAAGTCTATTATTGTGTATGATGATGATATTCTAAATATTATGATTAGTAGAATTGAGAATATTAATGTTGAAGCCCAAGCATTTTATAATGAATGGGCTTTCGATAAGAAAAAGTTGTAGTTGTTGAGGTTGCAAGGGATGTTGTTGAGGTGAGCAAATATTTTCTTATGTATTCTCTTTCTTTTGCACTCAAATTTTAAAATTTTTTGTTTTCTTATATATATTTTATAACTCTTCTGAAATATATTTTCTTTTTCTTTTGTAGTCAAATTTTGATAATTTAAAAAACAAGTTAAAAGCATGGAAGTTAATATTGAAGTAGCCAAGAAATTCTTGAAAAATGCAGTGTTAATGAAGAAAACCATGCAATCCAAAGTCAGAGATAATAATATTTTAAGAATATATATCAAGGAAAAACTAAACTAGGATCTGGATCTCGTGCTATAGGAGCATAAAGTGAAAGAACCACTTCAGACAATGCTAGAAGATCCAAGCCAATAGGAATATGCTTTGTTGGGTAGTTTCAAGAAAATAGAGGAAGGTCTAGTCAGAACTAGAGCCCTATCAACAAAGGGTGTTGGGGAACAAGAAAAAGGAAAGGAAGTAGCAACTGAAGGAGAAGTTAGGGCCCAATCTAATGTTTAAAAAACTATGGATTGATTACTAGTTGATTGCATTTTTTATATTGTAGTCAACAATTTTGTACAATGTAATATATTTTTAATCATATTAATGAAAAAGGCATTTACTAATTTTGTGTCTTCTATCATTCAATGGTTGTTTCCATTTATAATTTTGTGTTGCTTTTTTAGTTTATATCGATCCAATAATATTTACTATGTTCATTTCAAACAACAAAGAAATATTATTGTTGGTTAATAGTTATTTGCAAAGTAAAAAGACCTCAATAGTGCCAATACATCAATATTCATACATTAACAATACTATGATATAAAACATAAGGATTTATCAATGAAGGCAGTTGAGACACTATGATATAAAAGATACAATTTTTAAAAACAACAATGTGATATAAAACATAAAATTTATGAATAAACAAATTTTGTGAAATCTAATAAATCTGAAACAATATTTTGAAATCTGATATCAAATGAAGTCAAATCTATGAATGTTGTGAAATCTTGGAAAAATTACAATTCAGGTAGCTAAAACAAACACTTCTCAGCTTCTCCAGAATCACTATTAAGCATAGCGGATATCTGTGTCTCCACTATCTGATCACTACAACCATCATTATCCTCCTTATCATGCGTATTAGTGATACACCTTTTATCTACTAGGGATTTCCAGTATGCCAATGCTCTATCATAGGGAAATTTGTCCAGCTCATACACTGACACATAAATCCTCAAACAATTTTCTAAATTTTTATCCAGCTTGTTACGAAGTTTAGATTTCACAAAATATAGTGCACTAAAAACCCTCTCATCTTCCACAGATCCCAAAATCATTGTTTGACATAATTCATATAAACAAAAGTATTCACTAATCGTATCTTGTAAGACACTACTTGGATACAATTTTTTCCACAAATGTGCAATGGAACCAGGCTCATGGATGTTGCTCAAAAGAGATGTTTGCTCAACCATTGTACTTCCAAAATGTGATGATTGTTGTCTTAAAAGTTCTTTGTTGAGAATACCTTTGATTTCAACACCATTGACTTCCACACTTTTACTGAAATGCTTACTAAGTATGCCCATATATTTAATAAACAACTCATGTGTGGATTTGTAGTCAATACAAGGACCCCAAAATAGAGGGTTAACCACACCCATGACCTCAAGCAACTCATCTCTTTGAAACCGATCTCTTATTTCACTTGTCAATGATTCTTCTATTTTTAACAATTTAATCTTAGTATTGTGTAAAACAACTTCAAATCGATTACGTGTTATGGGAACTTGTTCAACATCATCCGTAACTATATTAGACTGCCTTTCAAAAGAATATAGAGGTATCATTTTTCATGAACTTTAATACAAATATGATCATTGATGTCAAACTTCAAAAAGCTTTGTGGATCGTTCATGTTAGTTAATATTCTCCAACTATCAAACAAGGGATCTGTAAAATTTCCTTCGGAGACATATAACCTGTCAATAATCATACATATTTGTTTTCTCATCCTCATGAAATCAACAATATAGATGGATCTTTCTTGTGCAAGTTTAATCAATCTATTCATTTCTTGTAACATTGGAAGAATACCACATAATGTTAAAAGTGTTTCCAAGTCAGTCAAATGGAATAGCAAATATTTTGCCTTATCAACTGCCCTACGATTTGCGTACATAAACCCTATTAATGATTGATATTCTTTAAAAACTCTGTGTGCAAGTTGATACAATGAAATCCACCTTGTATCCACATATTTTAATAACTTTTTTCCTTCTGTAACTCCTAGTGCAAACTTTTGAAACTCTACAAACCTTTTTGGACTACACGAAAAATAAGCATGTATTTCATGAATGAGGTCTTCCACTCTCGCAACATTTTCAAAAGTGCTCACTATTTTATATGCAAGATTCACTCTATGAGCCATGCAATGAATGGGTATCATATATGGGGTAACTGATGTTTGGAGTCGAACACAAAGACCATTCCTGTGCCCTTGCATTATAGCAGCACCATCAGCTCCAATGCATATTAACTTTGTGGCTATGTCTATATCATTCATTCTCGCAATATCCTTTAAACTAGTTACAACAATATTATAGATATTTTCTGCATTTGAACTTTCCACCATCTTATGTAATCCTAGCAAACTAGGTTGCCTTACATGATTTTGAAATGTGTACACATGCATGCAAATCCAGGATGTGTTGTCCACAACCATCACCTCATCAATAGAAAGTGAAATGAATCTGGCAAGTTTTACTTTCTCCCTCAGGTCCTCCTTCTCAACTAATGATAGATATTTTACCATTTTCCAACCACTTCGATCTGACCAATGGGAACTAGGAAGGTTTTGCACATCATCTAGTTGAAATAGGTGCTTATAATCAATAAAATCGGATATGGGTCTACCCTTTTTGAGAATACTATATACAACAACAAACTACAAACTTTTTGAAGCTAAAGTGGTCTTATGAATTTTATGAAATTGGGCTTCAATCATTCCACCTTTCTCAACAAGAGATTGTTGTAGCTTCAAGTGATTGTCATATTCTATTGCATATCTAACATGCATACATTATGATGCATCCTTCCACCTAACTTCTTTATTAACTTTACCATCACTTCCTATAACTTTTACATAAGCTTTGCCACAATATTTTTCTATTGTATCTATCTTATTTTGCAGCCTATGATCCTTACCTAGTTTCCAACTACAAATTTTGCATCTACATTCTTTTTTATCGACTTTGTTGTCCTCAGTCAAGACTGGCTCTATAAAGGGAATTTTTCTACCCATTCAACCTGAAATGACCTTCCAATAGCCTAGTTAGATGCCTTTCTCTTTTTAGTATTTTTGCTTGAAGATTCATAAGAAGTTTGTAATGTATTTGATTTATCGCTTTCATTTTCAACTAGCATGTCATTTTGAGGAATATCTTCAAGTGTTTGTTGGATGTCAATGTTAAGAGAATTTTCATTAGAAGGCATCTCTTGGTGAGGAATATCTTCAAGTGGAGACATATCAGGGTCAATAAGGTATTCTGCATAGTAGCATACAATAATATTCTTTATCATTTATTGATTTAACAAAAAAATTTACAAACATAAAAAGATTCATATCATCATGCAATATGGCCAGAGGCACATACTGAGAATTAACTATTTGAGGAAGAAAGCATTATTTAAAATAATTACAGAATACACAACTAATTGTTTAGTAGTCAAAAATCATTTGTACCTTGAATTTGCATAGATGTCGATGGCTCATTGGATTTTGACATATGGCTAAAATATTTGAGGATACTCTTTTCAACAAAAAATTTGCCCCCCTTCTTTCCATCGCTAGTAGGTGACATTTTACTTGTAAAGAAAATGTTTTTCATTTTAGAAAATTAATAAAATGTTGAAGAGATCTTACTACTGTGAGGCCTCAAGATAATATTGTAACTAGAATAAATAGATGGTTGGTTGGTAGAAAATACATACTTATTTCTAGGTATGCTTTATCATGATTTTTTCAATGTATGCCACTACTCTATTTTTTGGAGATAGCACTTGTAACTAATAAGAGCACAAAAATAATCAATATACAAATTCAAATCAATTTAAGAAAAAAACTTGTGTATACGAAATATAATTAGAGATACAAATGTGGAAAAATATAAGATTATAGTACAAAATGGACTAGAAATAGAGAATCACAATGTCTTTAGAGAAACAGAGCATCACAATGTCTTTAGAGAACCAAAGCATTTACCTATTTATAATTTTATAATAGAAAAGTATATCTCAATAGAAACAGAGAATCAAAGTGTCTTAATAGAAAGAGAGAATTACATTTCCTCAAGAGAAAATAGGGGAAAACATGCAAAATAGGGTAAAATAGAGGAAAACATGGGAAATAGAGCATTGACCTATTTTCAATAAATGATAGAAAAATAAAAGAAAAACCTATAATTAGATGATAGAAAAATATATCTTATTACTAGATATTATTACCAAAAAAATACAAGATCACAAATTCACAATGTCTTAAGAGAAACAGAGAATCATGGTGTCTTAAGAGAAGGATAGGTAGTTAAGAAATACATCAAAACACTCAAATGTGGAATAGAGAAAAATAGGGGAAAATAGAGGAAAACAATAAAAAATAAACCTGTAGTCGGTTCGGGTGTAGAATAGGGTCTAGATATTGGTTTAGGTGTAGAACAGGATCTGATTGTTAATTTGGGTGTAGAACTTGATCCGGTAGTTGGTTTAGGTATAAAAAGTGGTTTGATTGTCAATTTGGGTGCAAAAAGAGATCCAACAATTAGTTTGGGTGAAAAAAGGGTCTGGATGTCAGTACGAGTGCAAAAAAGGGTTTGGATGTCAGTTCGAGTGCAGAACAGGGCCTGGATGTTGATCCAAGTACAAAATAGGGTTCGATTGTTAGTTCGAGTGTAGAATAGGGTTTGATTGTCGATCTAGGTGTAGAACAAGGTTTGATAGTCCTTTCTAGTGTAGAATAGAGTTCGATAGTCGGTTCTGGGTGTAGAATAAGGTTTGATAGTCGATCTGAGTGCAAAATGAGATTCAAATCTATTCGGGTGTAGATATGGGTCTGATTTTGATTTGAGTAGAATTTTGATCTAGATCAATTGGTTTCTACACATGATCAAATTTTGATGGAATTCTACAATAGATCGAATGTTTTAGTTCATATTTTCACTTGGAAGGTTTTACTTTTCGTTGTGGCTGCTCGATTTTCTAATAGTTTGAATGTTTTACATGAAAAAGTATCGTTAGCATGTTAATTATATATACTGGTATAATTGGCGAATTTGGTGGGATAAGTTAAAATTTTTATAATTTTAAGGTGAAAAGGGTCCTCGATTTAGGTGGGAGTGCTGGCAAATTTAAAAAAAATCATAATACTATTATCAACGCACGATGAACCGACCCCTAAAAATTTTTTGTCCCAAAAATTTTGGGCGAATGGGCCAACGTCCAGGGTCCCCCAAATTTGCCAATTTGCATTTTTGAAAATGCTAATATTCACCCAATTTGTGAATATTCATCGTTGTGCATAACCCTGCACAATGGAGAGTGCTGAAGTATGATGTATTTGAGGTATTTATTCAATAAAGATTATATTTGTGTGAGCATTTATTAGTGGCATTTATATGATTCATTTCTAAATTTTATGTGTTTTATATGCTTAATATATTGTCATTATCATATATTTCATATTGTAACTTTATTTTAGATCTCATGATTACTTTATTCTATGAATTTAGCTTCAAAATCTAACACAAACAAGGGAATACCTAGATATGTTGATTATAAATTTTAAAATTTAAACCACAATATCTCCACAATGATCCATTGCAAATCTAGGATTATGTTGATAAGAAATATATTGGAGTTTACCATATTAACTAACTGTTCAATATCTTTCTCTTAGAATGGAAACATTGATTTAAATTCCATAGCCTTCTAACAAAGAGATGATATGAAATAAGAGTGCCATACAAAAATAAAAGATAAGATTCAAAGAGACCATTAACCTTAATACCTATGGTTTTACCTTGAATTTTGTCTTTTAGAGAGCTCTTCCTAATGCCCTAATAAGAATAATGAAGGTGTCACCCTAGTAGAGTCCATATGATGTTTCAAAGTATTGAGTGAAGGATACAATAACAATTCTCCCTGTTCTAGTTTAAGAAATCCCTATAGAATATGTATTTTATTAGTTCAATTCATAATCATATAATCCTAATCAATTTTATAAATTAATCACTATAGTAGGATAATTTAATAAGACCTTAACTGGCTATGCTTAATAGTAATTAAGGAATTCACAACCTCCATCAATCCTAGAGATCCACTCTTTATTTGGATATTGCATTTTATATGGTCATACTACCCCCTAGAGATCAACTTAGTTATTATATAGCATAAACATTAATTTGAGGGACATACTTCCCTTGATAGATACCATTATCTCAATTTTCTTTACCACCATGGCATTGATGATAAAGGTTTTATCTAGTAATATTTGTTTATTTTTTAGCTAACCTCAAGTTCATATTAGAGGTTTTGATTGTTGGCTTTTAAGCCAAACTATCTTAGGACCTAATATAATTAAGCTACAAAATATTAGGTCTTAATATCAATAATCAATAGTAGAATTAAATATGAGCAATCAAATATATATCTAGGCCAATATAAATAAAATAACATTCACTATAATATCAAATATGAATATAAATGGCCAAAATAATTCATGTACAAGCATGAAACATACTTACAATAATATTTCTCAAAATATATATACAAGAGTTATTATCAATGTGTGTTATGGTGATCGTTATAGACCGTTTTTCTATTTACTTTGTACAGTACTTTATCTCCATAATATAGACATAGAAGATGACTCTTCATGTACTTGACTATTGCTCTCCATATGATTTCCCCCCTGACCTTTGGTTTATCATCTTGCCATTTGTATACAAAACTCTTCACTCTCTTCTTACATGCACACTTAACTCTATGACACTTACACAATTCTACATGACTCTGGCTCTTCTACATGTAATCCTAATACAAGATACTTTTGCACATCCTCACATTACATATTTGCACATTTACATTTTTTTCCTTTGAAAAAATCATAATTTCTATTCCAATTGAGAAAAGAAGATTACAAAGAATAGTAGCCCAAGGCTTACAAAGAAAATCAAAGACAATCCTAACTATCCTATCATATATATATATTAAGAATCTAGCACCATCAACATAAGAAAACCCTACAATGAAAAGAGATCCATTTACGGGTCAAAAAGCAACTATCATAAGGCAAAAAAACAACATAAAGAAACAACACCAAAATTATTATTATTATTATTTTCCTAATCATAAATTTATATCAATACCTCATGAATGGTCACACCATTCTTTATTTCATTCCACTCCCAACTCCCCCGAGCCAACAACAATCATTCCTTTGACATAGCATTTGCAAGAGAATTGTGCTCTATATACATGTTGGAAAGTGACGAGGTTGAAAAACACGCTATAAGATTTATCTATTCTAATATAGGTCATAAGGTTATGTTCTCCATTTTGAATTGATCCTTCATCCAATTGATGACCATCAAAGAATCTCCCAAAACTTGAAACTACTGAACATTATGATCTAGTGCATTTTTCAACAACTTCAAAGCAATTATTTCAACATAATTATTCCTGACCACACTCAAGCATACCTTGAAATTTATGAAATGAGAATCATGAAGATAGAGGATTCCTCCTACCTCGTACAAAGGGGAATACTTTGACAAGCCTTGTCAAAATATCCCTAAGGAACTTTTTTGTTAACAATGACATCTTTGTTCACTCTTGGAAATTTAGGAAAGAATGGTTTCATAAGGCCAACAATCAAGAAATGAATCCAGATAGCAACTTGAAAGGTTGACAACAATGTATCTTGGAATATATATAAATTCCTAGTTAACCACACTCCCCATACCACCACAAAAATAATTCATATCACTCGTATCAAACCACTCCTTCAAACAATCTTCCATAATGTCCCTTTTCCAAGTACCTATACTCCCAATAATCACCTCTAGTTCCTTCCATACAATATTAGTAAATGCACACCCATCCAATAAATGGTTGATAGTTTCAAACTCCACATGACAAATAGTACACCTCCTACGTCCTTGAAGCTCCCTCTTCATTAAAACATCCCAAGTTAAGACTCTATTATTAAGGGCCAACCACATAAAGGTTTTGGTTTTTAAAGGTGTCCTTACATACATGAAACTTGTGCATATTCTCTCATTACACACTTACATGACAATTGTGCATATCCTGCACATTACACACTTAGATGACACTTGTGCATATCTTGCACATTACACTCTTATGACACTTGTGCATATCCTGAACATTACATTTACATGAAGGGGAATTATGAATAATTCACCTAAACTATAGACTCAAACCCTAATCTATTACATATTTACATTTGTACCATAAAGGTACCATGGGGTACATTTACATGTATCAAATAATGTAATATTCTCCAACATTACTTATGTTTTTGGTCTATTTTTTATCAATGGAAATCACCCTTAGTGGTGTTGTAGTCCTAGCATTTATTATAGATATCCATTAATAGACAAAAAACATCTAAATTTAGTTTAAGGTTTAATAGATAATTCTATGTTTGAGAATAGTCAAGTTCCATCTCATGGTTTTCATATACTTCAATAGTGATGACTATAATAATTTGAGCAAAGATAAGAACATTTTTCCTTTAACCAATGTAATATAAATTAAATTGTTTCAATTATCTATCATTTTATGAGAACAAATAACAAGTATATTTCATGGATATAACATTACCATCTAAAAGTACCATATTATCTTCAATTTCAATAAGAGACAATGTAACATATTTTATTTATAGTCTACAACTATACCAAATATAATGGAAATACTTTAAAAAATCATCAATTTCATATGTGTGCTACAATTAGTAACTGATATCACAAGTTTGGTATTATAAAATAATTCAACCTATCACATTTTAAATCTCAATGTTCATAAGTTTAATTTTTGAAATTCATGGTACAATTACTTTCATTACATATCTTCTTCTAGACTTGAGCTAATGTTTGGATAAGAGAAGGTATCATCTAGGTCCTTTACATCCAACCAAGTGACATTATTCATATGTATCTATATTAGCTTCATAACATGAAACTCCAACTCTTAATAAAGGGGTAAATATGTAGAACCATCCAACTAGAGAGATCAAAATGAACAATGCTCCGTCTATACTTCCATGATATTAATGAGTATATACTCATGCTAGTAGTATATTTTAGTGTAGTGATCAAATTGCACTATGGGAATGCAACTGCTAAGCATATTCCCCCCACATGCATGATGCACTGGTTTATCCATCAAACCACTTCTTTCTATCTCCTAGATGTTCCTCATTGATATAACAATCACTCATGCAATATTTTTAATGCCTTCAAATATATCATGCAACTATATTTTGCAACATTACAATCAATAACCAATCAATTTTTTAAAAAATGGTAAATGAGGTTTTGATTGTGTCCTCAAATCAAATACAAAACCCCCCACATTGGGTACCTTCCTAACACCTACAAGTTGTAGAAATACAAACTCTAAATATACTACTCATATTATGGATTAAAAAGGATTCAAGAAGCTATATTTCCTTCGAATCATTGGTTCCAAACTCTATAATTTTTTTCTTTGTTGATTTTACTTGATTCTACTCCCAAAATACCTTTATCAAGATGGAAATATCTTCACCTTCCCTCCAAATATATCTCTCCTATTCCAAAAATTCTTTATTAGAAAATATGTTTGCCAGAGCATTCCTTTCATGGAAGATATGTTGAATCTGGGTATCCTTGAACCCATTTAGTAGAGCAAGAATCTCTTCTATCATATCCACCACTTGTTAGTTATATTTATTCTTTTCGTTGAGACAATTCACTAGCACCTATGAATTTCACTCTACTTCTAACTTGCTTATGCCTATTTTCCTTGTCAACTTAACTTTTATAATCAACACCTTGGATTCTATCATAGTACTGGTAGTCTTGTTGAATTTATCTACAAACACCACTCTTATTTTTTATGTACTCTCTCACCATTCCCCTTCATCTTGTTGGGTCGACATTTCCTTTGGAAGCCATATCAATATTTAGTTTATGCCACCACTTCCTTGGTTATTTTCATGCTACCTTTACCTTGTCTATTTTATGTTATCCAATCTTGTGGTAGAAGGTAGATAAATGCACCATATTTCTAGGGTTTGACACTCTTAGTTGTGTATTTTTCACATACACTTTTGTAATTTGTTCTATCATTGAGGATTTTATTTTATTATAGACTAATGACATCCATTTTTGTTTTGAAATGTATGCTAATTATCTTCCAGCCATATATTCCAAAGAAATATTAAGGGTTCTATAGAGATGACAAATTCTTGTTTTTAAGAGACTTATCCATTAGGCTAACCAATCTTGAACCCCTCCAATTAGACCCATCCAACAAATAAGTGTTTGTCAATATTTTCCTAAATCTCTTCACTAAACCTACACTTCATTAGTATATGAGGACTTGTATCCTCTTCCTCACATAAAATGTACTAGGAAGGCCTATTAAAGTCCCTCTTTTAAAGATTATCCATTGTTAGAATTCTACTGTGAGCAACTAGCTGACTAAAAATATTAATCTTTAGGATTGTTATATTTCACCATATTTTTGTCTAGCCCTCCTCACTAGTACTTTCATCATATATTTTTGATAATCACTTTTGACTAAGTATTCTCCATTTGGTTAACTAAACAGTAACAAGTGTTTATACCCTTTAGAGTAATATAGGTAGAATGAAGTCTCTATAGAATGATTTAAACTTACCCATTTTTTTGGTTCTCCTCTTCTATAAAATCCTCTCAGACATATTTAATATTGCCCTTACAATCCCTATGGAAGCAATTGCTCAATTTGTTTCCTTAGATGGTATGTGCATCTTGGGCTACTACATTATATATCTCATCTTGTAGTAGAGGATTCCCCCTAACCAAATATCATCCTAGAAGTCAATGCACTTCATAGTTCCAACCTTACATTTCATTGCCCTTCTCAAAACATCATTGCTTCCTTGTAGATTATTCCAATTTATTGAGCTTTGCAATGGTCTTTCTCATTGAGGATTCTTCAAGGATGCTTGCCTTCTAGGTATTTATATTAAGGAATCCTATTCCAAAGGTTGTTTGGTTCTCTCATTAATATCCAAGCTATTTTCCCACCAAAACTTGTGCACATCAAACTAATTCTCCTTAAAATTGCACCTCCTTTTTTCTTAGGTTGGCAAATTATTCTCCATTTCAAGAAATACAATCTTCTCTTTTCCTTTGTTCCTATCTAGAGGAAATATGTTTGAAGATATTCTAACATAGTTGCCACTACCCTTAGAATTTTGAATAGAGATATGACATATATGGGGAGGGCTTTAAGGGTTTCTTGTAGTAGTTGCATTTCCCCTTCCACACCACCAATTTCCTTTGGAATTGATAAAAAATAGGGTTCTAGTGTTCTTGCTTTGCTATACCCATGAAAAGAGGCACTCCCAAGTATAGCAAGGACAAGGAACCAAGTTTATAAGCTAATATTTTCTTTATCTTCTCTTTCCTTGCTAGGGTATTAATGAAATACAATAAATTTTTATCCTTATTGACTATTTTGAAACTTTATTCTCATTATAAAAATCATTCACCAATATGCAAAAAAATCAAATTATTCATCCACAAATAATTATTCATAATTATAATCCACGCAATGAGACAAAGATAGATAATACCGTTAGGATACAATAACACCAATAATACTCCTTAAGGAAGAAAAAATCCACAAGATCTCCCAAGATGAGAGTGCCACTTAGAGAGGGAAAAATCTCATAATCCACTTTGTGGGTAAAGACAATTACAAGTAATACTTCATATGATTGATAATGATTACAATGGCAATATCCCTTCTTTATATACCCATCTTCTAATTCTACTTTGAGGAGCTAACTACTAAACCCTCATTCAAACTAATTATTATAATATAATAATATAATCAACCTTGGGTTATGTGTAGGCCATGGAAAATAACCATAATACCCTTATACAATATAACATCATATCCCCATAAACCTATTCATAGGTACCACACCATTCCACCCTCCTTGCAAATGTTTCCTCAAAAAATAAGAAGAAACTAAATGATATGATATTCCAAGCAATATTGAACTAGTACCAATCATAATAATCCATCCATCCAAGTAAAATATTGATTGGTGGTGGTTTTCAATGATTCCAAGCTATCACTTTACCATTTGAATATCCATAATTGCTCCATTAATTCCATGCTTTTGTTGCTCTACTTTGATAATTTTGAATGATTGATCATATTGTTCCTTCTTGTTGTTGTATTACTCTAAAATATATAATCATTATGCTTTTTTTTGCTAAACACTACCATACTTTATGTCTTTCTAAATATAAAATATATTTATCCATGGTGATCTTCAAATCTTCAAAACTTTGAACATTCTCATCGTCAAGATGCATGTTATTTATTTTTGTTGCTTTAACTTGTAACCTCTTAGCCAAAGAAATATTAATAAAATTATATTTGCTATTAGGCATTATGGAAATAAAAATATTTTCCTTCTAAATGTAACCATGAACCTGCAAATATAATGTTTACATTCAAACAAATCCTTTTGTTCACCTTTTAGCTTATTTGCCACTAAAGGTGTGGTTTCCTCTGTCTGCACACTGACATCCTTTTTCCATTCTATCATTTCTTTGAAATTTGCTAACTCTCTTTTTAGTTCTTTTTTAATCATGTTTATTTATCTTGCATAGCCTTTGAGTGTATCCTTCAAACTAGCTATCTTTTTATATAGGTCACATTGACTCAAAAATGCTTGCTTTATTTTTTTCCAAGTTAGTCCACAATTCTAGGCACTAAGAAAAATTTGAAACTAAGCAAGAGCTTCTCCTCCAAAATAAAAATTAGGCCTCATGCCCCAATAATAATAGATATAATTCAAGGATTTAAATTGTTTCCACCTTTCTCTAACATCAATATAATCTTCTTGAAAACTTTTGTAGCTCCATAATTCATGTCCCAACAAAAAGATAATGCATACTAGGGTTTTATGAACTAGGTTTTCATAAATATATATATCTCCCTATTGAATTTGAAGCTAGAATTTTACATAAACAATTAGACCAAAAAATAGCAAATGTTGTGCTTAACCCAAATAATAGATATCTAAAACTTCATTTTTTTGGAAAAACATAATTTAAAAAATTGCCACTGCCCTTATTTTGGATAGCTGACTTCAAAGGGTTGTATATACTTCAATACTATTCAGATTTCCTCATATGACTACTCATTTTAAAACTCTTCAATTTCTACACAAAATTATCCAAGAACCATCTAATCATACAATATTTAACATAGATATGGCTCTTGAAAGATAATACATTTTTTTAGAAAATTTTATCCTAAAGCTACCTTATTCTAGATGGTTTTTTTCATATGGTCATATCTCCCTCAATAATTATTTAATTCCTTCATATGACCACTCATTATAAATCTCTTTAGATTTTACATAAAATGTTCCAAGAATCATAAAAATTGGATAAAATTTTGTAGAGATATAGATCCTAAAATATGAGCTATTATTTTGGTAAAATTTACCCTAAAATTAGATGCACATTTAAACACTCCATCCTTTGTTGATATTATTTAAAATATTCTCTAGCCTAACCTTTGAAAGACTTATTGATTCCAAATTTTCAAATCACACTTAATTATTTTTATCTTTTGAGAAAGTTGGAAGTTGTGGCTCCTTGTTATATATGTACCCCACCATTGCCTACTTTTTCTTTTAGTTCCAATTATGTTGTCCAATAATTTTGAAATAGAAAGGGTAGTTTTACTTGGCCCTATCTCTCTCCATTTCTAAAATAAGTATGGTTAGATCCAATCATAGAGACTATTCTAAGTCTTAGTTGGAATCCATTCATTCACCATTTTGAAGACATAGAAATTCCATCAAATATAAGGTTGAATACCTCGATCCTTCATCCTTTTATTATTCTAAGAGTAGTTACCCCCATCCAAGTGTCTCTATCAAAACATTTTCTAGATCTCTCATGCCCTATGTGTAATAAAGAGCCACTTATTTATTCTCATTTGGGGTTAGTAGGGTATTGAAATCATCATTTACTATCCATTTCTAATTTTCTAAGTTTTATCTATTTTCTTTAGGTAAACTTCAAATAATGTTCTTATGCTTGATGAAATTGGGTGCATACATATTTGTGATAAATCCTGCTTTACCTATGGGTCTATACTTGAAGTAGATATTAAGGTGATGCTGATTTGATCAAACATGTCTCCGTCATATGTTCCAAAGAGTTGGGAAATCTCTGGATCTCTATTGGAACTCCCAAGAAGTTGTTTTTGCTCTAGATCTTCTTGCCTACTTTCATAACTTGTTTTCCCATAATTTTGTGTCCTCCAATAAGACTATATCGGTATTTTAATATGGGATTTTAGAAGTCTATATTTGGTTGGGGTATATATACCCCTCATATTATAGGATAATAATTTTATTTTTTACCTTTGACTAGGGGTTTGGATCCCCAATAAAGGCATTTGCAACTTCCTTTTATGCTTCCTTGGTTTACAAAGTATTTTCTAATGACTACCTCTTCCTTGTCTATATCCCTCTATGTCATCTTGTCTATGAGTTATCCTTTCCTCTCTTCAAGAAGGTGGATCCTCATCCTCCTTGCATTTTACCTCTTCCTCATAATATGAATCCTTATATTTCTTCGAGAAAGTTTCTTGGGAATCCTCCTCTACGATTTCCTCTTGTTTAGCTTTTTTATCTTCTACATTGCATTTTATTTCTTCCAAACATTTCTTGGGATCTTGTGTATTTGGAACTATTTCTTCCTCTTCTACTATATTTTCAAAACCTCTCATTCTGATTGTTCTAGTTTTGGTGTTAATTGTTGCATATTATTTTGTAGGTTTACTCCATGGGAATGAGTTTTTCTATGATTTATTTTTCATTGGTCATTGATGGTCCTATATTTGTGTTTGTTTTTCACTAGGAAAAAGCTTTCCATGTGTCCACAGGCATGGACGAGGTGATAGTGAAAGGGTATATTTTTTTAGTAAACCTCCTGATGACACTTACCCAAACATGAAACCAAATATATTATTTTAATAAGGAGTTTTTGTAGGTCTACCCTCACACAAATGTAAGTGAAAATATCCTAGGATTTGTTTGTAATTGCAGGGGGCTTTGAGATGGATTCCCCCAAAGCATTTTTTATATTTTTAGAGACTTCCTCTATCCAAAATTCTAAGGGTAGGATAAATAGTTGTACCTGCACTGAGACTTTTATAACAAATTCTATATGAGGGTTAAACCCTAGTGACTAGTGTTGCATGTATAGACCAACACTACCTAGAAAATAGGGCCCTATTATTTAGAATCGATCATAATCTTCATCTTGGGTAAAGGTTATGAACAAGAAATATTTTGGCATCAAAGTTACTAAAGCTTCCCCTTTCAAAAACCAATTAGTTTTTATCTAGCTCTTTAAAGTTGATAGATCTATCCACACTCCTATGAATTTGCAGATTAGGCTACTTTGTAAATCCAATATATTACCTCTTGTAACAATATTAATAATTGGAATGAAAGGAACCCCATACTTTGTTAGAAATATTTTATTGGATTTTTTATGAAAATTTGTAGCCCAAGGATGTGGTTAGCCTAAGACCTTACCTTTTCCTTTGAGACTAGCTATAAACAAGGGTTTAGTTTTGCACTTCTAACCCCTTGAAATGCCTACACTTCCATCCACTTGACCCTTGAAACTAGGTCCTTTGTTAGACCCTTAGATGTTCCCCAAGCCTATCTCATCTTATGTACCCACCTCTAATTTTGCTTTTGAATTTGTGCATGTTGTATCTCCTAATCCTACTTGTCCTCCAATTCTTGCTCCTACTTATACCATCCTCAATCTTAATAAGAAATCAATTTACTTCCATGTTTACTTTTAATCTATTCATGATGTACAACCAAGAACAATAATTAATAAAATATTGAATTTAGCACCTTCATCAATATTTCTTTAAGCAATTTTAGAAACAATTTTATCATCGACATTCTATAATTCTCTATCTTTAGGATTTCTATAAATAATCATTAAATATGATAAGTCTTAGAGTTCTCAATAAGAGAATATAGTCTTAAACAAATATATTCATTCAATCATAATAGACCTGTATCCTAGTTTCAACTATTGTCATAAAGTAAAATTTTGTCTAGCCATGAGGATTCATTCAATACTATTCAAAGGTCAATTTTCTAGTTTAATTGCTATTTCAGTTAGGTACACTGATTTTTTATAACTTTATAATACATAAAATTCTAAAGTTATGTGTTGTAGCACAAAGGAACTATAATATTATTAATTATAGTCATTATTCATGCTTCCTTCTTCAAGAAGGAGCCTCAATTCACACATAGATAAGGTAAACAAGATTCTTAGACAAGTGACGACAATGTACCCTAGGTCTTGTTGAAAGTGTAATCTGACTAATGGTCAAGGTCAAAATTGTATGCTATAGTATTATATAGGCCTATGGGAAATCATTATACAAATTTATCTAATTATTTATCTATGTACTTAATTATTCATTAAATGTAATCCATATGGGTCATGATTAACCTTGTTATGGTTAAACCCATATTATATTTTATAATTAACCTAAATCCCACTTGTTATGTTGTCTTAGGTTAACTTGATTATGTATTGGGATTTTTGGTATTGGTATAAATACCCCCAACCATTCCATCCATTGTATGACATGTGATGCTTACCTATGGATAATATGGTGATTATTTGGTGTGTAATGGCATACATCATCTATATTTCTCTTTCATCATTTTTTATCCTTTATGTATATAATTTAAGTGAATGGATTGCTTTTATTTGATAGTCAAAATTAGTGTGAAATCTAACATGATATCAAAGTGAGTATGAAGCTTCATTTCTTGGTCAAACAAAATTTTTATTAGGAGCCTTTGATCTTTCTTTCAATTTTTAAGACTAATTACTTCTCTAATCTTCATAAGCATCTTCAACAAAAGAGGCAAAGGAAATATTCATTTTTTTATTTCTCTAATTATTATTATTATTTTTGAGAATTTATGCCTACTCTAGGTTATGTTCCATTATTATTAGAATATTTTTGACCTATTTTTCATAGATCCAAACCACTTATAGTAGAATAAGTATTGTCACTTTGACTTCAGAAGGGTGTCTTGACTTCACAAAGAGTCAAACATTATTTCCTCATAAAGAGGACTTGGTGAAATTGCAAAAGAGAGAAATGTAATTTTTTTGTCCCACTTGGGAGCTTTCGCCTTGGATGGAAGAAGGAAAAAAAAGTATTAATTTATCTCAATTCAATCTCATGTCCCATGTCCATTTAAATGGTTAGAGCTCTTTACTTTTATGGATTGTAATGCCCTTCTTCATGGAGAGGGTACATATTGGGAACTAAGTAGTGATGGTGATAGTTGGGCTAGATGAACATGGTATAAGGGTTTTCTACCTTTTAATGGAAGGAGAAAAATAAGTAATTTGTTTCTTATTATTTTCCCTTGTAGTAAAAATAGAAGGATTTAAAAAAATAATGTTTTTAAAAAATATCACTCTAGGGAAATCTTACAAAGGCTATAACTTTTGCATACAGAAGCATTTTGTGTCTTTTTTTTAAATCATATGTTTTTTGAGATATTTGCATTGGCAATATTTGTTTAAGGAATTACTATAAGTGGAGGGATGTTTCAGTGTGATGTTCTTCAATACCTATTACCCCCATTCAAAAGAGAAAATTTATAGTATATTATTCATTCAAAATATTTGGTCTAAAGTGATGAGATAGTTGGATTTGTGGCATTAGAAGTAGTTATTAGATATTTTGGAGGCACAAAAAAACATTTTTAGAATGTTCTCTAATCAATCCTTTATATTCTTATCAAATACTTGGCTATAGGTTCATTTTGTACATGAAGATCTAATCCTTCATTATCACGTCTCTCTTATATTTTTTAGAGGTACTCTTATAAAGTTATAATGGCTCTTCTCATAAATAGGTTCATGAAAAGCCTTTCATTGGTGATAAATATTAGGTGGAAAAGAAAAATTGAAGTTTCCAAATAAGGTGGTATATTCTTGCTTTGTCTTCCTCATATGGAGTTATAGAGGAGGTATTTTTTTTATATATGCTAGAGTATCTAATATTGGTTGTGGTAACTATGGTCTAGCTTGAGAAGATTATTGTGCAAGGGAATATTTGTATAAGCAGAATCCCATATGCTAAGGAGAATTCAACTTAGTCTTCATCAAGTATAGAGGCCCACTATAACATCCATTATGGATGAATAAGTTATTGTCACTAATATGTTTTCTCCTTTTCCCCTCATTGTATGATATAGTCTTGTATAGGTATACAAAAAATCATTATATAAATGTATTTAATTATATTATTTATGTATTATTAGTAATTTCATGTAATTTGTATGGGTCATGGTTAACCTTGTTATGGCTAAACCCATCTTATATTGTTTAATTAACCTAAATCCCACTTGATATGTTGGCTTAGGTTAATTTTATTATGTACTCTATTTTTTGGTATTGGTATAGATACCTCCAACCACTTCATAGTTTATATCGAAATTTGATTCTTATCTATAGATAATACAATTTTTATTTGGTGCTCAATGATACTTATCATCCATATCTCTCTTTCAAACATTTTAATGCTTTGTGTAAGATTTAAGTGAATGAATTGCTTATGTTTTTTATTGGCAATTGGTTTGAAATCCAATAGGTCCTCCCATTTTACTCACTCTTCTCTCTCTACTAAGCATGATTCCATAATTATGACAACAAAATAAAGCATTTCTTCTATTCTTGGTGGTAACTCACAAAACCTCCCTAAAATATTTCAACTTACAAATGAAAAGAAGGAGGTTCATGACTTTGGGAGGCAATGCACAGGTGGTGGTTAAGTGCAATATTTTCAAGAAGTGCATAAAATATTTTTATTCGTTATGGTTAAAACAAAATGAAACCAAGGTATCTATTAAGACTCATTTATTTTATTCAAGAGGCTAAAAGTTTATAAAAGGGTGTATAAGGACATCATATATTCCTATAACTATGTCATGAACCCTAAATTTTGGATGTGTCAAAATTATAAAAAATTGAAACTATGCACTTAATTCCTACAATCATCATACAATGCATACATAATCAAACATACATCTATTATCCTTTTTTATGTGGTATGTGAGATCTTTCTCTGGTAGCTGTACCTCTAAATTTTCAACTTCTCTCAAATGTTACCTTTCCTCTTTTGCCTATTGGAGGGAGACCTATCAACACTTGCAAAAAATTTCTAGTTAGTCAATTTCATGTATATAAAATTGATAAAAAATATATATTTCAAAATTAACTAATGAATTTATCTAATTTTTAATTTATAATTACTTTTCCAAATTAATAAATTTCATAAATAGAGCAAGGTTTTGGGATGTTATACATAAATTAATCAAAATAGAGTATTTTGGAGTGTTACAATAATATATAATCCATTTACAATAGCCTTAATCAAAAATGTCTTTTTAAAATAATATCATATCAAAAACCTAAAAAACTATATCATATGCTTTGTTCACATCTAATTTTACAAGTAAACTTGGTTTTTTCATGAATTAAATAGAATGCATAATCTCTAGTGAGCTATGCTTATACCATTAAAGATTTGCTTATCACAAAGAAAATCATATTGTTCCTATGATATAATACAATATAGAATTGTAGTAGTTTGACCACTACCATTCCACTCTAGAGGTAAAATTGATCATGTAGGAGGAAGAAGTTAAAATTTAGATAACTCAAGCTACAAAAGGGCTAGAGGTAGTTGGAAATTATGATATGGTACTTGAATTACATATAGCTGGATAAATTTTGAAGAATAAAACTTAGAACCTAAGAATATAAAGGAAATTTTGGTTAAAGTTTTGATGACAATGGTTCACTGAGTAACTTATAAGAGATTCACTACCTCACTATAAGACAATAATTAATTAACCTCACATGATGGTAAATCATTGATTTGAAAAATCCCATAAGACAATGAAGTCAAATGGATGATTTATCAATTGAGGCATCTTGATGTAGATTTCAAGCTACTAAAATCAAGGAAAGGGTCTAGATAATGAAAATTTCCCCTCCTAAGTAGTTTTTGTGATGACTAAATTAGTGGATTTAGAGGTAAACAAGAATATGCACAAACAATATGTCAACACTACAATACTTCATATTCTCATATATATTTATCAATATTCACCATACTTCAACATACAAATTTTCACCAACACAAAGCTTGCATACAACATGCATATTTGTACAACAATCTATCTCTTAGATTCATGAATTTGTTTGGTATTTTTACCCTTTTGGTTTTTTACCTTCAAATTTTTCTTTTCATCTCCTCGTATTCTCATGGGATATGTGACTATTCAAATTTCATATGGGAGACATTATTATCAACCCACCAATAATTACAAATAAGGAAACGTTATGATAAATTTAGAGTTCCCCTCTCTATTTTAAAGGTCAATATTGGATCTAGTTGTTGATCCTTGTAATGACCCATAGGGAAAAATAACATATAGCTTGAGGAATGTATAGTTGACAAAGAGGAATGCCTGGAAGCACAAACTTGAGAATTTCATGGAGAAGAGCACCTTGAATCATAAACATGGGAATTTGTATTTAAGAAGTGTGTGTGTGAGGGAAACTTGACAAGTTTGAAGTAGAAGAGCCTGAGATATTGGAGGAGAATCACATAGAATTTATTTGGATCAGCACTTGAGAATTTTTTTGGTTGAGTACCTGAAAGAATCTAGTAAGATTAGTAATGTTTGAGGTATTATTATTATTCAGTGAATTGGAGAATTAAATTACCCTTGACTCAAGACTAAAGTGCCACATGTGCATGCTAGAGTGATAAATTTTTAGCTAAGGACATAGCACCATAAAGGTATATTATTATTGACCTTACAATAAGCCCTACATTTTCTAGTTGAGCGCATGTTTTTAAATTAAAGTGGACTATAGGGAATATTTAATTAGAGTGATTTTTGGGAGATATAAGACAATAATTATTTAATTAAGGAATAAATGATTGAGATAAATAAGAGATTAAATATTTGAATTTTTCAATTGGATATTGAGTTAATTGAAATTTGGAGAGGGAATTTATGAAATTGAAATTGATTAGGGAGACATAAGAAGAAATTGAATTTAAAATTTGGAAGAATTAAAAATTGAAGAATTAATATTGATTGATTGAAATTGAATGAGAGTTTGAAGGAGAAATAATAAGATTGTGAAATTGATTGGAAATTTAAGTTGATTGATTAGAAGTTGAAGAAGAGAAAGAAGATTATGAAATAAAAATTAAATATTTGAAAGAATTTGATTGTGAATCTAAAGAAAATTGAATTGATTGAGAGAGTGAAATTGATTTATGGTAAATCATCATGGAAGAAAATATTCAAAATGCATTAAAGGATACTAAGGAGATGTTAGAAAATCTAAAAAATTGTACACAATTTGATGAGCAAGGTGCAACCAAAGTATTGTCATTGTTGTCAACACAGTCAGGTTGATCAGTTGATGCAATGGACAGGAGTTCATTGATGAGCAAGGTGCAGCCAAAGTATTGTCATTGTTGTCAACATAGACAGAGGATCGGTTGATGCAATGGACAGGAGTGCAGAGGTCATTAGATGGATCGGTTGATGAAGTGAACAAGAGTTCAGAGCAGTCAGAGCATGTACAGTGAATTTCCAAGAAGACAGAAGTGGCCCAGATTCAAAGGATCAAAGAAAAAGACAAGTAAGAAAACTGTCACGATATCGCGACATGTTTTCTATCGCGATTTCATGACATATCGAAGGAGAGAGAAAATGCTATAAAAAGTGCGATTTCACCATCGGAGGAGAGAGAAGGCACAAGCAAAATTGTCATGATTTCGTGACATATCGAAGGAGAGAGAAAATGCTGGAAAACTGTCACGATTTCACGACATATCGAAGGAGAGAGAAAAGTGGAAAATTGCGATTTCGCGACATGTTGGCAGAGAAGAAGCCAAGTGGAAAAACTATCACGATTTCGTGACATGTTGGCAGAGAAGAAGCCAAGTAGAAAAACTGTCATGATTTCGCGACATGTTGGAGGCAAAGAAGCCAAGTAGAAAAACTGTCATGATTTCGCGACATGTTTGAAGAAGAAGCGCAAGTAGGAAAAACTGTCACGATTTCGTGACATGTTTGGAGAGAAGGTGCAGGCAAAGAAAACTATCATGATTTCATGACATGTTTGGAGAGAAGGCGCAGGCAAAGAAAACTGTCATGATTTCACGACATGTTTGGAGAGAAGGAGCTCGCAATGAAAAGTGTCATGATTTCATGACAATTTGCAAGAGAGGCAGTACGAAGAAATGTGTCATGATTTCGCGACATGTTTGAGAGAAAGAGCTTGCAAGGAAAAGTGTCACGATTTCGCGACAATTTGCAAGAGGAAGCGCTAAGGAGAAAAAGTGTCACGATTTCGCGACATGTCGGGTTTTCACGATCCGATGAGAAGAAAAGTGCTAAGGAGGAAAAGTGTCACGATTTCGTGACATAATGCAGGAGAGAGAGTCCGATAGAAAAAGGTGTCACGATTTTGTGACATGCTTCATTTTCAGTCCAAAGCGAAGAGAAAGAGGAGAGAGAAAAAGGTGTCGCGATTTCGTGACATGTATTTTTGCGGGCTGAAGCAAAGAGAAAGTGCAAGGAGAAAAAGTGTAGCGATATCGCTACATGTTGTATTATCACAGGCCAAAGCAAAGGTAAAGTGCAAGGAACAAAAGTGTAGCGATATCGCGACATGTTGTGTTTTCATGACCTAAAGAGAAGAGAAGAGCTAAGGAAGTGAGAGTGTCATGATTTCATGACATGTTCTATTTTCGTGAGGTCAAGGCAAGAAAAGAGACAAAGCAGGGAGAGTGTCACGATTTCGTGACATGTTTCGTTTTCGCGGGCGAGAGATAGAGAAAAGCATAAGGCAACAAAGATGTCATGATATCGTGACATGTCTTGTTTTCATGGTCAAAGCTAAGGAAGAGTTAAAGGGGAAAAATGTCACGATTTCGTGACATGTTGATTTTGATGAGAAAAGCAAAATGAAGTAAAGTTAACTGAAGTCTTACGATAGTTGCATTTGTAAAGGAAATTCATGCAACTAAAATTAGAAGAGTTAACGAAAGTCATACGGTAGTTACAATTATAGATGAAATCATGTAGTTAAATAAGAATAGTGAACTAAAGTAATTACGATAGTTATAGGGGCAGTTACAGTGACAGGAAATAGAAGTCATTACTACAGTTATAGGAGCTGTTACAAAGAAATATCATGCAGTAGTGGTTACTGAAAGTCATCAGACGAAGACCATGAGTTGGACAGAGACACGTCTCAAAGCCCAAAAAAAGAATCGTTCTATTAATAATATTGCATGTGAAAATAAAGGAGCTGTTACTATTAACAGGCTGCATGCATGAATATGGAAGTTAAGAATAGAAACAGAACACAGTTATAAATGCAGATTTGCATTTACCGAGCAGAAGAAAAGTGCTGTGAAAAAGGATGTATAGAAAGCACGGTTGAGATAGAATGCTGAAATAGAGTGCTGAGATAGAATGCTGAGATAGAATGCTGAGATATAGTGTAGCAGATAGAGTGCAGTAGATAGAGTGCAGCAGAGAGAGTGCAATAGAGAGAGGCTGGCTGTAAGTGAGTTGTGAGATTTGTAAGAGTGTAGTAAGTAGAGAGCAAGAGTGCTGGCTATAAGTGAGCTGTGAGAGTGCTGTAAGAGTGTAGTAAATAGAGCTGTGAGAGCTGCAAGAGTAAGCTATAAGAAAGGGCTGTAAGTATGCAGTAAGTAGAGCTATAAAAGAGTGTATGCTTCCATGAGATTGATTTGAGTTAAGCTAGACCAGTGAGGGTCTTGTAACACAAAAGGCATTTTTATGTCAATCAAGATTTAAAATAGAAGTCCAAGTTGGTGCTTGGAATCAGGGGTTGGTGCTCCTTTCTGTTGGTGCAGATAAATTAGGGGTTGGTGCTCCTTCCAGTGGGTGTTGGTAAACTGATTGTGAAGTTGGTGCTTTGCAAAGGCTGGATTTGGATGGGAGTCCAAGCAGTCTATTTTTGAGGAGTAGCCAAAGCTGGTGAACCTCGTTAAATCTTGTGTTATGTGTTGCTATCTTGTTACACTTGTTGCATCTGGTTTTAAGCATTCATTAGTTCTGAATTAAGAGATGAAGATTTAAGTTTTTAATTAGCTGCATTGATTCACCCCCCCTCTCAGTGCCATTGTAAGACTAACAATTGGTATCAGAGCCAAGTTCCCAGTTCAGGCTAAATCAGTCAGGGTTGATCTTGGATTAGTTCACAATGGGTAAGAAGAATAGATCCTCCTCCAAAAAGGCATCTCAGCTAGTTTCAGTTCTTGTGGAAGAGAAAACTAAACTAGAGAAGGTAGAAGAAGTGGATTCTAAAGTATGCAATGAAAACCTAGAGATTGAAGTAGATCTAGAAGGTGAGTTGGTAGCCGCACTTGAAGAGTTGAGTATAGAAAAGAAAAAGAACAAAAGAATGTCCAAGAAGTTAGAAGAATATGGGGATGAGATTGAAGATCTCTTCCTACAAGTTCAAAAGGCCAAGAAATCCGAAGAAGCCTTGAAGACACACCTGGAGATGATGTATGCAGCACAAGTGAAGAGGAATCTAACAAAGTTATTGTTGATCTAAAGCTGCAAGTAGAACAGTACAAAAGGATTGAAGATATTCTCAGGTCTCAAATCAATGAGAAAGAGACTGTTTGCTACCAACAAGAAGAAGAGATTGTTTCATTGAAGAAACAACTAGAAGAGGCCAATATAAATCTCAAATTTGAGAAGAGCACAAAGTTGCTAGATAAAATGATAAAGCAACAAAGAAGCTCCACGGCTAAGTTTGGTCTTGGATATGAAGCTGAACAACCGTCATCTTCCAAAAGTACAGAAAAGAAGAAGCCCACTACTGAAGGATCGAGGCAAGGAAAGTGTGAAGCTGAACAACCGTCATCTTCCAAATATGCAGAGAAGAAGAAGTTCAAGGTTGAAGCTGAATCTTCAAAAGGAAGAAAGCATCAAAGAAGATCTACAACAAAGCAACCACAACAAAAGAGGTTCTCTCACTCTCACTCTTTTAATAATAATGCTTTTAATGGCTATTGTTCTAAATGCAACTGCTATGGTCACAAGGCAATTTATTGTGGACTGAACAATAGATCAAAAAGTTATGCTGATAAAAACACATCTGCTTTCCTAGAGTGAACACCCTGTGCAATGTTTTAAATGTAATGGCCATGGGCACATTGCAAGGTTTTGTCCAAGCACTTCTGTATCCAATCTAAGGCAAGACCATAGATTTCATCATACACACAGAATGCAATACAGACAGGGAATAAAACATGTGCAATGTTTTAAATGTAATGGTCATGGGCACATAGCAAGGTTCTGTCCAAGCACTTATGTATCTAATCTAAGGCAAAACCGTAGATTTCATCAGACTCAAAGAGTGCAACACAGACAAGGAACATATCATGTGCATAAAAGAAAGGAAAATAATCATCCATCAAGGATGCACAAGAGACAACCCCGCAAGAGAAATGTTCAAGTTCACGAACAGGGGCAAAACAGGGATGTAGTTGAAAAACTCAAGCCCAAGTTCAAGAAAGTTTGGAGAAAGACAGAAGAAAGGGAATCGTGTCTCCTTGGACTGAAGGAGACTACTCCGCCATTGCTCTAAGCAACTCCAGGTGGCACATCCTCAGGGGGAGCAATATTAAAGTTTTATTTTAATGCTCCTATGTATTTGTATGGTTATCTGAGGATGAAAGGAAAGTAGTCGGGATAGTTGTTGTATAGTTGTCAAGTGTGTTTTCAGTTCATGTAGTTGTTTGTGGAAGTGCCGTGAAGGGTGGTGATTAAATTGAAGAGCTGTCACCATTGGTAGTTTTGAGATATGTCATTGTTGTACTGTTGATGATTCTTCTGCCACTGTTCATAGTTATGGATCATAATAGTTCAGATTGTTTTTGTTTGAGTGGAAAGAATGTTTGCCCTAAGCTGCATATTTGTGTTTCGATAAAAGTAGCGTGTATTTGTTCTACACTTTGATATGAAGATTGTTAGATCTTTCATGACGCCTTGGTGAATATATTTAATTCACAGACAGTTTCATTTCAACTGTTGATAAAATGCCAATCCAAGGTTAAGAAGTATGAGGCTGAGTAAGGTGCACTATGGTTGGCCATAAAGTGTTTGACAAAATGTCTTCTCCTAATTTGCATAGTTGAAAGTAAGGTGTGATCTGCAGTAACTATAGAAAACTCAGATCAGGTTGTAAATTTAAAAAGGAATTTGTGGTACTGTGTTTGATGCTTGCACAGAGTTGGCAGTAAAATTGTAGTGTTGGTACAGTGTTGGACAAAAGTTGGTACAAGTGTGAGTCACTTGTCAATATTGTTGACAGATGTGAAATCAGCGTTTTGAATGGGAAGATTGAAGGAGAGGTTTATAATGAGCAGCCAGATGGTTTCCAGCCTGGTGATGAATGGTTGAGTTGCTTTCATAGAGGTTGTTTTGATCAAGTTAATGCTTTACTTGATACATGATTTGGGCTTACTCCATTGAGATTGATTTGAGCAAGTTATTCTCTGCATTGGTGATTTATGTTGGTGGTTGTTTTGTTCAAATACCTTTGGAAAGAAAAGGATGTCTTCTAGTTTCCTTTTCATGTAGTGATTGGTTGAATGCTTCAAGGTTAATCTTGAGTTGAATGATGTTGGTTAAACCTTGTCTATAAGCATTGTTGTTAAAGCCCTAATTGGTTGAGAAAAGATATTGGTTGTGGAAAGAACATGAGTATCATTGTTATATGAGTTATTGCATGGTTGGCAATTGTTGGGTTGTGTTTCATGTTCTTGAGAAAAGCATACTACATCTATCTTATTCTTTTGAGATTGAGATTGAGTTGAGATTGAGATTGGGAGTTAAGTATAGAACATATTGAGTCTCTAACAATTCTCTTTATGCTTCTATGAGGTTGATGAATCACATTGGGTCTCTAACAATTCTCTTTGTGGGTTCATGCTAAGCAAGTTTTTCTTGATGAACTTGTGAGCTGATTTGGACAAGTTCTAGTGAAGACTTGTGAGCTGAATTGGACAGGTTCTAGTGAGGACTTGTGAGCTGATTTGGACAAGCTCTATGTGAGCTTGTTAAGCAGGTTCTGTGTGAGCCTATTGATAGAGTACAGAGAATAGAGTCTCAATGGATAGAGATCCAGTAGCCAACATAGTTGAAGATAGATCTGAGTAATGCCTATTATGCTTATCATGATGTTGTCAAACAGTGAAATGAAGTGGTCACATATTCCCAAGAATAGTCTAAGAATTGACTAGCTATCGGGATCAAATTCTCGGGGGAGCATTTATGCATCTGTTTATCATATTGCTCATGTTTATGCTTTTTGCTAACTGTAATAATTTTTGCCCGAGAATGTTGTGCATGGACTCGGGGGAGTTTTGCAGCCGCCCTTTGGTATTATTGTCAAAGGGGGAGAAGATTTACAGGTAATTGCACACAATTACGTGTGTTGCCAACAATTCCAAAGGGGGAGATTGATGAGCAAGGTGCAACCAAAGTATTGTCATTGTTGTCAACACAGTCAGGTTGATCAGTTGATGCAATGGACAGGAGTTCATTGATGAGCAAGGTGCAGCCAAAGTATTGTCATTGTTGTCAACATAGACAGAGGATCGATTGATGCAATGGACAGGAGTGCAGAGGTCATTAGATGGATCGGTTGATGAAGTGAACAAGAGTTCAGAGTAGTCAGAGCATGTACAATGAATTTCCAAGAAGACAGAAGTGGCCCAGATTCAAAGGATCAAAGAAAAAGACAAGTAAGAAAACTGTCACGATATCGTGACATGTTTTCTATCATGATTTCGTGACATATCGAAGGAGAGAGAAAATTGAAGTGATTTCGATATTGAGGAGAGAGAAAATGAAATGTCACGATTTTGTGACATATTGAAGGAGAGAGAAAAGTGGAAAACGATCATGATTTCGTGACATGTTGGGAGAGAGAGAATAAGTGGAAAACTGTCACGATTTCGCGACATGTTGGAGAGAAGAAGCCAAGTGGAAAAACTGTCATGATTTCGTGACATGTTGGTAGAGAAGAAGGCAAGTAGAAAAACTGTCACGATTTCGCGACATGTTGGAGGCAAAGAAGCCAAGTAGAAAAACTGTCACGATTTCATGACATGTTCGAAGAAGAAGGCAAGTAGGAAAAACTATCGCGATTTCATGACATGTTTGGAGAGAAGGCGCAAGTAAAGAAAACTGTCACGATTTCGTGACATGTTTGGAGAGAAGGAGCTCGCAAAGAAAAGTGTCACGATTTCACGATAATTTGCAAGAGAGGCAGTACGGATAAAAATGTGTCACGATTTTGCGACATGTTTGAGAGAAAGAGCTTGCAAGGAAAAGTGTCACGATTTCGTGACAATTTGCAAGAGGAAGCGCTAAGGAGAAAAAGTGTCATGATTTCGCGACATGTCGGATTTTCATGATCCGATGAGAAGAAAAGCGCTAAGGAGGAAAAGTGTCACGATTTCGTGACATAATGCAGGAGAGAGAGTCCGATAGAAAAAGGTGTCACGATTTCATGACATGCTTCATTTTCGTGGTCCAAAGCGAAGAGAAAGAGGAGAGAGAAAAAGGTGTCACGATTTTGCGACATGTATTTTTGGAGGCCAAAGCAAAGAGAAAGTGCAAGGAGAAAAAGTGTAGCGATATCGCTACATGTTGTATTATCATGGGCCGAAGCAAAGGTAAAGTGCAAGGAACAAAAGTGTAGCGATATCGCTACATGTTGGGTTTTCGCGACCCAAAGAGAAGAGAGAGAGTAAGGAAGCGAGAGTGTCACGATTTCGTGACATGTTCTATTTTTGTGAGGTCAAGGCAAGAAAAGAGACAAGGCAGGGAAAGTGTCACGATTTTGTGACATGTTTTGTTTTCACGGGTGCAAGATAGAGAAGAGTACAAGGCAGGAAAATGTCACGATATCATGACATGTCTTGTTTTTGTGGTCAAACGCCAAGAAAAAGTCAAAGGGGCAGAAATGTCATGATATCGTGACATGTTGTTTTTGCATGATGAAAAGCAAAAATGAAGAACCAGTTAACTAAAGTCTTATAGTATTTGTAAGGGACTTTGCAAAGGAAAATCATGCAACTAAAATAAGAAGAGTTAACTGAAGTCAGTACAATAGTTACAGGGGCAATTATAGATAGAAATCATGCAGCCAAAATAAGAATAGTGAACTAAAGTAATTACAGCAGTTACAAGGGCAGTTACAGTGACAATAAATAGAAGTCATTACTGCAATTACAAGAGCCATTACAAAGAAATATCATGCAGCAGTGGTTACTGAAAGTCATCAGACGAAGACCACGAGTTGGATAGAGAAACGTCTCAAAGCCCAAACAAAGAACCGTTCTATTAATAAGATTGCATGTGAGAATAAAGGAGTCGTTACTATTAACAGGCTACATGCGCAAATATGGAAGTTAAGAATAGAAACAGAACATAGTTATAAAAGGAGATTTGCGTGAAGTAGCAAGGTTGAGCTCCGTGCGAGAAGAGAGAGCAACGTGTTGCCGAGAAGAAGAAAAGTGTTGTGAAAAAGGATGTATAGAAAGCATGACTGAGATAGAATGTTGAAATAGAGTGCTAAGATAGAATGCTGAGATAGAGTGCTGAGATAAGTGGGTAGAGGGGGATAGAGTGCAACAAGAGAGTGCAAGAGAGAGGTGGGTAAGTGGGATGAGGGTAAGAGGTAGTGAGGAAGAGGTGGGAGGGGGAGAGTGTAAGAGTGTAGTAAACAGAGCTGTGAGAGCTACAAGAGTAAGCTATAAGAAAGGGCTATAAGTATGTGCAGTAAGTAGAGTTGTAAAAGAGTGTATGCTTCCATGAGATTGATTTGAGTTAAGCTAGACCAGTGAGGGTCTTGTAACACAGAAGGCATTTTTATGTCAATCAAGATTTAAAATAGAAGTCCAAGTTGGTGCTTGGAATCAGGGGTTGGTGCTCCTTTCTGTTGGTGCAGATAAATCAGGGGTTGGTGCTCCTTCCAGTGGGTGTTGGTAAACTGATTGTGAAGTTGGTGCTTTGCAAAGGCTAGATTTGGATGGGAGTCCAAGCAGTCTATTTTTGAGGAGTAGCCAAAACTGGTGAACCTCGTTAAATCTTGTGTTATGTGTTGCTATCTTGTTACACTTGTTGCATCTGGTTTTAAGCATTCATTAGTTCTGAATTAAGAGATGAAGATTTAAGTTTTTAATTAGCTGCACTGATTCACCCCCCCTCTCAGTGCCATTGTAAGACTAACACAATTTGATAGAGAATGCTAGAAAATAAAATATGTATCAATAAAATAAAAAAGGGTCTTGCAAATAATTTTCAAAGAAGCCAAAGATGAACAGTTTGTAATATTTGAAGATTATCTAAGCACCAAACTAACTGAAGCAAGTGAAGACCCCAAAGGTATAATGAAAATACCTATTGATATAAGAAAAATATCATATATGAAATTACTCTCTCTAGAAGTTCATAAGAATAAAAAAGAACTGTTGAATATCAAGTAATCTAAACAAGAAATTAATGACAAAAAAAACTTAAATATTGAAGGAAAATATACAAAATATATGAAGTCTTCAAATGGAAACAAGGATCATGATAAAAATTGCATAAAATTAGTTGACATTGAATGTGAAACTAGTGATAACACATTAGATAGTAGTAGAAATAATAACAATGAAGAACATGAATCATATTATTGTGATTATTTATTGAGAAAATATAACATAAGAAGAAAATAACTCAAAAAAATAGAAGAAAAATACTATAACAACCCAAGTCTAACACACCTAGTTGTACAATCCAGTGTTGCACACTGGTTTCACCAAGTGAAAATTTTGGTTGGAAATCAAGACTAGACAAGACTCAAGGTAAAAATTTTCAATGTAAAAGCTTTAATGATCACCCAATATTTTATTAGTACGAGGTATAAAATACTACTTTTGGGAATTAGGACCACTACAAACGGTCTCTCAGGTAGACGATATTGTCCAAGTCCCATAAAAAGGTGCTTTTTGTGAACCTATATTTTCCTCCACGAGAGTGCAGGTTCATAGTTGGGGTTATCCTCTAGGGCCCATAACACCTAGAGGTTGGATGCATACTCTCCCCATACCTTAGCATGAAGGACTTAGGTTTCTTTTGACCTAATTTTTATCTCTAAATTTAAACATGCAAGGGGTTAGCGTACATATGCTTTATGCTAAGTTGAGGGTCCTACTTCATTGGAGTCAACTAGGGCCTTACCACTACACTAGTTCATGAACTAGTATCACTTTTCATTGAATGATTAATTATGTGTTTTTCCATACCAACTATCGTAGAGTAATATAGCACCGGTATCTTACTAGGTTTCTTATAATTATACAATTTACAAGGACCCATCACCGTACTACTCGTTTAGTGACCTAGAGGTAACATTCCATACCGTACCTCATTACCTTCACATCTTAACCTTACACATCAATAATGCAACCACTACAGAATCACAATGATTGTATGACACACAATCACCGATATTAGATGTTTAGAATTCTTCCATCCTTCATGATGGGTTAATATTATCCTTTGTGATGATTAATATTGATGGTTCAATATCATTCTTCCTGATGATAAATCTTGATGGTTTAATATCATCCTTCATGATGATCAATGATGAAAAGGGGTTTACTATGGTTTCTATACCTCATTCCCAAGTCAAGGCGTTCTCCACATAAATATTATATTTCTCATAAGTGGTTCCCAATGATAATTTCGTATTAAAATAATTTATTTTCTATGATTATAGCAACCAAAATAATCAAGAGAATAAATTATAGATATTTGCTTTACAAATAAAATCCAACTATTTACTTAATTAATTTATTACAATATCACATATTGTAACATCCAATGTAAATAAGAAAGTAGAACAATCTAGACGTGTCTAGCTTCAATAATTTCTTAAAGTATAATTATATAAAACTTAATATAGGCTTTCATAATGTTATGAAAAAGAGCTTACTATATTTATGAATCCTATTAAAGCATAAATGCCTAAAATTTCAGCAAAATATAAACCACAAAAGAGACTTTTCTTTAACCTATTAGATCATAAATATCAAATAGTTAACTAGCATTAGTTTTTACTCTGTTAAAATAAACTTACATCTTATGTTTTCAAAGATGTCTCCTACGTAGCTAGAACATAGATCATTTAATAGAGATTTTAGTCTTTCAATTACAAAGAGGATTTATGGTTTCTATTTTACACATCTTGAATTCAAATATTCATTTTGACTCCAAGAACAACACACAATAACGAATGTGCAACAATAATCCAAATGAAATAAAGGAATAATAAGAATTTATGATTTTATTACATTCTAATAAATCACTCTAAATGGAATATAAAAGAAAATTACTTTATTTTATCATATGAAGTTTCAATATTTTCTTTAACCCATAGGTATAAAAAATTCATAAGAGTCAACAAAATATAAATTTATACTGCACTTAAAGAAAAGACCATACTTTAAATATTTTGAATTCTAACAAAAGGTGGCGTTCATGAATCTAAAAAAAATTTAATCGATGGGTTTTTCTAACTTTTTAGCTTTCTACAGGATTTTGTGGTTGAATGGTGATCATAGTTTCTATACTATGTTACTTTTTTTAAAACTCCGAAAGCAGTTTATTAATTAATGAATTACAAAGACTATAGCCAATGTAAATTAAAACACAATATAATTGCCAATAGTACAAAAATAATAAGACAAGAGTAATCAAATGCAAATATCCTTTCTTTAATTAGTTTAAAAATATATTAATATGAAGATTTATATATCAAACAAACAGGTATTAAGCATAATTTTAATCAAATTAATGAAGATGCCTACTGAACACTCTAAGTGATATATTGATTTAACTAAAATTATATTTTCACTATTCTAGAGAAGTAATTAATCAAAGGTATGCACCAATATAACTTCTAGGGTAACTTATAATCAATTTTGCACTGGTCACACATGCACCAACTTCGATACGAAATGCAACATTATACTTTAGAATTGATGAAGGCTTTCCATTAAAATTATTTTAAAAGAGTCGTCAGTTGGATATATACTTATTGTTTAGTTGATTAAACAACTTGTAAGGTGAAACACAATCTAAATTAATCAGATGATGTCACAAAATTACCAAGGTAGATGGTATTATTATATAAAAAAATTGATAAAATATATAGAGAAGATTAAATCATTTCACAACTTGCATTAACTATGGTTTTCTTTATAATTAGTAAAAGATATAATGCTCAACTCAAAACTTGGAAATAGTTCTACTGTGGATGTACGTGCCCGAGGAGTGCCCTAAGATTTGATTTGGACATCATTGATTCTGATTTACACACATCTCAATTTTTTTTTCTAACTAATCATAAAATTGTTACACAAGTCCTTCATTTACTATAACTGAAAAGTTTTCAGTAAAGTCTTTCTTGAAGTAGAAAAATAGCAGGGCTGACTCTTCTATCCAGTGCATTTCCCTTTCATGGAATGCTAGAGAACATTTAGCCCCAAGCTGATTTATCACCATATCATCTGAAGAAAAAGAGTTTTTATAGGGATATCAGGGGATCAAAATGGCCCAATATAATGCGTCTATATGACAATTTTCTAAGAATGCAACACATCAACATTTCATTTTATACACTAAAATTACATCAGGAATTTCAATAGGAAAATCCTAGCTTGAATACCATCTCCAATTCTCTTTTATCTACTATAAAAGTAATGTCTCAGATCCATTAAGTTTAACAACCAAATTCAGCCAAGGATGGGGAAGATAATTTATCTTTTAATTTTCAACAACCTTGAGGAAAGGCAAGGTTCACACATGAAAGTACATCAAAGGCTATTTAAAAGATAAGTGCTATTCCAGCTATGTCAGGTATGCAATTTAAATAAGGTTTCATACACTGTCATAAAATAATTCATACACAAGCAAGATATCATAGAAGATAATAAAATTTATTTACATAGTCGTATATAGTGTAGAACATAGGCACAAGACAAGTAATTATATGAATTGAATATTTAATATTTCAAAATCACTTAGACAACATCCAAATCTAGTTTTAGTAAATTATAGATAAATAAAAGGTCAGAACCCTGACCTAAAAGCCTTTCGCTAGCTACTCATGGAAAACTTCTTATTCCTTCTACTCCAAACATGTACAGGCAAGATGCAGAGATGCCAGGACACAAGATGTAACATCCTAAAATTTCCAACCAAAATTGAGAGAGAATTTCTTTTCGTTACTAGGATTACACCTATCCTCACCAAATGTAAGTCCATCTACATAGGTTAAGCATACTATGGATAGGCCACCACTCTCTCTCTACTATTTCTTCTAGTCAAGATCCATGAGCATAACCATTATGATTTACAATGATTAAACATATAAAAACCATTCACATGCATTACATTATGAATTTATAACCATATTCATATTTCATAAAATAGAGCAATACATCCATAGTAATTTATCTCTAGAAACCATGAATGAACAATAATCATCACACATATGACACACAAGATATATCCTCGGAACCCTCATGGGGAATAAACCCAGCCTCCAAAATTACCCTTTTCTTTTCATTAAATTTAAAGGCCTCAAGTACAATTGTATAAAGGGAATCCATAATCCCTTATCGATACAACTAACAAACAACATGCATAGGAATTTTTATATTTTCCATGGTCTCCAAGTCTTCAATACATGAATAAGTCCTTTAATTCATGAAATAATGCTATGAGAGAACCTTGGAATTTCCTCGGATGAACTTGACGTTCATGCCCAAGGATAACTCCTTCCTTGGTATAAGTTTTAAGGAATATCATCTTTTCAAGAGTCTAATGTAAGCATATCAACTCATTGAAGAAGACCCCATAAACCTCTCCATGAATTCCTATGTAAGCCTCTCGAGAAGGTGAATGACCTTTTCTTATTAATTCAAGGTACCGCTTAATCATTATTACATGATATTCTATCAATAATATTCAACCATAAAGAATTGTACTATCCACTAATACATTCCTATCACACGAAGTATGTTAACCATTAGTATTTTTTATCTCCATAAATCAATGAGCTACATTATCCACAATGCATATTTCTATCTCATATAATGTGTTATCCATTAACATTCTCAACTAATCAAATCAAAGGAAATACTTTATCCCCTAATGTATATTTAAAACACATGAAATATCCCATCCTTTAGGTTAACCCATACTAAGATTTTGATTTACCAAGGTTCACCTTAAAGGGAATCCTTACTTTTAATTTGTTCAATAAGGGACCTCTTACCAAGATTCCCTTCAAAATATATCTTTTATATAAACATAACCTATGCTTAAGGTCAATTGAAGCCTCCCTCATTAATTAATAGGCAAAAATTCTATCACTTAAATAGATGAAACCTATGCTTAAATCATTTAAAGCATCCCATATCAATCGATAACTAAATGGTCTATATTTTGAATAACTAAAACCTATGATTAAATCAATCAAATCATACCTCATTAATAAATAGACGAATGATCTATTATTTCACTAAATGAAACTTATGCTTAAATATTTTAAAGCATCACTCAATAAACATTACATATAAGGTCTATCAATTATTCCCATGACCTTTAAAATAAATTAGAAGTACCCCTTTTAATTCAAAGAGATCATTTCATTAAAAATGACCATCCATTCTTTTAAATTTTCAATGGCCTACTTATTTTAAATAGCCATCCTTGCCTATTTGACAAATTCCACTTAAATAATTATCCATCATTATGAAAAATCAGAAGGCTAAAGGATATTTTAGATTTTAATCTAAGGGTAAGTTTAATTATCTTCTCCTTTATTATTCAAAAAGGGTCCTATTGAGTAAATGTATTAAAGGCCTATCAACTAATTATCAAGGCCCAACGACCATATTAGACATAGATCGATTAATTAATTGCTATGACCCAACGACCCCATAGCTTTAAAACAATATTTAATCATTATTGTATTGCATTATTTTAGCTAGCCACAATACGTTTTTTTAAATGGAATAATCAAATATAAATAAAGGATGACCTACCAAACATTTCTTTTGAGAAAAAAAGTAATATTTGCTATTTTATATTTCCTTTCCACTCATTAACTTAAGATAAGGGTATAGTATTATTATTTGTTTTATTCCTTCAAGGTCTTTTAAATTAAGAATCAATTGTCCAATTCCTTTAAGGCATGTTTATCATTCACATTACTAATATAAAATTTATAAATTATAAAGTTTTCAATAAGTTCACCCTCTATTAAGGAGGATTCAAAAATAATGGTTATTGCATAAACACACCAAATACTACAAATTGGTATATGTTTACAAGCTAGGTTTTACAAAGATTGTTTTTAGTGTATACATTAGCAAGATATTTGTAATATCTTATCACTGTTTAGATCTGAGGTGAAAATTTATGTTAGTCTTATCCAAGTTCTTTCTCTAGCCACTGTGAAGGAGATGCGCTAGAGGAATCAAAGCAACTCTCTAGTATGAGTATGCATCCCTATTGCATTATTTCGTTTCATTGCAAGCAGTCTAACCATACAAGACAAGACAAGATCTGTTATACTCATCTTAATTTGTTGAAATCTTAATATGATCTTCATTGTATTCAGAGGTATCCCATTTAATAAGAATCCCCATAGATTACCTTACAAAAAATGACCCCCACACTTTCAATAGAGAAGATATCATGCAAGAATTATTGTCATACCTACATCAATTGATATGTAGATATTGGGAATATTATATCCATATATGCTAATGGCTACTAAAATATCCATGCATTTATTAAAATCAAGGTTAATAACCACACCATCTCCCAATGTTTTATTTATAATTAATAAATGACAACCTATTTTATCCCAAGCCCCCAAATATCACCACCCCTTCACACAGTAATAAAGAATGATACGTCTTACAGACATAAGAGTAAGGCATGTTGAACAAAATAAAAAATCTTCATTAAGGGTTTTCATTATCATGGTTTACACTCATTCAATTAAACAACTTATTTTAAATGAGGACTAACAAAAGACTTTATCCATTCATAATATTATTGTAAAATAATAGCACCAAAGAGGCCCAACACAAATGGTTTTCTTTGAAACAACGTCTAAGATAGCATAAGATTTTTTTTTCCTAAATTTGGAGTTTCTTTATGAAATCTACTAGGTGCGCTTATGGTTTTGATCCTTCTTGAAATACACATAAAATACTAAAAATATTTCTCATAATTCCTTTATCACCTTTCTTGTGTTTCACAAGATGCCAGTTATGCTAACTGAAATTTAACACTAAGTCTATACCAATTAATCAAGATTAGGTTTAGAAATAACATACCAAGTTTTTCACTGTATAGGGTTATCTATACATAAATTTGCACCTCGCTCACTGTAAATTATCAAGTCACACAAGAGATAATTGAAATGAGATGATTTTCTCGGTCGAATAACGTCTCCACTTCCATATTTACGAAATGGAAAATAATCCCAATAATAAAATATATCACCAATATTTCAAATATAAACTATGATGGAAAGAGCTACCTCTCATTAATGATTAATCAACCGAGTACAACTCCATTAGAGACTCCAACCTTTCTGATGCCAAAAAAACTTATAAAATAAAAAATTTCATGGATAACATATTATAGAAGGTTTTGGGTAAAAATGGTTTCTTTTCAGAGGGTTATTAATTCTTTGTAATAATATTTCTTCTCCCAACACAATAATTCCATACAATATAGTATAAATTTAGCAATTCCAACTAAAAAAAGAATTGTTTGTTTAATTTATGAGGAAGCTTTAGTCATTAAAGATCCACCTCACTGAAGATACACTCTAGAGAAACTAAAAATTTCAAAGCAACACTTTAGGTTTATTTTTCCTCAAGATAAATACATCAAAGCTTATATGATGGCCTTGAGAAGCACACTTCACAACAATTCCTTCCTACGACAAGAATATATACCTCATTTTCCTCTCTTCTCTCTGCCATTTTATTTTAGAGAGATAACAGTTCTTTATCCATCACTCCCATTCTATGAGATGCTACTGAACTAAGTGCTTATCCATTTTTTCTCAATGCATGTCCTCCCCCTTACCCAAGGAATGTTAGATCCATGAAGAATTAATCTATTCACTCAAAGCACATGCTCAATTATAAGTTTCTACAATATCGAACAACACAATACTATTTTATTGAAGAACGAAACAAAGAGCCTTTAGAAAACTTAATAATGAAAATCCTTATTCAGTATTGAGTTTATGTCAACAAAATACGCTTCTCTTAATATTTTAGAAGCACTAATATAATTCAAACATCTATTATTTTGCAAGGAATCTCTTCATGCCTAATAAAATTCTATTCGAAGGTAGACCATCAAGCAACAAACTAGTTTCATACCAACTTGATATATTTCACTCATGCAAATTTCATGACATGCAACTACATGAAAAACACTCAACCATGTTTCTCGACTTTTCAATGAAAAAATCATCATGTCATTTATCTTTTATTATAAAATCTTGTTCTCGATGGTTATTTCTTTCTACCACCTACAAAGGAAAACTTATTCTTAAAAAAGGTGCATATCCATTAGTCGCATCATATTCTCCCATAAGGCATATATACCTCGCAAGAACTAAGAATAAAATAGTCAATTATTTCATCAACAAGATACATAATTCCGTTACTTAAAATACATGTTTTACAAAGGTTAAATAGGAAATAGTCATTCATTCCATTAACAAAATAAGACATCGATCCATGAATCCATCAGACGAGAAAGTTTGGCAAGGGAGGTTCATGACACAAGATTTATAGAAGCATGATAAATTAAGTTCATTCAAACACTACTTTATAAAATTCAATAAGTAAACTCATTGAGACATATGGCACGACATGCAAAAATCCACCTTTCATGTATCCACTAGGTGGCTTCTCACTCCAGGGTCTATAGAGAACTATGTAATTTCATATCATAGGTTTATGCTTGTTACGTATAAATGAAAGGATTTTATTTATATATATCCTTTTTAATTTATATATTTATTATTATATATTATTTAAATTTTTTATAATAAAAATATAAAACATTTAAATTTTTTTAGGTATTTTCTTATTCAAAACAAGAGATATCAATCTCAACCAAGCGTAAGTCATGCATTCCCCAGCAGAACATACAAAATACAAAAATATAAATCATTTTAAGCCTATATGAATGTAACTACATGAGTGCAGTTTTATGGGCTTCCATGTACCCATGAGTTGTGGTGCTTTTTAACACCATCATATCCCTCCTTACCTCTTGCGACTAAAATATTTTCTGCCCATCTGAAGGAGGGTACCTATTCCCGCGACCATAAAAGCCATCAACAACATCATGTTCTAGGAGCAAAAATAAAATATAGTCTATTAATATGTTTAAGAATAATGGCTGAGCCAAGTGGGTTGTTACAAATACCAAGACCAAAGAAAATAAGCATAAAGCAGAGTCAAAGAGATAAGAACATGAATTAGAAACTAGAGACAAGAAGCCTTGATACCAAATAATGTAATATGAGGGGGTGTTGGTAGTATTACATTATTTGGTACTTTGAGTACCATTTTACATATTTATATTAAGATGTGAGTTTATTATTTAGTATGTTTCAAGTTGTAAAGTGTGTTTGTGTCATGTAATCAAGTGTGAGTTATGAGTGAAAGGTTTCATGTGTGCAAGTGTGAGTTATGAGTGAAAGTGTCATGTGTGCAAGTGAAGAGTCATAAGTGATGTGTCAAGATTAGAAGTAGAAAAGTATGTAATCATGAGAGACTTTATCATTATGTAAGAAAACATATGAAAGATTGCATCTCTATGAGTTTGAGGAGAGTAAAATTCAAGTACACTAAAGAGTCATATGTAAGGTTATATATTGATGACAAAGGTCTATTCTATGTAATGGATATTGTATGAAGAATGATTTATTATCATTAAATATTTTATTATTGTGCAATATTGGTGATGTTGTTATTGAATGTGTAAGATTATAAGATTGTAAAATTATAAACCTATGTTATATTTGGGCCCATTTGTTAATACCTCTCCCCGTTATAAGGATAGAGAGCGCCCATTATTCCTAATATAGCGAGTGCTTGGGGGCTCTCTCCCCTCGACCTACCTTAAGAGTGCTTATAACAGACCTCTTAAGATTATAGATAGAGAGCTTGGCTCTTTAAATTTAAAGCTCAAAAAAATCCCCTCTCGCTCTCGCCCTCGCCCTCTATATAAAGCCAAGCCAAGGCAGCCTCCTTAAAATCAAAAGCGTTTTATCTCTTTTAAGATATGCGAGCTCTCCCAAAGAGTGAGAACTATTTTAAAAAGGGTAAAAGAGGGGTAAGGATTTAAAAAGAGGTTTTATTTTATTTTATTTTAAAAGGTTAATCTGCCTCTAAGGGGGGAATAGGCTTAGTAGGGCTCGAACCTACAATATCACCGTTATGAGCGGTACGTTTCAACCAATTAAACTATAAGCCCCATTCTCTCGTAAATACTCGATTAAAAAAAACCCACCTCTACCTCTTAAAATAGAGGGATAGAAAGCTCCATTCAAATCCGTCTGAGGGCTCACTCGACCTTGGGATAATAGGGAGAGGAATTCCTTTTCAATTAATAAGCTCACTTTAAAAAAGGGCCCTCTCTCCCCTCTTTTTAAAAACAAAAATAAGAATATAGATATTTAAAAAAATAGTCTCACATCCTCTCTATATTTGAGCTCTCTCTCTATAATCATGATAACTTGAGATATAAAAGACATGTTTTGCTCTCTATTCTAAAAGAGCATACATAATCTGAATCAAGTAGTTTCAAGCAATATCTAAGGTCATGTCGATATATTACATATGTAATATGATGTGAACTCTTTAAATTAAAAGGATCTGGCTCTCAATAATATTTAACTAAATTGGAACCTTTCTTTATTTATATCAGTGAGCGACCTCTTGAGATATAATACTAACCCTTCTAAATGACATTCATATTCAATTACAGCTCATGATAAGAGATCGACGAAAATCGTTTCTATTCTAACTTAAAATAGAGATTTGATAATAAGTTCCCTTTCTGCATATTTGGGAAATATCGAAACAAGTCAATATATTATATCAATGACCTAGAAATGACCAAAATCATTCAACTTTCCTCTCTATTTAAAAGTCCCTTTTAAACATGGGGGAGATCAAACCATTGATAGCCATATTTTGCAATTGTGTACCCTTATAAAGCATTCATATAACCTCTTAAATGTTGAATTTCCTTGATTGGGCATCCATCAACCTGATGCATATTGAGTTTTATCAATTGAGTGTCAAAATGACTATGAATTATTTATAAGTTCTTGTTCATTGAAACTCTCCTTGACTTTCCTATCTTATATTAGAAGGGAAGGAGAGGGAAGGGCAATCAAGATATTATAAAAGTGGGGGGTTCTTTAAGGATTTTTTGCTTGGGTTAGTTCATTCATTCATGGGTAGTTCATTGGAAATGTAAAGCGAAGTCCCCCCTATGTTTTAGGAATGCTATTTTAAATAGTGGAAGAGAGGAGAGGGTGTCATTATTTATTTTAAAAGGATATTAAGGTTGGTTGTCTCTCATTTCAATATTTGTGAGTGATCAACTTATTTATTAGAGGTTGAATAATTGATATTGAGACACAACTCAGATACATGCTAGGGTTAATAGTGGAAAATCTTCGACAATGATACCAGACTCTATCTTTATTTTAAAAGGACACAACCCTTTTAAAATAGCTCCTAAAATATGCGAGACTCTCAATATATAAAATATCCTTTAATATTATCACTTATTATAAACTAGAAATTCATTAAAATTGTCTATCCCCATCACTTTAGTTTTAGAATAGAGAGCTACAAAGATAGCTATTTTTAATGGGAACTTGATCTCAATTGGAGGAAGAGCTACATACTGCAACTTTTTTAGAAGTGTTTGAATTTGTGTCTATCATATTTTGTATCTAATTGGATATTTGGACATTTCAGTCCCTATACAAATATAGCTTGCTCCTCTATATTCTAAAAATTTGAGAAAGAAACCTTTTAAAAATGGAATTTGTCTATCAATTTAAAAAGAGATCAAATTATCTCTTTAAAATAATTCAAGGAGATAGAGATGTTGAGAATTATTCCTTATGAGATAGGTGGGAAAGGGTTTGAGAATGAGATAGCCTTCCCTTATAGTGGTTGTGAATACTTATCATCTGGGATTGAACAATGGGCTTGAATGACACTTATGCTTGTTTAGTCCCTTTTAGAATAAATAGAGGACCGTATTACTTTAAAATAGAGGGTCATTTTAAAATTTCAAGAAGGGGGTGGGAAGAATAGTGATAAGAATTTGTGTGAAATTACTTTCAAATTTAAATGGTGGGGGTATCATTGGGCCCTTTTCCCCCTTTGAATATGTGACTAAAGAGGATAATGATGAACCTTATAAAGATAGGGGATATGATCCTCTCCATGAATTGGCACCCACTCTGATTGGCTCCATAGTAGTGATTTAATTAGATGAAAATTTATTTTTTAGGGCAAATCACCTTTGAGAAGTATCTTTAAGGATGAAGCAACCTCTCTATCTATAATCCTCACCCCCAAGTGGTTACTATGGGAAAATCTGGAATCCTTTTATCTCTATTTTTAAAGATGAAGTTACTAGAGAGGATTTTACAGAAAAATAGGATATAGACAACTAGGCAACACATAAATATATGAAAATGGCCTTATATAAGAGAAAATACCCCTCTATTTTAATGGGGAGGAAAAAATAATTTTAAAGAGGGTAGAATTTAAATATTTTAGAGGTAGAGGCAAGGTAATTTTGGGAGCTCCCAAGTCCTTATTTATATTCTTCCATTTTGACTCACTAAAGCTTTAGATATCGAGAATGCCTACCCCCATATGAATAAGATTTCTTGGTCAATGATTTCCCTAATGCGCAAAAGATTTTAAAGACCCAAGATCTAGCTCAATGAAGAAATATGATGGTGAAATACTTCTTATACATAATATCATAATGGAGAAAGTATACAATAATTTCCCTTTTATTTTAAGAGCCCCATCTCTATTTTAAAAGGGAAATAGAGAGCTTACTTTTCAAATAAAAATACAAATGCCCATTTTAAAATATAGAGAGCTTTTTCAAGGTTCAATAAACCATCAGGAATCCTTAAAAACTAGTTGAGAACTACTTTTAAAGATGCAAGGTGAGGATATGCCCCTTCTTTTAAAAATTTCTTTAGAGAACCCTATCTATATTAAAAGGGTTTTTAAATAGGGATCCCTTAATTTTCCCATTCCATAGTCCGTTGTTGATCATTCACCAAGTTTTAAGCTTGCTTGATTTTTAGATGAATTATTTTTTAATTAATAAGCTTGCTTGTTTGCTCTCTAGAGGAATTCCTTTTCCCATTTTAAAATAGAGAGATGAGTTTACCCCCATGATTTTAGAGCTTTATAAAGGGATCGGTTGTTTTTTCCATAGGGATTCATCTAAGGGAATAGAGAAATCATTTCAAATAACCTTTGTTTTGTTTTGTTCAAGAAAAGATTTTAAATATTCCAAGGAGATGATACAACCAATTTATTTAAAAGCAATCTCTTTAAAACCCTTTAAAATATTGGGCTTGGGCCCAATTAAAATTATATCTCTATTTTTAATCAAGGTGAGAGGGAGTAGATTCTCTTATATAAATATTTACAACCAACTATAATAAGGGAAGGGCCCATTCAATATCTCTATCTATCCTTTAAAAATCCCAAGAGCTAAAACCGATTAAATATTTTCTTTAATTCCTTTCTCTACCTGTTATTAAAGTTTTTTAAGATCCTCCATTTTAAAAAAAGGTAAAAGCATTCTTTCTTTTCTTTAATATGGAATAAAGCTTTTTTAAGAGGGCAATGGGAATAGGTGTTGATAAGTGTGGTGACAACAAAATAAGTGGGGTAACGACATAGCATAGAGAGTGAGATTGATGGAGTGTTTTTTCTAAGATGATAGTACGATATAATGGTCTTACAAGTATATGATCACTTGACCTAAACCTATAGTGGGATATAATTATTTGTAGAGTATATGACCATATTACATGTATAGGGATTGAAGGGAGGGGTAGAAAGAGTTCTAGGTCTCCTTGTTCCTGGTGATAGAGGTTTGGGGTGAGGGGGCAGGGGTTCTTGGAGGGCTCTCCTTAGTTATATGGCATATCTCCCATCCCTTATTTTAAAATGTAATAAAAATATCTCTGGGTGGAATATATCCCTTGTTTTATAAGTAATAAATATCTCTCTACTTGTATTATTAATAAATATATCTTTGCTTGTCTTAAATTGTTATCCCATTATATATTTATTTCTTAAATATATCTATCTCATAATAAATTGTAGACACTAAAATCATGTAAATCAGATAAGACTACTATGCGCCACTCTTATCGACATCATATGGCCCCATTGGGCAACCCCTTAATTAGGGGTTAATTAGGGCTCCCAAACACTTTTGGGAAGGTTTCCCCTAGTTTTGGGAATTTTTGGGCCATGTACCCATGATCGTCCCACCCAGGGATGGCCACAAGCAACCATCCCTGGGTGGGACGACCATGAACCAGACCCTCCAAAAGTCAAAGGATGGGAGAAATGGCAATCAATTCCTACCATTTTCCCTACCCAATCACCCAAAATTGATTTGGAGGCTATCATAGACATCAGGACCTACAAATTGGAGGCCCCAAATGGGCATCCTCTTTCACCCTATGCATGGCAAAGGAATGGACAAGTGGCAGCACTTGCCTTGCATGCCAGAACTTGCCCCTTTGCCCCCTTTTCCCTATTTGGGCTATAAATTGAGGTGCTCTCACCCAATTTCAAAAGAGATGAATTCAAGCATTGCTCACGAAGTGCTGCTCACATTTGTCCTCACATTTGCCCTCACATTTCCCCAAGTATTTTCCTTGAAATCCTCTTCATTCGAAGGCGCTTTCAGGGGCATCCCAAAATACACCAAATCCATTCCAAAACCTATCAAATTGGAGAGTAATTTGACCAAATTTTTTGACAAGACATTTAGGAGGGTTCTAAACCAGATCCCTTTGAAATTGGTGGCAAAAACCACCCAGTTTTGTGACCATCCCACCCGGGGATGGATAACAGTCCTAGTTGCACCTGCTAGGGATGGCCATGAAATGGCTAACAATTTTGATGCAATTCCACCATAGATCATTTCTAAATCATTAGAATAGCCTTGCATTCAATTTTGGTTAAGTTTTGAGTAGTTTTGATGGGTCAATTTAGGTTTTTGTGATTGCAGGCTTAGTTGTTCCTGCCAGGAATGACCACACTTTCTTATCACAATTTCCTTTCAATTTATGCTCAGATATTCCCAAAATCATCTTAATAACATCATACTAAATTTTCAAGTCATTTGGAGTTGTTTTGATTTGTCACAAATTAGTTTTATATTCATTATTGCATGCTTTTCAAGGTTTTCTATACAAAATACATATGCTATTAATAATTTTCAATATCTTGTGTGTAGGTGTAGGTATTATAGGCATGAGGGAGGATATAAGAGGTAGATTAAAAGAATCCCAATATTAGCTCTCAAGTGTGGGTTGCGAGAAGAACATTGAAACACACCATTAAGCTCTTGAAGGGATTCGATCCTTTGTAAATTGTAATTTGAAATGTATCAAAATATGAAGCCCTCAAAGGGGATGTATTGTAACCTTATTCATTGATGAATTTATAAATACAAGGAGAAACCCCCCTCTTTTATTACAAATAATTTGTCTTTTGATAGTTTATATAGTTTACATCTTTTGCACCTTTTCCCTTTGAATGCTTGCTTAGAACTATAACTGCATTTCAATACAATCATTTAAGGCATGCTATTTTTCATGCTTCTTCAGTGGTGATCATGGTGGGACCATGTGTCCCTTGTCCCATTTTATTTTATCACTTTTGACCTCCTTTTTGTGTTTTGTATGTTGTAGGTTCTAGCTATTTTGAGCAGAAATGACCCCTAAATCCCTGGTTGGAACTGCCAGGGATGACCACTGTAAACATCCCTACTAGGGATGGCCCCAAAATTTGTAGCCATCCCACCCAGGGATGGCCACAAAACTAGGGGGTTTCAATAGAAATTTCCAGAAATAACAAGTTTCAGAATAGAAAAGGTAACCTTCCAAACCTTCAATTTGCATCTAGGTTGTTTCAAAAAGCTTGAATTTCAATTTTTCTTGTCTTTTGTGTGCATGTGAAGGTTAGATTTCATATTTCTAAATTTTGCATTAACAAAATCAAAGAAAAATAGGAAAAATAATAACCTTTCAAAATGCATTTGTCTGGTTTTCTTGCTTGTGACCTACCTAAGGGTTAGGTTTTCATATAGTTTATAAATTTTGTAGTTTCCTTTTATATATATGCTTATGATTCTGAAATTAAAATGCAATTTCATGCATTTAGTGAATCATCATTGAATGCTATCTTGTTTTATTTCAATCATTTTAAAAGGAACCACACACACCATGCTTCTCTTTAATGTTAGTGAGTTGGAATTCATCCCCAACCACTGATAGAGTTCAACGATGGTGGATTTCATCTCCATCCATTGGCTCAAATCCCATGTACCCCATTTTTGGCCAAATTTAGCTCCAAGATCTGATGTAGCTTGGAAAATTTGCATGTATTCCTCTTCAAAGGGTATAACACTGACCAAGTGAGTATTGGGTGAGGACTGGTAGGACCTATGCTCCCTGATCGGGTATGGATTTCATCTCCATACTTTGGTTGGTTCACATGATCAAAATTTCATTATCGATTTTCGAGCTATGAGTATATAGGTGAAAACCTTTAAAAAATTGAGAATTACATCAACATTCAAAACATGTGAAAGAGATTCTTTACAAAAGCAACAAATTTGAAACACATCAAACAGTTTAGGAACACATAAATTTTAAAAGAGATAATCATTTGTATTCTTGTGTGTTTCTATTGATTGTGTGTTTGAATCTATAAAAATTGTAAAGGAGATAATCACATAGAGGTTTTAGAGTAAGTAGCTATGGTATATACCCATAGCCAAGCCCATTTAAGGGTGGATATTATGGGGAGTAGGCAAGAGGACATAGAACATCTTCATTTTGACCCCAAGGACATGGTTATACCTCCTTGGTGGTCAACTACTCTCCCTAGTCATCGAGTGATAGATGAGTGGATGGTTAGTCCTAGAGTGTCAAATAGGGGACCTAGCCTACAAGGGACTCCTACACGGGGTACCCCCATAGGTCACAACCCCAATTTGGGAAATCATCTCCCTAATATGAATACTACAAATGCCTTCTTTCAAGAAGAGCAACCATAATGAGGTACCTCCAAATAGAGAAATACCATGCATTCACATGCCTGCTCGATCTACTCCTTGCACTGGTGCATAGGATCAAGACTTCTCACCTAGGGTAGGGTTAAATGATCATCTTATGCTTTCAAACCACCCTTCCCCAAGGTACCAAAACCATGATGAGTATGATACTCATCGCCATGGGTGAGCCAATTCTACCCTACCTTTCCTCATTTATGAGGGAAGACCTAAGGAGGATTCTGATTATCCTCACTCATATCATTCCATGCAAGCACGATGTGCCTCTACACCAATAGAATATCAAGAATATATGTTTAGGAGAGAACCTCAAGTAAATGCGACTTCTCTCAATCAAGGGAAACTCATAGTAGATCTCATAGATCCTCCTAAATAGGATAGGTATCAAGGCAATAGTGCTAGGGCACATAGGCCTAATACTACTGATCAAATTAATCATCTAGTCAAAAAGTATGTTGATCATCAAGCCAAGTTTAATCAACTTTGGTCTGATAAACAATGCTTGGATCTCTTAGAGCATCAACATTAGTTAGAAAAACAAAGACTTGAACATCAGATTCAAGAAACATTGCGTAATGGAGTTCCTACTCCAAGCATGCATATATAGGAGGCTCGCTAGAGGCAACCTACTTTCCAATAGAATAGGTCTCCTAGACCTAATCAAATGTTACCTCCTAGACCTCCTAGGCCTGAATAGAATTTACATAATAGGCCTAATATAGATCACCTTCAATAGGCTTTCATTCCTCCTTGTAGGCCCATTCCTGAAACACCTTATGGGGCTTATGATGATTTGGAACAAAATGAGGATTACTTAGAAGCACCTTTTGGAGGTATGGGTGATGACAATCAACCACCTCAACATATGCTTAATATTCCTCATCCCCCTCCATGGGTCCAAAACAAATAAGAGGATATTAAATCCTCTGATGCGTATCAAGCTTTGCTTGAATGCCTAGAAACTGTAGAGGGTAAGACAACTGGGAATGGGCTTCAAAAACCCACCTTGCACTAGTTGCATAATCAACCATTGCACCCATCTATCCCTTCCCCAACATATCCTGAGCATTTTAAAATGCCCAAATTGGACAAGTTTAAAGGGGAAGAAGATGCTCAAGAGCATGTTACAAGATTCATGAATCAGTGCTTTAGCATATAGGAGAATGATGCATTACTCCTAAGGATATTTTTAATTACCCTCTCTGGCCCTGCCATTGAGTGGTTTAACCAACTTCCAAGACATAGCATCTATACATTTGAATAGTTTGTAGATGCATTCTTGGAATGTTTTACCTTCAATACTAAGAGGAAGGTGACCCTAACTGACCTTACAGGGTTGAAACAATATGATGATGAGTCTATCACTGACTATGGAAATAGGTGGTGAATACTCTTAGCTAAGCTACCTTATCTATTGCCAATGATCGAGTTGAATTAGATGTTCTCAAAGAGTTTTTTGAAACCAATATCTTTATTGTTACAACTCTAGCAATATCCCACTCTTGAGGATGCTCTAGTGCAATCTAGAACCATAGAAGAGATCAAAATCCAAGAGGGGGAGATAGCTAAACCTCATAAGAAGGAGTGGACAAAGAATCCAAAGAATAGTTTGACACCATCAAAGCCAATAGTGATCAATCAAGTGGCCATTAATATCCCTAGGGCTTACACAAATGATGCCTCCTCAAAAGGTAAATTATCAGGCCCAACCTCCTCCTACGAGTTATAATAATAATACTCAAGTGAATCAGGGTCAAAATCAGCAATGTCACCCTAGGCGATAGTTTACACCCTTTGTTGAGTCAATGGACTCCCTATTCGATCATTTGTGGGCTTCCAAACTGGTTAATTTACCAGAAATCAAGCCCATAGACCCAAATATAGGTAAACCAAAGCCTATGGGATGTCGAGAAGACCAATTTTGTTGATTTCATCGATAGAATGGCCATGACTTGCCTACATGCTATGGTTTCAAAAACATAGTGCAAGACATGATAGAGAGGAACGAGCTCCAAGTAGATAATCCTCTCACCCCAAATAATCAATAGATGGGGGTTTTCAAAGACCCCTTACCTACTCATGAGGTACAGGTAGCTCCTACAAAACCAATGAATGAGGTCAAGATAGCACCTCCTTTGCAGGGGTATATCAGGATGATAAGTATTGTGACTAGGAATAGATGCTACCCAAGTCAAGTTGCACCACCTGCAGCTTCAAGCGATGTTCCATCTACATCACAACCTTCCCCACCTCTAGTATAGAGCCTTCCACCTAGGCCAATAGTAACAATAAAGAGTAAGCTTGCACAAAGCTTAAGGACCACATCGGCTAGATTATCCATTTATGAGCTCATTCAACAATCTCCACCTCATAGAGATGCTCTAATGGATATTCTCAAGTCAATAGAGTTGCAGCCCTAGGATTCTAACTCCTTCATATATTTTGTAGGGCATGTGCAACAATGTAAAGAACCAGTGATCACATTCCATGAGCATGAACTCAAACCCATAGCAAGTGATGTGGTAGACCCTCCTTTGCACATCATTGCATGTGTGAATGACATACCATATAAGAGAGTTCTAATAGACACTGGTTCATCTAGCAATATAATAACCACTAGTGCTCTTAAATACCTAGGGCTTCTAACATCTCATGTTGTAGCATCCACTTACACCCTTCGAGCATTCAATGATATGATTTTCTCCATAGTCGGTACTATAGTCCTACCCATCCAGGTAGGATGCAAAACTATATCGACACTATGTCATGTTTTGGAGGGTGCCATGGCCTATAACATATTTCTAGGTAGACCTTGGATTCGAGACATGAAGTGTGTCCCATCCATTGCTCATCAATGTCTCAAATATACCTATGAAGGGTAGGTGCACATAGTCTCTACAGATCTAGAGCCCTTTAAGTATTGTAACATGGTGCAACAATTTCTTGAGTCAACCTTACCATTGACTCATGTGGACTTCCAATTAAACACATCCATTCAGAGTCCACTTCCCCCTCCATTACCTTCCATTACACCATTACCATCTTCATCCATACCATCCTCATCATTGGCAACTTCAAAGATACCTTCATCATCATCAGATCCTCCATAGAGGAACATGTCGAAGAGGCCAATCGATGAGATCCCTCCTATCATTTCCACCATATCTATGGAAGAGATTCCTTGTCTACAAGATGAGGAACCATCTCAAGAGGTTCAAATTGAGTCATCTCAAGCCTCACTTCCATCCCCTACACCTTCACCATCCCAGGTTACCATCCAGATGTCTAGTACAGGGATAGGAGAGTACTTAGTGAGAAATATCACAATAGTTCCATCCATAGAGATAGTGCAAGATATGGGAAGACCTCATCTCCCCATAGGTAGCATTGTACCTCTAGGTATACCACCCAACCAAATAAATTTTTTATATGGGGGTATCGAGTATGGAACATTGCCAGTTCCTCAACAAGAAGAAGATGATGAACCTTTCTCTGAGGATATAAACTACATGTCAAATCCTGACTATGCCATGTGATATCTTCATCACTATCACTGGCATGGTTATGGGCTAGGGTTATATGAGCAAGGTACTCATGTTCCATGTCAGCCCCAATATCAGCTACCATATGATAAATCTAGGTTGGGACACAATAAGCCAGTACCTTTAGATGTCCTCATAGAAAGTCTAGAATACCTATGTCTAAATTACAGGGATGAGTTAGCACGTGATCCCTATGCCAATCCACATCATGTCCATTCATTGGGAGATTATTTTCCCATAAATATGGTAGATCAAGGGTTATCTAGTGATGTCTCTCAACCTCATGAAGTGGGAGAGAGTTCACATACCCTTCAATATGATAGTGAGGAAGAGGATCAAGGTCCTCCTCATGAATGGACATCAGATGATGAGGAGGACTATGGCATAGCACCCATAAATTATCCTAGTTTATATGAGGAATATGAGAGAGTTATCCCTTTGGATGATGAAGAAGAGTTCTATCTTCACATGTTCCTAGTACAACATCCCATTTGGTGATAGATTTTACCACTTGAAGAGCAAGATCATCACCTTCCCCATCGACCACCGCCATTCATTCCATTTCCACCAGAACCACCCCCATGAGTTAAGAGACAACATCAGATCTCTAGACCCATTCACCCATGGAAGGGAGATCATGTATCCATCAACATGATTTCCATAGATCTAAGTACACCATTGAGAGATCTGAATAACCCATCAAAGCCATTGCACCTCGACATTGAGGCAATTGACTTTGATCGAGGAGATTCTCCCCCATCTCCATCAGAGTTTTGGCCTTGCGAGGAAATGTTACAACCATTTCATTTTTCTCCAGGGACTACTCAAAATGTCTTTCACGTTGAGGTTGAGCAAGAAATGCCAATTGAAGGTGTAAACCCAGCTGATGACATTCACTTAATCCCTATTCCACATCAGTTGGAAGATGGATCACATATGTCAATTGAACCAACAATTGATAGGGATATCGGTACAGATCCTGATAATCCCCATAACATCAAATTAGGGGAAGGTCTATCCCCTGATGAACAAGCTGATTATATAAAGTTGTTAATAGATAATATAGAAGCTTTTGCTTGGACTTATAAAGATATGCTAGGACTAGATCCTAATTTGGTCATGCATAATCTTACATTGGACCCAAGTGTCAAACCAGTTAAGCAAAAGTTGCGTAAGATGCATCCAACAATCGCCTTGATGGTCAAATATGAATTGCAAAAATTGTTGGATACTAAATTTATTATATCAGTAGATTATCCACCATGGGTTTCAAACATGGTCCCTGTCAAGAAACTCGATGGGAGGATTCACATTTGCACTGATTTTAGAGATCTCAACAAAGCGAGTCCTAAGGATGAGTTTCCCTTACCAAACATTGATGCGTTGGTAGATGCTATAGTAGGACATGAAATGTTATCCCTTATGGATGGTTTCTCTAGATACAATCAAATTCATATTAATCTAGAAGACCAGATCAAAATGATGTTCACAATACCTTGGGGGACATTCTGTTACAAGGTCATGCCTTTTGGCCTTAAAAATGTTGGCGCCACCTACCAATGAGCCATGACATATATCTTCCATGACTACATGCATAAGATTCTGGAAGATTACATGGATGACTTACTGGCCAAATATCTATTACGCCATGAGCATATCAATGTATTGCGAAAGGTTTTAGATCACCTCATTGAGCATAATGTTAGGCTAAATCCCAAGAAGTGTGTATTCGGTGTCACATCTGGTAAACTCTTGGGATTCATAGTCTCTAAGTGAGGCATAGAAGTAGACCCAAACAAGGTCAAGGTAATTCTAGAAATGCCTCCCCCCACAACTATCAAGCAGCTACGTAGCTTGCAAGGAAAGGTCACATCCATAAAGCGCTTCATAGCACAATTATCGGATAAGTGTCGACCCATGAACAAGTTGCTACACAAGGGGGTCTCATTTCATTGGGATGAAGAATGTCAAGATGCCTTTGATGAGATTAAGCAATATCTGGCTTCACCACTAGTATTGGCTCCTCCATGACCAGGAGTGTCATTCTATCTTTACATCTCAGCTATTGAGCTTGCATTGGGCACCATGTTGGCCCAAAAGAATGAATTACATAAAGAACAGGCTACATATTATATTAGTTGCACCCTGGTCAGCTATGAGGTAAAATATGCATACATTGAGAAGCTATGCTTAGCAGTGGTCTTCACCACTAAAAATCTATGCCATTACATGCTCAATCATACCACGTATGTAGTATCAAAAGAGAATCCATTGTGTTACATGATGAGTCAAACTTACCATAGTAGTCACACGATGAAATGGATAATGTTGTTGATAAAATTTGACCTAGAGTTCATTGGATAGAAATCAATCAAAGGATAGGTCATAGTCGATCAACTAGTAGAGGCTCCTCTCTAGGATGACCAACCTCTCACTATAGAGCTTCTCGATGATGGAGTTTTTCATGTCTCAGAATCACCAGATCTTGAAGAGCCTGAGTCATAGGCTGACATAACTCTATTTTTTGATGGTTCTAAGTGTGAGCAAGGGGGTGGTGTAGGAATCATATTTTTCACACCACAAGGGGCTCCAATACCCCTTTCATTTAAACTTGATTTCTCATGCACCAATAACAATGTCGAGTATGAAGCCCTTCTCATAGGCCTTCAAATGATAATCACCATGAAAATAACAAAGCTAAACATTTTTGGTGATTCCTTGCTCATAGTTAATCAGGTCAAAGGAATATTCCAGTGTAGGTGCCCAGTCTTGCAAGCCTATAAAGCCCTAGTGGATAAACTTTTGGCAAAGTTTGAATGGTATGATATTGAGGCACTCCCTAATTCATCTAACCATTTTTTGGATACAATGGCCTCCTTAGGGTCATTAATCCCATAGAACCCATCTGATGATATCATGACTATTCAAGTGAAAATGCTATCGCAATCTACGATGAAGCATGATGAGCTTAACTCCATGCCTAGAGTCCACATGATTCATATTGAGCCTTCACATGAAAGGTTCTCTCAAATACACAATTATTTGAATAATGCATCTTGGGGGACTTTGTTCCCTCAAAATCCTTTTGATACTAGCACAATGCTATATCTACAAGTTCACTCTCAATCAACATTTGCATGAGAGGAATATCAAAAGGATTGCATAGTTCATACAATTGAGGCTTCTGTAAAACAAGATTGGGCCATACAAATCAAAGATTATTTAAAACTGGGAAGTATTCCTTCTGGATTGTCACATGCCATAAAATGAGCATTTAAGAAAAATGTGGAAAAGTATGTCTTTCTAGGAGACATAATGTATCATCGAAGCTATGAGGGTATCCTCCTTCATTGCTTAGACTCTCAAGAGTCATCTTGGGCCATTTCCCAAGCACACGATGGTACATGTGGTGGTCATTTTAGCGGCATGGCCATCACAAAGCACATTCTTTGCATGGGCTATTATTGGCCAACTTTAGAGAAATATTGTTGCGCTTATGTAAAGAAGTGCATAAAATGTCAACATCATGCAAATTTGACACACGTACCTTCACAGGCCTTACAACCGATTCAATCAGTTTGGCCATTTGCACAATGGGGGTTTGATTTAATTGGGAAAATCTCACCTACCTCCTCAAGCCATCACACATTTATCATAATGGCTACTGAGTACTTCACAAAATGGGTGGAAGCAATTCCCCTTACCACGATGATTGGACCTCGCATTATGGAGTTCATATTGCATAACATCATATGTCATTTTGGTATTCCATCCAAGATAATTTTAGATAATGGGACACCCTTTAAGAATAAGGATGTGCATGCTTTAACAACAAAATATAATATACAACACAACTTTTCTATGCCCTATTATCCACAAGCTAATGGGCAAGCAGAGGCATCTAATAAAATAGTAGTTACAATCTTAAAGAAAATCATTAAGGAAAATTATAAAGATTGGCATAATCAATTACCTCTTGCCCTTTGGGCCTATCACACTAGTATTTGGACTCCCACTAGGGCAACTCAATTTTCACTAGTGTATGGTGTTGAGGCTATCATGCCTTTAGAGTTAGAAATATCATTATTGCGCATATCTATGCAGGAGTTCATCGATGATGATACTGCATGGCAAGCTCATCTAGATCAACTCACTTTGCTTGATGAGTGATGCGTGAATGCTCTCGAGCATCTACGTGTTTATCAAGAGCACCTCAAGAGAGCTTACAACATGAAAGTCCACCCTAGAGACTTTTAGGTTGGTGATTTAGTTCTGAAAGAGAACCAACAAAACTCAAATTTTCCACCCCATCTACAGGATAAATTTGTGGCAAACTGGTTAGGTCCATACATCATTACTAGTCATATTGGACCTAGAACTTATCACTTAGCATCTATTGAAGGAAGTGAAGAGCCTGAACCATTGAATATCAGTCACTTGTAGCCTTTTCATGCTTAGAGCACCATGCCCACCTAAAATTCCCCTAGGTGGTCTACGACCATCTAGGTCAACCTAAAATACCCCTAGGTGGTCTATGATCATCTAGGTCAACCTAAAATATTCCTAGGTGGTCTACGACCATCTAGGTCAACCTAAAATACCCTAGGTGGTCTATGACCATCTAGGTCAACCTAAAATGCCCCTAGGTGGTCTACATCATCTAGGTCAACCTAAAATACCCCTAGGTAGTCTATGACCATCTAGGTCACCTAAAATACCCCTAGGTGGTCTATGATTATCTAGGTCAACCTAAAATGCTCCTAGGTGGTCTATGATATCTAGGTCAACCTAAAATACTCCTAGGTGATCTATGACCATCTAGGTCACCCTAAAATGCCCCAAAGGCATCTATAAGCCCTTTGGTCACCCTAAAAATCTCCTAGGTGATCTACGACCATCTAGGTCACCCTAAAATGCCCCAAAGGCATCTATAAGCCCTTTGGTCACCCTAAAATTCTCCTAGGTGGTCTACGACCATCTAGGTCACCCCAAAATGCCCTAAAGGTATCTATAAGCCCTTTGGTCACCCTAAAATTCTCCTAGGTGATCTACGACCATCTAGGTCACCCCAAAATACCCCAAAGGCATCTATAAGCCCTTTGGTCACCCAAAAATCCCCAATGGCATTCATTAAGCCCATTGGTCAACCTGTATATACATATATATATCAAAAATACAAAAACATCATTAAAATCTCAAAAACACAAAAATATTGCTTCATTGCACTTCATATCATTTGCATTACAACATCAATTGCATTAGGCATACTCATCATTGCATTATGCATTGTTAGAAGTTGATCATACATGTCTAGCACCAAGTATGTATACTAGGCATCTATCAAATTCATTATTATCATATGTCAATGTTACCACCTGTTTACATTACATGTATCATTTACATTTACACTCCATATTATATGTATGTTTCCCGTCACTTAGCCATTGTTTATAAGACATAGTTAAGGTTTTTCGGTCACTCAACCATATCTAGTTTTCTTTTCAGATTTTGTAGAAAGCTATCATGATTTTTTAGAAGGTAGAATCCTACTTAGATTATACCTTGTATACATCAAAATCCCAACACATTTTCACATTAATAAATCCAAGTTTAGCACAAGGAAAGATGAAACCTACAAAGTGGTCTAGGTTACCTTAAGCAAAAAGTTTATCTCGCTCATCCCCCTATGTGAATGGTTCAAAGATGCTGAGAATTGACAAAAGGACAAGTTCCTCCTTACCCAAACAATCAAAAATCCCTTGCCTCACACCAAATTGGGGCAAGTATCCAAAATGAAAAATAAACAATGATTATTATCACTTCACAATATGCAAAAAGAAACAGTGGTTTTTACCATTAGCAAAAGCAAAATAAATAGTGGTTCTCACCACTATCAAAATCCCTTGCTCACCATAACAAAAATGAGCAACTCCCTTGAAAAATTCAAAATTAAAAGAAAAGAAGGGAGTTTTGAACTTGAATCCCTAGAATTCTCAGCATTAGAGAACCATAAGGTGATCCTCATTACAGGTTGGGTGGCATCAAGCCCGCTTGGCAATGGTGGTATCCTTATGCATGATGATATGTCTACCACATAAGCAATTTGCTTGTGTACAGACCAATGTTTGCATGTGGATGAGCTAGCTTTTGGTAGCCTATACTACCTAGTGGTCTAATCCAACTAAGTACAAAACTCAGGATAATGAGACTCACAAGGTGATCTCTAGTACATATGGGCTGAATCAATCTTGTTTGGCACTAGGGTAACTCTATGCGTTATCATAGTAATGAACTCACATGCACACACAGGGATATTGACTATCTTGGTTATCTTAGCAGATTTATACCTTGTTAAAAGTCTTGCATAGTTATTATACAACTTTTGATTAGGTAACTAGAGTGTTTGAGTCTCCTAAAAATCCCAAACATATCATAAAACAGTATACTATTCATTCCATTTCATATCATGCCATCACATGTTTGTTAGTGTACATTTTCACAAGCCATTACATAGTGTCATGATCACATTAATAATGAGATAAATTTTATACAATCTATGGTGCTAGCATATAATGTGTCAAATAGTCATCATAAATCCATCATACAAATTAAATCAAATCATCCATTTCATTATGCATTTACAAATATCCATATCATCAAATCACATCATAGGACAAATACATGCATACATGTTAAAGATCCATCATAACATCATATAACAAATATAAGCATTACATACATCTCATAAAAGCAGTAAGAAACACATGATGATAATAAAAAACTCATATATATATGTGTGTGTGTATGTATGAAATCAAAATCTACATCATCATCCATAAACTACCCATAGGCTACAATAAAGTGGGTCCTCAGACCTCATAAGTCCCAAAAATATCAAAAAGAGCCATCATAGTCTCAAAAACCATGGTCATGCAGGACCGATACTATGACTCTCACCCCTACCCTTAGTTGGAGTCCACCGTGAACTCCTAGATCTGCTACCACCTACCCTGTCTGACCTCCATGCAAAGCTAGGAGACCCCATCCATGCAGAATACTATCCTGTACCACTCCTCTAACTCTGGTGAGATCCACTAGCAGATGCATGGTCTAGTATGCACCCCTTAAGGTGCACTATCTCATCCTCTAACTCATTAGTATAAGTTTGCTCCTATCAGCAATGAGTCTGGTAGGTTCCCACTAAGGCCTAAAGTTGTGCCACCTCCTCTTATAGCTTGGCCATCTCACCACTACTAGATCCCTCATGGATAGGGCTCCATGCTCCAACCTGTGCCTGTAGCATAGCTATCAATGTTACCTACCTCTCCATATCATCCTAAAGTCTCTCTCTCCTCCTACTGACCTCTGATAAGCTCACCCCATAGCTCAGTAATCATAGCATCTTGAGCTGCTAGTTGTACCTACATCCCTTGATCATCAAAGTTAGCCTCACCCAAGTCACCCTGTAGATACCCTAAGTCTAGGAGCTCTATCCACTCATCCACTACATGGTGATGTACATGTCGCTCACCTGTGCCTACCTCCTCATCATCTAGAGAGTCATCCTGACCCTCCTACCATAGTAGTTGTATCCCCTCCTAGTGGCCCCTCTCCTCACCACTATCATGTCACCCACCAAGAGTCATACTCCTCTATCATCCCGACATCATCTACCTCAGAGATGTCTACTACAGGATCTGACTCCTCTCCCAAGGCCTCCACTGTAGGCCAACTAAGAGTCCTCTCAGCCTTATGATGATGATAGATCATTGACTCACTAGGCAAACCCTGGCATAGCCTAAACTATCGTAGGACTTGAGCATAAGGGAAGTACTCATCGCTCAGTCCCATGTCACCCAACTAGCCATCTAGCTCACCTCACACGATGCAGTTGTGTCGTAACCTCAACCCATACTGGACAATCTCTATAAGATCTCTAGGTAATCTCCTCTACCTAAGTCATGCAAAGGACTCTACATAGTGCTCAACATCACCTACAAAGTGATGGCTCTGACCTATCTCCTGAGCCCTCTACCATAGTATCCCATAGCCTATGTCCCTATCAGTAAGTTGTGCTCAAGTCATCCAAGGTAATCCCCATGGTCGATCCACTACAATATGCTGCCATCCCCAAACCTGTAGTAGAAAACTGCAACCCAATCCCTTCTACCCATGAGAGTGGATCTCATATAGCTCATCATATAGTTATGCCAATAATGTAGGACCCCAAGCCATCACTATAGGCTCCTCCTCAGTGCACTCCACAAGTGTAAAAACCAACTCTATAAGGTTCCAGGGGAACCTGGCTCCTGATGAGTCTGGAAGCAACATGTTGGAGATCAAATTCATCAGTAAGGAATGTCTAACACCCAATACATCAGCCCCAAACCATGACTCTACTAATATCCCTCCATTGAGTAGGTCACTCACTGCCTCCTCCCAATGTCCCCTAAAGTACCTCTGTAGCACTGCATCTCGTCGATCTCTATGAGTGGATACGATAGGGTGCCCCTCTATCAGAATGCATAATATCCAATAGACATCCTCTAAAGTCACCATCATCTCCCCTGTAGGTAGGTGGAAGGTGTTGGTGCGAGGATCCCAAAGGTCTATCAAGGTAGTCAAATAAGCGCGATCACCCACCATGGGCTCCAACCATGTCACATGCTTAAGGCCAATGGCATCGAGCCATTGCCAATCCTCCTCTATCAAAAGTCCCTAGCAACCTGAAAGAGAGTTAGAACTCGATACCGACTCTTCACCACCTGATAGAGTTAAGCAAGTTGTCAAAAATACCCTAAAAATGCATTAAAAGAGTCCAAAAATACCAAAAAAATGACCAAAAAGGGCCCTTTTTACCCCATTTTTTGACCCTCCCACCTAGGGACGACCCCCAATTTGGTAGCCATCCCACCTAGGGATGGCCACCAATGACCGTCCCTCCAAGGGATGGCCCCAAAAATTGGCTAAAATTGGGTCAATTTGACCCCTAAAACAACCCTAAAAATGCAAGAAAATAGCATAAAAATAAAAAATAAATGCATCTAAGATACAAATAAAATCTGGTATTCCTACATTATACTATTATTATGGTTCCTTAACCATGATTTAGTGTATTGCATGGAAAAAGCATCAGAAATTATGATTTCACATTAAATAAAGAGGAGAAAATGCGGCCCGTACCCGTCTCGCATCGGCTCCACCGCTCGTTGAGCCCTATGGCTGGCTCATGGTGATGGTTAGATGTTTTGGTAGTGCTCCACTTAAAAAAATCACACTCCTACTCCTCACCTCTCAAATTCCTAAGCCAAACATGCACAAATGAGCTCATTTGCCTCATTTTGGGCTTATATAGATGCAAAAAGACCATGGTTGCTCCTAGGTGGGATGGTCGGCTATTTGGCTGACTGTCCCACCTAGGGATGGCCATGAACAGTGCAGCTATCCCACCCAAGGTATGACCACCAAAAAACCCTATAAAAACAGCTAAAAATGATCAAAAATAGGGCCAAAAACCCACCAAAAATAGGTCAAATCAATTCTAAAACTTGTCAAATTGGATAGTAATTTGACCATATTTTCTAAAAAGAAATTTAGGAGGGTTCTACACCAGATCCCTTTGAAAATGGTGGCAAAAACCACCCAGTTTTGTGACCGTACCACCTGGGGATGGATAATAGTCTTAGTTGCACCCGCTAGGGATGACCATAAAATGGCTAATAATTTTGATTCAATTCCACCATAGATAATTTCTAAATGATTAGAATAGCCTTGCATTAAAATTTTGGTTAATTTTTGAATAGTTTTGATGGGTCAAATTAGGTTTTGTGATTGCAGGCTTAGTTGTTCCTTCCAGGAATGACCACACTTTCTGATCACAATTTCCTTCTAATTTATGCTCAAATCTTCCCAAAATTATCTTAATAACAACATACTAAATTTGCAAGTCATTTGGAGTTGTTTTGATTTATCATAAATTAGTTTTATATTCATTATTACATGCTTTTCAAGGTTTTCTATACAAAATGCATATGCTATTAACAATTTTTAATCTCTTGTGTGTAGGTGCAGGTATTCTAGGCATGAGGGAGGAGTTAAGAGTTAGATTAAAATAATCCCAATATTAGCTCTCAATTGTGGTTTGCGAGAATAACATTGAAACACGTCATTAAGCTCTTGAAGGGATTCGATCCTTGTAACTTGTAATTTGAAATGTATCAAAATGATAAGCCCTCAAAGTGGATGCATTGTAACCTTTTGGAATTTATGAATTTATAAATACAAGGATAAATCCCCCATATTTTATTTCAGATTATTCATCATTTCAGTAGTTTACATCTTTTGCACCTTTTCCTTTGAATGCTAGCTTAGAACTACAACTACATTTCAATACAATTATTTAAGGCATGTCATTTTTTGTGCTTCTTCATAAATATATTATAGCTACATATTATCATATTGGATCTATCATATTATAATAATATAACTACATATTATTGTGTTGTCTCTATCATCTTGTAAGGGTTTATTGATTGTTTGAGTATGTTCATCGGAGTAAGGATTGAAATCTTTCATCAAAACTAAATTGAATGAAGGGATTTTTTAAAGGTAGAATATACCCCTTCTCTTAAAATGTAATAATTATCTCTTTTATTTTCTTAAATGCCTTTAATAGGTGAGTAATGATATCCTAGAGTAGTTATTGAATAGCATGTATTAAATGCATCTATGGTGTCAATAAATCCCTTTACTCGATAAAAGCCTCTCTTGAATAAATCCCTCTATGATGGTCTTAAATAATTTGCAAGCCCTCTCCCCCACCAGTTAAAATGTCCTTTTTAAAATATGGGGGGTTGTTTTTTATATAATTGTAAAGTCATCTCTTTTTAAATGGGCCTTGCTCATAATTTAGATTTTAAGGAAGAAAGAGGACATCTTTAAGAGTTGAGAGAGCTTAAAGTGCAGGGTTTGTTAAAAAAAATGGATTTAACATAGAAAGGAGAGGCACTCATAAAATTAGCCTTTTTTGAGCTCTCTCTATTTTTTGAAAAGAGAGGTCCCTTTATGTCCTTATTTAAGGATCACGTGGATCTTGTAGATCTCCTTGTTGACCTACATAAGTCATTGATACTAATATGTGGTAGGCCCTTATTTTTCCCCCCACCTTTTAAAAGGGTATTTTTAAAATAAAGGGGGGCACTCGATCGCTTAAAGTTAAAGAGGATAAGAAGAGGGAAATTTTAGGTATGGCATCCCCTCATTTATAGAATACCTTTTTTGGTTGAGTCAATTCAACAAGTGTAAGCACATAATCTCTTTATTTTTTTTGGGATTGAATTGTGAATCAGATTTTCTATCAATATTTAAGGTGATCGAGGAGATCTCTTAATCTATATGTTGGATGACTAATAAATGGGCAAGGGCAAATTCCATGTAGATCCTTATCCCCATGTGGCATGAGAAACTGCAAGCCCTACTAGGGAAGGAAAAAATGCAAACTTTATTATATAGAGAGGTTTTAAAGCTTAATAAATCATAAATATGATAGAAACTTGCTTAGATCAAGCATGCAAATGAAATTTTCTTATGAATTACCTTTCCATTTAAAATAACCAATCTTAACATGTTAAATCAATCCCATTTAAAATAAAATGGTTGGACATCAAAACAAGTTATTCATATTAAGACATATATAGTACAATAGTGGATGGGGTAAAAATTGCTCCTTTCCCTCCCTTAGGAGTGCATATCCTCACCTTATAAGAGTGGGGTTGGGGGCTCTCTCCCTATAAACAGGATCAAAGATAAAAAAATCAGCATAGGTGGGTAGGATAAGAGTCCCTTTTATTTTATTTAGAGAGCAATATGAAGAACTTTAAAAGTTTTGCAACTCATTTGAAATATATTCCCCTCATTGATAGGAAATATTATCCTCCTCCCATGTGATAAATGAGAAAAGAGGAGTCATATTCTAAGCCCAATTATTTCTTAATGATAAATAGAATGAGCACCACTACAAATAGTTTATGAGATCACAAATGTGAAGATTCAAATAATCTTACTTTTGGGACTTTATTGACAAGATTTGATGGTGAGCAACAACTAGATTCTTCATAGGAGAACCTAGCTGTGAGCACAAGGATCTTTTAAAAGAGAGGGGTATCCATATTATTCCATGTTTAGACCTTCAAATAATGTAATAAGGGCTAACACTTTCCCTTATTACATTATTTGGTATAAAAATCATTAACCTCCCATTATTCTAGGGATGGTATATTAGAATTGTGCTTTGGATTTGGCTCTAGCTCTAACTTTAGCTCTTGTTTTGGCTTTGGCTCTAACTTTGCTAGCACTTGTTTAAGTAATATTCACTAGGTCTACCTCTTTGGTCAGTCATTATATTTGTATTTGGATCAATACTTCTAGGTCTTTACCTCAAGATCACCATTACCTCTAGGTTGTCTTTGGATCACCTCTCGGTCATCATCGCCTCTAGGTCACCTCTGGGTCCTTTGCCTTTGGGTCACCTCTAGGTCCTCATTACCTCTTAGTAAATATTTGGATCTGCCTTTAGGTCATCACCTATGAGAAATTATCATGGAATTATATCTTAAGAATATTCCACATCTTCATAATCCTTCACATAATGTTTCACTGTAGGTCCTATCACTATAGGTCTTCCAAGCATTGCTTGGGTCATATTATTCTAATACATACATTATTTATTTCAAGTTTCCTAAGATATTTTTCCATGGAAAACTTATATTCTTCTCATTGAACAAACTCCATCTTATTTTGTAGAAACCATTCAACATTTCTTTTGCTTTATCCTATTCTAATGCATCCATCCATCCATAGTTCATATGCATTTTATCGATCATTTTTTTTTATGCCAACACTTTATTTGGGAGCAATTATTACCTACATGGATCTCATAAGAATGTAGGTTTCAATACCTACCAGTAACATGTCTGAATCTTCCACAATGACTGCAATAACTGAACCTAGGAACTTCTACATATTATTATTTCTTCACAAATTTTGTGTTATTGCAACCTATCATAAATTTAGCATCATTGCTACTTGCTTGAATTGTATATTCAAGGCCTTCATTACTTGGAATTATATTTAGCATTATGTTTATTTCCACACATTTTCCATATCTTCCCAATATTTTACCATTGCATCCCATTATTCTCATTAATTTTGAGACAATTCCTTTGGTATGCCTTTCAAATCACCCAAATTTTCCCTCATTATTATGACCCTTGTCACAAGACTAGATCTCTTCATCATTACTCTAGACTTTTCAAATAATATTCAAATATGAAACTTATTCACTGATATTTTATAACTATCACCAAAGAAATACACAAAGACACCATTATCACAATGAATTCAACACAATCCAAACTATCACTATCATATCTAGAAATGCAATCAAATGGATCACAATATTCTCCTTCAATACAAACATTGATTTATTTATCATCATTGAAACATACAAATTCATCATCAACATGTTCTTTAACAAGATGACATTTGTTATGGACAACATGACCTTTGTCATGGCCAATACAATTTTCTTCTATACAAACTCTACTTTTACCAATAATGCTATAGATGATATCTGTCCCTAGTATAATATCACTTGTATCACAACAAATATTTGTCATTAATAAATTTAAATCACCTATATCACAAGAAAAATCCTTCCATTGAATAATATTACTTGTGAATCTTTGATAATGGATTGTAAGTATGACCTTAGCGTTAAGAATTTTTATTTTTTCATAAAAATCTATCTTCTTGAAAATAAAGATTTTTAGCTTGCTTCTCTCCCCATTCACTTGTTTTTTATGACCTATACTTTTGATTTTTTGCTTACTTTTCTCTACCTGTACTTTATTTTGGTGAGGCATATTTTTGAATGCCAATTTGCTTCTTTGATTTCTTTCTCTTTTCCTCTCCTATTTATTTATTTATGTGAACACAAGGTCCCTTATATCTCCCAAAATGGTCCCCTTTTCTATATACTACTAGCCATATATCAAACATTTTATATACTCGCTCTTCCTATATATTTGTTGGTATGTGAAAGAAGCTAGTCCTCTTGATATATGTGGGTATACGTGAGAGATACATTAAGGTACATGAAAGAGAATGATGTTTGATACCAAGGTAGTATTGAAAAGTATTCATAATATCAATGACACCTGCTTAAAGAGAAATCCTCATACATGGGCATAACTTCTCTATATACTTGGATCTTCTTAATTTTAGGATTTATGTCTAACAATAGTAATGAATGGAGTGAAAAAATCACAAAAATGTGTCCTTATTCCTCCTTGATGATTTATAAGGTTGATGGCCAAACATAATTATGGCAACTATATTAGGTTTTAGATGCAATAAATTAACATGACAACATTACCTGTAAATACAATTCGGAGGCGTCATTTATACCAAACACAATAATTGTGCAAAGCATATGTTTTGATTTTTGTATACAAAATTATTTTTTATGCAAAATGTGTTTGAAAAAATGTATCAGTCATTGCAAACAATAACCTTTTTACAAAAAAATTCCCCTCCCCCGCATTTTTTTTAATGTTAATTTTCCTTAAAAAAATTGCCCACTATACACCTTTTAACTCCCTAAGAAGAAATGACTTTTCAAATTTTCACTTAGCTCTCCCTAAATTTTCAATTTTCTTTTTAACTTATTCTCCTATTTTGTTTTCTTAATAAAAGTTGCCCTCAATGAGAATTGAACTCATGACCTTCTAATCACAAAAAATTAGACTTGCTTGCAATAACCAGTTCCCACTTTGCTATATATGACAAAAATAAAATTTCCAAATTTAAAAAATACCTTGTTATGTTGTGTTTGAAATAATCTCTTCACATGACACTTCAACTCTTGCTATCTTGAGGTTCATAAATGTTTTCACATGCATACAAACCAAGATGGAATATTGACACTATTGCATGTCCCATGAAATATTTTCTAACCACAATCTGTCTCAATGTGTCACTCTATTGTCTTAGTGACCCCTACATCAATTATCTTGATGCCAAAATGTGTCACTCTACTGCTAAAAAAAACTATCTTTCATTTTTTTATGTTCACTATAATAGATGGTAACTTGATTTTACATAATAGTGTACTCTAAAATGTTCTCAAATTTTGCACAACCAAGTATTTAAAAATTGTAAACTTGTGATCTAATGTGACATATGCTAGAGTATTTTTCCATATTTAGACTTCCAAAATAGAGGTAATTGACCACAAAATTAGAACCAAGACCAACATACATAAAACCACCCCTAAACCCATGACATAAAGAAAACATCACATAATTATCATTTTCCCCTCTTAACACACATCAAAGAGAGTCTATGATTCATTATAATCTTGATAATTAATTGAATTGCAATATGATATGATGGTCTCTACCCATCATCAAAAAAAAAAAATTGAGAATTTAGAAACATTAGTTAACTAGAGCATGTCAGTCACCTATTTATAAATTCAAGAATTTATTCTCAAATTTGTAGTAAAAGAACATATGCAATGACTTCCTTCAAGATTGATAATCTTAATATTTATACACAAAATTCAAGCATGAACACTTCATTATCAACCACATTTAGCTCTTCTCAAACTACCATTCATGGAATAACATCACTCCCATAAAAATTAGAGTCTTTTAACTTGTATTTCTCATAGGGTATTTTTTGCTTAGCTTCGAAACTATTATTTATTGGAATGTTTATCTTTAGCAATGAAGAAATGTTATCCTCCTACCATTATTTTACCATGGGCACAAGAACACAAATATTTTGGTTAGGACACAAATATCAATCTGATAAAGGGCATATTGTCATATGGAGATGGTTATCCCTTCAATAAAATAGCTACCCTACACAAAATCATTATGGATCTGATACCAAATGTTGGAATTAGAGGTAAACAAGAAAATATGTTAAGCAACAATATGCGCAAACAATATGTCAATATTACAATACTTCATATTTTCATATATTTCTATTAGTATTTTACCAATACTCTAACATACAATTTTTTTACAAGCACAAAGAATGCAATCAACATGCATATTGATACAACAATGTGTCTCTTAGATTCATGAGACCTTATGGTGTTCCACCTTCACCTTTGTATTTTCATCTCCTCATATTCTCACAAGAATGTGACTATTTAAATTTCATATGGGATAAATAACTATCAATCTCCTAGTGATTATAAACATTAAATAATATAACATAGCTAACATAAACTACATTTTGAAAAGCGTTAGTGCCAAATTTGGATGGCTAAGTAGCATTTTACCATCTACCCTATAAGATTTTGCTAGAATGATTAATTATAATTGGGATTTACTTTACCACAATTAAATGTAGTGTTAATTTTTCTATAAATATGATCTTAAGGATCATTTGTAAGGGTCCTTTTGATTATTTGGAAAAGTAGATTTTCTCTTTAAAATCAAACTGTTATTTATAATTACATAATGCAATTGATGAATACATTGAGTATGGACTTTGAAGATTGACTATGGACATACATGTTTTTCTTTTTGGATGTATGATATTAGTGAGCCTTCCCTCTTATCCCCTTTAAGTCCTTTCTATGCATTAGATTGTAGGTTTATTCAAGATCCAATGTGCTAATGATACCGAATATTCTAGATATTTTAACTAGATCACACTAATCTAACTATAGTTAGCCAATTGTATTTACATTTTATGTATTTATTTTTGCTTGCATAGATTAAAATAAAAAATAGAATCTTCAAATCGATACTTGGTGAGTCTCAAATTCAAAGTAATAGAAGGGTTATCTACAAGGAAAAATTATAGGAAATAACATCAAAAAAGGAGCTTCTATCTACGTGGTTACAATATTGGGTTCATTAGCCAAATATCCAAGAAAAAAGGGTGAAGAACACAAGCTTATATTGAGAGTGGTGAACAGTATAAAACCAATTTTTACTTTTCTTTCCCAAAAAGTATTAATCAATATAATAAATGACAATATCAATAGCAATAACCAAAGCAATGCACCAATCATCACACACAATAGAGACACAAATTTTAATGTGGTTCACCCAGTGTGGGCTACCTCCACAGAGAAAATATTTCTTCTAAATATTTCTCAAATAATCTCTTGGGAATATTTCCCAAATTACAATGTTTATCGACTTCTGTCCAAAGGAGATTTTGATCCCCTAATCTCAAGTTTGTGGATCTCTTCCACAGGAGAACTCTTTCCAATTATGCTCTGGCTAGTGATCTTCTTGAAGACTCTATCTCTCTACTGTACTGACTTGTGGATCTCTATCCACTTGAAGACTGCTCACTCAGATCTGTCTTCAATTGTCTTGGTTGTTGGATCTCTATCCACTGAGACTCTGTCCTCTATACTCTATGACCTCCAAATCTCTATCTCAATACTGTACCAAACACAGTTCAGTCGGTCTAGCATAGTTCTACTCAATCTCTTACACTAAACATAGTACAGTCAGTCTAGTACAATTCTACTCAATAGGTTCACTTAGAACCTGCTCAAATCTGCTCAACAGGTTCACACAAAACCTGTCTAAATATGCTCAATAGGTTCACACAAAACCTATCCAAATCTACTCAACAAGTTCACACAAAACTTGTCCAAATATTCTCAATAGGTTCACACAAAACCTATCCAAATATGCTCAACAAGTTCACACAAAACTTGTCCAAATATGCTCAACAAGTTCACACAGAACTTGTCCAAATCTACTCAACAAATCCTCACTAGGACTTGCTCAAATCTGCTCAATAAGTCCTCTCTAGGACTTGCTCAAATCTTCTCAATAAGTCCTCTATAGGACTTGCTAAAATCTGCATAGTAAGTTTTCACAAAAGCTTAACTCAAAATAGTCCACAAGTCTTCTCAAAGACTTGTCTCAATAACATAGAATCATAAAGAGAATTGTTAGACACTCAATATGTTCTAAGCTCAAAGTACAATCAATATCTCAAATCAATCTCATAGAAGCATAAAGAGAATTGTTAGAGACTCTATATGTTCTATACTCAAATCCCAATCTCAACTCAATAGAAGCATCAAGAGAATTGTTAGAGACTCTATATGTTCTATACTCAGATTTAATCTCAACTCAAATCAACCTCAATCTCAACTCAAATCAAAATATTGAATAGTTTATTTCTAGGAACTTGAACAACCACATGCATCCACTTAACTAGGCTTAATCAACTCAACTCAACCAATCACCTCAAGGAATAATCCTTTCTCACAAACCCTAGTCTAAGCATGTATTTACCAACTCAACTCAACCAATCACCTCAAGGAACAATCCTTTTTCACAAACCCTAGTCCAAGCATGTATTAACCAACTCAAAATGTTTCCTACAATGCTCAAGAACAATTCTCACATAGCAATTATACTCATGTTATTTTCTAACTCAAGTTCAAGTTCATTTCATCATCAATGGGCTTCAACAATAATGCCAATAAAACAAGGTTTAAATACAACCCACAAACCAAAAAACATTGAAGCATTCAACCAATAATTTTCTCAAAGGAAACCACAATCAATCATTTTCTCTCCAATGATATTTTAGAATAAACCACCATAAACAATCAATAGGAGAATTTGACCATACCTTTTTGATGCCAATAAGTTGTCCACAAAATTTTCCACACTTAAACACAACTTTCCTTTCCAATCTAAACAAGGGTTAATGGACTTCAAATAATCACAAAATAAAGCATTACTCAAATTACACCATTTTTACCCCAAGTTAATAAACACATCCACCAAAGTCCCTTTTATTAAAACCTTTATAAAAAATAATAAACCTCTCAAAATTGCTTTTAAAAAACAACTCCTTATTTCTTCGAAAATTAATTCTCCATAACCATCAAATAAATCATAAACAAATTATGCTTTGCAATAATAATCACAACCCTAATAACAAACTTTAATTTCCATTAACTACATTATAACTCCAAACTTTAGGACTAATAAAAATTATTTAAATGCAAAACATAATTACCTCCTCAAGGGGATTCGAATCCCTGAATTTCCACACCACCAGCGTCTTAGCCACGACTAAGATTCCACACGAGCTAGGCGCTTGTTGGAAAGGCAAAGTCCCAAAGTGCCTTAAACCTTCCTCCACCTTCTATAAAATACAAAATGCCAAAGCGCTTTCCACACGCCTTTCGAAACACTGTCCAAGGGATTCGATCCCTGGTGTTTGCGCTGCCTTATGCCTTAAACCAAAATGATTTGCCAATACGCCAAGCTTCCCACCACAATTTTACTTTCCAAGCGCTGTCATTTTCTTTCCTACTTCTCTTCTCAAAATTTGCACAAGCTCATAGACTTATTCGAATGCCAAACATTTATCACAAGAGCAAGGATGAAACTTTGATTCATTTACCACCTCTTTATATAGTGTTTAAAACACTTCGAAGACGTCGACAAAAATATGAATTTATGTTTGCTTGATGACGTCGGAGGGAAACTTAGCATTTAAATTTAAATTTGAATTTAAATTTTAAATAATTAAAATTTAAACCAAATATTAAAACTCAAATAACTCCATCACCGGGGCACATTTTTTGATGAAACAAAAGCCCAACTTGGGTTTTAAGAAAAACCTAAATCAAATATGTTGTCCATGGTTTTAACTAAAACTTTTTATTTTTATTGCCTTGGTTTTCACAAAAACCCTTCATAGATCCTTTTGAAATTAAATGCTCTTTTGACATCAATGGCAAAATTTTAGCTTAGGGACTCAAAATGTCTAACAATCTCCCCCTTTGCCATTGATGGTAAACCAAATCCTTTTACTAAATTTTGACCAAAGTGTCACGATTTCGCGACATGTCATATTTTCACGACTAAAATGGGAGAGAGAAAGTAAGTTGGAAAAGTGTCACGATTTCGTGACATGTCACATTTTTGTGACATGTCGCATTTTCGCGACTAAAATAGGAGAGAGAAAGTAAGTTGGAAAAGTGTCACGATTTCGTGACATGTCGCATTTTCGCGACTAAAATAGGAGAGAGAAAGTAAGTTGGAAAAGTGTCACGATTTTGCGACATGTCGCATTTTCACGACTCGAAAAGGGCAGGAAGGAAGAGAAAGAAAAAGTGTCACGATTTCGCGACATGTCACATTTTTGCGACTCGAAAAGGGTAGGAAGGAAGAGAAAGAAAAAGTGTCACGATATCGCGACATGTCACATTTTCACGACAAAAGAAAGAGAGGAAGCGTACGAAAGTAGAACTATCATGATTTCACGACAAAAGTAGAAAGCAAGACTTCAGAAGTAGAAGTGTCATGATTTCACGACAAAAGTAGAGAAGAAGACTTCGAAGGCAGAAGTGTCACGATTTCATGACAAAAGCAAAGAAGCTAAGTACGGAAGCAAAAGTGTCATGATTTCATGAAAAAAGCTAAGTTGAAGACTACGGAGACAAAAGTGTCACGATATCGTGACAAAAGCAAAGTCGAAGTCTATGGAAGCAGAAGTGTCGCGATATCATGACAAAAGCAAAGACGAAGTGTACGAAGGTGAAAGTGTCGCGATATCACGACATGTAGCATTTTTGCGGTCCGATACAAGGAGAAAGAGAGAGAAAGAAAAAGTGTCACGATATCGCGACATGTTGCATTTTCGTGGGCCTAAGCAAAGAAAAAGAGGAGAGAGAAAAAAGTGTCACGATATCGCGACATGTTGTATTTTCGCGGGCCAAAGCAAAGAGAAAGAGGAGAGAGAAAAAAGTGTCGCGATATCGCGACATGTATTTTCATGGGCCAAAGCTAAGAGAAAGAGCAAGGAGAAAAAGTGTCACGATATCGCGACATGTTGTATTTTCGTGGTTAAGTTGAAGCCAACGAAGACAGATGAACAACCGACTAAAATTAGGGTTTATAGCTATCATGAAAGCCGACTAAGATTAGGATTTATAGCCGACTAAGATTAGGGTTTTCATCTCAAACATTCTGTTATAAAAGGAGGGCTGTTTGGAGATTTGAGGAGTTGTTGAAGTGTGTGAAGTTCGGTCGGAGTGCATAGAGAGCAAGTCATGTCGAATCGAGCTAAGTGCAAAATTTGCAAAGAGAGCAGAGTGCATGAAAGAGAGAAGACGATCGTGAAGGTCGACCGTAGCGAAGCAGAGTGTGCGAAGTGATTGCGCAGAGAAAGCAGAAGGCGCAGTGCAGTTGTAGATCATAGAAGATGTGTCTGTTCTGTGAACAGTGAGAGAGATTGGGTAAGCAATAGACCAGTCAGGGTCTTGTAAAAGCGAAGGTATTTTCTCTGGTAAACTTCTAGATTCAAAATTGAAGTCCAGGTTGCAGCTTGGCATCAGGGGTTGGTGCTCCTTTCTGTTGGTGCAAATAAATAAGGGGTTGGTGCTCCTTCTAGTGGGTGCTGGTAAATTGATTGTAAAGTTGGTGCTTTGCAAAGGCTAGATTTGGATGGTAGTCCAAGCAGTCATTTTTGAGGAGTAGCCACATTGGTGAACCTCGTTAAATCTTGTGTTGTGTGATGTTCTCTTGTGATACTTGCTTTATCTGGTTTTAAGGTTTCATTATTTCTATTTTAAGAGCTATGAATTTAAGTTTAAAGAGCTACACTGATTCACCCCCCCTCTCAGTGTCATTGTGAGACTAACAATTGGTATCAGAGCCAAGTTCCTGTACAAGCCTAACCGGCTAGGGTGATCTTGGAAGTAACACAATGGCAGGTGGTGAAGGCTTCTCATCAAACAAAGCACCATTGTTTGATGGATCTAATTACGCGTTCTAGAGAATCAGGATGCAGACATATCTCTATGCTTTGGGTTACGACATCTGGGATTCAGTAGTTAGTGGATACACAATACCCATCACTCCTCCAAAAGAGGCTGACGAAAAGAAACTATTTGAAAACAACTCAAGAGCAAAAAATGCTCTCTTGTGCGGATTAGCAGAAAGTGAACTAGTAAAGATCATGAGCTATAATATGGCAAAAGAGATATGGGACAAACTAAGGAGTATTCATGAAGGAGACGATAAGATCAAGGAGGCCAAGTTACAGACACATCGAGCTCAGTTCGAAGCATTGAAAATGAACGACGATGAAAACATTGAGGCATATATGCTGAGAGTTAATGGAATCATTAATGCGATCAGAGGACTCGACGAGGATATTGGAGACTCTGTCATCATGAAAAAGGTACTAAGATCTCTTCCTCAAAGGTTTGATTCCAAAGTCTCAACGATAGAAGAAGCTAAAAATCTAAATTATTTCAGTATAGATGAGATGTATGGTTCTTTGACTGCATATGAGATGAGGATAGGAAGATCTAAACCCACAGACAGAGAAGCGGCTTTTAAAGCCCTTAAAAATAAAAACACAAAACAAGAGTCCGAGGAAGAAGAGACATCAGATGAAATGGAAGCTAACTTTGTTAGAAAACTAAAAAGGGGAAAAGGAAAATACAGAGGGAAGCTACCATTTAAATGTTTCAACTATGGAGGCGTTGGGCATTTTGTGACTAAATGTCCACTTAAAGAGCAGAACAAAAATGATGAAGGATCGCACCATGAAAGAAGTGACTGGAAGAAGAAAATGAATTTCAGAAAAGGCAACTTCAAGAAGAAAAGTTTCATCTCCAAGAATGTCAGTTCATCAGAAGACAGCTCCGGTGAAGAGTCTGAAGAGGAAAAAGGTGAAGCTCTTTTCATGGCATTTGAAGAAGTAAAATCAGAAAAGGAAGAAGGAGTGAACTCTGAAGTATGTGGTGAAAACCTTGAGGCTGAAGTAGATCTAGAAGGTGAGTTGATCTCTGCACTTGAAGAGTGGGAGATAGAAAAGAAAAAGAATAAGAAACTTTCAAGAAATCTTGAGGATGCAAATGAAATCATAACCAGTTTGAAAGTATAGATAGAAGAATCCAAGAAAATCTTCGAAGATCTCGAAGTGCAAATAACCATGAAAATAGATTATTGCAGCAAGCTAGAAGAAGAGACTGTTGGTTTGAGAATGCAGCTAGAAGAGATGAATAAGAAAATTAGTTGTTATCACAAACGTGAAGAAAGTTCTATGAAGTTGGATAAGATCATAAATGACCAAAGGCCTGCAGGCATCAAGTTTGGTCTGGGTTTCATCGAAGGAGAATCATCAAATGGATCAAAGGCCAGAAATGTAGAATCCATAAAGAATGAAGATAAGAAATAGGTTGATCAAAGAAAAATGTCTCATGACAAAGAAAGCAATAATGCCAGGCACGAAAGGAGAACTGACAATGATGGATTCACCAATGTCACACATCAAAGAAGAAGAAGACCTATGGCTCCTACGGCAACATGGCAAAGACCATCTCCCAGGTTCAATTATCCCTTCTCTGGTTTCTATTTTAAATGCAATGGCTATGGACATAAAATCTCAGACTGCAAATATAATGTAAGACCAAGGAATTTCACCAGTAGAAATGCTTTTTCTCCTCTGATGAATTATACAGTAGAATGTTATAACTGTCATAATTTTGGGCACATTGCAAGAAACTGTAGAAGTACATTTGCATCAAATCAGTTTCAGGGAAGAAAATTTCAACCAAATAGGATGAGACAAAATAGAAAACTTCCCTTAAAACATGCACAAGTTGTTGATAAGGGAAAGGCAAAACAAGAGCCCAAAACCACTATCAAAACGGAGTGGAAAGAAAAAGAACAACTTAAGGAAGAAAAGGAATCCTTAATCGTACAAACAACATTTAAAGCACAGAATAAATATGTACCATGGATACTTGATAGTGGATGTTCCAGTCATATGACAGGTAACAAACAGAAATTTGAGAAGTTACAGAAATATGAAGGTGGTTCAGTAAAGTTTGGAAATAATGATGGAGCTAAGATAGTTGGCAAAGGTTCAGTTAAAATTATTGACGAAAAAATTAAGTCAGAAGAAGTCTTGTTTGTGGATGGTTTGAAACATAACTTGTTGAGCGTAAGTCAGATTTGTGATAAAGGTCATGAGGTAGTTTTTAAGAAGCGAGGGTTGTGAAGTCAGAAAGACAAACAGTGGAAAATTGATAGCAATCTGGATCAAGAACATCTGGAAACCTGTACACGCTCTCAGAGACTTCAGAAGGAGCTTGTTTTATTGGATAGGAAGAAGAAAATTGGTTGTGGCACAAGAGACTCGGTCATATCAGTTTTGATAATCTAGTAAAAATCACCTCAAAAAGAGCAATGAGAGATATTCCCACCATCAGCAAACCTGCAAACAACATTTGTGCTTCATGCCAAAAGGGGAAACAAACTAGAGTCACTTTCAAAACAAAAGAATACTACACAAGCAAACCTTTGGAACTAATACACATTGATTTATGTGGACCCATGAGAACACAAAGCATAAATGGTGACAAATATTTTATGTTGTGCATTGATGACTATTCCAGAATGACATGGATATTTTTCTTGAAGCATAAATCAAAAGCTTTTGATATGTTCAAGATTTTCAAAAACCAGGTTGAGAATGAAACAGGAAAGAGGATCAAATGTTTAAGATCAGACAGAGGAGGAGAATTCATTTCAGAGGAGTTTGCAGAATACTATGAAAAATACGGTATTAGGAGACAGTTCTCAGCAGCCAGGACACCTCAGCAAAATGGAGTGGTAGAAAGAAAGAACAGGACAGTGCAAGAAATGGCACGGACTATGTTGGTTGAAAGCAGAGTAGCAGACATATTTTGGAAAGAAGCAGTCCATACTGTGGTGTATATCCAAAATAGGTACATGCTGAGAACACATGAAAGCAAAACTCCTTATGAATTATGGTTCGGTAAAAGGGCAACAACAAAATACCTCAAAGTTTTTGGCAGCAAGTGCTATATCAAAAGAACTGAAGATAATCTTGGTAAGTTTGATGATAGAGCGAGATGAAGGTATTTTTGTTGGTTATTCATCAAAAAGCAAAGCTTACAAATGCTACAACAAGAGGCTAAAGAAAATTGTGGACAGTGTCGATGTTAAATTTGATGAAGGTAGAGAACGAGTAATTAGCTATGAAACGAACTACCCAATTTATGAAGAGGTTATTGAAGGAGATGAGGAAAAAGAAATGGAAAAGATACAGAAAATTGACTCAGATGATTTAAGTTGTGATTCAGAAGTGGAAGAAAATAAGAAATTCAAAACAGGTAGTTGGAAGAAAAATCATCCTAGAGAGCAAATAATTGGAGACCCCAAAGTTGGTGTTCGGACAAGAAGAAGAGTAGTAAGTAACTACTCTCTATTATCCAACATTGAGCCCAAAAATGTTACTGACGCAAGCAAAGATGAAAGTTGGATGAAGGCAATAAATGAAGAATTAGATCAGATCAAGAAAAACGAAACTTGGGAGTTAGTACCTAGACCTACAAATAAAAATATAATCGGAACTAAATGGATTTTTCGAAACAAATTGAATGAAGATGGACAGGTAGTTAGAAATAAAGCAAGATTGGTATGTAAGGGTTATGCACAAGTTGAAGGCATTGACTTTGAGGAAACTTTTGCACCGGTAGCTAGACTAGAGGCAATTAGAATGTTTCTAGCTTTAGCAGTCTACAAGAATTTCAAAGTTTATCAAATGGATGTGAAATCAGCGTTTTTGAATGGGAAACTTGAAGAAGAGGTTTATATTGAGCAACCAGATGGTTTCCAACTTGGTGATGATCCAAACTTGGTTTGCAAGTTGAAGAAAGCATTATATGGCTTAAAACAGGCACCCCGAGCATGGTATGCAAGGCTAGACAACTATCTCACTCAACAAAGGTTTAAGAAAGGTATGGTGGATAGTAATTTGTATGTCAAAATAGAAAATGGGCATCTTATTGTTCTTGTTGTATACGTAGATGATATCATATTTGGCGGCAACAAAGATGAGTCGTGTAAAGATTTAGCAAATAAGATGCGAAAAGAATTTGAAATGTCAATGATTGGTGAACTGTCATATTTCCTCGGGTTGCAAGTTAATCAAAGTAAGAAGGGCATATTTATTTCTCAAGTTAAATATGTAAAAGAGATGTTAAAAAAGTTCACAATGGAGGATTGTAAGCCAGTTAGCACTCCCATGATGACAGGCTGCAAGTTGAGCAAGGATGACAAATCTCCACCTGTTGATCAAACCATGTACAGATCTATGATTGGAAGCTTACTGTACCTGATAGCTACCAGACCAGATATTTTGTAGGCAGTATGCATGGTAGCATGATTTTAGGCTAATCCCAAGGAGACTCATGTGACAACAGTGAAGAGGATTCTTCGGTACCTCAAGGGTACTATGGAGTATGGGTTATGGTATCCAAAAGGTAAAGACTTCACCCTTATTTCGTATTCAGATGCAGATTGGGCAGGATGTGTAGATGACAGAAAGAGTACCAGTGGAGGTGCATTCTATCTTGGAGACAGATTGGTCGCATGGCACAGTAAGAAACAAGAGTCAGTTTCTTTATCAACAGTAGAGGCAGAATATATTGCAGCGACAACATGTTGTACGCAGGTATTATGGATGAAACAAACCCTAAAAGATCTTGGTATTTGCTTCAGTGAGCCAATATCAGTTAAGTGTGATAACACCAGTGCCATTAACATCTCCAAGAATCCAGTTATGCATTCACGCACAAAACACATCGCTATCAGGTATCACTTTTTGAAGGAGAAAGTTGCAGAAGGTGAGGTTAAGTTGGATTTTGTTCCAACTACAGAGCAAGTAGCGAGATATCTTCACAAAACCATTGCCCAAGGAAGTTTTTGAGTACCTTCAAAATAAATTGGGAGTGGTCACACTTCCCAAGAATTGACTAGCTACAGGGATCACATTCTCAGGGGGAGCATTTAAGTATTTGATTATCTTTTTGCTCATGTTCATGATTTTTGCTAAGTGTAATAAATTGTGCCGGAGAATGTTGTGCATGGACTCGGGGGAGTCTGCAGTAGCCCTTTGGTATTATTGTCAAAGGGGGAGAAGAGTTACAGGAAAGTGCACATGTGTTGCCAACAATTCCAAAGGGGGAGATTGTTGAGCAAGGTGCAACAACAATATTGTCATTGTTGTCAACACGGTCAGATAGATCTGTTGATGCAGTGGACAGGAAGTTCAAAAGCTATTCAGATGCATAATACAGGAGTTCAAAATTTATTTAGTGATTTTCCAAGAAGACCGAAGTGGCCCATTTGCAAAATATCAAAGAAAAAGACAAGTAAGAAAAGTGTCACGATATCGCGACATATACAGCAGGCAAGAAAAACTGTCACGATTTCTCGACATGTTGGAAGAGAGAGAAGAAATAGGAAAAACTATCGCGATTTCATGACATGTTGGAAGAGAAAGAGAAAGCAGGAAAAACTATCGCGATTTCGTGACATGTTGGAAGAGAGAGAAAAAGCAGGAAAAACTATCGCGATTTCGCGACATGTTGGAAGAGAAAAAGGCAAGTGGAAAAACTGTCGTGATTTCGTGACATGTTGGAAGAGAAAAAGGCAAGTGGAAAAACTATCGCGATTTCGCGACATGTTGGAAGAGAAAAAGGCAAGTGGAAAAACTGTCACGATTTCGTGACATGTTGGAAGAGAAAGAGAAAGCAGGAAAAACTGTCACGATTTCGCGACATGTTGGAAGAAAGAGAACAAGTAAGAAAAGTGTCACGATTTCGTGACATGTTGGCAAAAAGAGAAAAAGTAAGTTGGAAAAGTGTCATGATTTCGTGACATGTCGCATTTTCATGACTAAAATAGGAGAGAGAAAGTAAGTTGGAAAAGTGTCACGATTTCGCGACATGTCGCATTTTCGTGACTAAAATAGGAGAGAGAAAGTAAGTTGGAAAAGTGTCATGATTTTGTGACATGTCGCATTTTCGCGACTCGAAAAGGGCAGGAAGGAAGAGAAAGAAAAAGTGTCACGATTTCGTGACATGTCACATTTTCATGACTCGAAAAGGGTAGGAAGGAAGAGAAAGAAAAAGTGTCGCGATATCGTGACATGTCGCATTTTCATGACAAAAGAAAGAGAGGAAGCATACAAAAGTAGAACTGTCATGATTTCGTGACAAAAGTAGAAAGCAAGACTTCGAAAGTAGAAGTGTCACGATTTTACGACAAAAGTAGAGAAGAAGACTTCGAAGGCAGAAGTGTCACGATTTCGTGACAAAAGCAAAGAAGCTAAGTACGAAAGTAGAAGTGTCACGATTTCATGACAAAAGCTAAGTTGAAGACTATGGAGATAGAAGTGTCGCGATATTGTGACAAAAGCAAAGTTGAAGTCTATGGAAGCAGAAGTGTCGCGATATCACGACAAAAGCAAAGACAAAGTGTACGGAGGTGAAAGTGTCACGATATCGCGACATGTAGCATTTTCACGGTCCGATACAAGGAGAAAGAGAGAGAAAGAAAAAGTGTCGCGATATCGCGACATGTATTTTCATGGGCCTAAGCAAAGAAAAAGAGGAGAGAGAAAAAGTGTCGCGATATCGCGACATGTATTTTCATGGGCCAAAGCAAAGAGAAAGAGGAGAGAGAAAAAAGTGTCGCGATATCGCGACATGTTGTATTTTCGTGGGCCAAAGCTAAGAGAAAGAGCAAGGAGAAAAAGTGTCGCGATATCGCGACATGTATTTTCGTGGTTAAGTTGAAGCCGACGAAGACCGATGAACAACCGACTAAAATTAGGGTTTACAGTTGTCATGAAAGCCGACTAAGATTAGGATTTACAGCCGACTAAGATTAGGGTTTTCATCTCAAACATTCTGTTATAAAAGGAGGGTTGTTTGGAGATTTGAGTAGTTGTTGATGTGTGTGAAGTTCGGTCGGAGTGTGCAGAGAGCAAGTCGTGTCGAATCGAGCTAAGTGCAAAATTTGCAAAGAGAGCAAAGTGCACGAAAGAGAGAAGACGATCGTGAAGGTCGACTGTAGCGAAGCAGAGTGTGCGAAGTGATTGCGTAGAGAAAGCAGAAGGTGCAGTGTGGCTGTAGATCACAGAAGATGTGTCTGTTCTATGAACAGTGAGAGAGATTGGGTAAGCAATAGACCAGTCAGGGTCTTGTAAAAGAGAAGGTATTTTCTCTGGTAAACTTCTAGATTCAAAATTGAAGTCCAGGTTGCAGCTTGGCATCAGGGGTTGGTGCTCCTTCCAGTGGGTGCTGGTAAAGTGATTGTAAAGTTGGTGCTTTGCAAAGGCTGGATTTGGATGGTAGTCCAAGCAGTCATTTTTGAGGAGTAGCCACATTGGTGAACCTCGTTAAATCTTGTGTTGTGTGATGTTCTCTTGTGATACTTGCTTTATCTGGTTTTAAGGTTTCATCATTTCTGTTTTAAGAGCTGTGAATTTAAGTTTAAAGAGCTACACTGATTCACCCCCCCTCTCAGTGTCATTGTGAGACTAACATTGTCATCAATGGAAAAGGGTCACCTTTGGGGCTCGAGGCTAAGAATTAAGCCTCTTAGCTTAGACCCTCACCCACCTCCACATGAGGTGGTTAATTTTGGGGTGGGAGTATTTCTACTCCCCGAAAGCATTGTTCTTTGCCTTTGTCTTTTCCTCTTCCTTTTTGTTGAATCCTCTCATTGTTTCTTTCCAAGTCATCATCCTTGTTCCTATTCCTATTCTTGTTCTCATCCATGTTCTTGTTCTTGTACATATTCTTGTTCTCATTCTTCTATGAGTCTCTTTTATTTTTTGAGTCTCTCTTCCTATTCATCTTCTTGTTTCTGTTCATGTTCCTATTCTTGTTCTTGTTCATATTCCTGTTCCTGTTCATGTTCATATTCCTTTTCCTGTTCATGCCTATTTCTAGAATATTTGCTCTACACCACATTGCTTTGTGACCATCATTATTGCACTTATAACACTTAATGTTATTATTTCTTGGATGTGCAACTGTCTTAATATTTCTCCTAGTGAAGCCATATCCTCTTCTATCATGAATCCTGCAATTCATTGCCTTGTGACCAAACTCATTACATGAATAGCAATATCCTTGGAAAAGCTGTTCTCTTCCATATACCTGTCTTTCATGTGACCTACACTATGAATCCATGTGCCCAAATCTGTGACATGAGAAGAATCTTCCATATAATCTTCCTTGTCTAGACCTCATTGGTCTCCTATTTTGATTGTTGTTCCATCTGAATATTCTTTGTCCATTGTCCCTGTTGGACTCACTGCAATCTTACTCATCCTTAGAAGTTTCACTTTCAATTGCATCTGAGAATCCCTCTTCTAAAGTATCTTCTTCTAATGTTTTTTCTTCTTGAAGACTTGAATTAGATTTTGTTTTTTCCTATTTCTTTCCAAAACCAAGACCTATTGAACATGATATTCTATGTTGTCCACAAATGAACTTATCCAAGTTATTAGAGCTATTTGTGAAAATCTTCATCTTGATCTTGGAGTCCTATAAATATTTCTTTAGCATATCCACTTCTTGTGCTAACTTCTCACGTTCCAAAATCTTTGCTTCTAACTTATCCTTGAACTTACTTGCCTTAGCCTTTGAATTTTCTAAGTCCTCTATGAGCAATAATATTTCTTCATCACATTATTGAAACTAAATTTCAAGCTTAAAGTATTACTCTCTTACCTTTTTTATTGTGTCAAGGGCATGGATAAGTTCTCCCTTGAGATCATAACCATTCTCTATTTAGTAGTCCTCTATTTGTTTGCCTTTGTCCATATCATTTTTTTCTTTTGACTTATCTTATATTGAATCACTCATTTCTTCTTATTCTAATGCCATTAGTAGATTCTTATTCGGTTTACCAAGTGCATCTTCAAAATAATCATCACTAAATCTATAGCCATCCCTAGTGTAATCATATTCAAGATGTCCAAATTTACCACATCTAAAAAACTTGAGAATAACTGGAGTCTTTTTCTTAACTGGATATTTTTCTTCAACTATAAACAAGACTTCATCTCTATGATTGTCTAAAAAAATAGCATCACTATCAATTGAGTACTTACTTGCATTATTCACATAGTAGCTTGGCTCTCCTTTTTTTGCTTCTTGTCTCCCTTGTTCTTATTTAGAACTAAGTCCTGTTGTGGTGACTGATGATCTTTATGCCTTGATAGTCCTTTCCAAGGTCCTTGAATTTTCCTCAGACTTCTGTAGCTTATCCTTAGAGCCTTTTACTTCCATCCTTAGTGAAACTATCTCATGCTCTAATATTTCACACTCTAGATATTTTGTATTTAATTTTTCAACCATACCTTCTTCAATTTTCCTTGTCTCTTCAACTTCATTTTTAAAGTTTGTGAGTTCCTATAAAAACCTTGCTTTTGTGTTTTCATCTTATTGAGCTTGGACCCTTATCATGAGTTCTCCCTTTTTAATTCTTCAAGAGTAACCATAAACCTTTCACATTCTATCTCTTTTACCTTTGACTGTTCAACCATACATTTTTCAACTCTTCTTACCTTTTCAACCTTATCTCTCAAGTCAGATATATCCTGTAGAAGATTTGTCTTACATTTCTCATCTTCTTGTATTTGAGCCTTCAATTCTAAATTTTCTCTTTTTGATTCAACAAGTTCATTAAGAGTGGCTTTCTCCTTTTATTTATCTGAATCTTCCTCTTCTTCAATTTCTTCTATTGTCCAAAGTGGAGTTTCTTCTTGATACCTGCTTTGACTATTCTTGTTACCCTTTTCTGACTCATTATTTAGAACTTCAAATCTAAGAGAATCATCTTCATCTTCACTACTCTCAAACCCATTGCAATAACTTACATCATGACCTAGTTGACCACAGAAAAAATATTCTTCACCTTCTTGTGAAAAATAAGCTGCATGATGACCTATATTTCCACAAATGGTACAAAAATTTATCAGTCTAGATATTTCTCCATTACTTGATTCATATCTTGAATCTATTTCTATGTGTTCTCCTGACACAACAATATTGAACTCATATTTTTCTTTCATGACCATAGGTGTTCTTTTCTTCTTGTGTCTCATGATTTTACTCTTGCCTTTTTTTACCATTTGTGTTATTGCAAGATCTTCTTTCAAGATGTTAAACCCTTTCTAAAGGAACCAACTCTGATACCAATTGAAGAACACAAGCTTATACTGAGAGGGGGGTGAAAAATATAAGATCACTTTTTACTTTTCTTTCCCAGATAGTATTAATCAATATAATAAATAGCAATATCAATAGCAATAACCAAAGCAATGCACCAATCATCACACATAATAGAGACACATATTTTAACATGGTTCACCCAGTGTGGGCTACCTCCATAGAGAAAATATTTCTTCTAAATATTTCTCAAATAATATCTTGGGAATCTTTGCCAAATTACAATGTTTATGGAATTTTGTCCAAATGAGATGCTGATCCCCTATATCAAGTTCGTGGATCTCTTCCACAGGAGAACTCTTTCCCATTATGCTCTGGCTAGTGATCTTCTAGAAAAGACTCTGTCTCTATGCTGTATTGACTTTTTGATCTCTCTCCACTTGAAGAATCCTCACTCAGATCTATCTTCAATTGTCCTGGCTACTAGATATCTATCCATTGAGACTCTATCCTCTATACTCTATCACCTCCAAAGCTATATCTCAATACTGTACCAAACATAGTTTAGTCAGTCTAGCACAATTATGCTCAATCTCTTGCACTAAACACAACATAGTAAGTCTAGCACAATTATGCTCAATCTCTTGCACTAAACACAACACAGTCAGTCTAGTACAATTTTGCTCAATAGGTTCACTTAGAACCTACTCAAATCTACTCAATAGGTTCACACAAAACCTATCCAAATATGCTCAATAGGTTCACACAAAACCTATCCAAATCTGCTCAAAAATTTCACATAGAACTTGTCCAAATATTCTCAACAGGTTCACACAAAACCTATCCAAATCTTCTCAACAAGTTCACACAGAACTTGTCCAAATATGCTCAACAAGTTCACACAGAACTTGTCCAAATCTGCTCAACAAATCCTCACTAAGACCTGCTCAAATTTGCTCAATAAGTCGTCTCTAGGACTTGCTCAAATCTGCTCAATAAGTCCTCTATAGGACTTGCTCAAATATGCATAGTAAGCTTTCACAAAAGCTTAACTCAAAATAGTCCACAAGTCTTCTCAAAGACTTGTCTCAATCACATAGAATCATAAAGAGAATTGTTAGAGACTCAATATGTTCTAATCTTAATGTACAATCAATATCTCAAATCAATCTCATAGAAGCATAAAGAGAATTGTTAGAGACTCTATATGTTCTATACTCAAATCCTAATCTCAAATCAATAGAAGCATCAAGAGAATTGTTAGAGACTCTATATGTTCTATACTCAGATATCAATCTCAACTCAAATCAACCTCAATCTCAACTCAAATCATAATATTGAATAGTTTATTTCTAAGAACTTGAACAACCACATGCATCCACTTGACTAGGTTTAATCAACTCAACTCAACCAATCATCTCAAGGAATAATCCTTTCTCACAAACCTTAGTCCAAGCATGTATTTACCAACTCAACTCAACCAATCACCTCAAGGAACAATCCTTTTTCATAAACCCTAGTCCAAGCATGTATTAACCAACTCAAAATGTTTCCAACAATGCTCAAGCACAAGTCTCACATAGCAATGATACTCATGTTCTTTTCTAACTCAAGTTCAAGTTCATTTCATCATCAATGGACTTCAACAACAATGCTAATAAAACAAGGTTTAAATACAACCCACAAACCAGAAAACCTTGAAGCATTCAACCAATAATTTTCTCAAAGGAAACCATAATCAATCCTTTTCTCTCCAATGATATTTCAGAAATCAACCACCATAAACAATCAATAGGAAAATTTGCCCATACCTTTTTGATGCCAATAAGTTGTCCACAAAATTTGCCACACTTAAACACAACTTTCCTTTCCAATATAAACAAGGGTTAATGGAATTCAAATAATCACAAAATAAATCATTACTCAAATTACACCCTTTTTACTCCAAGTTAATAAACACATCCACCAAAGTGCCTTTTATTACCTTTATCAAAAATAATAAACCTCTCAAAATTGCTTTTTAAAAAAACTCCTTATTTCTTCGAAAATTAATTCTCCATAACCATCAAATAAATCATAAACCAATTATGCTTTGCAATATAATCATAGCCTTAATAATAAACTTTAATTTTCATTAACTACCTTATAACTCCAAACTTTAGGGCTAATAAAAATTATTTAAATGTAAAACGTAATTACCTCCTCAAGGGGATTTGAACCCCTGACTTGCCACATCGTGAGCGTCTTAGCCACGGATAATATTCCACACGAGCTAGGCGCTCGTTGGAAAGGCAAAGGCCCGAAGTGCCTTAAACCTTCCTCCACATTTCGTAAAAGACAAAATGCCAAAGCACTTTCCACATGCCCTGTGAAACATCACCCAAGGGATTTGATCCCTGGTGTTTGCGTTACCTTGTGCCTTAAACCAAAATGATTTGCCAATGCGCCACGCTTCCCACTACGATTTGAATTTCCAAGCATTATCGTTTTCTTTCCTGCTTCTCTTATCAAAATTCACATGAGCTCATAGAATTATTCGAATGCCAAACATTTATCACAAGAGCAAGGATGAAACTTTGATTCATTTACCACCCCTTTATATAGTGTTTAAAACACTTCAAAGACATCGATGGAAATATGAATTTATGTTTGCTTGATGACGTCGGCAGGAAAATTTGCATTTAAATTTAAATTTTAAATAATTAAAATTTAAACCAAATATTAAAACTCAAATAACTCCATCACTGGGGCACATTTTTCGATGAAACTAAAGCCCAACTTGGGTTTTAAGAAAAACCCAGTTCAAATCTGTTGTCCATGTTTTTAACTAAAACCTTTTTTTTTTCCTACCATGGTTTTCACAAAAACCCTTCATAGATACTTTTGACATTAAATGCTCTTTTTACATCAATGACAACATTTTAGCTTAGGGACTCAAAATTTCCAACAAAGGGAAAAGGTATCTAATCAAAATACAACCTCAAGATCCCCCATTATATTCAAATAAAACTATCATCAAATCAGAAAATCATATCTGCAAAAGGAGTGCAATAAGGGTATTTTTATATATAAAATATATTACATGATCTTACACTATCCTAATCTATTTTACACAGGAAAAAGAGCAGATTTTTAAGTATTTAAAAGGCACAATATTCTCAAGGAATAACAACCCATGGCAGTCAAATACTTGCACAGTCCAAGCAAGGTAAAATATCCCCATAGAAGGCTTGAATCCTCTACATATTGCACAATAAAATATGCAAGCAAACAAAGTATAATACAAGGAAAATAGAAGCATTATATTCAAGGGCAAAAAGGAGCGCATAATAGGTTGAAGCAATATCAAAGCTAGACATACGTCCAAGGAGTATTCTATACCATTATTAGAGGTTCACTAAAACTCCACCAAAGCATTGCTCTTCACTCCAACTAGAACCAACTCATAATCAAGCACCATCGAATAAAGGAAGAGTTGAGAATATTATAACATTTAAAGGTGTTCCCAAGTTACATTAAATAAGTGTTAGAGAAATATCCCATGCATAAGGAGGAAGTGACACTTGTCACTTGAAAAGAAATTCTAACATTCCTTATATGAGCACCCATATTTCACACATTGAAGCAAATAAACATTACTAGAAAGAAAGATGGTGCATTAAAACAAGGGAGACACTTATCTTCAAAGGAAATAAATGCTTCTCAAAGGTTTTAATGCCCATATGTTACCTACAGGTGGTTTCAAGCATCTTTATTCCCTTCTTGTGTTCAAGAAGTAACTGTCGTGACACTTGTCACATAGCACAAGAACCCTCTTCTATTAAAAGGCACCAAAGACCAAGGAAGTCTATATATTCTATATTCTAGCATTTACTCACAATACAAGCCAAATTACAACATGGAAGAAAGGTGAAATAGCATTAAAATCTCTGGTTAAGGAGGTCAAATAAGTCCAATGTTGAAGTCAAGAAAAAATCAATGTACACCATCCTTCATAAGCGCTCAAGGGAAAGGTATTAAAGTGGACTATCATATACGTCTGAAATATGTGATAAATACATAGAGAATACAACATCAAATGTAAGGTCTCTACTTTATTAGATTTGCTTTCATTAATAGGGAGTTATAAGGTATAACATTAGGTTAAAATACTAAAGGAAATCAACCATATTTGAAAGCAATATAAAAGGGAGAAAAACATATTAAATAGCATAATATTTGCAATATTATAACATAGGAGAAATAAGGAATTCTACTTGGAAATAAGAATTTATATTGTTGCAAATTTAATTATGTTTCTAATATTCCATATTAAGGATTTATAAGGAATACTACATCAAAGTAGATAATTGGAATTTAGAAAGACTTATATCAACTTATTAAAGGCTATAAAAGGAGGTTTATTAAGAAAAACAAAGAGTTGGAAATTAATTGCTATACTTGTCTCAAAACACAATAAAGGGATAAAAGGAATCCAACTATTAAAACCTCATAAAATTAGAAAGTGACTAAATTTCAAGAGGAGCAATAAGGTGTAAAAGAAGTTGATTTTTGCTATTCACAAAACTTTACAAAATCAACCCAAAGTTGAACTATTATTCTCAAAAGCACTTTATCTATCCTATAGCATTTCCAAAATCACTAGGGAGACAAGGTATTCTAAAAAAATTTATAACAATAGTATTCATCAAATATTATCAAGTACTAAGGTCTCTACAAAGTCTACAAGGACTACTAATTCATTAACAAGGGAGACATAAGGAAGCCTACAAAACCTAAAATTCCATCAGGCTCATATACTATAAAGATGACTACCAAAACATTAAGAAATACACTTAGAAGTGGGATGAGAAAAATACTAGTATGGATTAAAAGCATGATTGGTAATACAATAGAAAATGAAAAAGAAAAATAAGAATCAACATGATGGGAAATAAGTTCTGGAGAACTTAGCTACAGAAACTTATATTCTTCTAATGAAACTAATGATAACTATGAAAACTCAAAAGATCACATTTGAAAGGGAGAAGAAAAGATAGATCAAGAAGACATCACAAAAAGGAGTAAAAATAAAATAGCTTCAATCGTGCACATATGGTTTAAGGAGCTAGTCAAGGATATAGATAAACATGATATCCCTAAGATAGATTACAAAGTAGCCAAAATATCTCTATTATGCACCTACTGCAATCAATACGTCATGAAAAGATCAATTGTTGGAATTTCCATCCATGCAAATATTGTGAAGGGAAAAATCACTCATCTTTCTTCTGCTACTATAAACACAAATACTATAAAATCCATGAAGAAATATTACTACACAAAATAGATTGCTATTTTCATAATTTTACTCTAGAAGCATCTACTGACAATGAGCTTAAGTTTGATACTTATGAAGGTCAGAGAGACAGGTCATACAAAAATCCAAAGAAGAAAATATGGAGCAATTCTGATCCACTTCAGACATGCCAAACCATGAGATCACTAGTTCATCAAAGATATCTGATGTCAAATAACAGAGGATTGGAAAGAACAAGAAGCTATAACATGAAGACTAAAGCAACTAAAGAACAACCACATCAAGCTGAAGATCATTCTCAAAAAGAAGAAGAAGAAGAACCAATGCAAGAAGACATACAATGCATTAAAGAGGACCTGATCAAGTTGAAGATCATCTAAAGATAAATATCTATATTGAAGATTGAAATATTGAATACCCATATAATGTAATACAAGGGGGTTTTAGATTTAGAGTATATCACATCATTTGGGTCATGTAAATGTACCATATTAGATACATAATTAGGATAGGAGATTGCTTTAGGAGGAAGTTATCTAGTTACTTCAAGCAATGTAATAAATGCACAAGTAGCAATGTGCAAGTTGTAATGTGCAAGGTGTCCCCTCGCACAACTAGGTAGAGTGTTGGCCAAGGAATCTATCTTCCTATATAAAGGTCCTATAGTAGTAGATTACAATCATCTTCATCTTATCATATTCATATCAAGATATATCAGGTACTCCTATATAGAGTACAATGTAGCTCTTTAGCTCATATTAATGGAGTGACCATTTCCTCCATATTGCATTGTATTTTTATCACTTCTATTTATAGTATATTTCAATCATATTGTTGTTCCACTTTCTTTATTATTTCCTGTATTTCATTGGGACCAATGTTAGATCTCTCCACTGTATATATCCTTAAAAGCTAACAATTTGATGCTAGTGGTTGGTTTGCATTAATTGTACTATAAAAATTCATAAAATATAAATTATTTATGGGATTATTTACATCAAAAGTAATTCCATAAATGTGGTTCATATAAGTCAAAGTAGGACCAATACTTGCCTAGATTTAATTTGTAAAATTCAATGAATAACTAAGTTGATATCCAACGAAATCAATATATTGGGATGTAGGGTTCTGAATGATAAGGTTAGCCATTAGACCTTTGCCTTTTAAGATAGTAGGATTAGACATACAAATATCATCAATCTCATTGTCTTTATGTACTTGTGTGGCAGTTTGTTCGTTTATTATCCTTTTTACATAATTTCATTAGTTCATAATTAGCTTAAATTATTGATGTTCTTTGCCTAATATCTATGTTTTTGAGCATGTATTAATAAAATTGACCTTATGCATGTGTCTACCTACATAGATAGGGTTTTGAGGATCAAAATATGAATATTTACAAAATTTAGTCTATGGAGTGATGCATGAGAAAAATAGAGTGAATTGCTAACATAATCAAGTGATTCATAGGCAAAACCTAAATAGTAAAAATTTTGACAAGTGAGAGATCAAGCGAATCACTTAATTTCTAGTGTGAATCACTCTCACTTAATTTCTAGTGTGAATCACTCTTCTTGGAGGAGTTGAGAAGTTTTTTTTTTAAGTGAATTGCTCCATAGAATTTGAACAAATCATTGGCTAGATGGAGTAAATCACCAATTGATCTAATATTTGGTATAATTTCTCAAAACTTGATCCAATTGCTTCTTGCCTATGGTAAATGCTATATTGGAGTCAATTTTAAGGTATCTTACATATTTGATTCTATATTGATTACTTGCTTCACAAAAATTTTAAGATTCTAAAGTTCATAATGGAGTCATCATTCACAAAACACCTACAAAAATTGAACACAAATAACAAAACAAGATATAAAATATAAGGTCAATTTGGAATTGGGCTTCATAAGTTATGTACCTAGCTCCAATGAATCAATCTATATTAAAGTTGTGTCAGTTTGATAGATTTAGAGTGAATCACTAGCTATGTGAAGTGAATTTCTCTTAGAAATGGATGTAAGACTATTTTCCAAGCAATTGGCTTAAGTCTAGTCAAATTTGGAACAAATTGCAACTTCTATACAAAATTGGAAAAATTACTTCAATTTTAGGCCAATAGCTCCCACTCATGGTAGAATGCAAATTGAATGTCAAAATCAAGAAATTTAGCCAAATTATGAGCTAAACGACTAGCTTCCCACCATGCATGCTAGAAAACTACGTGGAATCAAGGAATTGTATAACTTCTAATATGATTTTTAATGTGCCCCAATTCTATGTTTAACATGTTTGGATGGAAGGATATGGCCTATATAAACCTCTATATTTAGGCTAGCTCCTCATTATCCTTGCTAAATTCTAATCTAAATTAATATAGTTGAATAAAATTAAAATATGAAAAGTAAATGCAAAAATTTAAATACATGGAATATTAAAAGAAAATACATTCATTATTATAGCAAGGAAAGTGTGCAATCAATCAAAACATGAGAATATAAATAATAAAAATACTCTCATTCAATTATTTATGAAATTATAGAGTGAATGACAAGATGGTAAAAAGGGATATGCGTCAATCATTGAAAATTATTTAATCTAGGAAGATAGTGCCATTGATGGAAAGCAAAAGACTTTATTAATTTCTCACTAATTTCATGAGTTACAAGAGCATGATGCAGGTTTCATAAAGTGTAGATCTAAATTTTCATGTCCAAAAAGATGTTTACAGAGGAGCCCATAGCCCCTAATTATACTAAGAGTTTACCCCTGAGTTACCTGGGTGAGAAACTATTACTTCTAGTAAAAGTAAAAATTTGGGGGTATCTCTAACAAATGATGCACCTCCAAATTTTACATGCCTCTAAAAGGCTTAGAAGTCTTCTAAAATGAATTATGACATCACATACATGCCAAAATGATGCTTTTCAAATTTTTTTTTCAAGATTTGTGTTTATATTTTCACCCCTCTACGAATCTATGAGTGATTCACTCTAGGAAGTGAGTGAATGCTTGACTTTGTTAAGATTCACTAGCAAACCCCTAGTGTTTTGCTCCTACAAGCCAATCAATCCATTTTTCTAGTGGATTGCTCCTAAATCAATCAACAATTAAGGAATAAATTGGTACTTAATTTTAGCCGTATTTGAAGGGGTTTAGAAGGAATTGACAGAATGATTCCACTACTTTGCAACCTTCCAAAATTGCAATTTCCAAGGTAGTGATAAGTCCCTATAGGAAATATTTCCATCATTACCATTAAGATTTTAAAAATACGTTAGTTTCATTATTGGCATTAGTGAATATGTAGGCAAGTCTAGTGGTCCTTGATGTGTCCAATTGGGAAACTTATTTTAAGGTGTCACTTTTATTTTCATCTATGAATATTAGTTGTCCTACTATATAATACACTTGTTGGGTAGGTTATCACATAATAATTAGTTAAATCTATTGTTGAGCAACTTGTTAATTTTAGACTATAGGGAGGTATTGCATAACTTGTTAATTTTGTACAACATGTTGATTTTGTACTACACATTTGTTTTTTGGTAATTAGGTGTTTATATTAAGTGGGTTTTGATCGGGTCCCAGTCCTAGAAGAACATGGAACCTTAAAATATCTAGTAGAAATGTTGCTGCATAATCCCATATTAGGGATGATCAAACTAAAACACTTAAAACAATCCCATGCAGGAGAGGGAAGATTCAAAATTCCCACGTAGGGGATAGTAGCACCAATAATAATAGCATGCTTGCCCACACAGGGACACCTGATCACAGACATAAGGGGACCTAACTAGACACTAAGAACTAAGGGAACAAAGCCAGTACCCATATTTTTATTATTACATAATTTGTAATTTTGTGTAGCTTTCTATATAGCCTATTATTATGTTATGTGTGCTTATTGCATCTCTTACAAGACATATTGAGGATTAGGTGGTGTAAAATAGTGCATACTTGGTTTCCTTATTGGTAGATACAAGTGGGTTTATTGGATTACAAGTTGTATCATTTGGAATATCACCAATGTAAGTGGTAAAATAGGGGTAAACAAGTTAAGTTGAATCATTTTTATAGCTAAAATCAAATTAGGTCTACTTGCTTTATTTGAAATTTGGGTTATTAAAATTTTAGGAGTTTATTATGTTTATTCTTCTCATTGCATCCAAACAATGGTAACGGGATTTTGGATTTGGAATCTTTCTCTTGGTATGGAATCAATTTAACAAACGTAGAGTCATCTCAAGCTCTTGTGATTTGGACCTATTATTCATTAACTCAGAGAAGATATTATTCTTAATGAAATCATTATAGATATGAAATTCATCTACTATACTTGAAAAAAATAAGTAAAAAAATAATGATATATCAAAATTAATGAAAGCACTTTTTACTTGATTTCAACAAAACATCATTTTGAACCAATAAAAAAATCATTTTCAACATCTAGGAGATTTGGAATTTTTTAATCTTTCTAGGCATTTGTTGAATCATTGTCTTTTTTATGAATTATTTAATTAGATATTTAGAAGTTTTTAAAGCATCATTTGGGAATTTCTTTAAAATTTTGATGATTTATTGGTTTATGGAATTGATTGAAATTCTAATTTTTCTTTAGATTTCCAATGAATTGTTGATATGATCAACAAATCATTAGTTAATACGCTTAGAGAATTTTTTGTACTTATTTAGCAAATAATGAGTATGATCGACAAATAATTAGTTTAGGCACTCGGTAAATTTTCTGAACTATTTTTGATAAATCACTAGGCTAATAGACAAATCATTATTTTGTAGAATTAAGGGAAATTTTACAAGTTTTTCAATTCCTCAAGAATCGATTCATCAATTCCTACAAATATTAGTATATTTAAACCCTTTTAATATAACAAACAAGCAAAATACCATATCAATGCAAATTATTAGGTTCATTCAAAATTGGAGTCTCTATGCATGGATATTCAATGAGTCCTAACAAATTTAAAGGATACTATAGTTAAACCATTAAATATTTATGCAAACACATTAGATCTAGAGTCAATATGAGTAGATCTAAATATTTTTTGGGTCATGTCAAATCTATTTCCTTTTACAAATCCTTTGGTAAATATAATGAAATCTAAAGTGAATCTTTATATATTTGAATTCTATGCCATAAAATTATAGGTTCTAATAAATGCATATGGTTTTATTGTATCATTTCATTAGGAAAGGGTGATCTATACATTGAAAGGAGTAGTCAAATATTCGAAGAGTCACACTACTATGGATATATTATAGAGATGATACTCCATAAAGTATCACATGCAATCATGATCATTACTATCATATAATTTTGAAAGAGAAAGAGAAGGAATAAAGATTGGATACATTTTGAGAAATTAATATTGTAAGTTATATTGCATGCTTAGTACATGTTTCTTAAGGCTATTACATTCATATTGCTGCTTATTATTGATTGTTATTTGAGTTATTAGAAGGCTTATTATACATATTAATTTGCTCATATTATTCTATTCTTATAATTATATTAACCTTAATATATTTGATCCTATGATATTTGTGGTAGTATTAAGGCTTAAAAAATCATCAATGGTATTAAAGCTACCACCAGACTCTATCTATATTGATAGAGTTTATTTTAGCCATCATTATTAATTGATTTTATCAAATTTTATAAAGTCGATTAAGAGTCTATCCACTTTGAAGGTAATGAGACTCAAAATCTATTTGAAGGTCATATTCAGTAGAAAATCTAGGGTCTTTCCACGGTTGAAGGAAAACTAGTGAAGACTAGGACTCAACATTATCAAAGAAATTGGGACAACTTAGAAGAGAATTTGGGTATTGATTGATAGGTAGAACCAACCTAGAAGGAAGTTGGTCATTCAGGGAGGAACCACCTTGATAATGAAGAATTTTAAGATTCAATTTTTTTGAGAAATTGCAAATAAGAAGATTGAAGCAAATTGAGGCTAAATCAACTCAAGAGATAGTTGATCATTCAAGGATATATGAAGCCACCTTGACATTGATATTGGATTATCTAGTACGAAGGAGAATCATATTGAGTTCTTATGTGCGACCTAAGATATGGAAGATTTTAGAATATAAATATATGGAGTTGCAATAGTGATTAAACTATTGAAGTATAAGAAGCTTCCTATAGAGTATAAAAAAGAGTTTTAGCTTCTTAAAAAACCAAATAATACATTAGAGAAAATAAAGTTGAAATAAGAAATCAAATAAATAAGAAGAGGTAAATTTGTAGTAGACTAAGAAGCATTCAAAGCTTCCTAAGAAAGATAGAATAAAGTAGAAAAAAAGAGAAGAATAATCAGGTCATATTGATCCTGACATAGGCTCAAGAAGCCAATATAGAAGAGAAAGAGACCCTTATGGAGAAAAGTAAAGATACCCTTATAAAGGAAATAAAAGAGGCTCTTATAAATAAAATAATAGAGACCCTTATAGTGGAAAGAAAAGAGGCCTTTATAGAGATAAAGATAGAGGCCCTTGAAGAAAAAAGTCTGTATAAATATTTGAAAAGACAGAGAAAAGTGATAGAAGAAAAAGAAAGAGACGAGATAGAAGCCTGTATAGAAAGAAGGAAGCCATACAATGAATAGAAAAAAAGAGGATTGCATATGGAGAATTTTTTGAAACTATAAGAGGCTTGCATTATAATCTATAAGAGGTTCTTAAGGTCCAATAAAAAAAAATGAGGTGGCTCATGCAAAATGAATGAGGCAACCCAAAATAAAAGAACAAGGTAACTCAAGCAAAAAGAACAAGGTGGCCCATGCTAGAAGAATAAGGCAACCCATCCTAAAGTAAGAAAGACCATTTATCTTGCTTCAATAAAAAGAGGAAGAGTACACAACCGCTAATGACCTTCATCTGTAACAAGAAAAAGAAGTTAACAATAATATTGGAGCAAGCAAATTAACAAAACAATGCAAAGTAGCTATTCATTCATGCTACTTGGTTGCTGTCATAAAATATTGTATAACAAAATTAGTCTAAGGTATGCAATAGAGGGAGAAAGTTGACACAATTACTATTAAACCAATGTATGCAAAGGAAAAGGTCATCAAGCCAATTCATGTAGACAAGGAGGCTATCAGGTAAAGCTATCAGGGTGGATTTTAAGGCAATAAGGTAAAGTACATATACCAAGGTTAAAGCATCATATTCATCAATCTAGACATATTTTGGAAAGTCTATGTGCATTTCTTCATAAGAGAAAGGAAGTGAAAGCGTCTCCTATAGACAATGGATTTTGGTAGTTATGTAGCAAAAAGGTTGGATGTTGCACATCTAACTAGAAGCTTGATCCTCTATGAGGAATCAAAAGAGTCTAAATGATAATGTGAGCACCATAAGGAGGTATTATAACATCTAAACAATAATTTGAGCACCGTTGAATGTTTCTAATACCAAGGAAATAATCATAACATCCAAGGAAAAAGGTTGAGTGTTAAAAGAGTACCAACGAGTGATATCTGGTAGGTTGTAGCATCCAAAATAAGAGAAACATCTCCATGCAAGCCTACACATGGAGAATAATTTACATTTCCATTAGTGTATGAAAAGAACGTTGAAGAATTCACATGAGCAGTTCAAATAACCAGAAGCAAATACATGCATATGCAAAGAACTCTCATAAAAGTTTGGTGAGAATATTAGGGTTTAGTTGAAGTTTAATATTTAATATTTGACTAAAGTTTATATTAGGATATATAAGGTATATAAATTTGGAGTAATAAGTTTGAAGTTTATAAGGTGTATAAATTATTTTGAAAAATAGGAGAAATAAGTTTTAAAATAAGGTTTATGTTGGATTTCTTAATAGATTAACTCACAGAAAGCTCTATCCAGGATTTAATGATAAATTAAAACAATACTACTAAAAATGAAAGGGATATGCAACCTATCCAATATATAATTTTATATGATTTTTCAGTTCTCTAACTATTGCTCTCCTCTTTCATACAAGAAATGTAAAGCTCTCATAAAGACAAAGCTCTCATAATGTATTCCTCTCATAAAGACAAAGCTATCAACTTGCCACATATGATGTGACTCTTCATACTCTCTTGACACTTTGTACTTTATTTCATATTGATACATGCATTATATAAATATAAATCATCTACCAAACTAATATTACAAAGGGGACAAATAATGTAATATCTCCAACACCCCCTCATATTACATTAATTGGTAGGAAGACCTTGTGCCTTTATTCTCTGATTCTTCTTCAATATTCTTTATTTAGCTTTGAATTTATCATGGATTAATACTATTATTTGTGTATGTCTATAGATCAATATATCTGAGTTGTCTCTGGTTCTATCTCTGGGTCATTACCTCTAGATCACTACCACTAGAACTGCCTTTGGGTTACTGCCTCTAGATCTCTACCTTTAGGTCACTTCTAGATCATTACTATATTTGGATTATCCACTAGAATATTTGTAAAATCATCATATCTATAGGATCATAACTATATATTATTTCTCTATAAGCCATATTCCAAGTTATGCTTGTGTCTTCTTTCTCTCTATCTGCTATGGGACCTCTTTCCACGGGTCTTCTTAATATACTTTTAAATTTCAATACCAAAGTATGAATTCAAGACATGAATCAATATTATAGAATACCTTATATTTTGAATAGATTTCTTGGAATAGGTAAACTCAATCTATCTTATACTTTTCTAAGTTGATTCTTTCTCAAAATTCTAAAACTTAATCTTCACTAGTTATTCTTCAACCTAGTGGTATGCACATTTCAAGTTCTATGCAAGCAAGATTTGATTATACTTGGTTTCCTTCTATAGAAACCATACAACATTCCTTTCATGTTATCCCATATTACTTTTATTTTTGTAAATAAAATATTTATGAATGATTATGTCCTCCACAAATTTTATAACTATGGAGATTCCAACATCTCTCTATCTTATGGTCATATCTGCTACAATGATTGCATTTGTTTTTTATTACAAATTTTGTTTTTGATTCCTTGTTGCTCATCTATCTTATATATCTAGGACCTTCATATTTTGATCTTATTTATGATACAATTGGTTATTTCATTCCTTATCCATAGTTTACTAAACATGTATCTTTATATATCATTTTATTCAACAACTTTAAACCAAATCCTTTAGTACATTTTTCAAAATAACCAAACATATTATTATACTGATCTCTATCAATATCAACACAACTATGTGCATTACTATCTCTATCCACATCAATTTTGATAGCATAAGCTTTTTTCTAAATAATCATAAATTGTATTCAGATCACTTGTATCACATATAACATCTATTTTTGTAATAGTTTCTTCCATATTTATCATGAATTATAAATCACAAGTACCATTGCTTGCATCACTATATTTTATTTCATTTTATTAGGAATCACAATTTGCAACTTTTTCCTTTTGATGAAGATCACTAGTAGCAAAATATGCATCTATCATTATGAGCCTTAAATCAATTGTATCACAAGAGGTATCTTTCATCATGATTTTATTCCCTTATTGTTCATCCTTTCCTTGTTTTCTTATCTTGGAAATATTTAGAGTGATAATTCCTTTGTAGATTGTTCTCCATAGACTAATAGGTATAGTAACAAAATATTTATAACAATCATTGGATTTATTAAGTATACTTTTCATGCATTGTTGAAGAATTGAAAATTCTCCTTTTTCTGCTTCACTTATAATATCAACAAGTCAATTCTTCAATGTATCATCAATGAACTTGTTTTTCAAATCTTTAATCATTTCTTCTTGGCTTCTATTCTTATCGTTAAGGACTTCATTAGAAAGGAATACCATAAATATCATTTTCCCTATATCACTAGGTAATGTAAAGTTACTTTTAGACTCTCTATATGCCTTATCAACCTTTGACCTTAGATAATTATCAGGTATTAAAAATTTTGTATCTTTAACTTCTCTCATAATTGATTGTAAGACATTATTTTCAATTCCCTTTGTCCTTCAATTTCTCCTATCATGTGTTGTGTATGGCACTTTAATCTTTCCAACCTTGAATGCTAATTATTTTTCTTAGAAACATAGGTTTTCTACTTCAATTATTTTTGACATCTCATGTATTTCTGATTCTATTTTTTGATCTTTTATTTTTTGTTTCATTTACCTTTTATTTGCAATGTTTCTTTAAAGTTCACAACCTTATAACTCCCTAGATGAAGAAAATTTTTCAAGTTTCTAAGTTTTCACAAAATAAATTTTGATATTGAATTCTTTATGGCTCCCTAATTAAATAGAAATTAGACAAACAAAAATATTTACAAATTTAATAAATTTCTAAGTTTGAAATAGAATTCCTTAACTCTTCAAAAAAACAATTAGTTTGCAAACCCTTTATAAAAACATTTAAACTTCAACTTAAACAACTATAAGATAAAACCTTATCACTCCTATTAATTTTTATTTATTTATTTTATTTTTTAAAATTATTTATTTATAAAAGAAACCTTATAACTCGTTTATTCTATAGTCAACCTTTATTATTAAATTTCTTCCTTATTCAAGAAAACCATAAATTTGAAAAAATTTAGAGTTTATACCTCTCGAAGGATGCACGCTTCAAAATCTATTTTTAGGCGATGGCAAACATAAGCATTTCATTGTGAACAACTTCTATAGGGGAACAAATTCTACAAGTGGTAGAATGATGACTCCCTCGAAGCATGCTTGGGAGTTAAAATTCCATTACTCCCCAACCCCAAAGCTAAACTTCGTTGGTCTTTTCGACGATCATGTGACTGGTCCACAACGATGAAATTATTATAGAACACCAAAATTATGTTCAACAGGTGTTGGTTTTAATAGAATTCAATTTAAACATATACTACATTCAATCTCTTGGCTGATAGCATGATAGATAATACGCTTCAAAAATTATACGAGTGATAGCTGGTTGTAATCTAATTTTCCTCCAATAAATTTAGCAAGCCTTCAAGAACTTCAGACTTCAAATGGGCATGTCATTGGATGGCGATGATTGTACAATACTTCATAGTTCACTTGCTTTGATACTATTATTGACTTTATTAATAGATTAACTCATAGAAAGCTCTATTCAGGATCCATATATCATTTTACATGACTTTTCAATTCTCTAACCATTGCTCTCCTCTTTCATCTATGAAATGCAACCTTTCATATTCCTCTCATAAAAACAAAGCTCTCAATTTACCACATATCATGTGACTCTTCATACTACTATGCACTTTCTCTCATATTGACACATACATTATATAAATATAAATCATATGCTAAACTAATATTACAAAGGGGCTAAATAATGTAATATCTCCATCAGTTTAACTAGAGTTTTTAAAGTTTTTATATTTGGAGTGATAAGGTTAATGAATTAAAGTCATTTAATAAGGTTTTGTAGTTTTTTTATTTTATAATATAAGGAGTAATAAGGAATTAGGAAAATTTTGAAAGTGTTATTTTTTAATAAGTTTGGAGCAATAAGGTTTTCAACTTGTTTATTTGTTTTTTAAAGCTTTTTCAAATTTGAAGTTTTTTGAAGAATATTTAATTTGGTTTTATATTTTGAGAAAATTGAAAATTAAAAAGTTTATGAGTTTTTTGCAAATTTATCTATTTGGGAGGTAAAAGGTTTTCAACGCCAAAATATTAGGAAAAACATAAATTAAAAAAAAATTATTTATAGTGGAGACATAAGGTTTACTACTTCATAGGAATTAAATTAGAAACTTTGAATTATTTAAACCTAGGAGTTATAAGGTTGTCTACTTCAAAGAAAAAAGATTGCATATCATGGAAGAAATTATTAAAAAAACATTCAATAGAGATAGTGAAGAAATAATGAGCAAGTTAAAGTTTTATTTTCAAAATATGATAGATGACCTTGATAAAAAGGAAAAATAATTAAGTATTTTTGAGAATTCAAAATTGAATCTTGTCATTACAAAATATAACTCTAGTAGTACATCTAAAATAGATTCATCTATTTCTCAAGTGCAAAGTCTTTCAGGATATTTTTTATTTTATTCTTTAGCATGTTGGGGTTGCATGGATTTTACCGGATTCTATCTGTGACTTTGTTCAACAATGGACGTCACCCTTTTCTTTCCCCCGTCTAAAATGCTTCTAGAATTATCTATTACCTCATCTCCTTTGGGGCATGTGGAAGGAGCAAAATGTGAGGGTGTTTAAAAACTCTGAGTGTGACATTTTTCATCTAAGTCAAAAAATAATTTGGAAGGTGGCAGATAATATGCTGGTGGTGTTGAAAAACTCTCTCCCCTCTGTGTCTAATGACCACCCTGATTATGCTGTTGAACACATTCTTGGTTTTTACCCGAAGGTAAGACCCCCACCAGCCCTCAATTTATGAGCTTCTATTCGTTGGACCCCACCCTCTTCAGGTTGGTTTAAGCTTAATTTTGATGGGGCGTCAAAGGGGAACTCGGACCCAGCTGGTGTTTGGGGTATAATTCATGATTGCATTGGTAATGTGATATTGGTCTTTGCAAAGGATATTTGCGTCCAATATTTATACTTTGCTGAAGCACGTGCTTCCTTTTCTAGAATTTAAATGCTCAAAGATCGCATCCATAAGGTAGTTATTGAAGGGGATTCTTTGAACATTATAAACATGCTTAAAGGAGATTGCCATTCCAGTTGGTGTATCTCTAATTTTATTGACAAATCCAGAGCCCACTTATTATATTTGTAGGAGACATTAATCAAGCATGAGTATAGAGAAGGGAACACGATGGCCGATTCCCTTTCAAATCTAGGTGTATCTCATCAGAGCTTAATGATTTGGCATATAGATATTCTTCTCGAGATCCTCTACCTTGTTAATGAAGACAAACCTTAATGTCTTTCAGGTGACGCCTTACCAACGGTTGTTTTTCCTTGTTTTTGGTTGGTGCTGGAGTTTGGTTATTTCTAACATGACAATGGAGAGCCTTTACTTTTTGCCTTTGTGATGTCCTCTTGGGTTCTCTTGGTTCATTTTTTGCTTGAGGTGGTGTCAAGGAGTCCTTTCCCCTCGACTTTTTGAATTTCAATTTTCAAAATTATCCTTCCCAATGCTCCCTCATGTGTTCGTGTGGTGGGTCTTTTTGTCTACTCATTGGTTTTTTGAACCTTCTCCGAGTGTACCTATGTTAGAATACCTCTATCTTAGTGTTTTATTTTTGTATCTCCTTTGGAAGTTGATCCTAATTTTGTTCTATGGTTGGATGGATTCTGATATTTTTTACTCCAAGGGTGTTGGGGTCCTCTTTCGTGTCCTCCTTTTTCTATGAGAAGGCACCTTTATGGTAGTATTCTAGTTCGTGTATTTTGGTTTATATTTACACCTTTTAGAGTCTCTCTTGGGTTGGTGACATCTAGATTGAGTTGGGGTAGCCCTTCCATGGTATCTTATGTAGTTTTCTGGTTCTTCTCCCTATTTCCCAGGAGTCTTCTCGATTGTTTTCACTATATTATTCTATCATCTGTGTTGCCTTTCTCCATCAATGGGATTTTTTATTGTCTCTCACGTTGGTTTCAGCTTTCCATCCCAGGTATGACTTATTTTTCTTCATGTCATTTCATGAGATTCATAGGTTTCCCTCGTTGGTGAGTCCCAACTCCTTCTTTGGTTTCCAGCTTTTGACGTTGGTTGTGGGGATCATGTATATTTATCCACTATGGGGTCTTCTCCACATATATTTTTTTGATGGTTCAATTTTGGTTGGTTGGGTTTTTCTCTCTTGTCTGTGTTTGGGAGAATCTAGTTTTTTTCTCTTATGGGTAAGGCGAAGATCTTTTCTCCTAAGTAAAAGTTGAGCAAGCCCCAGTTGGAACTTGCATCCATCACCTTTGATGATGAAGTTAAATCTATTATGGTAAAAGGGGGTCTTGTGGAGTGCATTTAGAAATTTCATGGACACAATATGATGCTCACTAATTGGATGGTGGCTGTTTGGAATGACAGTTGGGTTAGGATTGGCTCATGGTCATTCCAGGTTACAATGAAGCTAATTAGCAGGACCACTAGTTTGATTTTAGATGGTGCTTATCACAATCATGATAGACACTATCTATTGCAAGAGATTAGTATTTTTTGGATAAGGAGGAATTTCTTCTTAGAATCCAAAATGGTTTTAGTGCTTCGGCTTTGTCCCCTCCTTGGGACCATGTTGCTAGGGTTATTATGGATTATTTCACTTTAGATTCTTCCTATGAGATAATTAGGAGTTTTCATGCTATATTTTTAAACCACTTGCATCGTCATGCTCACATGAATATTCCTTTGTTTCTTTTCTAGTCTTTGAAGAAGTATTTTGTGAACATGCAAGGTGGTCATGGTCAGGCCCCCATCCATCAAGGCATTTCTTTGCTTGTGTTCGAATAGGTAGTTTTGGAATAGGTTTTAGTAATTTAAAATATCCTTAAGCATTTTGTGGATTTACCTGGGCCTACTATTGGTGGATCTAGGGTGGTTTCGAAGGCAGATTCTTAGTGTAGTGATGATATTTATTCATTTACCTTTGGCTCAATTTTTGAAAGGGTTTCAAGAAAGATTCAAGTTTCTGCTAAAGGGATTCATGGTATGGCTTATAATGGTGGTAATTATTCTCCCTTGGTTGGCCTATCTGTTAATTTTGATGTGTCTCCTAAGGTGGTTGTGGAGGAGCTTGTGGATGTGGATCTGAAGTCCACTCATGTTACTGTGGGTAGTGGCACACGTAAATTTAAATGATTACATAGTAAAGTGGCTGAGGATGATGACTGCTCCCATCTATCTCCTCCTCCTAAATTTGATGTTCTTCTATGTGACTACTATATAGAGAAGTTGATCAATGAGGTCTGTGCTCCAGAGGTCTTCGAGGAGAAAAAATGATCGATCTTTCATAATTTGAAGCTCATTGATATTAATAAAAGGAAAATTTGGAGTTTGTGGAAGTCGACAATAGATCATTCTAAGGATATTTCTCATTTGGTTGCTTTTTTTGCTTAAGTGATGGGTAGGTTGGGGTAGAACTATCTCAGTTATCCTCTTCTTATGTGTCCTAGGATCTTAGATTTTTGCAGTGTTTCTCTAGTCTACCTCACAATGTCTGGTGGGGCTTAGTTCTGGTCTTTATTGCCTAGTTGGTGTTTTGATTGTAGTGGTTGTGGGATCCCTTTAAAACCCTCTCCTTTATTAATATTACAAAAAAAAAAATTCTACTGGTGAATCAAGAATTTCTTAGAATATCATAGATTATCAATATCTACAAACCATTTACATGGAAAATAAGGAAAGAGTAGCTTTTATTGTACATCAGTGGTTATATTATTTTATCAAGAAGATAGATGAACTTGAATCTCTAATAAGGATGAATAAAACAATAAAAACATATTTAAGGTGCATTTATTGTAATAGAATTAGTAATGAAAAGCAAATTGCTGGAGTCTTCATCCATGTAAATATTGTGGAAGAAAATCACATTCTTCTACATTTTTTTGGTACAAGGAAAAGTATTGTAGAATATTTGAAAGATTATTATTGTTTAGATTAGACTATCTTTTTCAAATACTTATTTTTGAAACATCTTCTAACAATGGATTCAAGTGTACTATTTTTAAAATACAGAAAGAGAAGACTTTCAAAAAATGAAGAAAAATAAAATGGATCAAATATGGTCTAAAATTGTCTTACAAAGAAGTTAGATAACACAGAGACAAAGTAAAGAATATCATACATCAATTTGATGACAATGAGAAAGTTTAAGAAGTTTACGATCTTTAAGAACATGAAGTTGAATTTGAAGAAACTAAAGGGCTCAAAGCAAAAATTAAGCAAGAAGATGAACATGTTGAAACTCAAGTTTAAGATCAAATGCATTGCAAGGTCACTTGTAGAATTAAAACAAATACAAATATTATGATTGTAGACTAAAGTCTTCAATAACAAAATAATGTAATACATGCAGTGTTGGAGTATATTACATTATTTGGTACATGTTAATGTATCCCCCATGGTACCTTCATGGTACATTTGTAAATAATATATTAGGGTTAAATCATAGTTTAGAGTGTGAGTTATATTTTCCCTTTCATGTAAGTGTGAATGTGCAAAAATGACACAAGTATCATGTAAAGCTGTAATGTACAGAAAATACACAAGTGTCATGTGAGTTGGAGTGCAAGTGTAAGTTTAGTCTATGTGCAAAAGTGTCTTGTATGTATGAGAACAATATGTAACGTAAATATGTACACAAGTATCTTAGGATAGGTGTACAAGTTATAGAAGTGTAAGAATCATGTATAGGTGTGCATACATTGTAGAGTCAAGTGTTCATCAAGTATGCAAGTGTCAAGTAGATAAGCCAAGAGTCATGAGACTTGGCATATGGAAAGGAATAGTCAAGTATTCAAAGAGTCATACTACTATGGCTATATTATGGAGACAATACTCCATAAGCAAGTATCACATACAATCATGATCATTACTATCATATACTTTTGTAAGAGAAAGAAAAGGAATAAAAATTACATACATTTTGAGAAATTAATATTGTAAGTTATATTGCATGCTTAGTACATGTTTATTAAGGCTATTACATTCATATTACTACTTATTATTGAATGTTATTTGAGTTATTATAAGCCTTATTCTACATATTAATTTGCTCATATTATTCTACTCTTATCATTATCTTGATCTTATTATATTGTGGCTATATTATATTCGATCATATGATATTTAACATGTGATATTTATGGTAGTATTAAGGCTTAAAAAACCATCATGTGAGGGATGCATTTTTGAAAAGCATCATAGGTAAAATTTGTTAAAAGAAATTTCCAAAAGGGTATGTCATCTTTGTGTTAAAATTTCCCAAGAGTAGAACTACACAACATTACAAGATTTGAAGAAACAAAATAGAATTGATTGATTTATTCCATGGATCAACTTTGTATAAATAGCAAATTTTATCACTGAGAGATGTTGGATTACAAAAACTCATCAAATATGATATAGACTATACTAAGAGTTCACCTGACTCATGGAGGAGTGGAAACTCAAGTATGTCTATCCTAGTAGAACTCAAGAGAATAATTACTTATTCTAACATCCCCCTTAAGTGATACTAGGGGTATATGATACAAATGAGGCCCGAAAATAGAACCTGATGAGGTACTCATGTACAATAATATTATTTGATGAGATGATAAAAACCACATGGGAAAAAACCATCTATCAAAGAAGTAAGAGGCTTATCTTTGGTTTGTGAAGATTGTCCTCATTGAAAAAAAAAGGACGAGTCCTGACAACTTGGCCTGATAAGGTACTCATTTACAATATATATATGGTGAAAAAATCTATTGGGAAAAAAACCATCTATCAAAAAATAAATATAGAGGCATGTATTCAGATGATGAAGATTGTCCTCAAAAAAAGAATGAGTCCCGACAACTTGGCCTGATGAGGTACTCATGTACAATTTATATTTTTTAGGATAGATGATAAAAGAACCACATGGGAAAAAGCCATCCTCCAAAGAATACAATAATAATAATAAAGGAGAGGTGAAAGAACTCTGTTGTTTTAATGTAGTTGTTTTAATCTAAGTTTCTATCATAACTGAATGTAACGCAGAGAAGGAAATGACTTGCTGAAGATGTCTACAATTTAATTTTCATTTGGAATATAGTCCAAGTATATATCCCCTCTCTAAATATGGTACCGAATGAAGTGCATGTGAGTCTCAATGTGCTTGGTGTGTTGATGCTCAACTGGATTACGTGCAATATGAATTATGCTCTGATTATCACACGAAAGAGTAATAGGTTTATCATGTGAAAAACCAAATTCTCTTAGTATCTGATGAATCCAAAGAGCTTCCTGACTTGCCAAACTACTATCCTGTATTCTGCCTCTATAGATGATAAGGCCACTGCCTATTATTTTTTACATTAACCAAGCAATTGGTGAAGAACCAATAAAAAATACAGCCGGAAGTAGAACATCTATTTCTACTAAACTTGCCCAATCCGAACCCTTGTAACCAATGATATCCATGGATTTTACCTTATATAAGAGCCCAAAGTGAGGAATTCCTTGCAAGTAGCAGAGGATTCTTTTTTCTACTTCCCAATGAATGAAATGAGGTTGATGTGAGAATCTGGATATCAAGCCAACAATATATGAGATATCTGGGCGAGTATGAGTAAGGTATAACAGATTCCCTACAAGTTGAAGGTATAGAGTTGCATCATATAGAGAGGATGTGCATGAAGTACTTAGAGTGACTTCATACTAAAAAGGTGTAGGAGAAGATTTGTAATATTTCATTTTAAACCTTTGAAGAAGGTCTAGAGTGTATTTTTGTTGACACAAAAATTCTTGCATCTATTTGATTTATTTGAATTCCAAGGAAGTAATGAGCTAAACCTAGATCAACCATTTAAATTTTTTTAGAAAGGGAGTCCTTGATATTCTGAATGTGAGTGATGTTACTACTAGTGAGTAGTAGGTCATCAAAATAGAGAACAAGTATGGTGATTTTTCTTCATCTCTCCAAATATAGACTGTGTGATCAGAATCACAATGAGGAAAACCTGAGGAAAGAAGAAAGGAGTCCATTTTTTCATACCGAGCTCTAGGAGCTTGTTTGAGGCCATAGAGAGACTTCCTTAGCCTACAAACAAGGGAGGAGTCTTGAGTGAAACCAACAGGTTGTTCCATGAATATATCTTCCTTTAAGTCCCCATGTAAGAAAGAACTTATTACCTCCATTTGAAAGACATGTCACTTTTGGGAAGCAACTAGAGAAAGTACCAGTCTAACAGAATCCATTTTGGCAACTGGTGCAAAAGTTTTAGAATAATAAATCCCTTCAGTTTGAGAGAAACCTTTGGCTACCAAGTGAGCTTTGTGTTTGTCAATTTCTCCATTAGGTCCATATTTTGTTCTATAGATCCATTTACATCGAACTAGCCTCCTTCCTTTAGGTAGGTGAACTAAATACCAAGTTTTATTTTTGATTAAGGAAGAGAATTAATTTTCCATGGCATCATCCCATTCTTTAATACCAGTTGCTTCTTTGAAGGATTTAGAATCTATAGAAATGGACTGACAGACAGGACCAGAGCCTATGGATTTGCTTAATCTGGATGATGGAAGATTATGGATGAATGGAGTAGATTTTTTAACAATGGTGATGGTCCATTTTAGCATAGAAAATGGAATAGTAGGAGTGGTAAGACTTTGAGTTGGAGTTATAGTATCCTCATATTGATTATTAATCTCTAAATTAACCTCTAATGTTGGTTCTTTATTTGTATTGAGGCTCTAACATTGGATATGGTTCAAGAGAATAAATTGAGGAAGAGGATGATTGAGGATATTTATGAGGGAATGTTTCATCAAATTGAACATTACGATGAAAAAAACCTCATGAGTTGTGGGATCAAGGAGCCTGTATGCTTTTATTTCCTCACAATAACCAACAAAGATGAGTTTTTTTGCTTTTCTTGTATAGAGCCTCCCTTTTATTCTTTGGGATATGTCCCCAAGCAGTACACCCAATTTTTTTGAAGAAGGAGACATCAGGTTTTGAGCTAGTCCATGCTTCCTCGAGAGTTAAATGACCAAGAGCTTTGTGAGGTATGCACTCTTGAATATAGTTTGCATAGTTAATTGCTTCTTCCCAGAAAACTTTTGGAATATCTCTTGAGTGGAGCAAATAGTTGGCCATTTCCTTTAAAGTTATATTCTTCCTCTCTGCAATACCATTTTTCTATGGATTATGGGAGACAGAATGTTGATGAATTATTCTATGACTTGATAGAAAAATTGAGAACTCATTACTGAAGTATTCTCCCCCATTATCTGTATGAATTTGCTTGATTTTTCAAGAGGCCTAATTTTCAACTAAGGATTTGAATATTTTGAAGTGGGATAGAACATAACTCTTGTATTTTAGGAATTATACCCAACTTCTTCTGGAAAAATCATCAATGAAGGTTAAAGCATATTTTTCTCCTTGGAAATAAGGCTCTGGGAAGACCATCAAGTCACTATGGATTAAATATAGAGGATGACACCTTTAGAGAACCACTAGGGTGGAAAGGATATGTATTTTGCTTTCCAAGATCACATCTAGGACATAATCCATCAATAGAAGAGAATTGTGGTAATCCTGTTACCATTTCATGGGTGTTCAATTCTTTTAGGTAGTTATAACTGAGATGCCCAAACCTTTCATGTCAAATTTTACTTTCAAGATCTCCATTTGCAACAAAATAGGAGACCCCTTATGAATTATTGAATCCTTTGTAGTGAAATATATGAGTGTTGTGATCAATATCTACTTTTGCTATGAGAGATTTGGGATCTTGAAAGTCTCTTATCTCAACTCCTGTTGGTGAGAAGAGAAATATTTTTCCCTTTCTAGAAGTGCAAATCTGATAGACGGAGAGGATATTTGTTGCAATGTTTGGAACATAGAAAACATTATTGATATAACAACCATCAATGGATATGCCACCTTTTAATTTAACTGGGATAAAGGATGAATCACCAACTTCTATGCTACTTGTTGAAATTGAGGAGATTAAAGAGAATGACTCATCTGAGGAAGTCATGTGATGAGTTGCTGCTGAATCTAGAACCCAATATTTTGATGAAGTTTTTGTGATCTTGCATTGAACATTTAGGGCTTTTCCTATTTTATTCTTAGTGTCTATATTTTGATCCTTCATTGCTGCCTCTAGTTGTTGTAGTCTTTTCCAATATTTGTTCACAGAATGACCATTATTTTTACAGTGAGTACAAGTAATGGAACCCATTTATTTCTTTTCAAATTTATTTTTGGTAGAGGTGGATTCTGCTAAGGCTCTTGAGAAAGAGTAATAGATATCATACTTTGCAATTTTGGTTTCTTCTCTAGTTAGCCTATCACAAAATTCCTCTAAGGAGAGAATTTTAAAACTTGCACCAAGAACATCTTTTGTATATAAGAAGGTGGTTGCACCAATTTGAAATACACCATTTAATTTAGAAAGAATTAGATAGATGTATTCTTCTTCTATTTTAGACTTGCCACTGCCTTTGTATTGAGTGAGGATTTCTTTAAATTTGGTGAGAAATTCAATAATATTGCTAAAATCTTCAGGAGATAATGCAATTAATTCTGCCTCTAGCTACATTGACCTTATTTGATCTACTTTTCCAAATAATTTCTTTAGTTTATCCCAAATTTCATAAGGATTTTTACAATCCGTAATGTGAAACCATAAGCTTTCATTTACATTAGTGCTTATAATACCCATTGTTTCATACATCTTCCCTTTATGAACAAATATTTCATATTCTTTTTCAAATTCATGTTGTTTTTCTTCTAGTAGGTGTGTGAGCCCTTTTTGAGAAATGAGATTTAATATTTTGGGTTTCCATGTATGATAGTTATGAGGAGTGAGTGGATCAATTATATTCATTGTATTCATTTTTCTAAATAAAAATTGAAGTGAACCAATAATTCCCCCCTTTAACTTCAATTATATATATAGAGAATGCAATGGATTTTAAAGAAGTTAACAAAAGCCTTTTAAGAAATACCAAAAACCCTCAAAATACCCACCCTAACTTGAGGGAAACTATAAGTAAATGAGGAGATTTGATATAATTGTTAGGATTTATGAAAAAAAATTGCTAGGCCTATATATCTCTTCTCTTCAAATACCTACCCTTATGAGAGGGAAACTATAAGTAATGAGTAGAATTGATACTTGGAACATAGGCTTTTAAATGGATAATCAACCATACATTTATATTGGATATCTGAATAACCTGCCCTTACGTGAAGGAAATTATAAGTTATTAAGATTCAAATACATGGTACATAGGTGATTATAATTAAATATAATGAATATGATTTTGTTTAGAATTTTTTAATTTAAGAAATTAACTTTAATGAATGAACAAATTAATTATATTGTATAAAATACTTTAATGTTAATAAATAATTTTTTTTTAAATTTTTTCCTCACAACAAGTATTGTTAATGAAGAAAATAAATGTATTTTATAAACTATTTAATTTTAAGAAATATTGCAATTTAAGTGCTTAAAAGAATTAATTTTTCTACCAAAAAATTTAAATAAAGAACTTCGTAAAAATATTGAATAGAACAATGGTAAAGAGGTAAAACAAATAAAAGAGGAAATGATGGACACAATAACAATCCTCCAGATGTTAATGATAGGTGCAAAAAATAGCACCTATAGAAACCCCCCCAAAAAAATTATATTATTGAGATTACAACTTTACCCCTTTTTGTTTGTGGCAAAAAAAAAGGCTTTAAAGAAAAGAGTAGAAGATTTTTAGAAGGTTACAAAAAAAAAAACAAAGAGCAGATCTAATTTTTTTTTTAAAAGGAACAAATTATAAGATCTGATGATATTTGACATCAGAAGAGACTGCGAAGAATCTTTGAAAGTCTTCAAGGCTTCTCCCGCAACAAACAAGATACGTCAATGGGCAATAAGGAAGGAGCTTGGAAAGCTATTAGAAGCTACAAATTCGATGCACTAAGAGGAATTGAATAAGGCAACAAATTATAAAATAAAATTATAATTTTACCTGAAGTTTCACGTCCACGATGCTGGAAGGGAGCTTCAAAAAATGCGAAAGAGAAGCTTGGCATTCTTTTATTGCAAAAAAAGGAAGATAAAAGGAAGCCAATTAATTTAAAAAAAATTATCACCTCTGGTTGCTGAGCATGTGTAGGTAAGGCGCCCGTAGTACGCAGATAAGGTGCACATGAAGAGAGGCTTCTAGGAAGGGAACCACAGGAAGACACACACAGATGGGTACTAGTTCAATTTTTATAGATGGTACCACACGTAGAGAGTCTCCCTAGTTTGAGGTTCTCAAGATGGTGTCACATGATGCAAAGAGGATTTTTGAAAGATGGCAGAATGGCACCAGATGTAGAGATTGAAACCAAAAGATGTTAGGCACCAAAAAACCACAATATATAATGTTGTAAAATTATCAAATCAAGAGACAACAGAGAAGAAATGATCTCTTCATAGATAATAATATATTCAAGCATTCACTATATGAATATATAATAAAAATTGAAATTTTCCTTGAGTGCCAAGGACGAAAAATAAGGGAGAATCTTGAGATAAATTAATATGGGAAATCATAAGATTTTTGAATGTTTGAAATCATAAGAGAAATGCCCATTTTTGAAGACATAGTATTTACTACGCGCCCAATACAAACATTGTAAAAATGACACATTAGCGAAAAAATTAAATGGACTTTGGTCTTATTTAAAATAGACCAAATGTCCACTCTTGTTTTTGACGTGAGAAGCACTACGTTCTCTTAGATAAAGATCTCACGAAGAAAAAAAATCCCAACTTAAAAAAAAAAATACGATATTGCCCACCAAAGAAAAGGATATGCCTTTGAAATTTATGCTCCACTTAGGACAATACGCGGTGATGGCTATAATGGAGATAAATCAATCTATGTTTGTCTTATGGATGGTACACAACTATTGCTACAAAGGAGCCAAATGAAGCTGCATTCTTCAAGAGAGATGGAGATAAAATTGAAAAAAGGCATATGAGGAGGACAATTTTTTTTAAAAAAATATATAGTTGCATTGAAAGACCAACAATTTTAATATTTTTTGAAAACAAAAGGGAGAATATTTGCATAATATGGTAAAATAAAAATTAGTTAAACTATATAGAAATTACCATAAACAAATTTCTCAAAAAAATTGCAGATATAAAATAAGCAATCTACATTAGATATAAAAGACCTCTTTTCTTTTCTAAAAAGACAAAATAGAAGAGATTAAGAACTATTTCATAAAACTACCTTCAAGAGAGAATGCCTAGCAGAATCTATCCTGCTCTGGTACCATGTTAAAATTTCCCAAGAGTAGAACTACACATCATTACAATTTTTGAAGAAACAAAATAGAACTGATTGATTTATTCCATTGATTAACTTTGTATAAATAGTAAAGTTGATCATTGAGAGCCGTTGGATTACAACAACTCATCAAATATGATCTAGACTATACTGAGAGTTCACCTGACTCATGGAGGAGTGGAAAATTGAGTATGTCTATCCTAGTAGAACTTAAGAGAATAATTACTTATTCTAACACTTAGGAGATTATTCATAGTGATATTTATGGACCAATGGAAACACCTTATCTTTTGAAAATAGGTACTTACTTCTTTTCATTTATGAAATTTCTAGATATATGTGGGTATATACCATTTGTACCAAGGATAAAGTATTTAAGAGGTTAAAATATTTTAAGTTTTATTAAAAATCAACTAGATAAAAGGATCAAGTGTCTAGGGATAGATAGGGTTGGTGAACATATTAGTCATGTTTTTAATGACTTTTTGGTCACTCATGCAATCGAATATCAAAGTACTATTCACTACACTCTTAAAAAAAATATTATATCAAAAATAAAAAATAAGGTAATTATGGATACAACTTGTATAATTCATGCCAAGGGACTAGATCACAAGTTTTTGGGTGAGGTAGCCACTTATGTAGGATATATGATCAACAAGGTTCCTATTAGGGTTCTTTGAGGGATGACATCTCTTGAGAAATTGATAGGGGATAACCATATGTATCTATATTATGAATCTTTGGGTCTTTAGCATGGGATCACATACCCAAGGATATTTAGAAAAATAAGGCATCAAAGAACCATGTGTTTATATTTATGGGGTATGATGATATCTTAGAGGCACATAATCTCTATAATCCTTAGAGTCATGAGGTGTTAATAAAAAGAGTTGTCATATTTGATGAGGTTATTCCAAATACTCCTAGTAATCCTACTCTTGATCTTTTAGCTATTAATTCCTCTAATTCCTTACTCATTCTAGATTCAACAATTGCTTCAAACATCTTGGTTGGTTTCATTTCTATTAGAGTATCTTATTCTTCTAGTGGTTATTCATTGCAATCCAACATGAGTATTTTCTTATGTAGTTTTCTCTTTCCTTAGAGTAGGATAAGATGAGTAGGGTGTTCCTATTTAGAATGTTCCCACTTTGCATTATGAGGTGAGTGCTGATAAGTTGGATTCTTCTATTTCAATTTCTAACATTGATATGGTGAATGATACTCATGCTTCTTCTGAAGATCCTACACGCCAGTGGGCTAAGACACTCTTGAAGGATCCAAAATCCATTCTATCCCTTAAGCAACATCAAAATAATCCTTAAGATTTGCTCTCAAAGGTATCCCATTTACATGATCTTATCACCTATTCCTAGACTAAGGGAAGTCTAAATGGGAAGATTCTATGGCAAAATCATATGAGGTATTAATGAAGAACAAAATATAGAATTTGGTACCTATTTTAGCAGGGAAGAATGTTGTGGATGTAAATGGATCTACAAGATTGAGTACATATCATATGGTCAAATTGAAAAGCATAAGACACTCCTTATTGCTAATATCTTCTTTCAACAAGAGCAAGTGGATAACTTTGAGAATTTTATACCTTTAGCTATGATGGACTTGGTCAGAATGGTTGTTTCTATTGTTCCCTCATATGGATGGAAGGCACATCAAATGGATGTGAAGAGTGCCTTTCTCCATTGGGAACTTTAAAAGGAAATATACATGTAATAACCATCCATAATTTAAGCTAGAGTACCATACTCCATTGGTATGTCATATGAATCAACCTTTATATAGTCCTAAGTAGGATCCTCATGCTTGGTATGAGAAAATCCACTCTTTTTTCTTAGTTGTGGATTTTAGTGATGTAAGGCTAAGCACAATATTTATATTAAACATCATTATAAAGAAAATTTGGTGATTATATGCATGCTAATGATCTTCTCATCATAGGCAAATCCAGTAATCTAATTTAAGATCTAAAATTACACATTTTTCTATCTCTAAGATTATAGATTTAGAACTTTTGCACCATTTTTAATCTAAATTGGTAAAATAAATTATGGCATTACCATTTCTTAGACCAAGTATGATTTTGATATTCTTAAATAGTTTAGATGGAGGAGTGTAAGCCTACTTAGACCCCCTTTGCTTCAAGTTTGAAACTTTAGATTGATTTCACCACACCTTTAGTTGATGCCACATTATACCGATCTCTTGTAGGAAGACTTCTCTATATCACTCACACCATACTAGATACAATATTTATTGTTAGCTATCATTCCAGGTACATGTAGAATCTCTGTGAGAGTCACTATACAACAACAAGCATATTCTCATATACATTAGAGGGACATATTAGATAGATATTCACTACTCTATTGGTTATCTTATTGTTTTAAAAGGTTTTTTAGATGCTTATTAGGTAGGCAATTTAGATAAATGATTGTACACCATAGGATTTGTGTTCTACTTAAGATCTATCTTGGGTTCATGGTTCTCTAGATGCCAATCCATAATTTCTCAATCCTCCACATAGGTGACTATTATGCTACTAATAAAGTAACTAAGCATCTTAGGTGGATGTTAATGATTTTGGAGGAGATTGACATTCCTCAAAGCTTTTTTGTTGCTCCTTTTTGTGATAATCAAAGTACTATTTAGCCTATTTTCACTCCTATGTTTCATCAATAGACAATGCATATTGAGATATGGATGTGCTTTTTGAGATGACTTCATGCTCATGGGATGTTAGATCTAGTATTTATTTATTCATCATAGTAGGCATCAAATATTTTAACCATGATCATGTACGAGGTCACTTTTGTGCACATGCGAGAGCTTGTTGGAGTTAGAGATTATCTCTTAAGGGGGGATCCAACATAAGCATCTCTCTTGGTATCCCCAATTTAGCTAAAGGGAGGATGTTGGAATAAGTGGTGGTTAAGCTTCTCTTGTGGCCATGATCGACTAATTATATTTTTCTTTTGGACCCATGTAAATATTGAAAAAGGTATTTTTATATTTTTATTATTTTATTCCTAAGGGCTAGTCTTAAACCTTGACCTAAATACATCATGTACTTGGGTGTAAATGCCCCTCTTCAATGGTCATTTAATTATTAGTTAGAGTCTAATTCTTATTCTCTTTAGGTGAGGATCATTTGGTGTCTATAGACACCCCATATTATTATGTTTTTTATATGTTGTGTATTGTTTTATTAAATAATATTGGGTAATTATTGATTTCATTCATTTATAGAAACTACCATGGACTTTGATACTTCCATAAGTTACAAAGTGTATATTAAAGAAAAATAACATACATATGACTTACCCTTTATATTTTGTTTTCTATTGTTGTGTCAACATTTTTAGAGATGCACTTTGGCTAGGACAAATCTAAAAATACAAATACTAATATTTATATTTTTAGAGCCTCCAGAGCATTTTTCATGTAGTTACTAGTGACTTGTCTATGATAGGGTTGCTTACTAAAATTGTTGTTCCCCCATTGAGATTTTAAATGCTTCTTGAATGGATTAAAATGAAGTCTTGAGCACAAAGTTATGCCCTTAACAATTTGGTTAGGATCAAAAAATAGATTTTAAAGTATTTCACACATAAATTCATGTCCTAAAAAGGTGACACTATGGTTATGATAAAAAATAGGTTTTTGAGCATTTTTGAGCATAAATTCATACCCCCAAAAGGTCACATGCTTGAAATACATGATCAAAACTTTTTTTTTATCCTTTTCACATTGCAATATCTCTATTTGTACTCATAACATTTACAATATTGGAATGAATTTTTTATAATCTACTTAGTTAGCCTAAAATTTTGATTAGATTTAATATTATTAGATTCTAGAAAAAGTTTTGAAAAATCTATGGCCACATATATTTAAGTATATACAACATATTTTTCCTCCTCGTTAATTAGCTCCTCTTTGATGAAATTACCTAGCAAACTAATAATATTCTTCAACCTCTATATTCATAAGCTAATATGAAAATCCAAAAAACTTTATCTATGTTAGCATCTTCCACTAAAAGTTTTCACTCCATGCTCTTCAACACAAGCCATCAAAGACCTAAACCATCGACTAATACTCATTATCTTATCAATACCTTCTAAACCATGGACTACTACTCGTTATATTATCCATACCTTCTAAACCATGGACTACTACATCCATGTGTTATAACTTCTAAAGGAAAAAAGATGAAAATAAAATTATTTCAAAAATAAATACATGAAATGATGTGCACTTAAATCCCAATTTTATTGAATAAAACTTGCATATTAAACCCTTTTATTTTTAAAAACCATTATATCTTGCTTGATCTTATCATTCTTAATAATAATATTTAGTTAAAAATTTAGTGTTGTTCATGATTATTATAGATTAATTTTTTAGTTTTCTAGTATTAGTGCAACCTTGTTCTTATAATTTTTAATAATTTCATTTGGTGAAAACATTAGTGTGAATAATTATTATCACAAATTAGTTTTTCATTTTTTCACAATTAGTGCATCCTTATTTCAAGTGAGGACTTCAGTCAATGATTTTCTTCCTAGTTATCTAACTTTTCCTTAGGATAATCCTTTATATTTTGAATTTGCTCAGATATTTAAATAAAAATATTCATAAAGGAATTTTACTCTTGCACTCTGCTTATTATATGTTCACATTTTATTAATAATAACATAAAAAATATTATTTTTATTTAATAATAAATAATATATAATCAAAATCAATTTTTTCTTTTCCATTTATAAAGGTGTTCACTCCAACAATTTCATGGAAGCTCTTGCAATTCTTGAGGCCTTGCAGAGGGGGTTTTCTCTTGGCTGGCATAGGATTATCTGCGAGTTTGACTCTAAAATTGTGGTTAGTATTTTAAATAGTAAAAGAGTGGAGGAAGTGAATTGGTAGTTGGCCTCTGTAGCCGTTCAGATTCTCATAATGAGTAAAGAGTTTGAATTTATATCCTTTGTGCACATTCCAAGGGAATAGAATGTGGTTGCTGATTACCTAGTCAAAAGGGCTTCTGAGTTGCTAGATCCTTGGAGTATCGATAATTGGGAGAGTCTCCCATCTGGGGACTCTCAACGCCTGTGGGAGTTGATCCACAAGGATGTACAGACTTAATGTGGTTTATTCTTGTCTTTTTTGGATGTCATTCTAGTCCAGTGGTTTTAGCCTTTTTGGCTATTTATTTGAGTCTTGGTTGGAAGCTCAGTTGTACCATGTAATCCAGAATTTTATTATTTAAAAAAATAATATATAATCAAATGGTATTAAATTAATTAATTAAAATTGCAGATTAAATTTTTAGACTTTTAAGGAAGAGACCTAAGTTCACATCATGTCAAGGAATACATGCATAGTAAAAAATCTATTGTAATACTAATATATAGTCATGATATAATATCATGAACTTGTAATTATTATATAACCAACTCTCTATTGTGCGACACTTCATTGGTATATCTTTGGGGTTTCATAAAAAAAATTAAGTTCAAACCACAAGATAGATGTGAGCGCCCTTGTTATGTTTCAGCTTAAAAATAATATATAAACAAGTTAATAAAGTATAAATTCTTGAGAAATTTTAATAAAATCTACATCTAATATTTAGATTTTTCTATCTAACACACAATCACTTCATGAAGGATTAGTTTTTTTTTTTAAATGTATCATATTTTAGGAGACATATCTTCTCGAAGGGTTATCCAATTCAACTAATTCTTATACCAACTTGTATAAATTTTGAATAGATTTAAACTGAGTGGTCATATGAAAGAATCCAAGCAATATTGAGGGAGATACGACCTTGTAAAGTCAACCATCTAGAACAAGGGCAGTAATAATTTTTCAAGTCACGAAAAGCAACATTACAAATATTTGTTAGCTAGCATTCGAATTATGTGAAGAGAAATGAAGGGCTAGGACTTTAGTGAGGCAAGATATTCTATATAGACATAGAAGTTTTTAGTTAAGTTATTTTTTCATTCTTTTTCTTTGATTTTTTGAATGTAAATTATTATAAAGTTTTTATCAAATATCATATATGCAATAGGATATTCTAATAAATTTCAATAGATTTTGAGTTTTAGTTTCCTTTCCATGAAACGATTTATAGTTAAATTCTTCGAATCATCTCTAGTGGTAGAGATTAGTGAGGACACCTTAGAGAGATCCTTGTTGCTCCAAGATAGAATAATTTTTGGTAAATTTAATGGGTATTGGTTAGGGGATTTTGCCTTGAGAAAATGGATTGAGAGGAGTTGGAAGTTTTCTTCCCAAAGGTTTCTTCCTAGATATTTTTTTGTTCTAGTGAAGAAAGAGAAAAAATCCTAAAAGGGGGTCCTTGGTTTACGGGAAGAGTAGGACTCTTCCTTACCCACCGGTATAAAGGTTTTTCACATAAAAATTTAAATCTATATCTAGTACCAGTCTGGGTTAGGATGTTTAGGTTACCCATTAGATTTTAGGAAATAGATGCCTTCAAGGTAATAGGTAAAAATCTAGGAGAATTCCTTAATATTTCAGATACTATGAAAGATGGATTGTTGGTTATTTATGCTCAGATATTGGTTATGATTGATATAAGTAAAAATTTATCACAATCAATCATTCTTAAGTATGGGATAAGATGTGGAACCAAACCATAGACTATGAAAATATATCTTTTAGATGTAGAAGATGTCATGAGGTGGGGCATATTGAGAGATCATGTCCTAAAAATAAACCAAAAAAATCATATGTAGAAAACCGCAAGAGAAAATTACAAATGGTTATGGATGAAGATGGGTTTCAACTTCCAAAAACTAGATCTAGAAAAATGAAAGAAAATAAATAGTGGATACTAGTAAGGAAGGATACTAGAATAAATACCAAATATTTTAAGGCTTTAGCATATGAAGAAAAAGTAGATCAAAACTTAGAGGACACAGTTCAAAAATTTCAACATATTAATAAGGAACTATCTATTCAGTATGATCCTAATTTAAGGAAGAGCATTCTTGATGAGCCTAAGAAATGTGTCTCATAATATTTTGAATACTCTCTTGAAGTACCATGCATCATTCAAGAGAAAAAAATTGGTAAATAAAATACAATTTTACAAGTTAATACCTCTACCACTAATAAAGAAATACCAAAAAACAAGACAAATCAAAAGCTTCTGTAGTAGAGCCAAGAGAGGATAAATATGATGAAAAACAAAAAAGTGATTTTTTTTTAGGAATAGAATAATAAGACCTAATCCTGATAAGAAAAGGCAAAAAGAGTAAAACATTCAAATTATCCGGCAATATCTAGAGAAGCAATAGCAAACATAGAGAAAGGAACATAAACTAAGTTGGTTGAAATTATCTATACCAAACAATAAAATGATATTGGTAATACGCAGGTGGGGCCAAAAGCCCCTAATGAGACATTATTATCATATCAAGGAATATAAGGGGTGATAATGTCCCCTCAAATTAGAGGTGTATTAGGGACCTATGAATGAATAAGTAATAAGTGTAATATTATTTGTATCAATAAAATTAGAATGACAAAAGAACTTTCAAAAACTATGAAATTAATATGGGTAAGATGTGAATGGGATGCTATGGATTTTGAAGGAGTAGTAGGGGGAATTCTAACTTGTTGGAATCCTTATAGAACCTCTTATGTAACCATTTATAAAACTAGGCATTGGATAACCTCTTTAGTCACTTCCTACTTTGCATATATTCGTTTCATCATTGTCAATGTCTATGGACCTACAACTCAATTAGGTAGGTTAGAAGTTTAGAGTGGGATTGAAAACTTTATGATAAGTAAAGACCAAGAAACATGATTCATGATCATAGGAGATTTTAATGCCATAACCAAGCTAGATAAAAAATTTGGAGGAATTATGAAATTAACGCAAAGTATGAGAGAATTTTCAGCTTCTATTAAAAATAATATTCTATGGGAGGTTGATCTTGAAGAAGACATCTATACTTGGATTGACAATAGGAGAGGCCAAAACCTAATAGTAAAAAGTTAGACAAATGAATTCTCTTAGATAATTAGCTAGATTAAGGAACTTATGCTAATATTAATACCTTAACAATGATTGGTTCAAACCATTGACCAATAAGAATTAAAATGGTGCTACATGAATTAAAAAAAAATCATATTTTAAATATGAGTAGATGTGGTAAGACCATCCTCAATTTGTTGATATGATAGCTCAAACATGGAATTATTTAGGTAATGATGGTTGTATGCTATTCCAATTCAAATTAAATATATGACATCTAGATTAAAATAATGGAACAATAACACTTTTGAAAACATTTTTGAGAAGAAAGAAGAACTAAAAGATAAAATTTTAAAATTTCAAAAAGGTGATCATAATAATACAAGATCAGAGGAAAGGGAGTTGCTTATTGAATATCATAATATTTTGAGTAAGGAAGAGAAATTTTGGAGATTAAAATCAATATAAACTTGGTTAAAATAAGGAGATAAAAATACAAATTGTTTTTATGGGATGGCTATAATATAGAGGTCAACATCCAAAATTAGTAGAATAAAATCAATAGAAGGTGTTTGGATTGAAGATGAGAGTGAAATTAGAAAAAAAGAAAAGTCTTTTTATCAAAATATTCTAAGATCATAGGAGATTGAAGTTCTTAATGACAAATTTATTCATGATATTTCTTCGGTTATAACGAATGAAGACAATAGGAAACTGATGGAGCCTATTACTTTTTAAAAAGTTCATTTAGATCTTTTATCTTTCAATAAGGATAAATCCCTAGGTCCATATGGGTTCTTTGTAGATTTTTACCAACATAATTGGGATATAGTGAAGGATTATTTATTAGTTGTAGTGGAACAGTCTAGGGTAAAACAATACATACCTTATAAAAGAAATGCAATATATCTTACCCTAATTACAAAAAAGAAGGATGTTGAATTGTTTGATTATGTTAGACCCATAGACCTATGTAATATGGCATATAATATTATCTCCAAAGTGATGTAAAATTGATTAAGGCCATTGTTAGACAAAATTATTTTAGAAGAGCAAGAAAAAATTTATGAAAGGGAGACAAATTCTAGACAGGATCATAGTAGCTCATGAAGTTATACATTCAAAAAATTCAAGAAAAGAGAAAGCAATGATCTTAAAAATTGATATGAGTAAAGCCTATGATAGGGTTAAATGGGATTTTCTTTTTGTAGTTCTAGAAAAGTTTGGACTCGGAAAGAAATGGGTTAGATTGATTAAAGCTTGTGTCTCTACAGTTTCTTATTCAACATTGGTCAATAAGTTAGTAACAAAATATTATAAAGTCAAGAGAGGCCTTAGACAAGGAGATCCTCTATCTCCTTATTTGTTCATTATTATGGTAGAGGTTTTGAGTAGAAACTTAAATAAGACTTACAAATATGGTCTTATAAGTGGACTTAAGGTTAGTAATAACATCGACAACATCACCCATAAAAAAATTGTAGATGATACAACCCTTTTTGAAAGGGCAATGATAAATGAGTCTAGATCTTTGAACAACTTTTTAAGGAAATATGAAAGAGCATCAGAGCAAAAAACTAATAAAACAAAATTTAAAATTTACTTCCTTAATACTCCAACTAATATCAAAGAAATAATTTGCAGGTTACTTCAAATGGAGGAGGTAAATTTACTAGTAATGTATCTAGGGATGTATTTATTTGAAGGGAGAATGTGGATAGAATTATGAAATCCAGTTATCAATAAAGTTTAAAATAAAATTCCAGCTTGGAAATGTAGATGGTTATCATTAGCAGTAAGAATGCAGTTAATTAAGTCAGTCTTACAAGCCATTCCAACATATTATATATCATTGTATTCTATGCCAAAATCAATTGAAAAGGTTTAATCTATATTATGTGATCCATTTTATGGTCAGATTTACATAATAAAAGAAAATTTCTTTTGGTGAAATGGATCAAGGTGTGTGGTGATAAAACTAAGGGAGGTCTTGGTTTAAAAGTTCTTATAAATGCAAACTAAGCTCTTAAGGGAAAAGTAATATGAAGATTTCACAAAGAGAGTCAAAGGAAACAGGCAAGAATTATTTAAAGTATGGTTACCCCAATGACCCAAGTTTCATATTTACTGCATTCTCTCTACCAAATGGTTTTGCTCTTTCAAATGGTTTTAAAAATTGTATTGATCTAATGATTAAAGGTGTAATATGGGTGATGGAAATTGGAGACAAATTTTCTATTTGGATGGATACTTGGCGTGATAAAAAATTACTCAATTTAGATCCAATTTTTAAACCTTGGATGAGATTGCTTCAAGATAAATATGGTGATAGGGTTTCAAACATTTTGTACAAGGATCAGGAAGGAAGATACAAATGGATTTTTTTTTTTACAAGTATATAAGAAATTGATTCTAGGAAGCAATTGAGTAGAAATATAACAACTATGTTTATTCTAAGGGGATACAAGGATAAATTGATTTGGGAGTTGAATATATTAGGAGAATACACAATAAGAAGTGGATATAATGTACAACACCAAAAAAATAGTAATATCATGAGAAAAAAATAGTAATATCATGAGAATATGGAGAGATATATGGAATGGACCAAACATTCCTAAAGTCAAAATATTTTTTTGGTTGGTAGGTCATAGAAGAATTTTATCTTGGGATAACCTTATGAAAAGGGGTTCTCATGGTCCCTCTCAATGTGTTCTTTGTAAAAAAGGAGGAGAGTATAGACCATATCTTGGGACATTGCTCAATATTCTGGAAACTATGTAAATGAATTCTTAATATGTTTGGTAAATGCATGGTGATGAATAGCAGAATTGAATATTGGTTAAATTAATGGTAGCACACTTATAAAAGTGAGGCTTTATAGACAATATGGGATATATAAAAAGATACAATACTTTGGACTATATAGATAGAAAGGAATAGAAGAATATATAAATGAAAGGAAAGTAGTTTATAGGTAATGAAAAGGAAGATATGTTTAGCCATAGAGGAGTCTAAACTAACCCTATCAACTCACCTAGTTCCTAATATGGAAGTAGAGAGCCTTGATAGATGGAGTCAAGTCATTAAATGGAATTATGATGTTGGGTATAAGAGAAGCAAAAATAAGGTAAAGAATATAAAGTGGAAACTACCAGATGTGGAGTGGGTTAAGTTGAATCTTGATAGAGAATCTAAAGAAAATCCATGTATAGCAAGAGGAGGAGGAATAATTAGAAATAATAGAGGAAATATTTTGTCTCATTATGCTTTCAATAGTGGATTTAAGACAAATAATGAAGTTGAAGCTTGAGCGACTTTAGAAGGGTTAAAAATATGCAAAAAAATAAAATGGAACATAGTATGGATGAAAGATGATTCTCTAATTATAATAAATACAATTTTAAGGGAAGAAAAGGCTCCATGGAACATACAAGAGATAATTATGGAAATTCAAGATCTTGCTAAAGAGTTTGAAGCAATCAGGTTTACACATATTTTAATGGAAGAAAAAAAATGTGTAGATAGGATAGCCAATAGAGGGATTTTGATTGAGGATTGTGAAGTTAAATTCTCCTTTCCATGGTTAGAGGAAGTAGTATGTTTAGTTGAAGTTGACAAGAAAATATTGATTTTCTGAATCAAATAATGATTAAGATTTACTTTAATGTTTTTCATTGGTAATATTTGCTTTATTTTATAACAATAATGTGTTTTTATATAAACATTTTAGTATAATTTTGTTGTTGCACTTGTTTTTTAGGAAGGAAACTAGCAATCCATATTTTGTAGAGCGGACTATGATAGTGGGATGTTTTGAAAATATTACTCTATTAATATGCAATGCATAGATAGTAGAGGTGAAGTTTTGGTATTGTGAAGGCTGCTATAGAAAAATGTCAAGAATGTTAAATTATAGGATATTTGTATTCATACAAAATATTTTAAAGATCTAGAAAATGAAAGTCAATAACTCAAACATATTTTGTAAAATGATGTAGGTTTCTAGCTATAGCATCTCAATTGATATGAAAAGTGTATCTATTTGTAAACTCTCAAGCTCTAAAGAAGAGAGTTGTAATTTTTCAAGGGTGGGGGATGCGAGTACAACCCCTTATTATTCAACCAAAAAATATAAATTCCTAAGGGGACAATGCAATGGTTTGGAGTTTGATTCTTCTTCAGGAGGTCCAAGGTTCAAATTGGGGTGTGTGTGGATGTGTGTTAATCCCCTATTGATAAGCGTAGCTCTTAGAGGGATCATGGATAAAAGGGGTGACTGCTTAGTCCTATGCATCACACTACCCGAATAAATTAAAAAGTTATTAAAAATAAATAAGAAAATACAAATATATTTGGGTAGAGGTACTACCTCCCTATTTCCACTGAGTGTTTGCCAGCTTGAGATCGGTGGTTCTAATATTGAGCCCCTTTGGGATCCCCTCACTTGGATTAAAATTTTACCAAGGTGGGGAAAGGGTTATTATGGGGTCCCATCACTTGGAGTAAAAGTTTATCAAGGTGATATGGGGGTTATAATGGTAAATTTTTGGATTTGATCTGTGGCCGTGGGATAATATGAGAAATATTTTTACCAATGGAATAAGCCAAAGAAAGAAGCTGCATACATTAGAGTTTATATTTCTTAAATCCATACTACCTCTCCACTTTGGAGTGTGTGTGGGATGTATCTTAGGGTATTTTTTTGCTACTTTCACCAAATTTACTCCATCGTTTAGTGGATTGAACCTCATTTTTATGGGCAAAGCTCAATCGGCAACTCCAAATTCTATTGAAGTTGTAGAAGGAAGAAATGGTGCTAAATATGAACAAGCAACCACAAAAGTTCATTCCTAAAATATATCATGTGGTAATATTTCTTCTTCAGATGTTGTTATCCCATTGAGTGAGTTTAATACTACTTGTTCTTGGCTAGAAATTTATACGTTGGTAGGGTATTTTCTAGGTTGCATCCCTGGTGAGACCCTCCTCAAAACTAGATCCAATAAGCTTGGCATGGTATCAATGTTGATGGTATCCATAATATCACCAAAGGGTTTTTTGTTTCATTTTGCTAACCCTGCTCAAGCCAAAGTGGTCCTCACTTGTGGGTTTTGGTCTGTTCATAGCTCCTTATTGACTTTTTAGCCCTATACCAAGGAATTTTTGGTCACTACTAATGTTTCCTTGCAGGTTCCATTTTGGGTTGAATTCCTTGGTCTTCCTTTGTCACTCTGGCCTTACTATCAAAACCTTATGGTTCCCATAGTGAATTCTTTTTGTGAAATAGATAAAGTTTATACCTCATGTCATCAAAAGTATTTTTATATCAATGTTGATCTTTATAAAGACCTTAGGGAGACTGTTGATGTCCAATTTGGTGACTATAGGTTCAAGAAATGTGTTGTCTACATAAACCTACCTAACATATGTTACTATTACTAATTAGATGCCCATAAGATAAAATATTGTCCTTTAATGATGGACAAAATTAAAGCTAAGGAGACAACTGCGGCTCTTGTTACTACTAGCTCTGACCCTGCTTTCAAAGGGGGGAAAGATGAATGGAAGGTAGTCTAGAAGAAGGGTAAGAATGGGAAAAATGTAAACCCTATGATTGCTCCCATTAGCTCATCTCAAACCCTTGTATCTTCTATGCCAACTGGACATGGTGTCATGATGAAGCAACATACCATGAAATCAATGAAACCCAGTGCTAGGGCTTCACAGATGGTTGCTAATGTACCATCGACTAGTACTTTATTTATTGAAATTATTACTTCTTCTACTCCTACTCAGTCATTAGATTCTCAAGTTTTGCATATCAATGGGCAGTCTTCCTAAAGCTTCATAGAACTTGAACGAGATTCTATCAATGGTTGAAGATCTTGTAACCCACCCTGGGGAGACTCCCTGGTTCACTAGTATAAAAGGTGTTAAACAAAGTGTTTTGGAAAGCAAGTTAGGAGCATTTTATTAGTAATATTAATGATTCTCTTTCAAACCTCGAAGACACTAAATATGTAGTCAAACATATGAGTCTTGATCAATCTCCATGATTTTTTTATCATGGAATGTCAGAGGGATGTCAAAACCAGTCTACAAATACTTGGTCTAAGATGAGATTGCTTTATGCTCTAGGTTTTATGGTAATCCTGAATTTCTCTATCTTTAAGAGATTAATATTTTTGACTTTACTCTGCAATTTACTTTCCATTTTATTTGACCATGTTGCTTTTTTTATGCCACCAGTCATTCCCTTGGTAGAGGAGGAGATTTCATTCTTTTGGAAACTAGGTGGAAATATAATTTTTTCTAATGGGGTTTGAACCCCTCCAATCACACAGTTTGGGTTTTACTTGAGGTTGGTGGGTTGTCTTTTGGCATCATTAATGTCTATGCCTCCAATGATGCTCAGGAGTGCTGTAGCCTATAGCGGTGGTGTGCTATTTCTTTACCACCTACTATTTGGGTTATATGCAGATATTTTAATATAACTAAAAAACTTACACAAGATAGGACAACTTCCCATTCGATGGGCTATCGGGGAAAGAGAGGCTTGGTACTTCATGAAAAATGAATTGGGTTTATTAGATCCCAATTCTTGTTTTTATCCCCAAGATTTTCATAAAAATTATGGTATACATGGTCCAATTTCCAAGATAACCATGCAAGAATTTTGAGAAGGCTGCATAGAGCCATGCTTTCAGATCATGTACAATTTTTCTTTCATAGGATAAATGCTTCAACTCTGTTTGTGGAAACCATTTTTGGTAACATTACTTTCAACCATTCACCCATCATGTTTAATGTGCTGATAAAATCCTTGCCTCAAAGACACTACAAGTCATAATTTTTTTTAATAGTTCCTTTCTTCAAAACCCTTCCATGGTCTATCATATATGCAAAGTTCGGAATCTAGTTCCTATACCTACGGGAGAGTTGTGTTGGATAAAATGGTGGAATGATAATATTTTTTATACAACTGTCTTGCTCTATACTTTGAGGAAAAGGTGGTGCAGTTCAAAAGATATTCCAATGTTGTCCTTCATGATGAGCTTGCCAAAGCTTCTCTTAGGCTTGAGGTCTATCCATTTAATCCTAAACTTCAGTCTCATGTTGCCTAATTGAGGCATGAACTTAAACTTGCTAAAATTTATGAGGTTCGAGGAGCTCGAGTTAAAGCCTGACTTCATTGGGTTAAAGTTGATGATAGGGTCACCAAAGAAGTTTTTCAAAGGCTTCACCCTCCCAAACAAGCTACTAAATTCAAGGCCATTCAAGATAATGGAATAAAGCTTATCTCTCTTCCTAATATTATTGATGCTTTTGTCAAGCATTATACTAATTTTTTTGTTGCTCAAGCTTATTACCATAAGTAGGAGCAAGCACTGGTAGCTTGTATGATAGTTGTACTAGTTAAGGTTTCGGAGTCTCAAAGAGTAGGGTGTGATAAACTACTCTCCCTTACAGATCTAGAGGATGCATTGTCTCAAATGGCAAATGATAAAGCACCAGGTCTGGATGGCTTTCCTTGTGAGTTCTACAAGGGTCTTTGGGACTTGGTCCTGATCTACATAAAGTTTATATGGAGGCTCTTCGAGTAGGTTCTTTGGAAGTAATTATTAATAGGGGAAATATCAAATTCATACCCAAGAAAGGGGATCTAGAGTTAAACACTAATTTGAGGCCTATTACTTTGTTGAATGTTAGTTACAAGACCATTACCAAAGTTTTTGTTCTTCACCTTAGGCCTCTACTTCCTTTTATAGTAAAATCAAAGCAAACTAGATTTATTCAAGGAAGGTACATCCTCGAAAATATTTTGGTTGTCTAGGAGGGCATGGAATGGGCTCGGATGTCAAACCAAAACATATTTTTTATTAAGATTTATTTTGAGAAATCTTATGACCACATTGAATGGAGATTCATTCTTGCTATACTCAAAGCTTTAGGATTCGGCCTAGTTTTCATTTAAACTATTGCTATGCTATTCAGAGATGCTTTGACTATTTTTAATCTGAACAATTTATAGTTTGAAGTAGTGGTCATTTTTAGGTTTGTTCAAAAAGAGTGTCCTATTGCTCCCTCTTTATATATGCTTGCTAATAAAGCCTTCGACTATGTTTTAGCTGCTCAAGCTTCTACAAGTATTATTAAAGGAATTGCTCTTTTGAATGATCAGGGACAACTTATTAATGGTCACTTTGTTGATGACTCCTTTCTTACTATAAGGCAAGAGGAGCAATCTGTTTCTAATTCTCTATTTTGTATGAACACATTTTGCATAACCTATGGTTCTAGCATACAATGGAGTAAGACCTTCTACTTCAGATAGTCTCCCTTGCCTATGTTGCCTTAGCATTAGGGGTATATTTGGAATTTGATCCCTCCTAGAGAGGTTTTTAAGTTTCTTGGTATTCCTTTTTCATTTTAAGGCTCCCCTGCTCAACTTTGGAATTATATGCTTCAAAGAGTTGAAAAGAAATTGATTTTTGGCTTACTAAGAAGATATCATTAGCAAGTTAATTTTAGATTTGCTCTAAAGTTTTAGCTGCCACTCATCTATACTATTCCTCTTGCTGGGTTCCTTCACAGGCTTGTTATAAGAAGCTTAAGAAACTTCTTTGATATTTTCTTTGGAATAATTCATCTAAAACAAAGGGATTTTATAGAGTTTCCTAGGATATTTGCTATCTTCATAGAGAATCTGGTGGAATGTGAAGAACACAAGCTTATACTGAGAGGGGGGGGTGAACAATATAAGACCGCTTTTTACTTTTTCCTTCAATTCAACTCTTAATTCAATATTATGCAGTGTATAGAAGGCAGTATCAATAGCAGTAACCAAAGCAATGCACAAAACACCATCCACAATAGAGACACAACTATTTACGTGGTTCACCCAATGCGGGCTACTCCACGGATAAAATATTTCACTAAATTTTATCAACTCAAATTCTGGGAAACCTTTCCCGATTACAAAGTTTATGGGCACCAACCCAAAGGAGACACCAATCCCCTAGCTCTATTATGGCTGGTGATCCTCTAGAAGACCTTTTCCTCTGCTGCCCTTAGCAAATGGAACTCTATCCACAGAAGACACCTGTCTTCCCTGCTCTGGTTGGAGACCTCTGTCCTCAACTCTATCACCTCCAAAGTTGGTCCTCGAAATTGCACTAAACATAGTCCTTCGGTCTAGCACAAATGTCCTCGATCTCTTTCTTTGATCTGCACCAAACATAGTCCTTCGATCTGGCACAAATGTCCTTGTCCTCTTTCTCTGGTCTGCATAAAAACATAGTCCTTTGCTCTTTTTGCGCAATCACAGCTACTCTTGATCAAACTTTGACCTTTGCACCTCTACGCAATCATAGCCGCATAGTCTTCACGCACTCTGCTTCCTTGCAATCTCTCTCACTTAGAAGATTCGATGAAATGCACTATGTACACTGCTATCGAATTTTGCACTCTGCTTTGGCGATCGAACTTCTCCCTGCACTCTATCTACGAATGTCGCACTTCGAACACACTCTTTGAATCAATAATTTTTCTCTCCAAACAGCCCTCCTTTTATACTAATACTTTCAAGATCAAAAACTTGATCTTAGTCAGCTGCACAACCCTAAACTACGTCGATCGCAAACCCTAATCTTCGTCGGCCCAGATTTAACTTTGTCGGCTTCATTGCCTCTGCAACTCCTCTGTAGCTTCTACCATGAAACTACAACATGTCGTGATATCGTGACACCTTTGCAACCGTACACTATCTTATGGCTTTTGTCGTGATATCGTGACACTTTCTGCTTCTGCTGACATCATCTTCACTTCTATCATGAAATCATGACCCTTATGTCTTCATGGCCTTCTTCTCTGCTTTTGTCACAAAATCGTGACACTTCTGCCTCTGCTGACGTCATCTTCAATTCTATCACAAAATCATGACCTTTCTATCTTCATGGCCTTCTTCTAGTCTTGCACTAGCAAAAATGGAACATGTCATGAAATCGTGACACTTTCATTGCCTTGAGCTTCTCTTTGCCTTACACCTACGAAACTGGAACATGTCGTGAAATCATGACGCTTTCACCTTCGAGCTCTTCCTTCTTGAATTCATCGTGAAATCACGACGCTTATTTTGTTGAAGACTTGCTTCCTGTTTCTGTCACAAAATCATGACACTTTCTCCAACTGAATGCTGCCATCTCAACCTATCGTGAAATCATGACACTTTCTACATCCGTACGATTTCTTTGCAACCTATCGTGAAATCGTGACACTTTCAACTTTTGTACATCTTCTTTACAACCTATCACGAAATCGCGACAGTTCTCATTTCGACTCTTCCCTTTGCTGCATGTCGTGAAATCGTGATAGTTCTCACTTTGAGTTCTGCAGCATGTCACAAAATCATGACAGTTCTCACTTTGACTTCTGAGCATGTCATGAAATCATGAAAGTTTGTCTTGCTACTTTCTCTTACTTTGAACTTGTCATGAAATTGCGACAACTCACATTACTGACTCTCTCTTCTGCATTATGTCGCAAAATCGTGACACTTTTTCTTTTGGACTCTCTTCTCCTGCAACATGTCACGAAATCGCGACACTTTTTCTTTCGGACTCCCTCTCTTGCAACTTGTCGCGAAATCGCGACACTTTTTCTTTTGGACTCCTCTTGCAACATGTCATGAAATCATGACACTTTTTCTTTCAGACTCCCTCTCCTGCAACTTGTCGCGAAATCACGACACTTTTTTGTTCGTACAACCTTTCTTGCAATATGTCGTGAAATCGTGACATTTTTGACTCCGAACATTCTCTCTCCTGCCTAAGTCACGAAAATGCGACATGTCACGATATCGCGACATTTTTCCGACTTACTCACTTTTCCAACTTACATTTTTCTTTCGAACCTATCAGCTTGGGGTTTGCCAGAGACCTTTGAAACTGTCATGTCGTAACCTTCATCAAAACACATTATTTGACATCAAATCAAATTCCTTCATCAAATTCCTTCGAACGCTTCTTGACATCAATGACAACTTAAACACTTGAGTAAATGCAATGTACCCAAAGTACCCAAAATTGCCAACAATCTCCCCCTTTGTCATTGATGGCAAACCTTTACTAAAAATGCTTCTCAAGAGCCAAAACTGAAACAAACTGTGCTAAAAACTAACCAACATCCTTTAAAGTTTTGCTCCCCCTGACTTGAAGCTTTCCCCTTCACTTGAAACTCTCCCCCCTTATTCATATCTCTCCCCCTTTGTCATCAATGGCAAAGGGTCACCTTTGGGGCTTGGGACTAAGAATGAGCCTCTTAGCTTAGTCCCTCCCCCACCCCCTAATGAGGTGATTAATTCTGGGGTGGGAGTAAAACTCCCATTAGGCACTGATCATCATCAACATCTATAACTTCCTTGTCGGGCCTTCTCTTGAACTCATTGTCCATATTTTTGTTCCTATTCTTGTCACTATTCCTGTTCCTATTATCATTCTTGTTCTTATCCATGCCTTGATCCTTGGACCTGTTCATAGCACTGTTCCTATTCCTGTACCTTGGAAGATCAGCTCTACACTGTCTAGTTGTGTGACCTCCATTGTTGCACTTATAACAAGTAATACTGTAGTTTCTTTTAGGCATACCTTTTCTTTGAATCTACCAATTTTGTCTAAATATGTTTTGATCAAACTTGTTCTTTACCTCGCAATAGACTGCCTTGTGCCCGAACTGTTGAAAAAAGTAGCAATTCCCTCGAAAGAAACTAGCATTTCTGAATTTTTCATTTACTTTCTTCACTTGAGCCATGCAATGTGCAGCCATGTGACCAAACCTATGACACGCAAAACATCTATCATAAAAATTTTCCTTTATTCGACCTCTTGGGTCCCAAAAACTTCTTTTTCTCATTCTGAATTCTGTTTTCTATTTCTGCGCATCTATCATCCAAGGACTCATGATCTGAAATACCTTCCTCATCATAACTCTCTTCTTTTTGAAGTCTCTTACTAGACTCTCCAACTTGTTCCTTGCACGGTTTAACAAAACCAAGACCTATTTTATCTGTTGGTTTTCTTTGACCTTTGATGAGTGATTTAACCTTTTTAGAGTTGTCTTGAAACCTGTATAGCTTATCCTTGTACTCCTTGGTTTCCTCTTTCAAAGAAGCCATTTTTTGTTCTAACTCACTATACTCAAGAACCTTCGATTCTAGCTCATCCTTGAGTTCTTGTGTCTTAGCCATAGAGAAGTCAAGACTTTCTATAAGATCATCTCTCTCCAGACAACATTCATCTAACTTATCCTTGAGTTTAGCATTCTTCTTTCTTTCCTTTTTCAAAGCACTAAGAGCATTAATAAGTTCACTTTCAAGATCCTTTATTTGTTTGCTTTCTGAATCATCAAAGCCTTTTTCAGATTTTCTTATCACTAGAGGTGCTACCTTTTTCAAAAACCATACAAGCATCTTCCTTATAGTTTTCTGAAGCATCCTCATACATGCTGGAAACCAAATCATTATTTGTACAATCATCCTCAAGGTGACAAAAATTTCCACATCTAAGACATTTCATGATAATGAATCTATGTTTCGGTTCTTCCTCTTTTTCTGAAATAAACATCTCATTTTCATCATCACTCGAAGAACTTTCACTATCACTACTCGAACACTTACTTGCTTTGTCTAGGTAGAAACTCTTCTTGTGCTTGTGAGGATACCTCTTTCCTTGATTGCTGTGCTCATCTTTGTTCTCTCTATGATGCTTGTGCTTTTCAGAATCCTTGCTCTTAGAATCCTATTTCTCTTCATCACTTTCATTCTTGGAAACAGTACAGTCAGTAGCATAATGACCAAACTTTCCACAATTAAAACATCTTATATTTTTCATGCTTTTGTGCTTTCTAGAGAACTTGCCTTTCTTGCTTGTAATATGCCTCTTCATCACTAGAAGACTCATCACTCTCTTGAAGCTGTTTACCCTTGGATTTCTTGGTAGCCTTGAAAGCCGCCTCTTTCTTGACATCAACCTTCACTTGAGTTCTCAACTCAAATGTTGCAAGTATACTATGGAGCTCATCCTTTTTCAACTTATCCAAATATTTAGCTTCCTCAATAGCAGAAATATTTTCACTAAATCTATTAGGAAGAGATCTTAAAATCTTATCACAAACATCATTTTCAGTAAGCTCAAGACCTAAGTCTTTCATGGAGTTAACAACCTCATCCATACGAAGCATGTAGTCACTAATATTTTCATCATCATTCATCTTGAGTTGTTCAAAAATACCTTTGAAGTGTCTCAACTTGGCCTTTCGAACATTTGTATCACTCGTATGAACCACCTACAATCTGTTTCCACATTTCACTAGTCTGTCTTGCAGTAGAATCACTTTGGTGAGATCTGCTTTCTGTAAGCCTTTCAGGATTGCATTCATTGCTTTTGAATTGTAGTGATGTAGGAGCCTTTCTTCTTTAGTATATGGACCATGTACAAGAATAGTGTAATCGTCTTCAATCACTTCCCATACCTCATTACCAAGTTCCATTAGATGAACCTTCATCCTTGCACTCCAAAGACCAATATCTGACCCATCAAGAATAGGTGTTGCATTGCCACTTGAATAATCCATTGTGTTCTTTATTAGCTTTTCCTTCAAGCTATTAAAATTTTCGAAGGAACCCGCTCTGATACCAATTGAAGAACACAAGCTTATACTGAGAGAGGGGGGTGAACAGTATAAGACCACTTTTTACTTTTTCCTTCAATTCAACTCTCAATTCAATATTATGCAGTGTATAGAAAGCAGTATCAATAGCAATAATAAAAGCAATGCACAAAACACCATCCACAATAGAGACACAATAATTTACGTGGTTCACCCAATGCGGGCTACTCCATGGATAAAATCTTTCACTAAATTTTATCAAATCAAATTCAGGGAATACCTTTCCCGATTACAATGTTTATGGGCACCAACCCAAAGGAGACACCAATCCCCTAGCTCTGTTCTGGCTGGTGATCCTCTAGAAGACCTTTGCCTTCACTACCCTTAGCAAATGGAACTCTATCCATAGAAGACACCTATCTTCCCTACTTTGGCTGGAGACCTCTGTCCTCAACTCTATCACCTCCAAAGCTGGTCCTCAAAATTGCACTAAACACAGTCCTTCGGTCTAGCACAAATGTCCTCAATCTCTTTCTCTGATCTGCACCAAACACAGTCCTTCGGTCTAGCACAAATGTCCTTGTCCTCTTTCTCTAGTCTGCACAAAAACACAGTCCTTTGCTCTTTTTGCACAATCACAATTGCTCTTGATCAAACTTCGACCTTTGCACCTCTGCGCAATCACAGTCGCATAGTCTTCGTGCACTCTACTTCCTTGCAATCTCTCTCACTTAGAAGATTCGATGAAATGCACTCTGTACATTGTTATCAAATTTTGCACTCTGCTTCAGCGATCAAACTTCTCCCTGCACTCTATCTGTGAATGTCACACTTCGAACACACTCTTCGAATCAATACTTTTTCTCTCCAAACAACCCTCCTTTTATACTAATACTTTCAAGATCAAAAACTTGATCTTAGTTGGCTGCACAACCCTAAACTACATTGGCCACAAACCCTAATCTTCGTCGGCCCAAATTTAACTTTGTCGGCTTCACTGCCTCTGCAACTCCTCTGTAGCTTTTGTCGTGAAACTACAACATGTCACAATATGGTGACACCTTTGGAACCATACACTATCTTATGGCTTTTGTTGTGATATCGTGACACTTTCTTCTTCTGCTGATGTCATATTCACTTCTGTCACGAAATCATGACCCTTCTATCTTCATGGCCTTCTTCTCTGCTTTTGTCATGAAATCGTGACACTCCTGCCTCTACTGATGTCATCTTCAATTTTGTCATGAAATCGTGACCCTTCTGTCTTCATGGCCTTCTTCTAGGCTTGTACTAGCAAAAATGGAACATGTCACGAAATCGTGACACTTTCGCTGCCTTGAGCTTCTCTCTGCCTTACACCCGTGAAACTGGAACATGTCGTGAAATTGCGATGCTTTCGCCTTCAAGCTCTTCCTTCTTGAATTCGTCATGAAATCACGATGCTTCTTCTATTGAAGACTTGCTTCCTGTTTCTATTGCAAAATCACGACACTTTCTCCAACTGAATGTTGCCATCTCAACTTGTCGCAAAATCGTGACACTTTCTGCATCCGTACGATTTCTTTACAACCTGTCATGAAATCATGATGCTTTCAGCTTCCGTACGTCTTCTTTGCAACCTATCGCAAAATCATGACAGTTCTCATTTTTGACTCTTCCCTTTGCTGCATGTCATGAAATCGCGATAGTTCTCACTTCGAGTTTTGCAGCATGTCACGAAATCGTGATAGTTCTCACTTTGACTTTTGTAGCATGTCGCAAAATCGTGACACTTTGTCTTGCTACTTTCTCTTACTTCGAACTTGTCGTGAAATCATGACAACTCACATTCCAGACTCTCTCTTCTGCATTATGTCACGAAATCGTGACAATTTTTCTTTTGGACTCCTTCTCCTGCAACATGTCACAAAATCGTTACACTTTTTCTTTCGGACTCCCTCTCCTGCAACTTGTCGTGAAATTGCAACACTTTTTCTTTTGGACTCCTTCTCTTGCAACATGTCACGAAATCTTGACACTTTTTCTTTCAGACTCCCTCTCCTGCAACTTGTCACGAAATCGTGACACTTTTTCATCCATACAGTCTTTCTTGCAATATGTCGCGAAATCACGACATTTCTAACTCCAAACATTCTCTCTCCTCTATGAGTCGTGAAACTGTGACATGTTGTGATATCGCGACACTTTTCCAAAAAGCTTTCTCTCTCCTGCCTAAGTCGTGAAAATGCGACATGTCGCGATATCGCGACATTTTTCTGACTTACTCACTTTTCCAACTTACACTTTTCTTTCAAACCTGTCAGCTTGGGGTTTGCCAGAGACCTTTGAAACTGTCATGCCGTAACCTTCATCAAACTACATTATTTGACATCAAATCAAATTCCTTCGAACGCTTCTTGACATCAATGACAACTTAAACACTTGAGTAAATGCAATGTACCCAAATTACCCAAAATTGCCAACAAAATGGATTTGATGGATTGGAGATGATAAGGTATTGCTCTGTGTGCTAAGTGGGTGATTAGGGCTCTGTGGGGAGCTGAAGCTTGGAAAGTTTTGGTTTGACATTTCATTTCCTCTAGTCTTCCCTTAAATTATAGAGCATGGAGAGGGTTGGATTTTCCCTCTCTGTTTATTGCTCTGATTTTTGTTAAGATTTCTAGCTTCTTTATTATTAAAAGTATATGGAAAGCTTGGCAACAACTCACTCCTTGGATCTGTTGGAGAGGATATGACTTTTGTAAAGGCTTATCCATCAATTCTATGAATATTTGGTGGTCCCCTATGTTTCTTCATCAAGGTTCTCTCTTAGCTTGGGTGCAATGGATTCATGCTCAATGATTTTTCAAAAATGGTATTGTTACAATAGCTAATTTATTTTCTCATCAGACCAGGGATTGGATCCCATGGAATGAATTCAAATACACCTTTAGGCTGAATGGTGTGGATAAAGATACTTATGATGCTATTATTTCTCTCAATCATTTTTCTATGTTGCACAAGATCGGTATGCACTCGCAGCGCCCTTGGTGGTCATACTGGAGATGACATGTTGAAACTTTTTTGCTTGATTATAAGGCTCATTTGGGGTATAAATGGTTATCTCCTCATATTCCTCTGGTGCCTAAGCTCAATCAATATTGGGAATTATTTTCTACAAGGACTAGAGGGAATTCTAGATTTTAGAATATTTGGGCTACTTATGTTGAGCCCAACAATATTTTTTTGCATGGAGCTTGTTGTGCCAATACCTTCTTAGGGGAACGTTTGAAGCACCTTGGAAATCCTGATTCTAAATGTTCTTTTTGTGGTGTACCCAAGTCTTGTACTCACCTATTTTAAAATTGCAGAAGAACTAGGTAAGCTTGGTAATGGGTTCTTTCCTTTTTTTCCCCATTTACAATTGCAAGAGTTTCTTGGTCCCAAGCTCTTCTTGGGGACTCTTTTACTTAGTCTCTTCTGCTTTTTGAAGTGTGGCAAGTTTTTAGGATTAACTTGCTCTTTCATATTTGGAAAGCTTGTAAAATAATTGTTTTTAAACATTATACACCTTTTGTCACATTTACTCATGCTAACAAATTAGAAGTTTTTAATGACATGTGGCTACAGATATGTACTCAAGCCAACAAAGTTTATATGGAGTTGGATCACCTGCAAGTTATTTTGGTGCACTAGGCCAATACTCCATGTACAGTCAACCGGATCCCTCCAAAGCACTCTTCTCAAGAGTGTTTTCGATCTCACCCTCACTGTCAACCTCCATCATATGCAAGAAGTGCTTCCGCAGATAGGCATTGATCCCAACCCTCGCCAGTCAAGAAGCAACCTAATGTTGACATTGCTTGTTCGTCCTACTAGGTTGGGGGTGGGATGTTGTTCAACCAGTTTCACCTAGCCAATTTTTAGTTGGAGCGACGCAAGTACAAAAGCAGAGGGGTGGATTCCCATCCCATAATCACTAACAATTTATGTAGGACAACACACCAAGGTACATTACTCCATATGATATGCTTTCTTTGATGTAATGATCATCATTGATCATGATTAGTAAACTTATGTTTTGTTGGCAGTTTTGTTTCCTAAGAGTTGTCAATGAGGATTAATTTGATTCCCCATGAGATGTGTTAGCCCACCCACTTTTTTTTATTGTAAAGACTTTTATCTTAATTTAATATAAATTTATTTTTTAAAATTGTTGTCAATTGCATGTAAGTAAATAATAATACAAACAAATTTATTATTTTTATGGAAAGATAATTACCATCTTTGAAAATAAAATATTAAATTTAATTCAAACATTAATTAAAAAGCATTATTGATCAGCATCTATGCATTGTTATCTCATTAAACTTTAATATATTAATTTTTTATTATATAAAACAAATTTGCATCACGAATAACGAAATATCCCCTTATGATATGGTATCAAATCTCTACGTGTATATAGCATTAAAAAAACAAAATTACAATTTAAGTTTGCATATATGAATAACGCATCAAAATAATGGTGAGAGTGCTTCACTCTCAGAACTCATGCTTTCCTAGTACAAAAGACAATGAACATAAAGATAGTAATCAGAATCAGAACAATAATCCGAAGGTGGAGTTCTTTTCATAAAAGAGGTCACACATCTCCTCCTCTGATTCTTTCTATCCTTCTTTACATTGGAAAAAGTGATGCCGTGTAAATACGTAAGGCATTGCAGAACTCAACACATGTTGCCACGCTCCAACCTGTGGAAGAAGCAAGCACAAACGAGGAGTTGTCGCTCTTTCCCTCGCTAGCTTTCATATAAATAAATGCATAAGTTCAACTCTTGGTAAACCTAAAACAACAAAGCCTCTGCCTATTTTTCTGCCTGCTACTCAACACAATAAAATAAAATCAAGGCTAGTGTTGAGGGACAGAGGAAGCATAAGCATGGGTAAACAATATTTAAGGAATAATTATGTTGGAGACGACGATGACGACGACTGTGGCGACCAAGGTCCAGATTGCACGCCAACCAAGTAGATTGGGTATTTATACTTCGCCTGGTTAATATATCTATTTATACTTCGCCTTGTTTCCCTTGGGCAGTGTTGTGTGAACGGTAAATGTCTCCCACCCCGAACAAGGAAGGAAAATCCGTTTGTAGCAGAATGAGTGACAGGCGATAAATATTATGTAATTACCAGAAAGAGGCTTCTTGACAGCAAGAGGCAACTAGCTACCAGCAGCAGCTGCTAGTTATTTTGTAAAATATTTTTGAGTTAGGATAATTTTATTTCTATTTTCCAACGACTTCTAGTCAGACTGGTCTTGTTGGTTCTCCTTTCAGGTTTTATTAATGAAGTATGTACCACAGTCCTTGAGCCTTCACTGTGGCAGTTTAGATTCTAAGGTATATTAGAGTATCTTTGAGTTAGTTTTAGTAGAGTGTGATTGATAGGTCTTGACAGAATGATAAGTGGGGAGCTTTCCTGGTAAAAAAGTCAAGAATACGGATCTCTTCGAAACTTTCAATACCCCTCTTCGTAGTTATGGAGCTCGTATTACCACACACCTTGAATCTATGAGATTCTCAAACATAAAACATCTTATGATTAGGCCAAAGTTTTGTAGTATATTTTGATGAACTCACAGAGATGGAGTTCCATGGTTTGTATTAGTTCAGAGACAGACCTGTCTGTCCCTTCTTCAGAATAGTAATATACTCGTTTCTGTGTATGAGATGATGGTATGTGAAATTTGTTGCAACTCTAGTTCTTTTAAAGTAAATTGAAAAGTAACCAACTTATAAACATCAACATCACTGATGAGACTCACGAGTTAAAGCAATATTTGGAGAGAATTTGATGATGCAAAAGCTATTAACATTCCGAAACTATTAAAATATAAAAAATGGAAGACAGGTTTACTACAACAGGTATATAAAAACACTAAATAAAAGAAGAGGAACGGTTGAATCAAAATAATATGAATAGAAAAAAGCATTAAATTTCATAAGGTATTAAAATATAAAAAATAAATTAAATAGTATGTGAGGGAAAAATTTAAATTTATCAAGGAAAACAAGTTTACCACAAACTTTGAGTCCAACTAAAAGTAATACATAAATGCAAAGATCAAATGGAAAGAAAAAAAAACTCTTAACCCAATTAATATCTAGTTCACACTATTAAAAAGATAAAAATTCCTCAAGAGACATATCAAATAATACTTCTTGTACACATAAGAAAATGCTATTTAATTTATTAACCACTTAACCCGTATTTTTAATATGATTTAATATGCATCCTTAATGCTAAAAATAAATTTTGATAGATTTTCTATATAATTATAATGATAATAATTACAATAGAATAATTAAATTATAAATATAGTGTTTATTAATGAAGTTTATATATATATATTAGAAAAATGGATATTTTTTCAATGGATTTACAAAGGCTTTTATGAGGGGTCCTAATTCCTTCATTTTGAGTGGGGTTTGAACCTTGGACTTTTCAAAGAGAGGCCAAAGCTCTTACCACTGTAACAAGCTTACAAATTTTCAATTAGTTTACATAGGTTTTTATGAGGGGTCTTGGTCTTTATGAGGGGTCTTGGTCCTCTCAAGAAAAGATGGATATCTATTTTAAAATTACTATTTGAATTTATAAAAGAAGGAAATGAGTAAGGGTCTTGGTCCTTATGAGGGGTCTTGGTCCTCTCAAGAAAATATGGATATCTATTTTAAAATTACTATTTGAATTTATAAAAGAAGGAAATGAGTAAGGGTCTTGGTCCTTATGAGGGGTCTTGGTCCTCTCATATTGAGAAAATATGGATATCTATTTTAAAATTACTATTTGAATTTATAAAAGAAGGAAATGAGTAAGTGGGGAGGATAATTATTGTGACTATTTGTTTACCCAGTCAATCATTTTACCTTTTCCATTTTTTTATTCTGTGTTGTCTGCCTTGGAAGTCACCACACAAATCTTAGTGGAGTTCATACCTATATCCACCATGGTACAATCATTTTAAATATTTTCACTTCTGAAAGCACTAGGAAAGGGACAAGCGTTCAATCTAGCAAGGTCAAATATTTTTACCTTTTCCATTTTTCTATTGGTTTTTTTTTTGGAATTGATTTTTAGAGACCCATGAGAGTAAGCAAGTTTTTTATTTTATTTTTATTTTTTTGTTGGGGTAAAATCTAGATTTTTGAGATGACTCCAATCCTTTTACATTCCTATATTGGTTTGTCCAGTATTACTAACCAAAATACCTAAATTTCTCACCTTTAAAGGTTATAGGACATTTGAAGCATTGTATTACATTATTTTATAACTCTATAGATTTACATTCATTCCTAGTATATTTACATTTATATCTTTGATGAGTCCTTGATTTTCCTTATTTGGAATTTTACCCAATGAATTAAATTTTTATATTTCCTCCCTCATTCGTCACTAATTAAAGTACATTTGTATGGATCCCATCTAGTAGCATCCATGTTATATCTTCCTTTCTTTGATATCCCTAATTATTTAGTCAATCTATCACCTTGTTTCCTTCTCTATACACATGTACCACCACAAATTATTCTAGTGAATATAAGGATCATAGTATATCTGTTACTATGTCTATGACTCTTCAAATTTACATCATCCATTTATTGAGGCAATTAATAATATTCAATGAATCTACCTGAAATATTAGCTTCCTAACCCCCAAATGAACCACCATATTTATTGCTAATATTGCTTTCACTTCAACTTTATGAATGGTCATAATTCTTAATCACTCACTCATCACTCTAATAAATATTCCTTCACTATATCTTGAAGAACACAATCTTATACTGAGAGGGGGGTGAACAGTATAATACCATTTTTTACTTTTATTTCTAAATCAATATTATGCAATATATCGATAGTAATATCAATAGCAGTAATCAAAGCAATGCACAAATCATGACACACAATAGAGACACCATAATTTATGTGGTTCACCCAATGTGGGCTACTCCACAAAGAAAATATTTCACTAAAATTTTCTCAATCAATCTCTTGGGAATATTTTCTCTATTACAATGTTTATCGACCTCTGTACAAAGGAGACATCAATAACACAAATCGAGTTCATGGATATATATTCATAGGAGAACTCATTCTTATCTGCTCTGGTTGGTGATCCTCTAGAAGACTACTGCCTCCACTACACTGGCTTGTGGATCTTTCTTCACTAAAGAATATTATCCCCACTCAGAATACCTATTCTCACTGCTTTGGTTAATGGATATCTATCCACTAGAGACTACTATCCTCTCTTATCTGTCACCTCCAAATATTTGTCTCAAATTTGCATTAAAAATAGTCCTTTGGTCTAGCACAAATCTGCTCAATCTCTGTCTCTATTCAGACACAAAATTATCCTCAAATTTGCACCAAAATTTGCTCTCAAATCTACACTAAACAATGTCCTTAAGTCTCGCACAAATTTATCTTCGATCTCTGTCCTCAAGCCTTAACTCAAGGCTTGAAAAAAAAAATCTATTGGATCTGCCCCAAATCTTAACTCAAGGTTTAAACAAATCAATCAAATCTGCTCTCAAGTCTTCTCAAATACTTGTCTCAAATTTTCCTTGTAAGCTTCTACAAAAGCTCACACTAATCTATCCACAAGTCCTATCTAGAACTTTCTCAATATACTCTCTATAACTTGCTCAATTATGCTCTACAAGTCCTCTCTAGAACTTGCTCAAATATGCTCCACAAGTCCTCTCTAGAACTTGTCTAATCTGCTTAATAAGTCCTCTTAAGAATTTAACCAAATCTATATTGTAAGCTTTCACAAAAGCTCGCACTAAATCAGTCAACAAGTCTCCTCAAATACTTACCTTAAACCTACTCAACAAGTTCACACAAAACTTGTCCAATCTCATAGAAATATAAAGAGAATTGTTAGAGACTCAATATATTATATACTTATCACAATACTCAATTACTTTCAATCACTCTCTTAGAAACATAAGGAGAATTGTTAGAGACTCAATATGCTTCTTATTCACCTCAATGCTCAATCACTTTCTCAACTCAAATTTAGAATATAGAATAGTTTGTTTTATGGAACTTGAACTATCATTTCACATATCCACTTGACTAGGCTCATCCCACTCTACTCAACCAATAACTCAATGAAATAATCCTTGCTCACAAACCCTAGTCCAAGCATATAAAAATTAACTCAAAATGTTTCCAATAATGCTCAACAACAAATCTTACATAACAATGATACTCATGTTCTCTTCAAACCCTAGTTCAAGTTCTTTGCTCAACAACTCACTTCAACAACAATGCTTATAAAAACAACTCTCACATAACAATGATACTCATGTTCTCTTCAAACCCTAGTTCAAGTTCTTTGCTAAAAAAAAGTGCTTATAAAACATTCTTCCCATAGCAATGATACTCAAACTCTAATTCCAGTTCTTCTCACAACCAATGGATTCAACAATAATGCTTATCAAATAAGGTTTTAACAACACTTTTTTATTTCAAAAAAACTTGAAGTATTCACTCAACACACTCAATAGGAAACCCTAATCAAGTCCTTTTAAATCTAAACTTATTTTCTAGAAAACAAATCAATCAAATCAACTATGGAATAATGTGCTCATACCTTTTTCTTGATGATGAAGGGATCTCATAAATCTATCACAACCACAAATACTTCTATGCCAAGCTTAAAGTGGTTAGAAGATAAATATTTCTCACAATGTAATGTAAAAACTCAATTACACTTTATCAATCCATATCAATAGCAATATTTGACAATAATATCTTCACAAAAATTTCCTTTTCAAAACACACCTTCAATTTCTTAATTTTACAAATTTGATATTCCAACTTAATTTCTATCTCCTATGGTAAAATAATATTTACCTTAATAAAGCACCTATTTACCACTTAGGTAAATAAATTAATATCACCTTATAACTGTATAACCTTAGCACAATTAATCAAATTCCACAAAAATCCCTAAAACCTTAGCACAATGATCAAATATCACAAATATTCCCTTATGCCTCCTAAACCTTAGTATTATGCAAAAATCAAAATTAAATCATAAAAACCTTTGGTGAATTCCTCTTCTGCATTTTTTGGGGTTTTGACCATCTTCTCCCTCGGTTGGTGCCTTAGCTACAACTAGCTAGATATGTGAGCTAAGTACTCCACGTGCTTAGCTTAAGCCCTAAGGTTTATTAACCCTTTTCTCCAAGGCTTTAAAGGCTTTGGCCTTCTTCCACGTCTAGCGCCAAGCTAGACCACAAGTGCTACTCCCTCTGCCTTGTTCCTCGCTCGAACACGATGCACTGCCTTGATCACTATGCATTGCCTCGATCACGATGCATTACCTTGCTTCTGCAATACCCTACTCAACAATTTTTGGAGGCTCTAGATTTTTTGCTGTATTCGAATTTTAATTGCCATTTTTTCTAAGGTTTGTCTTAGGGGTTAAATACCCTTCATTTGCTTTACATACAATGATGGATGATTCGACTTGAGTCTTGTATAAATTATAATTTATAATTAATTTAAATTCAAAATAATTTTAATATTATAAATTTAATTTATAAACTTTAGACTTTAATAAAAAATTAAAGCCCTCTTTGAGTTAATATCAAAACTATCATTTGCACTTTACTGTGTTGATGAAAAACAATTCTGCCACATTGGTTTTAATAAAAACCTTAATTTTGCCATCACAATGTTAGAAGACTATCATTATGGTTTTAATAAAAAACCTTTTAATGTGCCACCATGGTTTTAACAAAAATCCTTATAAAATCATATTTGGACAAATTTTCTCCATCTCTTTGCATTGCTCCTGGTATTAATGATGGTGTACTCCATGGTATTAATGACAGCTTTACATAATCACTTTAGCATCAATGACAACTTTTTACCTTGACATCAATGACAACTAAATAAGCTTAAAATGTCTAACATCTCTTAGCATTTCTCCTCCTTTAACCTTTTTCATTTTACCTTTAGAAGCCCCATCAAAATTTAGTTTCAACCATCATTGTTTGGATATTCCACTTAGCCATGCTCCTCAAGTCTCTTCAAAGATTTTCATTCAACCCAACTAGACTTAGGTTGGAATGTTCACTTAATTTTTCCTCCTCCATTAAATTTGGATTCTCATGTACTTTTAATAATTTAACATTATCCACTATGGACACTATGATGTGTTCTCTATTATTGGCTATATATATCTTCCCCATTTATTTATTTATTTATTTTTTTTATTTCTTTCCATACAAAGTCTCTACACACAATTAAAGGGAATCAAATTCTAAATTTATTTTATTCTTGGAATATTAAATGGCTTCTCCAACTATTCTATCATACCTACCACACTATTAGGCAACACTCACACCACCCTCATCTTCTTTGATATATCATACAATATTTGAGGGAGTATTTAGATTCTAATATAATGTGGCACATTGATTCCTCATGAGCTTCATAGAGGTAGCATTTATTAAGGAATTAAAAACCCCTCTTATGTAGGTTATTTACAATTAAAATATTATTTTGGACCACCAACCATAGAAAAATTCTTAACTTTGGCATTGCTTTCCTTTCCCATAAATAATCCCATTGAAAGGCCCCTAGATACTACAAGTGAAATATCATAGAATGATTTAATAGTGAATGGTCCTTCATGAGTATCTCTCAATACTATTATAGACTTAACCAAATTGGAGGTTACATAACATACTTTCAATTTGGCTATTATCTTTTGTAGGTCTCTCTCATACCGATTTTACATTATTAGATCCTTCTAATTCCAAATAGTCACTCACCATACTCACATAATTATGTTCCAACTCTACTCTAATTCTTGCTAACTCTTCATCCTTCACTAAAGGGTACTTCTCCAACCATACATTTTTCAAGAAGTTGATAAACCTACCATTCCTCACCTTCTATTAGATGTCTTTCCATAGCATCTCTCTACCCTTTACTAAGTGGTTCCGCATTAAAGATACCAAGTAGGGCTATTTTGTGGTAAAAAATACTATCCTCTTAGTTGTAATGGTATTTGTATCTTAGATTTCTTGCCCATAAAGCATGATCCTCCTTCAGTATCTTGCATCCTAAATTTTCTACCAAAGCTTTGTTCATATCCCTTATTCTTCTAATAACAAGTCCTCCATTTGATTTATCATTGCATACTCTCTCCCATGCTCTAAGTAGAATTTTTCTCTTTTCCTCTAGTATTGATCAAAGCAATATTCTTTGAACACATTTATTGTATTAGCTACTTTAAGTGAGATATTAAAAATAGGTAATAAATATATAGCAATTACTTAGAGTGTAATATTAAGTAGCTATAATTGACCTTCCTCACTAAATCAATTCCCTTTCATCCATATAATTTACTCTAAATCCTATCAATTAGCACATTCCACATCTGATCCTTGCATTCCCCTATGAACATTGGCATTTCCAAGTACACATAAGGAAACTGCATTTGTCCAATTTTTTTTTATGAGAGATCATCTTAAACCCTCCTTTGCTAGGGCAAACAAAAGCAAAATTTCTTTTCTAACAAAACTCAAATTCAAACAAATATTTGATAGGCCCAATGCTTAATCTTGTAGGATAATCATGGATTCTCTTAATCAGAGTGGAAATTTTAAGACCACTCATGAATGAAATACATGATACAAACCTACCAAGGAATGAATGGTTTACCAAATTAAATCAAGCTCAACAAATTCTTCAAAGGTAAAATTTCAAAAACATGTGTCCCTTCCATAATTGGGATATTTTACATTGATCACGACAATAAAAAAATATTACGTATACTCTCCCAACAATCATCACGACATGACAAAGGTTATAATCATCCATAATCATCCATAAAAAATTCCTATTATTTAAAAATAAATCACCAACTGGTGTCAAATGTAGACACCCAAAAGTCGTACATTACCACTTCTCCCATCATCACGATTGATAAATTTGCAAAGTGCACAAATTTTTTATATATTAGCCTCAAAACACTATTTATTTATCAAAACCACTATTCATGCACTATTCATAAATACCATTGGGCCACATAAGTATTTTTCTATGCTTAACCTTGGATCCCCATGTGACCATCATCTTAACTTAACCTTGGTTAATCTCTAACCTTGGTCAAAGTCACCTCATAGTCAAACTCCACCCCATGGTCAATCTGATTCATGACCACCTCACCTAGTCTACTCTTTGACTAGCCTAGCCTCTACCTCACCTATTTGACCCTAGATAAACCTCTGATCAATCTAATTAGGGTTAACTATAACCCTTGCTCCACACATCTCCCCATGTACATTTAAGGCTTTAAATGATAGTTGAAGACTTTTATATCCTAAAGTATTGGAGATATGGTGAGTCACCCTCCACCTCATTTAAAAGTAAACATCTAACCTAGGGCTAACCTAACCCTGATTAGATCTAACCCTTGCTCCATTTCAAATCCCCATGTGCATTTAATACCATAAATGGCATTTGAAGACTTTTAGCTTCCAAACCATAGGGTAAGGATTGTTAGAATAAGAGAATATTCTCTTAAGTTCCACTAGGATAGACACTTGAGTTTCCACTCTTCCATGTGTTAGGAGAACTCTCAGTGGTGTCTTCATCAGTCTGATGAGTTGTTGTAATCCAATGACTCTCAATGATCAACTCTGCTATTTATATAGAGTTGATCCTTGGAATAAATCAATTAGTTCCACTCTTCTCTTCATATTTTATGTAATGCTTTGCATATCTATTATTGTGAAATTCTAACATGGTACTAGAGAAGGTTAGATTTTGCTAGAATTCTCTCTTAAAGGTTCTAGGATTTGATTCATTTCCTTTGGATATGTTTTTTGCTATCTTACTTGAGGTACACAATAGTCATTTTTTTATCCATAGTTTATTCTTTCAGCAAAATATTTTATTTTTTAAAAATGTGTTGCAATTTTTTTCTATGTTGAATTTGTGCTTCGAGATTTATATATATATATATATATATATATATATATATATATATATATATATATATATATATATATATATATATATATATATTCGTACATGGCACTATTCTAGCCCATATTTTAAAGAAAGAGCCCTCTTCACTCTCTTTTATTTCTTTAAAATAGAAGACCCACCATAATTAGAAATATAATTTAAATTTCTGCTTTGTTTTTTAGCAAAATTATCATTGTATTTCTAACCAATATCTTTTGAGTAATGGTTTTATAAATGTTTTGAGATTCTTTTTTGATCCTCAAGAAACGGGTCTTCTCATTTCTGTTAGAACTCGGAGTTCGTGATGTTTTATCTGGCCGCTTTGTGACACATGGTTGGCGCCATTCAAAATGTCTCTCAAAAGCCAATATTTACTGTTCCTGTCGCGAGATAAGATTATTATCAAATGATTTATTTTCGTTAAACGATCCATATTACTCTAACCTTATATTCTCCTCTCCCTGATATATTTTCAAATATGAAGTTTTGTTGATTTCTTTGCAAGGATATCAAGTTTAAGTGCTTAATTTCTTTTCACATTTTTTTGGTAACGATTCTGTAGAGCTCTCTCATTTTATTTAACATTTCAAAGGGGTTGCTGGTTTGTCCAAGAAATCATATTTTCATGTTATAATATATTCTTTTATTTTAACATATCTTCTGTAGGGAGTACTCACTATCAATAAAATCGGCCCTAGGTGCTCTCCCTCCCACGTCCTCTACTCTCAACGATGTATTTAGGGATTGAATATCCTTCTATTTGGTTTTCTCTGAATCGATATCAAGATTAAAGTACTTTATAATTTATCAAATTATTTCATTAACATTTTTCTGCAGAGCACTAGTTTTTTCTATAGAGATCGCTTGTTAGTCCAAGGAAGAGATAAATTCATGTTATCATATATATTTTATTTCTTAACATAGTTTTTTGTAGGGAAAGCACATTATCAAGATTCAAAACTCTAACAATTTTCCATATGCCCTCTCACATCCCCTTCTCTCGTTGATGTCCTCTGCTCTAGAACCTCCCTGAATGTGTAGGTAAAAAAAGATCATCGTCGTGGTCGCATCTTCATCCTCTCAGAATAAGAGAACATTCTCTTAAGTTCCACAAGGATAGACACTTGAGTTTCCACTCCTCCATGTGTCAAGAGAACTCTCAATGGTGTCTTCATCAGGTATGATGAGTTGTTGTAATCCAACGGCTCTCAATGATCAACTCTGCTATTTATATAGAGTTGATCCTTGGAATAAATCAATCAGTTCTACTCTTCTCTTCATCTCTTGTAATGCTTTGCATATCTATTGTGAAATTCTAACATGGTACCAGAGCGGGATAGATTTTGCTAGCAATCTCTCTTGAAGGTTCTAGGATCTGGTTCATTTGCTTTGGATAATTTTTTGGCTATATTCTTGAAATTATTTCAGTAGTCATTTCTCTTTTATCCATAATTTTTTTTTTCAGCAAAATATTTATTGTTGAATATATTTTATGCAATTTTTTAATATATTTGTTCTAATTCGTCTTTGAGGGATTTCAAAATATTAAAAATCTCTTCCTTTGCTTCAAAACAGGTTTACCTTGTTCTATGGGCTATTTTAGACCATTTTAAAAGGAGGGTTCTTATTATTTTATTTTTCTCCCTCTCTTTGAATTATTCTTTCAGCACCTTTTTTTTTTAAATATTGGAAATCCTTTTACTTATCATAAAAGTAATAGTTATTTTATTATGTAAAAGTTCCTTTTAAAATCTTTGGGTTGCGTAATAAGAAACACCCGTTTCATCTTAAAATGTGGTGTCTTTTATCTATTATCGTGGGAGATTTCAATATTTGAAGATTTGGGTAATCCTTTCTTGGAGCTCGTGAATTAATTTTGTGGATCCTTTTATTCCCATTAGCTCTTCCAACACTTGCATTTTGTAGAGATCCTCTCTCTAGATGTACCTTGGCGCTCAACACTTTTGGCACCCACGACAACTTGAAATATTTCTTCTACCTGGAACCTTGGCACTCAGACAATCCTAATCGAATCTCCAAATATTTATTTCTCTTCTTCGGTGCTCTTTCAACCCGGTGCTTATAAACAACTTTCCCTGTTTCTTTTTCAAAGCAAAATCTGTCTTTCAAGTTCATTTATTTTACAACTGGAACTATTATAGATTTTGTTTTAAATATATAACAATTTTTTAGAAAAATTGCCTTTCTCATAACATGTTATTGCAGGATTGTTCTCTGGTTATTTTTTATAACATAGTCTTGCAAGAGCGCTCTCTGGTTATTTATCGTGGTCTTGCAAGAACGTTCACTATTTTCTCATAACATGGTATTGCAGGATACAATTTTGTAAATCTCTAATTATTTTTCCTAATGTGGTCTTGTAGGAGCATTCTCTGATTATTTAACGTGGTCTTGCAGGAGCGTTCACTATTTTTTTCTCATAATATGATATTGCAGGAGCATTCACTATTTTTTTCTTCATAATGTGGTCTTGTAGGAGCGTTCACTATTTTTTTCTCATAACATGGTCTTGCAAAATCATACATTCCTTTTACGTATTTATAGGATCAAGAAACGAAAGCTCAACTTCACCTCCGCTCAGTGCCAGCATTTTATCTACCCTCAAGGGTCTCTTCTCGGCACAGAAGGTCTCCGCACCTCCATCCGAACATCGAAGCTTCTCTCCTTTGGGTTGCAGATAGTCGAGTTCTTAAAACCTCCATTTTGCATCCGACGACTTCTCTCCTTTCGGTCGTTGAAAGTCGCTACCCCTTATTCCATTTTGAAATTATATTTTTTTTTCAAGCCTTCGAAAGGAATGTCTATGTAGTTTTTTGAAATTCGTTCTCTTCTCTCGCAGCTTGTGTATAATTTCTTTATTTTCCCTATATTTTATTTTTAATTAGGTTATTTTGCTTTCCTTCATTTTGAAGGACATCATTTGTCTCCGAGCCTTTTGTGAGACAAAATTGTAACTTTTTTCTAATACTTTTTTTTTTATTTTTTATTTTTTTTTTTTGGGGGGGGGGGTAAGTGCATATTTTTGCACTCTATTGGTCCATCACTTTAAAGGGGGGGTGTGCTATCTTTTGTCAATATTCTTCTATGATTTTACTTTCTTTCAAGTAATTATAAGGTCAAAAACTTAATATTTCATAGTGAAGATCACAAAATTTCATTTTGCTTTATTTAAGGGGGGCCTATCTTTAAAATTTACTATCATTTTTTGTCTATCTTAATCAATGCTTAAAGTTATTTTTATTTAAATATACTTTAATATTTCTTAGAGAATATATTCAAAAATTTAATATTAATCTCATTTTTTGTAAGGCCCATATTTAAAAAGAAAAAAATATAATATATATATATATATATATATATATATATATATATATATATATATATATATATATATATATATACATATATATATATATATATATATATATATTGCATCTATATTCATATTTGCTTTTTATAAACCTTTGTTATTTTCAAAGAAAGAGCATTTAATTAAAGATTTTTTTTTTTTTTTTAAGTATATTTTAAATCTAAATATTTTAAATAAAAATTATTGATAATTAAATTTGGTTTACAAGTTTAAAAAATAATCTATTTTTTTCTCAAAATATCTTTTGCCTACGTTCCATGTATCATTACCCTTAAAAACTTATAGTTTCCCTCACGTAAGGGCGAGTTTTGGAGGCACTTGGTATAACAGTTTGGCAGATATTTTTCATCATCAATTTCTTTGGATATATCTCTAACTTATAGTTTCCCTCTCATAAGGGCGAATATTGAGATACACCAACTAAACAGATTGATTCCCTGCATTCAAGCCAAAACCCTTCCAATTCTTATCTCTACTTACAGTTTCCCTCAAGTAAGGACGGGTATAGTGAGGAATAAAAAATATTTGATAATCTCAAGCAAAAAATATTAAAAAACTCATTATACTTATAGTTTCCCTCTCGTTAGGGCGGGTATTTTGAGTCCTAAATATTGAAAATCTTAATATCTTTCTTCCAATTGCATTAATCAATTAATTGAAGTTCTAAGGGGGGTATATTGGTAAAATATAACTTCAATATTTTTCCTGTGTTAAAATGATGAAGTCAATTGAACCTCTCACCTCTCATAAATTTCACACTTGGAAACCTAAAATTTTAAATCTTATCTCTCAAAAATATCTTACTCATTTGCTAGAAGAAAAACAAATGGAATTCGATAAAGAATATGAAATATTTGTTCATAAAGGAAAAATGCACGAAACTCTGGGTATTATAAGCTCTAATGTTCATGAAAGTTTGTGGTTTCATATTACAGATTGCAAAAATCCTTATGAAAGTTGGGAGAAATTGAAGGCTCTATTTGGGAAAGTAGATCAGATGATATCAATGCAATTAGAAGCCAAACTAACATCTCTATCTCCTAAATATTTTAGTAGTATTGTTGAATTCCTCACTAAGTTCAAAGAAGTCCTCACTCAATACAAAGGCAGTGGAAAGAATAGGACTGGAGAGGAATGCATTTATCTAATACTTTCTAAGATAAATGGTGTTTTTCAGATATTTGCTACCACATTTATATCTACCAAAGATGCTCTGGGTGCAACCTTTAAAATGCCTTATTTAGAAGAATTTTGTGATAGATTAACTAGGGAAGAAACTAAGATTTATAGATATGAAATCTCTTCTTCTTCTTCTTCTTCTGAAGCCTTAGTAGCCTCCACTTCTACTAAAAAAACATTCAGAAAAAGGGAAAAGACCCCCATAACCTGTACTCACTGCAAAAATAATGGTCACTCTGCTAAAAAATGCAGGAAAATATTATAGAAACAAGAGGCAGCTATAAAAGATCAAAATATAGAAAATAAAAAACAAATAGGAAAAGCCGTTAATGTTCAAGGAAAAACCTCAAATATTTCCTCTAATTTTTGGGTCCTAGATTCTGGAGCTACTCATCACATGACTGCTTCAGATAAGTCTTTTTCTTCTATAGCCTCTAGTTCTACTTGTAGCATAGAAGTAGGTGGCTCTTCCTTTATCCCTATCAAAGGAAAAAGGGATATAACCATTTATGGTGGCTCTATTAAAAATGATTTCTATGTTCCAAACATTGCAACTAATATCCTCTCCGTCTACCAAATTTATACATCTGGAAAGGGAAAATTGTTCTCTTCTCCCCAACAAGAGTTGAGATAAGATATTTTCAAAATCCCAAATATCTTATAGCCAAAGGTAATATTGATCACAAATCTCATATTTTTCACTTCAAAGGTTTTCAAAATATAGAAGGAGCCTCCTATTTTATGGCTCATAGTGATCATGAAAGTAAAATATGGCATGAAAGGTTTAGTCATCTTAGTTATAACCACCTAAAGGATTTGAGCACCCATGATATGGTTATTGGATTACCCCATGTATCATCTAGTGGATTTTATCTTATATGTGCTCTTGGAAAGCAACGTCAAGATCCTTTCCATCCAAGTAGTTCTCTAAATGACTCTTCCCCTCTAGATTTATTCCATAGTGACTTAATGACCTTTCCTAAACCATATTTCAAAGGAGAAAAGTATGCTCTAACCTTTATTGATGATTTCTATAGAAGATCCTAGGTCTACTTATTGAAATATAAGAGTGATGTTCTATCCCACTTTAAAGTTTTTAAAGCCTTAGTTGAAAATCAGGCATCTTACAAAATCAAGAAGATTTGCACTGATAATAGGGCGAAATACTGTAGTAATTATTCTTTTATTATGTAAAAGTTTCTTTTAAAATATTTGGGTTGCATAATAAGAAACACCCATTTCATCTTAAAAAGTGGTGTCTTTTCTCTATTATCGTGGGAGATTTCAATCTTCGAAGATTCGGGTAATCCTTGCTTGGTGCTCGTGGCTTAATTTCATGGATCGTTTTATTCTCGTTAGCTCTCCCAACACTTACATTTTGTAGAGATCCTCTCTCCATATGTCCCTTGGCACTCAAAACTTTTGGTGCTCATGACAACTTGGATGATTTCTTCTACCTAGAACATTGGCACTTGGACAATCCTAAATGAATCTCTAAATATTGATTTATCTTCTCCGATGCTCTCTCAACCCGGTGCTTATAAACAACTTTCCCTATTTCTTTTTTCAAAGCAAAATATGCCTTTCAAGTTTGCTTATTTTACAACTGGAACTATTATAGATTTTTTTTAAAATATATAACAAGTTTTTAGCATAATAGCCTTTCTCATAACATGTTATTGCAGGAACATTCTCTGGTTATTTTTTATAACGTAGTCTTGCAACATCATTCTTTGGTTATTTATCGTGGTCTTGCAGGGGCGTTCACTATTTTTTTCTCATAACATGGTATTGCAGGATACAATTTTGTAAATATTTGGTTATTTTTCCTAACATGGTCTTGCAAGAGCATTCTATGGTTATTTAACATGGTCTTGTAGGAGAGTTCACTATTTTTTCTCATAACATGGTATTGCAGGAGCATTCACTAGTTTTTTCTTCATAATGTGGTCTTGTAGGAGCATTCACTATTTTTTTCTCATAACGTGGTCTTGCAAAATCATCCCTTCCTTTTACGTATTTGTAGGATCAAGAAACGAAAGCTCAACTTCACCTCCACTCAGTGCCAACGTTTCATCTTCCCTCAAGGGTCTCTTCTCGGCATAGAGGGTATTTGCACCTCCATTCGAATGTCTAAGCTTCTCTTGTTTTGGTTGTAGACATTCGAGTTCTCAAAACCTCCATTTTGCATCCGACGGCTTCTCTCCTTTCGATCGTTGAAAGGTGCTACCCCTTCTTCCATTTTGAAATTATATTTTTTTGCAAGCCTTGAAAAGGAATGTCTATGTAGTTTTTTGAAATTCGTTCTCTTCTCTCGCGACTTGTGTATAATTTATTTATTTTCCCTATATTTTATTTTTAATTAGGTTATTTTGCTTTCCTTCATTTCAAAGGACATCATTTTTCTCTGAGCCTTTCATGATTGGTCCATCACTTTAAAGGGGGGTGTGCTATCTTTTGTCAATATTCTTCTATGATTTTACTTTCTTTCAAGTAATTATAAGGTCAAAAACTTATATTTCATCATGAAGATCACAAAATTTCATTTGCTTTATTTAAAGGGGGGGCTACCTTTAAAAGTTACTATCATTTTTTTGTCTATCTTAATCAATGCTTAAAGTTATTTTCTTTAAATATGCTATAATATTTCTTAGAGAATATATTCAAAAATTTAATATTAATCTCATTTTTTGTAAGGCCCATATTTAAAAAGAAAAATTATATATATATATATATATATATATAGTGTCTATCTTCATCTTTGCTTTTTATAAACCTTTGTTATTTTCAAAGAAAGAGCATTTCATTAAAGATTTAATAAAAAAAACTATATTTTAAATCTAAACCTTTAAAAAAAAACTATATTTTTTAAAATATCTTTTGCCTACGTTCCATGTATCATTACCTTTAAAAACTTTTAGTTGCCATCACGTAAGGACGAGTTTTTGAGGCACTTGGTATAACAGTCTGGCAGATATTTTTCATCATCAGTTTCTTTGGATATCTCTCTAACTTATAGTTTCCCTCTCGTAAGGGTGAGTATTGAGATACACCAGTTAAACAGATTGATACCTTGCATTCAAGACAAAACCCTTCCAATTCTTATCTCTACTTACATTTTACCTCAAGTAAGGGAGGGTATAGTGAGGAATAAAAAGAATTTGATAATCTCAAGCAAAAAATATTAAAAAACTCATTATACTTATAGTTTCCCTCTCGTTAGGGTGGGTATTTTTAGTCCTAAATATTGAAAAGCTTCATATATTTATTTCAATTGCATTAATCAATTAATTGAAGTTCTAAGGGGGGATATATTGGTAAAATATAACTTCAATATTTTTTCTGTGTTAAAATGATGAATTCAATTGAGCCTCTCACTCCTCATAACTTCCACACTTGGAAACCTAAAATTTTAAATCTTATATCTCAAAAAGGTTTTACTCATTTGGTAGAAGAAAAACAAACAAAATCCGATAAAGAATATGAAAAATTTATTCATAAAGGAAAAATACATTAAACTATGGGTATTATAAGGTCTAATGTTCATGAAAGTTTGTGGTTTCATATTACAGATTGTAAAAATCCTTATGAAATTTTGGAGAAACTGAAGACTCTGTTTGGGAAAGTAGATAAGATGAGATCAATGCAATTAGAAGCCAAAATCACATCTCTTCTCCTGAATATTTTAGTAGTATTTTTGACTTACTCACTAAGTTCAAAGAAGTCCTCACTCAATACAAATGCAGTGGGAAGACTAAGACTGAAGAGGGATGCATTTATCTAATCCTTTATAAGATAAATGGTGTTTTTCAGATATTTGCTACCACCTTTATATCTACCAAAGATGCTTTGGGTGCAACCTTTAAAATGCCTTATTTAGAAGAATTTTGTGATAGATTAACTAGGGAAGAAACTAAGCTTTCTAGATATGAAATATCTTCTTCTCCTTCCTCTTCTTCTTCTAAATCCTTAGTAGCCTCCACTTCTTCTAAAGAAAAATTCAGGAAAAAGGAAAAGACCCCCATAACTTGTACTCACTGCAAAAATAATGGTCACTCTGCTAACAAATGCTGGAAAATATTATAGCAACTAGAGGCAGCTATAAAAGATCAAAATATAGAAAATAAAAAGCAAATAGGAAAAGCCCTTAATGTTTAAGTAAAAACCTCTAATCCTTCCACTAATTTTTGGGTCCTAGATTTTGGAGCTACTCATCACGTGACTACTTCATATAAGTATTTTTCTTCTATATCTTCTAGTTCTACTTGTAGCATAGAATTAGGTGACTCTTACTTTATCCCTATCAAAGGAAAAAGAGATATAACCATTTATGGTGCCTCTATTAACAATGTTCTCTATTTTCCAAACATTGCCACTAATCTCCTCTCCGTCTACCAAATTTGTACCTTTGGAAAGGGGAAAATTTTTCTCTTCTCCCCAATAGGAGTTGAGATAAGATATTTTCAAGATCCCAAATATCTTATAGCCAAATGGAATATTGATCACAACTCTCGTATTTTTCCCTTCAAAGATTTTCAAAATCTAGAAGGAGCCTCCTGTTTTGTAGCTTATAGTGATCTTGAAAGTAAAATATAACATGAAAGGTTTAGTCATATTAGTTACAACTACCTAAATAATTTGAGCACCCATGATATGGTTATAGGATTACCCCAAGTCTCTTCTAGTGATGGAGTTTATCCTAGATGTGCTCTTGGAAAGAAACATCAAGATCCTTTCCACCCAAGTAGTTCTCTAAAGGTCTCTTCCCCTCTAGATTTAATCCATAGTGACTTAATGACCTTTCATAAACCATATTTCAAAGGAGAAAAGTATGCTCTAACATTTATTGATGATTTATCTAGAATATCTGTTAGGAGGGAAAACTGAAGGATTTATTTTATTGATAAAAATGTTTTACATATATAGGCAGAAGGCCTATATGATGAACATGACACTTGTCAATGAAACTGACAAGTGTCAAACTGAAGGCATAGTGCACTTTAACTCTAACATTCCACCTTAAAGTGCACTATCCTAACTAAAGAAAAAACAAAGCAAGTCAACATTAGGTAACATTCCCCCTTAATGTTGACTTCTCTAAAAAACAACCTATCATCCTCTTTTTTTTTTTTTTGGTCTAGGCTCATGCTCTTTGCGCTTGGCTCTCCAACTATGAATAATGCTAGATCCACTGTGTATACATCTCGGTCTGTTGCCTCAGGGTCAGCCACTTCAACGGGTCTGTTGCCACTGGGTCAGTCGTCTAAGTGCCTCAGGGTCATCATGGGTGCCTCAGGGTCAGCCACATCTAGGTCTGTTGCCTCTACAGGTCATCCTCAGAGGATGTTGCCATTTGTAGGTCACTAACTAGATTCACCATGAGTATGAAATCCCTCCTCATGGTGAAATCAATCTAGAAGGTGTCGGTCTCTGTCGAAAATGCACCTAATGAAAGGAAAAACGAGCCATATAAGAGTGTCGGTCTCTGTCGAAAATGCACTCAATACAATAAAATGATCCATAGATCAAAATAGGAGGAGAGAAGAAGAAAAGAAGAGAATCTTCTGAAGTGTCTTCGTCTGTAGTCTTCAGAAGTAGATCCGGAAAAGACCTCGGATAGAGTCTAGGGTGTCTTTGTCTGTAGTCCCTAGTATAAGTGTCCTTATGGTGACCATGTCATCCCACCGAAATGTATGGGTAACCAGCCGCTGCATTCGCCAAGTGTATAGAAAAGGTCACTAGGTACAAGGATCACATATAAAATTACCTCGGGAGTGTCGGGTACAACCGAGAGTGCACTCCAAGGTAGAAAAATTTTGAGGCTAAAAAACTTACTGGAAACAGCCTCAAAATGACAATTTAACACCACCATTGTGTCCGTCGTGGAAAGACGTTTCCAACAACTATAAATACCCCTATATTCCACCATCAAAGGGGCCTTCATCATGTGGAAAAACCATAATTCCTATCTAAGGAAGCAAAATAAACCTCAGGAATATCACATTCCTGGCATCGCACTGTGGCGGAATAAAAAGATTCTTAAAATTTCCCAGGGGAATTACATTTCCATGTGGAAAAAAAATCATCTAAGATCATAATGTCGACCAATAGAACATCCACTATTCTTGAAAAGTTTTCCCTCCATGAAAAATTGCATAGGCCATGTGGGCCTCCAACTTCATTTGGAAAAACATATTCATGTGCCCTCTGTGTTATAGAAGTAAAGGCTTTAAAAAATATTTAAAACATATTCCCCCTTTATGAGTAAAAAACAATTTAAAATCTCAACATATAAGAATCCCCCTGCATGAAATTTGTTCATTTGCAGGATGTGCGCGGCAGAGCTAGGGTTTGCAGTCTTGCAGCATGATGTGCCACCCGGTCCACATATCTAGCAATAGCAGCTGGCAGCATCACTGACGCGTGCCTCCACATTCGGCGTGCCCCATTTTCGAACGTGGCTGCATTGGTGCAGACGCTGACGACCCCATCTGTGTTTACTAATTTGTCCCCAATGGCACCCTCGTCGACCACCTCCAGTGCTCTGCCAGTGGCTCTAGCATCTCTACCCTTGATTGGCGATGCTTTCGCATCGTCGTCGTAGCCTTGCAGTACAACACACAAAAGGTGGGAGAAAAAAAAATTTCATAGGAAAATCAGTAGTGCCACGCTCTACAGCTGGGTTGGGGAGACGGCTACAAGGGCCCCAAGAACGTGGAGGAGGACGAGCGCCTACGTCTACGCAGCCGCATGACCGTGAGCCCCGTCGATCAGGAGGTCCGCAAGAAGGTTCTTTGAGATTTGCATTCCAGGGGTTTCTACAGCAGGTTAACCATTCTTTTAACCCTGGCTTTAGCCAGAGCAATGCTAATCTATTTCAGAACCAGCCGTCATGGCCGACAGAGGTGCTGTGCTCCTCGTCAAAGGCACACACAACTGTGGAAATCCAGACAGGAGGAAAAACAGTGGACAAATCTGGCATCGCCACGTGTGGAGCCCACAGTGAGGTGGGTGAATGGATCAGCGGATCATCGTCCACATGCTCAATCGTTGGCGAAATATATGCAGTAAAATCCTCTTTCATTCTTCACCCACGTCTATGTTTGATTTAATCCGATGTCCACTCAGTCAGGTAACATGCTTTGCCATGAATGCTGCCATAATTTCATCGTAAATGATAAACCTGCCCAAAAAAAAATTAGCCCGAGGCCCGACACGATCTAAGATTTCAATCGACGCTGAATTTTCCAGGGAACCTGTGTCGCCAGCAGACCTCTCGTGTTTGGCATCTCTGCAACTGCACCAAGTCATTGTCCAATCCTTTGCAAAAATCCTGAGTCGTTCCACTCGTATTCATCCATGACGGGCACCAATGATGAAAATCTAACATAGCAGAAGCTCCGATGCATGACGTCATTCTTTATCAGAATTTCATGCACTTCACAGCATTTGCATTGTATTTGATAAACCATCCTCATGCACTTCACAGCACTTCACAACATTTGCATTGCAGCAGTTTGAGTAGGTGGTCCAACAGGCGACCAATAGAGTTTCCCCAAATGCAGCACCAGAACATCATCAACGGAAGTAGTCTACCACAATCTCGTTGACTGCATCAGGGTCCTCCACAGCTGCGAGAATGAGAACCTCCTCCCTGGGCCTTGGCAGAATCGCATCCAATGAAACCAAAAATTGCAAAATAGTAATAGAGCACCGGAATCCCATCGCGAGAGCGCACTGTCGATCAGTGCCACCGCTCGTTCTCTCCGTCCTCATCTAGAAATACAGAAAACAATGCCAAAGACAGCCGGGACTATCCGCATTTAACCATAACCCGATGTTTTACGATGCGAATCCTGCCGTTACTCCACGCCTGAAACGCATCCCCCGCGAAGACCACGAATGAGAATGGGTCTGCTCTGTTTGATCCTGATCCAGAATGGCACTCCACAAGATTCTTCTTCACTGATGGAGATGATCGCAGTGTGCTTCCCGATAAAGAAACCCCCATGCTCTTGCCGTCAGCCCAAAAATGGTCACAGCATCCAAATACGCCCATTGCTGAAGATCTGTGAAGTAGATTGGAATCCCGATGCAGTAGTCAGGGTTCGATCTCGGGACCTGGTAAGTTTCAGGGTTCAAGACCGTCACAAGTTTTGTGGATAGCGGGGCCGTGCGGTCACATGGGGGGTGAAGCAATGGGAAACCGGGGCGAGGGTTTGGGGGGACTGCTGGACACCAAAGAAATTGCATATGGTGGTGACTATGAGTCTGATGGTTATGATAATGAAGACGAGCCTATTTCAGATACTGAAAAGGAATTTGTTGAACAGGCCGAAGATGAGCACTAGGACAAAAAATGTGAATACATAGACATGAAACTTGAAATGACAGCAGCTGGAACTGGCTCTGAACACAGTACAAAGAAAGAGAAACATAAAACTAATTGTCTACATCATATCTATTACAAAATTTCATCATCTCCTCCACTGTATCGATCTCTGAAACTTTCATAGCTTGACTCACCAAAAAAACACCCAAAACAAAAAAAATGGATTGTTGTCTTCATAGTTTCTTCCACATTAGCCAATATTCTGAAGTGCATTCATCAACAAGAATGTGCCTTCCCACAAAACCAACTGGATCTAAAAAAAATTAAACCTCCCACGAAGATCTCACTCCAAAAAAAATGGACAGCCATTAATTTTTTAAAACTTCTGGTTTCTGATCCATCACATGGATGGAGAGCATACTCCCTAGCTTGAAAAAAAAATGGGGATGAAAAATGAGGGGGAGGGAGGATTTCCATGAGGGAAATCCCCCCTCAAGGGTTTCACAGGGCAGGGAAAGCCTGCTCTGATACCAAATGTTAGGAGGGAAAACTGAAGGATTTATTTTATTGATAAAAATGTGTTACATATATAGGCAGAAGGCCTATATGATGAACATGACACTTGTCAATGAAACTGACAAGTGTCAAACTGAAGGCATAGTGCACTTTAACTCTAACAATATCCAGGGTCTACTTACTAAACTATAAGAGTGATGTTCTATCTCACTTTAAAGTTTTTAAAGCCTTAGTTGAAAATCATGAATCTTGCAAAATCAAGAATATTCGCACTGATAATAGGGGGAATACTATAGTAATGAGTTCTCCACTTTTTTAACAAATCATGGCATCATTCATCAAAATTTTGTCTCTCGTAATCCTCAACAAAATGGTATTTCAGAATAGAAAAACTGGAAATTAAAAGAGATGGCTAATTGTATGCTCCATTCAAGAGATATTCCAATAGTTTTTTGGGCAGAAGCTATTAACTATGCAAATTATATTCAAAATTGCACACCTCATAAAGCTCTTCACCATTTAAATCTTGAAGAAGTATGGACCGACTTAAAACCAAATGTTTCCTACTTCAATATTTTTGGGTGTACTGCTTGGGATTACATCCCAAATAAGAAAAGGAAGGCTCTTGATAAGAAAAGCAAAAACTCATCTTTATCAGTTATTGTGAAGAATTTAAAGCATACATGCTTCATTATCCCTCAACTCATGAAGTTTTATTACATAGGAATGTCCAATTTTATGAAAAACTCCCTCAAAAATATCCTCAAAAGCCTTCTTACTCAATTGAGCCTTCTCCTATAATAGAACCTCAATATTATAAAGAGCCAAATCTTGAAGTTAACTTGGTTATTAATAATAAATACAAGGAACCTGTAACTCCATATCAATGTATTTCAACTCCTTCAACTCCTTCCTCTATGCAAAAATGGGCCCGCACCATTGTTAAATAATCTACACCTTACATCCAAAATATTCCTTCAACAAGATCATCCAACCCCATAGGCACTGGCCTTGTATGTTAGTCTATTTCCTCTGATCCTCAATCCTTCAAATAAGCCTTAGGTATTAAAGAATGGTATGATGCCATGGAAAATGAATTTTCTTCCTTGATCAAAAATGATACTTGGGACTTAGTTCCCTTAACTAAAGGAAGGAAATTAGTTCATTGTAAATGGATCTTAAAAACAAAATATGGGCCTAATGGAGAAATAGACAAACACAAGGCTCATCTACTTGCCAAATTTTTTTCTCAAATTGAAGGGATAGATTATGCAAAAACCTTTTCTCCTGTTGCTAAAATGGATTCTGTAAGATTGGTTCTTGCTCTAGCTGCTTCCCAAAAGTGGCATTTGTATCAAATGGATGTCAAATGTTATTTCTTACATGGATATTTAAAGGAAGAAACATTCATGGAACAACCTGCTGGTTTTATTCAAGACTCCTCTCTGGTTTGTAGGCTTAAAAAAGTCTCTCTATGGCCTCAAACAAGCCCCTAGATCTTGGTATGAAAATATGGACTCCTTCCTTATTTTAGCAGGTTTTTCTCATTGTGAGTCTGATAACACAATTTACATTTGGAGAAATGAATGCAACATCACCATTATTGTTCTTTATGTTGATGATACTCTTCTCACTGGTAGTAACCTGACTCACATTCAGACTATAAAAGACTCTCTCTAAAAAAATTGAAATGGCTGATCTAGGAAAAGCTCATTACTTCCTTGGGATCCAAATAAGTAAAATAGATGAAGGTATATATTTGTGCCAATAAAAGTACACTCTAGATCTTCTACAAAGATTCAAAATGATAGATTGCAAACCTTCTCCTACCCCCTTTCAATCTGACATTAATATTAGTACTTCTTGCTCATCACCTCTTTGTGATTCTACTCTATACCGTCAACTTGTAGGAAGTTTGCTATACCTTACTCATACTCATCTAGATATATCATATGTTGTTGGACTCATATCCAAATTCTCTCATAAGCCTCACTTTAGTTATTGGCAGGCATAAAAAATAATCCTTCGTTAATTGCAGGGCACTACTCATTTTGGGCTCTTCTACAAGGAAAAATCCATAGATATCATTGGCTACACAAATTTAGATTGAGTAGGTTCAGTAGAATTTAGATGTTCCACATAAGGCTATGTATTTTGCCTTTGTTCCTCACCAATAGCTTGGTTATGCAAGAAAGAACAATCAGTAGCCCTATCTTCTATAGAGGCAAAATGCAGGTCAACAGTTTTGGCTAGTCAAGAAGCTCTTTGGCTTCATCAAATTCTAAGAGAATTTGGTTTCACACATGACCATATTATAACTCTTTGGTTTGACAATCAGAGCACAAAACATATTGCACACAATCTAGTTGAACATTAACAAACCAAACACATTGAGATACACGTGCAATTCATAAGACAACATATTCAGAATGGGGACACACTTGGAATACATTCCAACTGAGAACCAAATTGTATATATCTTCACCAAGTCATTTCCTTCTCCACGTTACCTTTAGTTGAGAGATAATATTAGAGTTATTTAGCTGCATTGAATGGATTTATGAGGATAATATTCACCATACGAATACAAGCCTCTCTTCTTCTAATAGTTGGTTTTTACCCACAGGGGTTTTTTGCAAACTAATTATTGTACTAAGAGGACAATCTTCGCCATACGAAGACAAGCCTCTTACTTCATTTTAATTGATGGTTTTTCCCATTAGGTTTTTACCATCTCTTCAAAAATAAGTCATTGTACATGAGTACCTCATAAGGCCTTATTTTTAGGACTCATTTGTATGATCTCCCCTAGTATCACTTAAGGGGGGTGTTATAATAGGAGAATATTCTATTAAGTTCCACTAGGATAGACACTTGAGTTTCCACTCCTCCATATATCGGGATAACTCTCAATGGTGTCTTCATTAGGTATGATGAGTTGTTGTAATCCAATGGCTCTCAATGATCAACTCTGCTATTTATACAAAGTTGATCCTTGGAATAAATCAATCAGTTTTACTCTTCTCTTCATCTATTGTAATGTTTTGCATATCTATTGTGAAATTCTAATACATCCTCATTCGAGCATATTATCTTCTCTGACCGACACCTACAGAGGTCGAAACAACGTCTTCAAAGTGGATAGAAATTTACAGAAGGATTTTTTAAAAAGAGTGGTATCTTTTGAGGCTGAAAATTTATAATTTTTTATTCTTTAATTCCTCCTTCATTATCTTTTATTTAGGTTAAAATATTTTTCGAACACTTGAATTTAAAAGAAACAAATTTATCTCCTTTTCTATGAGCCATTATTTTTAATGGCTCTATAGAAATGTGAGTCACTATTGTAACCATTCAAATAAAAGAAATATTTAGGGTAGAATGCAAGTGTTTACACATCTGTGTTTCAAGGGGGGGTTGCATTCTTTTTTTTGCCTATCTTCTTCTATGGCCTCTACTTGCTTTAAAGTAAACAATAATAATAAGGATATAATTGTTGAATATTTCCTTTAAATTTTCATAGAGAAGTCACTCAAAATAGCATCACCCATATACATAAAAAAATTTCTTAAAAAAAAAAAAAAATTGAAATTAGAATATTTAGAGGGGGGTTGAATCTTCTTATAAAAATAATTTCATTTAAATAGTTATATTTTAAAACTATTTGTTTATGATATATTTCTTCACATTTAATTAAGAAGATAAACTCTACACCTCTTATTTTTTAATTAATTTTTTTTTTAATCTTTTGTATGTCACATTGTTGATATTCTATTTAGAAATTTTAATTTTCTATAATTAAAAACACTGTTAAAAGAGAACTCTATAATTTTTTCTAAAGTTTTCCCTCAAAATATATTTGCCTATGTTCCATGTATCATTGTCTCTAAAAACTTAAATTTTCCCTCAATTAAGGGTGGGTTTTTTGAGACTATTGGTATAAATTCCTGGCATATACTTTTCTGTATCAACCTTACCACATATTGGATATCTCTCTTACTTATAGTTTCCCTCTAGTAAGGGCGAGTATTGAGTTATCCATATTTATATTTGGTTGATATCTATGCATTTCAAGCCTATATTCCTTTAAACTTCTTCTCCATACTTATAGTTTCCCTCAAGTTAGGGCAGGTTTTGAGAGGAACTAAAAGGACTTGGCATTTTAAAAAGCAAACAATAGTCAAACCTCATTATACTTATAGTTTCCCTCTCGTTAGGGAGGTTATATTGAGTTTTTTAAGATTGAAAAGCTTCATTCTTTCCCTTAAATCATTTGCATTAATTTGAATTTCTAATGGGAGATATATTAGTTAATTAAAACTTCAAACATTTCTTTTGTGTTAAAATGATGAATTCAATTGAACCTCTCACACCTCATAAATTTCATACTTGGAAACCTAAAATTTTAAATCTTATATCTCAAAAAGGTATTACTCATTTGTTATAAGAAAAACAACCAGAATTTGATAAAGAATAGGAAATTTTTTTTCATAAAGGAAAATGCACAAAACAATGGGTATTATTAGATCTAATGTTCATGAAAGTTTTGAAGAACACAAGCTTATACTGAGAGGGGGGTGAACAGTATAAGACCACTTTTTACTTTTCTTTTCAAATCAATATTATGCGGTGTATAGATAGCAGTATCAATAGCAGTAATCAAAGCAATGCACAAAACACCATACACAATAGAGACATATTTTAACGTGGTTCACCCAATGTGGGCTACCTCCACAGAGAAAATATTTCTTCTAAATATTTCTCAAATAATCTCTTGGGAATCCTTCCCAATTACAATGTTTATGGACCTTTATCCAAAGGAGATGTTGATCCCTTAAATCTGGTTTGTGGATCTCTATCCATAGGAGAACTCCTCCTCCTATGCTCTAGATGGTGATCCTCTAGAATACATTGCCTCCACTACACTGACTGTGGATCTCTCTCCACTTGAAGACTCTTGTCCTCACTCAGAAGACCTATCCTCAATGTCCTGGCTGATGGATCTCTATCCACTAGAGACTCTGTCCTCTCTGCTTTGTCACCTCCAAAGCTCTATCTCAATACTATACTAAACATAGTCTAGTCGGTCTAGCATAGCTCTGCTCAATCTCTTGCACTAAACATAGTACATTCAGTCTAGCACAAATCTACTCAATTCTTGCACTAAACAAAGTCTAGTTGGTCTAGCACAAGTCCACTCAAATCTACACTAAACACGATATAGCACAAATCTACTCAATAGGTCCACTCAAAACCTTCTCAAATCTGCTCAATAGGTCCACTCAAAACCTGCTCAAATTTGCTCAATAGTTCCACTCAGAACCTGCTCAAATCTACTCAATAGGTCCACACAAAACCTGTCCAAATTCACTCAACATGTCCACACAAAACCTGCTCAAATCTACTCAACAGGTCCACATAGAACCTGCTCAAATCTGCTCAATAGGTCCACTTAGAACCTATCCAAATCTGCTCAATAGGTCCACATAGAACTTGCTCAAATCTTCTCAACATGTCCACACTTAGAACCTGTCCAAATCTTCTCAATAGGTCCACTCAAAACCTATCCAAATATTCTCAACAAGCTCACTCAAAACTTGTCCAAATCTTCTCAACAAGCTCACTCAAAACTTGTCCAAATCTACTCAATAAGCTCACTCATAACTTGTCCAAATCTGCTCAACAAGCTCACATAGAACTTGTCCAAATCTTCTCAATAAGTCCTCTCTAGGACTTGCTCAAATCTGCATTGCAAGCTTCCACAAAAGCTCACACAAAATCAGTCCACAAGCCTTCTCAAAGACTTACCTCAAATCAGCTTAACAAGTCCACACAAAACTTGTCCAATCTCATAGAATCATAAAGAGAATTGTTAGAGACTCAATATGTTCTATACTCAATGCTCAATCACTTTCTCAACTCAATCTCATAGAAGCATAAAGAGAATTTTTAGAGACTCAATATGTTCTATACTCAATGCTCAATCACTTTCTCAACTCAATCTCATAGAAGCATAAAGAGAATTGTTAGAGACTCAATATGTTCTATTCTCAAAGCTCAATCTCAACTCAAATCAGAATATAGAATAGTTTGTTTCATGGAACTTGAACAACCACTTCACACATTCACTTGACTAGGCTCAATCAATTCTACTCAACCAATCACCTCAAGGAACAACCCTTTCTCACAAACCCTAGTCCAAGCATGTATCACCCAACTCAAAATGTTTCCAACAATGCTCAACATAAATCTCACATAACAATGATACTCATGTTCTTTTCTAACTCAAGTTCAAGTTCTTTGCATAACCAATTGGCTTCAACAACAATGCTAATAAAACATTCTTCATCTAACAATGATACTCATGTTCTTCTCAAACCCTAACTCAAGTTTTTCACACAACCAATGGCTTCAACAACAATGCTTATAAAACAAGGTTTAATCACAACTCTCAATCCAGAAAACCTTGAAGCATTAAACCAACCACTTTTGAAAATGAAACCCTAATCAAATCCTTTTCACTCCAAACTTAATTTTCAATCAAGCCAATCAACCAACTCAATAGAGAAGAATTTTACCCATACCTTTTTGTTGCCAAGGAGTTGTCCACAAAATCTGCCACACTTTCACAAAACTCTTTTCCAAACTCACATAAGGGTTAGAGGACTTTAATTAAAATCACAATGCAAAATATAACTTTAAATACACCTTTTTACTCCAACTTAATTTTCACATCCACCAAAGTCCTTTTAGAAGAAAACCCTTATCAAAATAATGACCAACAAGTCTCAAAATAAATCTCAATCAACACTTTATCATAACTCCTTATTTCTCCTAAAATATAACTCTCAAAATAATAATCTCCAAATAATAATGCTCAAGTAAATATCAACACTTCATTTTCAGAAATAATCATAACAACCTCTTTTTAATAAATTTTATTAAAACTTTAATTAACCCTATGACAACCTTATCACTCCAACCTTAGAGCATAATTATAAAAATTAATTAACAAAAAATTCATACTTGCCTCAAGGGGATTTGACCCCACGACCTTCCTTCCCCGTGAGCACCTTAGCCATGGCTAAGGTTGCCACATGAGCTACACGCTCGTTTGCAAAGGGAGAAGCACCACATGCTTCTTCTTTGCACTTTCCTTGCCCACGTTTTAAAAAATGTGTGTCTTGGGCACTTCCACAATACTCCACCAAAAAATCTTTCGTAGGAATCGAACGCATGACCTCCATGCTCTTAATGCCTTCATGCTCTCCAAGCTACCACTAGGCCACACTACCCAATGTGAATTGGGGGTGGTCTCTCTCCATGTTATCCTGCGCTTCTCCTCTCAAACCTTTTAAGCCATGAGCTCTTTTTCGCATGTGCCAATGAATTAATTCTTCGAGCAAGGATGAATAATAATCAACTTTGGGCATGTATTTATATTGCCCTTCCACCTTTGTTTAGACGTTGGTGCTTTTTAGGAAATGCATTACGTCGACGCTTTAAGGCTTCGAAAGCCTTAGTAAACCCAACCTTGGGTTTTAATTAAATTTACTTTTGGACTTTATAAAACCCCTTGCATTATAAAATATTATAATAAGGATTATAATTATTTTATTTGGGTTTTCACCATGGCAATTTTAATATTATAATAACCACCATTATAATATTAATCCTTCGATAAAGTACCTTTAATATTTATTTATAAAATTTAAATTCATGTTGAATTTAAATAATTTATAAAATAAATATTATAACTCCTTTTTAACTTCTATCTTTTGCACTATTTCCCTCGATATTTTGCCTTCTTGCTGGATATCAAATAACCATATTTGTCACCTTTATTTCCTACTGAAATTACTGATGACCTCATCTGGTGACATCAATGACAACTTTGACTTAGGGACTCAAAATGTCCAACAATCTCCCCCTTTGTCATTGATGGCAACCCATATTCTTTTTACTGAAACCTGACCTTTCTTTTTCTTCTGCTCCCCCTAGGACATTGCTCCCCCTGGCTCAATGCTCTCTCAAATATCAAATCTCTCCCCATATCCAATCTCTCCCCAATACACAAATCACACAAATCTCTCCCCCTTTGACATCAATGGCAAAGGGTCACCTTTGGGGCTCAGGGCTAAGAATGAGCCTCTTAGCTTAGCCCCTCCCCCACCTCCACATGAGGTGGTTAATTCTGGGGTGGGAGTATTTCTACTCCCCAAAAGCACTATTCTTTACCTTTATCTTTTTCCCTTATTTTTTGAGTTTTCTAAATCCTCTGACTATTTCTATCCAAGTCATCATCCCTGTTCTTGTCATCATTCCTGTTCTTGTTCCTTTTTATTCTCATCCATGTTCTTGTTCCTATTCTTGTTCTCATCCATGTTCCTTTTCCTATTCCTGTTCATATTGTTCATGTTCCTATTTCTATTCATATTCTTGTTCCTGTTCATGCCTATCTCTGGAATATTTGCTCTACACCATCTTGTTGTGTGACCATCATTATTGCACTTATAACACTTGATGTTATTATTCCTTAGAGGTGCAAATATTTTAGGATTTCTCCTAGTGAAGCCATATCCTCTTCTATCATGAATCTTGCAATTCATTGCCTTGTGACCAAACTCATTACATGAGTAGCAATACCCTTGGAAAAGTTATCCTTTCCCATATTCTTGTCTTTCATGTGTCTTGCACTGTGAAGCCATGTGCCCAAACTTGTGACATGAAAAACATCTTCCATTGAAGCTTCCTTGTCTTGACCTCATTGGTCTCCTATTCTGATTGTTGTTCCATCTGTATCTTCTCTGTGCATTGTTCCTATATTTGTTGAACCCTTTATTGTCCAACTCATCCTCTGATGTTTCACTCCCACTTATCCTATCTTCTTTTGATGTATCTTCTTCTAAAGTTTCTTCTTCTTCAAGACTTGAGATAGACTTTTCTTCCCATTTATTTTGAACCTATTTGGAACCAAGACCTGTCTTGTTTGTCGCTCCTCTTTGTATCTTGACTATTTTATCCACATTCTTTGCACTGGTTACATACTTGTATAGCTTATTCTTGGAATATTCTAAATCTTCTTTTAGTAGTGCCACTTCTTGTGCTAACTTCTCACATTCCAAAATCTTTGCTTCTAACTTATCTTTGAACTTGTTTGCCTTAGCCTTTGATTTTTCTAAATCCTCTATGAGCAATAATATTTCTTCATCACATTCTTGAAACTGAATTTCAAGCTTAGAGTGTTGCTTTCTTACCTTCTTTACGTAAGGGCATAGATAAGTTCTCCCTTTGAGATCATAGCCTTCTCTTGCTGAAATAATCCTCTATTTGTTTACCTTTGTCCACATCATTACTTTCTTTTGGCTTGTCTTCTATAGGATCACTCACTTCTTCTTCTAATGCCATTAGAAGATTTTCATCTGGTCTTTCAAGTGCATCTTCAAAATCATCATCACTGAAACTATAACCATCCCTTGTGCAATCATCTTCAAGATGTCCAAATTTACCACATCTAAAACACTTGAGAATAATTGGAGTCTTTTTCTTAACTGGTTCTTTTTCTTCAATCATAAATAGGACTTCATCTCTATCATTGTCTAAAAAACTAGCATCACTATCAATTGAGTACTTACTTGCATTATCCGCATAGTAGCTTCTCTTTTGTCTTTGGAAGAACTTCTTTCCTTGTCTGTTTTGTCCATCCTTGCTTTTCTTCTGGTACCTGTATCTTTCAGATTCCTTGTACCTATGATCCTATTTTTCTTCATCATTGTTGTTCTTTGGCTCTTTGCAATCTGTTGCAAAATGTCCATACTTTCCACAATTGAAACACTTAACAGATCTTAGATCTATGGGTCTTCTGGAACCTTTATCTCTTCTACCATAGTTAGCTTCTTCATCACTAGATGACTCACTGCTTGATTCTATCTTCTTACCCTTTTTCTTTTTGTTCACTTTGAATGCAACTTCTTTTGGAGGAATATGATCTTTTGTTCTTATCTCAAAAGTTGTAAGCATGCCAAGTAAAGAATTTCTTGTCAGAGAATCACTATCAATTGATGTTTCTATAGCATAAACCTTTTCACTATACCTTTTTGGAAGAGTTCTCAAGATCTTATCACAAGCATTAGATTCATCAACCTTCATTCCAAGACCTTTCATCTCATGTATAAGTTCATCAACCTTATTGAGATAGTCATGAATGTTTTCATCATCCCACATTCTTAAGTTCTCAAATTCTCCTTTGAGATTTCTGATCTTAGCTTTCTTGACACCTTTATCTCCTTCATATATGGTATGCAATAGTTCCCACATATATTTTGTTGTTTTACAATCCATAACCTTCATAGATTTTGATCTATGCAATCCTTTTATAATTGCATTCATAGCTCTTGAATTTGCATGCATTAGAAGCTTACCTTCCTTATCTGTAGGAGGATCGATTGTTGAATCATATCCAAGTTCCATTGCATCCCAAACTTCATTGCCAAGTGCCATTAGGTGAAATCTCATCAGCACACACCAATACAAGAAGTCACTTCCATCAAAGACTGGTACTGCATTATTGATGGACCCATCCCTTTGATCCTTTTGATCCATTATGTTCTTAGACCACTTTTCCTTCAAGTTATCAAACTCTTCTGAAGGAACCCACTCTGATACCAATTGAAGAACACAAGCTTATACTGAGAGGGGGTGAACAATATAAGACCACTTTTTACTTTTCTTTTCAAATCAATATTATGCAGTGTATAGATAGCATTATCAATAGAAATAATCAAATTAATGCACAAAACACCATACACAATAGAGACACAAATTTTAACATGGTTCACCCAATGTGGGCTACCTCCATAGAGAAAATATTTCTTCTAAATATTTCTCAAATAATCTCTTAGGAATCCTTCCCAATTACAATGTTTATGGACCTCTGTCCAAAGGAGATGTTGATCCCCTAAATCTAGTTTATGGATCTCTATCCATAGGAGAACTCCTTCTCCTCTACTCTGGTTGGTGATCCTCTAGAAGACATTGCCTCCACTGCACTGACTATGGATCTCTCTCCACTTGAAGACTCTTGTCCTCACTTAGAAGACCTATCCTCAATGTCCTAGCTGATGGATCTCTATCCACTAGAGACTCTATCCTCTCTGCTCTATCACCTCCAAAGCTCTATCTCAATACTGTACTAAACATAGTCTAGTCGATCTAGCACATCTCTACTCAATATCTTGCACTAAACATAGTACATTTGGTCTAGCACAAATCTACTCAATCTCTTGCACTAAACATAGTCTATTTGGTCTAGCACAAGTCCACTCAAATTTGCACTAAACATAGTTCATTTAGTCTAGCATAAATCTGCTCAATAGGTCCACTTAGAACCTTCTCAAATCTGCTCAATAGGTCCACTCAAAACCTACTCAAATTTTCTCAATAGGTCCACTCAAAACCTTCTCAAATCTACTCAATAGGTCCACTCAAAACTTGCTCAAATCTTCTCAATAGGTCCACAGAACTTGCTCAAATCTTCTCAATAGGTCCACATAGAACCTGCTCAAATCTGCTCAATAGGTCCACATAGAACCTATCCAAATCTACTCAATAGCCCACACAACCTATCCAAATCTACTCAACAGGTCCACTCAGAACCTGTCCAAATCTTCTCAACAAGCTCACACATAACTTGTCCAAATCTGCTCAACAAGCTCACTCAGAACTTGTCCAAATCTGCTCAACAAGCTCACACAGAACTTGTCTAAATCTTCTCAACAAGCTCACACAGAACTTGTCCAAATCTGCTCAATAAGTCCTCTCTAGGACTTGCTCAAATCTGCATTGCAAGCTTCCACAAAAGCTCACACAAAATCAGTCCACAAGCCTTCTCAAAGACTTACCTCAAATCAGCTTAACAAGTCCACATAGAACTTGTCCAATCTCATAGAATCATAAAGAGAATTGTTAGAGACTCAATATGTTCTATACTCAATGCTCAATCACTTTCTCAACTCAATCTCATAGAAGCATAAAGAGAATTGTTAGAGACTCAATATGTTCTATACTCAATGCTCAATCACTTTCTCAACTCAATCTCATAGAAGCATAAAGAGAATTGTTAGAGACTCAATATGTTCTATTCTCAAAGCTCAATCTCAACTCAAATCAGAATATAGAATAGTTTGTTTCATGGAACTTGAACAACCACTTCACACATTCACTTGACTAGGCTCAATCAACTCTACTCAACCAATCACCTCAAGGAACAACCCTTTCTCACAAACCCTAGTCCAAGCATGTATCACCCAACTCAAAATATTTCCAACAATGCCCAACACAAATCTCACATAACAATGATACTCATGTTCTTTTCTAACTCAAGTTCAAGTTCTTTGCATAACCAATTGGCTTCAACAACAATGCTAATAAAACATTCTTCATCTAACAATGATACTCATGTTCTTCTCAAACCCTAACTCAGGTTTTTCACACAACCAATGGCTTCAACAACAATGCTTATAAAACAAGGTTTAATCACAACTCTCAATCCAGAAAACCTTGAAGCATTAAACCAACCACTTTCGAAAAGGAAACCCTAATCAATTCCTTTTCACTCCAAACTTAATTTTCAATCAAGCCAATCAACCAACTCAATAGAGAAGAATTTTGCCCATACCTTTTTGTTGCCAAGGAGTTGTCCACAAAATCTGCCACACTTCACAAAACTCTTTTCCAAACTCACATAAGGGTTAGAGGACTTTAATTAAAATCACAATGCAAAATATAACTTTAAATACACCTTTTTACTCCAACTTAATTTTCACATCCACCAAAGTCCTTTTAGAAGAAAACCCTTATCAAAATAATAACCAACAAGTCTCAAAATAAATCTCAATCAACACTTTATCATAACTCCTTATTTCTCCTAAAATATAACTCTCAAAATAATAATCTCCAAATAATAATGCTCAAATAAATATCAACACTTCACTTTCAGAAATAATCACTACAACCTCTTTTTAATAAAGTTTATTAAAACTTTAATTAACCCTATAACATCCTTATCACTCCAACCTTAGGGCATAATCATAAAAATTAATTAACAAAAAATTGTACTTGCCTCAAGGGGATTTGACCCCACGACTTGCCTTCTCCGTGAGCGCCTTAGCCATGGCTAAGGTTGCCACATGAGCTACACGCTCGTTTGCAAAGGGAGAAGCACCACGTGCTTCTTCTTTGCACTTTCCTTGCCCATGTTTAAAAATGTGTGCCTTGGGCGCTTCCACAATACTCCACCAAAATGCTCTTCGCAGGAATCGAACGCATGACCTCCGTGCTCCCAATGCCTTCACGCTCTCCAAGCTACCACTAGGCCACACTGCCCAATGTGAATTGGGGGTGGTCTCTCTCCACGTTATCCTGCGCTTCTCTTCTCAAACGTTTTAAGCCATGAGCTCTTTTTCGCATGTGCCACTCAATTAATTCTTCGAGCAAGGATGGATAATAAACAACTTTGGGCATGTATTTATATTGCCCTTCCTCCTTTGTTTAGACGTCGGTGCTTTTAGGAAATGCATTACGTCGATGCTTTAAGGCTTCGAAAGCCTTAGTAAACCCAACCTTGGGTTTTAATAAAAATTACTTTTGGACTTTATAAAACCCCTTGCATTATAAAATATTATAATAAGGATTATAATTATTTTATTTGGGTTTTCACCATGGCAATTTTAATATTATAATAACCACCATTATAATATTAATCCTTCGATAAAGTGCCTTTAATATTTATTTATAAAATTTAAATTCATGCTGAATTTAAATAATTTATAAAATAAATATTATAACTCCTTTTTAACTTCTGTCTTTTGCATTGTTTCCCTCAATATTTTGCCTTCTTGTTGGATATCAAATAACCATATTTGTCACCTTTATTTCCTATTGAAATTATTGATGACCTCATCTGGTGACATCAATGACAACTTTGACTTAGGGACTCAAAATGTCCAATAAGTTTATGGTTTCATATTACAGATTGCAAAACTCCTCATGAAAGTTACAAGAAACTAAAGACCTTATTTGGAAAAGTAGATCAGATGAGATCAATGCAACTAGAAGCCAAACTAACATCATTGTCTTCTGAATATTTTAGTAGTATTATTGAATTTCTCACTAAGTTCAAAGAAGTCCTCACTCAATACAAAGGCAATGGGAAGACTAAGACTGAAGAAGAATGCATTTATCTAGTCATTTCTAAGCTAAATGGTGTTTTTCAAATTTTTGCTACCACCTTTATATCTACAAAATATGCTCTTGGTGAAACCTATAAAATGCCTTCTTTAGAAGAATTTTGTGATAGATTAACTAGGGAAAAAACCAAACTTACTATATATGAAATCTCTTCTTCTTCCTCTTCTTCAAAAGCCTTAGTAGCCTCCATCTCTTCTAAATAAAATTTTATAAATAATGAAAAGACTCCCATAACTTTACTCACTCTAAAAAGAATGGTCACTCTGCTAACAAATGCTGGAAAACATTACAACTAAAGGCAGCTATGAAGGATCAAAAGATAAATCATAAAAAGAAAATAGGAAAAGCCCTTAATGTTCAAGGAAAAACCTCCAATTCTTCATCTAATTATTGGGTCTTAGATTCTAGAGCTACTCATCACATGATTGCTTCAGATAAGTCTTTCTCTTCTATCTCCTCTAGCTCTACTTGTAGCATAGAAGTGGGTGACTCTTCCTTCATCCTTGTCAAAGGAAAAGAGGATATAACCATTGATGGTGGCTCCATAAACAATGTTATCTATGTTCCAGACATTGCCACCAATCTCCTATCCGTCTATCAGATTTGTACTTTTGGAAATGGGAAAATTGTTCTTTTCTCTCCAACAAGAGTTGAGATAAGATATTTTCAAGATCCCCATTCTCTTATAGCCAAAGGGAATATTTATCATAACTCTCATATTTTTCACTTCAAAGGTTTTCAAAATCTAGAAGGAGCCTCCTATTTTGTGGCTCATGGTGATCTTGAAAGTCAAATATGGCATGAAAGTTTTTGTCATCTTAGTTACAACTACCTAAAGGATTTGAGAACCCATGATATGGTTACAAGATTACCCCAAGTCTCTTATAGTGATGGAGTTTGTCCTAGATGTGCTCTTGGAAAGCAACATCAAGATCCTTTCCACTCAAGTAGTTCTCCAAAAATATCACCCCCTCTATATTTAATCCATAGTGACTTAAAGACCTTTCTTGAACCATATTTCAAAGGAGCAAAGTATGCTCTAACCTTTATTAATGGTTTTTATAGAAGGTCCTGGGTCTACTTCCTGAAATATAAGAGTGATGTTTTATCCCACTTTAATATTTTTAAATCCTTAGTTGAAAATCAGGCATCTTGCAAAATCAAGAAGATTCGCACAGATAATGGGGGAGAATACTGTAGTAATGAGTTTTACATATTTTTATCTAGTCATGGCATCATTCATCAACATTCTGTCTCCCATAATCCTCAACAAAATGGTATTGCAGAAAGGAAAAACTGGATATTAAAAGAGATGGCTAATTGTATACTCTATTCAAGAGATCTTCCAAAAGTTTTTTGGGCAGAAGATATTAACTATGCATATTATATTCAAAATCACACACCTCATAAAGATCTTGACCATTTAAATCCTGAAGAAGCTTGGTATGGCTTAAAACCAGATGTTTCCTATGTCAATATTTTTGGGTGTACTGCTTGGGATCACATCCCAAAGAAGAAAAGGAAGTCTCTTGATAAGAAAATCAAAAATCTCATTTTTGTCGATTATTGTGAAGAATTGAAAGCATACAGACTTCTTGATCCCTCAACTCATGAGGTTTTATTTTATAAGAATGTCCAATTTTATGAAACATTCCCTCAAAAACATCCTCAAAAGCCCTCTTCCTCCATTGAGCCTTCTCCTATAGTAGAACCTCAATATTATGAAGAGCCAACTCTTGAAGTTAACTTGGTCATTGATAATCAATATGAGGAACCTGTAACTCCATATCAATGTCTTTCAACTCCTTCAACTCCTTCCTCTATTGCAAAATGGGCCCACACCATTGTTAAAGAAGCTAATCCTTATATCCAAAATATTCTTTCAACTAGATCATCCAACCCCATAGGCACTGGTATTGTATGTCAGTCTATTTTCTCTGAACCCCAATCCTTCAAAGAAGCCTCAGGTATTAAGGAATGGGATGATGCCATGAAAAATGAATTTTCTTCCTTGATCAAAAACAAGACTTGGGATTTAGTTCCCTTTCCTAAAGGAAATTAGTTCGTTGTAAATGGATCTTCAAAACAAAATATGGGCCTAATGGAAAAATAGACAAAAACAAGGCTCGTCTAGTGGCCAAAGGTTTCTCTCAAATTGAAGGTATATATTATGTAGAAACCTTTGATCCTATTTCTAAAATGGATTCTGTAATATTGGTTCTTGCTCTAGTTGCTTCCCATAAGTGGCCTATCTATCAAATGGATGTAAAATATGCTATCTTACATGGAGACTTTAAATAAATAAATATTCATGAAACAACCTGTTGGTTTCACTCAAGACTCATCTCTTGTTTGTAGGCTCAAAAAGTCTCTCTATGGCCTCAAACAAGCCCCTAGAGATCGGTATGAGAAGATGGACTCCTTATTTCAGCAGGTTTTTCTCATTGTGAGTCTGAAAACACAGTTTACATTTGGAGAAATGAAGGCAACATCACCATTCTTGTTCTATATGTTGATGATCTTCTTCTCACTGGTAGTAACTTGACATATGTTCTACCTTAGACTATGTATTTTGCCTTGGTTCTTCACCAATAGTCTGGTTATGCAAGAAATAACAAGTAGTAGTTCTGTATTTTACAGAGGCAGAATAGAGGGCAACAATTTTGGCTAGTCAGGAGGCTCTTTGGCTTCATAAAATTATGAGAGAATTTAGTTTCACCCATGATAAGCCTATAACTCTTTGGTGTGAAAATCAAAGTACAATTCATATCGCACAAAATCTAGTTGAACATCCGTGATCCAAGCACATGCAATTCATAAGGCAGCATATTCAAAGTGGGGACATACACTTAGAATATATTCCAACTGAGAATAAAATTGTAGATATCTTTACCAAGTCATTTCCTTCTCCATAATACCTTCAATTATGAGATAATCTTGGAGTTATACAACTGTATTGATTGCTTTTATGAGGAAAATCTTCACCATACGAAGACAAGCATCTCTTCTTCTAATAGTTGGTTTTTTTCCATAGGGGGTTTTCACAAACTATTTATTGTATATGAGTACCTAATCGGGCCAAGTTATCGAGACTCATATTTATTTCTTGTATAAAGAGGACAATATTCGCCATACAAATACAAGCCTCTCATTGTTGGTTTTTCCCCATAGGAGTTTTTTCACCAACAATATTATGTAAATGAGTACCTAATCAAGTCAAGTTGTCGAGGCTCACCTTTTTTTCTTGTATAAAGAGGACAATATTCGCCATATGAAGACAAGCCTCTCATTGTTGTTTTTTCCCCAAAGGGGTTTTTTCACCAACAATATTATGTAAATGAGTACCTAATTAGCCCAAGTTGTCAGGACTAATATTTCTCTCTTGTTAAAGGGGACAATCTTTGCCATACGAAGACATGCCTCTCTTCTTCTCATAGTTGGTTTTTTCCCACAGGGGTTTTTTTACCAACTATCTATTGTATTAGGAGGACAATCTTCGCCATATGAATACAAGCCTCTAACTTCCTTTTGATTGATTTTTTTCCCATTGGGTTTTACCATCTCTTCAAAAGAATTCATTGTACATGAGTATCTCATCAGGCCTTGTTTCCAGGAATCATTTGTACAATTCACCCCTACTATCACTTAAGGGGGGTGTTAGAATAAGAGAATATTCTCTTAAGTTCCACTAGGATAGACACTTGAGTTTCTACTCCTCCATGTGTCAGGAGAACTCTTAGTGGTGTCTTCATCAGGTCTAATGAGTTGTAATCCAATGGCTCTCAATGATCAACTCTGTTATTTATACAAAGTTGATCCTTGGAATAAATCAATCAGTTCCACTCTTCTCTTCATATTTTATGTAATGCTTTGCATATCTATTATTGTGAAATTATAACAAGGATGAGTCATATTCCACTTCACCCAAGTCAACTCATCCATGGTTAATCCTACTATAGTTAGGATCTAACCCCAACTCCACTCCACATCCCCATGCTCATTTATGGCATGTAGATGGGTGAGGGATTCTATCACCCAAATACACTTATTAGACATGCCCCATCAGAGGACACCACACAAGGGACACCACAAGGGATACCTCATGAGGGACACCTCATGAGACACCTCAGCCCCCCTAACCTCTCCAATTTCTATAAATAGAGGCTATTTTTCTCCATTTCAATCGAACCACCATTTGCATGCCTAAAATATGCAAAAATCCATCTACGCTAAACTACATTCCATCACTCACTTTGCTATCAATATCCGTAAATTAGCATAAAAAATATATTTTTACATCCTTTTTGTGTCTCAAATTGTTCATTTGTTGTAGGTTTTAAAGGTGACTTGACGAAGATAGAGGCTCCAACAATAGTAGAAGACCACTTTGCACCACCTAGGATTCTATCAGGATATTATATCAGAAGACCACTTTGCTCCACAAATTGTTCATTTGTTGTAGGTTTTAAAGGTGACTTGACGAAGATAGAGGCTCCAACAATAGTAGAAGACCACTTTGCACCACCTAGGATTCTATCAGGATATTATAGTCCCAATTGTAAGGCAACTTGTGACCCCTTCCAAGGGTAAATTTTAGATACCAAAAGGATAAAAAACTTTCTAATCAAGTATTACCATAAAAACAAGTTTTGTAATCATTTTTACTGCTTTTGTAATGAATTAGTTTCATTTTAGAGTTTTTTATCTATAAAAATGAGGGGTCTGATTGAGACAGGTGCTAGATGTTCTAACTTCTTTTTGTAGGTCTTCAGGTCTTTAGGACATGTTTGACCAATAATGGCACATGATCAATAATCCCACTCCCTTTGAGAATATCTTGGAAGACCTTGGGGTGTTGTTGACCTCCTTACTAGAAGAGGGTTTTACACCTCTTAAAACCTATTTTGTGGTTTTTGAAAGACACTTTTGTAAAAGGGATATTCTTGTAACCCCCTTTAATCATCAATTACAAACAATACCGGTTTCCCATAAAATGACTCTAATATCACGTATTATGAAACTTTATTCTCATTAATAGAAATCATTCACCAATATGTAGAAATGTCAAATCATTAATCAACAAATAGTTATCCGAAATAACAATCCATATAATGATACAAAGATAGATAATACTCTTAGGGTAGGGCAACACCAATAATACTCGTTAAGAAAGGAAAAAATTACAAGATCTTCCAAGATGAGAGCACCACTTAAAGAGGGAAAAGTCTCATAATACACTTTGTGGACAAATATAATTACAAGTAATACTTCATATGATTAATGATGATTACAATGAAAACATCCCTTATTTATATACCCATTTTGTAACTATACTTTGAGGAGTTGACTACTAAATCCTCATCCCAAATCATTATTATAATAAAATAATATAATCAACCTTGGATTATGTGTGGCCCCTACCAACTACCCATAATACCCTTATACAATATAATTTTATATCTCCATATACCTATTCCTAGGTATCATAATATTAACTCTTTGACCTACAACCTTATCATAGCTCTCCAAGACTTTCTTTCATTATTTGACTTCAATAACACTTGTTGATCTTAGAAGTATTGTATCATATAATTTTTTTTTATGAGAAACTACCATCAAGTTGTTTATCACCTATGCACCTTAGATTTTATTTAGTCTAATTTTTTCTAGCAAGGTTAGACTTAAATATTTTATAAGTAGGATAAACAGGTAGGGGATATTGGGTCACCTTGCCTTAGACCTTGAGAGCTAATGAAAAATAAGCTATCACTCCATTCACTAGGATAGAGTATCTCAAAGTGCTTACACAACTCATAACTAAATTTATCTAGGCCTTCCCAAACCCAAAATTCCTAAACATATTCTAAAGAAAGTTCTAGGAGACCCTACCATATGTATTGTTCATGTCCAAGTTAACTAGCATCCTCATCCTCTTTCTTTTTATCAAGGAATGTAGAGAATCATGAACCACTATAATCCTATCCAGATTTTGATGACCCTTCAAAAATCCTCATTTTTCAAGATCAAGATCAAGAGAAGGGTTTTTAGTCTTAGAGAGATTACCTTCTATAGGATTTTATCAACTAGGTTACATAGCCTTATTGGTTTGAAATAAAAAAATGTTTCCTCCTTGTCCTTCTTAGGGGAAAAAGCAATGAAAGTATTATTCCATTCCTTAAAAAACTTTCTCTTTTTAAAATTATCTTATAGATGATATGACAAAATTTTAAATTAATTACCAATTTTTTGGAAGAATATTTCTTAGAACCGGTTTGACCTCGAGCCTTTTTCATTCTCCATAGAGAACACAACCTCTTCAATGTGTTCTTATATGAAGGGTTTATCCAATAGCTTGTTATATGTTATTATGGTCACTTGAGGAATATTGTTTAGAAGGTCATTAGAGGAATTATCCTACTCCATCCCTTATTTTGTCAAGAGGTTATAGAAGAAATTAATAGCTTTCATAAATCTTCTCCTCCTGATCTATAAATCACCCTTGATCTAGAGGGATTCTTGTTCCTGGTCTGGTGGATTATGGTGGTAACATTAAAAAAACTATGTTTTTGTATCCTTCTTGAATATATAAGGCTCAAGACTTCTATCTCTAGTATATTTATTTTGTTTCCAAAATATTATGGTATTCACAAAGATTCATCTTTTCCTCCTAAATAAATTCCTTAGTATTCCCATTCATATTCATGTTTGAATTTGTAATATTTTCTAAAAACCTTCTAAAACATGCATTCACCACAATCGTATGTCAAAAATATAGCAATAGTAAACAACATAAAGAAACAAAGGGAAAGAACAAGAACAAGTATAAGGTGGGTACCCATGGGTATCCAAATATATCATATTTTACTCATACTCATGATACAAATGGATCCTTATTGAGGGGAATTGATAGTAATACCAAATATCCATTGAGAGGTTAACCTCAAGTCGACATAAACTTAATCTTGAGGTTAACCTTATAATAAGATAATAATAAATTACCATTTTACATAAGGTTATCCAAAAATGTGGATTAACCAATACCACTAAGGGTGCAATATGAAAGGGACCTACAATATTACTTGAACATGCTCGTAGGCTTAGATGAACATGTTAGTCTTACAATGACACTGAGAGGGGGGGTGAATCAGTGTAGCTCTTTAAACTTGAATTTACAGCTCTTAATATAGTAGCAATTAAAACTAATTACTAGATACAACAAGTATAACACAAGAGCATCACACAACACAAGATTTAACGAGGTTCACCAATGTGGCTACTCCTCAAAAATGACTGCTTGGACTACCATCCAAATCCAGCCTTTGCAAAGCACCAACTTTACAATCAATTTACCAACACCTACTTGGAAGGAGCACCAACCCCTTTATTTATCTGCACCAATAGAAAGGAGCACCAACCCCTGATTTACCAAGCACCTACTGGAAGGAGCAACAACCCCTGATGCCAAGCTGCAACCTGGACTTCAATTTTGAATCTATAAGATTTACAGAAAGATACCTTTGTCTTTGCAGGAACCTGACTGGTCTTTCTTCACCTTTTTGCTCTCTACGCACTCTGCTTTCTCTGCACAATCACTTCGCACATCACTCTGATTTCTCTGTGCAATCACTTCGCACACTCTACTTTATTACAGTCGACCTTCATGATCATCTTCTCTCTTTCGTGCACTCTGCTCTCTTCGCACTATGATAGAACTCCGCACACTTCGACAACTTCCAAATCTCCAAACAACCCTCCTTTTATAACAAATTTTTGAGATGAAAACCCTAATCTTAGTCGGCTGTAAACCCTAATCTTAGTCGACTTTCATGACAACTGTAAACCCTAATTTTAGTCGGTTGTTCATCGATCTTTGTCGGCTTCAACTCAACCATGAAAATATAACATGTCATGATATCGTGACACTTTTTCTTTCTCTCTCTTTCTCCTTGCTTTGGACCGTGAAAATACATGTCGCGATATCATGACACTTTCGCCTCCTTGCTTCTTTTCTTGGCTTGTACCTGCAAAAACTCAGCATGTCACGATATCGCGACACTTTCGCCTCCTTACTTCTTTTCTTGGCTTGTACCCATGAAAACACAACATGTCGTGATATCGCGACACTTTTGCCTCCTTGCCTCTTTTTTGGTTGTAAAAAAACATGTAGAATACACTTTCCTCTTGCCTCTTTTCTTGGCTTGTACTCATAAAAACACAGCATGTCACGATATCGTGACACTTTCGCCTCCTTGCCTCTTTTCTTGGCTTGTACCCGTGAAAACATAGCATGTCATGAAATCATGACACTTTCACCTCCATACTCTTCCTCTTTACTTTTGTCATGATATCGTGACACTTCTGCCTTCTTACTTTCTCTCTCCTCATTTAGTCGTGAAAATGCGACATGTCGTGATATCGCGACACTTTCTCTCCTTTGCTCTTTCTCTTGCCTTCGGGTTGCGAAAATGTGACATGTCGTGATATCGTGACACTTTCTCTCCTTTGCTCTTTCTCTTGCCTTTGGGTCATGAAAATGCAACATGTCATGATATCGTGACACTTTCTCTCCTTTGCTCTTTCTCTTGCCTTTAGGTTGCAAAAATGACATGTCGCGATATCGTGACACTTTCTCTCCTTTGCTCTTTCTCTTGCAATATGTCATGAAATCGTGACACTTTTTCTTTCGTACTCTCTCTCTTGCAATATGTCATGAAATCGTGACACTTTTTCTACTTGCCATTCTCTCTTCCAACATGTCATGAAATCATGACACTTTTTCTTCTGTACTATCTCTCTTGCAATATGTCATGAAATCGTGACACTTTTTCTACTTGCCTTTCTCTCTTCCAACATGTCATGAAATCGTGACAGTTTTGCTTGCTTGCGCTTTCTCTCCGAACATGTCATGAAATCGTGATAGTTTTTCTTCTTGCCTTTCTCTTCGAACATGTCATGAAATCGTGATAGTTTTGCTTGCTTGCTCTTTCTCTCCGAACATGTCATGAAATCGTGATAGTTTTGCTTGCTTGCGCTTTCTCTCCGAACATGTCATGAAATCGTGATGCTTTTTCTATTGCCTTTTTCTCTTCGAACATGTCATGAAATCGTGATAGTTTTTCTTGCTTTTCTCTCTCTTCCAACATGTCGTGAAATCGTGATAGTTTTTTGTTTTTCTTCTCTTCAACATGTCACGATATCATGATAGTTTTCTTCTCTTAACATGTCGCGATATCGTGACAATTTTCTTCCTTGTGATTTTCTTTTGATTTTTAGCATATGGGCCACTTTGGTCTTCTTGGAAAATCACTGTACATACTCTGAGTAACCTTTGAACTCCTGTCTTCTGCATCTAAAAAGCTTTTGAACTTCCTATCCACTGCATCAACAGATCTATCTGACTGTGTTGACAACAATGACAATATTGTTGTTGCACCTTGCTCAACAATCTCCCCCTTTGGAATTGTTGGCAACACATGTGCAATTTCCTGTAACTCTTCTCCCCCTTTGACAATAATACCAAAGGGCTACTGCAGACTCCCCCGAAGTCCATGCACAACATTCTCAGGCACACTTTATTACATTTAGCAAAGATCATGAACATGAGCAAACAGATAATCAAATACTGAAATGCTCCCCCCGAGAATGTGATCCCTGTAGCTAGTCAATTCTTGGGAAGTGTGACCACTCCCAATTTATTGCGAAGGTACTCAAAAACTTCCTTGGGCAATGGTTTTGTGAAGATATCTGCTACTTGCTCTGTAGTTGGAACAAAATCCAACTTAACCTCACCTTCCGCAACTTTCTCCTTCAAAAAGTGATATCCGATAGCGATGTGTTTTGTGCGTGAATGCATAACTGGATTCTTGGAGATGTTAATGGCACTGGTGTTATCACACTTAACTGATATCGGCTCACTGAAGCTAATACCAAGATCTTTCAGGGTTTGTTTCATCCATAATACCTACGTACAACATGTTGTTGCTGCAATATATTCTGCCTCTACTGTCGATAAAGAAACTGACTCTTGTTTCTTACTGTGCCATGCGACCAATCTGTCTCCAAGATAGAATGCACCTCCACTTGTACTCTTTCTGTCATCTACACATCCTGCCCAATCTGCATCTGAATACGAAATAAGGGTGAAGTCTTTACCTTTTGGATACCATAACCCATACTCCATAGTACCCTTGAGGTATCGAAGAATCCTCTTCACTGTTGTCACATGAGTCTCCTTGGGATTAGCCTAAAATCGTGCTACCATGCATACTGCCTATAAAATATCTGGTCTGGTAGTTGTCAGGTACAGTAAGCTTCCAATCATAGATCTGTACATGGTTTGATCAACAGGTGGAGATTTGTCATCCTTGCTCAACTTGCAGCCTGTCGTCATGGGAGTGCTAACTGGCTTACAATCCTCCATTGTGAACTTTTTAACATCTCTTTTACATATTTAACTTGAGAAATAAATATGCCCTTCTTACTTTGATTAACTTGCAACCCGAGGAAATACGACAGTTCTCCAATCATTGACATTTCAAATTCTTTCTGCATCTTATTTGCTAAATCTTTGCATGACTCATCTTTGCTGCTGCCAAATATGATATCATCTACGTATACAACAAGAACAATAAGATGCCCATTTTCTGTTTTGACATACAAATTACTATCCACCATACCTTTCTTAAACCTTTGTTGAGTGAGATAGTTGTCTAGCCTTGCATACCATGCTCGGGGTGCCTGTTTTAAGCCATATAATGCTTTCTTCAACTTGCAAACCAAGTTTGGATCATCACCAAGTTGGAAACCATCTAGGTTGCTCAATATAAACCTCTTCTTCAAGTTTCCCATTCAAAAATGCTGATTTCACATCCATTTGATAAACTTTGAAATTCTTGTAGACTGCTAAAGCCAGAAACATTCTAATTGCCTCTAGTCTAGCTACTGGTGCAAAAGTTTCCTCAAATTCAATGCCTTCAACTTGTGCATAACCCTTACATACCAATCTTGCTTTATTTCTCACTACCTATCCGTCTTCATTCAATTTGTTTCGAAAAATCCATTTAGTCCCGATTATATTTTTATTAGCAGGTCTAGGTACTAACTCCCAAGTTTCATTTTTCTCGATCTGATCTAATTCTTCATTTATTGCCTTCATCCAACTTTCATCTTTGCTTGCATCAGTAACATTTTTGGGCTCAATGTTGGATAATAGAGAGTAGTTACTTACTACTCTTCTTCTTGTCTGAACACCAACTTTGGGGTCTCCAATTATTTGCTCTCTAGGATGATTTTTCTGCCAACTGCCTGTTTTGAATTTCTTATTTTCTTCCACTTCTGAATCACAACTTACATCATCTGAGTCAATTTTTTGTATCTTTTCCATTTCGTTTTCCTCATCTCCTTCAATAACCTCTTCATAAATTGGGTAGTTCGTTTCATAGCTAATTACTCGTTCTTTACCTTCATCAAATTTAACATCGGCACTATCCACAATTTTCTTTAGCCTCTTGTTGTAGCATTTGTAAGCTTTGCTTTTTGATGAATAACCAACAAAAATACCTTCATCTCGCTCTATCTTCAAACTTACCAAGATTATCTTCACTTCTTTTGATATAGCACTTGCTCGCCAAAAACTTTGAGGTATTTTGCTGTTGCCCTTTTACCAAACCACAATTCATAAGGAGTTTTGCTTTCATGTGTTCTCAGCATGTACCTATTTTGGATATACACCGAAGTATGGACTGCTTCTTTCCAAAATCTGTCTGCTACTCTACTTTCAGCCAACATAGTCCGTGCCATTTCCTGCACTGTCCTGTTCTTTCTTTCTACCACTCCATTTTGTTGAGGTGTCCTGGTTGCTGAGAACTGTCTCCTAATACCGTAATTTTCACAATACTCTACAAACTCCTCTGAAATGAATTCTCCTCCTCTATCTGATCTTAAACATTTGATCCTTTTTCTTGTTTCATTCTCAACCTGGTTTTTGAAAATCTTGAACATATCAAAAGCTTCTGATTTATGCTTCAAGAAAAATATCCATGTCATTCTGGAATAGTCATCAATGCACAACATAAAATATTTGTCACCATTTATGCTTTGTGTTCTCATGGGACCACATAAATCAGTGTGTATGAGTTCCAAAGGTTTGCTTGTGTAGTATTCTTTTGTTTTGAATGTGACTCTAGTTTGTTTCCCCTTTTGGCATGAAGCACAAATGTTGTTTGCAGGTTTCTTGATGGTGGGAATATCTCTCACTGCCCTTTTTGAGATGATTTTTACTAGATTATCAAAACTGATATGCCCTAGTCTCTTGTGCCACAACCAGTTTTCTTCTTCCTATCCAATAAAACAAGCTCCTTTTGAATCTTTTGAGAGCGTGTACAGGTTGCCAGATGTCCTTGATCCAGTTGCTATCAATTTTCCACTGTTTATTTTTTTGACTTCACAACCCTGCTTCATAAAAACTACTTCATGACCTTTATCACAAATCTGACTTACGCTCAACAAGTTATGTTTCAAACCATCCACAAACAAGACTTCTTCTGACTTAATTTTTCCATCACTAATTTTAACTGAACCTTTGCCAACTATCTTAGCTCCATCATTATTTCCAAATTTTACTGAACCTCCTTCATATTTCTGTAACTTCTCAAATTTTTGTTTGTCACCTGTCATATGACTGGAGCATCCACTATCAAGTATCCATGGTACATATTTATTCTATGCTTTGAATGTTGTTTGTACGATTAAGGATTCCTTTTCTTCCTTCAGTCGCTCTTTTCCTTTCCACTCCGTTTTGATAGTAGTTTTGGGCTCTTGTTTTGCCTTTCCCTTATCAGTAGTTTGAGCATGTTTTTCGGGAAGCTTTCTATTTTGTCTCATCCTATATGGTTGAAATTTTCTTCCCTGAAACTGATTTGATGTAAATGTATTTCTACAGTTTCTTGCAATGTGCCCAAAATTATGACAGTTATAACATTCTACTGTATAATTCATCAGAGGAGAAAAAACATTTCTACTAGTGAAATTCCTTGGTCTTACATTATATTTGTAGTCTGAGATTTTATGTCCATAGCCATTGCATTTAAAATAGAAACCAGAAAAAGGATAATTGAACCTGGGTGATGGTCTTTGCCATGTTGCCGTAGGAGCCATAGGTCTTCTTCTTCTTTGATGTGTGACATTGGTGAATCCATCATTGTCAATTCTCCTTGTGCCTGGCATTAATGCTTTCTTTTGCATGAGACGTTTTTCCTTGATCAACCTGTTTCTTATCTTCATTCTTTATGGATTCTACATTTCTGGCCTTTGATCCACTTGATGATTCTCCTTCGATGAAACCCAGACCAAATTTGATGCCTGCAGGCCTTTGGTCATTTATGATCTTATCCAGCTTCATAGAACTTTCTTCACGTTTGTGATAACAACTAATTTTCTTATTCATCTCTTCTAGCTGCATTCTTAAACCAACAATCTCTTCTTCTAGCTTGCTGCAATAATCTATTTTCATTGTTATTTGCACTTCGAGATCTTCGAAGATTTTCTTAGATTCTTCTATCTGTACTTTCAAACTGGTTATGATTCCATTTGCATCCTCAAGCTTTCTTGAAAGTTTCTTATTCTTTTTCTTTTCTATCTTCCACTCTTCAAGTGCAGAGATCAACTCACCTTCTAGATCTACTTCAGCCTCAAGGTTTTCACCACATACTTCAGAGGTCACTCCTTCTTCCTTTTCTGATTTAACTTCTTCAAATGCCATGAAAAGAGCTTCACCTTTTTCTTCTTCAGACTCTTCACCGGAGCTGTTTTTTGATGAACTGACATTCTTGGAGATGAAACTTTTCTTCTTGAAGTTGCCTTTTCTAAAATTCATTTTCATCTTCCAGTCACTTCTTTCTTGGTGCGATCCTTCATCATTTTTGTTCTTCTCTTTAAGTGGACATTTAGTCACAAAATGCCCAATGCCTCCATAGTTGAAACATTTAAATGGTAGCTTCCTCTTGTATTTTCCTTTTACCTTTTTTAGTTTTCTAACAAAGTTTGCTTCCATTTCATCTGATGTCTCTTCTTCCTCGGACTCTTGTTTTGTGTTTTTATTTTTAAGGGCTTTAAAAGCCGCTTCTCTATCTGTGGGTTTAGATCTTCCTATCCTCATCTCATATGCAGTCAAAGAACCATACATCTCATCTATACTAAAATAATTTAGATTTTTAGCTTCTTCTATCATTGAGACTTTGGAATCAAACCTTTGAGGAAGAGATCTTAGTACCTTTTTCATGATGGCAGAGTCTCCAATATCCTCGTCGAGCCCTCTGATCGCATTAATGATTCCATTAACTCTCAACATATATGCCTCAATGTTTTCATCGTCATTCATTTTCAATGCTTCGAACTGAGCTCGATGTGTCTATAATTTGGCCTCCTTGATCTTATCGTCTCCTTCATGAATACTCCTCAGTTTGTCCCATATCTCTTTTGTCGTATTACAACTCATGATCTTTACTAGTTCACTATCTGCTAATCCACACATGATAGCATTCTTTGCTTTTGAGTTACTTTCAAATAGTTTCTTTTCGTCAGCCTCTTTTGGAGGAGTGATGGGTATTGTGTATCCACTAACTATCGAATCCCAGATGTCATATCCCAAAGCATAGAGATATGTCTCCATCTTGATTCTCTAGAATGCGTAATTAGATCCATCAAACAATGGTGCTTTGTTTGATGAGAAACCTTCACCACCTGCCATTGTGTTACTTCCAAGATCACCCTAGCCGATTAGGCTTGTACAGGAACTTTGCTCTGATACCAATTGTTAGTCTTACAATGACACTGAGAGGGGGGGTGAATCAGTGTAGCTCTTTAAACTTGAATTTATAGCTCTTAATATAGTAGCAATTAAAACTAATTACTAGATACAACAAGTATAACACAAGAGCATCACACAACACAAGATTTAACGAGGTTCACCAATGTGGCTACTCCTCAAAAATGACTACTTGGACTACCATCCAAATCTAGCCTTTGCAAAGCACCAACTTTACAATCAATTTACCAACACCTACTGGAAGGAGCACCAACCCCTTATTTATCTACACCAATAGAAAGGAGCACCAACCCCTGATTTACCAGCACCTACTGGAAGGAGCAACAACCCCTGATGCCAAGCTACAACCTAGACTTCAATTTTGAATCTATAAGATTTATAGAAAGATACCTTTGTCTTTGCAAGAACCTGACTGGTCTTTCTTCACCTTTTTGCTCTCTGCGCACTCTGCTTTCTCTATGCAATCACTTCGCACATCACTCTCTTTCTCTGTGCAATCACTTCGCACACTCTGCTTCATTACAGTCGACCTTCATGATCATCTTCTCTCTTTCATGCACTCTACTATCTCTGCGCACTCTGATCGAACTTTGCACACTTCGACAACCTCCAAATCTCCAAATAGCCCTCCTTTTATAATAAAATTTTTGTGATGAAAACCCTAATCTTAGTCGGCTATAAACCCTAATCTTAGTCGACTTTCATGACAACTGTAAACCCTAATTTTAGTCGATTGTTCATCGATCTTTGTCGGCTTCAACTCAACCATGAAAATATAACATGTCATGATATCGCGACACTTTTTCTTTCTCTTTCTTTCTCCTTGCTTTGGACCGTAAAAATACAACATGTCACGATATCACGACACTTTCGCCTCCTTGCTTCTTTTCTTGGCTTGTACCCATGAAAACTTAGCATGTCGCGATATCGTGACACTTTTACCTTTGTACTTCTTTTCTTGGCTTGTACCCATGAAAATACATGTCGTGATATCGTGACACTTTTACCTCCTTGCCTCTTTTCTTGGCTTGTACTCGTGAAAACACAACATGTCATGATATCGTGACACTTTCGCCTCCTTGCCTCTTTTCTTGGCTTGTACCCGTGAAAACATAGCATGTCATGATATCGTGACACTTTTGCCTCCTTGCCTCTTTTCTTGGCTTGTACCCATGAAAACATAGCATGTCATGAAATTGTGACACTTTTGCCTCCGTACTCTTCCTCTTTACTTTTGTCATGATATCGTGACACTTCTTCCTTCTTACTTTCTCTCTCCTCATTTAGTCATGAAAATGCGACATGTCGTGATATCGTGACACTTTCTCTCCTTTGCTCTTTCTCTTGCCTTCGGGTCACGAAAACGTGACATGTCGTGATATCGCGACACTTTCTCTCCTTTGCTCTTTCTCTTGCCTTTGGGTCATGAAAACGTGACATGTCACGATATCATGACACTTTCTCTCCTTTGCTCTTTCTCTTGCCTTCGGGTCACAAAACGACATGTCACGATATCATGACACTTTCTCTCCTTTGCTCTTTCTCTTGCAATATGTCATGAAATCGTGACACTTTTTCTTTCGGACTCTCTCTCTTGCAATATGTCATGAAATCGTGACACTTTTTCTACTTGCCATTCTCTCTTCCAACATGTCACGAAATCATGACACTTTTTCTTTCGTACTATCTCTCTTGCAATATGTCGCGAAATCGTGACACTTTTTCTACTTGCCTTTCTCTCTTCCAACATGTCACGAAATCGTGACAGTTTTTCTTGCTTGCGCTTTCTCTTCGAACATGTCACGAAATCATGACAGTTTTGCTTGCTTGCGCTTTCTCTCCGAACATGTCACGAAATCATGACAGTTTTGCTTGCTTGCTCTTTCTCTCCGAACATGTCACGAAATCGTGATAGTTTTGCTTGCTTGCGCTTTCTCTCCGAACATGTCACGAAATCGTGATAGTTTTTCCACTTGCCTTTTTCTCTTCCAACATGTCACGAAATCATGATAGTTTTTCTTGCTTTTTCTCTCTCTTCCAACATGTCACGAAATCGTGACAGTTTTTCTTGCTTTTTCTCTCTCTTCCAACATGTCGCGAAATCGCGACGATTTTTCTTTCCTCTTGCTCAACATGTCGCGATATCGCGACACTTTTCTTCCTTGTGCTTTTCTTTTGATCTTTAGCATATGGGCCACTTTGGTCTTCTTGGAAAAACATTGTACATACTCTGAGTAACCTTTGAACTCCTGTCTTCTACATCTGAAAAGCTTTTGAACTTCCTGTCCACTGCATCAACAGATCTATCTGACTGTGTTGACAACAATGACAATACTGTTGCTGCACCTTGCTCAACAGAACATGCTCATAGGTTTAAATAAATGATGAATGCTTGTAGGTTTATATAAAAATATGTCAATAGTCTAGATAAATAACACTCATAAACACCTCATCACACTTTTAGCCTTGGCTTAAACAAGATAAAATTACATAAATTTTAACACTCCATCCTTTGCTAATGTTCTTTAAACTATTCTCTAGCCATTTTGAAGTATATTACATTATTTGGTACATTCTAATGTACCCCCATGGTACCTTCATGGTACATGTGTAAATAATAGTTTAGGTTTAAATCATAGTTCAGAGTGAGAGTTATATTTTCCTCTTTATGTAATTACAAATGTGTAGGAAATGCACAAGTGTCATGTAAAGTTGTAATGTGTAGGAAATGCATGAGTGTCAAGTTAGAGTGCAAGTGTAGGTTGAGTATAAGTGCACAAGTGTCTTGTATGTGAGAGAGAAAATATATTATGTAAAGATATGTACAATGTAGACACCAAAACATCACCAATCTGATTATGTGACTGCAAACACTGATCGCTTTGACACACAGCCCCAAGGGCAGCCCCCAGAGGTTAAACAGTGGTCCTAACCACTCTCACAATAGTTTTGGAAGGCCAGAGATCAGTTTGGCACCTTCAGGAACTTTTCTCAATATCCATTCCACCCTGGAACGAATTCAAACTAGGATTTGCCTCACCCAGGGATGAATTCTGAATTCGCCCCAAGGTGGGGCGAATTACAGATTTTACGGGCAAAAGTCAAATCTTGAAAAATGGCAACTCAGACTCGCCACTCAACTATTCCTTCATCGCATGGGAGTATGGGTGACCGTTTTTCGAGCGTTAGAGGCATTTGCAAGGTCAGTCATGAAGTCCCAATTCAGGGAGGAATCTCCTTCCCCCTGGGAGGGCATGGCTGCCATGTGGTGCCTCTGCATGCCCATTTCAAGAGACCTCCAAGTCTATAAATTGGTGAGTTTCCTCACCCCAAAATATACAAAGAAGGAGAATTTTAGAGCAACGAAGTGCTGCCGTTTTATTTACACGCCTCACACATTTTGGATTTGTGCCTTTCACATCCTTGATCTCCTTTAGAGGGGAGGTCATCGGGTGACTATTGGAAGGTCAAATATTGAGCCCAAAACCTAAAATTTGGCCACATAATACCACCCAATCTATCGACAACACCTTGTAAGGGATTTTGGACCCATCCCAAGTGGATTGGTGCCGAAATCAGGCCCCAAACGATGGGCGGCCCGCCTGGGCGCCCCCGCACTACTGCAGGCCTAATCGCCCTTTTTAGGAACGATTGGGAACATGTAGCATATTTTCCTTTCTGTCATTTTCATTTCTTGCATTTTATTTCTATGTTGTTTAGATAGTTTACAATTTTGATTTCATTTCATTTTGATTAATTGCCATTATGCTATCACGTTTTCGCTCTCACTAACTTGCAGATAAGCATCATCAAATTCCCATTGATGGAGGTCAAATTGGGAAAATCCGACCATCTGGGTCTTCCCAAAATGCCCCCAATTAGCTAACCCCAAGTTTGTAGGTTTTTTGGAGCTTCCGAGGTAGGACATTGGAGACAGTACCTTTTCGGCATTTTGTTGCAGGCGAATTCGTCCCACCCCGAAATGAATTCAAATCGGCGAGGAATTTCCTAACTGTTCTTTTTGTAGTGCCCTCCTAGTGATATCTTGATACCCCTATCAAATTTTTAGAGCATTTGGATTTATTTTGATCATAGTTTAATTCATTTTTCTCATTCATTTATCGCAGGCTTGGGGATTGCATGCTTTGTTTCATCCGTAGGTGCTATTGATCATCTTCTATTTCTTTGAATGCAGGATCGGAACATCGGAGGAGCAGCAAGGAATCAACATTCATAGACACAAGTGGCGGTGACGTTTTGGTCCACCCATATTACATGTGGGCACGCAGAAGAAGGAAGGCTATCCATGGATGTAACCAAGAGATGAATCTAACGCTCCTCGCCCCTGAAAAGGGAGGATGCGAATTGTAACCGAGTTGTGAAATACATCAATAAAAAGAGAAGGGCTGTTATTTCATTTCGAGTTTCAATTCATGCTTTCTCCATTTCATGCATTTTTAATTCGTAGGATTTAGCGTTAAGCTTAGTTTCAATTTTGCATCGTGCTTGGGAGTTTTTCCTTTTTTGTTTTCGTATCCTCGTGCTTTCAATGGTGATCATGGTGGGACTCTGTCCTCTACCTTTTTGGGTCAGAAATTTGATCAAAATTTACCTTTCTTGTAGGTATATTTTTTTGGAACACGGGACTGTTGTTCGTTCTAGTCTGTGGCGAACACAGAACTGTAATTTGTCTCACCCAGGGACGAATTGGAATGCGCCCCACCCTGGGATGAATACAGTCCTGTAATTCATTCCACCCCGGGATGAATTCTAGTCTGTGAAGTTTTTGGGCAGAAACTCAGGACCGATAGATGCGGGCAGAGAAGAGGTAAGGATTCTGCATGTTCTCTGTCATTTTCTGTTCAGTGTTTCTTTTTTTTTGGGTTATTTGTTTGCTTAGGGAAAGTTTTCTTTTTGCTGTTTGCTTGTTTCCTTTTGCAAAATAAAAAGAACCCCACACACCATGTGGTAACTTAAAAACCAAGGAGCTGGTCATAAAACCCCAGCCCTTGATCAAGACCAACGATGGATTTCATCACCACCTTGGCTTGAATTTTGCATCCATTACCCCGATCGCAACTGTTGCTAGACGTAAATCCTAATGAAAGCTGACCGAGTGTAGCTGGGGTGATTCCCAGTGCATGAGGATAAGTCTTCTATGGTAGGTTTCATAAATAGGGTGATTCCCCTTCCGTACCGCCTATGTTCCACGTACCATCTGCTCTCACGTACCTATAGTTTCCCTCACGTAAGGGCGGGTATATAGAGAGGTTGGTATATCGGCCTAGCAATGGTATATCGAAGGGGCGACCAATTTTGGGAGTCATAAGAGCCCTCATTTTGCATTTAAACGCTCTTTAAAAACCTTCAAAACAAAAAGAAACAAAAACAACAAAAACAAAAAAATCAAAACACACTAAACCAGGTTTAGGACACACTCTCAATCTTTAAACGAGATAATCACTGTTTGTGTATGTGTGTGCTCTTTTCTGTTTAGTGTAGCATAAAAAATCATAAAAGAGATAAAAATCTACATAGCTTGTAGGAAAGCACCACCATGGTGTACACACGTAGCCAAGCCCAATCAAGGGCGAAAGCTGCGGAAAGTGTACAAGGGGGCACAAGTCGCCTCCGCTACAGCACCAAGGACTTGGTCATACCGCCTTGGCGGCCCGACCCGCAAGAGAGTCCGCATCAATCCATGTCAAGATGGAACTATAGGGACACCACTTTGAGGGACACGTCCGTTCATCATAGCCCCTTTCAGGAGGAGTCCTTACACGTGGCACTCAACATAGACAAGAAAGCTCCCTTAGAAGCTCGATATGAGTGGCCACCATGCGATGAAGTGCTAGAGCGGCATAGTTTCCATGAGGAGAGGCCACATGATGATGGCTTCCCCCTTTGCCCCCCATCACTGTTAGAACCAATAGACAAAATCCAGAGCGTAAGGCTCTTCAAACCGGACAAGCTAACTCTGCCCACCCCTTTCACACATATGAAAGGGAGCACGAGGAAGATGATTACATTCCTCAAGAGCAATATACAGCGTGGGGGCCATGCGCTTCCACACCAGCTAGATACCATGATCACCCACTGAGGCCAGAGCCTCGGGTGAATGCCGCCAACCTCGATAGAGGGAAGCAGCCTATTGAGATCTCGGATCATCACGACCGAGGTAAGTGCATAGGAGAGGCATCCAGGCCTCCTAGGCTCAAGATGGCAGAGCAAATTGACCTGGCAGTCGCCAGACATGCCACCCACCAAGCGCAAATCACATGGCTTGAGCAAGATCAACAGTAGCTAGAGCATTTATATCACCTTAGCAAAGAGTGCATTAGGCACCAAACAGATGAGCTACTACATAACCCAGTGCCTGAGAGGGTTCCAACCCCGCACACCCAAAGGGCGGAACCATATGAGAGGCATAATCCCTTGGTGCGAGATAGGTCTCCACGACCTTACCAAGTGCTGCCTCCGAGACCTCCTAGACCTGAGCGGGAGGCCACTCCCCGGAACAACGATGGGTACCCTCCATGGGGACCCACCCAGGGTCATAGGTCTCGTCCAGAGACTCCTCAGGAAGCTTACGAGGAGTACGAGCAAGAAGAAGAGCGGGCTGAAATGCCCTACCTAGGCAGAGGAGTTGCCATCCGGCCACCCCTTCAGAGGCCTCAAGTCTCCCACAACCCACAATGGGAGCAAACTAAAGAGGAAGAAATCAAATCCTTAGATGCATACAAAGCACTGCTGGAGTCTGTGGAAACCAAAACTTCTGGGCCCCAAAAGCCCACTTTACGCCAACTCCGTAGTCATCCCGTGCATCCGTCAGTGCCAACACCTCCTTACCCTGAGCACTTTAAGCTGCCTCAGTTGGCAACCTTTAGAGGGGAGGAGGATGCTCAAGAGCATGTGACAAGGTTCTTGAGCCAATGCTTCGGCATTCAGGACAATGATGCTTTGTTATTAAGAACATTTATAACCACATTCACAGGCCTTGCCTCGGATTGGTTTACTCAGTTACCAAAGCACAACATTAACAATTTAGATCAGTTAGTGGATGCGTTCCTCGAATGCTTCACCTTCAATACCAAGAAGAAGGCGTCACTAAGTGACTTAGCCAACCTCAGGCAGTATGAGGAGGAGACCATGGCGGCCTACGGGAACCGATGGAGGACATTGCTCTCAAAGCTGCCCTACCTCCCTCCTATGTCTGACCTCACTCAGATGTTCTCCAAAAGTTGTTTGAGATCGATCTCTATGCTATTGTAGCTGCAACAATATGCCACCTTAGAAGAAGCTCGGCACAAGCCAGAATTATTGAAGAGATCAAAATACAGGATGGCGAGATAGCCAAACCTAAGAAAAAGGGGGGGAAAAAAACCAAAGAACTGGGACCATGCAACAAAAACCCCCTGGGTTAACCAAGTTGCGCTCAACGTCCCTAAACCCGCAAGCAACTCAACCTCAAAAGCCGAGGGTGCCCCCCAAAAACTAGGAAAAAAAAGAGGCAAGAAGGGGGCCGCCCCGCCGACAATTCCCCCCCCCCCCCAAGTCCAGGGACTCCTTGTTTGACCGCTTGTTAGCGGCAAACCTAATCAACCTGCCAGAGATTCAGACTATAGATCCCAACACACCCAAGCCTAAGGGGTATAGAGAGGACTTGTACTACAGGTTCCATAGGCGGCAGGGACATGACCTAAATGCCTGTTGGAAATTTAAGGGCTTGGTGTAGGACCTAATTGATAACAAGACCCTAGCGATGGATAATCTCATCGCACCAAGCAATCAACAAATGGAGGTCTTCAAAGACCCCTTGCCTGCTCATGCTCTGCAGGCAAAGACCCTACAAGTTAACGAGGTCACACAGAACTGCCCCATGCAGGGATACGTAGGGATGATCAGTATAGTGACTCGGAACAGGAGGTATCCGAGCATGAATGCTCCTACGGCAGCTGCAAGAGAGGTGCCAACAACTTCGCAACCACAACAACACCTTGCACAACCTCCTCCGCCTAAGCCGATGGCCACACTTCGGACCAAACTAACTCAAAGTTTGAGGACCACCTCGGCTAGGCTCTCCATATACGAGCTTATACAACAATCTACACCCCATCGAGAAGCTCTAATGGAGATTTTGAAAGCCATCGAGTTGCAGCCCCACGAGACAAATTCTTTCAACAACTTTGTGGGGCATGTAAAACGATGCACTGAGCCGGTCATCACATTTTGAGAAGACGAATTGAGATCAGTGACTGATGACATGGCGGATCCACCCCTGCACGTTATCGCGTGGGTCAACGAGATCCCATACAAGAGGGTGTTGATAGACACTGGCTCGTCCAGCAACATCATCACAACTGTGGCTCTCAAGCATCTGAAGTTGCCCGCATCTCACATCACAGCTTCCACCTACACTCTACGAGCATTCAATGACGCAATCTGCTCGACAGTCGGCACAATAGTCCTACCAATCCAAGTGGGACAAAAGACCATACCCACATTGTACCATGTATTGGAGGGTGAGATGGCCTACAACATCTTGCTGGGTCGGCCATGGATCAGGGACATGAAGTGTGTCCCTTCGATAGCTCACCAATGTTTAAAGTATACATTTGAAGGGGAGGTGCATGTAGTCCCGGCGGACTTAGAACCCTTCAAGTATTGTAATGTGGTGCAGCTGATGCCACAATCGACCCTGCCATCAACGCATTTGGATTTTTAGTTAAATCCATCTAAACAGGGTCCGATTCCACAGGCATCCCCGTTAACAAGTTCTTCAAAATCCTAGCCGGGTTCATCTTCATCATCTGGTCCTCCACCAATGACGTCATCTATGGGGGCCAAACAGAAGGACAAAGGGAAGAAACCCCTAGAAGAGGCAGAACCTTTGGAAGAGACATTGCCATCAGTATCAACTATCTCTACTAAGGAGATGCCTAGCCGGATGGAAGTCGAGGCTTCTGGCCCACCCGACATGGAGTGGACTCAAGGAGAACTTCCATTCCCTCCCCCTCAACCACCAACGATCATCGTTGAAATGGCCAATACGGGTCTGGGGGAGTATCTGGTGTGGAATATTGTAGCAACACCCTCACTAGAGTCCATGCAGGACATGGGGAGACCTCGCCTTCCCATTGGCACTATTGTTCCCCTAGGCTACCCGTCGAATCAGAAAAACTTTGTGTATGGGGGCCTTGATCATGGCGTTGCACCATGCATGCAAGAGGACGAAGACGAAGAGCCTTTTGCTGAAAATGTCAACTATTTGTCTAACCCAGACTTTGCTCTGAGATACCTTGGCCAATGCAATTGGCACGGATATGGGTTAGGCCGATATGAGCAAGGGATACGTGTTCTTTGCCAACCAAGATACCAAATGCCATATGACAAGTCTGGAGTAGGGTTCAACCACCCCCTCCCCTTGGACATCTTGGTGGAGAACATGCAAGGCCTAGGGATAGGCAACAAGGGGGGATTGGCATCAGATCCATATGCCAACCCTAACACCACATATACATTGAGGGATTATCTCCCATTAACGACAATCAACCTTGTTGGCTCTAACAATCCCTTCCCTTCGCTCGAGAGAGGAGAAAGCTCGAGAGCTCATTTTCAAGGAGGGTCTAGACAATGTCAAGAAGGGTCCTCGAAGGACGAGTCGGAGTATGAACCAGCGTCGTATGACCCCTTCGAATCAGATAGCGATCACTCATAGGTGATCCCCATGGATGAATATCAAGAAAGCCTCTTGACAATGTTCCCCTTGGATGCTCCCATCGAGCAAGCACCGCTCCAAGGAAATCAAGTCCCCCCGTAGAGAGCAGAACAACCCAGGTGGGACCACATTAATTTGCTTGAGCAAGGCGAGCCTTTAATACCGCAAGCAGTCGAAGCCAACGAAGGCCTTTGGATCTCCGATAGTGATTATGAAGATGAAACAGAGATGGCATATCTTAATCACATGCGACAGATGCAACATCGGTGCCCCTTGGAGATTAATGACATATTTGAACAATTAAACATAGTGCCAGGGCATGAGTGGTACATAGACCCAACACGGTGGGACCAAGTGTTGGATCCGCTACTCTGGGCATACGAAGAGCACCTTCCACCCAGAGACCCTATAGCGACATCAGTGCCGAGGGTAGACCCTATCTTCCTATCCACACATAGGGCCGATCCATTCGTGCCCGTCCCTCTAGAGCCAGATCCAGAGCATCGAGAGCATCCAGGATGTCCGAGTAACCACACCCGTGGTAATGGAGACCAAAATCATTTCATCAACATGATCTCCATTGATTTAACCACCCCCATCCACAATTCGGCCGATCCGGCATAGTCATTGTATCTAGACATAGATGCCATAGACTGGGATCGCGTCAATTCCCCTCCATCCCCATCCGAGTACTGGCCTTTCGGTGAAATGCTCCATTTTACCCCTGGGCCAACTCAGGATATCTGCCATGCTGAAGAGGGACCCGAGGTTCCTAACGATGATCTAAACTCAGCAAATGATATCCACTTGATCCCAACTCCACATCAGTTGGAAGACGGATCCCACATGTCGGTCGAGGAGACGACTGACGTAGACATCGGCTCAGATCCAATGAATCCATAGATCATCAAGCTAGGGGTAATTTTATCCCCCGAAGAGCAAGCCGACTACATTGCCCTTCTCAAAGAGAAGAAGGAGGTTTTTGCATGGTCATACAAAGACATGCCGGGACTAGACCCATAGCTAGTCACGCATAATCTAACGCTTGATCCGACAGTCAAGCCAGTTAAGAAAAAACTATGCAAGATGCACCCAACAATGGCCTTAATGGTCAAAGATGAATTGCAAAAGTTGTTGGATGCATAGTTTGTCATCTGCGTGGATTATCCACCATGGCTGTCCAACATGGTGCCCATCAAGAAGCCTAACGGGAGGATTCGCATATGCACTGATTTTTGAGATCTAAACAAAGCGAGTCCTAAGGATGATTTCCCCTTGTCGAGCATCGACGCATTGGTAGACGCTACAGTGGGTCACGAAATGCTTTCCCTCATGGATGGTTTCTCGGGATACAATCAAATTTGTATCAATCCCGAGGACCAGCTAAAAATGGCGTTCACAATGCCTTGGGGGACATTTTGTTATAAGGTCATGCCTTTTGGCCTTAAAAATGCTGGAGCCACCTACCAACGTGCCATGACATACATCTTCCATGATTACATGCACAAGACTTTGGAAGATTACATGGATGATTTGTTGGCCAAATCTCTTTTGCGCCCGGATCATCTCGATGACTTAAGCAAGATCCTCGATCGCCTCATGGAGCATAAAGTCAGACTGAATCCCAAGAAGTGCATTTTTGGCGTCACATCTAGAAATCTCTTGGGTTTCATAGTCTCAAAATGAGGCATCGAGGTGGACCCAAAAAAAGTCAAGGCAATCCTTGAAATGGTTCCCCCAACTACCATCAAGCAGCTCAGAAGCCTACAAGGAAAGGTCGCGTCGATCAAGCGCTTCATAGCGCAGCTATCTGACAAGTGCCAACCAATGAACAAGTTGTTGCACAAGGGGGTAGCATTTCACTAGGATGACGAGTGCCAGTCAGCCTTTGACGACATCAAACAATACTTGGCTTCACCGCCAGTATTGGCACCACCTAGACCAGGAGTGTCGTTCTACTTATACATCTTAGCTACTGAGGTGGCACTGGGAGCCATGTTAGCCCAAAAGAATGAACTTCACAGAGAACAGGCTACTTACTATCTTAGCCGCACCCTGGTCAGCTATGAACTTAACTATGCATACGTTGAGAAACTCTGCTTGGCAGTGGTGTTTGCTACCAAAAAGCTGCGCCATTACATGCTGAGCAACAAGACGTATGTTGTGTCTAAGGAGAATCCATTACGGTACATGATGAGTCGTACTTATCATAGTAGTCGCACGGTGAAATGGATCATGTTGTTGACAGAATTTGACATAGAGTTTATCGGACAGAAATCCATAAAAGGTCAGGTCATAGCCGATCAACTAGCAGAGGCTCCTCTCGAAGACGACCAGCCTCTGACTATAGAACTACCCGATGATGGGGTCTTCCATGTCTCGGAATCTCCAGATTCTGACGAGCCTGAGTCACAGGCCGACATAACCCTATTTTTTGATGGTTCTAAATGTGAGCAAGGTGGTGGCATGGGAATAGTATTCTTCACACTGCAGGGTGCTCCAATGCCCCTGTCATTTAAATTAAATTTCCCATGCACCAACAATAATGCAGAGTATGAAGCCTTGCTCATAGGTCTTCAGACAACAATCACCATGAACATTAAACGATTGAACATCTTTGGTGATTCGCTGTTAATTGTCAATCAAGTCAAAGGGGTATTCCAATGCAAATGCCCAGTTCTACAGGCCTACAAAGCCCTTGTGGACAAATTCCTGGCAAAGCTTGAATGGTACGACATTGAGGCACTCCCTCGGTCATCGAACCATTTTGCGGACACTATGGCCTCTTTGGGGTCGCTAATCTCGCAAGACATTTTTGGTGATATGACAACCATTCAAGTCAAAACACTATCGCAATCAACGATGGAGCGAGCAAGCTCTGATTTAACGCCAGGAATCCACTTGATCCAGATTGAGCCATCCATGGACAGGTTCTCTCGAATCCACGATCGTCTGAAACACGCCAACTAGGGGTCCTTGTTCTCCCCTACTCCCCTTAATAGCAACACCACGCTATTCTTACAAGTTCTCTCCCACTCAGCTTTTGCTAGGGATGAACTTCAAGAGGGACTGGATGTTCATACCATCGAGGCTTCTGATCAGCAGGATTGGTATTCCCCCATCAGGGACTACCTCAAGTTAGGTAACCTCCCGCTTGGATTGACGCATGCCGCAAAATGAGCACTCAAGCAGAAAGCGGCAAAGCATGTCTTGTTAGGAGACATTTTGTACCATCGTAGCTACGAAGGAATCCTCCTTCGTTGCTTAGACCAGCAGGAGTCTGCTTGGGCAATCACCCAAGCACACGATGGTACATGCGGTGGCCACTTCAGTGGTATGGCCATCGCAAAGCGCATCCTTCGCATGGGCTATTATTGGCCATCTTTAGAGCGAGATTGTTGCGCGTATGTCAAGAAGTGCATGAAGTGTCAACACCATGCTAATTTGACACACGTACCTTCCCAGGCCTTGCAGCCAATCCAATCGGCTTGGCCATTTTCACAGTGGGGCTTAGATCTCATCGAAAAGATCTCCCCTGCATCGTTCGGCCATCACACGTTTATCATAATGGCCACATAGTATTTCACCAAGTGGGTGGAAGCGGTTTCGCTAACCTCTACGACTGGACCCCGCATTGTGGAGTTCATTTTGCATAACATCATATGTCATTTTGGTATTCCATCCAAGATAATCTCGGATAATGGGACGTCATTCAAGAACAAAGATGTGCGTGCTTTGACCACAAAGTACAAAATTCAGCATAGTTTTTTGACACCCTATTATCCGTAGGAAAATGGGCAAGCAGAGGCATCAAACAAAATGCTAGTTGCTATCCTTAAAAAGATAGTCGCAGACAATCATAAGGATTGGCACATCCAAATCCCACTTGCCCTATGGGCTTATCGCACTAGCATTCGGACGCCCACCGGGGCCACTCCATTTTCGCTCGTGTATGGCTCCGAGGCAGTCATGCCTCTCGAGTTGGAGATTCCCTCCCTGCGCATATCAATGCAAGAGTTCATCGATGATGACACTGCATGGCAGGCCCGGTTAGACCAGCTTACGTTGCTTGATGAACGACGCGTTAATGCTCTCGAGCATTTACGTATCTATCAAGAGCGACTTAAGAAAGCATACAACATGAAAGTTCACCTGAGGGACTTTCGGATTGGTGACTTGGTCTTAAAAGAAAACCAACAGAACTCTAGTTTGTCGTCCCATCTAAGGGACAAGTTCACGGAAAATTGGTTAGGTCCATATGTAATTGATAGCAAAATAGGACCTAGAACATACCGGCTAGCCTCTCTTGATGGAATCAAGGAACTAGAACCCTTGAACATCAGTCACTTGCGGCCATTCCATATTTAAAGGAGCCATAGCCCACCCAAAAAGCTCCAAGGATTCCCATAATCGCTTGGTCAACCCAAAAAGCTCCAAGGATTCCCATAATCGCTTGGTCAACCCAAAAAGCTCCAAGGATTCCCATAATCGCTTGGTCAACCCAAAAAGCTCCAAGGATTCCCATAATCGCTTGGTCAATCCAAAAAGCTCAAGGATTCCCATAATCGCTTGGTCAACCCAAAAGCTCCAAGGATTCCCATAATCGCTTGGTCAACCCAAAAAGCTCCAAGGATTCCCATAATCACTTGGTCAACCCAAAAAGCTCCAAGGATTCCCATAATCGCTTGGTCAACCCAAAAAGCTCCAAGGATTCCCATAATCGCTTGGTCAACCCAAAAAGCTCCAAGGATTCCCATAATCGCTTGGTCAACCCAAAAAGCTCCAAGGATTCCCATAATCGCTTGGTCAACCCAAAAAGCTCCAAGGATTCCCATAATCGCTTGGTCAACCCAAAAAGCTCCAAGGATTCCCATAATCGCTTGGTCAACCCAAAAAGCTCCAAGGATTCCCATAATCGCTTGGTCAACCCAAAAGGCTCCAAGGATTCCCATAATCGCTTGGTCAAAAACAAGAAAAATTCAAAAACAATATAATCATCAAAAATAACAAAAATTTGCATCTCATTTCCATGCATACGCAACATCGTCATAACAGTACAGAGTTCTTTTGCATCTCATCTGCATACTCACAAACATCAATCCCTCAAAAATACAAAAATATATAGCTGCATTAAGCATCACATCCATACAGTGCATATTTGTGGTCATACAGGTCGCAGCACCATAGACTGTCATTACTTGGCAAAAACCATCATCTTCCGCATTTTTCGCTTTATCAATAGTTCATCGCCTATAACCACCATTCACGTTATTCTCCCACATCATAGTCAGTTGTTTCTAATGTATCGAGAGTTTTCATCATTCAGTCATCATTAGCTTTCTAGCCACATACTGTACCAAGTCAGACAGATTTTACGTAGGTAGAATTATACTTGGATCACACCTTGTTACGTAGCATCCCAACACAAGTTAAAACATATAACAAAATTCCCAAGTTGTGTGAACGAAAGATGAACCCTACAAAGCAATCCAGGTCACCATAAGCGAAACGGTTATCTTGCTCATCCCCCTGCGCGAATGACCCCAAGAATGCTGAGAGTTGGCAAAAGGACAAGCATCCTCCCTACCCAATTCCCCAAGAATCCCAAGTTCTCAAAAGTTGCAAAACATCAACAATTTGCAAACGTCAAAACTCCAAAAAAGTTGACATCACAACCAAAGTGCATACCTCAAGAAAGGCACAAACAATAGTGATTCTCATCACTCCACATCCTAATCCCTTGCTCAAAAGAAAAATATAATACAAAAATAAACAATGATTTTTATCACTACAAAAGAGCAAGTATCCCAATACAATTGAAGAAAATAAGGGAGTTGAACTTGAATCCCTGGAACTCTCAACATTTCGATAGGTCATGAGGCAAACCTCAGTACCGGTTTGGTTGATAGCCTATCGGTCACTGGTGGTAAACCTCCCGCATGACGATATATCTGTCACATTAACTTGTGTGCAGATCAATGTTTGCATGTGGATGAGCTAGCTTATGGTATCCTACGATAGCACCACAGATTAATCTGCCTAAATACAACAAAGGAGTTAGTGGAATTAATCAGGTGATCCTCAATACAGGGTTTGGTTGATAGCCTATCTGGCACTAGCGGTATCTTGACCAACACCACATAAATGAACTCAATTGCACACACAGGGATGTGAAATAACTTGGTCCAAAACAAGTCCGATTCATACCTTGTTCAAAAAGTCTTGTGAGATAAAGTACAGTCATGGCTAGTTAGTTAAAACATCTGAGTCTCAGAAAACCTTAACTACATTTGAAACCAACTTGCTATATTTTAGTCTCGCCATACCAAAAAAAAAAAAAAACATGTATGCCTACAAAGCTATTCACCGCAGCAATCGCCTAGGACAAAAAGCCATAAAGTTCTAAAACAGTCTATGGTGTGCCTACCAAACATCACAAATTCAATTCATCCATTCCATTTGCATATCATATCAATTACAAACATTCACATTTTAGCACAACATATGCATTCATCACTATAACTTAACATGCATACATCCATATTCATAAATAATCATGCATAAAATCAAATCATCACATGCACATAAACAAAATAAAGTCTGTATATATATATCAACAAAAATGCCCATAGGCTACAAAGAGCTGGTCCTCTAACCCCACACCAAAATCCAAAATCTCAAAACCCCCAAGCCTAAGGCATCGACCACCGTGATCACGCAGGATCGGTGCGACGGGAACTACCCCCCATGGTGTGGGTCCTATGGGACCCCTCAGGGCGGCTACTGCTAGCCCCCACATCATGCCTACTACCCCCTCCCTCATCCAATCGCCTATGATGAGATGATGCTGATTGCTCAGTATCACTGCCCCTCGTTCGGCGTGAAGACCCACCTCCCGAGGGCTCAGGTAACCACCCATCGAGGTGGATAATCTCTCCCTCCATATCCATCCGATGTCGAGACCAATCTATCTCCCGTCGCAACCACTCTGCCTCCCATCGATGGTAGTAAGCTACTGCATCATCGCACTGTGCCAGCTGCATCCGTAGGAGATCCCTCTCCTGTGCAGCACTGGTGTCCCCATCCCCCCGATGGTGTGCAATGAATGCGCTCTCCCGCTCCGCTAGCTGAGCCCATAGGAGATCCCTCTCCTACAAAGCTTCCCCCAACTCCTCATCCCACCTCTGTAGTAGCTCCGCCAACCATGCAATCTCCACACGTAGCCCGGACTCCGTGTCCTCCACTTTCACCTGAGGCGTAGGCATATCTGGAACAATAGCCTGCTCTGGCTCCCACTGCTCCGTGATGTCCTACATCTCCGGCTGATCCAGAACCCCCACATCCTCATCCTCCACCTCCACCATATCTGCATCCTCCCGAGGAGCTCCCCAAGCATCTCCTGGTGCCTCGACACCCTCCTCGCCCATGGCTGCTACCTCCGTGCCTCCCAGTGGCCCCTCTCCCCGCCATCGCCGTAGTACCCACCACTGGTCGTACTCTACGGTAGTCCCGATGTCATCCACGTCCGGGACGTCGATCACTACATCTGAATCCTCACCTAGTGGCATGATGACCGGTCGATCCAGAGTCCTCTCATCCCCCCGATGCCGATAGACCATGGGCTCACCAGGAAACCCCTGGCGCACCCCAAACTGTCGTGTCACCCGGCTGTAAGGGAAGAACTCATGCTCGGTCCCGTGCCGCCCAATCAGCCATCGCTCCCTACGTACCCGTCGAAGCCACTCTCCAACCTCTGGCCAGGCTGGACAGTCCCGATAAGGGTGCCAAGACACCTCCCCTAGAGTAAGCCCAGCGAAGGCATCGACATAGTGCCCTACGACACCTGCCCACCGTCGACTCTATCCCTCCTCCTTAGACCACCGCCATAGAGCCGCATAACCGATATCCTTATCCACCATCTCCGCCCGCGTCATCCATGGCAACCCCCCTGGTCTCTCCACCACTATGTGCTGCCAACCCCAACTCTGCAGTAGATAGCTACAGCTGATCCCCTTCCGCCTCTGATAGCGGACCTCATATAGCTCCCCATAGAGCTACGCCAGCAACGTCTGTCCCCATCTCAGGACCAAAGGCTCCTACGTCGAACACTCCACCAGCCGATAGACCACATCCAGTAGGTTCCACGGGAACCTCGCACCTGATGAGTCAGGTAGCAGCATGTTGGAAATGAGGCCCATAAGCAATGCGTGCCTCACTCCCAACACCCCCTCTCAAACCACCATCGAACCAGAATCCCGCCCATCTGGCAGTCAACCTCTGCCATCTCCACTGGACCATCCACCCCCAACTCCTCCCCGTGCCCGAAGCATCGTATCAGCACCACTGTCCACTGATCCCATGGCATCGTCCTGATCGGCAGTCCGTCTATCGAAATCCGTAGAAGCCGATAGACATCCTCCAAGGTCACTGTCATCTCCCCTGTTGGGAGATGGAAGGTGTTGGTCCGGGGATCCCACAGATTGATCAGGGCCATCAGATAGGCCCGATCCCCGACCACAGGCTCTAGTCGAGCCACCTGCTTGAGCCCAAGGGCATCAAGCCACTCCCAGTCAGCCACAGTTAGCACCCCGCGCTTCCGTGAAAGCAGTAGGTACACGATACCGGCTCTTCACAACCTGCAAAAGAAAACAACACAAAAACATTAAATTCAAAAAAAAAAAATTCACCTAGGTTTTAACTACGTTTTTCGCTCAGTTTTAAGCTAAGTCTTGGTTTGTGTTCAGCTCAGTTTTAGGGTTTCAATTTTAATTTTGAAAAGCAACATAACAAAGAAAATTAAACAAATCACTTGCAGTTTTAAAACATATAACAAAAGCAATAACGCTAAGGAGCACTTACTGGTCTCGCTTCGGCTCTGCCGCTCGATCCGGTTTGTGCACTCATAGTGTCGGGAGAAATTCGGCAGCACTTCGCTTCGCAGAATTGACCTCCTCCTCCTCAGAGCTCCAAATCGCCAAGAAAAACAAGTGCAAATGAGCCCAAAACCTAGTTTTGGCCTTTAAATAGGCTTTTTGAGCCTGTAATCATTCCTCCCTAGAATGAGCACTCTGGTTAGCGCTCGTTCCACCCTAGGATGAATACTACATAGGAATTCGTCCCACCCTGGAATGAATTCAACACACAAATTTCAAAAATAGCAAAAAAATGCACAAAAATGCACCAAAAGTAGCAATAAACCTGTCCAATGAGAGTGCTTTTGCACTTGACATTCTGGGCATGCAAAATAGACGTCGAGGTCACAAATCCTCACTATCCTACTCCCTAAGAAGGCTACCATAGCCGGACCGCTCCACGGGAAGATGGATCTTCGAGAATTTCATCCCCAAACGGCATCACCAAAAGGGTCAAAACCCACCCAAAAATAGCAATAGAGTTGCCGAACGAAGGCGCCTTCACGCCTGACATTCTTGGCATCCAAAATAGACATCGGGGTTATAAATCATCACCATCCTACTCCCTAAGAAGGCCACCATGGCCGGACCGCTCCACGGGAAGACGAATTTTTGACAATTTCAGCTCCAAATGGCATCGCCAAAAGGGTTAACACCCACCAAAAATAGGTCTAAATGTCAAAAAACTGCACACAATTCAAAGATAAATCTCTGGAGGCACCCTTACCTAAGTCATCTTGGGTCAAGTGACTCGTCGCTTTTCTCATGTAGGTCATTCCCTCATCGATTCGTCGCTTGAGGGGGTAGTCACACTTAGCCACCAATCAACAAATACACACCCAATCATGGAAATAGCATGCATTCAAAGAATCATTGACAAAGACAATCATGCCCCTGCTTGGGGCAGTAAACAAGCAATAATCACAAGCTGATCAATCACTTGGCATTCGTGAATCATGAACTCAAGGTTCCCACAGACAAAAGGTTGCGCCCTTTGCCTATTCATGACTGATCAATGTCCAAGCTCAAGTAACACCTCACCGAAAAAGGTTAACACTTGAACTAAGTTCCTTCGCTCGTCAGAAGCAAGGATTCAAGAATGCATGCCCTTTTCATGCTTGGGGCATCAAAAGTTGGTTAGGTTACTAGAGAAACCCTAATCATTAGTGCTTTGGTTATCTATTTTTGCTCGACGTTGTGCCATGCACAGCGCATCCCAAAAAGGGGCATCTGTAGACACCAAAACAACACCAATCCGATTATGTGACTGCAAACACTGATCGCTTTGACACACACAGCCCCAAGGGCAGCCCCTAGAGGTTAAACAGTGGTCCTAACCACTCTCACAGTAGTTTTGGAAGGTCAAAGATCAGTTTGGCACCTTCAGGCACTTTGCTCAATATCTGTTCCACCCTGGAACGAATTCAAACTGGGATTCGCCCCACCCAGGGATGAATTCTGAATTCACTCTAGGGTGGGGCGAATTGCAAGTTTGATGGGCAAAAAGTCAAATCTTGACAAATGGCAGCTCAGATCCGCCACTCAATGCTTCCTTCATCGCATGGGAGTATGGGTGAGCGTTTTTGAGCGTTAGAGGCATTTGCAAGGTCAGTCATGAAGTCCCAATTCAGGGAGGAATCTCCTTCCCCCTGGGAGGGCATGGCTGCCATGTGGCGCCTCTGCATGCCCATTTCAAGAGACCTCCAAGTCTATAAATTGGTGAGTTTCCTCACCCCAAAATATACAGAGAAGGAGCATTTTAGAGCAACGAAGTGCTGCCATTTTATTTACATGCCTCACACCTTTTGGATTTGCGCCTTTCACATCCTTGATCTCCTTTAGAGGGGAGGTCATCGGGTGACTATTGGAAGGTCGAATATTGAGCCCAAAACCTGACATTTGGCCACAGAATACCACCCAATCTATCGACAACACCTTGTAAGGGATTTTGGACCCATCCCAAGTGGATTGGTGCCAAAATCAGGCCCCAAATGGTGGGTGGCCCGCCTGGGCGCCCCCGCACTACCACAGGCCTAATCGCCCTTTTTAGGAATGATTGGGAACATGTAGCATATTTTCCTTTCTGTCATTTTCATTTCTTGCATTTGATTTCTATGTTGTTTAGATAGTTTACAATTTTGATTTCATTTCGTTTTGATTAATTGCCATTATGCTATCACGTTTTCGCTCTCACTAACTTGCAGATAAGCATCATCAAATTCCCATTGATGGAGGTCAAATTGGGAAAATCCGACCATCTGGGTCTTCCCAAAATGCCCCCAATTAGCTAACCCCAAGTTTGCAGGTTTTTTGGAGCTTCCGAGGTAGGACATTGGAGACAGTACCTTTTCGGCGTTTTGTTGCAGGCGAATTCGTCCCACCCCAGAACGAATTCAAATCGGCGAGGAATTTCCTGACTATTATTTTTGCAGTGCCCTCCTGGTGATATCTTGATACCCCTGTCAAATTTTTAGAGCATTTGGATTTATTTTGGTCATAGTTTAATTCATTTTTCTCATTCATTTATCGCAGGCTTGGGGATTGCATGCTTTGTTTCATCCGCAGGTGCTATTGATCATCTTCTATTTCTTTGAACGCAGGATCGGAACATCGGAGGAGCAGCAAGGAATCAAAATTCGTAGACACAAGCGGTGGCGACGTTTTGGTCCGCCCATCTTACATGTGGGCACGCGAAAGAAGGAAGGCTATCCATGGATGTAACCAAGAGATGAATCTAACGCTCCTCGCCCTTGAAAAGGGAGGATGCGAATTGTAACCGAGTTGTGAAATACATCAATAAAAAGAGAAGGGCTGTTATTTCATTTCGAGTTTCAATTCATGCTTTCTCCATTTCATGCATTTTTAATTCGTAGGATTTAGCGTTAAGCTTAGTTTCAATTTTGCATCATGCTTGGGAGTTTTTCCTTTTTTGTTTCCGTATCCTCGTGCTTTCATACAAATGTATTAGATTAGAGAATGCAAGTATAAGTGTAAGAGTCATATATAGGCATGCATATGTTATAGATTCAAGTATGCAAGTAGCAAGAAGATAAGCCAAGTGTCATGAGACTTAGCATATGGAGAGCAATAGTCGAGTATCTAAAGAGTCATATTACTATGGCTATATTATGGAGATAATTCCCAAAAATGAAAAACATCAATATAATATTGAATAGATTATCTTTACCTTGATGCAATATTCCCCATCGCATGTATTGGACTTCATAGACTCTCATTACATAATATCCTTCCATGATAGCCTCAATGAAATAAACCCATGTGAACACTACTTATTCATCTATATTTTCCTCCTTGATATTTTTAGAATATGCTTACCACCAATTTTAAATAGGTAATGGAGACTTGAAAAGTGTAAATGTAATATTCTCAATGTCAATGATTTTATTTATATATAAGCATAAAGTTAACTAATTCAACTAATTTTTTATAGCATAAACATTAATTTTATATTAAAAATAGGAATATTAAAATTCACCTATACCTTAAATGGTGTACAACTAAATGGTGTTGGGTCATTGAGATATTTTGTTCATAAGGAAGGGATCTTGAAAAATCCCCATATCTTGACTAGAAGATGATGTTATTGGAATTCACCCACAATAATATAATAAACATTAATTAAATCCTGAATAAGATGAATAAAATTCTTGCTTTTTTTGATATGGTGGCCATTCATGCAATGGAAGGCATAGTGTTAAACAAATTTAAACCAAAGGAGCTTCTCCCTTTAATGGTCCTTAGGCCTTATTGGTGGTAACTCTTATCATTTTAGCAAATAATAATATTTCAAGGATAATTTCTAGAGATTGATTAAGTCTAGGGAATTTTCTTTTAGGTTTTTGTTGAGAATTTGGTAAGACTATCTTTTGTAAAATTGTAGAAGTGTTGACATTACTAATTTTTACATTGTTAATGAGATAGGAGTTACTTACCCCATATTTGACAACATGTTTATTTTTGTATTGTCATTTAGTATTAAAAGTAGATGGTTTTTCCTCCTCTTTCATAGTCTTTAGCTATCCTCTTTGTGAGAAGATAGCTACTATTGTTTTGGCCAATTCAACTACATCTTCAAAAGAAGAGAGGCAAGTAATTTCTAAGGGATAGGTTATATGTTCTTATAAAGTACATATAAAGAGAGTTTTCCTACCAAGGCTTTCCATAAATTTAGGAAGTCTATAAAAAGAATCACCCTTGGCCTACATAAGTTAATAGAGGTCATCAATGGTGTATGTTTCTACAATGTATATTGATAATTATTGGATAAAAATTTCACCAAGCTCCTAATAGCTTTTAACTAAATGATTGGGTATTTGAAAATAACATTCTACATCTTCATCAAAAAGTCTGTTAGGAAATAATTTTATGAGTGCCTCATCATATGCAATATTGTGGTAAGCATCTTGAAAGGTCCTAAGGTAGTAAGTTGAATCCCCCTTTCCTTTGTATACTCAAAATTTAGGGGTTTCAAAGTTAGGAGGGTAAGGTTAGCTAGCCAAAAAGGGTTCTAAAGGTTAATTGCAATAGTCCTTATAAGAATATTTTTGGCCAATCAGGTTCCTTGGAGGGAATCCAATTGTAGCTTGAATTTAGAATTTTCCTTGGCTAATTGTTCCAAATTAGAGTTTATGTCTTGGTATGCATTCTAAGGGGGGTTAAATGGAGCTTGAGATATAAATAGATGGGGTTGTGAACTAGTAGATGGGTAAGTGAGAATTTTGAGGGGTTGACCCAAAAGGTAGTATCATATTATTTATTTCCAATATAATTGGGAGAAATGGATAGGGAGAAGGAGTGTTGAGAGGGACTTGAATTTGGGAAGAAGGTATATTATGAAAGGGGTTAGGAGAAAATATGTTTGTAGGAATTGGTGCACTAGAAAGAATTTCAACATTTTGAAAATTATGGATATTCATAGATTGGAATATAGGGTAAATTAAATTTAATCTAAGTGGATCTATGCTGAGAGATAGAAATACATCATACCTTGACTAAGAGGAAATACTAAGTGGCCTACCTTCTATAAAAATTATGATAATAGGAGGATTACACCCTATGCGATTAATACTAGATCTGTTAAGATCTACTTACAAAGACCCATGAGATGTGTCTCTTTAATGGGATATTGTAGGAGTGGGTTTATGTTTTTGTGCAATATCAAAAGGGACCCTTATCCAATAAATTGTTTTAAAGGCTCCTCGTCTTCCCATAAAATGGTCTACATGGATTCACTATTTCCTTGCAGGTAATCGACTAAATGATACATAGATTCAAAAACTACCTCCCCTTATTCATTGTGATCAAGGGAGAGGGATCCTGAGGGAGGATAGTACTCCACTTCTTCCTTGAAGGTAGGGTTCTCAAATGTTACTTGGTACCCATTGGAGATTAGGTAATGTTGGTAAATAATTTGGATTTTTAGCTAGTTATTATACAATATTATGGGTAAGATGAAGGGATTCAACCATAGCTTGTAGAAGGGAAGATTCATTTTTTATTAAGGCTTTGTTTAAAGAGTAGATTAAAGAAGAATAAGGAGATGTTTCAAAACCCATTTATCGCCTTCATGCCAATATGAAAAATATACCTTAGGAAGGCTCCTTGGTGTACCTAAAATGATTGATATACCTTCTCTTTTCATATACATATTGGTACATGAAAAATTATATTGGCTTCCTCTATATACTCAATAGTATGTGAGCTCAGACCTTGAGTTACTAAAAGAGTTTGATACTATGAATAGCAACACCTAGATACATGATCCATTATCAGTATGAAAATAAATGTCATTCTACATAACTCCCATAAGCCCACCATTTTATACTTGCATAGAGGGATAAACCCCAATATTTGTACAATAATTTACTCAAGGGGTTTTTAACCTTCCCTTATTAGTACTATAATTTTAGTTATGTTCTTGTTATCTTTATTAGTGTGAGCTAATCTACATAAACAACTTTAGGTGATCTTGATAAAATTGTGATAAATTATTATGTTTTATAAGGTAAGGATAAACAAAGTTTTTTGAACCTGCATGGTATTCATGTTATATTCACTAAAGAATGTGGCACAAAAAAATTAGGGATCCCACTTGCCACACCTTAGGTTGAGAACAAGCATCTATTCCCTCAATTTTTGGAGGATTTTTAGAAGAATGGGTTCACCAAGGGTATTTATATATGTACCCTAAATCTATATTTTATGTGTTGATTAACAAACACCTAAGGCTTTATTTTAATTTCTACAATGTAGGAGAGTGAATATGTAGTGCATGTGAAAACTCAAATGCAAGAAAACAAGATCCTTAAACCTACATATTATTTTGTATAAATTGGATGGAAGCAGCTAAATATATTTTCTTTTGCTTTTTAGGACAAAGATTGTAAAAACAAGAATAGTAAGACAAGTTTAAGATCGTACCTACATGTTTTTTGTGATGAATGGATGCAGGAAGCTAAATATTTTTCCTTTTGCTTTTCAAAGAATTAAACTAAGAAAATAAAATATTTAAACAATGCAACCTATTCTAAGATGTTATTTCATGCCAATTAGATTCAGTGTTTAATCATGAAAGACATAAACTAACATTTAAATTTTTATATTTACTTATGATTTTGATGCAAAATAACATAGTCACTTATGAAATGACCTACTATTACACATTTATTTCTTTGATGCCTAAATGTAAAATTAATTTTACTATTATTATTTGAGCAAGAATATCTAGATATAAGATCAATATAAAAAACAATCTCCTATTATTAAATAAAATAACTAGCTACAAATCTTGGATAAATAAATTATATTTACTTAATAATCATAACATTTATGCCTAGATCTTAGATTTACTAAGATTTTGAGACCTATTGCACAATATTTATGAAAAGTTTCCTAATACTATACTTTCATCCTCCTATGAAAACATTGTAGTGCTTCTATAACTCTTTGCCAGTTTTATTCCAACTTGCAAAATTGATAAAAATTTAAAATTAAGATAACAAATTTATGTTTTAGTGTATTGGGACCTATTTTTTTGATAAAAAATAGGAGGTTCACTTGATGCAAGGACCAAGTCCTAAGATTCATGTCATGGTTAAGAGCAATGAAAACTCACTAAAATGTAGTAACATATAGCTCATAATAAAAAATAATGACAAAAGAGAGATATAAGGGATCAAGATCTACCCCTATTAGAATTATTTAAATTATGATTGTGCAATGCATCTTGAATTATTTCTAAAATACGAAGGTAATACAAAACAAATAGTGTGATGGTGTTCGAATTCCTTTAATGATGACTTCCCCAACATAGACCCAAATGTAGAATATTGTTGTCACTTCTTAAAGTAATTCCACTAGCATATACCTCCAAATATAACTTGTTCCTCTCTTTTTTTTTGGCTTCCAAAGGGGGTTTTAAAAATTTTATTTTCTTTAGAATCAACATGCATAGGAGGAGGTTTAAAAGTAGTAGTTGTGGCATATTATAAGCTGAGATGTCTAGTTAGGCTAGTAATTTGGACTAACCAGGGAGTTATCTAAGCTTGTATGTAATTAACATCCTTGAATGGTAGTTTCATGAGGTTTATTTATTAGTTGGAGATGTTGATTGGTAGTTTTAAATAAGGTTATTTATTAATACACACAAAATCAAGCCGATAGGATGTAGGATTAGTGGAGCTAGCCATAGAATGTAGGATCAGTGGAACTAGCCATGAGTGGGAGTCATGCAGCATAAAGTAAATCTCTATCAATATCTTTACAAAAACACCATGTGACCAAAAACCACGATGATGCTCTCATGATAACATAAGCATTGCACGAAAGAACTGTATGGAGTTTTATATGATATTTTTGTACATAAATAATTTTTTTTAAGGGTAATTTGATGGGTCAAATATTAACCAAACATAGTCATTTTTATACTCATTAGAGATATTTGGTTGATCTCTTTACAACAATAACAATTTTATGAAATTTAGAGGTGATTTAGTTGAGTTTTATAAATGAGGAAGTTTATGGTATATTTTACCCCAAATTTAGGTACAAAAGGGTAGTTTGATCAAATTGGTCAAAAGAGCAATTAGTAACATGTCCAATAGCCAATAAATGTATACAAGTGGGTGACTGCAAGATGCATTGGGAAAACACATATAACATAAAGATTAGATATATTTTGTTATCCAACACAAGGTTACAAATAGAGTAGATAATCATGTTTTAGGATATATTATTATGAACAAGATCATATCATAAATCATTCACTTGATGTGTGATTTAATTAGTAATAATATTATAAATACATATTTCTTTCAATCTATGTTGCTTGAAGACCATGATTTTTTCAACATGGTTATGTTATGGTGAGATGAAGCAAATTTTAAAATATCATGTATGTATAGGCTTATTCAAAAAATAAATGTCTAAATGGGTAAATGAAGATTTTGAGTGCTAAATATTTTGGTAACATATTCAAATAAAAGGAAAAAAATTGAATCCAAGCTCAAAATTTTACTAGAGACGCTAGAAATTAATGGAATGAACTAAGATAATTATGTGCAAGAAAAATAATTATTATTTTTATTGTCATAATGTATTGAAAACAAGAGTCATAGTGGTCCCAAAAATCAAAGTGAACATAGCTAAAAAAATGATACAAAAACATCAAATTCGTCAATGTTATACCTAAAACATTTTTTTTTTGTCTCATAAAAATATTTTGAATCTAGATGGAAGAAATATTATGAAATAAGAATATATAAATATGGAAGCAATTAATAATTTAAAAGACATTCTACCAATTTTTATCCAAGATAAGGAGGATAAAGGTATGTTTTTGCAAAATATAGGTAATTATAATTTTCCATCGTAAAAAGACACCTAAATTTGATGGATTTCCTACAATTATTTTTTAAAACATTTGGGATTTGTTGAAGAATGATATGTTGGTGTGATTGAAGAGGCCCAAAAACAAAACCCTATGAGATCAATATCACCTTTATTACATATTATCCAAATAAAGGAATACAAAATATTTTAATAATTTTCATTTAATAAGCCTTTGTATTATGGTTTATTATATTATTTCAAAAATTATGAAAAACATTCTAGATTGTGTTATTTGAGGAACAAGATGGTTTTGTTTGTGGTAAATCAATTCATGATAGTGTAATCATTGCATATAAGTGCATAATGTTTTTCCATTCCATGAAAATCATAGGTTTTCTTATGAAATTACATATGAAGAAAACACATAATAGGGTTTACAAGATTTTCTACATAATATTTCTAGAAAATTTAGTTTTGATCAAGGTTAGTGTGAATGGATTAGATGTTGTTATAAATTTCCTAAATATTCTATTTTTATCAATGTATCCTCTTTTGGATATGCTGAATATTCTTGTGAACTCTTCCATGATGACCCATTATCTTTTTATCTATTTATTATTCTTGTGGAGGCTTTTGGTAGTGATTTATCAAAGAAAAAAATTAAAGGAAAAAGTAAACACATTTAGGTTACCACATATTGTAATTCAAAATTTTATCTCCACTTTGTTGTTGATAATATTTTTTTGGTCATTCCTTAGTCAATGAGGCCATAGAGTTGAAATCAATATTATCATGTTATGAGAATGTTGTTGGATAGTTGGTTAGTACTATAAAATCTAGAATCCTTGTCATTAAAACTGCCCTAATATTTTCTTTTTTTCTCAATTGATTCTATGGGATTGACATTTACATCATCACCACATATTGGTACTATAATGGTTTACATATTATCCTTGTGTCCCTTGCCAATATTCTAACCTATCTTCTTCTTAAAAGTTGAGAAATCTAACTAGTTGGGTTAATTCCATTTAATAACATTGCTTTAGATTTACAATAGATTATTATCAATATTTTAGGTTGTAAAATTAGAAAATTTCCACCAACGTATTTGGATATTCCTTTGTCTTATTGAGATAATAATGAGATTTTGGACTCAATTTTTTATAGAATAAAATTTTGTTTGGCAAGTTGGAAAGGTATATTCCAACCATAACTAGAAGAATACAACTCACAAATACTACATTTAAATCCATATATATATATATATATGATGTTAATTTCAAGATTACTGCTAGATATAACATCTTAATTTAATAAAATTTAAAGTTATTTTCTTTGGAAAATTTGTAAGCAACAATTTAGGTTTCCTCTTTGTAACTGGAATAGGGTTTACAAAGGAAAAAATAATAAAGGGGAAACCTTCTAAAATTATAAAATTATGAGTTTAGAATTATAGGAAAAACTTGGATAAAGATTATTCAAAGATGAAGGAAAGTTTTGGGTAAAAATATTACTTCAAAATAATATAGTTTTTTTTGGGGGGGTATTGGTAAGAGGGATTTTGAAAGGATCCCATAACCTTTTACAAAAATATAAATGTTAAGAGAAGAGTTCCGAAGCATAAAATAGCCAAAAAAACAAACCCTCTATGGGTTATTAGAGAAAAATTGCTAAAACAAAAAAAAATAGAATCCCACGTAGGAATAAGAGAGGAAGCCATATAGGATAAGAAGAGAAACCCTAGTAGGGGTAATAGATAAAACCTCACAGTCACACATAAATTTGAAAGGGGTTTTCTCACACAGGAGAAAGCCTCACAAAATTAGAAAGCCCAAAGAAAAAGAAGTAATACAATGCAAGGTCATCCATAAATGAAATAAGACCATCTACAAATGAATAAGGACCATCCAAAAAAGAAAAGGGACCATCCAAAAACTAGCACAAGACCATCCACAAAACAACCTAGGGCCATGTTGTAATCACAGTGACACTGAGAGGGGGGGGTGAATCAGTGTGACCTTTTAAATTTCAAATATGCAGTTCTAAAACCAGCAACAGTTTAAAACTTATAAAAGATATATCAACTACAGTAAGAAAGCATCACACATAACACAACAATTTAACGAGGTTCACCAATGTGGCTACTCCTCAAAATGACTGCTTGGACTACCATCCAAATCCAGCCAATGCAAAGCTGCAACTTTACAATATCTTTTACCAGCACCAACTGGAAGGAGCACCAACCCCTTAGCTTTATCTGTTACAAATAGAATGGAGCACCAACTCCCAATTCACCAGCACCTACTGGAAAGAGGCACCAACCCCTTATGCCAAGCTACAACTTGGAAGTCAATAATGATTAAGAAAATTACAGAATAAAATTCTCACGTTATTTCTTACAGTCTGCTGTTTCTCTGTCGTCTGCTACTTCTGCGCAACACGCTTCGCACTGTCTGACACTTCTGTGAACTTCTTCGCACTCTCAGTAGCAATCGGATGATCGTTCACTTCTGCTGTCTGCACGCTATCACTTCGCACTCATAACTCCACCTCTGCACATCGCGCTCTTAATTCACACCATCACGATCTGCATACTTCGCTTCAACTCTAACTGCGACTTCGCACTCTGCTCGATAAGAACTTTACTTGCGCAATCACTCTGCTCGCATTCACACTTTATCTTCACACTTCATTTTTCAAACTCGAAGAAGCCCTCCTTTTATAGAAGAAATTTTAGGAACAAACCCTAAAGAACGTCGGTTGAGAAACCCTAGAATTTGTCGATTGCCAAACCCTAAAATCCATCGGTTGTAACCCTAAGAATGTCGGCTACAAAACCCTAGAAATTGTCGATTGCAAAACCCTAAAATCCATCGGCCCAGATTTAACTTTGTCGGCCTCAAACGCCTCTGCCACCTTTGTCACCTTCCTGTAGCTTATTGCCGCGAAATAATAACATGTCGCGATATCGCGACACCTTTTGTAGCCGTACGCCTTCTTGTCCTTGCTGTCACGAAATCATGACCATTTTGGCCTTTGATAGCTTTGCCACCGTTCTTGTCGTGAAATCGTGACACTTCAAACTTTTGCTGACGTCATCCTCATTCTTGTCGCGAAATCATGACGCTTTCGGCTTCCAGCGGCTTTTCTTGCACCCTGTCACGAAATCGTGACACTTTCAGCTTTCGCTGACGTCATCCTCAGCTTTGTCACGAAATCATGACGCTTTCGGCTTCCAGAGGCTTTTCTTGCAGCCTGTCGCGAAATCGTGACACTTTCAATTTTGCTGACGTCATCCTCAGCTTTGTCGCGAAATCGCGACGCTTTCGGCTTCCAGAGGCTTTTCTTGCAGCCTATCGCGAAATCGTGACACTTTCAATTTTTTTGACGTCATCCTCATCTTTGTCACGAAATCATGACGCTTTCGGCTTCCATACTTTTCTTGCGCCTGTCATGAAATCGCTACACTTTTAATTTCTTGACGTCATCCTCATCTTTGTCGTAGAAATCGCTACACCTTTGTGTTGTGCTTTTTCAACTCGTAGCGAAATCGCTACACCTTTGTTTTGTGCAATTTTGACACGTAGCGAAATCGCTACACCTTTGCTTTGTGCACTTTTGATTCGTAGCAAAATCGCTACAACTTTTCACTTAACACTTTCTCCTTGCTCAGCGAAAATCCAACATGTAGCGAAATCGCTACAGTTTCTCGACTTAGCTTCTTGGCCTCCAGCATGTCGCGAAATCGTGACAGTTTGCCTTGCGCCTTCTCTCTCCTCATTTTTGTCGCGAAATCATGACATTTTCAGTTGTGCCTTCTCTCTCCTCATTTTTGTCGTGAAATCATGACATTTTCAGCTGCGCCTTCTCTCTCCTCATTTTTGTCGTGAAATCATGACATTTTTGGCTGTGCTTTCTCTCTCCTCCGACCTGTCATGAAATCGCGACAGAAAACATGTCGCGATATCGCGACAGTTTTCTAACTTGTCTTTTTCTTCAAATTTTTGAAACTGGGTCACTTCTATTTTCCTGGAATTGCACTTTACATAATCTGACTATCCTTTGAATTTTTGTCCTCTGCATCTGAATGGCTCCTGAACTGTCTATCCACTGCATCATTGGATCTAACTGCCTGTGTTGACAACAATGACAAACTTCTTGCAACACCTTGCTCAACAATCTCCCCCTTTGGAATTGTTGGCAACACCTGTGTACATTCCTGTAACTCTTCTCCCCCTTTGTCAATAATACCAAAGGGCTGCTGCAGACTCCCCCTGAGTCCATCCTCACACTTCTCAGGCACAATTTGTTGCATCTGGCACAAATTATGATCATGAGCAAAAGAATAGTCAAATACTCAAATGCTCCCCCTGAGAAAGTGATCCCTGTAGCTAGTCACTTCTTAGGAAGTGTGACTACTCCTAATTTGCTTCGAAGGTACTCAAATACTTCCTTGGGCAAAGGTTTTGTAAAAATATCTGCTACTTGTTCTGTAGTTGGGACAAAATCCAATTTAACTTCTCCTTCTGCAACTTTCTCCTTCAAGAAATGATACCTTATAGCAATGTGTTTTGTCCGTGAGTGCATTACTGGATTCTTAGAGATGTTAATTGCACTTGGTGTTATCACACTTAACTGATATTGGTTCACTAAAATTAATACCTAGATCTTTCAAAGTTTGTTTCATCCACAAGACTTGTGTGCAACATGTTGCTTGCTGCAATATATTCTGCCTCAATTGTAGATAAAGAAACCGACTCTTGCTTCTTCCTGTGCCATGCAACCAATCTGTCCCCCAAATAGAATGCACCTCCACTGGTACTCTTTCTGTCATCAACACATCCAGCCCAATCTGCATCTGAATATGATATAAGAGTGAAGTCTTTGCCTTTTGGATACCACAACCCATACTCCATGGTGCCCTTGAGATACCGAAAAATCCTTTTAACTGCTGTCACATGAGTCTCTTTGGGACTGGCCTGAAATCTAGCTACCATGCAAACTGCCTATAGAATATCAGGTCTAGTGGCTGTTAAATATAGTAGACTTCCAATCATAGATCTGTACATGGTTTGGTCTACAGGTGGAGATTTGTCTTCTTTACTCAATTTGCAGCCTGTTGTCATGGGAGTGCTGACTGGCTTACAGTCCTCCATAGTGAACCTTTTTAGCATTTCTTTCACATATTTGATTTGGGAAATGAATATGCCTTTCTCATTTTGATTAACTTGTAGCCCAAGAAAGTAAGACAGTTCACCAATCATAGACATTTCAAATTCATTCTGCATCTTATTTGCTAAGTCTTTACAAGATTCATCTTTGTTGCTTGCCAAATATGATATCATCTACATAGACAACTAGAACAATGAGATGCCCACCTTCTATTTTTACATACAGATTATTGTCCACTAAACCTTTCTTGAATCCCTGTTGAGAGAGATAGTTATCTAGCCTAGCATACCATGCCCGTGGTGCTTGCTTTAATCCATACAGTGCTTTCTTTAATTTGCGAGACAAGGTTAGGATCCTCACTAATTTGAAATCCATCCGGTTGTTCAATATAGACCTCTTCTTCGAGTTTCCCATTTAAAAAGGTAGATTTTACATCCATCTGATAAACTTTGAAGTTTTTGTGAACTGCTAAGGCCAGAAACATTCTAATTGCTTCTAATCTGGCCACTGGAGCAAAAGTCTCTTCAAAATCAATGCCTTCGACTTGTGCATATCCTTTACAAACCAGTCTTGCTTTGTTCCTAATGACTTTGTCCGTCTTCATTTAATTTGTTTCGAAATATCCATTTGGTGCCGATTACATTCTTGTTTGTAGGTCTAGGTACTAATTCCCAAGTTCTGTTCTTTTCAATCTGATCTAACTCTTCATTTATTGCCTTCATCCAGCTATCATCTTTGCTTGCTTCATCTATGTTTTTGGGCTCAATGCTAGATAAAAGAGAGTAATTACTTATTACTTTCCTTCTTGTCCGAATGCCGACTGTGGGATCTCCAATTATTTGGTCTCTTGGATGATTTTTCTACCAGCTGCCTGTTTTGAATTTCTTGTTTTCTTGCACCTCTGAGTCATCGACTAATTCATCTGAATCAAGCGTAGATTTATTTTCTGTTTCATTCACCTCATCTCCTTCAACGACTTCTTCATAGATTGGGTAGTTTTCCTCAAAGTCAGCTAATCGTTTCCCAACTTCATCGAATTTAACGTCTGCACTGTCCACAATTTTCTTGAGTCTCTTGTTGTAGCATTTGTAAGCTTTGCTTTTTGATGAATACCCAACAAAAACACCTTCATCTGCTCTATCTTCAAACTTCCCAAGGTTGTCATCTATTTTTCTGATGTAGCACTTACAGCCAAATATTTTGAGATGTTTTGTTGTTGCTTTTCTACCAAACCACAACTCATAAGGTGTTTTGCATTCATGAGTTCTTAACATATATCTGTTTTGGATGTATACTGTAGTGTGAACTGCTTCTTTCCAGAATCTATCTGCTATTTTATTTTTTGCCAGCATGGTGCGTGCCATTTCTTGTATAGTTCTGTTCTTTCTTTCTACTACGCCATTCTGTTGTGGAGTTCTAGCTGCTGAATATTGTCTCCTGATACCATGTTTTTCATAGTATTTTGTAAATTCATTCGAAATGAATTCTCCTCCTCTGTCTGATCGTAAGCATTTGATCCTTTTTCTGTTTCATTCTCAACTAGCTGTTTGAAGGATCTGAACATTTCAAAAGCTTCTATTTTATCTTTTAAGAAAAATATCCATGTCATTCTGGAATAATCATCGATACACAACATGAAGTATTTGTCGCCGTTTATGCTTTGAGTTCTCATGGGTCCACATAAGTCAGTATGAATAAGTTCCAAAGGCCTGCTAGTGTGGTATTCTTTTGTTTTGAATGAGACTCTGGTTTGCTTTCCCTTCTGACATGAAGCACAAACACTGTTTGAAGGTTTCTTAATGGTTGGAATATCTCTCACTGCTTGTTTAGAGCTGATTTTCACCAAATTATCAAAACTTATGTGTCCAAGCCTCTTGTGCCACAGCCAGTTCTCTTCTTCTTGTCCAATAAAACACGTACCTTCTGAAGTTTCTGAGAGTGTATACAGATTACCAGACGTCCTTGAACCGGTTGCTATCAATTTCCCACTATTTATTTTTTTGACTTCACAACCTTGCTTCTTGAAGACTACTTCATGACCTTTATCACAGATTTGACTAACACTTAACGAGGTTATGTTTCAAACCATCCACAAATAAAACTTCTTCGACTTGATTTTCCCTTCACTAATTTTGATGAGACCCTTTTCCTATTATTTTGGCTCCATCATTATTTCCAAACTTCATAGAGCCACCCTCATATTTCTGTAGTTTTTCAAATTTTTGTTTATCACCTGTCATATGACTTGAGCACCCACTGTCAAGGATCCACGGTACACATTTATTCTGAGCTCTGAAAGCTGTCTGCACTATTAAAGACTCCTTTTCTTCCCTGAGCTGTTCTTTCTATTTCCATTCTATTTTAACTGTGGTATTGGGTTCTAGCTTGGATTTCCCCTTTTCAGAATCTTGCACATATCCTTCAGAAGGAATTCTATTTTGTTTTGCCCTATATGGTTGAATTCTTCTTTTCTGAGATTGATTTGAAACAGAAGTTCTATGACAGTTTCTAGCAATATGCCCAAAGTTGTGACAATTAAAGCATTCTATTGCATAACTCATTAGAGGAGCAAAAGCATTTCTACTAGTGAAACTTCTTGGACCTATATTATACTTGCAGTCAACAATTTTATGCCCATAACCATTACATTTAAAATAGAAACCATAGAAATAATGATTGAACCTGAAAGATGGTCTTTGCCAAGTTGTTGCAGGAGCCTTAGATCTTCTTTTCTTTTGATGTGTGACCTTGGTAAAGCCATCATTGTCAGTTCCTATTTCAGGACTGGCATTATTGCTTTCTTTTGCCCGATTTGTTTTTCTTTCAACAACTTTGTTTCTTGTCTTTACTCTTTTCACATTCAACATTGCTTGCCTTTGGTCCATTTGATGATTCTCCTTCAGTAAAGCCCAGACCGAATTTGATACCTGTGGGTCTTTGATCGCTTAGGATTTTGTCCAGCTTCATCGAACTTTCTTCACGTTTTAAATGACAGCTAATTTTTCGATCCAACTCTTGTATCTGTATTCGAAGACCAACATTTTCTTCTTCCAATTTGCAACAGTAATCTATCTTCATGGTTACCTGTACTTCAAGATCTTCGGACATTTTCTTGTACTCTTTTGTCTGTGTTTTTAGACTGGCTATAATGTCATTTGCATCCTCAAGCTTCCTTGACAGTTTTTTATTCTTTCTTTTCTCAGATTTCCATTCCATAAGAGCAGAAACCAGCTCACCTTCTAAATCAACTTCAGCCTCACCTTTTTCAATAGATACTTCAGAGTTCATTCCTTCTCTCTTTTCTGTGTTTTCTGCCTCTTCTGATTTTTCTACTTCAAACGCCATAAAGAGAGCTTCACCTGTTCCTTCTTCAGAGTCTTCACTAGAACTGTCCTCTGAAGATTCTGCATTTCGGGAGATAAAACTTTTCTTTTTGAAATTACCTTTTCTGAAGTTTGTTTTCTTCCTCCATTCACCTCTTTCTTGATGCGGAGTTTCTTCACCTTTGTTCTTGTCATTGAGAGGACATTTGGTAGCAAAGTGTCCAATGCCTCCACAATTGAAACATTTAAAAGGTAGCTTTCCTTTGTATTTTCCTTTTCCTTTTCTCAACTTTCTGACAAAATTTGCTTCCATTTCATCTGAAGCATCCTCTTCTTCAGACTCTTGTTTTGTGTTTTTGCCTTTTAGGGCTTTGAAAGCTGCTTCTCTATCTGTGGGATTAGACCTTCCTATTCTCATTTCAAACGCAGTCAAAGATCCATGCATCTCATCCATACTAAAGTGATTTAGATCTTTAGCTTCTTCTATGGCTGAAACTTTCGAATCAAACCTTGGAGGTAGAGATCTTAATACCTTTTTCACAATCGTAGCATCATCCATATCTTCGCCGAGACCTCTCATTGAATTTGTGATTCCATTGACTCTTTGCATGAAAGCCTCTATGTTCTCATCATTGTTCATCTGTAAGGATTCGAATTGAGCTCGGTGTGTTTGAAGCTTGGCCTCCTTGATCCTATCGTCTCCTTCATGAATGTTCTCAAGTTTGTCCCATACATCTTTTGCAGATTCACAGTTTATGATTTTGACTAGCTCACTGTCCACTAATCCACACATGATGGCATTTTTCGCTTTCGAATCATTTTCAAATGCCTTCTTACTAGCAGTGTCTGTTGGAGCAGTGGTGGGAGCTTTGTAACCATTGACTACTGCACCCCAGATGTCAAAACCCAATGCACGGAGATAAGTCTGCATCCTTACCTTCCAGAAAGCATAGTTAGTTCCATCAAACAATGGTGCTTTGTTTGAGGAGAAGCCTTCACCACTTGCCATTGCATCACTTCCAAGATCACCCTAGCTGATTGAGCCTGTTCAGGAACCTTGCTCTGATACCAATTGTTGTAATCATAGTGACACTGAGAGGGGGGGTGAATCAGTGTGACCTTTTAAATTTCAAATATGCAGTTCTAAAACCAACAACAGTTTAAAACTTATAAAAGATATATCAACTACAGTAAGAAAGCATCACACATAACACAACAATTTAACGAGGTTCACCAATGTGGCTACTCCTCAAAATGACTGCTTGGACTACCATCCAAATCCAGCCAATGCAAAGCTGCAACTTTACAATATCTTTTACCAGCACCAACTGGAAGGAGCACCAACCCCTTAGCTTTATCTGTTACAAACAGAATGGAGCACCAACTCCCAATTTACCAGCACCTACTGGAAAGAGGCACCAACCCCTTATGCCAAGCTGCAACTTGGAAGTCAATAATGATTAAGAAAATTATAGAATAAAATTCTCATGTTATTTCTTACAGTCTATTGTTTCTCTATCGTCTGCTACTTCTGTGCAACACGCTTCGCACTGTCTGACACTTCTATGAACTTCTTCGCACTCTCAGCAGCAATCGGATGATCGTTCACTTCTGTTGTCTGCACGCTATCACTTCACACTCATAACTCCACCTCTGCACATCGCGCTCTTAATTCACACCATCACGATCTGCACACTTCGCTTCAACTCTAACTGCGACTTCGCACTCTGCTCGATAAGAACTTTACTTGCGCAATCACTCTGCTCGCATTCGCACTTTATCTTCACACTTCATTTTTCAAACTCGAAGAAGCCCTCCTTTTATAGAAGAAATTTTAGGAACAAACCCTAAAGAACGTCGACTGAGAAACCCTAGAATTTGTCGGCTGCCAAACCCTAAAATCCATCGATTGTAACCCTAAGAATGTCAGCTGCAAAACCCTAAAATCCGTTGGCCCAGATTTAACTTTGTCGGCCTCAAACGCCTCTGCCACCTTTGTCACCTTCCTGTAGCTTATTGTCGCGAAATAATAACATGTCGCGATATCGCGACACCTTTTGTAGCCGTACGCCTTCTTGTCCTTGCTGTCGTGAAATCGTGACCATTTTGGCCTTTGATAGCTTTGCCACCGTTCTTGTCACGAAATCGTGACACTTCGAACTTTTGCTGATGTCATCCTCATTCTTGTCACAAAATCACGACGCTTTCGGCTTCCATCGGCTTTTCTTGCACCCTGTCATGAAATCGTGACACTTTCAGCTTTCACTGATGTCATCCTCAGCTTTGTCATGAAATCGCGACGCTTTTGGCTTCCAGAGGCTTTTCTTGCCTGTCATGAAATCGTGACACTTTCAATTTTGTTGATGTCATCCTCATCTTTGTCATGAAATCGTGACGCTTTCGGCTTCCAGAGGCTTTTCTTGCAGCCTGTCGCGAAATCGTGACACTTTCAATTTTGTTGACGTCATCCTCATCTTTGTCGTGAAATCGCGACGCTTTCGACTTCACGTATTTCTTGCTGTAGCGAAATCATGCTACACTTTCAATTTTGACTTGTACATCCTCATCTTTGTCGCGAAATCGCTACACCTTTGTGTTGTGCTTTTTCAACTCGTAGCGAAATCGCTACACCTTTGTTTTGTGCAATTTTGACACGTAGCGAAATCGCTACACCTTTGTTTTGTGCACTTTTGATTCGTAGCGAAATCGCTACAACTTTTCACTTAACACTTTCTCCCTGCTTCGGCAGCGAAAATTCAACATGTAGCGAAATCGCTACAGTTTCTCGACTTAGCTTCTTGGCCTCCAGCATGTCGCGAAATCGTGACAGTTTGCCTTGCGCCTTCTCTCTCCTCATTTTTGTCATGAAATCGTGACATTTTTCGCTGCGCCTTCTCTCTCCTCATTTTTGTCGCGAAATCGTGACATTTCCAGCTGTGCCTTCTCTCTCCTCATTTTTGTCACGAAATCGTGACATTTTCGGCTGCGCTTTCTCTCTCCTCCGACCTGTCGCGAAATCGCGACAGAAAACATGTCGCGATATCGCGACAGTTTTCTAACTTGTCTTTTTCTTCGAAATTTTGAAACTGGGTCACTTCTGTTTTCCTGGAATTGCACTTTACATAATCTGACTATCCTTTGAATTTCTGTCCTCTGCATCTGAATGGCTCCTGAACTATCTATCCACTGCATCATTGGATCTAACTGCCTGTGTTGACAACAATGACAAACTTCTTACAACACCTTGCTCAACAGGCCATCTGTAAAACAAAACTGGACTATCAGCAAAAGCCTCCCTGAGAAATAAACATTATTATTTTTAAAATGTTTTCTTGCCTAGGGAAAATACATAGTTTTTAAAGACCATAAATGTAGAAAAATCCATAGGACCTAATGCTAGAACACCGGCACTAATCATATTTGTAAATATAGTCCATGTAGGATCATCCATATGTCTAAAAATGAAACAACCGAAGAAGATCACAATAGGCCATACGATCTCCTAGTAAAGAAAGGTGAAGCACAACAAAAAATATAACCTAGTATATAAGATACCCTCAAAGAAAGAAGAAGATCAAGTACAACACAATATCAATAAGCCCTCCACTATAGTGAACAATCCACTCATTATGCCTCAAAAGACCAGAAAGAGTTGTACGCAGTACCATCCATAAAGTACCCATATATCTGCAAGAAAATCCTAATCCTACCACTAGAGGACAATCCAAAAACCCTTCTACAACACAATGTAGTACATGGTCCCTTCCAAGACTACAAAAGGATGAAAAAGAATCCATTAGAAACTCCTAGACACAAGCCTCAAACCACCAACCATGGGAATCAATCAACTATGAACAAAATTGAGACCTCCTCCAAGACCTAAAAATATAGTGAATGACCATATTGACAAGAAAAATAAATGAAACAAATCTATTGAAAACTCTAAATTATCAGCCACGAACTACAAACAATGAAAATCATTCAATTATGAATAATTAGGGCCTCCTCCAAGACATGAAAAACTAGTGAATGACCATCCCAGCAAGTTGAACCAACAAATCAAATCCACAAAAAGCTCTAAATTGTCATCCATGAACTACAAACCATGGAAATAACTAAATTGTGAACAATTAGGGCCTCTCCTAAGCCCCAAAAAACCAAAAAATGACCATCTCGATAAGTAGAATGAATAAACCAAAGTCCACTCTAAAGTGATGCCAAGTTTTGAAGAGGAAAAAAGAGTTTCACCTACAAGAAGTAAAGTACATGGTCCCATACCATAACCAAAGGAATAAATATAGGGAAGAGCTCCACTAGCCCCACTACCAAACTGATAAAGAATAGAAATCCCCAAATTGTACCAAAAAATTAGGTTTGTCCGACGAAGCAACACCATCCAATAAAAATTCTTGGAACACATCAAGAAGATGCAAAAAAAGTCCTAGAGGCCATTCAGGCACCAAGAAGAGATAGGAAAGGCCAAAAAGCCTAGTAAAAATAGGAGATCTACTTGGAAATCCACAAGAAAGTAGGAGATCCACTTGAAAATCCTCAAAAAGAGCCAAAGAGGGAGTAAGAATTTGAAAAGGTGACCTCCCACCTAGAGTGGGAGGTCTCTTGCTCCTCTTGATCTACTCTCTTTGAGATCTATGTTATCACAAAATAATATAGATTATTTTTTTTATGGAAAGAAAATATTTAGGAAATGAAGGATCAACAACATGGAATTTTGTATTACATAGTTTACAATTCATCAAGAAATATAAGAAATAGTTAGTCCAAAAATCAATGTTTATATTACCATATCCTGGATTTTTATTAGTAACCTAGTTGAAGGAGATGAACACAAAAAAATAACAAATCAAGAGCTCTATTTACGTTTTTTTATGTGAAATGATGAGTTGATTTAAATATATTAAAATATGGTGGATACTCAATCAATTTGGAATATGATAATTTAAAGGAATTTAAATTTTCTAATCCCAATTATTTTCTTTGGAAGAATATTTGGTCAATGAGGCGCTCCCTAAGGCTTCAACATTCCTTTGGTTTGTGTTCCAAAGCATTAATATTACAAGATAGATATAGTATGTGTTTTTTCCTCTCTTGATTAGACTTCATATTATTTTAGTTTTTTATTTACTCAAAAATTTTATTTTATTTTATTTATAGTAGTAGATGGATTAATTATTCATGAGATAGTGTCATAGTTCATGATTGAATTGATTAATTATTGATACATAATGGTTGCTTGATTTTTTAAGTAAATTCCATAATATATTTGATGGTTTTCCATAAATCTAGGAATGAAATATGCCATAGAAATACTTATTGTGAATTGCGTGAATGATAAATGATCTAATAATACATATATGGTTTATAGTAACGATAATCCCACAAGGGAAACATTTTATCTATGATATGATTATAGGTATACAAGACCACTTTGGGTGGATATTTGAATGTCTTAGATCGCATTATATTGAAACCTATGTGTGTGTTATACCATTCATCAATTTAGAATTGAAGTTATGTATCTTGAAATTCTATTGTCATTTGTTATATGAGTCACATGTCATGATCCTAGAAGTATATACATATAGTTTCATTATGAGTTATATTTTACAATTAGGTTAAGTATATTAAAATATTTAAAAAATGATAAGCAGAGGATGATACTGAGGGTATATGAAAGTGGAAAATCAATGGAATGCAACTAGAATTGAGTGCAGTTGCAAGATAAGGAGAAAAAAATACGATGGAAAGAAGGATGGTGAGAAGCGGGCTAGCAATATTATAAAAACAAAATATTAAAAAAAGAAATATTACCTAGAGAAATATTTCAAATAGGCTTGAGAAAAGAAGGATTGTAGAAATGGAGATCTTGGTAGATATGAGATTGAATACAATATATTTAGATAGCTCTAAAACATGGTAATAAATAATTAAATAAACTAAAATTGGCTATAAATATACTTTGGCTAGGGTGCTATGTTTACATAATGTTATTCTTTTGAATGCCTAATAAATCCCTTTTATTATGAGTACCTTTGTATAAATGAGAGGTTTCCAATTAGGATGTATGTAATAAATACTCTAAATATTGAATATTGGCCTTACTTATAAAAGGTTAACAGATTACCATAGAATAAGCTTATTTTTAATTTGTTTGTGTATGTGGGTTATGTATTATTACCACAAGGAGGGAGGCTATGGTAGTGAGGTGTATGGGAATTTTATTATATCTAACCCATTTGGGGTAGGAGTGGATACCTTTGATTGGAAGGCCAAACCTACTATGGAACATAGATTGGTTACACTCACTATTGGTTGAGCAACTTCTTTAGAATTGATCAAAACATATTGTGTATGATGGATGTTGTTGATGGGATATGTTTAAAAGTTGATAATTTAATAATATGATTTCTTCTAGAGCTATGGTGACAACTCCAATGTTGGAGTTTAGTAGGAGTTGCCTTGATGATGCTTCTGCATCAATGTAGATGTCAATCTTCCAAAAGGATTTAAGTCTACCTAAAATTTTTGTACACTATTAAATCTTATATTTTTGTATGAATTATAATTATTTTAAGGCATTTATATGGCTTGTGGCTTATATGACTGGTTCATGTTCATGAGTTTATTTGTAGGAAACTAGTTAAACTATCATGGTGTTAGAAGTACTTGGTAGAAGATTGGGAAACATAAAACCCTCCTTAAATATTTTGCTATTACTAGAGGTAGATCAACTAGATTTGTGCATGTGGTTAAAGAACTAAATATGTAAAAATCCATGGTTACATATTTCAATAAATTTAGAAATCTATTTGCCTAAATATAATAGATATAGGAATTTTGGTAGATTTTGCTACTATAGCCACAATAGTGATAAGTAGGATGCTCTAAATGTGTTATATATGTGATACCCTCACATAGAGAAATTTTTAAGATTAAAGTTACTATGGATAACCATCTATTAATAGAATGATTTAATAAAATATTTCTATTTGAAGAACCCAAATAAGTAGTATGGTATTCTATTGAATATGTATTTAGTATATTGTTATTAATATGCTATGAAAAGACAAATGAAGTAGAATATTTACCTTCTTTCCTATTATTGTTGTAGGAGATGCACTAAAAATGATATTGCATCAAATATATTGTAAATAGAAATTTAATTTTTTTTGCATTAGAAATAGTCTTACATTATTTAAATTCATTAAATTTTCTATTAAATAAAAGGTTGATGTTTATTATTGAATTAATAAAGGGAAAAAAAATAAGTTAAAAAAAAATAAGTTACATGTGTGATCAACTTGTCAATATATTCTTACCTCACAAAAATAGTGAAAAAATTAAATCCATTTAATTACATCTTAAAAAATATTTAATTTATTATTATAAAATTAAATAATTATTAAAAATATATAAAATAATGATTTAATTTATAATTAAATATAATAAACAAATAAAAATAATAACTTTAATTAAATTGAAGTTATTTACGACGCAATTTTTTTAATTATGAATTGATTTCTATTCGACCTTTCAACTTCTTTCCCTATGTCTCTTATATCACAGATGTGTTTGGCCTTCTTGTCCAATCTCGAACTCATGCTTTCCTGACACAAAAGACAATGAACATAAAGTTAGTAATCAGAATCAGAATAATAATCCAAACGTGGAGTTCTTTTTATAAAAGAGGTCACAGATCTCCCCGACTGACAGAAAGTATAATACATCTCCTCCTCTGATTCTATCTAACCTTCTTTACATTGGAAAAAGTGATGACTGACAGAAAGTATAATACATAAGGCATCGCGGCACTCAACACATGTTGGCACGCTCCAGCCTGTGGAAGAAGCAAGCGCAAACGAGGAGTTATCACTCACTCCCCTGCTAGCTTTCATATAAATAAATGCATAAATTCAATTCTTTTTAGTTGCGAAGAGATTAAAGTTTTGAATTTATTATTTTTAATAGTTTATTTCTATAATCTTAAGTTTGGTTTAAAAATCAAATATTAAAATTGTTATTATTATTATCTTTAGACCATCCAAGTTGTTTCCAAGTTCTAATTTGACCTTCTTTGGCAATGATCTTGTTTCCCTTGTGCAGTGTTATGTGAACAGTAAAACTCTCCCACCCCTAACAAAGGAAGGAAAATCCGTTTGTAGAAGAATGAGTGACAGTGGATATATATTATGTAATTACGAGGCTTCTTGACAGCAAGAGGCAACTAGTTACCAGCAGCAGCTGCTAGTTATTTTGTAAAATATTTTTGAGTTAGGATAATTTTCTTTCTATTTTCCAAGGAATTCTAGTCGGGCTGGTCTTGTTGGTTCGCCTTTCAGTTTTTATTAATGAAGTATGTACCACAGTCCTTGAGACTTCACTGCGGCAGTTAAGTTTATTACAGTCAATTTGAGTTAGTTTTAGTAGAGTGTGATTGATAGGTCTTGATAGAATGATAAGAGTAGCTTTCCTGGTAAAAAAGTCAAGAATACGAATCTCTTCGAAAATTCAATACCCCTATGGAAATTTTCTTACCACACACCTTGAATCTATGAGCTTCTCAAACACAAAACATCTTATGATCAGGCCAAAATTTTGTAGTATATTTTGATGAACTCACATGGATGGAGTTCCATGGTTTGTATTAGTTCAGACAAACCTGTCTAATATACTAGTTTCAGTGTATGAGATGATGATATGTTGCAACTCTTCTTTCTAAGTAAACTGAAAAGTAACAAACTTATAAACATCAACATCATGGATAAGACTTACGAGTCAATAAATTTTGCACTAGAACTAGTCTTACATTATTTAAAATCAATAAATCTTTTGTTAAATAAAAGGTTGATGTTTATTATTGAGTTAAAAAGAAAAAAATGAAATGAGTTATATGTATTAAGTTACTAAAAAATATAGTGAATGACTATATCGACAAGCAAAATGAATGAAACAAATATGTTGAAAACTTTAAATTGTCAGCCACAAACTACAAACAATAAAAATCACTCAACTGCAAATAATTAGGGCCTCCCCCAAGCCTTGAAAAACTAGTGAATGACCATCCCAGCAAGCAGAACCAACAAAACGAATTCATCAAAAGTTCTAAATTTCTAGCCATGAACTACAAACCATGGAAATCACTCATTTATCAACAATTAGGGCCTCCTCCAAGCCCTAAAAAACAAAAAATGACCATCCCAACAAGTAGAATGAATGAACCAAAGTCCACTTCGAAGTGATGCCAATTTTCAAAGAGGAAAAAAGAGTTTCTGCTATAGGTAGTAAAGTACATGGTCCCATCCCATAACCAAAGAAAAAATTGTAGGGAGGAGTTCCACTAACCCCACTCCCAAACTGTGCAAGAATGAAAACCCCCAAACCATACCAAAAAATTACGTTTATCCGACGAAGCAACACCACCTAATAATTTTTTTTGGAACACATCAAGAAGATGTAAAAAAGTTCTTGAAGGCCCTTCAAGCACCAAGCAGAGATAGGAAATGCCAGAAAGCCTAGGAAAAATAGGTGATCTACCTGAAAATCCATAAGAAAGTAGGATATCTACCTGAAAATCCTCAAGAAGAGCCAAGGAGTGACCTCTCTCCCAGAGGGGGAGGTCTCTTGCTCCTCTTGTTTTTCTCTCTTTGAGCTCTATGTTATCACAAAATAATATAGATTTTTGAAATGAAAATATTTAGGAAATGAAGGATCAACAATATGGAATTTCATATTACATAGTTTACAATTCATCAAGAAATATAAGAAATAGTTAGTCCAAAAATCAATGTTTATATTACTATATCTTGGATTTTTATTAGTAACCTAGTTGAAGGAGATGAACACAAACAAATAGCAAATCAAAAGCTCTTTTTACATATTTTAATGTGAAATTATGATTGAAATCTATCAAAATATGATGGATAATCAATCAAGTTGGGATATAAGAATTTAAAGGAATTTAAATTTTTTAATCCCAATTATTTCCTTTCGAAGAATATTTGGTCATTGAGGCGCTTCCTAAGGCTTCAACATTCCTTTGATTAGTGTTCCAAAGCAAGAATCTTACAAGATAGATATAGTGTGTGTTTTTCCTTTGCCTGATTAGACTTCATCTTATTTTAGTATTTTCTTTGATCAAAACTTTTGTTGTATTTTATTTATAGTAGTAGATGGATTAATTATTCATGAGATAATATCATAGTTCATGATTGAATTGATTAATTATTGATACATAATGGTTGCTTGATTTTTTAAGTAAATTCCATAATATATTTGATGGTTGTCCATAATTCTAGAAATGAAATATTCCATATAAATACTTATTGTGAATTGGGTGAATGATAAATGATCTAATAATACATCTATGGTTTATAGTAACCTTAACCCCACAAGGGATTTTTTTTAATCTATGATATGATTATAAGTATACAAGACCACTTTGGGTGGAAATTTGAATATGTTAGATCACCTTGTATTGAAACCTATGTGTGTGTTATACAATTCATCAATTTAGATTTGAAGTTATGTATCTTGAAATTCTAGGTGCTTGCCATTTGTTATATGAATCACATGTCATGATCCTAGAAGCATATAGATATAGTTTCATCATGAGTTATGTTTTGCAATTAGGTTAAATATATTAAACTCTTTAAAAAATAATAAGCAGAGGATGATATTGATGGTAAATGAAAGTAGAAAATCAAACGAATGCAACTAGAATTAAGTGCAGCTACAAGATAGGAGAAAAAATATGATGGAAATAAGGATGATGAGAAGCAAGCTAGCAAATCTTATAAAAACAAAATATTAAACAAAGAAATATTGCCTACAGAAATATTTCAAATAGGCTTGAGAAAAGAAGGATTGTAGAAATTGAGACCTTGGTACCTATGATACTGAATACAATAAATTTAGATATCTTTAAAACTTGGTAATAAATAATTAAATAAACTAAAATTGGCTATAAATATACATTGACTATGGTGCTATGTTTACATGATGTTATTATTTTAAATTCCTAATAAATCTCTTTTATTATGAGTATATTTGTATAAATGAGAGGTTTCCAATTAGGATATATGTAATAAATACCCTAAATATTGAACATTGGCCTTACTTATAAAAGGTTAATAGATTACCATATAATAAGCTTATTTTTAATTTGTTTGTGTATGTGGGTTATGTATTATTAGCACAAGGAGGGAGGCCAGGGTAGTGAGGTGTATGGGAATTTTATTATATCTAACCTAATTTTGGGTAGGAGTGGATACCTTTGATTGGAAGGCTAGACTTATTGTAGAACATAGATTGGTTACATTCACTAATGGTTGAGGAAATTCTTTAGAATTGATCAAATCATATTGTGTATGATGGATGTTGTTGATGGGGTATGTTTGGAAGTTGATAATTTAATAATATGATTTCTTCTAGAGCTATGGTGACAACTCCAATGTTGAAGTCTAGTAGGAGCTGCCTTGATGACCCTTGTGCATCAATGTAGATGTCAATATTCCAAGAAGTATTTAAATCTACCTAAAATTTTTGTGCACTATTAAATCTTGTATTTTTGTATGAATGATGAATGAATTTAAGGCATTTATATGGCTTGTTGTTTATATGACTGGATCATGTTCATGAGTTTATTTGTAGGAAACTAGTTAAACTATCATGGTGTTAGAAGTGCTTGGTAGGAGATTGGGAAACACAAGAGCCTCCTAAAATATTTTGTTATTACTAGAGGTAGATCAACTAGATTTGTGCATGCGGTTAAAGAACTAAATATGTAAAAATCCATGGTTACATATTTCAATAAATTTAGAAATCTATGTGCCTAAATATAATATATAGAGATTTTGGTAGATTTTGCTACTATAACCACAATAGTGATACGTAGGGTGCTCTAAATGTATTATATATGTGATGCTCTCGCATCGAATATGTTGTAAGTAGAAATTTAAATTTTTTGCATTAGAACTAGTCTTACAATATTTAAAATCAATAAATTTTTTTATTAAATAAAATATTGATGCGTGTGCGATCATACCAGCATTAGTGCACCGGATCCCATCAGAACTCCATAGTTAAGCATGCTTGGGCCGGAATGGTACTGGGATAGATGACCTCCTAGGAAGTCCCGATGTTGCACCCTTTAGAAAGGACTGTGTAGAACCCCCTGTTCGTGGTCTCTCAGACCAAGGCAGCTCCGCAAGGGGTTTTTCGCTTAAAAAAAAAGATTGATACTCATTATTAAATTAACAAAAAATAAATAAATAAGTTACATGTGTGATCAACTTGTCACTATAACTAATGAAATTCTTAACTGACAAAAAAAATCATGAAAAAATTTAAATCCATTTAATTACATTTAAAAAATAATAAATTAATTATTATAAAAATAAATAATACTAATTTAATTTAAAATTATATATAATAAATAAATAAATAAATAACTTAAAATTAATTGAATTGAAGTTATTTACCACGTAATTAATTTTGTTAATCATGAATTGGTTTCTATTCCACCTTTCAACTTCTTTCCCCCTCTCTTCTAAATTAAAGAAACTACTAACAAATCCTTTCCTAATGCCTAACTTCTCATTTTTAACCGTATTAAAAGTACCTACTTAATTTCTATATTTCTAAAGGTACAAAATCAATCCCTTACCCTTATTCTGGCTAAATTCAAACCAAATCAATAAAGCAATTCGATACAACAGTAAACCCGTCATAGATTCTGGGCATGTAACCAAATATATGATTGGTGCCACATAGTTTGATTGAAGGTGATGGCATACAGGACTCCTTGTTCAACATGGCATTATGGTGCAAATAATACCTCAAAATTGATGCCGCTGATCCAGCCATGCATGCATTCCCAAGATTTGTCTTATTCGGTACACGGAATATTCACATGACTAGTAACAAATTCTTTTATATATCACAGATGTGTTTGGCCTTCTTGTCCAATCTCGAACTGGACAATGCTTCATTCACGAACTCATGCTTTCATGACTAGTAACAAATTCTTTTATATATCACAGATGTGTTTGGCCTTCTTGTCCAATCTCGAACTGGACAATGCTTCATTCACGAACTCATGCTTTCCTAATACAAAAGACAATGAACATAAAGTTAGTAATCAGAATCAGAATAATAATCCAAATGTGGAGTTCTTTTCATAAAAGAGGTCACGGATCTCCCCGACTGATTCTATCTAACCTTCTTTACATTGGAAAAAGTGATGACTGACAGAAAGTATAATACATAAGGCATCGCGGCACTCAACACATGCTGGCACGCTCCAGCCTGTGGAAGAAGCGCAAACGAGGAGTTCACTTACTCCCCTGCTAGCTTTCATATAAATACATGCATAACTTCAATTCTTGGTAACCCTAAAACAACAAATCCTCTGCCTATTTTGCTGCCTGCTACTCAACACAATAAAATAAAATCAAGGCAATGCCGAGGGACAGAGGAAGCATAAGCATGGGTAAACGATATTTAAGGAATAATTATGTTGGAGACGATGACGACGACTGTGACGACCAAGGTCCAGATTGCACGCCAACCAAGTAGATTGGGTATTTATACTTCCCTTATGTATTTAATTATTTTTAGTTGCGAATAGATTAAAGTTTAGAATTTATCATTTTTAATAGTTTATTTCTATAATCTTAAGTTTGGTTTAAAAATCAAATATTAAAATTGTTATTATTATTTTCTTTAGACCATCCAAGTTGTTTCCAGGTTTCAAACTGACCTTCTTTGGCAATGATCTTGTTTCAAAGGAAGGAAAATCCGTTTGTAGCAGAATGAGTGACAACCGATAAATATTATGTAATTACGAGGCTTCTTGACAGCAAGAGGCAACTAGTTACCAGCAGCAGCTGCTAGTAATTTTGTATAATTTTTTTGAGTTAGGATAATTTTCTTTCTATTTTCCAACGAATTCTAGTCGGGCTGGTCTTGTTGGTCCGCCTTTCAGTTTTTATTAATGAAGTATGTACCACAGTCCTTGAGCCTTCACTGCGGCAGTTTAGATTCTAAGGCATATTACAGTCTCTTTGAGTTAGTTTTAGTAGACTGTGATTGATAGGTCTTGATAGAATGATAAGAGAGTAGCTTTCCTGATAAAAAAGTCAAGAATATTAATCTCTTCGAAACTTCAATACCCCTCTTCGTAGTTCTTACCACACACCTTGAATCTTTGAGCTTCTCAAAGACAAAACATCTAATGAGTATATTTTGATGAACTCACATAGTTCCATGGTTTGTATTAGTTCAGAGACAGACCTGTCTGTCCCTTGTTCAGAATAGTAATATACTGGTTTCAGTGTATGACATGATGATATGTGAAATTTGTTGCAACTCTTCTTTCTAAGTAAATTGAAAAGTAACCAAACTTATAAACATCAACATCATGGATAAGACTTACGAGTCAATTTGATGATGCGAAAGCTATTAACAATCCCAACCTATTCAAAAGTATCAAGATGGTGGTTGTTTTTTAAGTGGTCTTGTGTTCAAATACCTTATTTTGAAAATTGTTGTTGATATAATTTGTAAACGTTCTCCTGAAATTTAAAAAAAATAAAATAAAAATAAAATAATACCAAACTAGTGGTTAAAGTCCTCCACTAGATCATGCACCATAGACCCATGGTATCTTGCGGTGTAGTTTATCTGTTAAATTATTGTATACGCTGGAACTGTTATGGTTCTATTAAGGAAAGAAACACAATTGATTGGGGAAGAATTTAAAGGAAATTAATTATAAATACTTTTAAAATTAATGTAGTTTATATAAAATTTAATTTATTAAATTAAGGATTTTTTTATTAGATATAAAAGTTATGACAAGGATAGTGTCTAAAGAAAATACAAAGAATGGAAGATAGGGTTATCTAAACAATATATAAAAAAACATCAAATAAAAGGAGCATGGTTGAAACAAAACAATAAATGAATAGGAATATGGAGCAGCGTCCTAAAATCTAACAAAGAAATTAAATAGTATGTGAGGAAAAACTTTTAGACCTATCATATGTACTAAAAATTTAAGAAGAAAAATAAGTTATGAAACAAAACATAGAAATATGGAGCATTAAATTTCACGAGTTCTTAAAATCCAACAAAGAAATTAAATAATATATGAGGGAAAAATTTCACACGAGTTATATGTACTAAAAAAATTAATAAAAAAACATGTTCAACGCAACTAATATCTAGTTCAAGCCATATCAGATTCTAAAAGTAAGAGATAGATAAAGGTTATTGGAGTGTCTAAAGAAAATACAAACAATGGAAGATAGATTTATAATAAAAAATACCAAATAAAAGAAGGCACATAGCTAAAACAGAACAATAAATGAATGGAAATATGGAGCATTAAATTTCATGAGGTCCTAAAATCTAAAAAAAAAATTAGATATTATCTTAGGGAAAAATTTCAGACATGTGATATGTACTGAAATTTTAAATGGAAAACAAGTTATGAAACAAAATAATAAATAAATGGAAATATAGAGCATTAAATTTCATGAGTTCCTAAAATCCAACAAAAAAAAAATTAAATAGTATTTGAGGGAAAATTTCAGACCTATCATATGTACTGAAAAGTTTATAAGAAAAACACATGTTCAACCCAACTAATATACTAATATCTAGTTCACACCATCTCAGATATACAGTTAAGAGATAGATAATTCCTTGATATGCATGTGGGAATTTAACACAACCACACACACACAATGGTTTGAATTTGAACCAAATCCCAAACTCTTGCGCTATCCCTGAGACCACTTAGCTAGAAAAATTACAGCTCGGGGCGTAAGGCCACCCAAATGATGAATACTATAAAGATGAAGCTTGAGGCCAAAAACAAAATCAGCCCTTAAAAGGGCGAATAAACAAAAAAACTAGGCAAAGTACAAGTCCTATTGTGGGTATTGATAGAATGACCTAAGGCTGGAAAACATCACCTCCTCAACCTACTATAGTAAAACTAAGGGACCTTGAGGCAGAGGGAGGTTAAGTAAAACCCTATTAATAGTGCACATAACCTTGTGCCAATACTTGATAAGATTTATCAAATGCGCCAACTCATGAGTCAACTTGGAAGCCTGTGAATGGATCTAAACAATAACAAGAAAAAACACCATAATATTTTCATGCATAGAAAATTGACTAGAAATTGAATCTCTAGAATAGATAGCAGCATTCCTAGCTTGTGAAAGTTGAAACAAAATAATAGCACAAAAAAAATTCCATAGAGCAACAATATAAGAAGACCAACAACTATTACCTCCAAAAAATATCATCTACCATATGAAGAATATATGATGAAAGGGATTGAACAATGAGTGAATCCAAGTCTAGGTAGACTAAGCACAAGGGTAAAACCATAACAGATGTTTAAAAGTCTCAAAATGACCACAAGATCAACATTTAGGATTAGGAAGACCAACCCTACTAAGTCTCTCTCCCATAGGAAGCCTTGATAAATAAGATACCAAAAAAAAAAAGGTAATCTTGGGTTCAAGGTTAAACTACCAGATATGGTACAAATGAGTAATTCAAGTATAATAGGTAGAGTGTGTTTGCAATCTATCATTAAGTTTATCAACAATAAGGGAAACATGACTAAGAAGTTGATAAAGCAAGGAAAAAGAGTAGTTCTTGAAAGGTGTATCCACATTCCAATGCTAATCCCTCCACCAAACACTCGGGGGTTGAGGATCAAGATTATGAAGCATGAAATTAGGTATAAGCTCTTAAATATTAAAAATAGAAGAAATATTTGAATTCTAAAGATTATTTTTTTATTTGAGATTAGGTCAAGGAATCCATTCTTGAGAGTGCATTAAATATTTAATAAATAAAATACCCTTATGAAACAACCTCAAAGCTTTAATCCCTAACATATTGACAAGAAGAACTTAAGAGTTAGATAGAATATGAGACCACTAGATATTCTAAGAATTAAATGAATGACCATTACAAAAACCATCACCAATCTAGCGAAGATGAGGTTTCACCATGTCAAAAGTCCACCAAATACTTTTAACAACAAAGAAACCTTGAATGTTAATTGGAGAAAAAGTAATGATGAGAGTATGAAGGTAAATATTAGCCCAAGTTTTGTGCCTTTAAGGTAGCCTTGAAGAAATGCAATGGTAAATCAAAACCTTCCAGGCTTTAGGACCTTCAATAACTTTAACCATCCACTTAGCACATAAATAAATGCTTTACCTATAAATGTCAATGATACCCATCCCACCCTTATTAGTAGGTGTGCAACAAATATCCCAAGCAACTCGATGAAAACCATGCGAATTATTCCCCTTGGACAAAGGAAAATTCCTAAGAAGTCTGGCCGAATTATTAGAAGGGGACAAGAAGAGTAATAAACATGTATGGTAGCAAGAAACTTTGTGTAAACCTATAACTTACCGATAAGAGAAAAGGGATGCGAAGCCCAACATGAAATCTTATTTTCAATTCTATCAACTGCATAATACTAGAGTTTAGAGTATGAGTTGTCAAAAGCAAAGGGTATTCCTAAGAAATTAATATATTCACCCCTTTGAACCCAATACCATGAAAAATATCTAAGTCAAGCAAGCACAAAAGAATAAGAAAGGTGAAAACAAAGAGATAGACCATTGGATGTTGGAACCCATTGGATGTAGAGAATAAGAGTAAAGCCTATGATAGGGTTAAATAGGATTTTATTTTTGCAGTTTTAGAAAAGTTTAGATTTAGAAATAAATGGATTAGATTGATTAAAGCTTGTGTCTCTACAGTTTCTTATTCAATATTGGTCAATAGGTTAGTAACAAAATCTTTTAAAGTCAAGAGAGGCCTTAGACAAGGAGATCCTCTATCTCCTTATTTGTTCATTATTATAGTAGAGGTTTTGAGTAGGAACTTAAAGAAGAATTATAAATATGGGCTTATAAGTTGACTTAAGGTTAGAAATAACATTGACAACATCACCCATCAATAATTCGTAGATGATACAATTCTTTTTGGAAGTATGAGGATAAATGAGGCTAGAGCTTTGAACAACTTTTTAAAGGAATACAAAAGAGCATCAAGGCAAAATGTTAATAGGAAAAATTTTAAAATTTACTTCCTTAACACTCCAACTAATATCAAAGTAAAAATTTGTAGGTTAATTCAAATGGAGAAGGTAAATTTACCAAAAAATTATCTAGGGATGTCTTTATTTGAGGGGAGAATGAGGACATAATTATGAATTACAATTATTAGTAAAGTTTAAAATAAAATTGCAGTTTGGAAAGGTAAATGGTTATCATTAGCAGTAAGAATACAATTAATTAATTCAGTCTTACAAGCCATTTCAACATATTATATGTCATTGTATTCTATGCAAAAATCAGTTGAAAAAAGTTTAATCTATATTATGCAATCCTTTTTATGGTTAGGTTTACATGATAAAAGAAAATTTTCTTTGGTGAAATGGAGCAAGGTGTGTGATGATAAAACTAAGGGAGGTCTTGGTTTAAGATTTCTTATAGATGCAAACTTAGCTCTTACAGGGAAATTAATATGGATATTGAACAAAGAGTTAAAGACAATGGGTAAGAATTCTTTTAAGTATGTTTACCCCAATGACCCAAGTGTAATATTAACTACATTCTCTTTGCGAAATAGTTCTACTCTTTGGAAGGGTTTGATAAAATCTATTGATCTATTTATTAAATGTTTAAGATGGGTGGTGGAAACTAGAGAAAAAATTTCTATTTGGATGGATACTTGGTGTGATAAAAAACCACTCAATCTAGATCTAATTTTGAACCCCTAGATGAGATTGCTTCAAGAAAAATATGATGATAGGGTTTAAAACATTTTGTACAAGGATAAGGAAGGAAGATACAAATGGAAAGAAGATTTTTTATAAGTATAAAAGACATTGATGCTAGGAGGTAATTAAGTCAAAATATCTATGATTATTCTGAGGGGAGATAAGGATAAATTTATTTGGGAGTTGAATAGATTAGGAGAATACACAACAAGAAGTGGATATAATGTACAACACGAAGAAAATAGTAATATCACTAGAATATGGATATATATTTATGGGATAACCCAAGCATTCCTAAAGTTAAAATGTTTGTTTGGATGGTAGGTCATAAAAATATTTTATCCTAGGATAACCTTATGAAAAAGGGTTCTCATGGCCCCTCTCAATGTGTTCTTTGTAAAATAGGAAGAGGAGAGTATATACCATTTTTTTGGGACATTGCTCAATACTATAGAAACTATGACAATGGATGCTTAATATGTTTGGTAAATACATGGTGATGAATAACATAATTGAAAATTATTTAAAGCAATGATAGAGCACTTATAAAAGTGAGGTCTTACATACAATATGGGATACATCAAAAGATACAGTACTTTGGGCTATATGTCTAGAAAGGAATAGAAGAATATATAAAGGAAAGGAAAGCAGTTTAGAGGTCATGAAAAGGAAGATATGTTTAGCCATAGAGGAGTCTAAACCAACCCTATCAATCACCTAGTCCCTAATATGGAAACAAAGAGCCTTGATAGATGAAGTCAATTCATTAAACGAAATTATGATGTTGGGTACAAGAGAAGCAAAAAGAAGGTAAAGAATATAAAGTGGAAACCACTAAATGCGGAATGGGTTAAATTGAATCATTATGGAGAATCTAAAGGAAATATAGGTCTAGGAGAAGGAGGAATAATTAGAAATAATAGAAGAAATATTTTGTCTCATTATGCTTTCAATAGTGGATTTAAGACAAATAATGAAGTTAAATCTTAAGGAGCTTTAGAAGGGTTAAAAATATGCAAACAAATAAAATGGAACTGTATCGCTCCAAATTTTTTGCATCCTTACCTTCAAGCTATAGGATCCGTGCCCGGAAGGAGGATGGGAAAAGGATTTCGCGGTACCTTGGAATGAGAGGACTTTGCGAAGGTCTCGCCTCTCAAGGGAGGTGTATTTTGATGATTTTTCGATGGATGGTGGGTTCACCAGGAAACATTTGATGGCAGTTTCCACGCCTAGGTTTGGAATGTGTTTTAATGTGTTTGTTTTTAGCCTTAAACATTCATATCCTAGGTTTGGCCAAATGAATATAAATTAATCTAAATGAAAGTACAAATTTTAATGAATACAGAGAACAAATTTAAGACAAAAAAACAAAGAAATTAAGGAAGAATAAGAAGAATACCTGATCCGGATGTCTGATGGAGATTTTGATGTTTGAAGCAGTCAGGATTGTTTGGAATGCGACAGAATCATCTGAGATCAAACAAAATCGTTTGAGATCTGACGAATTCGTTAGAGACCTGCAAACAGAAGAACAAATGCAAAATACAGAGAATACTACTGTTCTAGTAGAGGGAAACTATACAAAATAACTGTGACAATACTGAACTAAAACTTAAAGATCGAAACATGTATGAATGATGCTGATTAAATCACAATTATGGATTAATTATGCCTTTGATCTAGATGGGTGAACTCCAAAATGCAATATAATATAAAATATCAAATAAACTAGCTAATTTGCAGAATAAAACAACAGATAAAAGGTGAAAAAATGCAAACTTATGGCACTGATTGCCTCAATGTAGACTGCAGTCGAGATCGTCTCGCATCAGTATGAAATCGTCTCTAATTAGACAGGATTGCCTCCGATCTGAACAGGTTCATCGACGACGATGTATGCTTGCTCCGGCTGAAAAACAAGATGATACCTGCAACAAAATTGATATAGGACTACTGCAAATGAAAAATTAGGTTGATTTTACGTGCATGAAGTTAAGTTATAGAGAATTTCAGCCAGGGCTTGGGAGGGGAAGGTCCTAAGGATTAAATAGGCTTAGGGGAGTAGTTAGGAGGTTGGCGATCATCCCTATTTGGGAGATCTCCAATGGGGGAGGGTCTCTAACGGCACAGACACGCTTCTGCCTGGATTAAAGGCCCATTGGAACAGAAGCTAATTGTGAAAAATTAGTTTTGCAACAAGATCGTCTGGACGTCCTAGCCCAGACGAAATTGTTAGATCTGGGGCGATATCGTCTGATCGACGACGATATCATCAAACGGTCAAAACAACCTCTAAAAATGGCGCAAAAAAGGGGGAAACGGATTACCCTACGGTTAATGGGCGGTTTGGGAGGTTAAAATTTGAATTTAAAATATTTACTAAGGTGAATGTAATTATTACAATTTTATTGCGCCAATTTTAGGGTGCTACATTTTGCCCCCACTTTAGCGAATTTTCCGAAGAAAATGCGTTAAATATGAGTTCTTCTTGATCTACGAGAAAGCAAAAATTATTCCCATTTTTAAGCGACGATTCTTGTTTGAATCGTACGACAGCTTACTATGGTGCCCCCTCCGTGTTTTTACCCAAATCGAACGTCTGAGGTAAAAACGCAGAAAAGCAAATTTATTTTTGAATAAAATTAAGAAAAATAGGGTAAAACCCTAATTCATTTTTACTGTTCATTTTTTGGTTTTTAGAGCTCTGAAGCAAAAAATGGTGGAGACGACGCACAGATCAACAGAGGTCCGATGCGGTCTACGGGTAAGAGTTTAGACTTAATTATAATGCTTTAATTTGATTTTACATGCTTTTTAGGTAGATTTTAGATGATTTTTGAGCATCGCGGCCTTTTTTGGGCCGTCGACGTCTTTGGGACGAAATCGTCTCAATTTCATCCAAGGGCGAAATCGACGGAAGGGGGACGATTTCATCAAATTAGGGACGATTTCGGATTGCAAAATCGGAGACGATTCTACTCAAATTTGAGACGATATCATCCAATAGTGGGCGATATCATCAATTGCATAAAATTGAACTTATTTTACTTGCATTTTTAAATACTTGAATGTGTTATTAATGATTTTTTGTTGTTTTGTTGTTGATGTTTGCAGAGAGGTTTGCTAAATAGTAGGGAATGGAAGTATGGAGGGTTGAGGGACGACTTGGCCACTCTCACACAGGCAGAGTGAGATCATCTAGCACAGGCTAGCTTGCAGCATGTGGCAGATATGTCACAGGTGTCTACGAATATGGGGCTACTGACAGCCCTAGCAGAGAGATGGTATCCGGATTCCTCATGTTTTCGACTATCGACAGGGGAGATGACTCCCACTCTAGAGGATGTATGGAGGATTCCAAGAATCCCCATACAAGGACGATTGATCACTCCTGTGACCAACTAGGGCCACGCTATGGGACAACTGTGTGGTGACCCGAGCTTCACCTTGGAGAAGGGCAGAGTGAATATCGAGGCACTGTACCAGATGCCTAGGGCATCTAGACTCACACGGGTGCTAGCTGGAGTAGTTGGTGGACTTCTTCTATGCCACCAGAGTGGGTGCAGGGTGTCGTGGATGCTGGCAGATGTGATCTACGACATGCGGGACCATGGGTATAGGTTCTTTTGGGGCAGCTATGTACTATGCCAATTGTACAGGATCCTATATGGGGTCGTGTACAAGGGTAGACAATGTCTGGTGATGACATCGCTTCTATAGGTTTGGTGCTGGGAGCACATTGTAGTGTAGAGGCATGTATCGCTCCAAATTTTTTGCATCCTTACCTTCAGGCTATAGGATCCGTGCCCGAAAGGAGGATGGAAAAAGGATGTCGCGGTACCTCGGACTGAGAGGACTTTGCGAAGGTCTTGCCTCTCAAGGGAGGTGTATTTTGATGATTTTTTGACGGATGGTGGGTTCACCAGGAAACATTTAATGGCAGTTTCCATGCCTAGGTTTGGAATGTGTTTTAATGTGTTCGTTTTTAGCCTTAAACATTCATATCCTAGGTTTGGCCAAATGAATATAAATTAATCTAAATGAAAGTGCAGATTTAATAAATACAGAGAACAAATTTAAGACAAAAAAATAAAGAAATTAAGGAAAAATAAGAAGAATACCTGATTCGGATGTCTGATGGAGATTCTGATGTTTGAAGCAGTCAGGATCGTTTGGAATGCGAAAGAATCATCTGAGATCAGACAAAATCATCTGAGATTTGATGAATTCATCTGAAGAATTCGTTAGAGACCTGCAAACAGAAGAACAGATGCAAAATACAGAGAATACTACTATTCTAGTAGAGGGAAACTGTACAAAATAACTATGACAATACTGAACTGAAACTTAAAGACCAAAACATGTATGAATGATGCTAATTAAATCACAATTATGGATTAATTATGCCTTTGATCTATATGGGTGAACTCCAAAATGCAATATAATATAAAATATCAAATAAACTAGCTAATTTGCAGAATAAAACAATAGAGAAAAGGTGAAAAAATGCAAACTTATGGCACTGATTGCCTCAATGTAGACTGCAGTCGAGATCGTCTCGCATCAATACAAAATCATCTCTAATTCGATAGGATTCGATCTAAACAGGTTCGTCGGCGATGATGTATGCTTGCTCTGGATGAAAAACAAGATGATACCTGCAACAAAATTGATATAGGACTACTACAAATGAAAAATTAGGATGATTTTACGTGCATGAAGTTAAGTTATAGAGAATTTCAGCCAGGGGTTAGGAGGGGAAGGTCCTAAGGATTAAATAGTCTTAGGGGAGTAGTTAGGATGTTGGATATCATCCCTATTTGGGAGATCTCCAATGGGGGAGGGTCTCTAACGACACAAACATGCTTCTGCCCAGATTAGAGGCCCGTTGGAACAAAAGCTAAATGTGAAAAATCAATTTTGCAACAAGATCGTCTAGACGTCCTAGCCCAGATGAAATCGTCAGATCTGGGGCGATATTGTCTGATCGGTGACGATATCGTCAAACGGTCAAAACAACCTCTAAAAATGGCACAAAAAATGGGGAAACGGATTATCCGGTGGTTAACGGGCGGTTTGGGAGGTTAAATTTGAATTTAAAATATTTACTAAGGTGAATGTAATTATTACAATTTTATTGCACCAATTTTAGGGTGCTACAGGAACATAATATGGATAGAAGGTGATTCTATCATAGTAATAAATGTAATTTTGAGCAAAGCAAAGGCTCCATGGAACATACAAGAGATAATTATGGAAATTCAATATCTTGGTAAAGAGTTTGAAGAAATGAGGTTTACACATACTTTAATGGAAGGAAATAAATGTGCAGATAGGTTAGCCAATAGAGGGGTTTTGATTGAGGACCGTGAAGTTAAATTCTTCTTTCTATGGTTAGAGGAAGTAGTATGTTTAGCTAAAGATGACAAGAAAATGTTGATTTTCTGAATCAAATAATGATTAAAATTTACTTGGCAATATTTGCTTTATTTTATAATAATAATGTGTTTTATATAATCTATTTATTATAATTTTTGTGGTTACACTTGTGTTTTAGGAAGGAAACTAGAAATCCATATTTCGTAGAGTAGACTATGATAGTGCAATGTTTTGAAAATATTACTCTACTAAGATGCAATGCATAGATAATAGAGGCGAATTTTTGGTATTGTGAAGGTTGCTATAGAAAAATATCAAGGATGTTGAATTGTGGAATATTTGTATTCACACAAAAAAATTTAAAGATCCAAAAAATGAAAATAAAAAATTCAAATATTTTATGTAAAATGATGTAGGTTTCTAGCTATAGCATCTCAATTGAGATGATAAGTGTATCTATTTGTAAACTCTCAAGCTCTAAATAAGAGAGTTGTAATTTGTCAAGGGTGGGGGGCATGAGTACAACCCCTTATTATTCAACCAAAAAACACAAATTCCTAAGGGGACATTGTAATGATTCGGGATTTGATTCTTCTTCGAGAGGTTCAAGGTTCAAACCATGGTGTGTGTGGATGTGTATTAATCCTCTATTGATAAGCGTAGCTCTCAGAGCGATCATGGTTGGAAGGGGGGATTGCTTAGCCCTATGCATCACACTTACAAAAAAATTAAAAAAGTTAAAACATTAATAAGAAAATACAAATATTTTTAGGTAGAGGTACTACCTCCTTGTTTCCACATAGTGTTTTCCAGCTTGAGGTCTCATCACTTGGAGTAAAAGTTTACCGAGGTGGGACAATGGTTATTTTGAGGTCCCCTCACTTGAAGTAAAAGTTTACTGAGGTGAGGTGAGGGTTATAGTGGTAGCGTTTTGGATTCTAATTGTGGCTGCAGGTATAATATGAGGTCCCCTCACTTGAAGTAAAATTTTACCGAGGTAAGGTGGGGGTTATAGTGGTAGCATTTTGGATTCTAATTGTGGCTGCAGGGATAATATGAGGGAGAGAGATTATTGTGGGATTCCCTCTGTAAAAACAAAAACAAATAAATTATTTTTTTGAAAGACAATTACCATCATGGAAAATTATTCAAACATTAATTATTTTTTTTTTTCATTTGATTAGTTTGAGTAAGTTTTTTTTAATTTGGTTAGTGTGAGAAACCCCATAAAGAGCTATGCTTATCAATAAGGAATTTAACCCACAACCATCACACACCCACCACTCACACTTACCAAGTGGCGGTTTAAACTATTAAAAAGCATTATTGATGAGCATCTATACATTGCTATCTATACATTGTTTATTATATAAAACAAATTTACACCCAGAAGACAACGAAATATCCCCTCATGATATGGTATCAAATCTCTACAAGTTTACATATATGAATAACACATCAAAATAATGTTGACAGTGCTTTACTCTCAGAACTCATGCTTGCCTAGTACAAAAGACAATGAACATAAAGATAATAATCAGAATCAGAATAATAATCCAAAGGTGGAGTTCTTTTCATAAAAGAGGTCACAAATCTCCTCCTAAAATTCTTTCTATCCTTCCTTACATTGGAAAAAGTGATGTCGTGCTGCTCCACTGGCAGAAAGTATAATACACAAGGCATTGCAGCACTCAACACATGTTGGCACACTCTCAACCTGTGGAAGAAGCAAGCACAAACGGGGACTTATCGCTCTCTCCCCTGCTAGCTTTCATATAAATAAATGCATAAGTTCAACTCTTGGTAACCCTAAAACATCAAATCCTCTCCCTATTTTTCTGCCTGCTACTCAACACAATAAAATAAAATCAAGGCTAATGTCGAGGGACAGAGGAAGCATAAGCATGGGTAAACAATATTTAAGGAATAATTATGTTGGAGACGACGATGACGACGAATGTGGCGACCAAGGTCCAGATTGCACACTAACCAAGTAGATTGGGTATCTATACTTCTCTTGGTTAATATATGCATTTAATTCTTTTTTAGTGGCGAAGAGATTAAAATTTTGAACTAAATTTTTTAGACGTTTTATTTGTAATATAAAAATTATTATTATTACTATTTCTTTCGACTAGCCAAGTTTTTTCCAGTTTCCAAACTCACTTTCTTTGGAAATGATTTTGTTTCCCTTGTGCAGTGTTGTGTGAACAGTAAATATCTCCCACCCCGAACAAAGGAAGGAAAATCTGTTTGTAGCAGAATGAGTGAGGCGATAAATATTATGTAATTACTAGGCTTCTTGACAGTAAGAGGCAATTAGTTACCAGCAACAGCTACTAGTTATTTTTTAAAATATATTCGTAGTTCTCAATTATTAGTTTCCTAGTCCCTAATTGAATCACCATCTTTACTCTTTTTAAAACCATTTTATCTTCAACTTGATGACTGGTCATAATGCCCAAGTACTCACTCATCACTCTAATCAACATTCCTTGGCTATATCTTAGCACTACTCCTCCATCCCAAGGTTTCCTTTAGAAGCCCCATTAAAATTTAGTATTAGTCATCCTTGTTTGGATGGCTACCACTTAGTCTTGCTCCTCACGTCTTGTCAAATATTTTCATTCACCCCAACTAGACTTAGGTTGGAATGTTCACTTAATTTTTCCTCCCCCAATGACTTTGGACTCTCATGTACTTTCAATAATTGAACATTCTCCACTATGACCACTATGATGTGTTCTCTATTCTTGGCTATAGATATCTTCCCCTCTTTAAAAATCCTTTTATTTATTTCCATACAAAATAGCCATGCATAATGAAAGAAAATCAAATTTGAAATTTATTTCATTCTTGGGATCTAAAATGGTTTCTCCAACTATTCTATCCAACCTACCACACTATTAGGCAACACCACACCACCCTCATCTTCTTTATTATATCATACAATATTTGAGGGAGTACTTACATTCCAATATGATGTGACTCACTAATTTCTCATGAGCTTCACAAGGTAGCATCTATTAGGAAATTTAAAACCCCTCTTATATAGGTTATCTACAATTAAAATATTGTTTTGACCCACAAACCATAGGAAAACTGTTAAATTTGTTATTGCTTTTCTTCCCCATTAACAATCCCATTGAAAGTCCTCCTAGATGCTACAAGTGAAAGATGATAGGATGATTTAATAGTGAATGACCCTTCATGAGTAGCTCTCAAAACTATTATATACTCAACCAAATTGGAGGTTTCATATTTTAAATTTAGCTATTATATTTTGTAGGTCTTCCTCATGTTGATTCTAGGTTTTTAGATCCTTCTAATGCTAAATAATCACTCGCCATATTCACATAATTATGTTTCAACTCTACTATGATTCTTGCTATCTCCTCATCCTTCACTATTGGGTACTTCTCCAACCATGTATCTTTCCATAAGTGGACAAGCCTACTATTCTCTACCTTCTATTAGATATATTTCCATAGAAAATCTCTACCCTTTACTATGTGGTTCCACATTGAAGATCCCAAATAGGTGTCTTTTTTGGTTAAAAATATACTATCCTCTTGTTTTTCAAGGTATTTGTCTCTTATATTTCTTGCCCATATACCCTCCTTCACTAGCCTGTATCCTACCTTTGCTACCAAAACCTTGTTTATATCTCTTATTCTTCTAAATCCAAGTCCTTCGCTTGATTTATCATCGTATACTCTCTCCCATGCTATAAGTAGAATTATGCTCTTCTCATCTAGTCTTGATCAAAGAAATATTCTTCGAACACTTTTTACTTATTAGCTAATTTAAGTGAGATAATAAAAATTGATAATAAATCTATAGATATTTCTTAGAGAGGACTCTTAAGTAGCTATAATTTACCTTTCTCACTAAAACAATTCTTCTTTCATCCAACTAATTTACTTTTAATCCTATCAATTAGAACATTCCACATTTGATCCTTGCATTCCCCCATGAACATTGGCATTTCCAAGTACACATAAGAGAGAGTTGAAATACTATACCCAAGCTATATTGTTGTTCTTCTCTGTCAATTATCTACAACATTTATAAATAACACCCTACTTTTGTGCATATTTATCATTTATTGGGATGCTTTCTCATAGAGATTTAGTATCATCCTAAATTCCTTCATGTCAGCTACATATAGTCTCCCCAAAAAAACTATCATCCACAATTTTTTGGTGAAAAATACTTTCTATGGAGATAGATGGATTCAAGTTACTTAATGCTCCTACTTTTTTATTCATAGAATGCACCTTCCCAATGATTATATCATTATTATGAAGAGATATGGGGACAATGGGAATATTTTCCTTAAGCTCCTATTACTTCCAAAGAATCCAACTGAAAAATTATTCACTATAACTAAGAATTTAGACTCTCCATAGTAGCTATTCACCCACCTTATCTCATGTTTGCTAAAGTTAAACTTATCTAGAAATTTATCTAGGAAATGCCATGAGATCGAGTTATATTATTTATTCATACCAAGCATTAACACCATTCCTTCCCTTTTACTAATTTTAACTGAATGTATGGTCTCATAGAGTGTGATTACTTCATATAAAATTTATCTACCATTCATGAAGCCAATTTTTTTCTTTGCAATGATCTATGGGAGAACAAAATTTAATATTAACGTAATCACTTTTAATATTATCTTATAAATATATTATATAGACTAATTGGTGTGAAGTCTTTGTATCCTTTCAGCCTAAGTTTCTTTGTGTCTGTTCACCTACAACGTTTCAGTATCTACTCCAAAAACTATAACTTCCTTAGCCTCCAAAATGTGGTGTCTATCCTTAAATTCTCAAAATATTGGGCTTTTCAATATTCTCTTCTCCTGTAATATCCTTATCGAATTATAAATTTAAAATTGATCTCTTACATTATCCACTTTCTCAATAATCTAAATATCTTGATATCTTCAAATCCCTTCTCTAATATTTGACAAAATTCTTGTCAAACACTTCTTCTTTTTGGGCTTGTTGTCGGATGGTAAAATTTATCCCAAATCTCCTTTATTAGAAACTTCTTCTTATTTACAATATCCTATTATAAACCTTCTCCAAAACTCCTTCACTGGTAACTTTTGTAAAGTTACTCTACTCTACTTGTAATATTCTACTTCTTGCTTCTCCAATATGCCTTCAATGGTCAATTCTTCAAATTTGGAACAAGGTTTTCTCCAGCCTTCTTCTTCTTTTCTAAAATATCTTGGGACCATTTCTCCTAGGTCTCATAATTTTTCAACTCTTCAACTTCTCTTCTCAAAGCTTTATTGAAACCTTTTCTTGGTTTCCTCAATCTCCCAACTATAGAAATTTTGCAATGAGATCTCTTTGTTGGATCTCCAAAATCTTCTACTCTTAACATCCTAAATCTATGAAGTATTATACTACTATTAAAATCTATAATAGGACATATTATTAGGTATTCTCTATCTCTAATATGTAACAAGAACCTTCTACATAAGTTTCTTTAGCCTTCAATTTATAGTCTTCAATCTGCAATCTTCTATCTCTGATCTTCTATCTTCTAAAATTGGAAGTTCTTCAATATTATATCTTTCAAGTATCTTCTACTTCTCTATTATGTATTATTCTATGGGAAATTCCTTCTCGAGTCTCCTCAATATTTTATCTCCAATAGGATGTTTTCTTAGACCTCTTCAATATCTAACTTTCTACAGCAAAGAATTAATTATTGCACAAGGAAAACATATAGATTTTCAAACAATGAATGTGAAATTCTTATCTATTTGTTATAGGAAGTTTCTCAAATTTTGGGTGTTAATTTTTTGCTACCAAAAACTTAGATAGTAGTACCAAATATATTAGAATTTATAGAATTCTAAAATAAATCAACTTCACTAGTTATTCTTAAAACTAGTGAAACAAATTTTGTCTTGAGTCCTAGTCTTCACAATCTTATGGAAAGACTCTAGCCAATATATAATTTGTAGTCTTCTTCAATCTATTAACTTTCTTCAATAGGACCTCCTTCTTGCGTCTCTTAATATCCTCAATCTTCACAATATCAAGGTTTAACATCAAGACCTAAAATCTCTTTCTATTTTGAATTTATTCTTGGAATAGAAATTCTTCAATCCTCTTTGGTTTCACCTCCCAATGATAATTTCCTCACCTTCATTGGTTTCACCTCTGTAACTTCAAAAACTATGCATGTCCAATCCTTGCAATAGCTCTCCATATCTCTTATTGAAGTTCCTTGTGGCTCTGATACCACTATTAGCTTTTGAAGATTTTTACTTAAGATTAATAATCCAGAATATATGAAATAAAGTCACTATCCAATACATATAATAATAAAAATATTTAGAATATATAAAACACATAAATAGATCTAATATCTACTTCTAAATGTGGCATCATCAAATACTCGCAAAAATGGTGCCATAACACTAAAATAATTAAGTAATGTTATTACAAGTCATGTCACTTACATCTTCATATTACTCTGTATATATAATGTAATGTGACTCTTCATATAGGGCAATCTTGGCCTTCACACTTTTATACTCTTCATCTCCTATTCTATGGACTCATGTACACATGGTCTAATGTGCACATTTATATTTTTGAATATTATGCACATTTGTGCATTTATTACATTACATAAATTAAACATCTAATCTAAGACATGTAACAAATAATATAATATACTCTAATAGTTTTGTCAAAAGGGCAATTGGTAACATTTCCAATGGCCAATCAATGCATAAAATTAGGTGACTAAAAGATGCATTGAGAAAGCACATATAACATAAAGATTAGATATATCTTGTTATAACACAAGGATACAAATTGAGTAGATAATTATCTCTTAAGATATTTTATTACGAATAATGTCATATCATAAATAATTCACTTGATATGTGATTTACTTAGTAATAATCATCTAAATACATATTTCTTTCAATCTATGTTGCTTAAAGACCATGATTTTCTTGACGTCATTATGTTATGGTGAGGTGAAGCAAATTTTAAAGGATCATGTATTTATAGGTTTGTTCAAAAAGATAAATATCTAAAGGGGTAAATGAATATTTGGAATACCAATTATTTTGGTAGCATATTTAAATAAAAGGAGAAAATTGAATCCAATCTCAAAAATTTACAAGAGATGCTAGGAATTAATGCAATGGACTAGGATAATTATATGCAAGAAAAATACATATTTTTTATTATCATAATTTATTGAAAACAAGTCATAGTGGTCCCAAAAATCAAGGTGGACATGGCTAAAAAGATGATACAAAACATAAAATTATTTATGTTATAGCTAAAACAATTTTTCCCTTTTGACTCTAGATGGAAGATATATTATGAAAGAAGAAGATATCAAGAAAGAAGCAATTAATTATTTAAAATATATTCTAGCAACTGTTATCCAAGATAAGGAGGATGAAGGTATACTTTTGTAAAATATTCCATAAATTATCACATAGGGATAAAATAAAAGCTTGATGAGGGAGAAATTTATGGTAGGAGCTACATGAGGCGATTATATTTTTCCATCCTAAAAAGGCACCTAACTTTGATGGATTTCCTACAATTATTTTTTAAAATGTTTGGGATTTATTGAAGAATGATATGATAGTATAATTGAAGAGGCCCGAAAAAGGAAATCTATGAGATAAACATCACCTTTATTATATATGGTCCAAATAAAGAAATACAAAATATTTTAATATTTATCATTTAATAAGCCTTTGTATTATGATTTATTATATCATTTCAAAAATTATGACAAACAAATTGTAAAGCGTTCTAGAATGTGTTATCTAAGGAACAAGATGGTTTTGTTTGTGGTAAATCGATTCATGACAGTGTAATCATTGCATAGAAGTGCATAATTCTCTTCATTCCGTGAGAATGATAGGTATACTTATGCAATTAGATATGAATAAAGCACATAATAGGGTTTACTAGATTTTCTACATAACATTTTTAGAAATTTTAGTTTTTATCAATGGATCCTCTTTTGGATATGTTGAATATTCTTGTGAACTCTTGCATGGTGAACCACTATATTTTTATCTATTTATTATTCTTGTGGAAGATTTTGGGAGAACTTTATCAAAGGTAAAAATGAAAGAAAAAAGCATACGCATTTAAGTTACCATATATTGTCCTTCTAAATATTATCTCCACTTTGTTATTGATAATATTTTTTGGATCATATCTTAGTCAATGATGCCATAGAGTTGAAATCAATATTATCATGTTATGAGAAGGTTGTTGTATAGTTGGTTAATACTATAAAATATAGGATCTTTGTCATTAACACTACCCTAATATTTTTTTTCTCAATTGTTTATATAGGATTGAAATGGTCCCACCCTCATTACATCATCACCACATAGTGGTACTATAATAGTTTAGAAATTATCTATGTGTCCCTTGGCAAGATTCTAACCTATCTCCTTATCAAAAGTTGAGGAATCTAACTCGTTGAGTTAATTCCATTTGATAACATTGCTTTAGATTTACAATAGATTATTATCAATATTTTAGGTAGATTATAATCAATATTTTAGGTTGTAAAATTATAAAATTTCCACCAACATATTTGGATATTCCTTTGTCTTATAGAGAGAATAAGGAGCTTTTGGACTGAATTTTTGATAGAACAAAATCTTATTTTGCAAGTTAGAAAGGTATTATCATAAAGACTATATTTAAGTCCATACCTATACATATGATGTCAATTTTAAGATCAATTCTAGATATAACATCTAAATTTGTTAAAATTTAAGGTTATATTCTTTGGAAAGGTTTTAAGCAAAAATTTAGGTTTTCTCTTTGTAAGTGGAAATAAGATTTACAAAGGAAATAATATTAAAGGGGCGGCCTTATAAAATCATAAAATTATGAGTTTGGAATTATAGGTAAAACTTGGATAAATATTATTCAAATATGAAGGAAAGTTTTGGGAAAAAATGTTACTTCAAAATAATATGGATTTTTTTTATGGAATGAAAATATATAGGAAATGCAGGATCACCAACATGGAACTTCATATTACATACTTTATAATTCATCAAGAAATATAAGATATGGTTAGTCAATGAGAGGGATACCATAAAATTTTGGTCTAATGCTTGGTTAAAGCCTTATCCTCTTACTCTAAATTTAATTTCATATCATTTAGCTTGGGCATATCTAACTTGCAAAGGCCCAAAATTCAATTTTTATATTACCATATGTTAAATTTTTATTAGTAACCTAGTTGAAGGAGAGGAACACAAACAAATAGCATATAAGCTTCAAAATATGCTCCAAGAGCTCTATTTATGTATTTTTATGTGAAAGGGTGAGTTGATTTGAAATCTATCAAAATATGGTGGATATTCAATCAAGTTGGGATATGAGGATTTAAAGGAATTTGAATTTCCTAATCCCAATAATTTTCTTTGGAATAATATTTGGTCATTAAGGCTCTCCCCAAGGCTTCAACATTCCTTTGGTTAGTGTTCCAAAGCAAGAATCTTACAAGATAGATATAGTGTGTGTTTTCCTCTTCCCTGATTAGAATTCATCTTATTTTAGTATTTATTTGATCAAAGTCTTGTTTTATTTTATTTATAGTAGTATTTGGATTAATTATACATGATATAATGCCATATTTCATGATTGAATTGATTATATGATGTATATTCTTATTGATAAAATAAATAGAGGATCTTAATTATTGATACATTTACTTATTTTTTACATAAATTCCATAATAAATTTTATGGTTTTCCATAAATTTAGGAATGAAATGTGTCATAAAAAATCTTGTTGTGAATTAGATGAATGAGGAATGATATAATAATACATATATTGTTTATAGTAACAATAATTCCACAAGGGATTTTTTATTATCTATGATAATATTGTAGGTATACAAGGCCAATTTGGTGGATATTTCAATGTCTTAGATCACCTTAAACCTATGTGTGTGTTATACCATTCATCATTTTAGAACTGAAGTTATGTATCTTAAAATTCTAGGTGCTTGCCATTTGTTATATGAGTCATATGTCATGATCTTAGAAACATCTACATATTATTTTATCGTGAGTTATATTTTGTAGTTAGGCTAAGTATATTAAACTCTTTAAAAAACACTAAGTAGGAGGATGATATTGATGGTAAATGAAAGTGGAAAAGCAAAGGAATGCAACTATATTTGAGTGCAATTACAAGATAAGGAGAACATACTAATATGGAAAGAAGAATGATGAGAAGGGGGTTAGCAATAATTAATAAAACTAAAATATTAAATAAAGAAATCTTACCTAGAGAAATATTGTAAACAAGCTTGGGAAAAGAAGGATTGTAGAAATGGAGACCTTGGTGCCTAAGTGTTTGAATACAATAAATTTAGATAACTCTAAAAATTGGTAACAAATAAATAAATTAACTAAAATTAGCTATAAATATACTTTGAAATTATTCAATTCTTTGGGGTGCTATGTTTACATGATGCTATTATTTTGAATGCATAATAAATAACTTTAATTATGAGTACATTTGTATAAATGAGATATTTCCAACTAGGATGTATGTAATGAATACCCTAAATATTGAACATTGACCTTACCTATTAAAGGTCAATATATTACCATAGAATAAACTTATTTTTATTTTTTTGTTATGTACTATTAATACAAGGAGGGAGGTTAGGGTAGTGAGGTGTATGGGAAATTTTTTATATCTAACCTGATTTGGGGTAGGAGTGGGTCCCTTTGATTGGAAGGCCAAACCTATTGTGGAACATAGATTGATTACAACTTCTTTAGAGTTGATCAAATCATATTGTGTATAATGGATGTTGTTTATGGGGTATATTTGGAAGTTGATAATTTAATAATATAATTTCTTCTAGAGCTATGGTGACAACTCCAATATCGGAGTCTAGTAGGAGTTTCCTTGATGACCCTTGTGCATAAATATGGATTCCAATCTTCCAAGAAGGATTTAAGTCTACCTAAAAAAATTATACACTATTAGATCTTATATTTTTTTATGAATGATGAATGAATTTAAGGCATTTGTATGACTTTGTGGATTATATGATTGGATCATGTTCATGAGTTTATTTGTAGGAAACTAGTTAAACTATCATGGTGTTGAAAGTGCTTGGTAGGATATTGGAAAACACAAGACCATCCTAAAAGTTTTTGTTATTTCTAGAGGTAGATCAACTAGATTTGTGCATGCGGTTAAAAAACTAAAGATGTAAAAATCCATGGTTACATATTTTAATAAATTTGGAAATCTATGTGCCTAAATATAATAGATATAGGGGATTTGATAGATTTTTCTACTATAGCCATAATAGCTCTCGCATAGAGAAATTTTTAAGATTAGAGTTATTATGCATAACCATCTATTAATAATGATTTAATAAGAAAATTCTAATTGAAGAACTCAAATAAGTAGTATGGTATTCTATTCAATATGTATTTTGTATATTGTTATTAATATGGTATGAAAAGACAAATGAAGTAGAATAGTTACCTTCTTTCCTATTGTTATTGTAGCAGATGCACTAAAAATGATATTGCATGAAATAAATTATGAATAGAAATTTAAAATTTTGCATTTGAAATCAATAATTCTTCTATTAAATAAAAGGTTGATGCTTATTATTGAGATAACAAGAAATAATTGAATGAATTGCATGTGTGATCGACTTTTCAATATAATTTATTAAATTCTAACCAAAAAAAACATGAGAAAAAATTAGATCCATTTAATTATATCTTAAAAAACTTAAATTAATTATTATAAAATTAAATAATTTTAAAAAATAAATAATAATAATTTAATTTATAATTATATATAATAAATAAGAGATAATAAATCTAATTAATTAAATTGAAGTTATTTACGACATAGTTTTTTTAATCCTGAATTGATTTCTATTCTACCTTTCAACTTCATTCCCTATCTCTTCTATATTAAAGAAACTGCCAACAAATCCTTTACTAATGCCTAACTTCTTACTTTAACCCTATTATTAGTGCCTACTTAATTTCTATATTTCTAAAGGTAGAAAATCAACCCCTTACCCTTATTCTTGCTAAATTCAAACCAAATCAATAAAACAATTCGATACAACAGTAAACCTGTCATAGATTCTAGGCATGTAACCAAAGATATGATGTCATAGATTCTAGGCATGTAACAAAAGATATGATTGGTGGCACATAGTTTGATTGAAGGTGATAGCATACATGACTCTATGTTCAACATGGCATTATGGTGCATCTAGTACCTCAAAATTGATGCCACTGGTCCAGCCATGCATGCATTCCCAGGATTTGCCTTATTTAGTACACGAAATATTCACATGACTAGTAACAAATTCTTTTATATATCACAGATGTGTTTGGCCTTCTTGTCCAATCTCGAACTGGAAAATTCTTCATTCACGAACTCATGCTTTCCTAATACAAAATATAATGAACATAAAGTTAGTAATCAGAATCAGAATAATAATCCAAATGTGGAGTTCTTTTCATAAAAGAGGTCATGGATCTCCCCGACTGATTCTTTCTAACCTTATTTACATTAGAAAAAGTGATGCTATGTTGCTCCACTGGCAGAAAGTATAATAGATAAGGCATCGCAGCACTCAACACATGTTGGCACGCTCCAGCATGTAGAAGAAGCAAGCGCAAATGAGGAGTTATCACTCACTCCCCTGCTAGCTTTCATATAAATAAATGCATTACTTCAATTCTTGGTAACCCTAAAACAACAAATCCTCTGCCTATTTTTATGCCTGCTACTCAACACAATAAAATAAAAATCAAGGCTAATGTTGAGGGAAAGAGGAAGCATAACCATGGGTAAATGATATTTATATTTAAGGAATAATTATATTGGACGACTGTGACAACTAAGGTCCAGATTGCACGCCAACCAAGTAGATTGGGTATTTATACTTCCCTTGGTTTATATATATATATTTAATTATTTTTAGTTGCGAAGAGATTAAAGTTTTGAATTTATTATTTTTAATAGTTTAATATATGTTATTGTTTTGTATGTGGATGACATGTTAATTGGTAACAATAAGGAGACGATAAAGTTGCTAGAATTTCAGTTATTTCCTGAATTTGATATGAAAGATTTGGGTGCTGTAAAATTTATTTTGGGTATGGAAATAATAAGGGATTATGGAAGTAGAAAATTGTAGTTAAATCAAAGGAAATACATTTATTTTATATTACAAAGGTTTAAACCAATATATACTCCATATTGTTGGTCAAAAGTTATATGCTAAATAGTGTCCTAAAATAGATGAGGAAATTGAAGAAATTCATAATTGTTCTTATATCAATGTTGTTGGAAGTCTAATGTATGTAACGGTTTGCACTAGACTTGATATTGCACATTCAATAGGAGTTACTAGCAGATATATATCTAATACAAGAAAGGAACATAGGACATTGGAAACATTGTATTACCCTGTTTCAAAACATTATAGATTGATATTCATTTCTAGTATATTGAAATTTATATCTTTGATGAGTTCTTGATTTGCCCTATTTGAAACTTTACCCAATGAATTAAATTTCCATATTTCCTTCCTCCTTCACCACTAGCTAAAGTACATTTCGATGGATCCCGTTTGGTATTATCCATATTTTATCTTCCTCTCTAAGATCTTCCCAATTAGCTAGCTAATTTGTCATCTCATTTACTTCTCTATACACATGTACCACCTCAAATTATTCTAGTGAATTTAGGTATATTCATGTATATGTTGCTATGTTTGCTAATATCCAACTTGTCATCACCCTTTTATTGAGGTAATTAATAATATTCAATGAATCTCCCTCAATTATTAGTTTCCTAGTCCCCAATTGAACCACCATATTTACTCCTTCCAAGACCATTCTATCTTCAACTTGATGACTAGTTATAATGCCCAAGTACTCACTCATCACTCTAATCAACATTCCTTGGCTATCTCGTAGCACTACTCCTCCAGCTTTCCCCAGGTTTCCTTTAGAAGCCCCATTAAAATTTAGTATTAGTCATCCTTGTTTGGATGACTACCACTTAGTCATGCTCCTCAAGTCTTGTCAAATATTTTTATTCATCCCAACTACACTTAAGTTGGAATGTTCACTTAATTTTTTCTCCTCCAATGACTTTGGACTCTCATGTACTTTCAATAATTTAACATTCTCCACAATGATAACTATGATATGTTTTCTATTCTTGGCTATTGATATCTTCCCCCCTTTAAAAATCCTTTTATTTATTTCCATCCAAACTCTCCATACATAATGAAAGGAAATAAAATTTGAAATTTATTTCATTCTTGGAATCTAAAATGGCTTCTCCAAGTATTCTATCCAACCTACCACACTATTAGGCAACACTCACACCACCCTCATCTTCTTTATTATATCATATAATATTTGAGTGAGTACTTACATTCCAATATTATATGACTCACTAATTCCTCGTGAGATTCACAAGGTAGCATCTATTAGGAAATTAAAAACCCCTCTTATGTAGTTTATCTAAAATTAAAATGTTGTTTTGATCCAAAAACCATAGAAAAAATGTTATATTTGGTATTGCTTTTCTTTCCCATTAACAATCACATTGAAATTCCTCCTAGATGATACAAGTGAAATATGATAGGATGATTTAATAGTGAATGACCCTTCATGAATAGCTCTAGATACTATTATATACTCAACCAAATTGGAGGTTACATAACATATTTTCTATTTAGCTATTATCTTTTGTAGATCTTCCTCATACCGGTTCTAGGTTTTTAGATCCTTATAGTGTTAAATAATAACTCACAATATTCACATAATTATATTTTAAATCTACTTCGATGCTTGCTATCTCATCATCCTTCACTAATGGGTACTTCTCCAACCATGTATCTTTCCAAAAGTGGACAAGCCTACTATTCCCTACCTTCTATTAGATGTCTTTCCATAGAAAATCTCTACCCTTTACTATGTGGTTCCACATTGAATATCCCAAGTAGATATATTTTATGGTTAAAAATCTACTATCCTCTTGGTTGTCAAGGTATTTATCTCTTAGATATCTTGCCCATATACCCTCCTTCACTAGCCTGTATCCTACCTTTGCTACCAAAACCTTGTCTATATCCCTTATTATTACAAACCTAAATCCTCCACTTGATTTATTATTGTATACTCCCATACTATAAGTAGAATTATGTTCTTCTCCTCTAGTCATGATCAAAGAAATCTTCTTCAAACACTTTTTACTTATTAGCTACTTTAAGTGAGATCTTAAAAATTGATAATAAATATATAGAGATTGATTAGAGAGTACTCTTAAGTAGCTATAATTGACATTTATCACTAAAAAATTTTACTTTCATCTAACTAATTTACTTTGAATCCTATCAATTAGCATATTCCACATCTGATCCTTGCATTCCCCCATGAATATTGGTATTTCCTAGTACACATAAGAGAGATTTAAAACACTATATCCAAGCTATACTGTTGTTCTTCTCTACCAATTCTCTACAATATTTATAAAGAACATCTTACTCTTGTTCATATTTATAATTTATTGGGATTCTTTCTCATAGATATTTAGTATCATCCTAAATTCCTTCACCTCAGCTACACATAGTCTACCCAACAAAACTATGTCATCCACAATGTTTTGGTGAATAATACTTTCTATGGAGATAGATTGGTTCAAGTCACTTAATTCTCCTACTTGTTTTGTTTATAGAATGCACCTTCCCAATGCTTCTATCATTATTATGAAGATATATGGGGACAATGGGAATCCTTGCATTAAGCCCCCATTGCTTTAAAAGAATCCAACTAAAAAAACATTCACTATAAATAAGAATTTAGGTCTTCCATAGTAGCTATTAACCCACCTTCTATAATATTTGCTAAAGCTAAACTTATCTAGGACTTTATCTAGGAAATGCCATGAGATCGAGTCATATTATTTATTCATACCAAGCATTAATACCATCCCTTCCCTTTTAATAATTTTAATTGAATGTATGGTCTCATAGAGTGTGATTACATCATCTAAAATTTGTCTACCGTATATGAATACCATGTGTTGCTTTACAATGATCTATGGGAGAACAAAATTTAGTATTAATGCAATCACTTTTGATATTATCTTATAAACACATTATATAGACTAATTGGTGTGAAGTCTTTGTATCCTTTTAGCCTAAGTTTCTTTGTATCTGTTTACCTGCAACGTTTCAGTCTCTACTCCAAAACCTGTAACTTTCTCAGTCTCCAAAATGTTGTATCTATCCTTAAATTACCATAACCTTGGGTTATTAAATATTCTCTTCTCCTGCAATATCCTTATCGAATTCTAAATTCTAAATTTATCTCTTAAATTATCCACTTTCTCAAGAATCTAAATATATTGAGATATTCAAATCCCTTCTCCAAGATTTGATAAAATTCTTGTTAAACACTTCTTCCTTTTGGGCTTATTGTCGGATGGTGACAATTATCCCAAATATCCTTTATTAGAAAATTCTCCTTTTTTGTAATATCCTATTACAAACCTTTTCCAAAACTCCTTAATTGGTAACTTTTGCAAAGTTAATCTACTCTACTTGTAATCTTCTAATTATTGCTTCACCAAGATGTCTTCAATGGTCGATTCTTAAAATTTAGAACAAGGCTTTCTTTAGCCTTCTTCAAATAAATAAATAATATTCTCCTTTGAAAATGTCAAATAAATGATATAAGACAAATTGATTCAAACTATGTAAGGCAACCAACAATCATAAAGGTTTATCTCCTCTTATTGGAAATGTGAAACAAACGTTTATCTCCTCTCCTTCGAAACATCAAACAAATGATATAAGATAAATCGATAAAGTGATTTAAACTATGTAAGGCAACTAGCAATACTCAAGGTTCAACTTTTAAATGATAACTTTTATGACAAAGTAATTGTTGTTTTCTAAGTTATTAGTTTAGATTAGCAATTTCATTAATTACTAAACTCAACTTCATTATGTAATTATTATCTTTATTTTAATATAACACATCTATACTATAAAAATAAATACTTATACTAATACGGTTTGGTTTAACATGGCTTTGCCTTTATTAGTTGGATTTATTTACGTTTAGAAAACCACCTTTATATTTTATTTGTATGTGTGGGTGCATATATATATAACTATATTTTAGTGATGCATTACAAATGATCAATGATCTTAAACATTATTTTTTAAATAAGTTATACGTGATTTCTATTGAGATAGTTTCCATCATATATTATGAGGTATATGAAGTTAATTAGATCATGTCTAGCAAGCTAAGAGCAATGGGTACACGCTATGAGAGAGTCCCACTAGGTAGCATGAAAGGAAAGTCATATTTTAAAATACTAATTGGAAATTAAGATACCCTAATTAGAAATATGGATGTCCAAGTTGAAGATGAGGAAGAGCGAATATATGGTAAATTTGATCCAAGGTGTAAATGTTAAATCAAAAGTGATAATCAAGGATGAGACGTTTGACCATGATATAATGGTTCTTAAAAGTAGAGGTTTAATATGTAAGTTCTATTGATACTGGTCAAGGTTTTCAAAGATTAAAATTTGGATCAAATGGAAGTGGGGATTGAATTGAAATTACTCTTACTTTTCCTCTTAAAGGTTTTATCTTTGTCATATTTTTCAATTTGGAATTTAGTGATAAAATAATGGGTGTTAGCCCATGGTTTAAGGGGAGAGATGTCCGAGACGCCCTTTATTTAAGACCATGGAGTGAGAATTTTTTTGTCGAGACAAAAACTATTAAAAAGCTTTTGGTGTGGGTTAGGATTTTTGGACTTGCATATCAACTTATAAATAAGGATGTTTTGAAGAATATTAGAAATATCCTAGGGAATTCATCAAGGAGGAACCAACTATTAAGAAGCAAAATCATGCTATATATATCTATATCTATCTATCTATATATATATATATATATATATATATATATATATATATATATATATATATATATATATATATATATATATATATATATATATCTTGGATATGTATTGCTATGGATATTTCAAAACCTTTACCATAATCCATTAAGATTAAATTTGAATCAAGGGAATGAGAAAAGTGGATTATGAAAACATTGCATTCAAATACCTCAATTATTATGATATTGGATACATGGCAAGGGATTTTAAAGTGAAAATGATGAATAAAGAGAGAAAGTAATGGTGATGAGACAATATTCAAGATGAAGTAAGGAAATCATATTGCAGTAGAAGATGAATTAGATCAAGGATATTCCACTCCAAAAGAAGAGGTAAAAAAATCCTATCTATAACATCATATGACAAAGGCCACTATAATTCGCTTGAATCAACTATTAGAAGAAACAAAAGATATAAGGGATGAGAAAGTACAATTTGCAAGTTCAAATTCAAAAGGAATTAAAGGTGCAAATAGTGTAGAGGTTATTCCTTGCACTTTAGGGTTTCAAGATCAACATAATAAATAAATAAGGATGGAGGAAATACATAACAATTAATGGTTTTTAGGGTAGCACAATAAGGTAGTTGCTATAGAGGAACGTTCTTGCACTTAAGGTTTTCTAGGGCAACATAATGAAGAAAGTGCTTTTGCTGTTACTCCTTCTCAATTAGATCCTTCAAAGCAAGATAAACCTAAAGATGATAAGTCTCACTATGAACAGTATACAAATATTGAAGAGATTGATGAAGACAAAAATATTTATGGGAATGAAAGAAAGAAAGGAAAACCCAAGAAGCAAAAACAAAGAGAAAAAAAAACTCAAAGGGATATTGATATGGAAAAACAAAAGCAAATATTGCAAGTGTTAACAAGAAGTGGGGCTAAACCTACAAATAAAAACAAGAATTTATGATGAAAATGATATCTTGGAATATTAGGGGCATGGATAAGACCCCTATAAAATAAGTATTAGGGATTTGAGAGGTTGTTATAGACAACATATTTATAGATATGGAAATCAGGTAGTAAATATTTTAGCCATTTGCAATGTTGATTTTTATCTTGGAAAAATTTACATTTTAGAAAGCAACTAGATGAGTGAGATTTTATCTCTTGATAAAAATGATATCAAGGAGTTGATTACGAAACATAGCAGCTTGATAAATATGACAAATATTTTTTTTATTTATTGCGTAAATACTTCTTATAAACATCCACCATGGGGATTGACCCCGGTCACATCACCGATAATGCAAGTGGCATCCTTGCTAGTAGACCACACTCACGAGGACAAGATGATAAATATCTTTGAGAAAATGGAAAATGAAGAATTTTTTTGATAAAAAGGTAAGTTGGACATGGTTTATTTAACATTATAGCACTGTAATATTTTTTTATCTTAATGGGAGTGGCCCCCAATACAAGCCACACATAGCTTATTTAAAAAGAAAATATCTTATCTAACTTACCTTTTGTTTAAAATAAACTCATATCCTTCAAAAAACTATGCTTTTATTAATTTATCAATCTCATTTTCATTAAAAAAATAAAATCTTTGTTAATTAAATTCCTTTTAAAATTTATTTTATTGTCAAAATAAGATACAATTGGCTAAACTAGCTACCACGTTGTTCCTTTTCCTATAGACATGTTATCATTTTTAAGGTACTTTATCCATCAATAGTTGATGGACATAAAAACAATGTTTTTTTTTCTATTAAATATTCACATCTATAGTTGACAAAAATATTAATGTTAATAATATAATAATCATATTCAAATGGCATAAGCTCAATTGTTTAAATTCCTCAACTTTTAAGGAAAACTCTAAGTTTGAATTTTGCCAAGCAATACATGGATAATTTTCAATTTGTTGCAATACCACTATATGGTCATGATATAATATGAGTGGGGTTTGTTTCAATCCCATGTAACCAATTAAAACAAGTAATATGCGAATCTTCAAACTAAAATATATCTCCATCATTTTCAATGGAAATATTTATCATTATAATAAATTCCCTAGCCTTTGCATAGTTGTTTGTTGAAGTTCCATATGATTCAAAGTAGGTGACCACTAAACCTTCATTATATAAAAAACACCAATTTTTCCTACTTTCCTAGGGTTTTCTTTGAAAGCACCATAAAAATTAAGTTTGTTGAATCCAACGTTTGGACATTTCTATTTTCCTTAGATTAACACAAATCCTTTATGTTAAATCCGTTGTTGTTGATCACCCCTATATTTATATTCAAATCCTATAAAGAGGCTAGCATACATTCTTCCACACTCGAGGCTTCCCTTGATCATCATTATTCTTGTAAATACTTTGCAAAAAAGGTAACAATATGAATCTCAATTTGGATATGATCTTGATATTTATTTTTAAAATTCTATTATTCATTTCCATCCACAAATTTCATCAAATAATGCAAGGACCAATCCTTCATAAAATGCTTAATGCTTAATCTTTGAAACAAGCAACCCCACATTTCATCAACTCTTATAATATCAATGGAGCAATTCAATTAATTATCTTATTTTTTGAAAAAAGAGTCCCAAAAACTAAAAGTAAAGGAACAATGAAGAAGTAGATGATATAATATTACACGAATCACACAAAAAATACATGATACACTCTTATTTACAAATTATCACTTGCGAGAAATTTTCTTTAGATTGGTAGTTGTTAGGGTACCTATGGGTAGAACCTAACAATATAATATTGTGTTGTATGATTGACATGAGCTTTAAATAACCCAAGTATGTTGTATAGTGGACATAAGCTTTAAATAACCTATTTATATTATATAGTTGGCATGAGCTATAAATAACCCAATTGCATTGTATAATTAGTATGGGTTATAAATAACCTAAGGTCTATCTATGGGATATAATATTAAAATAGTGATGGAGATATGTTTAGGGTTATACCCTTCTCAAAATAATATTAGAGGATGATTATATAAAGGAGGGATTTTTTTTATTGAAAATCATCCAAATCCAGTATTATGACAACTATCATTGCTCATGAAGCGACTCTAACCTTGGAAGAAATTGTGGAGTGATTCCTTCTATAAGGAGTAACATTGGTGTTGCCTTCCCTGAAGGGTATTGTCCATATTGGTATATTGTCTTATGGATTGAGTTATTTGATATTCTGCATATCTATGAATTATTTATTTATATGAGAAGCAAAGGTTCTTATGAGTATTGTTTTACAAAATGCTTAATATTTTAGGTTTGAAGCAATCAATCCAACATTTCATCAACTCCTCAAATGTTAAAGGAGCAATCTAATATATTATCTCTTATTGGGGAAAGTAGTCCCAAATATTGAAAGTAAAGGAACAATGAAGAATTGGCTGATATAAATATAATAATTCTAGTTCCTCCTTACAAAAAGCACATTGCAAACATCCATGATATCTTCTTATTTGTAAATTACCAGTTGTGAGAATTTTTCTTTAAATTTCTAATTAATTAATTTTAAGTACTTTAAAAGGAATAGACTAATGAGTGGGTAATTTTGATTGCTCCAAAGCCTTAATTAAGTATCCACCATATTTTTATGGATTTGAATCAACTCATCTTCTATAAAAATGAACAAATAAAATTCTTAGAGAATATTTTGGATCTCATTTGCTACTTATTTGAGTATCTCTCCCTCAACTAGATTTTTACTAGAAATCCAATATCAAGAATTGTTATTCATATCAATATTATTTTTGACCTTTGAACCTCTATTTTCCAAATATTTATGATTTTATGGTTGCCATTTTGGATCATAAATATGAAATTTCAACGAAGCATAAAACCAAAACTTTATAGAATCCCCTCATTGGCCAATCACTTCATATGCTCATTTAATAATTACAAAACTCTTTCATATGATGTTCCATGTTGCCAAACCCCTAGGCAATGCTTGTTTCTTTAGCAATTTTATACCACAAAACCTATATATTCTTGAAGTAACATGTTTGCTCGACTCTTTTATTCATATTTAAATAATCTCCAAATAAACTTTGCCCCTAATTACAAAATCATATATTTTTAGAAACCTACCCCTCTAAGATTCTTTCCTCTACAAATCCCATCCTATTTGTAAATGAGAAGCTAATTGTTGTAGTAGATAAAAAAACACATGAGGTAAAGGGAATTTGGAACATCTCAGTGAACCTAAAATAAGGAAAAGGAATAATAAAAAATGTATTGTATGTTTCTAGATTGACCACTAATCTTCTTTCCATCTCCCAACTCATGGATCAAAACATAACTGTTGAGTTTAAAGTTCTCATTGGAAGAAAAAAATGTCACAATTCTAAACAAGGAAAGAGAATAGCATCAGGGTCTTATAAAAATGGTCTATTTATTATATATATTGCTATACACTTAGCCTTTTTAGTCAAAACATCAGATCTATAGCATAAATGATTAGGACAATCCTCAATGAAAGAATTATTCAAATATCAAATGGTTGAAGGAATACCTAATTTTCTCCAGAAGCTACTATATGTCCAAAATGCTTAGCAATAAAACAACATAGAGTTATCTTCAAACTCCATCAACATAGAGCTCAACAACCCTTGGAAATAATATATACAAATTTGTGTGGACCAAAGAAAATTGATAGTATTGGAGAACATAAGTACTTCTAATTATTTGTTGATGATCACACCAGGTGGGTTTATTTCATGAAGTATAAATCATAAGTATCTATTCATTTCAAATAGTTCAAACTTTAAGTGGAAAAGGAATAAGGAAATACTATAAAGGCACTTTGTTTAGATAGAGGAGGAGAATTCATTTCAAAAGATTTTGACTCATTCTTAGAAGAAAATGGAATTAAAATACAACTTACTACAACATATTAACCACACCAAAATGGAATTGTAGAAAGAAGAAATAGATCAATAATGGAAATTATGAGATGTATGTTGGAGGCAGAAGCAGTGTAAAGAACATTCTATATACAAAATAGATTGCCAACAAGAGTACTCAAACACATTACACTAGAAGAAGCATGGTTAGGATAAAATCCAAATATAGGAAAACTAAAGATTTTTGGGTGTAAATATTACATGTAGAAATGGAGACGTTGGTGCCAAAGAGTTTGAATACAATAAATTGAGATACCTCTAAAAACTGGTAATAAATAAATAAATTAACTAAAATTTGCTATAAATATACTTTGAAATTATTCAATTCGTTGGGGTGCTATGTTTACATGATGCTATTCTTTTGAATGCTTAATAAATAACTTTAAATATGAGTTCCTTTGTATAAATGAGAGATTTCCAATTAGGATGTATGTAATGAATACCCTAAATATTGAACATTGACCTTACCTATAAAATTTTAATAGATTACCATAGAATAAGGTTATTTTTAAGATTTTTGTTATGTACTATTAATACAAGGAGGGAGGCTAGGGTAGTGAGGTGTATGGGAATTTTATTATATCTAACCTGATTTGGGGTAGGAGTGGATCCCTCTTATTGGAAGGCCAAATCTATTGTGAAACATAGATTGGTTACACTATCTATTGATTGATCAGCTTCTTTAGAGTTGATCAAATCATATTGTGTATGATGGATGTTGTTTATGGGGTATGTTTGAAATTTTATAATTTAACAATATAATTTATTTTAGAACCATGGTGATAACTCCAATGTCAGAGTCTAGTAGGAGTTGCCTTGATGACCTTTGAGCATAAATGTGTATGCAAATATTCTAAGAAGGATATAAGTCAATCTAAAAAAAAATTGTACACTATTAGATCTTATATTTTTTTATGAATGATTAATGAATTTAAGGCATTTGTATGGCTTTGTGGATTATATAATTGGATCATTTTTAAGAGTTTTTTTGTTGGAATCTATCATGATGTTGGAAGTGCTTGGTAGGATATTGGACAACACAAGACCATCCTAATTTTTTTTGCTATTGCTAGAGGTAGATCAACTAGATTTGTGCATGTGATTAAAAAACTAAAGATGTAAAAATCCATGGTTGCATATTTCAATAAATTTGGAAATATATGTGCCTAAATATAATAGATATAGGGGATTTGGTATATTTTGCTATTATAGCCATAATAGTGATAGGTAGGGTGTTTTACATGTAGTAGTTTAAATGTGATATATATGTGACACTCTCCCATAGAAAAATATTTAAAATTAGAGTTACTATGTGTAACCATCTATTAGTAATGATTTAATAGGAGAATTCTAATTGAAGAACCCAAATAAGTAGTATGATATTATATTCAATATGTATTTAGTATATTGTTATTAATATGCTCTGGAAAGACAAATGAAGTAGAATAGTTACCTTCTTTCCTATTGTTTTTGTACGATATGCACTAAAAATGATATTGCATCAAATAAATTGTGAATAGAAATTTAAAATTTTGCACTGGAACTAGTCTTACATTATTTAAAATCAATAAAATTTTTATTAAATAAAAGGTTGATGCTTATTATTGAGTTAACAAGAAAAAAATAAAATGAGTTACATGTATTTAGTTACCAAAAAATATAGTGAATGACCATATCGACAAGTAGAATGAATGAAATAAATATGTTGAAAACTCTAAATTGTCAGCCAAAAACTACAAACAATAAAAATCACTTAACTGCAAATAATTAGGGCCTCCCCCAAGCCTTGAAAAAATAGTGAATGACCATCCCAGCAAGTAGAACCAACAAACAAATTCATGAAAAGCTCTAAATTTCTAGCCATTAACTACAAACCATGGAAATCACTCATTTATGAACAATTAGGACCTCCTCCAAGCCCTATAAAACAAAAAATGACCATCCCAACAAGTAGAATGAATGAACCAAAGTCCACTTCCAAGCGATGCCATGTTTCAAAGAGGAAAAAAGAGTTTCTGCTATAGGTAGTAAAGTAAATGGTCCCATACCATAACCAAAGAAAAATTGTATGGAGGAACTCCACTAGCCCCACTCCTAAAATGTGCAAGAATGAAAACCCCCAAACCGTACCAAAAAAATAGGTTTATTCGACAAAGCAACACCACCTAATAATTTTTTTTGGAACACATAAAGAAGATGCAAAAAATGTCTTGGACACCCTTCAGGCACCAAGCAGAGATAGGAAATGCCAAAAAGCCTAGGAAAAATAGGTGATCTACCTGAAAATCCATAAGAAAGTAGGAGATCCACCTGAAAATCCTTAGGAAGAGCCAAGGAGGGAGTAAGAATTTGAAAAGGTAACCTCTCGTCCGAAGGGGGAGGTCTCTTGATCCTCTTGTTTTGCTCTCTTTGAGCTCTATGTTATCACAAAATAATATAGATTTTTGAAATGAAAATATTTAGGAAATGAAGGATGAACAATATGGAATTTCATATTACATAGTTTACAATTCATCAAGAAATATAAGAAATAGTTAGTCCAAAAATCAATGTTTATATTACTATATCTTGGATTTTTATTAGTAACCTAGTTGAAGGAGATGAACACAAAAAAATAGCAGATCAAGAGCTCTATTTACATATTTTAATGTGAAATGATGAGTTGATTGAAATCTATCAAAATATGATGGATACTCAATCATGTTGGGATATAATAATTTAAAGGAATTTAAATTTTTTAATCCCAAATATTTGCTTTCAAAGAATATTTGGTCATTGAGGCGCTTCCTAAGGCTTCAACATTCCTTTGATTAGTGTTCCAAAGCAATAATATTACAAGATAGGTATAGTGTGCATTTTTTCCTTGCCTGATTAGACTTCATCTTATTTTAGTATTTTCTTTGATCAAAACTTTTGTTATATTTTATTTATAGTAGTAGATGGATTAATTATTCATGAGATAAAATCATAGTTCATGATCGAATTTATTAATTATTGATACATAATGGTTGCTTGATTTTTTAAGTAAATTCCGTAATATATTTGATGGTTGTCCATAATTCTAGGAATGAAATATTCCATATAAATACTTATTGTGAATTGGGTGAACGATAAATGATCTAATAATACATATATGGTTTATAGTAATGGTAACCCCACAAGGGAATTTGTTTATCTATGATATGATTATAAGTATACAAGACCACTTTGGGTGGATATTTGAATATGTTAGATCACCTTGTATTGAAACCTATGTGTGTGTTATACCATTCATCAATTTATATTTGAAGTTATGTACCTTGAAATTCTAGGTGCTTGCCATTTGTTATATGAATCACATGTCATGATCCTAGAAGCATATAGATATAGTTTCATCGTGAGTTATGTTTTGCAATTAGGTTAAGTATATTAAACTCTTTAAAAAAAAATAAATAGAGGATGATATTGATGGTAAATGAAAGTAGAAAATCAAATGAATGCAACTAGAATTAAGTGCAGTTACAAGATAAGGAGAAAAAAATATGGTGGAAATAAGGATGATGAGAAGCGGGCTAGCAAATGTTATAAAAACAAAATATTAAACAAATAAATATTGCCTAGAGAAATATTTCAAATAGGCTCGGGAAAAGAAGGATTGTAGAAATGGAGACCTTGGTACCTATGATATTGAACACAATAAATTTAGATAGCTCTAAAACTTGGTAATAAATAATTAAATAAACTAAAATTGGCTATAAATATACATTGACTAGGGTGCTATGTTTACATGATGTTATTCTTTTAAATTCCTAATAAATATCGTTGATTATGAGTATCTTTGTATAAATGAGAGGTTTCTAATTAGGATATATGTAATAAATACCCTAAATATTGAACATTGGCCTTACTTATAAAATGTTAATAGATTACCATAGAATAATCTTATTTTTAAATTGTTTGTGTATGTGGGTTATGTATTATTAGCACAGGGAGGGACGGTAGGGTAGTGAGGTGTATGGGAATTTTATTATATCTAACCTAATTTAGGGTAGGATTGGATACCTTTGATTGGAAGGCCAGACCTATTGTAGAACATAGATTTGTTACACTCACTAATGGTTGAGCAACTTCTTTAGAATTGATCAAATCATATTGTGTATGATGGATGTTGTTGATGGGGTATGTTTGGAAGTTGATAATTTAATAATATGATTTCTTCTAGAGCTATGGTGACAACTCCAATTTTGGATTCTAGTAGGAGCTACCTTGATGACCCTTGTGCATCAATGTAGATGTCAATATTCCAATAAGTATTTAAGTCTACCTAAAAATTTTGTGCACTATTAAATCTTATATTTTTGTATGAATGATGAATGAATTTAAGGCATTTATATGGCTTGTTGCTTATAGGACTGGATCATTTTCATGAGTTTATTTTTAGGAAACTAGTTAAACTATCATGGTGTTAGAAGTGCTTGGTAGGAGATTGGGAAACACAAGAGCCTCCTAAAATATTTTTCTATTACTAGAGGTAGATCAACTAGATTTGTGCATGCAGTTAAAGAACTAAATATGTAAAAATCCATGGTTACATATTTCAATAAATTTAGAAATCTATGTGCCTAAATATAATATATAGGAATTTTGGTACATTTTACTACTATAGCCACAATAGTGATAGGTAGGGTGCTCTAAATGTGTTATATATGTGATGCTCTCGCATAGAAATTATTTTAAGATTAAAGTTACTATGCATAACCATCTATTAATAAAATGATTTAATAGAAGATTTCTAATCGAAGAACCCAAATAAGTTGGTATTCTATTCAATATGTATTTAGTATATTGTTATTAATATGCTATGAAAAAAAAAATTAAGTAGAATATTTACCTTCTTTCCTATTATTGTTGTAGGAGATGCACTAAAAATGATATTGCATCGAATATATTATAAGTAGAAATTCATTTTTTTTGCATTAGAACTAATCTTACATTATTTAAAATCAATAAATTTTTTTATTAAATAAAATATTGATACTTATTATTGAATTAACAAGAAAAAAATAAATAAGTTACATGTGTGATCAACTTGTCACTATAACTGATTAAATTCTTACCTGACAAAAAATTCATGAAAAAAATTAATATCAATGCAACAATTCAATTAATTATCTTTTTTTTTGAAAAAGGAGTCCCAAAAAATAAAAGTAAAGGAACAATGAAGAAGTAGACAATATAATATTACATGAATCACACAAAAAATCCATGATACACTCTTTATTTAGAATTTATCACTTGTGAGAAATTTGCTTTAGATTGGTAACTGTTAGGGTACCTATGGGTAGAACCTAACAATATAATATTGTGTTGTATGATAGACATGAGCTTTAAATAACCCAACTATGTTGTATAGTTGACATAATATTTAAATAACCTATTTATATTATATAGTTGGCATGAGCTATAAATAACCCAATTGCATTGTATAATTAGTATGGGTTATAAATAACCTAAGGTCTATCTATGGGATATAATATTAAAATAGTGATGGAGATATGTTTAGGGTTATACCTTTCTCAAAATAACATTAGAGGATGATTATATAAAGGAGGGAGTTTTTTTATTGAAATTCATCCAAATCAAGTATTATGATAACTATCATTGCTCATGGAGCGACTCTAACCTTAGAAGAAATTGTGGAGTGATTCCTTCTATAAGGAGTAACATTGGTGTTGCCTTTCGTGAAGGGTATCGTCCATATTGGTATATTGTCTTATGGATTGAGTTATTTGATATTCTGCATATCTATAAATTATTTATTTATATGAGAAGCAAAGGTTCTTATGATTATTATTTTTTAAAATGCTTAATCATTTAGGTTTGAATCAATCAATCCAACATTTCATCAACTCCTCAAATGTTAAAGGAACAATCTAATAGATTAATTCTTATTGGGGAAATTAGTCCCAAATATTGAAAGTAAATGAACAACACAGAAGTGGCTGATATAAATAAAATAATTCTATATCCTCCTTACAAAGAGCACATTGCAAGCATCCATGATATCTTCTTATTTGTAAATTACCAGTTGTGAGAAATTTTCTTTAAATTTCTAATTAATTAATTTTAAGTACTTTAAAAGGAATAGACTAATGAGTGGGTAATTTTGATTGCTCCAAAGCATTAATTAAGTATCCACCATATTTTGATGGATTTAGAATCAACTCATCTTCTATAAAAATGAACAAATAAAATTCTTAGAGAATATTTTGGATCTCATTTGCTACTTATTTGAGTATCTCCCCCTCAACTAGATTGCTCTTAGAAATCCAAGATCAAGAATTGTTATTCATATCAATATTATTTTTGACCTTTGAACCTCTATTTGCCAAATATTTATGATTTTATGGTTGCCATTTTGGATCATAAATATAAAATTTCAACAAAGCATCAAACCAAAAAATTATAGAATCCCCTCATTGGCCAATCACTTCATATGTTCCTTGACTAATTATAAAACTCTTTCATATGATGTTCCATGTTGCCAACCTCCTAGGCAATGCTTGTTTCTTTAGCAATTTTATACCCACAAAACTTGTATATTCTTGAAGCAACATGTTTGCTCGACTCTTTTCATCATATTTAAATAATCTCCAATAAAAATTTGCACCTAATTACAAACTCATATTTTTTTAGAAACCTACTCCTCTAAGATTCTTTCCTCTACAAATCTTATCCTATTTGTAAATAGGAAACTTAAATTTCTTGTTAGAATATATTACATTATTTAGTTATGTAATGTATTCACTAAAGGACGAGATTATTTTAGGGAGATGTTAGCTAGTGAATTCAAGCAATGTCATAATTGCACAAGTGTCAATGTGCAAGTTGTAATATGCAAGGTGTCCCCTTGTACATATAGGTAAAGTTTTGGCCAAGGAATTTATATTTTTATATAAAGGGCCTCAGAACTCCATTAAGATGTATTAATTTATTCTTATAATAAGATGTTGCATAATCCTTCTTTCCTTATTTCTCTATTTGTCTTGATATGATGGAATTATGCCAAAAACATCGATGGTATTAGAGCCATGGTGAATCTAGAGAGAAATAGGGATAAGGCTTTAGAATTATTTACTCAAGGAAAGACTCTAGAGAAGAGTCTATGAGAAATAGGAGATTGGTGATATCCTTTGCTAATTGAAGACTACCGAGGAGAAGCTTCTAATAGTGAAATAATTGGGATAATTATCGCCATCCAACAACAAGCCCAAAAAGGAAGACTACTGGATTCTACAACTAAGCACTAGAAAATTTCATAGCTATGAGCAACCTCCATTCCCGACAGAAAACTGGTGAATCAAATCATAAATATATTCATCATCCTCAAAGGCCATTAAAGGTAAGCAACTAGGGTTCAATTAGTTGAACTTCAAAATTATGGTTCATTATCAAATTCCATTAAACACCGAATTTGGATTAAAGTTGTAAAAATAAGAGCTAAGAAAAAGTGCTCATATTATAGTCTTCAAGAAAGTGCAAAAATAATAGATCATTTTGAGGATATATCTACACATTAAATAGGAGTTGGATATTTTTTGAAATAAATAAAATTATCACCTACCTATTAATCTATCTAGAAAGCAAGAAGACTATATCCTACAACATTGATTGTAGTGAAGGGTTATTTTTAGATTACTCTTAAATTTTGCAGAGATTATTAAGTGTATTAGAATTTATTTTAATTATAGGAGCAATAATGAGAGAATATTATTACCATTAAAAGTGCATTATTTATCCATTAAGTACTATACTAGTTGATCTTTAACTAGTTACTCTCAATTAGTTTGTTTTGTTAAAAACATAAAACTAGCACAAAATATGCAGCATTTCGTGGCCAAAAGAAGCCACCAATACAAATAAAAAATGTGGAGAAGGAAGCCACCATTAAATTCCTTGAAGGAAGCCTCAAATTGAGACTTGATGAGTCTCAAGATTAAAGGAAAATAAAAATATTTTATCTAAGTGCAAAGTGCAGAAATCCTTAAGAATCGACATTAGCTTGGATTAAATCTCATTAAAATATCCAAGGAAGAAAGAAGCTACCTCATCAAAATCAAGAAAGGATTTTAGAAAGGTCATTTATATTGGTGCAAATCTAACTATTACAAAGTACCTCTTTTGTTTCTTCAAATGGAAAAAAAAATTCTATTTACAGATAGCAACATGACCATCATATTCAGTAGGTAGTATGGTAGAGTTCGAGCAAGAGGAACCAACTACCAAAGAGCGCATACTTCAAAAAAATCAAGGTTTTTAAAAACACCATTTCTCCACATCCAATCCAACCCTAGAAGCAAGCGTATCACCTAAAACATTGAAGCCATTACAAGAGGCTATTATCATTCATGTTTTCATAGAGAAAAGATAGCATACGAAAGGAGATCATCTATGTCAGATAGCACTCTTAAGCTAAGTAAAAAAGGGTTATTTCAAAATCTACAAAACAATGCCATCAATTGGATGCTACAAAGGATACACAAAAAACATACTACAAACATCAATATAGAAATAGAGAAGTGCTATACCCAAGCCCATTACTTGGAGAGAATGACCAGTAGAAAGAAGCACAAAAGCTACCACATAACTGTCATTAGGAACACCATAGAATTGTGGAGTATTACAGTTGAAGCTACCCATTATCCATGTGCAAATGAATAAGAAGAGACGCTTGCATTTCAAGAAACATAGCAATCTAATGTATAATACAATTATATAGAGCTACAACACTCATCCTTGGAGCATTAGGAGAAAGGCTACTAGCACAAGCTATGAGTGCCACTTAGCACAAGATTTATAAGCACGAGCATTAGGAGAAAGGCTACTAGCACAAGCTATGAGTGCCACTTAGCACAAGATTTATAAGCACCCAACATTCGTGAATAATCTAGTACACACCTAAAAGGGGTTACAATTTTTTGGAGGTTACCACCAAACTTATAATTGCATATAGATACATTGAAACACCAATGTCTATTCTATAACACTCATGTAACACTTTTTTACAATATACAATGCAACAATCCTATTTAAGGCATCCATTTTGGAGGAGATATAACTAGGTCAATAGAAAGTCAAGCATTGAATGTTGTGAAGCATGATCATATGAAGGATGCTAATTCAATCCTGTGTGCCATTCAAAGATGTAAGAAAGCATTAAAGCGACTTTCATAAATCAGCCATACCAACGTTCTAGTTCGAAGGATATTTGATGCAAGCCACGAATTCATTTAAAGAAGAATCCAACACCATATACGGAGGAGAGAAGCGCTACTTAAGGGAGGAATTAAATATCGATCAAAGAGGACATTTACTACCCATAAGTGCCATAGATTTAGAACGTTTAAATTGGCCATGCCACAACATCAAAGGAAGATAATCCGAGGGATTATCATGGTAAAGTTTAATATCATTTATTGCTTGCTATAAACTAAAGATATATTGGAGTTATAAGGGTGCATTATATTTACTATTGCAAATTATCCACTTAGTATTAGTAATATATTAAGTAAGAAGATTTCAAGAATATTTTATATTTGCAAATAATAAAGTAGGAGGAATAAGAATTTCAACTTGAAAATTAAATATCCATTATTGCAAATATTATTTTTTTCTAATATTTTAAATTAGGAAGTTATAAGGAATACTACACCAAATAAATTATTGGAATTTAGAAATATTAAAAATCAAATATCAAAGGCTATATTAGGAGGTTCATTAAGGTATATCAAGAGTTGGAAATTAATTTGTATAGTTGTCTCAAAAACACATTAAAAGGATAAATAAATCTAATGATTAGAGCCTCATCAAAGTAGAAAGTGCTTAAGTTAAATAGGAGTAATAAGTTGTAACAAAAGTTGATTTTGGTATTTATAAAACTTTACAAAATCAACCCAAAATTGTACTATTCTCAAAAAGCACTTTATCAATCATATAACACTAGGGATAAATAAGGAACTCAACAAGGTCCTAGTTTTTGAACCTTCTATCAAGAGATATCATGGATTATTGGTATATAGACTCAGGAGCAAGTAAGCACATGACTAGAAATATTCATTGGCTCAATTCCCTAAAAAGGGTAAATGAGAAGCTAATTGTTGTAGTAGATAGCAAAACACATGAGGTAAAGGGAATTGGGAACATCTCAGTGAACCTAAAAGAAGGAAAAGGAATAATAAAAAATGTATTGTATGTTTCTAGATTGACCACTAATCTTCTTTCCATCTCCCAACTCATGGATCAAAACATAACTGTTGAGTTTAAAGTTCTCACTAAAAGAAAACAATGTCACAATTCTAAACAAGGAAAGAGAATAGCATCAGGGTCTTATAAAAATGGTCTATTTATTCTATATATTGCTATACACTTGGCCTTTTTAGTCAAAACATCAGATCTATAGCATAAACGATTAGGACAATCCTCAATGAAAGAATTATTCAAATATCAAATTGTTGAAGGAATACCTATTTTTTTTCCAGAAGCTACTATATGTCCAAAATGCTTAGAAAGAAAACAACATAGATTTCTCTTCAAACTCTATCAACATAGAGCTCAACAACCCTTGGAAATAATATATACAAATTTGTGTGGACCAACAAAAATTGATAGTATTGGAGGACATAAGTACTTCTAATTATTTGTTGATGATCACACCAAGTGGGTTTATTTCATGAAGTATAAATCAGAAGCATTTATTCATTTCAAATAGTTCAAACTTTAAGTGGAAAAGGAATAAGGAAATACTATAAAGGCACTTTGTTTAGATAGAGGAGAATTCGTTTCAAAATATTTTGACTCATTCTTAGAAGAAAATAGATCAATAATGGAATTGCAGAAAGAAGAAATAGATCAATAATGGAAATGGTGAGATGTATGTTGGAGGCAGAAGTAGTGTAAAGAATATTCTATATACAAAATAGATTGCCAACAAGAGTACACAAACACATTACACTAGAAGAAGAATGGTCAAGATAAAATCCAAATATAGGCAAACTGAAGATTTTTGGGTGTAAATATTACATGTATAAATGGAGACGTTGGTGCCTAAGAGTTTGAATACAATAAATTGAGATACCTCTAAAAATTGGTAATAAATAAATAAATAAACTAAAATTTGCTATAAATATACTTTGAAATTATTCAATTCGTTGGGGTGTTATGTTTACATGATGCTATTCTTTTGAATGCTTAATAAATAACTTTAAATATGAGTGCCTTTGTATAAAAGAGAGATTTCCAATTAGGATGTATGTAATGAATACCCTAAATATTGAACATTGAACTTACCTATAAAATTTTAATAGATTACCATAGAATAAGGTTATATTTACGTTTTTTTTATGTACTATTAATACAAGGAGGGAGGCTAGGGTAGTGAGGTGTATGGGAATTTTATTATATCTAACCCGATTTCAGGTAGGAGTGGATCCCTCTTATTGGAAGGCCAAATCTATTGTGAAACATAGATTGGTTACACTGTCTATTGATTGATCAACTTCTTTAGAGTTGATCAAATCATATTGTGTATGATGGATGTTGTTTATGGGGTATGTTTGAAATTTTATAATTTAACAATATAATTTCTTTTAGAACTATGGTGATAAATCCAATGTCAGAGTCTAGTAGGAGTTGCCTTGATGACCCTTGTGCATAAATCTATATGCCAATATTCTAAGAAGGATATAAGTCAACCTAAAAAAAATTATACACCATTAGATCTTATATTTTTTTATGAATGATGAATGAATTTAAGGCATTTGTATGGCTTTGTGGATTATATGATTGGATCATTTTCATGAGTTTATTTGTAGGAATCTTTCATGATGTTGGAAGTGCTTGGTAGGATATTGGACAATAGAATACCATCCTAATATTTTTTGCTATTGCTAGAGGTAGATCAACTAGATTTGTGCATGCGATTAAAAAACTAAAGATGTAAAAATCCATGGTTGCATATTTCAACAAATTTGGAAATCTATGTGCCTAAATATAATAGATATAGGGGATTTGGTATATTTTGCTATTATAGCCATAATAGTGATAGGTAGGGTGTTTTACATGTAGTAGTTTAAATGTGATATATATGTGACACTCTCCCATAGAAAAATATTTAAAATTAGAGTTACTATGCATAACCATCTATTAGTAATGATTTAATAGGAGAATTCTAAGTGAAGAACCCAAATAAGTAGTATGATATTCTATTCAATATGTATTTAGTATATTGTTATTAATATGCTCTAGAAAGACAAATGAAGTAGAATAGTTACCTTCTTTCCTAATGTTTTTGTAGGATATGCACTAAAAATGATATTGCATCAAATAAATTGTGAATAGAAATTTAAAATTTTGCACTGGAACTAGTCTTACACTATTTAAAATCAATAAATCTTTTATTAAATAAAAGTTTGATGCTTATTATTGAGTTAACAAGAAAAAAATGAAATGAGTTACATGTATTTAGTCACCAAAAAATATAGTGAATGATCATATCAACAAGCAGAATGAATGAAACAAATATGTTGAAAACTCTAAATTGTCAGCCACAAACTACAAACAATAAAAATCACTCAACTGCAAATAATTAAAGAATTCATGAAAAGCTCTAAATTTCTAGCCATGAACTACAAACCATGGAAATCACTCATTCATGAACAATTAGGGCCTCCTCCAAGCCCTAAAAAACAAAAAATGACCATTCCAACAAGTAGAATGAATGAACCAAAGTCCACTTTGAAGCGATGCCAAGTTTCAAAAAGGAAAAAAGAGTTTCCGCTATAGGTAGTAAAGTACATGGTCCCATCCCATAACCAAAAAAAAAATTGTAGGGAGGAGCTCCACTAGCCCCACTCGCAAACTGTGGAAGAATGAAAACCCCCAAACTATACCAAAAAATTAGGTTTATCCAACGAAGCAACACCACCTAATAATTGTTTTTGGAACACATCAAGAAGATGAAAAAAATATCTTGGACGCCCTTCAGGCACCAAGTAAATATAGGAAACACCAGAAAGCCTAGGAAAAATAGGCGATCTACCTAAAAATCCATAAGAAAGTAGGAGATCCACCTGAAAATCCTCAGGAAGAGCCAAGGAGGGAGTAATAATTTGAAAAGGTGACCTCTCGCCCGAAGGGGGAGGTCTCTTGATCCTCTTGTTTTGCTCTCTTTGAGCTCTATGTTATCACAAAATAATATAGATTTTTGAAATGAAAATATTTAGGAAATGAAGGATAAACAATATGGAATTTCATATTACATAGTTTATAATTCATCAAGAAATATAAGAAATAGTTAGTCCAAAAATCAATGTTTATATTACTATATCTTGGATTTTGATTAGTAACCTAGTTGAAGGAGATGAACACAAACAAATAGCAGATCAAGAGCTCTATTTACATATTTTAATGTGAAATGATGAGTTGATTGAAATCTATCAAAATATGATGGATACTCAATCAAGTTGGGATATAAGAATTTAAAGGAATTTAAAATTTTTAATCCCAATTATTTGCTTTCAAAGAATATTTGGTCATTGAGGCACTTCCTAAGGCTTCAACATTCCTTTGATTAGTGTTCCAAAGCAATAATATTACAAGATAGGTATAGTGTGCATTTTTTCCTTGCCTGATTAGACTTCATCTTATTTTAGTATTTTCTTTGATAAAAACTTTTGTTGTATTTTATTTATAGTACTAATGGATTAATTATTCATGAGATAATATCATAGTTCATGATTGAATTGATTAATTATTGATACATAATGGTTGCTTGATTTTTTAAGTAAATTCAATAATATATTTCATGGTTTTCAATAATTCTAGGAATGAAATAGTCCATATAAATACTTATTGTGAATTGGGTGAATGATAAATGATCTACTAATACATATATGGTTTATAGTAACGGTAACCCCACAAGGGAATTTTTTATCTATGATATAATTATAAGTATACAAGACCACTTTGGGTGGATATTTGAATATGTTAGATCACCTTGTATTGAAACCTATGTGTGTGTTATACCATTCATCAATTTATATTTGAAGTTATGTATCTTGAAATTCTAGGTGCTTGCCATTTGTTATATGAATCACATGTCATGATCCTAGAAGCATATAGATATAGTTTCATCATGAGTTATGTTTTGCAATTAGGTTAAATATATTAAACTCTTTAAAAAATAATAAGCAGAGGATGATATTGATGGTAAATGAAAGTAGAAAATCAAAGGAATGCAACTAGAATTAAGTGCAGTTACAAGATAAGGAGAAAAAAATATGGTGGAAATAAGGATGATGAGAAGCGGGCTAGCAAATGTTATAAAAACAAAATATTAAACAAAGAAATATTGCCTAGAGAAATATTTCAAATAGGCTCAGGAAAAGAAGGATTGTAGAAATGGAGACCTTGGTACCTATGATATTGAATACAATAAATTTAGATAGCTCTAAAACTTGGTAATAAATAATTAAATAAACTAAAATTGGCTATAAATATACATTGATTAGGGTGCTATGTTTACATGATGTTATTCCTTTTTTTTTTTTTTTTTTAAAGCGAAAAACCCCTTGCATGGCCGCCTTGGTCTAAGAGACCACGAACAGGGGGTTCTACACCGTCAAAGTCACCCGGGGGTCGCACCCAGCCCTGCTAGTACCAACATGATCAATTGGATTTTGGGTACCCAATTCATATTTTTGGTAGGATGGAGATTCGAACCTGGGACCTCCCTTGGAGGATTGCCCTCTCCTCTCCCACTCACCTACAACACCTGGGTGATGTTATTCTTTTAAATTCCTAATAAATCTATTTGATTATGAGTATCTTTGTATAAATGAGAGGTTTCCAATTAGGATATATGTAATAACTACCCTAAATATTGAACATTGGCCTTACTTATAAAAGGTTAATAGATTACCATAGAATAAGCTTATTTTTAAATTGTTTGTGTATGTGGGTTATGTATTATTAGCACAAGGAAGGAGGCTAGGGTTGTGAGGTGTATGGGAATTTTATTATATCCAACCTAATTTAGGGTAGTAGTGGATACATTTGACTGGAAGGCCAGACCTATTGTAGAACATAGATTGGTTACACTCACTAATGGTTGAGAAAATTCTTTAGAATTGATCAAATCATATTGTGTATGATGGATGTTGTTTATGGGGTATGTTTGGAAGTTGATAATTTAATAATATGATTTCTTCTAGAGCTATGGTGACAACTCCAATTTTGGAGTCTAGTAGGAACTACCTTGATGACCCTTGTGCTTATATGACTAGATCATGTTCATGATTTTATTTGTAGGAAACTAATTAAACTATCATGGTGTTAGAAATGCTTGGTAGGATATTGGGAAACACAAGAGCCTCCTAAAATATTTTGCTATTACTAGAGGTAGATCAACTAGATTTGTGCATGCGGTTAAAGAACTAAATATGTAAAAATCCATGGTTACATATTTCAATAAATTTAGAAATCTATGTGTCTAAATATAATATATAGGAATTTTGGTAGATTTTGCTACTATATCCACAATAGTGATAGGTAGGGTGCTCTAAATGTGTTATATATGTGATGCTCTCGCATAGAAATTGTTTTAACATTAAAGTTACTATGCATAACCAACTATTAATAAAATGATTTAATAGAAGATTTCTAATCGAAGTACCCAAATAAGTAGTATGGTATTCTATTCAATATGTATTTAGTATATTGTTATTAATATGCTATGAAAAAACAAATGAAGTAGAATATTTACCTTCTTTCCTATTATTGTTGTAGGAGATGCACTAAAAATGATATTGCATCAAATATATTATAAGTAGATATTTAAATTTTTTGCATTAGAACTAATCTTACATTATTTAAAATCAATAAATTTTTTTATTAAATAAAAGATTGATGCTTATTATTGAATAAACAAGAAATAAATAAATAAGTTACATGTGTGATCAACTTGTCACTATAACTGATTAAATTCTTACCTGAAAAAAAAATCATGAAAAAATTTAATATCAATCCAAAAATTCAATTAATTATCTTTGTTTTTTGAAAAATCAGTCCCAAAACTAAAATTAAAGGAACAATGAAGAAGTAGACAATATAATATTACATGAATCGCACAAAAATCCATGATACACTCTTTATTTAGAAATTATCACTTGCGAGAAATTAGCTTTAGATTGGTAACTATTAGGGTACCTATGGGTAGAACCTAACAATATAATATTGTGTTGTATGATCGACGTGAGATTTAAATAACCCAACTATGTTGTATAGTTGACATAAGCTTTAAATAACTTATTTATATTATATATTTGGCATGAGCTATATAACCCAATTGCATTGTATAATTAGTATGGGTTATAAATAACCTAAGGTCTATCTATGGGGTATAATATTAAAATAGTGATGGAGATATGTTTAGGGTTATACCTTTCTCAAAATAACATTAGAGGATAATTATATAAAGGAGGGAGTTTTTTTATTGAAAATCATCCAAATCAAGTATTATGATAACTATCTTTGCTCATGGAGCGACTCTAACCTTGGAAGAAATTGTGGAGTGATTCCTTCTATAAGGAGTAACATTGGTGTTGCCTTCCCTGAAGGGTATCATCCGTATTGGTATATTGTCTTATGGATTGAGTTATTTGATATTCTGCATATCTATGAATTATTTATTTATATGAGAAGCAAAGGTTCTTATGAGTATTGTTTTTTAAAATGCTTAATCATTTAGGTTTGAAGCAATCAATCCAACATTTCATCAACTCCTCAAATTTTAAAGGAGCAATCTAATAGATTATCTCTTATTGGGGAAAGTAGTCCCAAATATTGAAAGTAAATGAACAATGAAGAAGTGGCTGATATAAATATAATAATTCTATATCCTCCTTACAAAAATCACATTGCAAGCATCCATGATATCTTCTTATTTGTAAATTAAAAGTTGTGAGAATTTTTCTTTAAATTTCTAATTAATTAATTTTAAGTACATTAAAAGGAATAGACTAATGACTGGGTAATTTTGATTGCTCCAAAGCCTTAATTAAGTATCCACCATATTTTGATGGATTTAGAATCAACTCATCTTCTATAAAAATGAACAAATAAAATTCTTAAAGAATATTTTAATATTTTGGATCTCATTTGCCTACTTATTTGAGTATCTCTCCCTCAACTAGATTGCTACTAGAAATCCAATATCAAGGATTGTTATTCATATCAATATTATTTTTGACCTTTGAACCTCTATTTGCCAAATATTTATGATTTAATGGTTACCATTTTGGATCATAAATATAAAATTTCAACAAAGCATCAAACCAAAAATTTATAGAATCCCCTCATTGGCCAATCACTTCATATGTTCCTTGACTAATTATAAAACTCTTTCATATGATGTTCCATATTGCCAAACCCCTAGGCAATGCTTGTTTCTTTAGCAATTTTATACCCACAAAATTTTTATATTCTTGAAGTAACATGTTTGCTCGACTCTTTTCATCATATTTAAATAATATCCAATCAAACTTTGCACCTAATTACAAACTCATATTTTTTTAAAAACCTACCCCTCTAAGATTCTATCCTCTACAATTCCTATCCTATTTGTAAATAGGAAAATTAAATTTCTTGTTAGAATATATTACATTATTTAGTTATGTAATGTATTCACTAAAGTAGGAGATTATTTTAGGGGGAAGTTAGCTAGTGACTTCAAGCAATGTAATAAATGCACAAGTGTCAATGTGCAAGTTGTAATATGCAAGGTGTCCACTTGTACATATAGGTAAAGTTTTGGCCAAGGAATTTATATTTTTATATAAAGGGCCTCACAAATCCATTAAGATGTATTGATTTATTCTTATAATAAGATGTTGCATAATCCTTCTTTCCTTATTTCTCTATTTCTATTGATATGATGGAATGATGCCAAAGACATCGGTGGTATCAGAGCCACGATGAATCTAGAGAGAAATAAGGAGAAGGCTCTAGAAGTATTGACTCAAGGAAAGACTATAGAGAAGAGTTTGTGAGAAATAGGAGATTGGTAATATCCTTTTCTGATTGAAGACTACCGATGAGAAGCTTCTAATAATGAAATAATTGGGATAATTATCACCATCCGAAAACAAGCCCAAAAATGAAGACTACTGGATTCTACAACAAAGCACTAGAAAACTGGTGAATCAAATCATAAATATATTCATCATCCTCAAAGGCCATTAAAGGTAAGCAACTAGGGTGCAATTAGTTGAACTTCAAAATTAGGGTTCATTATCAAATTCCATTAAGCACCACATTTGGATTAAAGTTGCAAGAAGAAGAGCTAAGAAAAAGTGCTCATATTATAGTCTTCAAAAAAGTGCAAAAATAATAGATCACTTTGAGGATATATCTACACATTAAATAGGAGTTGGATATTTTTTGAAAGAAAGAAAATTATCACCTACCTATTAATCTATCTAGAAAGCAAGAAGACTATATCCTACAACACTGATTGTAGTCAAGGGTTCTTTTCAGATTACTCTTAAAAGTTGCAGAGATTATTAAGTGCATTATAATTCATTTTAATTATAGGAGCAATAAGGAGAGATTATTGTTACCATTAAAAGTGCATTATTTATCCATTAAGTACTATACTAGTTGATCTTTAACTAGTTACACTTAATTAGTTTGTGTTAATAAAAACACAAAACTAGCATAAAATTTGCAGAATTTCGTGGCCAAAAGAAACCACCAATACAAATAAAAAATGTGGAGAAGGAAGCCACCATTAAATTCCTTGAAGGAAGCCTCAAATTGACAATCTATAATTGCATATAGATATGTTGAAACACTAACATCTATTCTTTGAAGACTTATAATTGCATATAGATACGTTGAAACACCAACATCTATTCTATAACACTCATGTAACACTTGTTCACAATCTATAACGCAACAATCCTATTTAAGGCGTCCATTTTGGAGGAGACAGAACGAGGTCATATGGAATTCAAGCATTGAATGTTGTGAAGCATGATCATAGGAAGGATGCTAATTAAAGCCTGTGCACCATTAAAAGATGTAAGCAAGCATTAAAGCGACTATCATAAATTAGCCATACCAATGTTCTATTTCGAAGGATATTTGATGCAAGCCAAGAATTCATTTAAAGAAGAATCCAATGCCATATACGGAGGAGAGAAGCACTACTTAAGGGAGGAACTAAAGATTGGTCAAAGAGGACATTTAGTACCCATAAGTGCCACATATTTAGAAGGTTTAAAATTTCCATCCCACAACATCAAAGGAAGATAATCCGAGGGATTATTATGGTAAAGTTTAACATCAAAGGAAGATCATCCGAGGGATTATTATATTTACTATTGCAAATTATATACTTAGTATTAGTATTATATTAAGTAAGAATATTTCAATAATATTTTATATTTGCAAATAATAAAGTAGGAGGAATAAGGATTTCAACTTGAAAATTAAATATCCATTATTGCAAATATTATTTTTTTTCTAATATTCTAAATTAGGAAGTTATAAGAAATACTACACCAAATAAATTATTGGAATTTAGAAATATTAAAAATCAAATATCAAAGGCTATATAAGGAGGTTCATTAAAGTATATCAAGAGTTGGAAATTAATTGGTATAGTTGTCTCAAAAACACATTAAAAGGATAAATAAATCCAATGATTAGAACCTCATCAAAGTAGAAAGTGCTTAAGTTCAATAGGAGTAATAAGGTGTAACAAAAATTGATTTTGGTATTTATAAAACTTTACAAAATCAACCCAAAATTGTACTATTCTCAAAAAGCACTTTATCAATCATATAACACTAGGGAGAGATAAGGAACTCAACAAGGTCCTAGCTTTTGAACCTTCTATCAAGAGATATCATGGATTATTGGTATATAGACTCAGGAGCAAGTAAGCACATGACTAGAAATATTCATTGGCTCAATTCCCTAAAAAAGGTAAATGAGAAGCTAATTGTTGTAGTAGATAGCAAAACACATGAGGTAAAGGGAATTGGGAACATCTCAGTGAACCTAAAATAAGGAAAAGGAATAATAAAAAATGTATTGTATGTTTCTAGATTGACCACTAATCTTCTTTCCATATCCCAACTCATGGATCAAAACATAACTATTGAGTTTAATGTTCTCACTCGAAGAAAACAATGTCACAATTCTAAACAAGGAAAGAGAATAGCATCAGGGTCTTATAAAAATGGTCTATTTATTCTATATATTGCTATATACTTAGCCTTTTTAGTCAAAACATCAGATCTATAGCATAAACGATTAGGAAAATCCTCAATGAAATAATTATACAAATATCAAATTGTTGAAGGAATACCTATTTTTTTTCCAGAAGCTACTATATGTCCAAAATGCTTAGAAAGAAAACAACATAGAGTTCTCTTCAAACTCTATCAACATAGAGCTCAACAACCCTTGGAAATAATATATACAAATTTGTGTGGACCAACAAAAATTGATAGTATTGGAGGACATAAGTACTTCTAATTATTTGTTGATGATCACACCAGGTGGGTTTATTTCATGAAGTATAAATCAGAAGCATTTATTCATTTCAAATAGTTCAAACTTTAAGTGGAAAAGGAATAAGGAAATACTATAAAGGCACTTTGTTTAGATAGAGGAGAATTCGTTTCAAAATATTTTGACTCATTCTTAGAAGAAAATGGAATTAAAAGACAACTTACTACAACATATTAACCACACCAAAATGGAATTGCAGAAAGAAGAAATAGATCAATAATAGAAATTGTGAGATGTATGTTGGAGGCAAAAGCAGTGTAAAGAACATTCTATATACAAAATAGATTGCCAACAAGAGTACTCAAACACATTACACTAGAAGAAGCATGGTCAGGATAAAATCCAAATATAGGAAAACTAAATATTTTTGGGTGTAAATCTTACATGTAGAAATGGAGACATTGGTGCCTAAGAGTTTGAATACAATAAATTGAGATAGCTCTAAAAATTGATAATAAATAAATAAATTAACTAAAATTTGCTATAAATATACTTTGAAATTATTCAATTCGTTGGGGTGCTATGTTTACATGATGCTATTCTTTTGAATGCATAATAAATAACTTTAAATATGAGTGCCTTTGTATAAATGAGAGATTTTCAATTAGGATGTATGTAATGAATACCCTAAATATTGAACATTGACCTTACCTATAAAATTTTAATAGATTACCATAGAATAAGGTTATTTTTAAGATTTTTGTTATGTACTATTAATACAAGGAGGGAGGCTAGGGTAGTGAGGTGTATGGGAATTTTATTATATCTAACCCAATTTGGGGTACGAGTGGATCCCTTTGATTGAAAGGCCAAACCTATTGTGAAACATAGATTGGTTACACTGTCTATTGATTGATCAATGTCTTTAGAGTTGAGCAAATCATATTGTGTATGATGGATGTTGTTTATGGGGTATGTTAGAAATTTTATAATTTAAAAATATAATTTCTTTTAGAACTATGGTGATAAGTCCAATGTCAGAGTCTAGTAGGAGTTGCCTTGATGACCCTTGTGCATAAATGTGGATGTCAATATTCTAAGAAGGATATAAGTCAGCCTAAAAAAATTGTACACTATTAGATCTTATATATTTTTATGAATGATGAATGAATTTAAAGCATTTGTATGGCTTTGTGGATTATATTATTGGATCATGTTCATGAGTTTGTTTTTAGGAAACTATCATGATGTTGGAAGTGCTTGGCAAGATATTGGACAACACAAGACCATCCTAAAAGTTTTTGCTATTGCTAGAGGTAGATCAACTAGATTTGTGCATGCGGTTAAAAAACTAAAGATGTAAAAATCCATGGTTGCATATTTCAATAAATTTGGAAGTCTATGTGCCTAAATATAATAGATATAGTGGATTTGGTAGATTTTACTATTATAGCCATAATAGTGATAGGGAGGGTGTTTTACATGTAGTAGTTTAAATATGATATATATGTGACACTCTCCCATAGAAAAATATTTAAAATTAGAGTTACTATGCATAAATGTCTATTAATAATGATTTAATAGGATAATTCTAATTGAAGAACCCAAATAAGTAGCATGATATTCTATTCAATATCTATTTAGTATATTATTATTAATATGCTCTGGAAAGACAAATGAAGTAGAATAGTTACCTTATTTCCTATTTTTGTTGTAGGATATGCACTAAAAATGATATTGCATCAAATAAATTGTGAATAGAAATTTAAAATTTTGCACTGGAACTAGTCTTACATTATTTAAAATCAATAAATATTTTATTAAATAAAAGGTTGATGCTTATTATTGAGTTAACAAGAAAAAAATGAAATGAGTTACATGTATTGAGTTACCAAAAATATAGTGAATGACCATATCGACAAGCATAATGAATGAAACAAATATGTTGAAAACTCTAAATTGTCAGCCACAAACTACAAACAATAAAAATCACTCAACTGCAAATAATTGGGGCCTCCCCCAAGCTTTGAAAAACTAGTGAATGACCATCCCAGCAAGCATAACCAGCAAAACGAATTCATGAAAAGCTCTAAATTTCTAGCCATGAACTACAAACCATGGAAATCACCCATTTATGAACAATTAGGGCCTCCTCCAAGCCCTAAAAAACAAAAAATGACCATCCCAACAAGCAAAATGAATGAACCAAAGTCCACTCCGAAGCGACACCAAGTTTCAAAGAGAACAAAAGAGTTTCCCCTATAGGTAGTAAAGTACATGGTCCCATCCCATAACCAAAGTAAAAACTGTAAGGAGGAGCTCCACTAGCCCCACTCCCAAACTGTGCAAGAATAAAAACCCCCAAACCGTACTCAAAAAATAGGTTTATCCTATGAAGCAACACCACATAATAAAAATTTTTGGAACACATCAAGAAGATGCAAAAAAGGTCTTGGAGGCTCTTCAGGCACCAAGCATAGATAGGAAACACCAGAAATCCTAGGAAAAATAGGTGATCTACCTGAAAATCCACAAGAAAGTAGGAGATCCACCTGAAAATCCTCAGGAAGAGCCAAGGAGGGAGTAAGAATTTGAAAAGGTGACCTCTCACCCAGAGGGGAAGGTCTCTTGCTCCTCTTGTTTTGCTCTCTTTGAGCTCTATGTTATCACAAAATAATATAAATTTTTGAAATGAAAATATTTAGGAAATGAAGGATCAACAATATGGAATTTCATATTACATAGTTTACAATTCATCAAAAAATATAAGAAATTGTTAGTCCAAAAATCAATGTTTATATTACCATATCTTGGATTTTTATTAGTAACCTAGTTGAAGGAGATGAACTCAAAAAAATAGTAGATCAAGAGCTCTATTTATATATTTTAATGTGAAATTATGAGTTGATTGAAATCTATCAAAATATGGTGGATACTCAATCAAGTTGGGATATAATAATTTAAAGGAATTTAATTTTTTTAATCCCAATTATTTCCTTTCGAAGAATATTTCATCATTGAGGCTCTTCATAAGGGTTCAACATTCCTTTGATTAGTGTTCCAAAGCAAGAATCTTACAAGATAGATATAGTGTGTGTTTTTTCCTTGCCTGATTAGACTTCATCTTATTTTAGTATTTTCTTTGATCAAAACTTTTTTTGTACTTTATTTATAGTAGTAGATGGATTAATTATTCATGAGATAGTATCATAGTTCATGATTGAATTGATTAATTATTGATACATAATGGTTGCTTGATTTTTTAAGTAAATTCCATAATATATTTGATGGTTGTCCATAATTCTAGGAATGAAATAGTCCATATAAATACTTATTGTGAATTGGGTGAATGATAAATGATCTAATAATACATATATGGTTTATAGTAACGGTAACCCCACAAGAATTTTTTTTATCTATGATATGATTATAAGTATACAAGACCACTTTGGGTGGATATTTGAATATGTTAGATCACCTTGTATTGAAACCTATGTGTGTGTTATACCATTCATCAATTTATATTTGAAGTTAAGTATCTTGAAATTCTAGGTGCTTGCCATTTGTTATATGAATCACATGTCATGATCCTAGAAGCATATAGATATAGTTTCATTGTGAGTTATGTTTTACAATTAGGTTAAGTATATTAAACTCTTTAAAAAATAATAAGTAGAGGATGATATTGAGGGTAAATGAAAGTAGAAAATCAAAGGAACACAACTAGAATTAAGTGCAGTTACAAGATAAGGAGAAAAAAATATGATGGAAATAAGGATGATGAGAAGCGGACTAGCAAATCTTATAAAAACAAAATATTAAACAAAGAAATATTGCCTAGAGAAATATTTCAAATAGGCTAGGGGAAAAGAAGGATTGTAGAAATGGAGACTTTGGTACCTATGAGATTGAATACAATAAATTTAGATAGCTCTAAAACTTGGTAATAAATAATTAAATAAACTAAAACTGGCTATAAATATACATTGACTAGGGTGTTATGTTTACATGTTGTTATTCTTTTAAATTCCTAATAAATCTCTTTGATTATGAGTATCTTTGTATAAATGAGAGGTTTCCAATTAGGATATATGTAATAAATACCCTAAATATTGAACATTGGCCTTACTTATAAAAGGTTAATAGATTACCATAGAATAAGCTTATTTTTAAATTGTTTGCGTATGTGGGTTATGTATTATTAGCACAAGGATGGAGGTTAGGGTAGTGAGGTGTATGGGAATTTTATTATATCTAACCTAATTTATGGTAGGAGTGGATACCTTTGATTGGAATGCCAGACCTATTGTAGAACATAGATTGGTTACACTCACTAATGGTTGAGTAACTTCTTTAGAATTGATAAAATCATATTGTGTATGATGGATGTTGTTGATGGGGTATGTTTGGAAGTTGATAATTTAATAATATGATTTCTTCTAGAGCTATGGTGACAACTCCAATGTTGGAGTCTAGTAGGATTTGCCTTGATGACCCTTGTGCATCAATGTAGATGTCAATATTCCAATAAGTATTTAAGTCTACCTAAAAATTTTGTGCACTATTAAATCTTATATTTTTGTATGAATGATGAATGAATTTAAGGCATTTATATGGCTTGTTGCTTATATGACTGGATCATGTTCATGAGTTTATTTGTAGGAAACTAGTTAAACTATCATGGTGTTAGAAGTGCTTGGTAGGAGATTGGGAAACACAAGAGCCTCCTAAAATATTTTGCTATTACTAGAGGTAGATCAACTAAATTTGTGCATGCGATTAAAGAACTAAATATGTAAAAATCCATGGTTACATATTTCAATAAATTTAGAAATCTATGTGCCTAAATATAATATATAGGGATTTTGGTAGATTTTGCTACTATAGCCACAATAGTGATAAGTAGGGTGCTTGCTCTAAATGTGTTATATATGTGATGCTCTCGCATTGAAATTGTTTTAAGATTAAAGTTACTATGCATAACCATCTATTAATAAAATGATTTAATAGAAGATTTCAAACCAAATCAATAAAGCAATTCGATACAACCAAATCAATAAAGCAATTCGATACAACAGTAAACCCGTCATAGATTCTAGGCATGTAACCAAAGATATGATTGGTGCCACATAGTTTGATTGAAGGTGATAGCATACAGGACTCCTTGTTCAACATGGCATTATGGTGCATATAATACCTCAAAATTGATGCCACTGATCCAGCCATGCATGCATTCCCAAGATTTGCCTTATTCGGTACACGGAATATTCACATGACTAGTAACAAATTCTTTTATATATCACAGATGTGTTTGGCTTTCTTGTCCAATCTCGAAATGGACAATGCTTCATTCTCGAACTCATGCTTTCCTGATACAAAAGACAATGAACGTAAAGTTAGTAATCAGAATCAGAATAATAATCCAAATGTGGAGTTCTTTTCATAAAAGAGGCCACAGATCTCCCGGACTGATTCTATCTAACCTTCTTTACATTGGAAAAAGTGATGCTGTGCTGCTCCACTGACAGAAAATATAATACATAAGGCATCTCTGCACTCAACACATGTTGGCACGCTCCAGCCTGTGGAAGAAGCAAGCGCAAACGAGGAGTTATCACTCACTCCCTTGCTAGCTTTCATATAAATACATGCATAATTTCAATTCTTGGTAACCCTAAAACAACAAATCCTCTGCCTATTTTGCTGCCTGCTACTCAACACAATAAAATAAAATCAAGGCTAATGTCCAGGGCCAGAGGAAGCATAAGCATGGGTAAACAATATTTAAGGAATAATTATGGTGGAGACGACGATGACGACGACTGTGACGACCAAGGTCCAGATTGCACGCCAACCAAGTAGATTGGGTATTTATACTTCCCTTATGTATTTAATTATTTTTAATAGTTTATTTCTATAATCTTAAATTTGTTTTAAAAATCAAATATTAACATTATTATTATTATTTTCTTTAGACCATCCAGGTTGTTTCCAGGTTTCAAACTGACCTTCTTTGGCAATGATCTTGTTTACCTTGTGCAGTGTTATGTGAACAGTAAAACTCTCCCACCCCTAACAAAGGAAGGAAAATCCGATTGTAGCAGAATGAGTGACAGGCGATAAATATTATGTACGGGGCTTCTTGACAGCAAGAGGCAACTAGTTACCAGCAGCAGCTGCTAGTTAGTTTGTAAAATAATTTTGAGTTAGGATAATTTTCTTTCTATTTTCCAACTAATTCTAGTCGGGCTGGCCTTGTTGGTTCGCCTTTCGGTTTTTATTAATGAAGTATGTACTCTTTGAGCCTTCATTGCGGCAGTTTAGAATACGAATCTCTTCGAAACTTCAATACCCCTCTTGATAGAATGATAAGAGAGTAGCTTTCCTGATAAAAAATTCAAGAATACGAATCTCTTCGAAACTTCAACACCCCTCTTCGTAGTTCTTACCACACACCTTGAATCTTTGAGCTTTTCAAACACAAAACATCTAATGAGTATATTTTGATGAACTCACACAGATGGAATTCCATGGTTTGTATTAGTTCAGAGACAGACCTGTCTGTCCCTTATTCAGAATAGTAATATACTCGTTTCTGTGTATGAGATGATGATATGTGAAATTTGTTGCAACTCTTCTTTCTAAGTAAATTGAAAAGTAACCAACTTATAAACATCAACATCATGACTTACGAGTCAGTTGATGATGCGAAAGCTAATTAACATTCCCAAACCATTCCAAAGTACCAAACTAGTGATTAAAGTCCTCCACTAGATCATGCACCATAGACCCATGGTATCTTGCGTTGTAGTTTATCTGTAAAATTATTGTATACGCTGGAACTCTTATCCTTCTATTAAGGAAAGAAGTTAATTGGGGAAGAATTTAAAGGAAATTAATTATAAATTTAGTTTATTAAATTAGGGATTTTTTTATCAGATCTAAAAGTTATGATAAGGTTTTTTTTGGAGTGTCTAAAGAAAATAGAAAGAATAGAAGATAGGGTTTCAATACAAAGAATGAAAGATAGTTTTTTTGTTGGGGTTTTTTTTTTTTTTTTTTTGAGAAAGATTTCTTATATGCATCAGCCATGGGATTGAACCCGGGTCACATCATCACCGATAATGCTAGTGGCCTTCTTTCCGGACCACACCATGCTGATAAAAAAAAGCACCAAATAAAAAAGGTGAATGAGTAAAACAAAACAATAAACGAATAGAAATATGGAGCATTAAATTTTAGGATAGTCTAAAATCTAACAAAGAAATTAAATATTATGTGAGGGAAAAATTTCAGATATGTAATATGTATAGATAGATAGGTGTTAACTTTGGAACGGAATTCCAATCATGTAATATGCCACTATAAAATTTAAGAAGGAAAATAACCTATGAAACAAAGCAAGAAATTAATGATTTCTTCATTTATTCAATGTATTCAAGCTTAAACATTTTACATCTATACTGTACTGGTTTGAGCTAAAACCAGATGTTTTAAAGCATTGACTCTAGGCAAGATACATTCTGATTAAGAGTTTGAACGAGACAATAATCACTGCTCACAATAGAAGGGTTTCAAGTTTGTAATAGGTATTAAGTTTATATCTTAAGTAGAAGAGTTTCCCATTAACTAGAACATTCACCTCATAGCTACTGAATTTGTGTTATGGAAGAACTCATCCTACGAATCAAAGTTTCAATAGACAATTTGCCCAGCAATATGGTTTCAAAATATCATAGTCCATACTTAGCTACGCTCAACGCTATTGCAAACATGCTCAACGTGAAGACATATGAAACAATATTTCCTTGATCTGTGAAGAAGTTATACACAAAGTAGTAGCTTTTAAAAATAATACAAATTAAAATCCACATCAAGTATACTTATGAAAGAAAATTGCAGTATATACATTTGAAATGCAAGTTACACCTTATTTCCAAAGTTCTATCATGCATGTTCCCCAAGCTATGTTTTCTAATATCAATACATAATTTTCAAACTCTACCCTGCACTTTTCCCAGGAGCTACATATTCAATTACAAATGCATGTAACGGATGAACTATATTTTTTATTGACTCAGGCTCCAGCACACCCCTGAGTAGAATTTCCAAGTTTCACATAATATATAACAAATTATTTTTCCGCTGGACACATTTCTTTGATGCCTGTATGCATACAAAACTGTTATGTGGTAGCATGCAATATATTTTACAAAGTTTATTCAAAGTTATTTCTTCACATATCAATTATCCGATGGTTTCCAAGGGTTAGAATGATCGTTCTACAATGATATGCAACTATACCCTATATGCATACATCGTTTCCATACTCATAATAACATGCAAAGCTTCTCAAAGTTTCCCAACATGTCATACATACATCACAAAGACTTTTGGCACAACATGCAACATCAATTAATCTCAAGAAGGATAAATTTGGTCTTTGGTTCACAACCAACTAGATCCATAACAAAACATTAATGCTTAATGTTTCTAACAATCCTTCAAGTGCATGCAACACAAACATTTCCAAATCACACCAAAAATATTTCACTTTTTCTACAATGCAATTGATATCTTGTATTCTCACACAGAGCAACATACATCATATTATCTTTGAGCTATCTTTCAAATTTTTCTATTTAATTTTTCTTAGAATTTTTCATCAGATTAAACTTACAGGTTCTCTCCTAGCTTCCAACGTCTCTCTCCTTTTGTCATTCTCCTTCCCTTGCTGAAACCATGCACACTTCACACTACACACACCAAACCCTCCTATCTTTGTGTATCCCCATCTCTGTTTATTTTTCTCTTTTTTTTAATCTCCTTCCATTTTTCCTATTTGCACTATTGTTAGTTTTTAAACTCTTCAATCCATGGTGTGCCATATGGAAATCAATCTCCTCCATGTTTAACAAACTTAGCTTAGCAAATAAGTTTCCCAAAGCAATTACCGACAACCAAAATTCTCATCCTTTAAATAATACAATGCCATGACTCTTGAACATTCATGATATTATTATTATATATTAATATATTTATATATTATTATTATTAATATTACATTTATCTTATTATTAAACAAACTACCATTATTTAGTTTTACTATATATATATATATATATATATATATATATATATATATATATATATATATATATATGTATGTATGTATGTATGTATGTATATAATTATATGTATTATACATTATTTTAAATAAATAAATTCCTTCAAGCACACATTAGTATTTTTATATAAGCATATAATTTCTAATTATCTTTACTTTGTCCCTTTACCATTCCTTATAGTTTCTTTTTAATAAAAACCATATCGTTATTCCACATTTATCCTTTTATTTAAACTATGGCTCCCATGCATTTTAGCATTTTTATTGCCAACCAAAAATTTAAACTATGGCTCCCATGCATTTAAGCATTTTTATTGCCAACCAAATATCATACATTCATGATTGAACAAACATCAAGCATTCCTAAAAATGCAGCTACATGATATGCAACTACATGGAACTCTAGTGAATGCATTGCCTATAGGGTTCTTTGCCCCTATCAACTGGTGAATACACCACCGCTCATCATTTCCCTTGACTTACCTTGCACCAGAATAATCTTTCCATCCATTGAAGAGACTTCCTTCCTTTGCATTGCCTTTCCAATAGCTATACCTATCTCCTACATCCACATATAGATTAGCAGTATCTCATCCTTGACATTTTAGGCATATAATAAAATAGGTTTTTTTTGGAGGGTTGTTGCACAATAATTTTTATCACCTTCATCAATACAAGCTTTCTTCATTTCTTATTATGTCTTGGCTCTCTCCTCTCACAAACTTCTTGTGTTTGAATCTCTTTACTCTTATTCTAAAATATTTACTCCTTTTTATTCCATATTAGTCCTTTCTTCCTTTCTTCGATTTCACTTTAGATTTTTTTATAATTCCTCCTCTATCTATTTGGGAAATCTTTTACTAGATGATCCATTTTGGTATAGATTCTAAAACTAAAGGGGTTGTTCTCATATATTATGATCTAATTATACACCCCTCATTTGGAGACCATTTTTATATCTTTAGGTAGTTTCTATCTTGATTCAACCATGACACACATTCTAGTAAAAGAAACCCTTCTATGCTTTCAAAAACTTCCTCCTCCTAAAATTCTAGAGGTAAAATAATGAGCCTTACTTATACTAAGATCACATCTATCCTCTTTATGTTAGGGTTAAATCCAATAGCCCATTTATTATGAATATTTTGGGTTGTACAATTAGAAAAATCCCATCAACATATTTGTCTATTCCCTTGTATCATAGAGAAAAGGAGCTTTAGGAGTTAATTTTGGATAGAAAAAATTCTTGTTTGGAAAGTTGGAAAGGTGACTTCCAACCATAACTAGAAGATTACAACTCATAAAGACTACATTGAAATCCATCCCTATATATATGATGCCAATTTCAATATTATAAAGATATTCTCTTTGGAAAGAATGTAAGTAAAAATTTAGGCATCCTCTATGTATGTGGAATATTGTTTATAAAGGAAAGAACATTAGAGTGGAAAACTTATGAAATTATAGAATTATGTGTTTAACATTATAGGCAAAAATTGGATAAATATTATTTAAATATAAAGGAAAAATTTGGGCAAAAATATTACTTTAAAAATGTATAATTTTATTTATTTATTTATTTTTATGGAATGAAAATATTGAGGAAATGAAGGATCACTAACACATAACTTCATATTACATAGTTTCCAATTTATCAAGAAATATATTAGATGGTCAGTCAATGAGAGGGATTCCATAAAATTTTGGTCTAGTTATTGGTTAAAGTCTTATCCTCTTTATTTAGATTTAAAATTACAATATTTGGCTTGGGTATATCTAGCTTGTAAAGGCCCAAAAGTCAATGTTTATATTACCATATCTTGGATTTTTATTAGTAACCTAGTTGAAGGAGAGGAGCACAAACAAATAATAGATGCACTTTGAAATATGCTTCAAGAGCTATATTTAGCTATTTTTTTATGTGAAATGCTGAGTTTATTTGGAATCTATCAAAATATGGCGGATACTCAATCCAGGATTTAAAGGAATTTGAATTTTCTAATCCTATTTATTTCCTTTAGAAGAATATTTGGTCATTGAGGTCATCCCTACGACTTCAACATTCCTTTGGTTAGTGTCCCAAAGCAAGAATATTACAAGAGAGATATAATGTGTGTTTTTCCCTTAGCTAATTAGACTTCATCTTATTTTAGTATTTGTTTGATCAAACTCTTGTTGCATTTTTTTTTTTTAGTAGATGTATTAATTATTCATGAGACAATACCATAGTTCATAATTTAATTGATTATATGTTTTAGATGCTTATTGATTAAATAAATAGAAGATATTAATTATTGATGCATAATGGTTGCTTAATTTAATACATAAATTCCATTATACATTTAATTTTTATCCATAAATTGAGGAATAAAGTGTATTATAGAAATGATTTTTGCGAAGTGGATGAAAAAGAAATCATATAATAATACATATATAGTTTATATCAACAATAACCCCACAAGGGAAAAAATTTATCTACAAAATGACTATAGGTATATAAGACTGCTTTGGGGGGATTGTCAATGTCTTAAATCACCTCGTGTTGAAGCCTATTTGTGTGTTATACCGTTAATCAATTTAGTATTGAAGTTATATGTCTTGAAATTCTAGTTACTTGTAATGTGTTATAAGAATCATATGTCATGAGCCTGGAAGCATATACATATTGTTTCATCATGAGTTATACTTTGGAGCTATACTAAGCCATGTCTTAAATAATAAAGCAATAGTAAGCACTTAATAATATTTTTAGTGAATTAAAGTTATTAAATCTCCTAAATTATATCAAACTCTTTAAAAAAATTAAGCAAGAGGATAGCACTAAGGGTAAATTACTAATGCTATAGTAACATCATTTCATGAAGTCTAGTATTTCATTATATACTCTCCTCTATATTTTTCATGTCATGTCATATTAAAATGTTGAGATGTCACATAAAATATTGGAAGTATATTTAGTTAGAAGTTCTCATTATCTCACTATTTTTAATGGTTTATACAAGATTATTTTCTATGGTATCATCATGTAAGAAACCATACAAATGCACCTACATATATTTTTAAAACATATGAGTTTACTAAAATATTATCTTTTACCAACATATGGTATTAGAGCAAGTTTTGAGCCATGGGTGAAGAAATAATTTTTGTTTTTATGGAGAATTCTAGAATGAAACACATTCTTAGCAGTCTTATGTAAATGAGGTAATGTCTAGAAGATATCATGGAGACCTAGAAAGTATAGGTGTATATCAAAATAAGAACATTGCCATCTAGAATTTGTTTTGGAGACCCAAAGAGAATAACCCTTTATAAAAAAAGTTGAAGTCACTACTTTTTATCTTTCCATGATAAAAATTGTACTTAAAGAAATATGACACAATTTGTGAATGTATTCAATTTTTAATACATTTGGAAAAATGTATAAGAGGAAATTATTATAAGCAAACATCTGAGACAATACTATTTCTATATGTCAATATAAAATTACCAAGAGGAGACAATTAAGAGGAATATAAACTAATAAAATACTATTCACAAAAGGCATTAAAAATCAATATAAAATTCTCAAGAGGAGTCCATTGAGAGGAAGGTGAATATCTGATATAAGTCTATTTGTAGAAGGTATTAAGAGTTATTTGAGTATACACAAACACCTAAGAGACAATTACTCATAAGGAGCACATGATCATCTAAAATGAGTTATTTTACACACACAACACATAATAGTAGCATTCAAATATCTAAGAATCATGGTATTGTCTAAGAGGAGTCCATTTGCACACATAGCACTTGTTAGTAGCATTTGAATATTTGAAGAGTTTGCATGAAATAACATCTATGAGTAGAATGCTTATTTGAGCACTCTCTAAAGAGTTCATTTGTAGATACAACACCTATGAGTAGAATGCTCATGTGAGCACTTATTCCAGCAAAAGAAAAATAGAACCATGTATTTGATAAAGGATATATGAGCATTTATTGGAAAAAAATGACTGACACCACATGTTTGATAGATCCTATTTAAGGGTCTATTTCAAGTATAATTTTTTGAGAATAGATTTATAAATTTTATATTGGAGATACATTTTTACGTATACTCTAGATACTTTTAGAATATTAAAAATTAGTCTCTATAGTCAACACTACTATAGAAAAATAAAAATATTTTATAAAGTTGAGTTTTTTTTTTTTTAGATAAAGGTCATCCTGCATTTTTAGGAGTTTTAAGAAAGTTTGAAACTTGGTATTACACAATTGTGATCTATAGAGATCTTAAATTAGGAGTTATAAAGTTTTTTTTCCGAAATTATAACTCCTAAAATATTTCTATAGTATCACAACAATTAAATTTCCAAACTTCATTCCATGAAAAACCAAAATGAAGACTATCTTGTAGTAGAAAGAACATGGGATATAGTACCATGGGATGAAATGCATCTTGAAGAACCAGTTGCACAAATAGAAGTTGATGAGAAAGATAATAGGGCAAAATTAGTTTATTTAGGCATAATAGATAAAATTTAGTCTCATGTTAGTGAAGAAAATACATCAAAAGAGGATTGGGATATCCTATGCACTATTTTCAAAGGTAAAAATCAAGCAATAGTACATCATTTACACACTCAATTATATACTTTAAAAATGTAAGACAATGAAATGTTAGAAATTTTTTATTAAAAATATTATAGAATTAAAGGTAAAACTAAATACCTTGGGAGAAAGAATTGATGATAGTCTATTAGTATCAATTGTCCTACGTGCTCTATTCTATTCATATATTTTTTGGTAACTTCTTTGTAAGTTTTAAACCGTAGAGTATCTTTTGAAGAGATAATAAATATTCTACAACAAAATCAACTAGAAATTCAACTTAGAGATGACTCTTAAAAGAATGCTCTACTACCTAGAAAAATATACCAAGAAATAATAGGGCTCCTACTAATTCATCCTCATATTCTTCATAAAACCAAAATGAAAAGAGAAGAAGATGCTTCCACATATGTCTAAAATAAGGAAATAATTATACTAGATTTTGAAAATATAATGCTTTGACTAAGTTGAATTAGTCATGAATTTCATCTCAAACAAAATCACAAGAACAATATAAATTTAAAAACTCAAATAATCTACCTAGATCAAATCAAGGGTATAAAATAACTTCTTCATCACAACAAGGTAATATGGCATAAGAAATAACACAACAAGCCTGAGTCAGATACTTATAAAGAACCAAAAGTAGCATACAAAGTACTAATGACACATAGTAAGAAATAAAATAGGGAAAATTATTAGTATATTGATATTAGAGCTACTAATCATATGATTTGTAATGTACATTAGTTTAACACTTTTTATAAAATAGAAGGTTGGTCAATGATAATGACAAATAATACAATCTATTAGATAAAAGGTATAGGGACTATTTTCCTAAAATTATCTTTTCTAGAATAAACAATTAAAAAAGTGTTGTATGTTTTGATACATACAAATAACTTACTTTCTATTGCTCATAGATAAAGGATCTTCTATTGATTTTCAAGTTGTTAATGGTTATAATAAATGCTTTATCTCAAGAAAAAAAATTAGGTGTTGCATCCTAAAAAAATAGACTATTTTTTGTAGATGTCATTTCATATCCACTCCTACTTTGAGAAGTACAAATATAATATCAGAATCACAAAAAAGAGGATAGATCCTTAATGGTAAAAAATACAAGAGCTCCCCAACAGAGGCTTTAATCTCCATAGAGACAACCATTCTGTTCAAGAGGAGCTAAAAAATTTTGTGGACAAAGGAAAGAAACTGGTGAGAGACGACAAAGGTATCATTCGTGAAAATCTTCCTGATCCCTAGTGCAGGGCCCTGATCCCTATCATGCAGTACATTATGGTAGACAAGGTGGACAAACCGATGAGAAGTTTCCACCTTACCTTTCTCAATGTGCTCCGGGATATTAAAGAGGTCAATGTTCCAGAGTATCTTATATGATACATAGAGATATCGATTGAGAATTACCAAAAAATGGTGGACTCGCATATTAAAAACCAAGGTTTGTTCCTAGTCATTTATGACTACATATTGTAGAAAATCATCACCAGTATTGAGTCGAATCCTTTCATGAGCACTGACGAGGAGCTTACCAGGGTTGATGCGGTAATGCAAAGTCGCAGCTCCAACAACCGCAGAAGCAAGAGGAACTCTGGTGGCAAATGTAAAATCATTGAGCAGCTCACTTATGAGAGAACCATTCTAATATTGGAGCAATCCTTAGTGGATGTGAGAGCGATGGCCACTTCCAAATGGGACCCCTCTAAAATTCTGACGGAGATGTTGGAAAACATCTACCAGTCCCAGTCCAAGGTTCTTACTGGCCTTGATCATGCAATTAGGGTTTCAAAAGCTATTATGGCTAGCAAGTTCAAGATCTTTTAGGTCATCCTCCCCATTGAGAATACCAATGCTGATGAGTCCAGTCTGCAGTAAGCTGGTCAGTTTATCCCTTGCTCTAGTTGGGGGTTTCCAGTCTATTTTTTGTTTACTTGGTTCTCTTCCTGACTTCTATCTTTGTCATTTTATGATTTGTTGTTCCAGTTTAACTCCCATTAATCTCATGTTTTAAGTGGGAAGTTTCCTTTTTGTCCTGGTCTCTCTTTTAGGTTTGCTTGTACAAGGTTCTAGGACCCTTTCAACACCCTTTCTACCAATAAAAAAAAGACAAGAAAGAAAATAATGAGTCAAAATAGTTCAAAGAAAATAATAGAAAAATAAAGTGAAGATCCGGTGCTTTATACACAAGAAGATGACAAATAAACAATGCTCAAAATTTGGATATAAATTGTTACCAAAATATTTAATGGTTCAAAATATTTACAATCAATCTTCTAAGAAGCCAATGATGACATTTTCACTACACTTAAGATTTATATAAGTCTTTATCTTGAAAAAGCAATTGACTATGGGGAGAAAGTTATTATACATTATACTAATTTAGTCAAGATCATATATGTGTAAAATCATGAGGATATAAAAACAAAAAAGAAACTCCAAGTGCGATGCAAACAGAACTAAACTTAACGCTAAACCCTATGAACTAAAAGTGCATAAAACGAGGGAAAGCATGAATGAATCGAAACAAAACAAAAAGCTGATAAGGAAGACAACCCTCTTTATTGATATGCTTCAAAACTTGGTTAAAATCTGCCTTCTTCCATTTTAAGGGATAGGAGCGTTAAGTATGTTTCTTGTCACATCCATGGATAGCCATCCTTCTTCCGCGTGCCCACATGTAAGATGGGCGGACCAAAACGTCGCCACCACTTGTTTATATGAGTCTTGAATCCTTGCTTCTCCTCCGATGTTAAGACCCTATGTTCACAAAAACAGAAAATAGTCAATAGCACCTGCTGATGAAATAAAACATGCAATCCCCAAGCCTACGATTAGTGAGTGTGAAAAATGAATAAAACGGTAACTAAAATAGATCCAAATGAACTAAAAATTTTACAAGGGCATCAGAACATTACAAAGAAAACACTACAAATGGAATAGTCAAGAAATTCACCACATATTTGTATTCACTCCGGGGTGGGACGAATAGACCTGCAACAAAAATGTCAAAAGGCATGGTCCCAAATGTCACATCCGAGAAGCTCCAAATCGCCTACAAAGTTGGGATTAGCTAATTGGGGGTGTTTTGGGAAGACCCAGAAGGTCATATTTCCCCAATTTGGCCTCTATCACCAGGAATTTTATGGGGCTACCTGCAAGTTAGTAAAGGCGAGCGAAGATAGAAACATGATCAAAATTGCTCAAAACAAGGTGAAATTTAAATGGCAACCTATCTAAGCAGCATAAAATCAAATGCAAAAATAATAGAAGGGAAATCTACCATAGATTTCTAATCACTCTGGGGTAGGGCAATTAGAACTGCAGCAGTGTGGGGGGCACCCGAGGGTAGGACGCCCGTCGTTCGGGGCCCGATTTCGACACCAATCCACTTGGGATGGGTCCAAAATCTCTTGTGGGGTGTTTTCAAAAAATTTGGTAGGATATGGTGGCCAAATATCGGGTTTTGGTTTTGGATTTGTGCTTCCAATAACCACCCTATGACCTCTTTTCCAAAAGAGATCAAGGATGTGAAAGGCACAAATAAAAAGGTGTGTGTATGGAAGTAAAACGACAACACTTCGTTGCTCAAAAATTCTCCTTCTCTCTATATTTTGTGGTGAGAAAACTCACCAATTTATAGACCTGGAGGTCTCTTGTGATTGAGCATGCAAAGGCGCCACTTGGAAATCATGCCTTCCTAGGGGGGAGGAGATTCCTCCCTGATTAGGAGCTCCATGACTGCCTCTGTAACTGCCTCTAACACTCAAAAATGCTCACTCACACTCCCATGCAAGGAAGGAAGAATTAAGTGGCGGATCTGAGCTGCCATTTGTCAAGATTTGACTTTTTGCCTGTCAAACCTGCTATTCACCCCACCCTGGAGCGAATACTGCTAATCGTCCCTAGGTGGGGTGAATAGAAGTTTGTAATTGTCCCTGGGTGGAACGAGTATGAAGTAGAGTGCCTGAAGGTGCCAAATTGACTCTTGACCTTCCAAAACTATTGTGAGAGTGGTTAGGACCACTGTTTGACCTCTAGGGGCTGCCCTAGGGGTTGTGTGTGTCAATGCGATCAGTTTTTGTAGTCACATAATCGGATTGGTGTTGTTTTGGTGTCTACAGATGCCCCTTTTTGGGATGTGTTGTGCATGGTGCAATGCTGAGCAAAAATAGATAACCAAAGCACTAATGATTAGGGTTTCTTAGTAACCTAACCAAATTTTGATGCCCCAAGTATGGAAAGGGGCATGCATTCTTGAATCCTTGCTTCTGACGAGCGAAGGAACTCAATTCAAGTGTTGACCTTTTTCGGTGAGGTGTTACTTGATCTTGGACATTGATCAGTCATGAATAGGCAAAGGGCGCAACCTTTTGTCTGTGGGAACATTGAGTTCATGATTCACGAATGCCAAGTGTTTGATCAGCTTGTGATTATTGCTTGTTTGTTGCCCCAAGCAGGAGCATGATTGTCTTTGTCAATGATTCTTTGAATGCATGCCATTTTCATGATTGGGTGTGTATTTGTTGATTGTTGACTAAGTGTGACTACCCCCTCAAGTGACGAATCGATGAGGGAATGAACTACATGAGAAAAGTGATGAGTCACTTGACCCAAGATGACTTGTGTAAGGGTGCCTTTCAGATGTTTTATCGTTGAATGTGTGTGCGGTTTTCTGACATTTAGACCTATTTTTGGTGGGTGTGAACCCTTTTTGTGACGCTTTTTGGAGCCAAAATTGGCACAAATCTATCTTCCCATGGAGCGGTCCGGCTATGGTAGCCTTCTTAGGGAATAGGATAGTGACAATTTGTGACCCCAACGTCATTTTTGGATGCTAAGAATGTTAGGCGCAAAGGCACCTTCGTTCGGCAATGTTATTGCTACATTTGGTTGGGTTTGGACCCTTTTGGTGACGTCGTTTGGGGATGAAATTCTCGATAATCTGTCTTCCCGTGGAGTGGTCCGGCTATGGTAGCCTTCTTAGGGAATAGGATAGTGAGGATTTGTGTTCCCGACATATGTTTTGCATGCCCGAAATGTCGAGTGCAAAAGCACTCTCATCGGGCAATTTTATTGCTTGTTTTGGTGCATTTTTTTGCTGTTTTGAAAATTTTACTCTGTATTCATCCCTGGGTGGGATGGATACCAGTTTAGTAATCGTCCTAGGGTGGGACGAGCACTAAATAGAGTGCTCATCCTAGGGAGGAATGATTACAGGCTCAAAAGGCCTATTTAAGGGCCAAAACTAGGGTTTGGGCTCATTTGCATTCGAATTTTCTAGCGATTTGGAGCTCTGAGGAGGAAGAGGTTGATTCTGTGAAGCGAAGCACTACCGAATTTCTCCTGACATCATGAGTGCATGAACCAGATCGAGCGGTGGAGCCGAAGTGAGACCGGTAAGTGATCCTCCTCGTTATTGTTTGTGTTGTGACAGTTTGTAAAAACTACAAGTTAGTTGTTTTTGTCATTGTGTTTTGTTTTTCAAATTAAAAATGAAACCCTAAAATAGAAGTTTTATGTGTTAATTTTTTTTTTGGTATGGCTTCATTAAAACTTAGGTTGAAACCCTAGTGGAAACCATGTTGTTTTTGTTTGTTTTTGTTGTAAACGAAAAGGAACCCTAGTTTATCAAAATTAAAACTGAACTTAAAACTTAGTTCAACCATAGGTAAACAAAGATCAAAAGGTAGTTTAAAACGTAGCTAAAAAGTTAGTTTAAAATCAATTTTTCTTATTAGTTGGCTTCGTAAAAAAATGAAACCCTAGTGTACATGTATTTGAAAAGACATGATAAAAGTCTAAAATTTGTTTCTTTTTTACAGTAAGGTAAACCTTAGGTAAAAGAAAATTTTGTATTTTGTGATTTTTTTGTTACACGAAAACCTTAGAATAAACTAACCGTGAAACCCTATTTTTTTAGGTTGAATTTTTCAGTTTGAAACTTAGAGTACAGAAACCCTAAGGCTGACAAACTGTTTTTGAAAATTGTTTTTGTTTTTTATGTTTTCTGTCAATTTTTAAACTTAGAGTACAGAAACCCTAAGACTGACAAACTATTTTTGAAAATTGTTTTTGTTTTTTATGTTGTCTGTCAGTTTTTAAACTTAGAGTACAGAAACCCTAAGGCTGATAGATTGTTTTTGAAAATTGTTTTTTGTTTTTTATGTTGTCTGTCAGTTTTAAACTTAGAGTATAGAAACCCTAAGACTGACAAACTGATTTTAAAAATTATTTTTGTTTTTTATGTTGTCTGTCAGTTTTTAAACTTAAGAGTACAGAAACCCTAAGACTAACAAACTGATTTAAAAAATTGTTTGTTTTTATGTTTTTGTATTTTTTCTATTAGTTTTAAACTTAGAGTACAAAAACCCTAAGACTAACAAACTGTTAATGTTTTGATTTTTTGTGAATTTTGTTGTTTTTAGCTGTACATTGTATATTCATGTTATTGCTGTACAATTTTTCATGGTTTTAATGTTTTTGTGTTGTTTTCTTTTGCAGGTTGTGAAGAGTTGGTACTGTGTGCCTACTATTTTTACTAAAGCACGGGAGGTGCTGACTTTGGCTGAATGGGAGTGGCTTGATGCCCTTGGGCTCAAGCAAGTGACTCGGCTGGAGCCTGTGGTCAGGGATCGGTCCTATTTGATGGCTCTTATCAACTTGTGGGAGCCTCGAACCAATACCTTCCATCTCCCAATAGGGGAGATGATGGTGACCTTGGAGGATGTCTACCAGATTCTATGGATTTCGATAGATGGATTGCCGATCAGGATGACGTCGTGAGATCAGCGGACAACAATGTTGACACGCTGCTTCGAGCATGGGGAGGAGTTGGGTGTGGAGAGCCCAGTGGAGAATGCAGAGGGCGACTACCATATTGGTGGCATTTTGGTTCGATGGTGGCTGGAGATGGGTGTGTTGGGAGTGAGGCACGCCGTACTGATGGGCCTCATTTCCAACATGCTACTACCCGACTCTTCGGGTGTGAGGTTCCCATGGAACCTACTGGAGGTGGTGTTCAGGTTGGTGGAGTGTCCTACGGATGCACCTATGATCATGAGATGGGGACAGACTCTGTTGGCACAACTCTATGATGAGCTTTACGAGGTCCATTGTCAAAGGCAAAATGGTATTGGTTGCAACTTCCTATTGCAGTGTTGGGCTTGGAAACACATAGCTATGGAGATGTCGATGGGGTTGTCATGGATGACTCAGGCAGAGATGGTGGATAGGGATATAGGTTACGTGGCTCTATGGAGGCAGTCTGAGGAGCAGGGACAGAGTCGACAATGAGAAGGTGTCATGGGCCACTATGTTGATGCCTTCACTCATCTAGCCCCAGGGGATGTGTTCTGGTGTCCCACTGTGATTGCCACTAAAAGCATGAGGATATAGAAACAAAAATGAAACTCCAAGTGCAATGCAAACAGAACTAAACTTAATGCTAAACCCTATGAACTGAAAGTGAATGAAAGGAGGGAAAGCATGAATGAATCAAAATGAAATAAAAAGTTGATAAATAAGACAACCCTTTTTATTGATATGTTTTAGAACTCGATTACAATCCACCTCCTTCCCTTTTAAGGGATAGGAGCGTTAAGTATGTTTCTTGTCACATCCATGGATAGCCATCCTTCTTTTGTATGCCCACATGTAATATGGGCAGACCAAAATGTCATCGTCACTTGTGTATGTGAATATTGACTACTTTATGCTCCTTCAATGTTAATACACTATGTTCATGAAAACATAAAATAGTCAATAGCACCTGCTGATGAAATAAAACATGCAATCCCCAAGCCTACGATCAGTGAGTGTGAAAAATGAATAAAACAGTAACTGAAATAGATCTAAATGAACTAAAAATTTGACAAGGGCATAAAAACCTCACAAAGAAAACATGGCAAATGGAACAGTCATGAAATTCATCATAGATTTGTATTCGCTCTGGGGCAGGACGAATAGACTTGCAACAAAAATGTCAAAAGGCATGATCCCAAATGTCATATCCGGGAAGCTCCAAATCACCTACAAAGTTGGGATTAGTTAATTGGGGGAATTTTTGGAAGACCTATAAGGTCATATTTCTCCAATTTGGCCTCTATCGCCAAAAATTTGATGAGGCTACCTGCAAGTTAGTAAAAGCGAGCGAAGATAGAAACATGATCAAAATTGCTCAAAACAAGGTGAAATTTGAATAGCAACCTATCTAAGTAGCATAAAATCAAATGCAAAAATAATAGAAGGGAAATATGCCATAGATTTTTAATCACCCTGGGGCACGGCAATTAGAACTGCAGCAGTGTGGGGGGTGCTCGGGGGCAGGACGCCCACTGTTCGGGGCCCGATTTCGACACCAATCCACTTGGGATGGGTCCAAAATCTTTTATGAGGTGTTTTCAACAAATTTGGTAGGATATGGTGGCCAAATATCAGGTTTTGGTTTTGTATTTGCGCTTTCAATAACCATCGTATGACCTTGTAGACACCAAAACAGCACCAATCCGATTATGTGACTGCAAACACTGATCGCTTTGACACACACAGCCCCAAGGGCAGCCCCCAGAGGTTAAACAGTGGTCCTAACCACTCTCACAATAGTTTTGGAAGGCCAGAGATCAGTTTGGCACCTTCAGGCACTTTGCTCAATATCCGTTCCACCCTGGAACGAATTCAAACTGGGATTCGCCCCACCCGGGGACGAATTCTGAATTCGCTCCAGGGTGGGGCGAATTGCAAGTTTGACGGGCAAAAAGTCAAATCTTGACAAATGGCAGCTCAGATCCGCCACTCAACGCTTCCTTCATCGCATGGGAGTATGGGTGAGCATTTTCGAGCGTTAGAGGCATTTGCAAGGTCAGTCATGAAGTCCCAATTCAGGGAGGAATCTCCTTCCCCCTGGGAGGGCATGGTTGCCATGTGGCGCCTCTGCATGCCCATTTCAAGAGACCTCCAGGTCTATAAATTGGTGAGTTTCCTCACCCCAAAATATATAGAGAAGGAGCATTTTAGAGCAACGAAGTGCTGCCATTTTATTTACACGCCTCACACCTTTTGGATTTGCGCCTTTCACATCCTTGATCTCCTTTAGAGGGGAGGTCATTGGGTGACTATTGGAAGGTCGAATCTTGAGCCCAAAACCCGACATTTGGCCATAGAATACCACCCAATCTGTCGACAACACCACGCAAGGGGTTTTGGACCCATCCCAAGTGGATTGGTGCCGAAATCAGGTCCCAAACGGTGGGCGGCCCGCCCATGGGCGCCCCCGCACTGCCACGATCCTAATCGCCCTTTTTAGGAACGATTGGGAATTCTATAGTAGATTTTGCTTTCGATCATTTTCATTTCTTGCATTCAGTTCTATGATGCTTAGATAGGTTGTCATTTTGATTTCATCTCGTTTTGAACAAGTTTGACCATATTTCTATCTTTTCTTGCTTCTACTAACTTGCAGAGGAGCATCATCAAATTCCGTGATAGAGGCCAAATTGGGAAAATATGACCATCTGGGTCTTCCCAAAATGCCCCCAATTAGCTAACCCCAAGTTTGTAGGTCTTTTGGAGCTTCCTAGGTAGGACATTGGGACAGTACCTTTTCGGCATTTTGTTGTAGGTGAATTCGTCCCACCCCGGAGCGAATTCAAATCGGTGAGGAATTTCTCGACTATTTTTTTTGTAGTGCCCTCCTGATGATGTCTTGATGCCCCTATCAAATTTCTAGAGCATTTGGATTCATTTTAGTTATAGTTTAATTCATTTTTCTCATTCGCTTATCGTAGGCTTGGGGATTGCATGTTTTGTTTCATCTGCAGGTGCTACTAACTATTTCTTGTTCCCTTGAACGTAGGATCAGAACATTGGAGGAGCAGAAAGGAATCAACATTCATAGACACAAGTGGTGGCGACGTTCTGGTCCGCCCATCTTACATGTGGGCACGCGGAAGAAGGAAAGGCACCCATGGATGTAACAAGAACGCATGCTTAAACGCTCCTAGCCCTTGGAAAGGAAGGATGCGCATTGTAACCGAGTTTGAAACATATCAATAAAAAGGGTTGTCTTCTTTATTCACTTGTGTTTCATTTCGATTCGCTCATGCCTTTCTCTCTTTTCATGCACTTTCAAATTCCTAGGATTTAGCGTTGAGTTCGGTTTTTTTGTTTGCATTTCGTATTCGCTTTCCTTTTTGCTTCCGTATCCTCGTGCTTTCAGTGGTGATCATGGTGGGACTCTGTCCTCTACCTTTTTGGATCAGAAATTTGATCAAAATTTACCTTGCTTGCAGGTATCTTTCTTTTTTGGAACACGGGACTGTTGTTCGTTCCAGTCTGTGGCGAACACAGAACTGTAATTCGTCTCACCCAGGGATGAATTGGAATGCGCCCCACCCTGGGATGAATACAGTCCTGTAATTCATTCCACCCCGGGATGAATTCCAGTCTATGAAGTTTTCGGGTAGAAACTCAGGACCGACAGATGCGGGCAGAGAAGAGGTAAGGATTCTGCATGTTCTCTGTCATTTTCTGTTCAGTGTTTCTTTTTTTTGGGTTATTTGTTTGCTTAGGGAAAGTTTTCTTTTTGTTGTTTGCTTGTTTCCTTTTGCAAAATAAAAAGAACCCCACACACCACGTGGCAACTTAAAAACCAAGGCGCTGGTCGTAAAACCCCAGCCCTTGATCAAGACCAATGGTGGATTTCATCACCACCTTGGCTTGAATTTTGCATCCATTACCCCGATCGCAACTATTGCTAGACGTAAATCTTGATGAAAGCTGACCGAGTGTAGCTGGGGTGATTCCCAGTGCATGAGGATAAGTCTTCTATGGTAGGTGTCATAAACAGGGTGATTCCCCTTCCGTACCGCCTACGTTCCACGTACCATCTGCTCTCACGTACCTATAGTTTCCCTCACGTAAGGGCGGGTATATAGAGAGGTTGGTATATCGGCCTGGCAATGGTATATCGAAGGGGCGACCAATTTTGGGAGTCATAAGAGCCCTCATTTTGCATTTAAACGTTCTTTAAAAACCTTCAAAACCAAAAACAAAAAAAAAACAAAAAAAATCAAAACACACTAAACCAGGTTTAGGACACACTCTCAATATTTAAATGAGATAATCACTGTTTGTGTATGTGTGTGCTCTTTTCTGTTTAGTGTAGCATAAAAAATCATAAAAGAGATAAAAAAATCTACATAGCTTGTAGGAAAGCACCACCATGGTGTACACACGTAGCCAAGCCCAATCAAGGGCGGAAGCTACGAAAAGTGTACAAGGGGGCACAAGTCGCCTCCACTATAGCACCAAGGACTTGGTCATACCGCCTTGGCGGCCCGACCCGCAAGAGAGTCCGCATCAGTCCATGTCAAGATGGAACTATAGGGACACCCCTTTGAGGGACACGCCCGTTCATCATAGCCCCTTTCAGGAGGAGTCCTTACACGTGGCACTCAACATAGACAAGAAAGCTCCCTTAGAAGCTCGATATGAGTGGCCACCGCGCGATGAAGCGCTAGAGCGGCATAGTTTCCATGAGGAGAGGCCACATGATGATGGCCTCCCCCTTTTGCCCCCCATCACTGTTAGAACCAATAGACAAAATCCAGAGCGTAAGGCTCTTCAAACCGGGTGAGCTAACTCTGCCCACCCCTTTCACACATATGAAAGGGAGCACGAGGAAGATGATTACATTCCTCAAGAGCAATATACAGCATGGGGGCCATGCACTTCCGCACCAGCTAGATACCATGATCACCCACTGAGGCCAGAGCCTCGGGTGAATGCCACCAACCTCGATAGAGGGAAGCAACCTATTGAGATCTCGGATCATCATGATCGAGGTAAGTGCATAGGAGAGGCATCTAGGCCTCCTAGGCTCAATATGGCGGAGCAAATTGACCTGGCAGTCACCAGACATGCCGCCCACCAAGCGCAGATCATGCGGCTTGAGCAAGATCAACAGTAGCTAGAGCATTTATATCACCTTAGCAAAGAGCGCATTAGGCACCAAATAGATGAGCTGCTACATAACCCGGTGCCTGAGAGGGTTCCAACCCCACGCACCCAAAGGGCGGAACCATATGAGAGGCATAATCCCTTGGTGCGAGATAGGTCTCCGTGACCTTACCAAGTGCTGCCTCCGAGACCTCCTAGACCTGAGCGGGAGGCCACTCCCCGGAACAATGATGGGTACCCTCCGCGGGGACCCACCCAGGGTCATAGGTCTCATCTAGAGACTCCTCAGGAAGCTTACGAGGAGTACGAGCAAGAAGAAGAGCGGGCTAAAATGCCCTACCTAGGCGGAGGGGTTGCCATCCGGCCACCCCTTCAGAGGCCTCAAGTCTCCCACAACCCACAATGGGAGCAAACTAAAGAGGAAGAGATTAAATCTTCCGATGCATACAAAGCATTGCTAGAGCGGCTGGAGTCTATGGAAACCAAAACTTCTGGGCCTCAAAAGCCCACTTTATGCCAGCTCCACAGTCATCCTGTGCATCCGTCAGTGCCAACACCTCCTTACCCTGAGCACTTTAAGCTGCCTCGGTTGGCAACCTTTAGAGGTGAGGAGGATGCTCAAGAGCATGTGACAAGGTTCCTGAGCCAATGCTTCGGCATTCAGGACAATGATGCTTTGTTATTGAGAACATTTATAACCACATTCGTAGGCCCTACCTCGGATTGGTTTACTCAGTTACCAAAGCACAACATTAACAATTTAGATCGGTTAGTGGATGCGTTCCTCGAACGCTTCACCTTCAATACCAAGAAGAAGGCATCACTAAGTGACTTAGCCAGCCTCAGGCAGTATGAGGAGGAGACCATGGCGGCCTACGGGAATCGATGGAGGACATTGCTCTCAAAGCTGCCCTACCTCCCTCCTATGTTCGACCTCACTCAGATGTTCTCCAAAAGTTGTTTGAGATCGATCTCTATGCTATTGCAGCTACAACAATATGCCACCTTAGAAGAAGCTCTAGCACAAGCCAAAATTATTGAAGAGATCAAAATACAGGATGGCGAGATAGCCAAGCCTAAGAAAAAAGAGTGGACTAAAAACACTAAAGTTGGGACCACGCAACAAAAACCCGCTGCGGTTAACCAAGTTGCTATCAATGTCCCTAAACCTATGCAAGCAACTCAGCCTCAAAAGGCTAATTATCAGGCAGTGCCTCCTAACAACTATGACAGAGAAAATCAGAGGCAAGAACAGGGTCAGCAGCATCGCCCTAGGCGACAATTCACACCCTACACAGAGTCCAGGGACTCCTTGTTTGACCGCTTGTTAGCGGCAAACCTAATCAACCTGCCAGAGATTCAGACTATAGATCCCAATGCACCCAAGCCTAAGGGGTATAGAGAGGACTTGTACTGTAGGTTCCATAGGCGGCAGGGACATGACCTAAATGCCTGTTGGAAATTTAAGGGCTTGGTGCAAGACCTAATTGATAACAAGACCCTAGCGGTGGATAATCCCGTCGCACCAAGCAATCAACAAATGGAGGTCTTCAAAGACCCCTTGCCTGCTCATGCTCCACAGGCAAAGACCCTACAAGTTAACGAGGTCACACAGAACTGCCCCATGCAGGGATACGTAGGGATGATCAGTATAGTGACTCGAAACAGGAGGTATCCGAGCATGAATGCTCCTGCGACAGCGGTAGGAGAGGTGCCAACAACTTCGCAACCACAACAGCACCTTGCACAACCTCCTCCGCCTAAGCCGGTGGCCACACTTCGGACCAAACTAACTCAGAGTTTGAGGACCACCTCGGCTAGGCTCTCCATATACGAGCTTATACAACAATCTACGCCCCATCGAGAAGCTCTAATGGAGATTTTGAAAGCCATCGAGTTGCAGCCCCATGAGACAAATTCTTTCAACAACTTTGTGGGGCATGTAAAATGATGCACTAAGCCGGTCATCACATTTCGAGAAGACGAATTGAGATCAGTGACTGATGACATGGCGGATCCACCCCTGCACGTTATCGCATGGGTCAACGGGATCCCATACAAGAGGGTGTTGATAGACACTGGCTCGTCCAGCAACATCATCACAACTGTGGCTCTCAAGCATTTGAAGTTGCCCGCATCTCACATCACAGCTTCCACCTACACTCTGCGAGCATTCAATGACGCAATCTGCTCGACAGTCGGCACAATAGTCCTACCAATCCAAGTGGGACAAAAGACCATACCCACATTGTGCCACGTATTGGAGGGTGAGATGGCCTACAACATCTTGTTGAGCCGGCCATGGATCGGGGACATGAAGTGTGTCCCTTCGATAGCTCACCAATGTTTAAAGTATACATTTGAAGGGGAGGTGCATGTAGTCCCGACGGACTTGGAACCCTTCAAGTATTGTAATGCGGTGCAGCTGATGCCGCAATCGACCCTGCCATCAACGCATTTGGATTTTTAGTTAAATCCATCTAAATAGGGTCCGATTCCGTAGGCATCCCCATTAACAAGTTCTTCAAAATCCCAGCCGGGTTCATCTTCATCATCTGGTCCTCCACCAACGACATCATCTATGGGGGCCAAATAGAAGGACAAAGGGAAGAAACCCCTGGAAGAGGCAGAACCTTTGGAAGAGACATTGCCATCAGTATCAACTATCTCTACTGAGGAGATGCCTAGCCGGATGGAAGTCGAGGCTTCTAGCCCACCCGACATGGAGTGGACTCAAGGAGAACTTCCATTCCCTCCCCCTCAACCACCAACGATCACCGTTGAAATGGCCAATACGGGCCTAGGGGAGTATCTGGTGTAGAATATTGTAGCAACACCCACACTAGAGTCCATGCAGGACATGGGGAGACCTCACCTTCCCATTGGCACTATTGTTCCCCTAGGCTACCCACCGAACCAGACAAATTTTGTGTATGGGGGCCTTGATCATGGCATTGCACCATGCACGCAAGAGGACGAAGACGAAGAGCCTTTTGCTAAAAATGTCAACTATTTGTCTAACCCAGACTTTGCTCTGAGATACCTTGGCCAATGCAATTGGCACGGATATGGGTTAGGCCGATATGAGCAAGGGATACGTGTTCTTTGCCAACCAAGATACCAAATGCCATATGACAAGTCAGGAGTAGGGTTCAACCACCCCCTCCCTTTGGACATCTTGGTGGAGAACATGCAAGGCCTAGGGATAGGCAACAAGGGGGATTGGCATCAGATCCATATGCCAACCCTAACACCACATATACATTGAGGGATTATCTCCCATTAACGACAATCAACCTTGTTGGCTCTAGCAATCCCTTCCCTTCGCTCGAGAGAGGAGAAAGCTCGAGAGCTCATTTTCAAGGAGGGTCTAGACAATGTCAAGAAGGGTCCTCGAAGGATGAGTCGGAGTATGAACCAGCATCGTATGACCCCTTCGAATCAGATAGCGATCACTCACAGGTGATCCCCATGGATGAATATCAAGAAAGCCTCTTGACAATGTTCCCCCTGGATGCTCCCATCGAGCAAGCGCCGCTCCAAGGAAATCAAGTCCCCCATAGAGAGCGGAACAACCTAGGTGGGACCACATCAATTTTCTTGAGCAAGGCGAGCCTTTAATGCCACAAGCAGTCGGAGCCAACGAAGGCCTTTGGATCTTCGATAGTGATTATGAAGATGAAATAGAGATGACATATCTTAATCACATGCGGTAGATGCAGCATCGGCGCCCCTTGGAGATTAACGACATATTTGAACAATTAAACATAGTGCTAGGGCATGAGTGGTACGTAGACCCAGCGCGGTGGGACCAAGTGTTGGATCCGCTACTCTGGGCATACGAAGAGCACCTTCCACCTAGAGACCCTATAGTGACATCAGTGCCGAGGGTAGACCCTATCTTCCTATCCACACATAGGGCCGATCCATTCGTGCCCGTCCCTCTAGAGCCAGATCCAGAGCATAGAGAGCATCTAGGATGTCCGAGTAACCACACCCATGGTAATGGAGACCAAAATCATTTCATCAACATGATCTCCATTGACTTAACCACCCCCATCCATAATCCGGCCGATCCGGCATAGTCATTGTATCTAGACATAGATGCCATAGACTGGGATCACGTCAATTCCCCTCCATCCCCATCCGAGTACTGGCCTTTTGATGAAATGCTCCATTTTACCCCTAGGCCAACTCAGGATATCTTCCATGCTGAAGAGGGACCCGAGGTTCCTAACGATGATCTAAACTCAGCAAATGATATCCACTTGATCCCAACTCCACATCAGTTGGAAGATGGATCCCACATGTCGGTCGAGGAGACGACTGACGTAGACATCGGCTCAGATCCAATGAATCCATAGATCATCAAGCTAGGGGTAAGTTTATCCCCCGAAGAGCAAGCCGACTACATTGCCCTTCTCAAAGAGAAGAAGGAGGTTTTTGCATGGTCATACAAAGACATGTCGGGACTAGATCCGTAGCTAGTCACGCATAATCTAACGCTTGATCCGACAGTCAAGCCAGTTAAGCAAAAACTATGCAAGATGCACCCAATAGTGGCCTTAATGGTCAAATATGAATTGCAAAAGTTGTTGGATGCACAGTTTGTCATCTGCATGGATTATCCACCATGGTTGTCCAACATGGTGCCCGTCAAGAAGCTTGATGGGAGGATTCGCATATGCACTGATTTTTGAGATCTAAACAAAGCGAGTCCTAAGGATGATTTCCCCTTGCCGAGCATCGACGCATTGGTAGATGCTACAATGGGTCATGAAATGCTTTCCCTCATGGATGGTTTCTCGGGATACAATCAGATTTGTATCAATCTCGAGGACCAGCTAAAAATGGCGTTCACAATGCCTTGGGGAACATTTTGTTATAAGGTCATGCCTTTTGGCCTTAAAAATGCTGGCGCCACCTACCAACGTGCCATGACATACATCTTCCATGATTACATGCACAAGACTTTGGAAGATTACATGGATGATTTGTTGGCCAAATCTCTTTTGCGCCCGGATCATCTCGGTGACTTAAGCAAGATCCTCGATCGCCTCATGGAGCATAAAGTCAGACTGAATCCCAAGAAGTGCATTTTTGGCGTCACATCTGGAAAGCTCTTGGGTTTCATAGTCTCAAAATGAGGCATCGAGGTGGACCCAAACAAAGTCAAGGCAATCCTTGAAATGGTTCCCCCAACTACCATCAAGCAGCTCAGAAGCCTGCAAGGAAAGGTCGCGTCGATCAAGCGCTTCATAGCGCAGCTATCTGACAAGTGCCGACCAATGAACAAGTTGTTGCACAAGGGGGTAGCATTTCACTGGGATGACGAGTGCCAATCAGCCTTTGACGACATCAAACAATACTTGGCTTCACCGCCAGTATTGGCACCACCTAGACCAGGAGTGTCATTCTACTTATACATCTCAGCTACTGAGGTGGCACTGGGAGCCATGTTAGCCCAGAAGAATGAACTTCATAGAGAACAGGCTACTTACTATCTTAGCCGCACCCTGGTCAGCTATGAACTTAACTATGCATACGTTGAAAAACTCTGCTTGGCAGTGGTGTTTGCTACCAAAAAGCTGTGCCATTACATGCTGAGCAACAAGACGTATGTTGTGTCTAAGGAGAATCCATTGCGGTACATGATGAGTCATACTTATCATAGTAGTCACACGGCGAAATGGATCATGTTGTTGACAAAATTTGACATAGAGTTTATCGGACAAAAATCCATAAAAGGTCAGGTCATAGCCGATCAACTAGCAGAGGCTCCTCTCGAAGACGACCAGCCTCTGACTATAGAACTACCCGATGATGGGGTCTTCCATGTCTCAGAATCTCCAGATTCTGACGAGCCTGAGTCACAGGCCGACATAACCCTATTTTTTGATGGTTCTAAATGTGAGCAAGGTGGTGGCATGGGAATAGTATTCTTCACACCGTAGGGTGCTCCTATGCCCCTGTCATTTAAATTAAATTTCCCATGCACCAACAATAATGCAGAGTATGAAGCCTTGCTCATAGGTCTTCAGACAACAATCACCATGAACATTAAATGATTGAACATCTTTGGTGATTCGTTGTTAATCGTCAATCAAGTCAAAGGGGTATTCCAATGCAAATGCCCAGTTCTGTAGGCCTACAAAGCCCTTGTGGACAAATTCTTGGCAAAGCTTGAATGGTACGACATCGAGGCACTCCCTCGATCATCGAACCATTTTGCGGACACTATGGCCTCTTTGGGGTCGCTAATCCCGCAAGACATTTCTGGTGATATGACAACCATTCAAGTCAAAACACTATCACAATCAGCGATGGAGCGAGCAAGCTCTGATTTAATACCAGGAATCCACTTGATCCAGATTGAGCCATCCATGGACAGGTTCTCTCGAATCCATGATCGTCTGAAACATGCCAACTAGGGGTCCTTGTTCTCCCCTACTCCCCTTAATAGCAACACAATGCTATTCTTACAAGTTCTCTCCCACTCAGCTTTTGCTAGGGATGAACTTCAAGAGGGATTGGTTGTTCATACCATCGAGGCTTCTGATCAGCAGGATTGGTATTCCCCCATCAGGGACTACCTCAAGTTAGGTAACCTCCCACTTGGATTGATGCATGCCACAAAATGAGCACTCAAGCAGAAAGCGGCAAAGTATGTCTTGTTAGGAGACATTTTGTACCATCACAGCTATGAAGGAATCCTCCTTCGTTGCTTAGACCAACAGGAGTCCACTTGGGCAATCACCCAAGCACACGATGGTACATGCGGTGGCCACTTCAGTGGTATGGCCATCACAAAGCGCATCCTTCGCATGGGCTATTATTGGCCATATTTAGAGCGAGATTGTTGCGCGTATGTCCGGAAGTGCATGAAGTGTCAACATCATGCTAATTTGACACACGTACCTTCCTAGGCCTTGCAGCCGATCCAGTCGGCTTGGCCATTTTCGTAGTGGGGCTTAGATCTCATCGAAAAGATCTCCCCTGCATCGTTCGGCCATCACACGTTTATCATAATGGCCACAGAGTATTTCACCAAGTGGGTGGAAGCGGTTCCGCTAACCTCTACGACTGGACCCCGCATTGTGGAGTTCATTTTGCATAACATCATATGTCATTTTGGTATTCCATCCAAGATAATCTCGGATAATGGGACGTCATTCAAGAACAAAGATGTGCATGCTTTGACCACAAAGTACAAAATTCAGCATAGTTTTTTGACACCCTATTATCCGTAGGCAAATGGGCAAGCAGAGGCATCAAACAAAATGCTAGTTGCTATCCTTAAAAAGATAGTCGTAGACAGTCATAAGGATTGGCACATCCAAATCCCACTTGCCCTATGGGCTTATCGCACTAGCATTCGGACGCCCATCGGGGCAACTCCATTTTTGCTCGTGTATGGCTCCGAGGCAGTCATGCCTCTCGAGTTGGAGATTCCCTCCCTATGCATATCAATGCAAGAGTTCATCGATGATGACACTGCATGGCAGGCCCGGTTAGACCAGCTTACGTTGCTTGATGAATGACGCGTTAATGCTCTCGAGCATTTACGTATCTATCAAGAGCGACTTAAGAAAGCATACAACATGAAAGTTCACCTGAGGGACTTTCGGATTGGTGACTTGGTCTTAAAAGAAAACCAATAGAACTCTAGTTTGTCGTCCCATCTAAGGGACAAGTTCACGGCAAATTGGTTAGGTCCATATGTAATTGATAGCAAAATAGGACCTGGAACATACCGGCTAGCCTCTCTTGATGGAATCAAGGAACTAGAACCCTTGAACATCAGTCACTTGCGGCCATTCCATATTTAAAGGAGCCATAGCCCACCCAAAAAGCTCCAAGGATTCCCATAATCGCTTGGTCAACCCAAAAAGCTCCAAGGATTCCCATAATCGCTTGGTCAACCCAAAAGCTCCAAGGATTCCCATAATCGCTTGGTCAACCCAAAAAGCTCCAAGGATTTCCATAATCGCTTGGTCAACCCAAAAAGCTCCAAGGATTTCCATAATCGCTTGGTCAACCCAAAAGGCTCCAAGGATTCCCATAATCGCTTGGTCAAAAACAAGAAAAATTCAAAAACAATATAATCATCAAAAATAACAAAAATTTGCATCTCATTTCCATGCATACGCAACATCATCATAACAGTACAAAGTTCTTTTGCATCTCATCTGCATACTCACAAACATCAATCCCTCAAAAATACAAAAATATATAGCTGCATTAAGCATCACATCCATACAGTGCATATTTGTGGTCATACAGGTCAAGCACCATAGACTATCATTACTTGGCAAAAACCATCATCTTCCACATTTTTCGCTTTATCAATAGTTCATCGCCTATAACCACCATTCACGTTATTCTCCCACATCATAGTCAGTTGTTTCTAATGTATCGAGAGTTTTCATCATTCAGTCATCATTAGCTTTCTAGCCACATACTGTACCAAGTCAGACAGATTTTACGCAGGTAGAATTATACTTGGATCACACCTTGTTACGTAGCATCCCAGCACAAGTTAAAACATATAACAAAATTCCCAAGTTGTGTGAATGAAAGATGAACCCTGCAAAGCAATCCAGGTCACCATAAGTGAAATGGTTATCTTGCTCATCCCCCTGTGCGAATGACCCCAAAGAATGCTGAGAGTTGGCAAAAGGACAAGCATCCTCCCTACCCAATTCCCCAAGAATCCCAAGTTCTCAAAAGGTTGCAAAACATCAACAATTTGCAAAATTCAAAACTCCAAAATTTGATATCCCAAAGTGCACACATCAAAAGGCACAAACAATAGTGATTCTCATCACTCCATATCCTAATCCCTTGCTCAAAAGAAAAATATAATACAAAAATAAATAGTGATTTTTATCACTACAAAAGAGCAAGTATCCCAATACAATTGAAGAAAAGAAGGGAGTCGAACTTGAATCCCTGGAACTCTCAGCATTTCGACAGGTCATGAGGCAAACCTTAGTACTCGGTTTGGTTGATAGCCTATTGGTCATTGGTGGTAAACCTCCCGCATGACGATATATCTGTCACATTAACTTGTGTGCAGATCAATGTTTGCATGTGGATGAGCTAGCTTATGGTATCCTACGATAGCACCGTAGATTAATCTGACTAAATACAACAAAGGAGTTAGTGGAGCTAATCAGGTGATCCTCAGTACAGGTTTGGTTGACAGCCTATCTGGCACTAGCGGTATCCTGACCAACACCACATAAATGAACTCAATTGCACACACAGGGATGTGAAATAACTTGGTCCAAAACAAGTCCGATTCATACCTTGTTCAAAAAGTCTTGTGAGATAAAGTACAGTCATGGCTAGTTAGTTAAAACATCTGAGTCTCAGAAAACCTTAACTACATTTGAAACCAACTTGCTATATTTTAGTCTCGCCATACCAAAAAAAAAAAACATGTATGCCTACAAAGCTATTCACCGCAGCAATCGCCTAGGACAAAAAGCCATAAAGTTCTAAACAGTCTATGGTGCGACTACCAAACATCACAAATTCAATTCATCCATTCCATTTGCATATCATATCAATTACAAACATTCACATTTTAGCACAACATATGCATTCATCACTATAACTTAACATGCATACATCCATATTCATCAATCATCATGCATAAAATCAAATCATCACATGCGCATAAACAAAATAAAGTCATGTATATATATATCAGCAAAAATGCCTATAGGCTACAAAGAGCTGGTCCTCTGACCCCGCACCAAAATCCAAAATCTCAAAACCCCCAAGCCTAAGGCATCGGCCACCGTGATCACGTAGGATCGGTGCGACGAGAACTACCCCCCGTGGTGTGGGTCCTATGGGACCCCTCAAGGCGATCTGCTAGCCCCTGCATCATGCCTACTACCCCCTCCCTCATCCAATCGCCTATGATGAGATGATGCTGACTGCTCAGTATCACTGCCCCTTATCCGGCGTGACGACCCACCTCCCGAGGGCTCAGGTAACCACCCATCGAGGTGGATAATCTCTCCCTCCATATCCATCCGATTCGAGACCAATCTCCTCCCACGAAACCATTCTCCTCCCATCGATGGTAGTAAGCTACTGACATCATCACGCTGTGCTACTATGTATCTATAGGAGATCCCTCTCCTATGCAGCACCGGTGTCCCCATCCCCTCGATGGTGCGCAATGAATGCGCTCTCTCACTTCGCTAGCTGAGCCCATAGGAGATCCCTCTCCTACAAAGCTTCCCCCAACTCCTCATCCCACCTCCATAGTAGCTCTGCCAACCGTGCAATCTCCATGCGTAGCCTGGACTCTATGTCCTCCACTTCCCTGAGGCATAGGCATATCTGGAATAGTAGCCTGCTCTGGCTCCCACTGCTCCATGATGTCCTGCATCTCTGGCTGATCTGGAACCCCCACATCCTCATCCTCCACCTCCACCATATCTGCATCCTCTCGAGGAGCTCCCCAAGCATCTCCTGCTACCTCCATGCCTCCTAGTGGCCCCTCTCCTCGCCATCACCGTAGTACCCACCATTGGTCATACTCTACGGTAGTCCCGATGTCATCCATGTTTGGGACGTCGATCATTACATCTGAATCCTCACCTAGTGGCATGATGACCGGTCGATCTAGAGTCCTCTCGTCCCCTCGATGTCGATAGACCATGGGCTCACCAAGCAACCCCTGGCGCACCCCAAACTATCGTGTCACCCAGTTGTAAGGGAAGAACTCATGCTCGGTCCCATGCCGCCCAATCAGCCATCGCTCCCTGCGTACCCATCGGAGCCACTCTCCAGCCTCTGCCAGGCTGGACAGTCCCGATAAGGGTGCCAAGACACCTCCCCTAGAGTAAGCCCAGCGAAGGCATCGACATAGTGCCCTACGACACCTGCCCACCCCGACTCTGTCCCTGCTCCTCAGACCGCCACCATAGAGCCGCATAACCGATATCCTTATCTACCATCTCCACTCACATCCATGGTAACCCCCCTGGTCTCTCCATCACTATGTGCTACCAACCCCAACTCTGCAGTAGATAGCTACAGCTGATCCCCTTCCACCTCCGATAGCGGACCTCATATAGCTCCCCATAGAGCTACGCCAGCAATGTCTATCCCCATCTCATGATCAAAGGCTCCTACGTCGAACACTCCACCAGCCGATAGACCACATCCAGTAGGTTCCATGGGAACCTCGCACCTGATGAGTCAGGTAGCAGCATGTTGGAAATGAGGCCCATAAGCAATGCGTGCCTCACTCCCAACACCCCCCTCTCAAACCACCATCGAACCAGATCCCGCCCATCTGCGGTCAACCTCTGCCATCTCCACTGGACCATCCACCCCCAACTCCTCCCCATGCCCAAAGCATCGTATCGCACCCTTGTCCGATCCCGTGCATCGTCCTGATCGGTAGTCCATCTATCGAAATCCATAGAAGCCGATAGACATCCTCCAAGGTCACTGTCATCTCCCCTGTTGGGAGATGGAAGGTGTTGGTCCGGGGATCCCACAGGTTGATCAGGGCCATCAGATAGGCCCGATCCTCGACCATAGGCTCTAGTCGAGCCACCTGCTTGAGCCCAAGGGCATCAAGCCACTCCCAGTCAGCCACAGTCAGCCCCCGCGCTTCTGCAAAAGCAGTAGGTACACGATACCGGCTCTTCACAACCTACAAAAGAAAACAACACAAAAACATTAAATTCAAAAAAAAAAATTTCACCTAGGTTTTAACTACGTTTTCCGCTCAGTTTTAAGCTAAGTCTTGGTTTGTGTTCAGCTCAGTTTTAGGGTTTCAATTTTAATTTTGAAAAGCAACATAACAAAGAAAATTAAACAAATCACTTGTAGTTTTAAAACATATAACAAAAGCAATAACGCTAAGGAGCACTTACTGGTCTCGCTTCGGCTCCATCGCTCGATCCGGTTTGTGCACTCATAGTGTTGGGAGAAATTTGGTAGCGCTTCGCTTCGTAGAATTGACCTCCTCCTCCGTAGAGCTCCAAATCGCCAAAAAAACAAGTGCAAATGAGCCCAAAACCTAGTTTTGGCCTTTAAATAGGCTTTTTGAGCCTGTAATCGTTCCCCCCTGGAATGAGCACTCTGGTTAGTGCTCGTTCCACCCTGGGATGAATACTACATAGGAATTCGTCCCACCCTAGAATGAATTCAGCACACAAATTTCAAAAACAGCAAAAAATGCACAAAAATGCACCAAAAGCAGCAATAAACTTGTCCAATGAGAGTGCTTTTGCACTTGACATTTTGGGCATGCAAAATAGATGTCGGGGTCACAAATCCTCACTATCCTACTCCCTAAGAAGGCTACCATAGCCGGACCGCTCCATGGGAAGATGGATCTTCGAGAATTTCATCCCCAAACGGCGTCACCAAAAGGGTCAAAACCCACCCAAAAATAGCAATAGAGTTGCCGAACGAAGGCGCCTTCATGCCTGACATTCTTGGCATCCAAAATAGATGTCGGGGTTATAAATCGTCACCATCCTACTCCCTAAGAAGGCCACCATGGCCGGACCGCTCCATGGGAAGACGGATTTTTGACAATTTCAGCTCCAAATAGCGTCGCCAAAAGGGTTAACACCCACCAAAAATAGGTCTAAATGTCAGAAAACTGCACACAATTCAAAGATAAATCTCTGGAGGCACCCTTACCTAAGTCATCTTGGGTCAAGCGACTCGTCGCTTTTCTCATGTAGGTCATTCCCTCATCGATTCGTCGCTTGAGGGGGTAGTCACACTTAGTCACCAATCAACAAATACACACCCAATCATGGAAATAGCATGCATTCAAAGAATCATTGACAAAGACAATCATGCCCCTGCTTGGGGCAGTAAACAAGCAATAATCACAAGCTGATCAATCACTTGGCATTCATGAATCATGAACTCAAGGTTCCCACAGACAAAAGGTTGCGCCCTTTGCCTATTCATGACTGATCAATGTCCAAGTTCAAGTAACACCTCACCGAACAAGGTTAACACTTGAATGAAGTTCCTTCGCTCGTCAGAAGCAAGGATTCAAGAATGCATGCCCTTTTCATGCTTGGGGCATCAAAATTTGGTTAGGTTACTGAGAAACCCTAATCATTAGTGCTTTGGTTATCTATTTTTTCTCGACGTTGTGCCATGCACAACGCATCCCAAAAAGGGGCATCTGTAGACACCAAAACAACACCAATCCGATTATGTGACTGCAAACACTGATCGCTTTGACACACACAGCCCCAAGGGCAGCCCCCAGAGGTTAAACAGTGGTCCTAACCACTCTCACAGTAGTTTTGGAAGGCCAGAGATCAGTTTGGCACCTTCAGGCACTTTGCTCAATATCCGTTCCACCCTGGAACGAATTCAAACTGGGATTCGCCCCACCCAGGGACGAATTCTGAATTCGCTCCAGGGTGGGGAATTGCAGGTTTGATGGGCAAAAAGTCAAATCTTGACAAATGGCAGCTCAGATCTGCCACTCAATGCTTCCTTCATCGCATGGGAGTATGGGTGAGCGTTTTTGAGCGTTAGAGGCATTTGCAAGGTCAGTCATGAAGTCCCAATTCAGGGAGGAATCTCCTTCCCCCTAGGAAGGCATGGTTGCCATGTGGCACCTCTGCATGCCCATTTCAAGAGACCTCCAGGTCTATAAATTGGTGAGTTTCCTCACCCCAAAATATATAGAGAAGGAGCATTTTAGAGCAACGAAGTGCTACCATTTTATTTACATGCCTCACACCTTTTGGATTTGCGCCTTTCACATCCTTGATCTCCTTTAGAGGGGAGGTCATTGGGTGACTATTGGAAGGACGAATCTTGAGCCCAAAACCCGACATTTGGCCACAATATACCACCCAATTTGTCGACAATACACAAGGGCTTTTGGACCCATCCCAAGTGGATTGGTGCCGAAATCAGGCCCCAAACGGTGGGCGGCCTGCCCCATGGGCGCCCCCTCCCACACTACCACAGTCTTAATCGCCCCTTTTAGGAATGATGGGAATTCCAGTGGCAGACTTTGCTTTCTTTTTTCATTTCTTGCATTCAGTTCTATGATGCTTAGATAGGTTGTCATTTGAATTTTGTCTCATTTTGAACAAGTTTGACCATATTTCTATCTTTGCTCGCTTCTACTAACTTGCAGGTATGCCATCATCAAATTCTTGATAGAGGCCAAATTGGGAAAATCCGACCATCTGGGTCTTCCCAAAATGCCCCCAATTAGCTAACCCCAAGTTTGCAGGTCTTTTGGAGCTTCCTAGGCAGGACATTGGGACAGTACCTTTTCGGCGTTTTGTTGTAGGTGAATTCGTCCCACCCCGGAGCGAATTCAAATCGGTGAGGAATTTCCCGACTGTTCTTTTTGCAGTGCCCTCCTGATGATGTCTTGATGCCCCTATCAAATTTCTAGAGCATTTGGATTCATTTTAGTTATAGTTTAATTCATTTTTCTCATTCGCTTATCGTAGGCTTGGGGATTGCATGTTTTGTTTCATCTGCAGGTGCTACTAACTATTTCTTGTTCCCTTGAACGTAGGATCGGAACATTGGAGGAGCAGCAAGGAATCAACATTCGTAGACACAAGTGGCGGCGACGTTCTGGTCCGCCCATCTTACATGTGGGCACGCGGAAGAAGGAAAGGCACCCATGGATGTAACAAGAACGCATGCTTAAACGCTCCTAGCCCTTGGAAAGGAAGGATGCGCATTGTAACCGAGTTTGAAACATATCAATAAAAAGGGTTGTCTTCTCTATTCACTTGTGTTTCATTTCGATTCGCTCATGCCTTTCTCTCTTTTCATGCACTTTCAAATTCCTAGGATTTAGCGTTGAGTTCGGTTTTTTTGTTTGCATTTCGTATTCGCTTTCCTTTTTGCTTCCGTATCCTCGTGCTTTCAGACCTCCTTTCCAAAATATATCAAGGATGTTAAAGGCACAAATCCAAAGGTGTGTGTATGGAAGCAAAACGATAGCACTTCATTGCACAAAAATGCTCCTTCTCTGTATATTTTGTGGTGAGAAAACTCACCAATTTATAGACCTGGAGGTCTCTTGTGATTGAGCATGCAGAGGCACCACTTGGCAATCATGCCTTCCTAGGAGGGAGGAGATTCCTACCTAATTAGGGGCTTCATGACTACCTCTGTAACTGCCTCTAATGCTCAAAAATGCTCACTCACACTCCCATGCAAGGAAGAAAGAATTAAGTGGCGGATCTGAGCTACCATTTGTAAAGATTTGACTTTTTCCCCGTCAAACTTGCTATTTGCCCCACCCTGGAGCGAATACTACTAATCGTCCCTAGGTGGGGTGAATAGAAGTTTTTAATCATCCCTGGGTAGAACGAGTATAAAGCAGAGTGCTTGAAGGTGCCAAAGTGACTCCTGATCTTCCAAAATTGTTGTGAGAGTGGTTAGGACCATTGTTTGACCTCTGGGGCTGCCCTGGGGGCTGTGTGTGTCAATGTGATCAGTGTTTGCAGTCACATAATTGGATTGGTGTTGTTTTGGTGTCTACAATGTGTCACTTCTCACTCTTGTTATATATAAAGAGAAGAAAATAAACCAAGATAAAATAATTGCATAGGTAAAGAATAAGCCATTTATGCAAAATATTATGTGTGATAGAGGTGATCTTATCAAACACAAAGAAATTGGTTGGAATACACATAACTTGGTGAAAAATATCTTATGTGATAGAGGACATCAATTATAACACTAATGACTTGGAGGTTGTTTGAGAAGATAACACTAATATAGAAAATAGTTGTACCATGGATTAAAAAACATGTTTAATAGATTTATAACAAATATTGTGAAGAGAATAAATTAGGAATCACTTATCGAATAGCTATAAGTAGAAATGGACAATAGAGAAAGAAAAACTCCAAGTTGATATGTCTTCCCCAACAAATAATTATAAATATTATCATACATTAGAGAAAAATGGAACACTCCTCAAGGTAACTACACAAAATTTAAATTGAATTATAAATGGATTGATAGCATATAATGGTATCAATTAAAAAAAATGTTTTATATACACTATAAAATAAAACCTAGTATTATGGTGATCCAAAAGTAATTCATAGAGATGACACAAAGAGCACAAATATTTTCATGATAAATCCAACTTATATTCGGATCCAGGTGGAAATTTAATCTATTATTTTCCCACTTAAATAGATTAATAAGGGGGGATTTTAGGCTATAGTAACATAATTTCATAAATTATAGTTTTTCATTGTATACTCTCATCCAACATTTTCATATCATATTATATAAAAAATTGGGATGTCACAATAAATATCAAAAGTCTATTTAGTTATAAGTTCTTGTTATCTCATTTTTTAATGGCTTATACTAGATTATTTTTTATTAGATCATCATGTAGGAAACGATATAAATAAACCTACATATCTTTGTAAAATATATGTGTTTAATAAAATATTCTCTTTTACCAATATAAATGGAAGTGAAAAAAGAAAGGAATACAACTAGACTTGAGTGTATTTACAAGCTAAGGAGAAAATAATAATCTAGAAAGAAAGATGATGAGAAGCAGGCTATAAATCATTATTAGTGCCTTTGTATAAATGGGGGCTTTCCAATTAGGATGTGTGTAATGAATACCATGAATAATGAACATTGTCTTACCTATAAAAGCTTGATAGGTTAACATAGAATAAGCCTATTTTTAAACTTTTTTGTGTATTTGTGTTATGTACTAGTAGCACCAGGAGGGAGGCTAGGGTAGTGAGGTGTATGGGAATTTTATTATATCTAACCTGATTTGGGGTAAGAGTGGATATCTTTGATTGGAAGGTCAAATGTATTATGGAACATAGATTGGTTACACTCACTATTGGTTGAGTAACTTCTTTAAAGTTTATCAAATCATATAGTGTATGATGGATGTTATTGATGGGGTATGTTTGGAAGTTTATAACTTAATAATATGATTTCTTCTAGATCTATAGTGACAACTCCAATTTTGAAGTCTAGTAGGGGTTGTCTTGATGACCCTTGCACATCAATGCAAATGTCAATCTTCAAAGAAGGATTAAGTCTACCTAAAATTTTTTTGCAATATTATACCTATATCTATGTATGATTGATGAATGGATTTAAGGCATTTGTATGGCTTGTGGATTATATGATTAGATAATGTTCATAATTTTTTTTGTAGAAAACTAGTTAAGTTATCATGGTGTTGAAAGTGCTTGGTAGGATATTGAGCAACACAAGATCCTCCTAAAAATTTGTGTTATTTCTAGAGGTAGTGTAACAACCCACTCACCAGGTCATCAAAAAAATAAAGGCAATTGGAAACCATCAGTTTTTTTTTCGTTCAACTATTTTGAAATTAAATGTTTTACTAACAAACAGGATAATAATAAAATCGGTTACATCAGATATCATCCATTGTATTATGTTTGTCTCTTTTTGTTTACTTAAAAATAGTTCAACACAAGCACAACATACCACTTTTGGGTTCAATACTATTGCAAGCAGTCTCCCAAGTGGATCATATTAGCTAAATCTTATAAAATAAGCCATTCAATGGTATTAGTTAACTCATTTATCATCCACATATTCTGGCATGAGGACAAAATAATTGTGAGGGTTATCCTCTAGGGTCCATAACACCTAGAGGGGAATGCTTTATTTCCCCAACATCCACACACTATATCTTTGTTGAACCAGTCGACTTACTTATACCCAATGTGGAAGCACTCAGTGTAATTGTGCCTTTGTGACTATCTGGTATTCCTTTTTTTAGGAAGCAACTAGTGCCTTGTCCATTCTTGTACTTTTTCATTTTCTAATACCATCACAACTCAAAAAGGCTTGTCCTATACCAAACCCTGTGTCCATTCATGGCAAAGTTTGATTAGTATGGAACTTATTGCAATGTTCCTCGAAACTATCCTAGAAAAGCATCCCATACCACTTTTTATTATGATCTGATCAAATTTGTTTGAGGTCATTCCCTTCAGTTGGTGACTATCCCAAATTATCTCTGTGCCTACTTGCACTCCATTTTTATTGGATGAATATCTATTTAAATTTTAGGTCTATTTTTCTTTGAAATCAATACTTCTTATAATATTCATGTTCTAAAGAGTATCAAAGTCAACTGGCTATGGTACTCCCTTCTCTATAAATATCTACACTTTATTACAACATGATGGTTATCCTTTCTAACGAGGTCTATAATATAGTACCATTTAAGTTATCCTTAACACAAGGATCTACTACTCTTATCGTCAATTAATCCCAAAAATCATTTTATTATAATATTTAAACTTTTTAGGTGTCCACAGTTGTTTTTATCTCTCTTCTAGTCATAGCCTTTCTTAAATTAAAGCATATTTAAACATGGATTGCTACCAACACTAGAAATATTATTTCTTGTTATGAGGTTGAAAACATTAAACTGATACTTTTCATTTTTGAGAACTTTCATAGGCTTTGAAAAGGTATATCTTTGAGCTAAATCAAATCTAGGTAAACACCCTTTTTAATCACCACCAACTATCACCACCAGCTATCTACTCGAAAGATCAAACATTTAAAACCCTTTTTGGACGCTCCTTGCCTTCTCGGATTTTTAAAGAAAATATTAGAATTTATAACCAACTATTTAACATGGTTTTATCAGTAACTTAAAATGAAGCATAACAAAGAAATACAAAAATAAGATAATGCATTTCAATAGCAATTTACCAAATTTCTCAACACACAAGCAATTCGTTTTGGTGCATATAAAAAATTCATCAAGTATTCATCAATAGTCATGATTTCCACATTACAAGATATTGTAATGTCCATTAACAAATTAAGGACCTCAACACTTAGTTACTTTTTGTAAGCACATAGAGAAATTTTCAGTTTACATATTATTTCTCCAGAAAGTGTTGTTTCACAATGAACTCTATTGTTGCAGTGCAAAACAACTATATATGTTTCTATGCGGTGGACCTCTATACAACATAATAGTTTTTCCCATCCAATCAAGAAAGGAATTCAGTGTGAGCCTCAAATTTTCATTAAATCCTCAGTGTAAGTTTCAACTGCCAACCCATGTATGAATTTTCATCATGGTGCCCATCGTTCTGCGCCATTCAAAACTCTCACCAAAGTTCAAGCTATCCATCGGGGATCATATGCAACTCAATTTAAACATATAACTAACTTGTAATCTAATATTAAACCAGAATACATACACGAATACATTGGGCTTCCAAAATATTTTCACACTAGATATCACAAAACCATCTCCATTTTTTTTTTAATTTTAACAAAGCCATTCCACATATTAAATTTACTCTAAATAAGGTAGACATTTATATTCCTTTTGCTGCAATCTATATGGTGGTGTCATAGCAGCATCTACAACAATCATTTTAAATAAATTACTTTGTTTTTGCTACTACAATCTAGCCCATGCCAGCTATCCATAGCACTATATTTTTTTTTTTTTGCGAAAAACCCCTTGGGGGGCATCCTTGGTCTGAGAGACCATGAACATGGGGTTATACACCATCAAAGTCACTAGGGAGTCGCACCCGACCCTGCCCGCATCAACACTATCAATTGGATTTTTGATATCCAATTTAGCTTTTTGGTAGGGTGGAGATTTGAACCTGGGACCTATCTTGGAGTATTTCCCTCTCCTCTCCAACTCACCTACAACACCTGGGTTGCTATCCATAGCACTATCAAAGTATATACAACCAAACATTATGTTATCCATTAGTCAATTTTTTTGAAACAGTAAAAACATCTTTTGTTTTTCATTGCTTTCATCTTTCGGCACTCATAATAGTGAACTTAGTAATTATTCTACGTCTACACATTCAGATGAACACAGTTCATCATACATAGAATAATTCACACAATCAATAAATTTTCATTTTCAACCTAGGTTTTGTTTACCGATGGATTTATTTTTCTTTCACAAAAGAAATCTAAATTTTTTGCACATTGAATAAGGTAATTTTTACTGACCTGTAAGTTTGGTTTCCTAATATTAATATCATATCCACTTTCTTTTTGTGCCCGCAATCCAAATCCACTCTATCCTCCACTATTCTACTTATTTTTCATCTCCTCTCAACTCAATGCCATTAATCCAACATTATGGCTCCCCACATGTTTTTGTACTCCACATTTTTATTAACAAAAAATAATAATCACACACTCCATGCTAGTACAAAGTTCTTCCTCCCATCAACAACAAGTAATAAGTAAAAATAACCTTTTTTGTTTTTCCACTTTCCCACTAAGCATCTTCATTGGAACAATACTACTTTCTTTGTGGAGGAAAACTTGATCTTCAAAATGCTCACGATGTCCACCATCAATGCCTTACATGGAGCTTCACTTCCCTTTATCCATTTTTTTCCAAACCCTTATAAGTATTTAAAAATAAATATGCAAACAAAAAAACACATCCACCACGCTTTGCTTTACGTTTATTTTTTGAAAGGTAAGGAATAAAGTAATAATTTTTCTTTGTAAAAATACCTTTCCATAAAGTAATAATAATAAAAGGATAATCTTTACTCAAATAAAATTAAAGATAATTTGTTCCAAGGAAAAAATATCTTCTTTACCAATTTTAATCATTCAAGCCAACACTAGAGCATTTCATAAATTAGTCATACACACTCATGCATCAATAGCATACAATCACATGACTATTCAAACTAGTAGCTCCCATCATTGTTGCCACCTCAAAATATTTCTCATTCATTGCTATTATGCACTATTCAAACCAAATTAGCTCACACAATAATGCACCTAAATGATATGAAAATGTGAATTTTCATGTGCTTGGGAGCCGAATCATCATTTTTGCTTTTATATTTTCCACTAAACTACTTCTCTTCATTGCCTTTCTCTAGCTAGCCTAAACTCAAAGAAACCATTAGTAGTTCCTTATCCACTAACAAGAAGAATATCAAGTACAACACAATGTTAACTAGGGCCTCCCCCAAACTAGGGAAGATCCTAAATTAGGGCCTCTAAATTGTCAGCCACAAACTACAAAAAATGAAAATCACTCAACTCTGAATAATTAGGGCCTCCCCCAAGCCCAGAAAAACTAGTGAATGACCATCCAAGCAAGCATAACCAACAAAAAAAATTCATCAAAAGCTCTAAAATTCTATTCATGAACTACAAACCATGGAAATAACTCATTTGTGAACAATTAGGGCCCCCTCCAAGCCTCAAAAATTCAAAAAATGACCATCTCGACAAGCAGAATGAATGAACCAAAGTCCACTTAGAAGCGATCCCAAGTTTCAAAGAGGAAAAGAGAGTTTCCCCTATAGGTAGTAAATTACATGGTCCCATCCCTTAAGTAAAGAAAAAACTTTAGGGAAGAGCTCCACTAGCCCCACTCTCAAATTGAGCAAGAACGAAAACTCCCAAACCGTACCAAAAAATCAGTTTTATCCGACGAAGCAACACCATCTAATAAAACTTTTTGGAACACATCAAGAAGATGCAAAAATGGTCCTGGAGGTCCTTCAAGCATTAAGCAAATATAGGAAATACCATATGGCCTAGGAAAAATAGGATATCTACCTAGAAATCCAAGAGAAAGTAGGAGATCCACCTAAAAATCCTTAGGAAGAGCCAAGGAGGAAGAAAGAATTTGAAAAGGTGACCTCTCACCTAGAGGGGGAGGTCTCTTGCTCCTCTTGCTTTGCTCTCTTTGAGCTCCATGTTATAACAAAATAATATAGATTTTTTATGAAATAAAAATATTTAGGAAATTAAGGATCAACAATATGGAATTTCATATTACATAGTTTACAATTCATCAAGAAATATAAGAAATAGTTAGTCCAAAAATTAATGTTTATATTAGCATATCTTGAATTTTTATTAGTAACCTAGTTGAAGGAGATGAACACAAAAAAATAGTAGATCAAGAGCTCTATTTACATATTTTAATGTGAAATGATGAGTTGATTGAAATCTATCATAAGATGGTGGATACTCAATCAAGTTGGGATATAATAATTTAAAGGAATTTAAATTTTTTAATCTCAATTATTTTCTTTGGAAGAATATTTGGTCATTGAAGCATTTCCTAAGGCTTCAACATTCCTTCGATTAGTGTTCCAAAGCAATAATCTTACAAGATAGATATAGTGTGTGTTTTTTCCTTGCTTGATTAGACTTCATCTTATTTTAGTATTTTCTTTTATCAAAACTTTTATTGTATTTTATTTATAGTAGTAGATGGATTAATTATTCATGAGATAGTGTCATAGTTCATGATTGAATTTATTAATTATTGATACATAATGGTTGCTTCATTTTTTAAATAAATTCCATAATATATTTTATGGTTGTCCATAATTCTAGGAATGAAATATTCCATAAAAATACTTATTATAAATTGGATGAATGATAAATGATCTAATAATACATATATGATTTATAGTAATGATAACCCCACAAGGGATTTTTTTTTATCTATGATATGATTATAAGTATACAAGACCACTTTGGGTGGATATTTGAATGTCTTAGATCACCTTGTATTGAAACCTATGTGTGTGTTATACCATTCATCAATTTAGAATTGAAGTTATGTATCTTGAAATTTTAGGTGCTTGCCATTTGTTATATGAGTCACATGTCATGATCCTAGAAACATATAGATATAATTTCATCGTAGTTATGTTTTACTATTAGGTTAAGTATATTAGAATCTTTAAAAATAATAAGCAGAGGATGATACGGAGGGTAAATGAAAGTAGAAAATCAAAGGAATGCAACTAGAATTAAGTGCAGTTACAAGATAAGGAGAAAAAATATGATGGAAATAAGGATGATAAGAAGAGGGCTAGCAAATCTTATAAAAACAAAATATTAAACAAAGAAATATTGCCTAGAGAAATATTTAAAATAGGCTCGGGAAAATAAGGATTGTAGAAATGGAGACCTTGGTACCTATGAGATTGAATACAATAAATTTAGATAGCTCTAAAACTTGGTAATAAATAATTAAATAAACTAAAATTGGCTATAAATATACTTTGGGTGGGGTGCTATGTTTGCATGATGTTATTATTTTAAATTCCTAATAAATCTCTTTGATTATGAGTATATTTGTATAAATTAGAGGTTTCCAAGTAGGATATATGTAATACCCTAAATATTGAGCATTGGCCTTACTTATAAAAGGTTAATAGATTACCATAGAATAAGCTTATTTTTAATTTGTTTGTGCATGTGGGTTATGTAATATTAGAACAAGGAGGGAGGCTAGGGTAGTGAGGTGTATGGGAATTTTATTATATCTAACTTCATTTGGGGTAGGATTGGATACCTTTGATTGGAAGGCCAAACCTATTTAGAACATAGATTGGTTACACTCACTATTGGTTGAGCAACTTCTTTAGAATTGATCAATCATATTGTATATCATGGATGTTGTTGATTGGGTATGTTTGGAAGTTGATAAGTTAATAATATGAGTTCTTCTAGAGCTATGGTGACAAATCCAATGCTGGAGTCTAGTAGGAGTTGCCTTGATGACCCTTGTGCATCAATGTAGATATCAATCTTCCAAGAAGGATTTAATTCTACCTAAAAATTTTGTACACTATTAAATATTTTATTTTTGTATGAATGATGAATGAGTTTAAGGCATTTATATGGCTTGTGGCTTATATGACTAGTTCATGTTCATGAGTTTATTTGTAGGAAACTAGTTAAGCTATCATGGTGTTAGAAGTGCTTGGTAGGAGATTGGGAAACACAAGACCCTCCTAAAATATTTTGCTATTACTAGAGGTAGATCAACTATATTTGTGCATGCAGTTAAAGAACTAAATATGTAAAAATCCATGGTTACATATTTCAATAAATTTAGAAATCTATGTGCCTAAATATAATAGATATAGGTATTTTGGTAGATTTTGCTACTATAGCCACAATAGTGATAGGTAGGGTGTTCTAAATGTGTTATATATGTGATGCCCTCGCATAGAGAAATTTTTAAGATTAAAGTTACTATGCATAACCATCTATTAATAGAATAATTTAATAGAAGATTTCTAATTGAAGAACCCAAATAAGTAGTATGGTATTCTATTCAATATGTATTTAGTATATTGTTATTAATATGCTATGAAAAGACAAATGAAGTAGAATGTTTACCTTCTTTCCTATTATTGTTGTAGGAGATGCACTAAAAATGGTATTGCTTCGAATATATTATAAATTTAAATTTAAATTTTTTGCATTAGAACTAATCTTACATTATTTATTAATCAATAATTTTTTTATTAAATAAAAGGTTGATGCTTATTATTGAATTAAAAAGAAAAAAATAAATAAGTTACATGTGTGATCAACTTGTCAATATAACTGACTAAATTATTTCCTGGCAAAAAAATCAGGGAAAAAATTAAATCCATTTAATTACATCTTAAAAAAATCTTTAATTTATTATTATAAAATTAAATTATTATTACAAATATATAGTAATAATTTAGTTTATAATTAAATATAATAAATAAATAAAAATAATAACTTACAATTAATTGAAGTTATTTACGAGTAATTTTTGTTAATCATCAATTAATTTCTATTCCACCTTTCATCTGCTTTCCCTATCTCTTCTAAATTAAAGCAACTACCAACAAATCATTTCCTAATGCCTAACTTCTTATTTTAACGCTATTATTAGTGCCTACTTAATTTCTATATTTCTAAAGGTAGAAAATCAACCCCTTACCCTTATTCTGGCTAAATTCAAACCAAATCAATAAAGCAACTCGATACAACAGAAAACCTGTCATAGATTCTAGGCATGTAACCAAAGATATGATTGGTGCCACATAGTTTGATTGAAGGTGATAGCATGCAGGACTCCTTGTTCAACATGGCATTATGGTGCATCTAATACCTCAAAATTGATGCCACTGATCCAAACATGCATGCATTTCCAAGATTTGCCTTATTCGGTACACGAAATATTCACATGACTAGTAACAAATTCTTTTATATATCACAGATGTGTTTGGCTTTCTTGTCCAATCTCGAAATGGACAATGCTTCATTCTCGAACTCATGCTTTCCTGATACAAAAGACAATGAACATAAAGTTAGTAATCAGAATCAGAATAATAATCCGAACGTGGAGATCATTTCATAAACGAGGTCACAGATCTCCCCGACCGATTCTTTTTAACCTTCTTTACATTGGAAAAAGTAATGCCGTGCTGCTCCACTAGCAGAAGGTGTAATACATAAGGCATTGCAGCACTCAACACATGTTGGCACGCTCCAGCCTGTGGAAGAAGCAAGCGCAAACGAGGAGTTATCACTCGTTTGCGCTTTCATATAAATAAATGCATAAATTCAATTCTTGGTAACCCTAAAACAACAAAGCCTCTGCCTGCTACTCAACACAATAAAATAAAATCAAGGCTAATGTCGAGGGACAGAGGAAGCATAAGCATGGGTAAACAATATTTAAGGAATAATTATGTTGGAGACGACGATGACGACGACTGTGGCGACCAAGGTCCAGATTGCACGCCAACCAAGTAGATTGGGTATTTATACTTCGCTTGGTTAATATATCTATTTAATTTATAGACGTTTTATTTTTAATATAAAAATTATTATTATTATTTTCTTTCGACCAGCCAAGTTGTTTCCAGTTTCCAAACTCACTTTCTTTGGCAATGATTTTGTCTCCCGTGGGCAGTGTTGTGTGAACAGTAAATGTCTCCCACCCCGAACAAAGGAAGGAAAATCCGTTTGTAGCAGAATGAGTGACAGACGATAAATATTGTGTGATTACGAGGCTTCTTGACAGCAAGAGGCAACTAGTTACCAGCAGCAGCTGCTAGTTATTTTGTAAAATAATTTTGAGTTAAGATAATTTTATTTCTATTTTCCAACGAATTCTAGTCGGGTTGGCCTTGTTGGTTCTCCTTTCAGTTTTTATTAATGATGTACCACAGTCCTTGAGCCTTCACTAAGGCAGTTTAGATTCTAAGGTATATTAGAGTCTCTTTGAGTTAGTTTTAGTAGAGTGTGATTGATAGGTCTTGATAGAATGATAAGAGAGTAGCTTTCCTGGTAAAAAAGTCAAGAATACGAATGTCTTCGAAACTTTCAATACCCCTCTTCGTAGTTATGAAGCTCGTATTACCACACACCTTGAATCTATGAGCTTCTCAAACACAAAACATCTTATGATTAGGCCAAAGTTTTGTAGTATATTTTGATGAACTCACAGAGATGGAGTTCCATGGTTTGAATTAGTTCAGAGACAGACCTGTCTGTCCCTTCTTCAGAATAGTAATATACTGGTTTATGTGTATGAGACGATGCTATGTGAAATTTGTTGCAACTCTAGTTCTTTCTAGGTAAATTGAAAAGTAACCAACTTATAAACATCAACATCAGTGATGAGAATCACGAGTTAAAGCAATGTCCGGAGAGAATTTGATGATGCGAAAGCTATTAACATTCCCAAACTATAAAAAAGTACCAAACTAGTGATTATAGTCCTCCACTGGATCATGCACCATAGACCCATGGTATCATGCTATGTAGTTTATTTGTTAAATTATTGTATACGCTGGAATTTTAGGCTTATGTTAAGGAAAGAAACACAATTAATTAAGCAAAAATTTAGCAAAAATATTTAACTATAAATACTTTTAAAATTAATGTATTACATTTTTATATAGATAGATATTAACGTGAATCGAATTTCAATATATGAAATTTAATTTATTGAATTAGGTATTTTTTTAATTTAAATAAATAAATTATGATAAGGTTATTGGAGTGTCTAAAGAAAATATAAATAATGGAAGATAGGTTTACCAAAACAGGTATAAGTATTTATTAATGATGTTTAAAAATAAAAAATTCTTAGAAATGATGGATATCTTTTTTCAATGACTTTACACAAGCTTTTATGAGAGATCCCAATCTCTTCATATTGAGTGGGGTTTGACCCTTTACTGAGGCAATTAATAATATTCAATGAATTTCCTTGAACTATTAGTTTCCTAACCCCCAAATGAACCACTATCTTTACTCCTTTTAAGATCGCTCTAGTTTCAACTTGATGACTGGTCATAATTCCCAATCACTCATTCATCACTCTAATCAATATTTCTTGGCTATCTCTTAGCATTGCTCCTCCTCTAACCTTTCTCAGTTTGCCTTTAGAAGCCCCATCAAAATTTAGTTTCAACCATCCTTGTTTGGATCTTCCACTTAGTCATGCTTCTCAAGCCTCTTCAAATATTTTCATTCAATCCAACTAGACTTAGGTTGGAATGTTCACTTAATTTTTCCTCCATTAAATTTGGATTCTCATGTACTTTTAATACTTTAACATTCTCCACTATAGTCACTATGATGTGTTCTCTATTCTTGGCTATATATATCTTCCCCCTTTTAAAAATCCTTTTATTTCTTTCCATCCAAACTCACCACACATAATGAAAGGGAATCAAATTCCAAATTTATTTTATTCTTGGGCTCTTAAATGGCTTCTCCAACTATTCTATCCAACCTACCACACTATTAGGCAACACTCACACCATCCTTATCTTATTTAATATATCATACAATATTTGAGGGAGTATTTACATTCCAATATGATATGGCTCATCGATTCCTCATGAGATTCATAGAGGTAGCATCTATTAAAGAATTGAAAACCCCTCTTATGTAGGTTATTTACCATTAAAATCTTGTTTTAGACCACCAACCATAGAAAAATTGTTAACTTTGGCATTGCTTTCCTTTCCCATAAACAATCCCATTTAAATGCCCCTAGATACTACAAGTTAAAGATCATAGAATGATTTAATACTGAATGGCACTTCATGAGGATCTCTCGATACTATTATATACTCAACCAAATTGGAGGTTACATAACATACTTTCAATTTACCTATTATATTTTGTAGGTCTTTCTCATACTGATTCTAGGTTCTTAGATATTTTTAATACCAAATAATCACTCACCATAATCACATAATTATATTCCAACTCTCCTCTAATTATTTCTAACTCTTCATCCTTTACTAATGGGTAATTCTAGAAGTAGATAAACCTACCATTCCCTACCTTCTATAAGATGTCTTTCCATAGCATCTCTTCACCCTTTACTATGTGGTTTCACATTAAAGATCCCAATTAGGGTTCTTTTGTGGTAAAAAATATACTATTCTCTTAGTTGTCAAGGTATTTGTTTCTTAGATTTCTTGCCCATAAGGCATGATCCTCCTTCACTAGCTTTCATCCTACCTTTGCTACCAAAACCTTGTTCATATCCCTTATTCTTCTAATCCCAAGTCCTCCATTTTATTTATCATTGCATACTATCTCGCATGCTCTAAGTATAATTTTGCTCTTCTCCTCTAGTCCTGACCAAAGAATCTTCTTTGAACACATTTTTTTGTATTAGCTACTTTAAGTAAGATCTTAAAAATATATAATAAATATATAGTGATTGCTTAGAGAGTACTCTTAAGTAGCTATAATTGATCTTCCCCACTAAAATAAATTCCCTTTCATCCAGTTCATTTACTCTAAATCCTATCAATTGGCACATTCTACATCTGATCCTTGCATTACCCTATGAACATTGGCATTTCTAAGTACACATAAAGGAGAGTTGAAACACTATATCCAAGCTCTACTATTGTTCTTATTTATCAATTCTCTACAATATTTATAAATAACACCTTAATCTTGTCCATATTTATCATTTATTAGGATTCTTTCTCATAGAGATTTAATATTCTCCTAAATTCCTTCATCTTAACTATAGATAGTCTCCCCCAAAAAAACTGTCATCCACTTTTTTTTGATGAATAATACTTTCTATGGAGATATATGGATTCAAATATTATTACATCCTTACTCACTTGGTTCCATAAAGCTTGGAAGAAATCCAATTGAAGTCCATTAGGCTCTAGCACTTTATCTTGTCCTAATGAGAATATCGCTTCCTTTATGTACTCCTCACTCACCTCTTTCATAAGTTTTGTATTTATTTCTCTATATAAAATCCTTGGGATATGTTAAACTATTTCCTCCATAAATTTCTAATCATCCTCCCCTTGCCATTGGTTAATCATTGGTTCCTTAAGTTTTTTCTCTAGTACATGCTCTCCCTTGCCATTATTGTATGTAAGTCCACACATAACCTCCTGTTAGTCCACATGAATGCATTACCACTCAAAACAACATCATAAAGACTTGATGTTGATATAAATTTGATAAGGACCTCCATACTCTTATTGAATTTTTAGGGCCCATTTTTCTTCTAGCCTAGCTTTAATGGCGTGTCGAAGTCTCCTACCACTATCCATATTTTTCCTTGACCTGCTATCCCATCTATTCCAACTCTTTTTAAAACTTGTTAGTCTACTTACATTTGGAGCATATAATTTTCTAAGGAAAACCAACTTTGAAGACTTGGCTAAGACAAGAATAAACAATAAATTTTCATATCTAGAGATTATTTCTCCCTCATAGAGGTCAAATTTACACAAAATTAACAATCCTTCTAAAGTTCCCCTAGCTCACATTTGACAACTCTTACCCTTATTCCATATTCCACTATGAGTACTTCCTCAACTTGCACAATTTAGTTTAGTTCCTTTAAATTATACTATTTCAAGTTGGTGGTCCTTCATCATGGATCTTGTCAATCTAAATTTTTTAGGGGTATTCATTCCCCTAACATTCTATGATATGACATTCATTTTTAGTTCATGTAGTGGACTTCTACCCATTCATGTGTTTGGTCATTTGATTCCTATTTCGAATTCTTTTATATTTTCTTTTAGTATTTTTTGTTCAAAGTTGAACTAACAACCTTATCTACCTCCTCTATTCCTATGTCCAAGAGCTTCTTAGAACTCCTCGTCATCCTTAGTTATGGTAATTTTACTAATTTCCCTTCTACCTCTTATTAATTAAATGTACACAACACAAATTATAGATTTGATTCTCCATAGGCCTCTATCTATCCTACCATTTATTTCTTCTTTTCTTCATCCTTTTTAGTCATATTTTATCATGGTATTGGAGAGTTTATCCTTGATGGAGTGTCTTGGATTTCCATGTTATTAGTTTCATATCTTAAGGTCATAATTTTACCTTCTTTCATCTATATTTCCTTTCGAGAATTTTTCTCACATTCGATAATACCATCTTCTTTCATTTCTTATTTTATTTTGGTTACCTCCTCTCATAAACTTCCTGTGTTTTAATATCTTTACTCTTCTCTTGAAATATTTGCTCCATTTTCTTCCATATTAGTTCTTTCTTCATTCTTACTCTAGATTTTTTTATAATTTCTCCTCTATCTATTTAGGAAATCCTTTGCTAGAGGACCCATTTTGACACATATTCTACAACTAAAGGGGCTGTTCTCATATATGATGATTTGATTTCACACCTCCATCTTGAGACTATTTTGATCTCCTTAGGTAGTTTTTATCTTGATTAAACCATGACATGCATTCTAGTAAAAAATACCCTTTTACTTTCACTGGTAACAAACTCCACCATGAGAAAGCACCCTAAGTAGTTTTCTACACTTTCAAAAGCTTCCTCTTATTAGAATTCTAGAGGAAAAATAGAGAGCCTTACCTATACTAGAGCCACATCTATCCTATTTATGTTAGGGTTAAAGCAAGGAACCCATTTCTTGAGATATAGGCTAGATTTATGCATAAACCATGGGCCTCATAGAATATCCTTATGGAAATATTCATCAATGTTAAAAAATACTACAAAAAACCTTTTGGTAGAAAGGATAATTCCATATGTTCTTTAACTTTTCATCGATTAACCACTCAATTCCTAATTTTATTCCTTGTTGGTCTTGAGCCTATGAACTTCCATATTAAAGTATTAATAAATTATTTTCAAGCTCTTTTATAGAATTCATCAAGAATATTTAAAAATATTCCTCCCTCAATTTTAAAGGAGATCAAAATATGTCGTTCCTAGATTTTCTCTCTACTTATTTTCCCCTTCAACATTTTTCTCATGTTCTATTGTCCTTAACCAAGTTTCTACTCTCTTATTATCATTTTGGGTTCTTCTCCTTTAGTATAAACAAATACAACTTTGATAAAGCTCAAGCATTGTCAACTCCACATTCACAATCCTTAGAATTAGCAGGCTTTATTATTTTTTTTGAAATCTTGCTAGTGTTGTAGATGCTTTAATTATGTGTTGTTATAATTGTCCTTCTCTCTCCATCATCGATGACAAATTTTACCCAAAATTTTCTAGAACCTATTGCCCCTTATATGTCCTACTCATGCAGATGTATTGATGCTCCCAAATTAAGTTGATTTTCCTTGGGATTGATAAGTCTTGTTTTCTATCTCTATTGAAAAAAAACACATTGAGGGAGCCTTTCAAAAAATAGAAATCATGGGTTCTTCTATTTTTAACATGCTCAATTCAGTTTCCATTAGAATCAAAATCCATTCAACCAATAGGAAGTTGTAAAATTTTCTTCACTCATAATATTTTCTCTACAAATTTTCAAAATCTAGAACTTTCTCTAAATTTATTCTCTACAATTTGCTATCAATTGTCTCCCCTTATATTTCCTATTCACCTAGATGAATTGGTTAATCCTAAATTAAGTTGAATTTCCTTGGGATTAAAAATCCTTATTTTTTGCAGATGGCAGGAACAGGAGTGGGAGCAGGGACAACAGCGAGATTTGGAGTAGCCGGATCTGCAGCAGCGGTAGGTCTAGGGGTGGGTTCGGGCCAGGCTGGACCCAGCACTGGATCCTATTAGGCATCTAAGGGACCTGGCCCTGAAGGCTACAAGGGAACCTCTGGGGCCCCTCCCCAGACAAAGAACCACCTGACAATGTTGTTGAGGGATCTACCCTTGGGGGGTCCAACAAACCCTTGTTTGTGCAGATCCTGGTAGGAGAGTCCAATCATACCCGAGCCTCATCCTCAGGGCTCTCCTTGGTAGGGATGCACATTTCCATAAAGGATGACGTATTTTCATCCTTCGTATCAGATTCATCCTTCTCCCTGGTTGGGAAATTCATTGGGGGTCACCCAAACATGGAAACCATATGCTGATGGGCCTTCTCCAAATGGAAAATCATAGGCAACAAGCAAATTGTTGCCCTGTTAAATGGGTTATTCCTCATCAAGCTTAACAAAAATGAATACATAAGCATGATTCTCATGGGTGAGCCCTGGTTCCTAGGGCATAGAAACCTCTTCCTCAGGTTCTGGGCTTCTAATTTCAACCTTAACACTCAGACCATAAACTATGCCTCAATTTGGGTTAGACTTCCCGATATCCCCTTCCACCTCTAGCGGGAGGATGTGCTCAGACTCATCACCCAGGCCATAGGGGAACTCATGGCTTTCAACTTAACCACCAAGGCTGGATCCTGCATTTTCCATGTCAAGTTATGCGTATCTATGAACCTTGAATGGGAGCTCCCATCTATGATCACCATCTTGTTGGGATCCTATTTTTTACACCAAACCCTAGAATATGACAAACTAGCCTTTTGCACCCACTACAACATGCAGTGTTATCTCCCCAATAAGTTCCTCATATCTAAGAATTTTGAAGCTCCAACTTTAGAGGATCCCCCTCCAAAGATGCCATCGCATGATAGGTTCCCCTCCCATGGCCCTACCTGAGGTGGGCACCCTCCTCACGAACATACACTCCAGGAGTGGCGCAGGAAGATAGTCATTCCAGTTGACAAAGGAAAATAGAAGGCTGACCCCATCCTGACAGATGATCAAAACCAGGTATGCACCAACCCTGACCCCAACCTCAAGGTTTCATCTACGATCCTATGATATCCTGAGGAACTTCCCCACCAACCCGACGGTCCTCTAGAAACCCCTTTCTCCCAGGGGACCTCCCCGATCGAGTCTCTCTCCTCCCATCCCCCGGTCGAGGGTGATCCCATCTCGAAGGCAACCCTAGAAAGCCTTCTCGAGCATCTCATACCTTCCCCCTTCATCAAGGCCCCTCCATATTTTGATGATACCCTACCCCTCCTCTCCCTCCCTCCTTAGGATTTCTTAGAATTTGGATCAGAGGCATCCAAGGGCAATGACGATGGTAGCCCGACTTTCTCCTAGTCTAACCTTGAAGGGTTCAGCCCCAAATGGACTCGTAGTAAAAAAATTGTAATAAATTTTGGAAGTAAGAAGAAAAGAGGATAGACCACTCTCAGAGAACAACGTAACAAGCAAGCATAGGATGAGATTGCCAGCGGCCTGCAAATGACCCTCCTAGTTGATGCCCTCTACATATCGAAAGAAGAACTCCTGAGATCCAAACCTCCTACCCAGCAAGGGAAGGGAGGCAAACTACCCCCAAAGGTGTCAAATGAAGATCATCACCTATAATGCAAGAGGGCTCAATGGATATCCCACGAGATGCATCCTAGCCCAGCTCTGCAAGGACCATAAACCCACTATTATGCTCCTCCAAGAAACCAAGCTTGATGAATCACCCTCCCCCAAGGTGTCCAAGGTAATCTAGAACAATGGTGAGTCCCTCTATACCTTGAACCTCAGATCCATATAGGGGTTGATGTGTCCGTGGGACCCAGGCATAGTCGAAGGAATATTGATCTCATCCTCTCCTAGAATCCTCAATGTTATGTTTCACAACCTGAATTCAGGGCAGACCTGGATCCTTTCCAACATCTATACCCCTAAAAACCTAGTAAAAATAGCCTCCTTGTGGAACGAGGTCAACCTCATGAGAGAGGCATTTGTACCCATCCCTTGGATCTTGGAAAGTGACTTCAATAGCCCCCTCTTCCTCTAATACAAAGGCAAGGGAACAGTCTTGAATTCTAGAAGCATGGAGGACTTTGGGGAGTTCACTGATGCTAGTGAGCTCATGGATGTTCACCTGAAGGGCACCAAGTTCACATGGAAAAATAGACGATTAGGGTCTAACATCATACAAGTCAAGCTAGATAGAGTGTTCCTGTCTAGGGAGGCCATTCCCCTATTTGATGACACCACCATTTTGGCCCTCCCAAAAATAGTATTAGATCACAACCCCCTCCTATTCAAATTTGGTAGAAACCATCCCCACAAGCATCCTTTTCAATTTGAATCCATGTGGTTTCACCACCTTGACTTCAAGGATAAAGTGAGTAGGTGGTGGAGCTATCCCTTCATGGGACTCCCCGTAGGACAACTCTACTAGAATCTGAGGGTTCTGAAGGACAACCTCAAGGTATGGAATAGGGAGGTGTTCAAAAATATCTTTGAGAGTAAGGAGATTCTAAAGAAAATATTGGAAGACCTTCAGTGCAAATTCCAGGATGGAAATGAGGATCCATGATTGAGGGAGGAGGAACAAAGAGTCCTACATGATTACCACAATATTTTGTCCAGGGAGGAGACCTTTTTGAGGTAGAAGTCGAGAGCCCTCTGGCTTAAAGATGACTATTCCAACACCAAATTTTTCCATACTTCCACCCTTAAAAATTGGAGCACCAACAAAATCCTTGAGCTCATTTGCAGTGATGATAGGACCATGAGGGATGAGAAATAAATTATATCAGAGGCAACTAGCTTCTTCCAGGAACTCCTCGGCATCGATTCCTAGCCTTCCACCCAAGTAACCATGACCTTCCTTGAGCACATCCCCCTCTATTTCCCTTGAGACCAATGAGGTGCTTCTCAACCCTCTCATAGATGGGGAGATCAGAACATCCATGTTCTCCATGAAACCAGATGTTGCCCCAGGCTCGAATGACTTCCCTCCCCACTTATTCCATACCTTCTAGAACCTAGTCAGCCAAGAGGTGTGTGCTATAGTTTGTGACCTCTAGGTAGCTAGATCCATCACCAGAGGCATTAATTCAACTCTCATCACCCTGATCCCCAAAACCCCAGTGGCCAAATACCTATCATACTTCTGCCCCATTAGCCTATGAAATGTCCTTTATAATATCCTCACCAAGGCCCTAGAAAATAGAATCAAATATATCCCCCCCTTATCATTTCCCCTTGTCAGAGGAGATCTGTAAAAGAAAGAATGATCACATACGGGATCGTTATCATCCATGAGGTCCTCCAATCAGCATCCCTAGCCAAAATACCAGCATTTCTCCTCAAGCTAGACATGAACAAAGCCTTCGACAGGGTCAAATGGGAGTTCCTCATCAAGTTCCTCCTCAAATTCATCTTCCACCCCTCCTGGGTTGATCTCATCAAGTGGTGCGTATCATCCTCGTGGCTCTCAATTTTGGTCAATGGATCCCAGGCTAGTTTCTTTCCCAGTGCCAGAGGGCTACACTAGGGTGACCCTCTATCCCTCATCCTCTTCATCATTATGGCAGAGGCCTTGGGATGCTCCATATCGAGTGCAACCAAAAGTGGGATCATCTCTGGAATCAAACCGATGTCAGGCTTAGCCTTGGTGTCCCACTATCAGTTTGTGGATGACACTATTTTTACTACCACCACTTTAGTGGCTCAAGCTAAAGTCATCAAGTAGATTCTTCACCTGTATAAGGAGGTAGCTGGGCATAAAATCAACCTCTATAAGAGAAAAAATTACTTCATCCACACTCCCCTGGACAAGAAGGCTAAGATAACTTGGATTCTAGGATGCTCCTTGGACACCCTCCCCACCACCTACCTTCGACTTCCCCTATTCGTGGGTTTCCCCTCCAAGGCCTTATGGAGTAACCTTGTCGAAAGAATCCAGAATAAGTTGGCCTTGTGGAAAGGGCATCCTCTCCTAGGTGGGAAAAGCCACCCTCACATCCACCTATCTCCAAAGCATCTCGATGTACTTCATGTCTATCTTTAAAATATTGACCTTAATTGGTGCCTACATCGAGTAGATCTAGAAGCACTTCTTGTGGTCTAGAAATGAAGAGAGGAAGAGGATTTCATTGGTCACTTGGTCACTAGTATGTTGATCCAAAGACGAATGTGGGATCAACCTCTACCAAATTTCCCTAATGAACAAATCCCTCTTGACCAAGCATTCCTGGAAGGTTTTCACCAACTTTTTGGTCGAGTGGGTTAGCATTGTAAATAGAAAATACCTCCAACAGCACCCCTTCCTCAGTGACCATTAGCCCCAGGATGAATCTACCTTCTGGAAATCCTTTACCCACACAAAGAATATCATCCAAAAAGGAACTAGGTGGATCCTTCACAATGGGACCAAGATTGACTTCTGGTATGACAGGTGGCTCCGAGATGAGATCCTTAGAGAAGATATCGATCTCCTGGTCTTGAGACCACACCTAGAGGCCTCTAAAGGAACCAAGGTGGCAAATTATATAATCAGGGGTTAGGGCAAAGAAGGTTGGGGACCCATAGAAGTTCTATAGTTTCCTCATCATACTGACAACTTCTCAACCCTTCTTGACACTATTATCATCCCTTCAGTTGAGGATGAGGACAAGTGCATTTGGCACGACACCAACAATGACTCCTCGATCAAATCCATCCATGCCCTCCAAAGGGATTCCCAAGAGGCCCATTTCCTAGTCAAGTAGGTGTGGGCTAAGAATTTTATCCCCAAGATTAGTTTCTTCGTCTATACTGCCATCCAAAACAAGATCCTCACCATTGAAAATTTGGCCAAGAGGGTATTCCTGATCCCAAACATATGCTACTTGTGTTGCACTGATTGGGAGTTGACGATCCATATCTTCTTCAGGTTCCCCTTCTCCTCTGAGTCTCTAGGACACCTCCTCGCCCAATTTTCCATCTAGTGGTCCCCTCCCAGCTCCATTCCAGACCTCTTCATCTAGTGATCCAATTCCTTTTCCCATCCCACCCTTCGATCCCTTTGGACCTTCTGCCTACCCCACCTACTCTAGAAACTCTCGCTTGAGCGTAATAGTAGAGCTTTTTCCACCCCGTATTGGGACCCTTGGGTAGTGGCAGTTAAAGCACTCACCTTTGCATTAGATAATTCCTGCATCCTTCCCCTAGTATGCCCTCCATGGAAGGTGAGCGAGTTAACCCTCCTCAAATGCCTTGGAGTGTAGTCACTTACCCCTTGTCCCCATATGTCCCCCTCTCCTAGAGCCTCTACTAGATGGTCAGTCCCCCCTCCTAGGTAGGTCAAGCTAAAATTTTATGGAGCATCTAAAGGTAATACCAATCCCTTGGGCACTGGCAGGGTCATCCGTGACCACTCAGGGCATTTGATTCTTGTCTACGCGGAGTTCTTGGTGTTCACAATTTTGGGTACATTGGGTACATTGCCTTTGCTCAAGTGTTGATGTTGTCATTGATGTCAAGAAGCGGAAAGGTTTTTGTGAAAACCAAGGCAGACAAAATAAAATGTTTTATTTAAAACCATGGACAAAATATTTGAAATGGGTTTTTCTTAAAACCCAAGTTGGCTTTTCGTTTCATTGAAAAAGGTGCCCCGATGATGAAGATATTTAATTTTAAATATTTAGTTTAAATTTTATTTATTTAAAATTTAAATTAAAATATTAAATTAAATTAAAAGTGCCGATGTGTTAATCAATGCATCTTAGTGCATATAAAATGTGGCATGGTAGTTGTTGATTTTCGAATGAAGAGCTAATGTTTTATCGATGCATGAAATCAATTAAGGGGTGCTCGATTTCGATCCAAAAGTTGATGAAAAATTGTGTGCGAACGAGATTCTGGAAGACGCCCTTCGAAAGCGCATGATATGGAGGATAAAATATTACAGCACGGTATTCGAGAATAGTAGACACGCCTTGCGAACTGGTTCGGTTGAGTTCACATTTTTCGAGGTCGGTAATCTGGTAGACAAGAGAAGACCAAAATATTTTTTATTGAATTTAACGCCGGTTGGTATAAAGTTTTGTTGGTTAATTTTTCAAGTGGCAAAGATATCAATTAGAGTGTGCGGACTGAGTGCTATGAGAGCACATAGCCTGGGTGGCAATCATGAGTCATCCTTAAGGGTGTTGTTTTGGCGATGAAGCATAGGTTCGAGTCTCCTTGTGGGGTGCAGTTTTCTTTTTGTGTAATAAAAGGTATGCCTAGAATTTGTCATTATTATTTTAGTGAATTTTAAAAAGGGCTTGAGATTAGTCGAGAGCTATAAGGGATTGCATTTTTTGTGTGGGGTATATTGTGTTATTCAAGAGTTACAAGGATTATTATAAGGAGTTGACTTTTATTCTTTTTAATAAAGTCTTAAGGATTATATTTGCATATTAAGAAGTAAGACTTTTAGAGTGTTGGTTTCTTTTTAAAAAGGACTTTTGCCAAAGAAATAGTTATAAGGTTATGCAATGTTGTGATTTATTTTACTTTTATGGTATAAGTGGTTTTGGGAGTTATAAGGTTATGCAATGTTGTGATTTATTTTATTTTATGGTACAAGTGGTTTTAGGAGAGATAAGGAAGTTGTGCAATTAAAGGCTTTGGTGATGATTATTGAAAAGTGGAGTAATGTTGATTATTTTGTGATCTACTAACCCTTGTGAAGATTGGCAAAAGAATTTTGTGATTGTGGCAGATTTCCAAAGGGGTTTCTTCACTACAATAAGGTATGGGCACATTCTTCTTATGAGTATGATTGGTGTATGTTTTCCTGAAATAAGATTGGAGTGAAAAGGTATACAACAAGGTTTCCTTTGGTTGGGTGTAAATCCTATTTTCTGGTTTGTTGAAGACTACTTATGCATTGTTATCATTGATGAGAGTTTTGGTGAATGCATAATTCTGGTTTGAGGTAGTGGAAGCATTGTGCACTAGGGTTTATGTTTGTGAGTCTTGCTACTTGCTTTGAGTTGGTGAAACCCTTGGTTGGTTGTTTTGAGGTTGATGGTTGAGTTGCTTCCATAGAGGTTGTTTGATCAAGTTATTGCTTTTACTTGATTCATGATATTGGGCTTACTCCATTGAGTTGATTTGAACAAGTTATTCTTTGCATTTGGTGATATTGTGTGGGTGGATGTTTTGTTCAAATATCTTTGGAGGGAAAAGGATTTCTACTTGTTTCCTTTTCTTGTGATGATTGGTAGAATGCTTCAAGGTTAATGTTGAGTTGAATGATGTTGGTTAAACCTTGTCTTTGAGCATTGTTGTTGAAGCCCTAATTGGTTGAGAAAAGATATTGGTTGTTGGAAAGAACATGAGTATCATTGTTATATGAGATATTGCTTGGTTGGCAATTGTTGGGTTGTGTTTCATGTTCTTGAGAAAAGCATACTACATCTATCTTATTCTGTTGAGATTGAGATTGAGTTGAGATTGAGATTGGGAGTTAAGTATAGAACATATTGAGTCTCTAACAATTCTCTTTATGCTTCTATGAGGTTGATGAATCACATTGGGTCTCTAACAATTCTCTTTGTGGGTTCATGCCAAGCAAGTTTTCTTGATGAACTTGTGAGCGAGGTTTTGGACAGGTTCCGTTGGGGACTTGTGAGCAGGTTGTTGGATAGGTTCCGTGGGGACTTGTGAGCGAGGTTTTGGACGAGGTTTCTATTGAGGACTTGTGAGCAGATTTGGACAGGTCCTAGCAGAGGACTTGTGAAGCTGAGTTTGATAGTTCTATCAGAGAACTTGAGGACAGAGGTGCATTGGTTCTATGAGAAGAACTCGAGGACAGATTTGTGCCAGACCGAAGGACTGTGTTTGGTGCAGATCAAAGATAGAGGAAGAGGACATTTGTGCTAGACCGAAGGACTGTGTTTAGTGCAAATTCGAGGACCAGCTTTGAGGTGATAGAGTTGAGGACAGAGGTCTCCAGCCAGAGCAGGGAAGACAGGTGTCTTCTATGGATAGAGTTCCATTTGCTAAGGGCAGCGGAGGCAGAGGTCTTCTAGAGGATCACCGACTAGAGCGAGAGGTAGGGGAAGGTATCTCCTTTGAGCAGAGGCTCATAAATTCAGATTGGGGGAAGGTATCTCCTTTGAGCCGAGGCTCATAAACATTGTAATTGGGAAGGTTTCCCAAAGAACTTTGAGATAACTTTTAGAGAAAAGTTTTGTGGATGAACCACGTTGAAATTGTTGTGTCACTTTGTGGATGATCTTGTGCATTGTTTTGATATTGCTTTGGATATGTTGCTTTACTATTTTGAAGTATAAAGGAAAAGTAAAAAGTGGTCTTATACTGTTCACCCCCCCTCTCAGTATAAGCTTGTGTTCTTCAATTGGTATCAGAGCAGGTGCCTTCGAAAAGTTTAACGACTTGAAGGAAAAGCTAGTAAAGAACACAATGGATCATTCAAGTGGCAATGCAGCACCTATTCTTGATGGGTCAGATTTTGGTCTTTGGAGTGCAAGGATGAAGGTTCATCTAATGGCACTTGGGAATGAGGTTTGGGAAGTAATTGAAGATGAGTACACTATTCCTGAACATGGTCTTAATACTAAAGAAGAGAGGCTCCTACATCACAAGCAATTCAAAAGCAATGAATGCAATCTTGAAAGGCTTACGGAAAGCAGATCTCACCAAAGTGATTCACTGCAAGACAACTAGTGAAATGTGGAATCAGTTGAAGGTGGTTCATACGGGTGATACAAATGTCGGAAAGGCCAAGTTGAGACACTTCAAAGGTATGTTTGAACAACTCAAGATGAATGATGATGAAAATATTAGTGACTACATGCTTCGTATGGATGAAGTTGTTAACTCCATGAAAGACTTAGGTCTTGAGCTTGCTGAAAATGATGTTTGTGATAAGATTTTAAGATCTCTTCCTAATAGATTTAGTGAAAATATTTCTGCTATTGAGGAAGCTAAAGATTTGGATAAGTTGAAAAAATATGAGCTCCATAGTATACTTGCGAGCATTTGAGTTAAGAACTCAAGTGAAGGTTGATGTCAAGAAGGAGGCAACTTTCAAGGCTACCAAGAATTCCAAAGGTAAACGACTTCAAGAGAGTGATGAGTCTTCCGGTGATGAAGAGGCATATTACAGCAAGAAAGGCAAGTTCTCTAGAAAGCACAAAAATATGAAAAACGTAAGATGTTTCAATTGTGGAAAGTTTGGTCATTATGCTACTAATTGTTCTGTTGCCAAGGATGAAAGTGATGAAGATAAACAGGATTGTAAGAGCAAGGATTCTAAAAAGCACAAGCATCATAGGAAAAACAAAGATGAGCACAGCAATCAAGGAAAGAGGTATTCTCACAAACACAAGAAGAGCTTCTACCTAGACAAAGCAAGTAAGTGTTCTAGTAGTGATAGTGAAAGTTCTTCAAGTGATAATGAAAATGAGATGTTGTTCATATCAAAAAAGAGGAAGAACCAAAACATAGATTCATTATCATGAAATGTCTTAGATGTGGAAATTGTGGTCACCTTGAGGATGATTGCACAATTAATGATTCGGTTGCTAGTATGTATGAGGATGCTTCAAAAAATGATAAGGAAGATGCATGTATGGTTTTTGAAAAGGGTAGCACCTCTAGTGATAAGAAACTTGAAAAAGGCCTTGATAATTCAAAATGCAATCAAATAGAGGATCTTGAAAGTGATCTTACTAATGCTCTTAGTGGTTTGAAAAAGGAAAGAAAGAAGAATGCTAGACTCAAGGATAAGTTAGATGAATGTTGTATGGAGAGAGATGAACTTATAGAAAGTCTTGATGTCTCTATGGCTAAGGCACAAGAACTCAAGAATGAGTTAGAATCTAAGGTGCGTGAGTATAGTGAATTAGAACAGAAAATGGCTTCGTTGAAAGAGGAAAATAAAGAGTACAAGGATAAGCTCATACAGAGTTTCAAGAAAGCTCCAAAAAGGTTAAATCTCTTATCAAAGGTCAAAGAAAGACAACAGATAAAACAGGTCTTGGTTTTGTTAAGCCACACAAGAAACAAGTTGGAGAGTCTAGTAAGAGATTCCAAAAGGAAGAGAGTTCTAATGAGGAAAGTATTTCAGATCATGAGTCCTTGAATGATAGATGCATAGAAACAGAAAACAGAATTCAGAATGAGAAGAAGGAGAAGTTTTCAGGACCTAAGAAGTCAAATAAAGGAAAGTTTCAAGGCAGATGTTTTGCTTGTCACAGGTTTGGTCACATGGTTGTACATTGCATGGCTCAAGTGAAGAAGGTAAATAACAGTTTCAGAAGTGGTGATTTCTTTTATGGGTATTGCTACTCTTGCAATCAGTTTGGGCACAAGGCAGTTCATTGCAAGGCAAATAACAGGAACAGGTTTAATCAGAACAGATGGATTCAAAGAATAGGTATGCCTCAAAGAAATAACATTGTTACTTGTTACAAGTGCAACAATGAAGGTCACATAGCTAGACAGTGTAGAGCTGAAATTCCAAGGTACAAGAACAGAAATAGTGGTATGAACAGGTCCAAGGATCAAGGCATGGCTAAGAACAGGAACAGTGATAGAAACAGGAACAGGAATATGGACAAAGAGTTCAAGAGAAGGCCCGACAAGGAAGTTATAGACGTTGATGATGATCAGTGCCTAATGGGAGTTTTACTCCCACCCCAAAATTAATCACCTCAATAGGAGGTGGGGGAGGGACTAAGCTAAGAGGCTCATTCTTAGTCCCGAGCCCCAAAGGTGGCCCTTTGCCATTGATGACAAAGGGGGAGAGATATGAGTAAGGGGGAGAGCTTCAAGTGAAGAGGAAAGCTTCAAGTCAGGGGGAGCAAAACTTCAAAGGTAGATTCTCAATTGTGGGTTTCAGTTTTGGCTCTTAAGAAGTGTTTTTCAGTAAAGTTTTGCCATCAATGACAAAGGGGGAGATTGTTGGCAATTTTGGGTACATTGGGTACATTGCCTTTGCTCAAGTGTTGATGTTGTCATTGATGTCAAGAAGCGGAAGGGTTTTTGTGAAAACCAAGGCAGACAAAATAAAAGGTTTTATTTAAAACCATGGGCAACAGATTTGAAATGGGTTTTTCTTAAAACCCAAGTTGGCTTTTCGTTTCATTGAAAAAGGTGCCCCGATGATGAAGATATTTAATTTTAAATATTTAGTTTAAATTTTATTTATTTAAAATTTAAATTAAAATATTAAATTAAATTAAAAGTGCCGACGTGTTAATCAATGCATCTTAGTGCATATAAAATGTGGCATGGTAGTTGTTGATTTTCGAACGAAGAGCTAATGTTTTATCGGTGCATGAAATCAATTAAGGGGTGCTCGATTTCGATCCAAAAGTTGACAAAAAATTGTGTGCGAACGAGATTCTGGAAGACGCCCTTCGAAAGCACATGATATGGAGGATAAAATATTATAGCACGGTATTCAAGAATAGTAGACACGCCTTGCGAACTGGTTCGGTTGAGATCACATTTTTTGAGGTCGGTAATCTGGTAGACAAGAGAAGACCAAAACAATTTTTATTGAATTTAACGCCGGTTGGTATAAAGTTTTGTTGGTTATTTTTTCAAGTGGCAAAGATATCAATTAGAGTGTGCGGACTGAGTGCTATGAGAGCACGTAGCCTGGGTGGCAATCGTGAGTCATCCTTAAGGGTGCTATTTTGGCGATGAAGCGTAGGTTCGAGTCTCCTTGTGGGGTGCAGTGAGCGCCAACTTTTTCTTTTTGTGTAATAAAAGGTATGCCTAGAATTTGTCATTATTATTTTTGTGAAATTTAAAAAGGGCTTGAGATTAGTCGGGAGCTATAAGGGATTGCATTTTTTTTGTGGGGTATATTGTGTTATTCAGGAGTTACAAGGATTATTATAAGGAGTTGACTTTTATTCTTTTTAATAAAGTCTTAAGGATTATATTTGCATATTAAGAAGTAAGACTTTTAGAGTGTTGGTTTCTTTTTAAAAAGGACTTTTGCCAAAGAAATAGTTATAAGGTTATGCAATGTTGTGATTTATTTTACTTTTATGGTATAAGTGGTTTTGGGAGTTATAAGGTTATGCAATGTTGTGATTTATTTTATTTTATGGTACAAGTGGTTTTAGGAGAGATAAGGAAGTTGTGCAATTAAAGGCTTTGGTGATGATTATTGAAAAGTGGAGTAATGTTGATTATTTTGTGATCTACTAACCCTTGTGAAGATTGGCAAAAGAATTTTGTGATTGTGGCAGATTTCCAAAGGGGTTTCTTCACTACAATAAGGTATGGGCACATTCTTCTTATGAGTATGATTGGTGTATGTTTTCCTGAAATAAGATTGGAGTGAAAAGGTATACAACAAGGTTTCCTTTGGTTGGGTGTAAATCCTATTTTCTGGTTTGTTGAAGACTACTTATGCATTGTTATCATTGATGAGAGTTTTGGTGAATGCATAATTCTGGTTTGAGGTAGTGGAAGCATTGTGCACTAGGGTTTATGTTTGTGAGTCTTGCTACTTGCTTTGAGTTGGTGAAACCCTTGGTTGGTTGTTTTGAGGTTGATGGTTGAGTTGCTTCCATAGAGGTTGTTTGATCAAGTTATTGCTTTTACTTGATTCATGATATTGGGCTTACTCCATTGAGTTGATTTGAACAAGTTATTCTTTGCATTTGGTGATATTGTGTGGGTGGATGTTTTGTTCAAATATCTTTGGAGGGAAAAGGATTTCTACTTGTTTCCTTTTCTTGTGATGATTGGTTGAATGCTTCAAAGTTAATGTTGAGTTGAATGATGTTGGTTAAACCTTGTCTTTGAGCATTGTTGTTGAAGCCCTAATTGGTTGAGAAAAGATATTGGTTGTTGGAAAGAACATGAGTATCATTGTTATATGACATATTGCTTGGTTGGCAATTGTTGGGTTGTGTTTCATGTTCTTGAGAAAAGCATACTACATCTATCTTATTCTGTTGAGATTGAGATTGAGTTGAGATTGAGATTGGGAGTTAAGTATAGAACATATTGAGTCTCTAACAATTCTCTTTATGCTTCTATGAGGTTGATGAATCACATTGGGTCTCTAACAATTCTCTTTGTGGGTTCATGCCAAGCAAGTTTTTCTTGATGAACTTGTGAGCAGGTTTTGGACAGGTTTCGTTGGGGACTTGTGAGCAAATTTGGATAGGTTTCGATGGGGACTTGTGAGCAGGTTTTGGACAGGTTCCATTGGGGACTTGTGAGCAGATTTGGACAGGTCCTAGCAGAGGACTTGTGAAGCTGAGTTTGATAGTTCTATCATAGAACTTGAGGACAGAGGTGCATTGGTTCTATGAGAAGAACCCGAGGACAGATTTGTGCCAGACCGAAGGACTGTGTTTGGTGCAGATCAAAGACAGAGGAAGAGGACATTTGTGCTAGACCGAAGGACTATGTTTAGTGCAAATTCAAGGACCAGCTTTGAGGTGATAGAGTTGAGGACAGAGGTCTCCAGCCAGAGTAGGGAAGACAGGTGTCTTCTGTGGATAGAGTTCCATTTGCTAAGGGTAGCAGAGGCAAAGGTCTTCTAGAGGATCACCAGCCAGAGCAGAGGTAGGGGAAGGTATCTCCTTTGAGCAGAGGCTCATAAATTTAGATTGGGGGAAGGTATCTCCTTTGAGCCGAGGCTCATAAACATTGTAATTGGGAAGGTTTCCCAAAGAACTTTGAGATAACTTTTAGAGAAAAGTTTTGTGGATGAACCACGTTGAAATTGTTGTGTCACTTTGTGGATGATCTTGTGCATTGTTTTGATATTGCTTTGGATATGTTGCTTTACTGTTTTGAAGTATAAAGGAAAAGTAAAAAGTGGTCTTATACTGTTCACCCCCCCCTCTCAGTATAAGCTTGTGTTCTTCGCCTGGGTGTTCAAACCAACAACTTCATGGAAGCTTCAGCACTCCACGGGATGATCATTCTCCAAGATTCCCCTAGAAGGGTGATCATCGAGGGTGACTCCCTAAACATTATCAATTTCATGACCAAGCAAGGGGATCTATCGTGGTGGATAGCCAACATCATCCAAGAAGACCGAGTCATCCTTTAGGAGCTCCCCCACTTTGCCATGTGCCACATATACTGTGAAGGTAACAAGCTAGCAAACTTCATGGTCAACTCAGTAGCTTCATAATCAAGACTTCGTATCTAGTGGGATGGCTTTCTCAATGATCTCTTGGACACAGTGTCCCAAGACCAGCCTCCAAACTATGATGCCAAAACAAAAGACTAGCATTTTTTATCTTAGGGTCCCATTGACCTGGAGCCCCAGGCCTCACTCTTATTTTCTAGGGACTGTTGACCTCAGCCTGAAGCTTCCCAAGGTCACCATTTTTTATAGCCCTATCCACAACGGACACCTTAGCACTAGGACAAATTCAAGCAGGTCTCTTCGCATTCGTACTGGACTTGTTATTAGTGTTATGTTTGGACCTATGTCACCTTAGCCCACCTGTCAAGCCGAACTTATCTTATCCCTGCATCTTTTTGACAAGGTAGTTACCCCATGTAAGGTGTCCACCTAGCCCACTCTTGATGCACCTCCTCATCATTCGTGACCCAAGGCACCCACTTCCCGTTGGATTTCTCCCATTATTTTCTATGCCTACCACATTTTTCCCCATCTCTACTACCTTTCGAGCATGGTGGTGGTCTCCATCGATGTAAAGTCTTGATGCATGTGGTTACCTTATGCCCCTTTGGCTTCCTCCTCACCTATTTCTTCCCTCCCAAGCACCTTCATTTAATTTCCCACTGTCTCTTCCCCTTGATAGTATCCTGCGTGTGTGCTCTCTTGTCGGCTCTGGTCACCTCCACTATTTCCAACTACTCCCTACCTCTGTTTCCATCATGTCCAAAGTCGTTTACATTGAGCCCTCCATCCTCACCTTGAGTAAGTCTGCTCAGGTGTTCATGGACGCCAAGTCCCTTACCCATTTCCTTCATAAATTCATAGAACTGAATGAGGAGATTACCCAGGACTTCCTCGACACCTAGAACAATGTCGAGGTGGTTGTGAAAGGCATCCATTTTAGGGTAACCAAGGAATTCATTTTTTAAGTTACATGGCTTTACCATGAAGAAAAAGGAAGTATATCTGGTGTGACAGGCACAACTAGGAGGAGGAGCTCACCCACTTCTTGAAGCACAACTAGGAAAATATTGCCCTCTTCAAAACGTAGTTTCCTAAACCCTACGATGAGGCCATCATCCCATCATGCAATTTGTTACCTACGATGACCTTGACCAAAAGTTGTACAACTTCCATCTTAGCTTTTTCAATCATATCCGTGGTGCCACCCTTATGTGTACTCCATGGTACTTATTGTACTCCCTCACCATTGCTGTCAAGAAGGCCCAGAAAGCTCACAACTGTCCTGCACACAAAGGTATCATGGTAGTCCTTTACCACCATGCCCTCACTAACAAACCCCCTCTCCAAAACATCCCTCCCCTCTCTGCTAATCCCCCTCCTGGGTCTCTAGCCTCATCTAACCTTGAGTTCAAGGCTAGGGAGGATAGCCCTAGTGACCCCAACAATTCTACTCCTCCCAAGAAGTGTAAGCCCACCTCAAATCGATAGGCATCGACTCAGGCCCCTAGCGGCTACAGTGCCTCAAGTGGTCCCACCCTTGATGGTAGCTCAGCTTGGGGGGGTTCAACCCCTGGTGACCCCAGTTCTCCTAGTGGAAGTTGATCCTCAAGTAGGCTCAAGAAGTTGAAAGTGGAGTTCAAAGGCACCACGGACATCATCTCAAACTCAAAGGGTGAATTGGAGGTCTTCTCGATCAGAATTCTCTTGGACATGGTGATAAACTCTTTGACCTCGAAAACCAATGCAACTTCGACCTCTATGCACATTTTCAAGGAGCACCACCACAGGCTAGGGTTTGGTTTCGATAGGAACAAGAAATAGATTCTAGTCCCATTCCAATAGGGTCCCCTTTCCCGAGGTGATTTTGGTGGTTCAGGTTTGGAGATGGATTTTCTAGGCTATGTTGTTGTTTCTAATTTTTTAGTTTTTTCTATGCGGGGTTTCATCCTATCCCGAGGACAGGTTTCTTTTACTGGCTTTCGGGGTGTCTGTTTCCCTGGTTTTTATCATGGGTGTCCACCCCTAGTCTTTGCAGGGTTCTACCCTATCTTCAAAACAGGGGGCTATGGTGGGTTGTTTGGGATCCCGGATCTTGGTTTCTATAATGGGCATCCACCCCTGGTCTAGCATGACAGGTTTTTTTATATGTTAATGTAGACACCAAAATAACACCAAGCTGATTATGGGAATACAAACATTGATTGCATTGACACACACAACCCCCAGGGTAGTCCCCAGAGGTTAAACAGTGGTCCTAACCACTCACACAATATTTTTGTAAGGTCAGAGGTCAATTTGACACCTTCAGGCACTCTGCTCCTTATTTGTCCCACCTAGGGATGATTACAAACTAGTATTCGCACCACCCAGGGACGATTAGCAGTATTCACTCCAAGGTGGGGCAAATAGCAGGTTTGACGAGAAAAAAGTCAAATCTTGACAAATGCAGCTCAGATCTGCAACTTAACTCTTCCTTCATTGCATGGGAGTGTGAGTGAGCATTTTTGAGTGCTAGAGGAAGTTACAGGAGCAGTCATGGAGCCCCTAACCAAGGAGGAATCCTCTCCCCCCTGGGAAGGAATGATTTCCAAGTGGTGCCTCTGCATGCTCATCCAAAGAGACCGTCAGGTCTATAAAATGGTGAGTCTTCTCATTGCAAATATATATAGAGAAGGAACATTTAAAGCAATTAAGTACTACTATTTTACATCCTCATGCCTTGTGATTTGTGCCTTTCACATCCTTGATCTCTTTTGGAAGGGAGGTCATAGGGTGGTTATTGGAAGCGCAAATTCAGAACCAAAACCTAACATTTGGCCATAACATCCTACCAAATTTTCTAACAACACCCCAAAAGAGGTTTTGGACCCATACCAAGTGGATTGGTGTCGAAATCGGGCCCCAAATGGCAGGCATCCTGCCCCCGAGCACCCCCCACACTACTGCAGTCCTAATCGCCCCGCCCTAGAGCTATTAGAAATCTATAGTATATTTCAATTCTATTATTTTTGCATCTGATTCTAGGTTTCTTAGATAGGCTTGCATTCAAATTTCAAGTAATTTTGAGCAGTTTTGATCATGTTTTTGTTATTTCTCACTTTCACTAACATGCAGGTAGCTTCATCAAATTTCTAGTGATAGAGTCCAAATTGGAAAAATCTGACCTTCTGGGTCTTTCCAAAATACCCCATTTTACCTAACCCCCAACTTTGCAAGTGATTTGGAGCCTCCCAAATGGGACATTTGGGATAGTGCTTTTTGACGCTTTGTTGTAGGTCTATTCGTCCCACCCTGGAGTGATTAGAAATCCGTGGTGAATTTTTTTACTATTCCATTTGCAGTGATCTCCTGGTAATTTCCTCATGCCTCTGTTAAATTTTTAGATCATTATGATGTTATTTAGTTATCATTTTATTCATTTTTTGCATGCACTAATCGTAGGCTTGGGGATTGCATGTTTCATTTTATCTACAGGTGCTACTGACTATTTTCTATTTTCTTGAATGTAGGGCATCATCATTAGAGGAGCAGTAAGGAGTCAAGACTCATCAATGCAAGCGACGACAACATTTTGTCCGCCCATTCTACATGTGGGCACATGAAAGAAGGAATACCATCTGTTGATGTGACAAGAACATGTTTAACGCTCCTAGCCCCTAAAAATGGAGGAGACAGATTGTAATCAGGTTCTAAATCATATTAATAAAAATGGATGCACTCCATATTCACTTTTATACCTTGTTTCAATGTGTTTATGTTTCTCTCCTTTCATGCATTTTAGTTCGTAGGATTTAGCATTAAGTTTAGTTTCGTTTGCATTGCACCTTGGCATTTCATTTTTGTTTCTATATCCTCATGATTTCAGTGGTGATCACGGTGGGACCTTGTCCTCTATTTTTGAGATCAAAATTTTCTTGTTTTTTTTTACAGGTACCAAGTTTTCAAACACTGGACTGTTGTTTGTTCCAACCTATGGTGAATACAGAGCTGGAATTCATCTTACCCAGGGACGAATGGGCATTCACCCACCCTGTGATGAATACAGTTCTATTATTCATCCCACCAAGGGACGAATAGATCTTTGTGCAGTTTCAGGAAAAAAACTCAGAACCAACAAATTTGGGTAGAGAAGAGGTAGAGGTCCTAAACTCTTGTCATTTTTTGTTTTCTGTTTTCTGTTTTCTATATTCTAGTTATTTGCTTGCTTAGGGAAATTTTTACCGCATGTTTACTTTCTTTTATGCAAAATAAAAATAACCCCACACATCACATGGCAATTTAAACACCAAGGAGCTGGTCGTAAAACCCCAGCCCTTGATCAAGACCAACGGTGGATTTCATCACCACCTTGGCTTGAATTTTTTCATCCATAACCTCGATCGCTACTGTTGCTAGACATAAATCCTAATGAAAGCTAACCAAGTGTAGCTGGGGTGATTCCTAGCATGTGAGGATAAGTCTTCTATGGTAGGTGTCAAAAATAGGGCGATCCCCCTTTCGTACCGCCTATGTTCCACATACCATTCTACTCTCACGTACCAATAGTTTCCCTCACATAAGGGCGGGTATATAGAGAGGTTTGGTATAATAGCCTGGCAATGGTATATCAAAGGGGTGACCATTTTTGGGAGTCATAAGAGCCATCATATTGCATTTTTTACAAAACATTCTTTGCAAAACTGTCAAAACAATAATCAAAACACACTTAACCAGGTTTAGGGCACACATTTAATCTTTAAATGAGATAATCATTGCTTTGTGTGTGCGATATTTTCTATTTAGTGTAGCATAAAAATCATAAAAAGAAATAAAAATCTACGCATCTTGTAGAGAAACACCACCATGGTGTACACCCGTAGCCAAGCCCAATCACGGGCAAGAGCTACAAAGAGTGTACAAGGGGGCACAAGTCTCCTCCGCTATAGCCCCAAGGACTTGGTCATACCACCTTGGTGGCTCGACCCACAAGATAGTCCACATCATGCCATTTTAGAATTGGACTATAGATACACCCCTTTGAGGGGCACTCCCGTCCAACATAGACCCTTTCGGGAGGAGTCCCTACACGTGGCACTCAATATAAATGGGAAGGCTCCCTTAGAAGCTTGATATGAGTAACCACCATGTGATGAAGTGCTAGAATAGCATAGGGTCCATGAGGAGAGACCACATGATTATGTCATCCCTCATTTACCCCCCATCACTGTTAGGAATAATAAGCCAAATCTAGAGCACAAGGCTCTTCAAACAGGGCGAGCCAACTCTTCCCGCCCCTTTCACATATACAAAATGGATCATGAGAAATACCATTACATTCCTTAATAGCAATACACATCATGGGAGCAATGCACCTCTGCACTTGCTATCTACAAGAATCACCTACTAAGGCTAGAGCCTCGAGTGAATGTCGCCAACCTCGACAGAGGGAAGCGACCTATAGAGATCTCGGATCATCATGACTAAGATAAATGCGTAGGAGAGGCATCTAGGCATCCTAGACTCAATATGGCAAAATAAATTGACCTGGAAGTCACCAAACATGCCACCCTCCAAGTGCAGATCACGCAGCTTGAGCAAGACCAATAGTAGCTAGAGCATCTATATCACCTTAGCAAAGAGTGCATTCGATGCCAAATAGATGATTTGCTCCATAACATTGTGCCTAAGAGGGTTCTAACCCCTCACACCCAAATATTAGAACCTTATGAGAGTCACAACCCCTTGGTATGAGATAGGTCTCCATGACCTTACCAAGTGCTACCTCCGAGACCTCCTAGACCTGAGCGGGAGGCCACTCCTAGGAACAACGATGGGCACCCTTCGTGGGGACCCACCCATGGTCATAGGTCTCATATAGAAACTCCTCAAGAAGCCTATGAGGAGTATGATCAAGAAGAAGAGTGGGCCGAAACACCCTACCAAGGCAGAGGGGGTGCTATCTAGCCACCCCTCCATAGGCCTCAAGTTCCCCACAACCCACAATAGGAACTAACCAAAGAGGAAGAGATGAAATCTTTTGATGCATATAAAGTGTTGTTAGAGTGCTTGGAGTCTATGGAGACCAAGACTTTTATGCCCCAAAAGCCCACTTTATACCAACTTCGTAGTCATCTTGTGCATCCGTCAGTATCGGCACCCCCTTACCCTGAACACTTTAAACTACATCAGTTGGCAATATTTAGAGGTGAGGAAGATGCCCAAGAACATGTGACTAGATTCTTGAGCCAATGCTTTGGCATTTAGGACAATGATGCTTTGTTACTAAGAACATTCATCACCACGTTTGCAATCTCTACCTCGGATTGGTTCACTCAATTGCCAAAGCACAACATTAGTAACTTAGATCAGCTAGTGGATGCGTTCCTCGAACGATTCACCTTCAACACCAATAAGAAGGCATCACTAAGTGACCTAGCCATCCTCAAGTAGTATGAAGAAGAAACCATGGCAGCCTATGGGAACCGGTGGAGGACTTTGCTTTCAAAGTTGCCCTACCTCCCTCCTATGTTTGACCTCACCCAAATGTTCTCAAAGAGCTATTTGAGATCGATCTCCATGCTATTGTAGCTGCAAAAATATGCCACTTTAGAGGAAGCTTTGGCACAAGCTAGAATCATTGAGGAGATCAAGATTCAGGATGGTGAGATAGCCAATCCAAAGAAGAAATAATGGTCTAAGAACACCAAAATAGGGACCATGCAATAGAAACCCCTTCCGATCAATCAGTTTGCTATAAATGTCCCTAAGCTTGCACAAGCAACATAGCCCTAGAAGGCTAACTATCAGGCGGTGCCTCTTAACAGTTACGATAGAGAAAATTAGAGGTAAGAACAAAATTAGCAATTTCACCCTAGGTGACAATTCACACCTTACACAGAGTCCAGAGACTCCCTGTTTGACTGCTTGTCAGTGGCAAACTTGATCAACCTACCCGAGATTCAACCCATAGACCCCAATGCACCAAAACCTAAGGGCTATATGGAAGACTTGTACTGTAGGTTCCATAGATAGAAGGAACATGACTTTAATGCATATTGGAAGTTTAAGGGCTTGGTGCAAGATCTAATAGATAACAAGACATTAGCAGTGGATAATCTCATGGCACCAAGCAACCAACAAATGGAGGTCTTTAATGACCCCTTGCCCATCCATGATGCGTAGGAAAAGACCCTACAAGTCAATGAGGTAACACAGAACTGCCCCATGTAGGGGTATGTAGGGATGATCAATATAGTGACTCAAAATAAGAGGTACCTGAGCACAGCTGCCCCCGCGGTAGCTACAAGAGAGTTGCCAACAATGTCACAACCACAACAACACCTTATGCAACCTACTCCACCTAGACCAGTGGCCACAATTTGGACCAAACTCACTCAAATTTTGAGGACCACGTCGGCTAGGCTCTCCATATACAAGCTCATACAACAATCATCGCCCCATCGGGAGGCTCTAATGGAGATACTAAAAGCCATCGAGTTGCAGCCCCATGAAGAAAACTCCTTCAACAACTTTGTGGGACATGTCAAATGATGCATTGAGCTAGTCATCACCTTTCGAGAGGACAAATTAAAATCAATGGCTGGTGACATGGTGGATCCACCCCTGCACGTCATCACATGGGTCAACGGGATTTAGTACAAGAGGGTATTGGTGGACACTAGCTCATCCAATAATATCATTACAATAGCAGCCTTGAAGCACCTAAAGTTGCCCATATCTCACATAGTGGCCTCCACCTATACATTATGAGCATTCAATGATGCAATATGCTCGACAATTGGCACAATTGTCCTACCCATCCAAGTGGGACAAAATACTATACCTACATTGTGCCACATCTTGGAGGGTGATATGGCCTATAACATCCTGTTATGTCGGCCATGGATCAGGGACATGAAATGTGTCCCCTTGATAGCTCATCAGTGCTTAAAGTATACATTCGAAGGACAGGTGCATGTAGTCTCGGTGGACTTGGAGCCCTTCAAGTATTGCAATTTGATGCATCTAATGCCGCAATCGACCCTTCCATCAACGCATTTGGATTTTCAGTTGAATCCATCTAATCAGTGTTTGATTTCAAAGGCATCCCCATTGACAAGTCCATCAAATCCCCAATCGGGTCCATCTTCACTATTTGATCCTTCACCAATGATGCCACCTACGATGGCCACATCGAAGGACAGATGGAAGAAACCCTTGGAAGAGGTACCGCCATTAGTCTCAACCATCTCTACTGAGGAGATGCCTAGTAGAATGGAAGTTGAGGCTCCTAGTTCACTTGACATGGAGTGGACTCAGGAAGAACTTCTGTTCCCTCCCCCTCAATCGCCAACAATCATCGTTGAAATGGCCAATACGGGCCTGGGGGAGTACCTGGTGTAGAACATTGTAGCAACGCCCGCACTTGAGTCCATGTAGGACATGGGGAGACCTCGTCTCCCCATAGGAACTATTTTTCCTCTAGGCTACCCGCCAAACCAGACAAACTTTGTGTATGGAGGCCTTGATCATGGTATTGAACCATACATGCAAGAGGAATAAGACAAAGAGCCTTTTATTGAAGACGTCAACTATTTGTCCAACCAAGACTTCACTTTGAGATACCTTGGCCAATGTAATTGGCACGGATATGGGTTAGGTAGATATGAGCAAGGAGTGTGCGTTCTCTGCCAACCAAGGTATCAGATGCCATATGACAAATCAGAGGTAGGGTTCAACCACCCTCTACCCTTGGACATCTTGGTAGAGAACATGCAAGGCCTAGGGATAGGCAACAAGGGTGGATTGGCATTAGATCCATATGCCAATCCTAACATGACATATACATTGGGGTATTTTCTCCCATCATTGAAAATAGACCTTGTTGACCTCAACAACCCTTTCCCTTCACTCGAGAGAGGAGAAAGTTTGAGAACTCACCTACGAAAGGGGTATAGACAAGCTCAACAAGGATCTTTAGAAGACAAGTCAGAATATGAGGTAGCACCATGGGACCCCTTCGAATTGGATAGCAATCACTCACAAGTGACCCCCATGGATGATTATCATGAAAGCCTCTTGGCAATGTTCCCTTTGGATGCTCCAATCGATCAAGTGCCACATCAAGAAAATCAGGTCCCCCCACAAAGAGCGGAGCAACCCCAATGGGGCCAAATCAATTTTCTCAAGCAATACGAGCCTCTAATGTCGCAAACAGTTGTTGGAACCAATGAAGGCCTTTGGATCTCTGACAGTGATTATGAAGATGAAACTAAGATGGCATATCTCAATCACATGTGGCAGATGTAGCAAAAATACCCCCTGGATATTGATGACATATTTAAACAACTAAACATAAGGCTAGGGCATGAGTGGCACATAAACCCAATGCAGTGGGACCAAGTGTTGAATCCACAACTTTGGGCATATAGAGAGCACCTACCACCCAAATACCCTAAAGAGATATCCGTGCCAAGGGCAGACACTATCTTCCTATCTGCACATAGGGTTGATCCATTCGTACCTCTAGAGCCAGATCTGGAGCACCAAAATCATCAAGGATGTCCAAGTAACCACACCCGCGATAATGGAGACCAAAATCATTTCATCAACATGATATCCATTAACTTAACCTCCCCCATACACAATCTGGCCGATCCAACATAGTCATTGTATCTAGACATAGATGCCATAGACTGGGATCGCATCAATTCACCATCATCCCCATCAGAGTATTGGCCTTTTGGTGAGATGCCTCATTTCACCCCAGGGCCAACTCAGGATATCTTCCATGCTAAAGAGGAACCCAAGGTTCCCAACGTAGATATAAACTCAACAAATTATATCCACTTGATCCCAACTCCACACCAGTTGGAGGACGGATCCCACATGTCGATCTAGGAGATGACTAACGTAGAAATCAGCTCTGATCCAATGAATCCATAGATTATCAAGTTGGGGGTAATTTTAACCCTCGAAGAGCAATCCAACTACATTGCCCTTCTCAAAGAGAAGAAGAAGGTTTTTGCATGGTCCTACAAAGACATGTCGGGGCTATATCCGTAGCTAGTCACGCATAACCTAATGCTTGATCCGACAGTCAAGCCAGTTAAGCAAAAACTACGTAAGATGCACCCAACAGTGGCCTTAATGGTCAAATATGAATTACAAAAGTTGTTGGATGCACAGTTTGTCATCTGCATGGATTACCCACCATGGTTGTCCAACATGGTGCCCGTCAAAAAGCCTGACGGGAGGATTCGCATATGCACTAATTTTTAAGATCTAAACAAAGTGAGTCCTAAGGATGATTTCCCCTTACCAAGTATCAATGCATTGGTAGATGCTACAGTGGGCCACGAAATTCTTTCCCTCATGTATGGTTTATCGAGATACAATCAGATTCGTATCAATCCCAAGGACCAATTAAAAATTACGTTCACAACACCTTGGGGGACATTTTGTTATAATGTCATGCCCTTTGGCCTTAAAAACACTGGCACCACCTACCAACGTGCCATGACATACATCTTCCACGATCACATGCATAAAAATTTGGAAGATTACATGGATGATTTGTTGGCCAAATCTCTTTTGCACCCAGATCATCTCGATGACTTAAGCAAGATCCTTGATCACCTCATGGAACATAAAGTCAGACTAAATCCCAAGAAGTACGTATTTGGTGTCACATATAGAAAACTCTTGGGTTTCATAGTCTCAAAGTGAGGCATCGAGGTGGACCCAAACAAAGTCAAGGAAATCCTTGAAATGCTTCCCCCAACTACCATCAAGTAGCTCAAAAGCCTGTAGGGAAAGGTCACATTGATCAAGCGCTTCATAGCATAGCTATCTAACAAGTGCCGACCCATGAATAAATTATTGCACAAGGGGGTAGCATTTCACTGGGATGACGAGTGCCAGTTAGCCTTTGACGACATCAAACAATACTTGGCTTTGCCACCATTATTGGCACCACCTAGACCAAGAGTTTCGTTCTACTTATACATCTCAGCTACTGAGGTGGCACTGGGTGCCATGCTAGCCTAGAAAAATAAACTACACAAAGAACAGGCTACTTACTATCTTAGCCGCATCTTGGTCAGTTATGAACTTAACTAGGCATACGTCGAGAAGTTCTTCTTGGCAGTGGTGTTTGCTACCAAAAAGCTATGCCATTACATGCTGAGCAACATGATGTATGTTGTGTCTAAGGAGAATCAATTGCGGTACATGATGAGTCATACTTATCATAGTAGCCGCACGACGAAATGGATCATGTTGTTGACAGAGTTTGAAATTGAGTTCATTGGATAGAAATCCATCAAAGTTCAATTCATAGCCGATCAACTAGCAGAGGCTCCTCTCGAATACGATCAGCCTCTGACCATAGAACTACCTAATGATGGGGTCTTCCATGTCTCAGAATTGCCAGATTCTGATGAGCCTGAGTCACAGGTCGACATAACCCTATTTTTCAATGGTTCTAAATTTTAACAAGGGGGTGGCACAGGAATTGTATTCTTCACACTGCAAAGGGCTCCAATACCTCTATCATTTAAATTAGATTTCCCATGCACCAACAACAATGTAGAATACGAGGCCTTTCTCATAGGTCTTCAGACAACAATCACCATGGACATCAAACAATTGAACATATTTGGTGATTCGCTATTAATTGTAAACCAATTCAAAGGGGTATTCCAATGTAAATGCCCAGTTCTACAGGCCTACAAAGCCCTTGTGGACAAATTCTTGGCAAAGCTTGAATGGTACGACATTGAGGCACTCCCTCGGTCATCGAATCATTTTGTGGACATTATGGCCTCCTTGGGGTCACTAATCTTGCAAGAAATTTCTAGTGATATGACCACCATTCAATTCAAAACCCTATCACAATCCATGATGGAGGGTACAAGCTCTGAATTAATGCCATGAATCCACCTGATCTAGATTGAACCATCCCCGAACAAGTTCTCTCAAATCCATGATTGTTTGAATTATGCCAAATGGGGGTCCTTGTTCTCCTCTACTCCCCTTAATAGCAACACAATGCTATTCTTACAAGTTCTTTCCTGCTTAGCTTTTTCTAGGGATGACCTTCAAGAGGGATTGGTTGTTCATACTATCAAGGTTTTCAATCAGCAGGATTGGTATACACCCATACAAGATTACCTTAAGTTAGGTAACCTTCCACTTAGATTGACGCATGTCACAAAATGATCATTCAAGTAGAAATCAACAAAGCATGTCTTGCTAGGAGACATATTGTACCGTCATAGCTATGAAGGAGTCCTTCGTTGCTTGGACCAACAAGAGTCCACTTGGGCGATCACCCAAGTGCATGATGGTACATGTGGTGGCCACTTCAGTGGTATGGCCATCGCAAAGCACATTCTTTGCATGGGCTATTATTGGCCACCTTTAGAGTGAGATTATTGTGCATATGTAAGGAAGTGCGTGAAGTGTCAACACCATGCTAATTTGACACACGTACCTTGTCAGGCCTTATAGCTGATCCAATCGGCTTGGTCGTTCTCGTAGTGGGGCTTAGATCTAATAGAAAAGATATCCCCTATGTCATTGGGTCATCACACATTTATCATAACGGCCACAGAGTACTTCACCAAGTGGGTGGAAGCAATTTTGCTTACCTCTACAACTGGAACCCACATTTCGAAGTTCATTTTACATAACATCATATGTCATTTTGGTATTCCATCCAAGATAATCTCGGATAATGGGACATCATTCAAGAACAAAGACGTGCATGCTTTGACCACAAAATACAAAATTTAGCATAGTTTTTTGACACCCTATTATCCATATGCGAATGGGCATGTAGAGGCATCAAACAAAATGCTAGTCGCCATACTCAAAAAGACAGTTGTAGATAGTCATAAGGATTGGCACATTCAGATCCCACTTGCCCTGTGGGCTTATCACACTAGCATTCGGACACCCACTAGGGAAACTCCATTTTTGCTCATGTATGGCTCCGAGGCTATCATGCCTCTCGAGTTGGAAATTCCTTCCCTATGCATATCAATGCAAGATTTCATCAATGATGACACTGCACGGCAAAACCGGTTATACTAGCTTACATTGCTCGATGAACGACGTGTTAATTCTCTTAGGCATTTATGCATCTATCAAGAGCGACTTAAGAAATAATACAACATGAAGGTTCACCTGAGGGACTTTTAGGTTGGTGACTTGGTCTTAAAAGAGAACCAACAAAATTATAACTTTTTGCCCCATCTAAGGGACAAGTTTGCGTTAAACTGGTTAGGTCCTTATGTCATCGACAGTAAAATAGGACCCAAAACATACCGGCTCGCC